>CAWVOJ010000012.1:1334508-2669017 GCA_963930925.1 Coccomyxa viridis
TCCTCTGTGAGAGGTCTTCATGCTACAGTGCTCAGAGATACCACACAGCGCTTCGGATTCTGGCTCTGCATGCGGCAGGTGTTCCGCATGTCACCAATGCAAGTGAGTCAGCACCGTTCATGGGAAGCCCACAGCATCTCGGCGTGTGGAGACTGAGTTACCTGGGCAAGGGCCAGCAGGCATGGTGCCCTGCAGCTGCCGCCCGTCTGCCGATGACACATTCATGCTGCTGGGGATGGCTCCACAGAGGCCAGAGTTCTGGCTCATGGGGTCCAGGACCAGTTCTATCGCCTGGCCAGTAGACGTGTTTGCAGTCAGGAAGTGGCCGCCCGGATTGGGAGGGATGCTCCCCGTGAGCTTGTTGCTGCTCAGGTCTAGCGAGAGCAGCGTCGCGGAGAGGACGGATCCAGGCGACAGCCATTCCGTTGGTAGGGCGCCTGACACACAAGGATTAACCTTCACAATTGAAGCGATGAAAGACTGCTGAAACAGCTGCAATCACCCGATCATGGCTGTCTGAGTCTCTCGCATGCAACCACCTTCCTGATACGGAGAAATTCAGGCATGCACATGACCCACCCTACTGATCACCTGGCCACAGGGAGATGACAAATGGGCATTCTAAGCATCGGGTTCTTATCAATTTGCTTGCCAGTATACACTTCTCACGTCCAACATGCTTCTGCCTTCAAACAAGAGACTGCCCTGTATGGTGCCTTGTGGGCGGACCTGTAAGCTTATTTTGGCTGAGGTCCAAGGTCTGCAGCGGCAGGATGCCCCACAGCTGGGACAAAGTCCCTGTGCATGCACAGAGAGGCCTCATGAGGCAATGCTAGCATCACCACAAGCATCCTACTGCCAACCTCCTCAACCGTGAAGAGAGGCCTCCAAGATACTTGCTCGATTCTCACATGAAGACCTGACAAACTGCCTGCTACATATATGACATCCTGCACAACCGCAGCTCACATCATGCTGTATCCTAGATTGTGAAGTTAACACACCTGTGAGGCTATTTGCTGACAGGTCAAGGTCTGTCAGCATCCTCAGGCTTGACCAAGTGGGCTGCAGAACACCTGCAGGCGCAGATCCTCATTCTTGTCTGCAGCCAGGGGTGTCGTGGGAAATGGCATCTTTCCTCTTCAAGAATATCACCTGTAAGCCTGTTTTCTGCAAGGTCCAAGCTCTGAAGGTTTGAGAGGTTGCCATACTGCCACAGCAATGGACCTGCACGGCACACGTTAGTGCTGATCGCCAAAGCCAAACGGCACATCGCTGCACTGCTGCAATCTAGGGCCTCCTCGAGCTATTCCTGGGCCAGAGTCACTCAACACTCTACAGCCAGGGGAAGCATGCAGACACCACAACCTGACCGAGATAACGGTCTGAGACAATGCTTGTCTCAGCAGTGTTGACTAATAACCTCTGAGAGCATTATTGCTGAGGTCCAGGAGTTGCAAGCTATGCAGGATGGACCACTGCGCAATCAAACTCCCTGCGAAGCAGACGCTTGTCTGAGAAGCAAGACTCTGCAGAGTTAGCTCCAGGGTAGCATTGCAGCGAGTGCCAGGCAAAGTGACTGGGCAAGATCACCTGTCAAGTGGTTCTGGTGCAGGTCTAGCGTCTGCAACTTGCCCATGCTCATCCATGGGACTGGCAAGGTGCCTGCAAGACAAGGCAAGCACGTCAAAGGGAGATGCTTCTTTGTTCAGAAGGGAGGCTGGCTGATTGATTGAGCACACTGAGGTGCCCTCCATAATCAGAGAGGACAAGTTGTGCTGCAGGAGAGAGCATGTGTGTAGATCAAGCGAGGCCCACCCGTAAAATTGTTGGAAGAGAGATCTAGCGTGTGCAGATATCTCATGCCAGGCCAGCCTGGCAGAGAGCCTGCACCTGGCAGACACGTCAGCATCATGTCAGCAGCTGCTGAACACCGTGTTGTCTCTCGTTGGGCTTTGCTGGGTACTGGGTGAGCATTGGACCCACCTGTCAGGTTGTTGGCATGGGCATCAAAGGTGTGCAGAGCCTCAAGAGCAGAAAAGCTGTCTGGCAGTATTCCTGTGCAAAGACACCCTTCTCACCAGCATATTGTATTCACCTTTGGCCCTGCTGCTGGTTCAATTTTAAGGTGATATATGGTCCAGCTTGCAAGCCCACTGTTTGCCAAGACAGGAACGGATTGCTCTCGCTCACCGCTGAGGCTGTTATTGTTGACTATAAGGCTTTCTAGGCTTGTAAGGTTCTGCCAGGAAGGAGGTAGCGAGCCTGCATTTTACGAGAGAATGGTAAGAGGACACCTAGCTGCCTGTCAATGCCCAGTGGTGGTGTAGTTCCAAAGAAAGTCAGAACTACAGGGCAATTCTGTACCTGTGATGGCATTGCTGGATAGATCCAATTCTTCTATGTTACTGAGGGCCGCCCAGTCAGGTGGAAGACTGCCTGCACAGACAACAAGGCTGTGGGACTCAGATGTGCTGTCACGATAGCATGCGAGCCATATGCCTGGTGTGCCATATGAGGACTGCACCTCTGATCCGGTTGTTTGAGATGTTCAGATTGGTCAACACAGCCAGTTGACTCCAGCTAGGGGGCAGTGTCCCTGCGCATGCATAAGCTGTACATGACCTTGCCGGTCTTGAATCCTGTCACCAATTGCCAAGTGACGCCATTAGGCTGCAGGTAGAGACAGCTTCACAAAGTGTGGCTGAGGGAGCGTGCGCTGACTGTTTTACCTGAAAGCTTGTTGTCTTGGAGACCCAGGTAATAATAAAGAGATGTTAAGTTGCCCCATGAAGGCGGCAAAGGACCTGTGTGACAGTCCTCATGTTTTTCACGTACCAGCATCCTCCAATCTGGTGACTGAGGCAGAGGTTTGTCCTGTTGCAGGCATGCACTAGGCAAGACCTGACATGCAACCAAGTTGAACTCCACAGGCTCAAACTGGGTTTGGACATGTGTCTTTTGGGGCCATAGGGGAAGATGCCCAATGTACCTGTCAGAGCATTTGAATTCAAGTACAGGGTGTACAGGTTGGACCATGCGGACCAGGCCTCGGGGAGCGAACCTGTCAAGAAGTGTGGAATCAGCATCTGAATCCATCAGGTGGCTGTAGAACCGTAAAGGAGGCTTTGGGCCATTGAAGGGGCATAGTTTAATCGGGATGAAGATGCTCACCAGAGAAGTTGTTGTCATAGACCTCAAAGTACTGCATGTCGACCATGCTAGACCAAGTACTTGGCAGCTGACCTGCATGGCAGGCAATCAATTAAATCCTGGAGCCACAATGCTGCTTGACCAGAGCAAGTGCAATCTCAAGACAGCTGGTGGGGGTACGGATGAGAATGCTCAGCGCATTACCTGTTAATTGATTCTCAGAAGCAATGAATGAGATTAGGCCCGTCATGTTAGACCAGTCAGAAGGCAAAGGCCTGCATGACAGGAGGGACCTCTAAACGAAGTGTCATGTCAGGGTGCCTGACAGGCTGTCTTTGCATCAATTTGGTGTGCTAGCAGGTGCTGACCAGGTGACAAGGTTGCCTTACTCACCCAGTAAAGGCATTGTCAGAGACATCCAGCTGCGAAAGCCCATCCAAGTCAGCATAGCTGGGGGGCAGAGTGCCTGCAAAATAAGTCGACATGCCTCACGTCTTGACATCATGCCATTGACAAAGCTGTAGAGATCATCTTTGTTGAAAGGGGTAAGTGGCCCGTTATGAGCGCAAGGAACAAGGCCTGTACCTGTCAGCTTATTGGAGCTGATGTCCACAAACTGCAGATTTGAGGTATCAGCCAAGCTCAATGGCAATGTTCCTGCATGGAAGCTCTCACTCATGCTGACGGTCTTCGACCATGCGACCGTGCCTTCCTGACAAGCACGCCTCTCCTCAGTGCAACCTGACTCATCTGCGTCATAAGCCGGGTACCCTGAAAGAGCCTTGCCCCGGCTGGGCTGTGTTTGGGAAGCGTTCCATGCAGTGTGTATCTGTTCATACCTGTGATGTTGTTCTGGCTGATGTTGAAGTAGGTGAGGTTGGCCAGATTCCCGTACTCAGCTGGCAAGGTGCCACTCAGGGAGTTTGCAGGGCAGTACAGAAGCGTAAGAGACGCCAGCTGGCTCCATGAGGGTGGGAACGATCCTACACAACGGCATTGTGTCAGCAGCTCTTTCCATACAGGATTAGAAGACATGCCAAGATCCCAGGACCTTCAAGCTTCACAGTAGCAATCTCCAGTGACCTCCATACAATATCCCTCAACCCCACATGACGTCTGAAGTGGAAGCACAGGCGCCACACGCATGTGCGATTTGTCAAACAGGGTGCTTTGGAGTAGTGCCCTGACCTGTCAGTCCATTGTTCGACAGTTCCAGCGAACTCAGACTCTCAAGCCCGGACCATGAGGATGGAAGAGGCCCTGCCAATACAGACATATCTTCAGGTATGTCGATCACATTGTCATAGGCCAACTTGATGCTTTGTGCTGTGTCAGCTCAGCCAATTGCTTCATGAGCTGTCATCATCATTGCACCGACTATATGTTGTGACATAGAGCACCTTGTGAGCCGGCACTGCTCTAGATACAAAGTTAGTACCGGATAGTGAGATAAGACCTCAGTGTACAGACAGCTGAACATGCCAGCATGATCTGGGTGGCCATGCAAGTAAGAGAGCAGAGGTGCACACCCGTCAAATTGTTGCCAGACAAGTAGAGCCTGTGCAGGCTTCTCAGGTTGCCATAATTTGGTGGTAGGGTCCCTGCATCGAATATCTCCATTAACACAATTTCACTGCAAAAGGATTCCAGATGCACATGAGAAGAGAGCACCTGAGCCCCACCAGTGAGATTGTTTGCTATCAGATTGAGGCGAGTCATTTTCGAAAGGTCTCCCCATGCATCGGGGAGCGGGCCTGTACAGCACAGACATCCCCTAATTTAGCGTACGGCTTTGGCGCGGTCGGCGTGAGAACTGACGCGCTGCAGGTTATAGGTGACGGCGGCAATGGAAAGCTGCGTCCATCACCTCGAAGCTGATTGCTGTCCATATCAAGCTCTTTTATGCTAGTGATGTTTGCATAGCTAGGAGGCAGAGTCCCTGCAACACGCAGTAAACATTAGCATGCTCACCAACAGCAGTAGCCCATCTACCAGAAAGTGATGCGTCAAGGACTTCCCGCAGAAAGGGGTGTAGGCACCAGTCAGCTTGTTCTGGCTGATGTTGAGGTAGGCCATGCTCTGAAAGCTGCTCCATGCGGCCGGCAAGGAACCTGTCATCAACATGCATGTTACAGTCAGGCTGATTTCATGACGGGCGTGTGCAGGCGGAACCAACAAGTCTACAGCTCTAGTGTCTTGCCGCTACATATCTTCAGTTCAATCCGAAGCATCTGCTTGCCCGTACCTGACAACTGATTCTGACTGAGGTCTAGAAGTGCCAGATATGGCATGCTTCCATAGGCAGCCGGCAATATCCCAGTAAGGGCGTTCCCAGAGAGATCGAGGAAACTCAACATTGTCAAATCTCTCAACACGCCCGGTAATGAACCTGCATCAGCATTCCTTACTATTAACCGACTTGAGTCCGAGCACAAGGAGTAACTACACAAGTGCAAAGCAAAGCCCGGTTTGCACAGCTTCACCGTGAAGCCTGGAAATAAGCCGTCCCATTTGCACATGCTCGGAAGAGCTCTGCAGGATCTACACGAGTGGCCCCGGTGTGTACAGCACTCCAACTCACCTGACAGCAGGTTCCCGTGCTGCGGCAGCCGCAGCCCAGTGACCCGCCCACCCATGCACGTCACACCCGTCCATATCGTCCTGTTGGGTGTGATGCATGCGGTGCCAACCCAGGCGCTGGGTGGCTGGGCAAGGAAGATCTGCAGATGAGCACAAAATGGTGTGTTTCTCTTGCAGTGAGCAGATGCGACTGAGAAGCTCAAGGGACAATCTACGACCTTGTCATCAGATGTGCTCTGCTGTGGATGGGGTCAGGCAAGCAGGCTCGATGTGTTTAGAGGCTCACTGGATCCCCAAGTTTCCTCCGGAACTCGAGCAAGACTCTGCTGTCATCGTCTAAAGTCCTGTTGGCCACTGGTACTCGCGCACCCTCAGCGCAATCTGCAGGGTCAGCACAGAGCTGAGGCAGCATGGAAAGTGTCCCGCCACCAACATCGCTGTTGGTGTCTACAATGCAGCATGGATTCAGAATATCTGAGAGAGCAGGCATGTGCCTTTAGGGACCCGGCACTTGGCACTGAGAGTGATCAGTCTGGAATGCCTGGTAAATTGGGTGCCAGGTACAAGATTACCTGAAGGGCTGAAGGCCAAAAGCACTGCCAGGAGGGTGCGAAAGAATGCCATCATGGCCGCAGACGACTGCAGAACAGCAAAGTCGGCTGAGAGTTATCCAACGGACCTCAGAAAGCTAGTAAAGGCACTGTAAGGCAGAGCTGCACCGCTACATGAGCAATAGTGTGAGTATTGAGCTCATCTACCTATCCTCGGCGTAGTAACATGGACCACAACGCAGTGCATGCGCCCCTTCCCGTCTTGAGAAGGTGGAGTTTCAATAAGGGGACCACTATGAGAGTCTCAAACTCAGTGTATCGTGCCAAAGCTCTTGGCAAGTACTACACCAAGCGCCCTGTTAACTGCCTCGTTTCTGGTATACTGCCTCGACGCTGGGACCTTTTGGCTCATGGAAATTATCAAAAGTTCTGATACTGTCACCGCTACTTGCAATGTGAGAAAGAGGGCCCACTTCTTGTCAGCGATTGCCTGCATACTAGATCGATGGGGAACCCTAGCGTCTGCTTAACGTCTGCATGCTCGGACGCCAGGGCCCTCTTCTGACCGCTCGTGTTATTCAGCCGTGATGTCCCTCGGGGATGTGTCAATCGCCAAGCATTTGGAGTTCAAGGTTCTGGGATCTTGACGTCATCCTGCTTACTCATATGCTACAGTCACTTCCTCTACTTCTGTTGAAGGTCGAGGAGAGACTATTCCATGCGCATGCACAGTCGGCCATGGCAGGAATACCTATGTGTATGGCTTGCATGCTATGCAGGCTCCTGCGCCTCAAACCACTGATCTGGCAGGTCTGAAATTCAGACTCTGAATAACTCTTGCTTAAATCCGGATCCAATCTCTGAGCGTCTTTCCACATGAATTTTAGGGCTCCTTGAACGCCCATCAAAGTTGCTCCTTGTCAAATTACAAGGGTGGCAACCCAATCTGTACAACTCCACATCAATACAGCTGTATCAATGTGCCCAACAAGAGACCACTTTCAGCTCCAAATTGTCCAGATGCGGGCTAGCGCTACCATTCTTAAGGAAACAACAGCAGCCAATTGTGAGCTTGTCCAAGGGCATAAGCAGACAACTATACTGTACATATATAGTGTACTAGTGCGACAATTCTCTGCCTAGATATGCTACAACGTGTCCCTTGAAGGGGAGGAAGTCCTGGCTACACAACTTTTCATTCCACAACTTGCTTAGATAGTGCACAGACCCAAGCAGCAGGAAGATATCCTGCTGGTGGGACACTCCCTGACACTAGTCGTCATCGCTGGACTCCTTGGTTGCTGTCTGGAAGTTGTCTACAAAGCTCTCCAGCTGCCGCATGAAGCCTGCAAACCCCCATGACAGCTCGCTGAAAACCGTCTCGAGAACTGTGTCAGTCACTGCTGCAGCAACAACAGGACAACCGAGATGCACATAGCCAATCTCTGTGATTCGGGACCTCTGGCAGTGAACAGGGCACACCTGAGTTTGGCCTTGCTGACGGCCTTGCGCTAAGGACGAGCTTGTATGCATCAGGCAGCTGCATGCGGAGCGCTGAGCAGAGGTACGCTAGCACAAGCGCGACTGAGCGGCTCTGGCCCGCATAGCAGTGCACCAGCACTCCGCCCTTTCTCCGTCCCTGCACAAAGACCTTGAGCATAAGGCACGTCGAGGTTTTAGTCAGATACGGTAGTAAGAATCCCGCATTGTCCCAGAGACCTAGCCAGCTGCATGCTGCATTCATGTCCAGGGTTGCATCGCCCATTGCCCATCTCCCCTCGAGGGAAAGCAGAAGTGCTTAAAGCTAAGACCGGCTTCAAGGGAAACTGAGACTGCTCAAGACCGGAAGAGATGCTCACCCTTGCGATGAAGCATGCAGCCTGGTGGAAGAAGCGAGCAATGTCCTCGTCTACGTCATCATAGACCTGGATGGTCATGTAGGAGAAGTGCCTCTTGTGGAACCGCGGGACGATGGGAGAGGCGTTCAGGACATGCGTGATGCCTCTCTTCTTTAGGCCTTCCAAGTTGCGCGCTGACCCTATAGACCCTGCACAAGCCGAGCTACCCCTGTCAGCCTATCCATGAACAGGGATGCCAATATTGAGCTATCCCTGTCAGCCTATTCGTGAACAGGTATGCCAGTACCCTGTATATGAGCAGAACTGGCGAGCAGGCATGCCAGGCAGCAAGCAAACTCCATGGGCGCTTCACACCAAGACCGGCGTGGGGGGGGGGGGGGGGGGGGGGGGGGGGTTCAGAGGAGCCATGCAGATATGTTGGGATGCAATGTCGCACCTAGGTAGAGTCCCTCGAGCACCCAGCATGGGTCAGAGTCCTGGTGCGCAAAGTTGCGAACTGAGATAAGCTTCTGAATGGCCATGCACCTATCAATGCTGTCCACTGAGCACTCCTGCACAGGAATGCACTGAATCACCACGCTGCAGGAAGTCATGGCATCCATGCAAAGGTGCATTGGCAGACGATGTGAAAGCGATATGGGAGAGCGCAGGATGCAAGCGGGCTTTGAAAAGGAGGATGGGAATATGCTTCATTACACACTGCCTGAAAAGCGCATCGAACCAGGCACATCTCAGCTATGAGAGACAGGCTGCAAAATTCTACAATGGAGCTACGTCCTAGCTGCAACAGATTCGAGATTGCCACAGATAGAATTCGCATGCTGTCCAGGAAGGGAGGCAGAAAGGAAATAGCTAACGCACGACTGGAGAATATGGGGGTGGCAATATGCACATCTAAAGACAAAATCAGCCCCCAGGGTATGGCTAGGGATATAGATTGGCGAGCATGGGAGACCTCTCACCTGTGGTGGTACCTGCTCGCTGGCTCGCATCTCGTTCCAGACCCGCATAGGAGCAGGAGGTGGCGCTGGAAGCAATGCCAGTGGGTATGCTGCCATGCCAACGGCTCAGATCCGCGGCGTCGATGCTGTGTTGGGTCCTGCGTTGCTATACCAAGGTCTCTGCCCAGGGTACACGCGCCAATCAGAAGGCGCTCAAGTCGAAAGAGTCAGAGAGCTCCGGAATCTAACCGTAGACATGTATAGTACTTATTGAATCAAGATCGAGCATGTCCATAAGCCCAAAATCTTTGGGCTCCCAGCAAGATCCTCGTCACGAAGCGGGCCCCCCGTTCTGCCCAAGGGGGACGCCCAGCCACGATCATCCGCAGGCATGCTCTGCCAGAAAGGTCTCTGATCTTGTATTGAGGGTACTTCTGGGCCTCGATAGTCTGTGAGACCCCATCAAGCCGTGGCAGCCGTGAAAAGGGGGAGATCCTGACTGACCGCACCCCAGCTGCCATGGTGTCTCTATCTGCGTTCCCTGCAGGCTTGTCTCGTCCCATAGCAACCAAGGTGAGTCCATACTGTAATTTTCGGCATGTCTCTGATGACTTCATTACTGGAGAGGTTGTCGAAGCTGAATTTGACATCAATCAGAGCAGCGGCATGCCATTGCACACTGGGTGAATCAAGCAGCTGAAGCCAGCCCTGACTACGGTAGCCTGCGCAGGAACTCCACAGCGAGAAAGCAACTCAACTGTGTGCACCCAAGCATCACAGATGCAAGAAGCCTTTCAGGGGCATCAACACTCACTGCAGTGCTGAGCCTAGAGATGCCCCCAACAGAAGAGACCTCCTTGCAAGCACGGCTGCTCTCTGCAGTGCAGCGTTGTTGCTAAGGTGCGTCGCCTGGCATAGCCCTTCACCATGCCTGCAGGCAATACAAGCTGTTCAGTGGGAGGTTGGGGCAGAGTGCTGCTCACGATATGAGGCAACATCACCTTGGGTACTAGCTGATGAAAAGGCCCAGAACTTTCTGTGAGTATTCAGGTGGTGGCCGAGCTTGTATGAATGGCAAATGCCCTTGTGTGCCATGGTAGCCTATGTCTCAGAGGGTGCTGCTTTGCAGAGAGGCACCTGCAGGGGCAGCAGACTCTGGAGCAAACACCGTCACAAATAAGCTGCTCTGTGACGAGGAGTGCCTAGCAAGTCTGGAGAGCATCCAAACTCAGGAGACGAAGACAGGCCTCAAGTATAAGGACATTGTAGTAGGGAAAGGCCCGAGCCCACCTACAGGCTATCAGGTGCTGCAGCACTGCCCAAACCTCAGATTCAGACCCTTGCAAGCCTTATGTGCTGACACGTCGTCTAGTGTTCTGCTACCCAGATACTCTTTGATGTCATGTGCAGGTCGATGTGTGGCACTGGAAAGCACCGTGCCATTCACTGAGCCAAGCTGAGTTTCATCACGCTTTTGACAAACCTATGAGGTCAAATGAGTAGATTCTTTATTGCTGCAGGTGACGGCGCACTATGTAGCCATGACACCGAACGGCAGAGTGTTTGACAGCAGCTTGGACAGAGGCTTCCCCTATGACATCAGAGTGGGCTCTGGACAGGTGACTACCATGCATCGCAGTGCTCCTCTGCATGCAGATATTGCATTGCGCAGAGGTAGTTGAGCCTTGGGGTGTTCTTTAGCCAAGGCCCAATCTGACCCATCAGCCTACTCCAAGCAGCCATATAGAGGGCTTTATGGCGTGTCAGTGTGACCAGCTCTGTCTTGTCTTGGAACCTTCCTATATCGGCAGAAGGATGTGCTTCAGAGAAAGCCTGTCACATACTATATAGGTTTGATCTGGGAAGGCACAAGACTTCGAGGAATCTGTGGGCTTGGTTCTGAAGAGCGTGCTGGCTCTGCAGATCGTGGCTGGCTTGGATGAGGGCATTGCATCTATGAAGCCGGGTGGCCTGAGAAGGTTGTACATACCTGGAAACCTGTCCTTCCCCAAGGGGCTCCCGTCAGGGCCGGGCAGGTCTGCAATACTGCATCACCACCATGCTTGTTTAGCGCTGCTGAGAGTGACGAAAGGTGTCAAGTGCTTGGAATGACTGCTTCAACTTGGCAGTATCAATGCAGTGTCAGGTTTGGTGCTAATGATTGAGCCTAGTACTTTGTATCTATCTATGAATGTTGCAGGCCACGTGTACCTCCAGCCTCCCCAGTCGTCTTTGATGTGCAGCTGCTCTACATTCCCGGTACGTCGACCATACTGGGCTGGGCTGGGCTGGCCTGGCAATTTGACAGTCATGAGGTTATACTTGTACTCACGACGTCCTGCCTATGTCTGTTGATACTACTGTTGAGACTGGGAAGAGGCTTCTGTGGCACATTCTGCCTGGCCCTTCCTCTCATGATTGTTGCTCCAGCCACCAGACATGCGCTGGATGGCACTCGAGCCTGCCCAGGTATCGAATTTGTTGCCTTGGTCCTGGCATGGTCTGTAACGCTGAATTCAAGGTGATTGCGTGCAGGTCTTGAAGCTGACGATGAGTGAGAGGAGCTTCGGCATGCCTCCTTGCTAGAAGGCGCGAATTGGGGACAGGCATGGAAGGGAGCCAGGGATAGAAGAGACGGAGAGATTGCTGGCAATCAGGAGCAGCATGCCTCTGTAGACATGCGCTCCCTTGCCATCATAGACTGTGATCATTGAGCTGCAGCAGATGGTAGCCCACATTGGTGTGATGACTAAGCATGAGCAGTTTTCTCTCACCGTGAACGTGGCACATTGATACAACCGCAGAAGAAGGGCACATTCTACCCCAAGGAGCATGCTGCTCTCAATCTGAGTCACCAAGAGTTGATGTCATGCTTTTATAAGCTGTAGCAACGTTTTCTCAGAAGTACCTAAGTAAAATTAGAATGATAATGCCGTAACCACCACATGCTGACAAGATACAGGATTGGCACGCTGCCACGCCGGTCTGTCTAATGCGCCCGAGGGCGCGATAATTACAGCCGGGGTCGTGGCCACGCGTATGGGCCCAGAACAGCGGCAGGCACGCCACGGCACGGGCACGCGCACGTCAGGCCCTTTGATGAAAATGTTTGGAGATAGGGCTCCTCACTCTAACAGAACACAAAGCATAAACGCCATCTAAGACTCACAAAACTTTTTACATCGCAATCATGGCCGCCTTTAAGTACATCCTGCTCGTCGCTGCCCTCCTGGGTGCTGCTTCCGCCAGCCGTCTGGAGCTCAACGGCTTCTCTGAGGTGAGCCTCGGCGATGTATATCTCCCTGGAAGGTTGTTCAAGTACTCTGATAGGACAACAGGACTGTACTATGGGTTGCCTGGGATCCCTTGAGACCCTTAAGGTTCAGATCAATGTCTCGCATGCCGTGATGCCATGACGTCCTGAATGCCAGACAATAGACCGTACTGGCCGTGCAAGCAGCACAAGAAAAAACCTTTTCTATGCAGCACGTCTTATCAAGTCTTTAGATTTAGTGTGGCCCTCATATTGACCGCGATAGGAATCTATCGTCGGCATGTGCCTTTGCCGATATCCCCTAAACAGTGCACTCCAGCCCGCAGCAGTGCCGTATTGTACACCTCATTAGTTGAGGACCACCTTTTCTGTGCGTGCGGTGTTCCTGTGGCTGTCGTTGTGACCGCACGGGGTATATCCTGTAGCGCATCCTACGCAGCGTTATAATGGTGCGTGGCCGTGCCAACGTATGTTGTGGCCCATATCAGGCTACACAGCAGTCATGTAGGTCCCACATTGCAGGATTACGCAACTCATTCATGCGCAGGTCCTCCAGGAGGCCGAGAGTGGCGTCGAGCAGTACATGGAGAGTTTGATCGGCAAGGACCGTCCCGACAAGGATGCTGAGGCTGTCATCCTGACAAAGTACATCGTTTCCCCCGACCGCGGCCTGGACTTCATCAAGGCCTTCAAGCTGGTGAGCTCTGAGGAGATGCCGCTTTCCAGTGTATTGGGTGAGGATCAGTGTTCGGCAAGGTGTCTGGTATGGGGTATTGCAATCCTGGTCAAACAGTTTCGGCCAAAGTGCCCCTGCCTAGTGCCGACTAGTGAGAGATCACGTATCATAACGCTTGTGGCACGAGAATCAATGCATGTGGTGACTGGTTGTCCTGTGTGCAGCTCAAGGACGCTGCTCTGGAGCTGGACGGCAAGCCAGCCATCTACGCCCTGTCTAAGACCAAGACGTGAGTCCTTGTTCTTTACCATAACACGCCTCCCCTTGCATGTAGCACACAGGATGGCCTGTACATGCCCAGCGCTCTTGCTGAAGTACTGTGAACAGGTTTCTGATAGTGTAATGAATAGCTGAGACAACAGTGCTTTGAGTGCGCTTTGCTGTAGGAGCTGTTTGTGTATTAGCTGAGGTGCCTATGTGTGATATGCAGTGACAACATCCTCTACTACAGCTACGTTGCCTTCGAGACCTACAAGGACCTGGCAGAGCACCTGAAGCAGGACGCCACCAAGAAGTTCATCAAGTGCGCTGCTGCACTCCCCCACATGTCACCCTTCCCACATTCACCTGTGGGCCTGTATCTGAGATGTAGTTCTGCCACTTTTGTTGGTACCCCAAGCTTATCTGTGCTCCTGTTGGCGTGTCTGTTGACAACTTGCCCATGCTCAGTTTGTGTCACTGCTACTCCTTCCCCGCCCTTCCTGTCAGGAGCATAGGCTGGGCTTCTGTTGATCATCAAACAGACAGTTGAAACTGTCCAGATAGGCATGGGCGCAGATTGGGTATAGTATGATGACCCCTCAAGTAGGCACCAGAGATAGGATGAACAGAGTCTGATGGCTCTTTTGTGGTCGCAGGTTCACAGCTGAGGAGAAGATCCCTGTCTTCACCTCTCCCGTGATCACTGTGGAGTAAGCAGCCGCCTATATGGGATGGTGCAGCTCTGTGCTATCATGTGTACATTGCACTTGTGTATAGATTGTAGCCGCGCAACGACTGTTTCATGTGCCCATTGAGTGATTCCTGATCCCGGCTGGGTGATTTGGCTCAGGAGTAGATTGTAACACATTCACCACAGCAACCGTGACGGACACTGTCTCGATCACTGCCAGCTAGCTACTATGCCCACCACTGTGAAGTTAGCCAGCTATGTGACTTTGCAAAGTCGATTGACAATTCAAAGTGTACATACCACATGCTGTCTTGATGATGCTTCTCACTCAGCATCTGGGTCTTGAGAGTCTTGGTCTTGATGGTAGCACCTCGCAGCATAGCATGACCACATGCCCTGTGCTCATCATGCGCTGGTACATAGTAAAAACGCCCTTCCATTCCATGTAGAGCATTCCCAGCTGATTGACAAGCTCGTGTCTTGGCATGCACTGCCAAAGCTCTGCACTGCTGAGTGGAGAATTTACATGTCCAGTGCGACAGAGGCACTCAAGCCTAGCACTGCATACAGCTGCCCCCCGCAGTGCTGCACCGTGCTCTGCATAATGAGCGCTGTCCAGCACAACAGAGCTGCTCAGTATGGGCACTGCATGCAGCTGCTCTTGCAATGCTGCATCATGCTTCGATGCGGCTCTGGAACACCAGAGCTGTGTGGTGCTGGCGTTGCGTAGAGTTGTGCTTCCCCAGCTGCATCATGCCTCGGAAGCGACTGTGCAGCCGCTGCTCATGAGCCTGATCAGGCCTCGCGGGCGCGGATGCTCTCAGACTCAAACAGGTCCACCTCATCCTTGTCCAGGTCATCAAAGTAAGGGTGGTGCAGGCAATCCTTTGCCTGCAGGCGCAGCTTGTCACATCGTATGCCACACTAGTACCCTGGCACATATGGCGCACTGCACATTTCCTCAAGGGGTGATGTGCAAACAGCATGCGTCACAAAGCTTCCGACGGGTGCTGCACATCAATGCCTAGGGGGATGACCACAGGCAAATCCCAATATTATTCTACTGCGCAAGGGAGTGAGGGCTGTCTGTATGCAAGATGTACAGGGCACAAAGGGAAACGCAGAGTGCAGGTACAGGGTTTCAGGGGGCCTACGGTGATGCGGTCAGCGGGGTCGTAGATGAACATGGCGTCCAGGAGGTCCACCCCGGCGGGCTCCAGGGTGGGGAAGTGCTCGGCCAGGGACTGCTTGCGCCAGTTGGGGAACTCGTGCCAGTCGCGCAGCTGGCTCACGCCCGCCCACTCCTCCTCTGTGGGCGTCCCCAGCAGCTTGAAGATGTGCAGCAGCTGCCGCAGCTCGCAGTCCCCCGGGAACAGCGGCACCTGCCAGCATGTGCCCATTGTGAGGAGACCATCAGCTAACTCGTCACCTCCAATGGGTTATGTGAGTAATCGGGCGCCTCTCCCGAGCAGCTTGCAGACGTGCAGCAGCTCCCCCGGGAACAGCGGCACCTGCCAGCACATGCCCATTGCGAGGAAATGGTCAGCCCCAACGGTCATGTGAATGACCGAGCGCCTCTCCCGAGCAGCTTGCAGATGTGCAGCAGCTGCCGCAGCTCGGAGAATCACGGGAACAGCAGCACCTGCCCACTGTGTCAGAACACTTGTGTGCTAATCATAAGTACTGTCCATCTTCTGTCAGGAAGTTGAGTACCACAGCTCACAGTCCCCAAGTAATTGCGGCACCTGCCAGCTCATCCCAAATGTCAGGAACACTCATACCACCTATCACATCAGTCTTCATGTCAGTGACCGACCGCCTCTCCCCAGCAGCATGAAGATGTGTGGCAGCTGCCGCAGCTCACAGTCTCCAGGAAACAGCGGCACCTGACAGCAGCGTCCTCCATGTCAGAGCGCTCATATTACTCATCACTCTAAAATCTCATGTCAGAGTCAACGGCCTCACCCAGCAGCTAGTGATGTGCAGCAGCTCAAATCTCCGGGAACAAGCGGCACCTGCCAGCAGCATCCCCCATGCCGCGAATACTGATGCAGGGTGTTTGTAAGCATTAAGTACCCAGGTCTTCCCCACGTGTTGTTGTTGACTGCCGTCTGGCTTGTGCCTACCCTGACTGAACATTGTGTGGGCCTTTCAACATACCGGCAAACGGGAGGCTGTGAAAGATAGTTTTGCTCTGCAGGTTGCTGGCCTGCTGCAGGTCTTTTGTGCCGAGGGTGTCCGCGCAGCTGTGGTGACCTGACGAGAGACATACGAATGTCCAGCAGTGTCATGCACAGGCCGATCCTCAGAGAGACGGCAGCACCTTGGTGACCAGCTCTGCAAAGATGCAGCCGACGCTCCAGATGTCGACCGCGGGCGCGTAGTGGGTGGCGCCCAGCAGCACCTCAGGAGCCCGGTACCACAGCGTCACAATCTGCATGTATGCCTCACGCCCTCAGCAAGCATGCAGTGGCCAGGGCTCCACAGCATGACAGGGAGCTGAGCAAGGGATCGACATGGGTATACTGCAGCTGCCACGCAGAATCCCTCAGGTCTCAAGGAAGGTGTCCATATATAATGCGACCTGATGTGTCTGCCTTTTGAGTTGGCACACACACGAGCAGAGACGAGCCTTCATTAGGACTTTATCAGGGACTTGCAGGTGACTGCACCTCATGTGTGTAGCTCTTGATGGGCACGCTATACGCCCGCCCCAAGCCCAGGTCTGCAATCTTCAGGCACTCTGTCTCGTCATCCACCAGCAAGTTCTGCGGCTTCAGGTCTCTGCACTCGGCACACCACATTCAGATAATGCAGGACGCTCGGCACTGTACTGGGCATTCACAGACACTTGCGTCATGTCAAGCTATGAGAGGGCCCGTCAGACTGCGGCAAGCGCATACCTGTGCATGACGCCGTGCTTATGGCAGTGCGCTACGCCCTTGACTAGCTGGTACATGAAGCTCTGCAGTCACCACACACTGTATACACAAAGGCTCCTCCACACCTGGCCCCAGAAGGCCGTCCCATGCAGACACTGATAGTATTGGATGGGGCAATTTAGGTGCTGTCGGAGTGCTGGAATGTACTCTGAACCTTGGCGGATGCCTGTTGGGGTGCGGGGTACCACGCAGCACACCTTTATGAGCCTGGGGTCGAGTGGGAAGTTGGGGCCCTTTCCATTCCTGTCCATGAATTTCTTCAGATCTGTGCTCAAGTACTCAAACACCTGCAGCACCAGCTTGTTCAGCTTGCCTTTTGTCACCAGCATCCAGCACATCTGGGTGGGCACATAAGAAGGGGATGGTCCCCACAGCTTACCAGGTAGAGCACAGGCTTTTTGTTTTCCTCCACGTGCTGCACGCAGAGCAGTCTGCAGAGGAACAGTACGGATCTCAGTACCCCTCCAGTATGCTATGATGCACCCCATGACGCATCACTCATTGACTACTGACTTGCAGCAGGTACTGCAGCAAGTGGCAAGATGCTTTAGCCAAGGTATGACCGCTTACTTGACTACATGATTGCTCTCGTTCAGCATCTGGAGGAGAGAAACTTCTCTGAGTGCTGTCGAGGGCACACCCTCCTCCTCCATCTGCACAGCAGGCTTGCTTCTTGGCACAAATCAAGAAACGCCAAGACGGATATGTGCTGCATAGGGGAACGCATTCAAGCGTCACGGACTCGCACGCACCTCCAGACGGGTCTTCTTGAGTGCTACCAGCCTTCCAGTGTTCTTCTCCTTAGCTTTGTACACCTTCCCATAGGTGCCCTCTCCGATCTTCTCGAGTTTCTCATACTGGTCCATGGTGCCCAAGGCCTCCTCACCCCGGCTGACTCTTACTTCACACACCCTCTTGTAGGCCTCATCCGATCCTGCCTAATAAGTCTGGCCCATCGCACACAGCTGCTTCTGTCCACTTTGAATCAGACACGCTCGACAACGAGGCAGGCCTTAGTCAGCCGATCGGCACATGTGTGCTCTTGCCTGGCTAGCCCTGTACAGGAAGACCCTCGCGAGCCTCTCGCAGGTAGAAAAGGCTATCATTCGCACAGTCTGTCCATCCTCAGCGCAGACTGTCCTCCCCGTATTTCTGTCTTCAGATTTGCAGGAATCAAGGGTCTCTGTGCTATCTCGTAGAGCTCTCGAACGTCAGCACTTGCTCAGCAGTAATTGTGCGCACTTGTTTGTCATATTGCGTGCCAGGAGAGGCAGCTGCATCGAGCTAGGGCCATCCTGGTGATGGCTCGTATCAACACGGCATCTGCACATTGCCATTTGGCGATGTCGCTTCTGTTACATGCCTTTGACAGACACTCGTCAACAAGAGGGGACAGTTTCATTCTACGAAGACTCTCAGGGTGCCCCTATACACTTATTCTGCATGTTTAACCCTGTGCGGCATGCTCGGTCTGCAGCCGCACATTGCACTGCCCAGCAATGTGCTCTATGACTGCAGAAAAGCTGCTAACGGCATATTACCTCAACAGTCAGCTGAGAACCAGCAAGCTCTACCCATAAGCTCCTGCCTCAGCCAGCCTTCTCTGTCCTATGTGTTGGGCGTCTCTGTTGTACACCACGCGCTCCTATATGGAGAATTCGACATTCAACTCTGACACTCTTATACACCTTCATTCAGGCTTGCTTACATGTTCATCCAGTACGGCTACATGCTCAAGCTCGGTCAAGCTTGCTCAAGCTCATCGGAGAGCCTTTGTGTGCCTGCTGTCTGGGCAGGCTGTATGCTTTTTGATATTGCGAACTGGTGAAACCCAATATGCTGCTGCTGACTGTTCCCGGCATGACAAGCCCTATCAGCATTGGTGATTTTGCTCACAAGAGCCAAGACATCACCAGGTGTCAGGAGTTGCGCATGGCGGCGCGCAGGCGGATGACGGCTGTGAGGCGCGAGCGCATGAGGCTCCACAGCTCTCGCGCCCGCCGCGAGTGCGCCGCGGGCGGCGCGCGCTGCCGGAGCGCCACGGCTGTCCCGTCATAGCTGCGCAAGGGGCTCAGGCGCTGCAGAGGCCGCCTGCGCCACCAGCATTGACGACTGAGATACGAGGGTTCAACGCTTGAATGCAAGCTGAGAGTGCGCTGCGACGGCGCGGACGGCCAGAGCGCTCTCGCGGCGCAGCTACAGCTGCGCAAGGGGATCAGGCGCTGCAGAGGCTGCCTGCGCCACCAGCAGGCACGAGCACAGTGACATATCTGTGTGTGGGTGTGCGAGTGTGAGCGCTGCAGCCTGCAGCGCACCTTGTGTGCCTGGGCACATCCATGAAAACCAGGTTGTCCAGTGGCACAGCGGTCCGGGATGTGAGCATGCTGACAAGATAGGTGTAAACAAGAAGGCAGTACTAATGCCATGGGACACAGAGTGGATGCATAGGGAAGCAGCTTCACATTTGGGTATGTCCATGGGTGACATGAGTGTATATATGGGGGAATGTACCCAGATCCAGCATTCTCAGCTGCATGCTGGAAGGCATCGGCCTCACGGCCATGCAGGACGTTGAGCGTGCATTGATGGACCGCCCTCACAAAGTACTGGGGGTCCAAGATGGCATTCAGCGGCTCAACCTTCAGTAGGTGCTTGCCATTCATGTCCTGCACATCACATGTAGCTCATGTAGATGGACGATGCAGAGCCCCAGTCTGACACAAGAGACTTGTACAGTGTGCTTGAATAACATCAGCAGCCAGTCTGTTGACAAGACCTGTCTAACACACTTGCAAGCCACGCAGAACGCTTACGTCCACGAGTGATGGGATACACGAGACAATGCCCTGCAGCAGATTGAGATGCCATTGGGACATGGTACACTGTCCGCTGGGAGAGCATCATCTACCTGAAAGGCAAGAGGCTCGCCACTCCTCACGTCGCGCACATCCACAATGTTGGCAGAGCCATGGCCGATGTTGTCGTCGAAGAAGATCTGGATGACGTCCTCGTCAGCAGGGTCCAGCAGCAGCAGCTTCCCCGCGCGGCTGCGCTCGTTGCGCGACTTCCAGAACGGGTAGTAGTCCCTGATGGCGTACGCCCTGCACAGAGCAGCACCTCAGGCCTCTCACAACATCACCCTGAGGGCGCCTGCATGGCGCACACCCCGCGCAGATCCTCTCTGCATGCGCAATGCATGCTTGAGCTTACTACTTTCAGTACCGCCTACAACAGACAATTGACGCAATCTCCATCAGCAGAAAGCCGTGCACAACTGGGAGCTTGTGTGCTCATACACCCAGAAGGGGCACATCCTAAGACATGTGAACTACAGAGAGAAGGGTGATGGGCTTACGTGTTGCCTTCCTCTGCTTTCTCCATGATGGCCTCATGCATTGCCTGGAAGCTCCTGAGGAGGGCCCCCTGACCTGCTGCTGCAGACGCCTCCAGGTCGCCTCCACGCACGTTCTTCTCCTTCAGCAATGACTTGCCAGCCCCTGCAGGCAGGCAGCTTCCTTGTTTGCCGGGAAGCTCTTACTGCGCCTGTCTATGTAGAGGTTGGCATCGGGCACCACGTGGTCATCCCGCATGCCCAAGGTAACGCGCATAAGAAGGTCGTGAAGCCTTCAGGCTGTCAGCAACACCTACAGCACCTTGCTGGTGATGCGTGTGTCACTTCCTCAGGCGTCCATACCCAGAATGACATCAAATCACCCGAAGGCAGTGGTGCAGCTCACCTATCAGCAACAGGGAGCCGTCGCGCTTGGCTGTAGTGCGCACAAAGCAGCCGCTGCTGTCCGGGATAGACATCCGCAGATCTGTGCACCCGTCGCTGCCATCCATCCTCACCTGCGACAAAACACTCGACACATGGCATGCAAGGTGAAGGACGCGGGCCTCCTTGAATAACAAGGATACACCCTGTCCCACCTCTTCACATCTGTACTGGCCTGCAGAATGCACATGTGTTGCTGTGCGTGTGCGGCCCATGACAGCATGCAGCGCTGGAGTGGCGCAGTCCTGTCTGCTCAAAGACAAGGCAGGTGCAGTCCCCACTGCCAGGCATGCATCTACAAGGCATGGGGTCTTTGCCTGTGTGCAACACAGGACACACTGGGCAAGACTCTAACCCAGAGCATCCTAAGGGACCAAAGCCCCATCCCTTGCTGAGCGCACACGCAAGCACTGAAAGGGGGGCGGCACCTGTGGGTAGGCAGGGTGCTGGCCAGTAGCAAACATGTTGAGCTCATCTACGACCTCCACTATGTCTGTACCAAAGGTGCGGAACACAAGCGTGAAGGCCCGCTTCTGCACAGCCATGGTGAAATGTCAGAACTTTGATTGTGCAGTGGGGACATGTCATTTGGTAGGCAACTGCAGCACAGCCTGCATGTCTGGCAAGATTTCTGTCTTAGCTATTCAGCTGGGTACTGGACATCAGGCTTCATACATTGACTTGCGCGGAGCGAGTCACCTGAGGGTCTCGGCCCAAGGTCTTTCGGTCAACAGAGCTGCAGAACAAGTGCCTGCTACAATAGTAACAATACAGTATTCCTTTGGGAGCTGCCATCAAGATCAGGGATATGCATCGGCATGTATATGTGAGATTGAGGAAAGAGGTAGAGTGCTGGTCACCTGCTTCTGCAGGTGGATAAGGAGGTTGAAGAAGGAGGGCAGGATGTGGCGCTCCCCGTCCCCGAATAGGTACCCCAGGCTGCTCTGCTGCGCCGCCCTTTTGCAGGCCTCCGGCAGCATCAGCGTGTCCTGCAGCTGCTGGAATATCCCCCTGCAGGCCATGCTCACCAACTGTCACACCTGTCATGGGATTGTGAGCAGGAAAGCATGTCGCTCTGCAGGGGTGCAGCTGGCAAGGCATGCTCGTGCAGCAGGTCACAGAGCACACACAATCACCTCATGGTAGACTGAAGCTGACTTCATAACTGTCTGCCCTGTCGATATCAGCACCCTCAATTGTGGGGACTGACACTTGCAAGGTGGCAGGGAGTACACCTGAACATCTCCCCAGGCTGGCCGGGCTCGGTGAAGGTGCGCTTCAGCGTCTGCCGCCTGTTTTTGACCTCCGAGTTGCGCTTGTCTGCGTCTGGGCCAGAGGCGTCTGGAGGCAGCAGGAAGGAGTCCAGGAAGCTGCGATAGCTCATCAGCTGCGGGTCATTGGAGGGCCTGCACGACAATGAAGCATCCTCCCTTAGCATAGTCATGGTCATACATGCCAGAGTGTGCTTGTGACAGTTCAATGCCCAAGCCTTCTGTCAAAAGTGGACTGCCACCAGATCAGCATCCGTTACCGACCCATGCGCATTGCCAGCCACTGTGCAACGGTGCTGGCTGCACATGTGGCAGCGCTCAGGCATCTAAGTGCTAAATGGCAATGCAGTGAGGTGAGTCCTACCTGTCGGTGGCCAGCCTGCCCACAGGAACCCAGGCCGGGCCGGGCTCGAGGCGGCCCCAGGCGCACTCGCACAGCAGCACGTTGATCATGTGGGCCGCGTTGGCGCCCTGCGCCCGGTCCGTCATGAGGATGGTCTTGTTGATGTCGAAGTGCAGCACCAGTCGCGCCTTGACGGCAATGTTTTCCTCGTAGAGGCCTGCCCCATTCTCCCCAGTGTCCACATACCTGCACGACCGGCGTCCCGCCTTTTATGCCCATGCAGATGTCACTGCGGTGTGATTCTCAGGCAGGAGAAGCTCACCCTGATGATCACACCTGACCAGCTCTACTCTCATTAGCACATGTCGTGATTTTGCCAGTCACCAAAGCCAGGTGAGTAATACTGCAAGCATTAGCGCTGGGGAGGCGCGTTGCCAGGATCCCCACAGGAACGTGCAGGAGCGTGCTCCTACCTTTTAATGAGCTCAAAGGCCTCCTCCCCAAACTTGCTGAAGGAGCGCCTGCGCAGCGACAACGTGCTGCGGTGCTTCCTGCAGAACTGCTGTATCCTGGTCGCGGCCTCCTCCTGCATACAGCACCCAGGCAATGACGAGAGTGCACCACTGTGCAGGGGTGTCAAGCGCTTTGTCGAGCTGGAGGCTACTAGCGTGCAAATGGCAATGCATGCAAGGCCTTGGGAAAAGGTCTACCGGGGTGGATGCAGAGCTTACAAGTGGGGTGGATGCAGATCTCATAAAGCCCTCGAGGTCAGAGGCCGGCTGCTGCACATCCGCTGTTGTGGATGCTGATTGAGATTTCAAGCCCTGGCTTTCATCGTCCCCCTGCTTTTTGCCACGCTTTAGGGCCCCGTAACCTGTTGCTAAGTCGCTGGCAGACCTGGGTGATTGACCCAGGTACTGCGCCACCAGTGATGCTGCCTGCTCATTGTGATTGCTAGGTGTTTTCTGCAAGACTCTGGAATCGGACCTGCACCAAAGGGCGATCAGCTGCTGTTCCAAATGCCCTGCAAGTGCTGCGCATTCCTGCATGTAGTACAACCTGCATGGCTGCAAGCCCTTGGGTATCTCTGCTTGTCTGCGCGATAACAGGCAACACAGAATCCAAGCATGGTGGTAATTTGGCACAAGCAGAGCCTATCCCTGTATAAGGGCTGCCGGCAACCTACCCCCTGGAATCGAGGAGTTCATTCATGCCCTCCAACCTCGTGCGCAGCTAGTGCATGCCTGACTTGGTGTAGAGATACTGAAAGAAGCACTACATCTCAGTCTTCACGATCTTCGGGGCCATCTGCGATTTTGCCAGGCTGATAGCGCGTCATGCCGCTATACCCTTGACGAGCTAGTGAGTCGAGTGGGATGATGGTCTGGCCAATATGGCCTTGCGCATGTATACCACTTCAGATCCCGCGGTAGTTATGTCTCTATTGTGCTGATCTGCGCCAATTGGCTTGCCTGAGGGCTGAAATTCAGATGGTCCTCAGCCCCTTTCCCTGGGCAGGCACGCGACACAGTCGACCGCATGGGCTGGCCTATAGCAGTGACTGTGACTTAAAGTATATCGAAGGTTTGACATGCGTCTTCTAGCCAATGTAAACTGCATGCGTACTCAGATGACACAGCAGAGTTGACTTTTGGGCAGCCCTCTGCCCAGAAGGGGTCCAGGAATTGCCCATTTCGCCATTCTTATCAGCCTGGTGTGGCTGGAAGAGATGTAATCTGCTCTGTTCTGATCTGATCTGATACGGCAGACAAGCATGAGCATGAGCCTGAGCTGATGGCCATGGTGCTATGAATCTTCTATACCCTTACAGCACTACAAAGGCAATTCAATACGTGGCTTGAAAAGCAAAAGCGACAATTGTTGTGAGCCTCTTCCTCAGCTCACTCGTTGCTAAGGACATACCCTGCTTCAAGGCACCTCACCCTTCCTGAGCTGTCACACACAAGCACACACGCGACGGCATCTGGCCTGTTGCCTTGTGGAGTCTCCATCAGAGCAAGTCCTCGTATGCCATGCTCTCCAGCTGAAAGCTCGCCACCTTCATGTTGCTCCCCTGAAGGACCCTTTTCCATGTTGCCTGCCAGCCTGAGCCTATTCCCGCACCTCATAAGCACTGCCGGCCGACTACCCTGCATGCTGACTGCAAGGCGGCTGTCATCAAGCCATGCCAGTAGGGATGTGCATGAGACCTGCTGCTTCAGGGGTGTATCAGTAGTGCGGCTGCATGTGAGGCTCCACCCACCGCCACCTGTAGTAGGCACCAGGGGCTTCACCATCTGACAGAATCCCAGTTTCCCAATTCTGCTCTCCCATGGTGAGGGCGACCAGCATGCAGAAAATGGCTTGCACAGAACTGATGCTACCATGAATGTGTCTTGCAACAAAGTGGTTTGAGCTGCACTGACTGTAGGACTTCATGCATAATGCACTGCAACAGGACATACTCGGGCCACCTGAAGCATCGGGCGCCTGGCTTGTCAGCAGAGATGAGGGATGGCATGGGACAGTCTGCAACGTGGCTGGACAGTACAGTGCAGATGTTTGTATACCTTGAGCGCCGTGCTCTATCCAGGCAAGCCGGGACGAAGCCTCTTCTGGGCCAGCCTTTGGTATCCCTGGGGACGCGTCAGCTGACAAGGCAGGATTGGCTTGGCTGTGTGGCCGCTTCCCAGGTGACTCTGCAGCCTGGCTGTCAGTCATCCCCAAGGCTGCAGCTGATTCCGAGAGGGCCTGCGGACTTTGACACCGGCTGTACAGAAACGTGCAGCCTGCCCAGGCGACAGCTGCCAGGCGACTTCCATCCGGAGAAAAGGCCATGGCTGTCACCCGCTCAGCTGGCACTTGCACCTGCAAGGCCAGCCAGAGCCTGCACTCAGCCACAGTGCAAAAAGGGCGCGGCCACAGCTAAGATCCTCAAAGGAACAGGTCACAACGCCTTCCTATCTGACATGCAACGATTCGGCAGCTTGAAGCTTGAGGGTCAAGGATATGTGACAGTGCATGCATGTGCAACATGCAAACCAGAGGTCATGGCTGACTAGGTGTTGTACCTGCAGCTCAAGGCGCATGGCATGCAGGCCAGGTCCCAGGTCCCACACATGCAGCTGGCTGCCCAGGGCGGCTGCCGCCAGCGTGGCGCCATCAGCGCTCAGGCACACAGCGCACACCGTCCACATGGGGCACAGCCGCGCCCACTGGCTCATCCGCCATGCGCCGGGACCAGGCTGTGTCTCATCCCTCTTGAGTCGGTACAGCACCACGCCCGGAGCCCCAGCAAGGGCCACAAGCAGCCCTTCCTCGTTGCTGGCGACAGCCATGTCCTGTAGGAGGCACGGCATGCCTTCAGAGACGCTGCTGTGGGTCCAGTCTAGTCATCATCATGGCTGCACTGGGGACTGGCAGACGATGTGTCATAACTTTCAGCATGATATTCCAGCATGATGGGGAAGGGCCATGCAGGAGGCCAAGAACTTGGAACTGCAGTCATTACCTTGGGCCAGAAGAAGAGTCCCTCACAGGCGGCTTGCTGCACATGTAGGGCCTCGTCAACCTGCACAGCAACGCACCAGCATGTCACAAAGCTGTCATGACATGTAACCTGCGCAGCTGTAAACAAGCAAAAATGCTCTAGGACAGTACTGATGGTGTCCGGGGACCTCGTTGTGTGCACCTGTCTGTTGACTGCAAATGAACCTGGCAAGGGTGGCCTGGCGCCTTACCTCATGCACAGTAAGCATGCCCATGCCGCCCTGCCACGATGTCAGCAGGAAGCGCCCACAAGAGGTCCACGCACAGGCTGACGCCCGGTACATGTTGCCAAGGGTAGTGGGGAGCTTCAAGTCCTGCAAGGGTACCAGCCTTTCAGGCGTCTGCCTCTGGGCAGAGCCCTCAACAAAGCCCTGCTCCAAGTGAAAATTCTCACTGCCCCTAAGCTTCAAGCTGCTGCTTATCCTTGCAACCTTAGCCCTGACAGTTCTCTCTGTGATGTGCTTTGTACTGACAGAGAGAGCTTAATTACCTTTACATCAGGGTGGCGCCTGTTGCTGAGAGATACTGTTCCAGGCTCTTGCATGACAGCCAGGAGGTGACCATGGGGCTGTGCCGCCAAGCAGTTTCTCAAGGAGGCCAGGGGTGCTTGGACTGTCATCACGCGCGCAACTTTCACAATCTTCTGTTAAAAGTCTAGCGAAGTATCACCAAGGCGCTGCACAATTTGTCTCGAAAGTCAAACTAGCCTGAGAGATCACCTCTCAAAAGGCAGTGTATCTTCTATCTATGTGCTGCAATACTCAGAAGGCAGCCTACTCACACAGACTTCTGCAAACGATGAACCTTGAAACAGAGACCAACTCTTCTTGAGAGCTCCAGATTGGAGACCTATCGAGAGCTTTATCCCAATCTAAGTATGTCTGCTCTCACACGATTGCACAGCCTAGCACAGAGAGCTGGGAAGTGCTAGGCAGCCAGGCTGCTACTGGAAGGCCTGTGAGTGGCCATCTCCCTGCATGTTGCTCTCACGGGTGGTGGCTTGTTCCGCTGGCTGTGGTGTACTCGCTGACTGTATTGCTTGCTGTTGCTGCTGAAGATTCTGATACTGCTGCTGCACCGCCCCTGCAAGCTGCTGAGTCTGCAGGCGCACCACTTATCAGACGACTGGCATTTTCACAAGCATCTATGGGTCCTCCTTACAAAACCCGTACAAGGCATGCCCGAGGTACTTTGCCCAGGTGGGGTGTGTAGCCTGCCCAATTCCAGCCCAGGGAGACGAGCAGCTTCGTGTGCCCCGTAGCTCCTATAATGCTGAACATAGTCCTACTTCATGACACTGAGCCAGTCTTACCTGCTGTGCACGCTGCGCCTGCTGCGCTGTGAGCTCCTGCGCCTGGCGTTGGCGAGCAGCCTGCTGCGCCAGCACCGCTGCGAACTGTGCGTAGTTGGCCTGATTGATCTGGCCTGCCAACGGGAAGCCCTGAGGGATCTGCAAGCCCCACGTGAATGTCAGGCCCGCGTCTGCCCTTCTGAGGTTACATCACTCACAAATCCATCAGATCTGCCACGGGTCTTCAAATGCTCAGCATCCACGGGGTGAAACCATCACTGTAGCAGGTCATCTTGTTGTGTAGAGCACTGGGTACTTTGGGGTGACATGCACCTGTCCTCCAGGGAACTGGATGGCAGGGTTGATCTGCTGGGGTAGCAGCTGCGAGGCCTGCTGCGCCTGCGCAAGGGCAGCTGCAAACTGGGCTGCCTGCTGCCCGATGGCCTGGTTGAAGGGCAGGCCGGCCTGGCTGAACGCCTGCTGGAAGGTGTTGGCTGCTGTTGGCGCCTGCTGCTGCACCACCTGCAGCACCTCTCCTTGTCATTGGCCACGCCAGTAGCTGATATGCTTGCTTGGATGCTGCTCAGCTCTTGTGCATGAAAAGGTGTGCCGATAATTCTATAGCCAGTGTATCAGCCCAGCTTTGGAGAGCATGAGGGTAAGGATTGACCTGAGAGGCCTGCGAAGGCGGTGCAGATGGCACCTGCTCCACAGGCTTCGGGTATGCAGGGTGCGGCTGGGCAATGTAGGGCTGCTGTGGGGCGCTCTGGGCAGCCTGCGCCTGGTACTGTGCGTGGCCTGCAAAGAAGGGGCTGTCATTTCTCAAGATCAGACATGAGGCAATTAATACAAGGGCCAGAAACTGATATAAGATGTGCAAAGCCACAGAGAGCCCCAAAAGCTGACACCCCAAGGCTCCCAACGGTCAGGCTTTTCCATCAAACCCTGCAGCTCCAGTTATGCATATTCACACCACCTGAAGTGTTAACCTGGGCTAGAGACTGGCGTTGCAACAGGTGTTCTGTGTCAGGGAGGGCTCACTGTAGTCGCTGCTGGCAGGATCTGTGGGCGCCGCGTCTGCTGCTGGGTACTCAGGGCCCTCGTGAGCGTGCTGGCGCTCGGCTTCCTCCGCCTTGCGCTTCTTGGCCTGCTCTGCCTTGCGCTTGTTCTTCTCCTTGCTCTCCTGCCTGAAGGCTGCAGGCAAGCACGATGTCTAGTCAGCATGAGAGGGTAGTCAGCACAAGATGATGCGGGCTTTTCAATTTCTGGTGCCACCATGGGTAATCCATTCTGTCAGTCAGGTCCTTACGAGGATATGCTCCTCCTTGCAGTCTGCTGGAAAGCTGCAGACAAGCACGAGAGCCTTCATGCTGTGCAACTCTGTGGGATCGCCATGTGCAGCCCCTCTGGTCCGCAAGTGCATCTTACATGAAGACAAGGGTGTACTTCAGTAATTATACTTGTCACAATTTGAACTCGTCTCTACATCCTGCCATGTTTCCTGTTCCATATCGGCACAACCTTCTGGGAATACATGCATGATATGTCTGGGCCTATGCTCGCCAAGGAGAAGGCTGCTATGAATCTTGATGATGAGCTGTACCTTCAAGGGCGTCTTTGGTGGGAGTGATGAGCTCTGAAAAGTCTAGATCCTGGAGGGCGGTGAAGACATCCTCTGCGCTGATGGTCTGGCGTTTGGCGTCTTTGCAGATGTCGTTGGCGGCTGATGTCAGGTAGCTGATGAACACCTGCAGGCATTGTAAAACAGCGCGTCAGTCTTGGGTCAGAAATCAGCGTGCTGGTGCATTTCACTGTGTCTCAAGGATGCATGGCATGAGCAGGCTGATCTGTGGCTCAGCGATGAGTAGCATTGACTTCCGCGCTGAAACGCCTTGACATACCTTTGCAGATTCCGAGAAGGCCAAGAGGGCGTCCTTGTTCACTTGTATGTCTCTCCCCTGCTGTGCTCCGGTGGATGCCTGCACCTGGGATACCTTCGCCTTTACAATCTTCTTGACCAAATTGCGCGGCAGATCCGTGTCCTTCTCTATTTCCATGATGTCTTTCTCTGCCCCAATGCATTCCACAGAAACATGAAACAGTCAAATTGGCCAATGCAGAAGAGGCTCCAAATTTGGATTCAACAGTTACTCAGGCCCCTCGTGCATCACGAGGGTTTACTGATTGCCCGAGCTTTCACGATTGCGTTGTCTCTTCACACTCGTACAATGTGCTCAGAGCAGTGAACGACCAAAAGGGGGAGAAGCTCGAGCTGTTGAGCCAGCGCAAGGGGAGCTTTCTCCCCCAACCAGAATTGCCGCTTTCGAAACGCCTTGGCGCAAAGGTCAGGCAAACACTGGGCTTCATGGCACAGCGAGCAAGATTGTGCAGCACGCAGACATGTTGTGTGCCGGTGCTGATGCCGCGGCTGCCTGGCCAGATGAGAGGCTCTCGCTGTCAGCGACCTTTTCTCAGAAGGGCCATCGTTGCGCAAGCCCTAAAGCAGACCGGCAGCGACTTTGCTCATGAGCGAGTGTGCATCCCGAAATTTCCAAAGGGCCTTCAGGCGCTCGTTGCGGCCGGCGTTGCTGCCTTCGCCTCGGCACTCGTTGCTGCAAGCCCTGCCGGTGCAACTCTCGGACCAGCAGAAGTGCTGCAGCTGCAGGACACCGTGAACGAGGTCTGGGGTAAGCTCCTGTCCCTTGAGGTCAATTGGCAGCCTCGTACTTGTCGAGAGCGCATCTTCAGTCTGAGCGCTCTTTCAACGTCACATTCACTCAAACGAGAAGGGAGGGCAGCTGAGGTGCAGTCAGACGAGCTCTTGCGTTTCTGGTGGTCTGGTGCACCACACGACCTTGTCTACCCTCTCATCTGCTGGGCTGCCAGGTCTTGACCTACTGCTATACCACTATCTTTCATGCCTCCCTGCCATGTGTGCTGAAAGCTTTCTGTGCATGCGCCAGGGAGCGCGAACAGCCGCTTTGTTGATCCTATTGACCGTTCGGCATGGAACACGGCGCTACAGGTGAGGCTGTCGCTCTCTACAGTGCATCCGTCATAGTGCTACATCATTGCCCTACATAGCGGAGCCTACAACGTCGGCCTCTGGCGTCTGTCACCTGCAAAAATAGAGCCCTGCAGTATGCACACAGGATGCCGTTGAGCACATGAGGCATGCCGAGACAAAAGAGGACGGCTACGGCATCATCCAGACCATGCTTGCAACCCTGGGTACGTCTTCTTCCTCATATGAGATGAGGGACATACAATCAATCCCATTCTAGGACGAACTTGCACCAGTCCTTGCACTGGCCGTCAAGGGGCATGAGCCAGTGCTCGTCTCTGCATGGCTGCCTGATCAGCCAAGATTGCAGCAATGTGAGCGGATGTGATCGAGCACGCCATGGCGCTACATGCTTTGGGGCGCTGTATGCTGAGAAGAGCGGGACATTGGCGCAGGGGACCCGTTCACGCGCATCCTGGCGCCCAGCCAATCCCAGGTGTTCCAGGCAGATACAACAGGGCAGCTCGTCCACATTGGCATGCAGGCCCAGAGGGCTGACACAGAGGCCGGGCCCTTTGTGAGGGTCAGCTTTGTGCTTACCGGTACAAGCCAACCCCGGCATGCTTCACCGTCATCTCGGTTTTTTGTCTGTCTCACATGTCTCATTGCTGTGTCTTTGAGCTTGATATTCTGCAGCGGCAGATGCCAGCAGCCATGTGCGAGTCAATTCAGCAGTATTCATCACATCAGGGCCATCTTGACATGCCAATAAGCTGCCGAAGCTAAGCTGCGGGAATCGCACTGCGCAGGTGGCCCGGCACACAAGGCCGGCGTGCATGTTGGCGACATCGTGACGGCCATCAATGGTCGCCCGGCAGCCAGCATCTCACCAAAGTAGGTCTTGTGATGATCTGACATTGCAGATGAGCAAAGGCATAATTCCAAGCCATCAAATTATCATCATGTTGACAGGGGACGCCACCGTCTGGCTAGAACACAAAGCTTGTGTGACACCATGCTATGCAATCATTATTCATGCAGCTGCAGATTTTATATCAGCATTGAAGGAGACATGGACACGGTGCGTCTCCGGAGCATGATGAAGTGCTGGCATGCAGGGAGCTGAGTGGGCTGCTGAGGCATGACGTGCAGCTGCTGGTGCGCCAGAACCGGCCTAAGGTCCCGCTGACCACGCGCAACCTCTACCTGCAGGCTCGCCCCGTCGAGGTCTACCCAGTCATCTATAGCCTCCTTCCAGGGTAACCCATTTCACCGTGGCACATTCCCTCCATGTATGCTCGTGGTGCTGAGGAGCCATGTTTGTGCTCTGAGTTGCTGAGACACAGCATTTTCATTGTCCAGCGAGGGCAGCACTTAAGGAGTAGGCAGTGGAGGTTTTCAGCATGCAAGAAAGGACTGGAGCTTCTGGAGCAACATCTATCTGAATGATATGACCAGAGGCTGAGGCTATGGCTGTGGCGCTGCAGGGAGAAGCCTGATGCGCGGGTCGGGTATGTGGCGATCCAGTCCTTCGGCACCAACACGGGGCACGACGCGGCCGCCGCGCTGCACAGCCTGCACGCTCAGGGAGCCTCCAGCTACGTCATCGACCTGCGCGGCAACTCGGGCGGCCTCGTGTCCGCCGGTCTGTTCCCGCCCTTTCCCAAAAGGTATCCTAGGTTTTGCTGGGCAAGCGCTCGCAAGCTTTATGCCTGATGCTTTCCAGGCTCCCAAGGATCTGCTGTATTTTGCTGATGAGTCTCCCTGTCCAGCTGGGGCTCTTTGAAGGCATAGACGCATTTGCTGCACCTTCATTGTATGCCAGGCAATCGACTGAGAGGGTGCAGTGGACACATTGGTTTCAAGGTAAAGAGGGATGTCCGCAGGGGTGGATATATCGGGGCTGCTCCTGCACAAGGACGATGTGTTCGTGCACGTGTCGCACCGGGAGGGCTACGAGGGGCCCATGAGTGTGGAGGAGGAGGGCTTTCTAGCAGGCAGCCCCATGGTATGCACTGTCAGCTGGAATTCCCCACATTGCTACCTTCTCATGGTCACTGTCATAGGTGAGCGCTCTGGCAAGTGATTCGGGAGCAGGGCCATCACGAACGGCAACGGCACAGAGGCAGCCTCAAGATGCGATACAACAGAGCAGGCTCTGCACATGTCATTGATGCACTGACATGCACGTGTATTGACGTGACTACACCAGCCAGTGATACACTAATTTGGATTGCCTGCATCTCATGTAGCCAGGCTTGGACCAGGGATAGTGATGACATGACATGCTTGCAGGCGCTGCTGGTGAACAACGGAACAGCATCGACCTCGGAGATGCTCGCAGCGTCCCTGCGCGACAACGCGCATGCTCGGCTGATTGGCGAGCACTCGTACGGGAAGGGGCGCACGCAGAGGATCCTCAACATGAAGGATGGGTCCACCCTGCTCGTGTCAACCTCCCTCGTGACCACCCCCACCTTCCACAGGATTGACAAGGTAGACAGATGCATCATCAGCAATTCCCCGCAGACCTGTCTGAAAGCCACAGAAGTGCCAGGCAGAGTGGACAATATAAATCAACGCAGGCCCTTGCTGCAAGCACGGAAATGTGGATCGTCTGTTGGGCATAGAAGCAGGGCATGCAGGGCAATCCTGATGTCTCTTGACGAGTTTGTGTCGCTGCACCAGCCTTATTCCCTTGCAATCTGCTGCAGGTGGGCCTGCAGTCGGACCTGTCTGCAAGTCCGGCGTCTGTGGAATGCCAGCAAGGGCATGCCAGCATGATAGCGCATCTTGAAGGGTTTGTACCTGCGCAGTAGCCTGAGTCCTCCCTTGGCTGCAGGTGGGCCTGCAGCCGGACCTGTTCTGCAAGTCTGGCGCTGATTTGCCCGACGCGCTAAAGAAGGAGCCGCTGGAGGACGAGAAGCTGAGCCGGGACCTTCAGGCCGACCCCTGTGTGCGCCTGGCCATGCACACCCTCAGAGATGCGCCCGTCCTGATCGACCATCTGTAGACCCTCCTATCACACCTGTAACCCTGGAGAATGGCTGCCTGTACAAATTTCTGAGTCACCTGTATCTGCGAGGCATGGCCTTGCCATTTCCAAGAGGCGCGCCTGCTCTAGGGAACATGCTCAGACCGCTTCATGGTGGGCTGGAGGATGAGTTCAGAAGCAGCTGCCTGTACATCACCTGTGACACTTCTGTAGATGCTAGGCCGTTGTTGTTGGAGCCTGCTGATTGCACTGTTTTGGCTTAGTGCCACTGAATTTCTTTAAGCCATTTGTACACCAGAGCTATCAGATTCGATGTTGGGACTGCTCGCCATGCAGACCAGATGTACAGCACTTGGATAACCTATGTTTGTATCCATGAAGGGCCAAGCACAACGTTTCAGATGTGCCAGCTCAGCCAGAGCATGTACAACCTTCTTGACAAGGGTATTGCTGCTGTGATGATTTGGGCAAGCTATTGAGTGGGTCGGCTTCACCCCGAGCCCATTCCTGGAGATCATGGTGCTGACAGCGAGCCAGGACATGCAGGCAGAAGTTTGGCCGTCCTGCATGCGAGATGATGTTTGTGTTGAGATTGGCAGACCCATGAGCATGATGAGGTTTGCTTGTGTATGAGAGCTGCAGTTGCTTGTATTGAGGGCCACCCACAATGTGGCTTTGTGATTTGAGATTGCTCTGTCCCCCAGGGCGCGAGATTCTACAGGTGCAATGCCTCAGCCATGCTGGCACAGGGGGCGCAAACGGATGATGTGTAAGATGTGTGTACAAGAGCCTAGAAATGTTTCCAGGCGAAGGCTTTTAAGGCTGCACTGTCATGGTGACGGACCTCTCAGCAGACGTTACAACCAAGATGAAGAGAGGAGGCTTTCGTGAGTAGATGTGTGATCCCGAGCGCTCCTGAGATGCACTTGCGCTTGCACTAGTGCACTGTCAAGCGCTCGCTGGTTGTGAGAGGTATACGTACTACACAGCTCATTGCCACAAGTGTACATTTGAACAAAGAGGGCAGCTCGCGTACATACGCCTAAAATGATGACAATGGATTGCTGCTGTTTTTTATTCACATTTCAGCCAGGATAGACAGGGTGTACTTTCATGATTAGGCAGTACGTGTGCGATAAGCAGGGTGCGGGTCCATGGAGCTTGAACATAGGCAAATTTGCATGTGTACTATCTGGAGGAGCCTGAGGAGACGACAATCAGGGGCGATGATGTAACAGGGATGATCTTGGCCATGGTTGCACGATCAAATAGCGCGTAGTCCTGGCTTGGCTTAAATGCAATTCTACTCACTCCAAGCTTGCCGTTATTGCCTCTTGCACACCAGCTAAAAGAAACTCCAGCTAATCATAGCTGGTCACGAATGAGGCCTCATTTAGTTCTGCTGCACATGCACCCGTGGCTTGCCACAAGCTGTGAGACCGCTGCTGCTGCTTGCCAGGTGTGGCATCACACTGGAGCTCATCCATGAAGGCTTGCCACATGGAGCCCTCAGCCCCAGTCCTCTCTCTCAGGCCATGCCTTGCGAGTAATGCATCTGCATCTGCGTCAGGCTCAGCCTCTTGCCCTGAGGTCGGCTGTGCTGTCTGGGCAGGGGCTGCTGCGAGCGCACTCATACAGACTGCAATGCATACATCTCCGGCTGCCTGAAGTGCTGCTGAGCTGTCGAAAACTTTATTTGGCGCTTGGCGCACATCTGGGCGGCTGTCATCAGGCTGCTTCGAAATGCCCGATGACCCTGAACTGCGCTTTGCTTCAGCGGGGGCATTCTGCTGAGGCAGCCAAGCTGACTTTGCAGCAGGCTGCCCTGCAGCTGACGTCTGCAGCTCATGCCCTTCTGGGCCAGACTTGTCCCTTACTGTATCAACTGCCTTGTGCGGCTGCGTGGGGAGCAGCGGCCGCCTCGGCCTCTTTGGTGCAGCACAGCTGGTTTTACGAGGCACCTGGATGCCATGACACAGATCTGCTACAGGGCTGATCTCTGACGAGCGCATGCTCAGAGCAGCTTGATACAGAAGGCGGGCATGGCACAGCAGAAGAGGGCGCTGTGTGACCATGGAGGAGTAATGTGACCTTGTCACAGGAGACGATCTTGCCGCGAGTAGGTCATGACAGAACACTCACCTGAGTCCGCTGAGGGCTGTCGCAGCCAAGATTGATGACGTTCAAAGGTGGCTGTGTTATGTGGCAGTCTACGCTGCCGTCATCATACCTCAGGGTCTCATTCCTGTAGCCCCTCGGCCCCCTGACGATATGCCCTGAATGAACGCACGACCAGATGTCAATCCCTGACCTTGTCTATCCGAGCCGCACTGCCAGGCCGCTGCTGCACTGAAGAGCTGTGGCTTTCGATTGGCGCATGAGGACTGCGCACTTGAGACAAGGCCAGGCTCTTCTCTTCTTCGGCGCTTTGGAAATCGCTCGGGAGCTACAGTGGTGTACTTCTCTTTGCTGGGTGCGTCAGCACAAGCAGGTCTCTCCTGCGCCTTGACATCCTGCAGAAGCTGCCCCATCAGATCTTTACAAATACAGAATGAGGATTACCAAGCATGGTTTCAGGCCCGGGTAAGCTACAATAAGCTGCAGGGAATCTGTCCAAGGGAAGGACGCATGCCTCATTGTAGTCTTGCCAGGCAACTGCACTGACTGCTTCTTTCTTGGCATGCTTTTCATCAGTTCTCGGAGGTGAGGAATGGTCATTTGCATCCCCTTGCTCCTCCGCTGCCTGGCGCTTTGCATTGAGATCCATCACCACAGCCCTCACATCGGATGCCTTGCTGCTGATTGCATGTACCTGCATGCTATGCATGGCTTTGCGTTCTGATGTTGCATGTACATGGCAGGGGTTCCGGCTGTCCCATATGGAACAAGTAGCTTCGCACTCGCACTCACAGCAGGCATGACCAGAGCGTACATGCTTGACGCTCTGTTTGGTTCCGCACAGACGGCATGCAAAATTGGCAGTTTTCTTGACCTGTTGGACCTGCAATCGACCGACACAACGTTACAAGTGCCCCCAAAAGGGACATTTGAAGAGGCCACATCTTGCTTATATAGTGGGGACAGCACCTGGTATGTGTTGCACTGGCAGCACTGCACAGGGTGAAACTCGGGCATCACACTCTTGTAAGCAACAATTCGTCTATCACAAGTAAGAGCAGGCAAGTGTGAATTTCTGGGGACATGCTCCCGCGGGATGCGTTGCATCATTCCATCACGTCAGCTATATGATAATCCTCCAATAATGTCATACTAGGATCCTCCCACCAGATCTCATCTACGCGACACACACCAGCCAGATGTTCGTTTTGAATGCTGTGCTACTGGTCAAAGGGGCCAAGCAGATCAGGCTACCTGGCAACAACCTTGAGAAGCCCATAGTCAGCGACACGTCCCCTAGCTATGCAGCAGTCTGAGGACGGGCTTCTGTTCTGTCTTATAGATGGTCCTATGTCAAGTGTTACTGTATAGGAGCATTGGCATACCAACGCATCGCGTATCGCAGCATCACCCAGTCAGCACAGTGCTTCTGAAAGGGAGGTGCTGCAGCAGCAACACCGAGCAGCGTGCCGTGATACATTACACAAGGCATAGAAAAGGAGGTTCAAGGTTCGTGGCGTGCGGCGCAGCCTCAGGAGGTGGCACGATGCGCGTGTGGGCTGTGTCTGATGTGCACACAGACTACAAAGAGAATATGGCCTGGTATGACATGTGCTTTGGCTGCATGTTCAGTGTACCTCTCACTAATATGGTCGTAGATCGGCTGTCATATTGGCTTCACAGAAATGATCCCTCCTCAATTGGGCTCATGAAGGCAGACCGGGGTCTTGCAGGTGTGAAGCGCTGTCAAACAATGCATACCAGGATGATGTGCTCGTTCTTGCTGGGGACATCTCAGACGATCAGTCTGTCCTGAGGGGCACCTTTGAGATCGTGGTCCAGAAGTTCAACCATGTCTTCTTCGTGCCCGGCAACCATGACCTCTGGGTCAGGAGGAAAGAGCGTGACCTACTAGACTCCCTGGGTGAGCCACTCTCAGACCTACCAGATTTTATCTGTTAATGTACAGCTCCGTATGTGTGGTTTGCGCAAACCCTGCAGGTGAGACGAACGCTTTGTTGTCTCTTTGGATGGGCTATGTAGAGGGCCGTGCAAGCCGACGCTGAGGGGCAGCTGTGCCTTGAGCAGGGAAACTGGGCGTGATCAAGAACCTGTGCCATGAGCTGGGCGTGCACACCGAGCCCGTGCGCATCAGCGGCGTCTGGATAGCGCCCATCTATTCCTGGTACCACGCTTCCTTCGACCGGGAGCCTGACGTGCCGGGAGCCCCGGCAGTTGAGAAGGTGATCCAACACGTGACGCCTCGCTCGGGGAGACGCTTTGCCCCAAGGCTTGCCTCCAGAGAGCATTCTGACATGCTACGAGCTCGCGCTTGCGAGCGCCAAGCGCCCGGCCTCTTGTAGCCCCACAGCATCATGTTCCGTCCAGCAGCCCCTCAAGCTTGCTTGCGCTACTCTGAAACAGAGCTGTCAGTGATCGCGTCCTTACGCATGCTTCCATGTCTGTTTCAGGTGATGGTGGACTTCCATGCCTGCCGGTGGCCGTCACATATCCCCAGCTCGCACGACACGTCCATAGCAGAGTACTTTGACAACCTGAACGAGCCCGCGCTGAGCAACTTGGCCGAGAACCTGGAGATGGAGGAGGAGCAGACTGGGCGGAGGCCGCCCCTCATCACTTTCTCGCACTTCCTGCCCCTGCAGGTGACATACATATCCTATTCCCACACTGCCCAACACATGGTCCGTTGAGGACATATCCCTCATGGCTCAACATTGCCTTTGAGGAACTCCTTCCCTGGCGTACTTCTAAGCCGCGCGCTGCACAATGCTTTGCTTATTTGTGATGACCAGCCCGCCTGGCTACACCGCAGCCTGGTGCATGCTTTGCACAGTCCACAAGGAGCAGATGCATGCGGCTGGCCCTGAAAGAGAGCTTTTCAATCTCGAGTGGCTTGTGTGACACACAGTTGTGTGAAGTTGCCCATGCAAGTGTAGCTTGCTGATCGTTGCCTGGCGCATGTGCAGACGTTGCTGCCAGAGAAGCGGATGCTGTTCCAGCCAAACCTGGCGAAGGCGGTGGGCAGCGACTACATCCAGCGCAGAATAGAGGAGTTACGGCCGATGGCGCACATCTTCGGCCACACCCACTTCGCCTGGGATGCCGTGCACGGGCGCGTGCGCTATGTGCAGTGGCCGCTCGCCTACCCCCAGGAGCGCCAGTAAGCCACTCTTGACACCTCCCGCTCATTATATGCACAAGTGGTAGTCATGCAGGCCTCCGTGCTTGACGGCAGCTTCAGCGTGTGGTGAGCCAGTTGACAATGCGCTCAGCCCTGTTCACTCAGGTTGGTCAGAGTTTCCCCGGTGGGCACTTTGCTCATGAGGTTATGGTGTGTGCAGGCGCAGGCATGACCTTGGCAAAGGGTTCAAGCCGCTCATGATCTACGACACCGCGGAGAACAAGCTGTCACCGCATCAGAGCACCTACTGGGCAGACTTCTATCAGGAGCACAGGAGAGATCCCACCAACATTGAGCCAGCACCTTGGGTGAAGGCTAGATTAGGGGACCTGGCGTGGAAGTGATCTGTCAGTCAGTGTTATGTATGATACTCAAAGCCTTTGATGACAGTATTGGCGTCAGGGCCTACAAGGCCACATGCTGGCAGTTGTGTATACTAAGAAGCTGACTGTGTTGTACACTCAGAAGAAGATCTCTTGCCTGGAACGTTGCATGTTGTAAAAGGCTGGAGCCATCAATATTGTGATACAGAAGACTGAGCCGCAAGAGCTGCAGAAGAGACATTGAACTTGAAGTGACACATGTCACCTTGTGTGCGCTGCTGTTGTGGTCAAATCATAAGAAGCTCAACACACAAACTCAGGAAGTCTTAGATTCAGCCATGCTTTCTCGTCTCTTGAAGCTCTTGCTGCCAAGGGCTGCTTGTACTCTGCTCATGGCTCCCTCAAGATTTTGCATTGATGTGGCATATGATATTCTGAGACAGGTCGGAGCTCCGAAGGCGTCCCCTGGGACCATGGCAACATGTGCCTTCTCAAGCAGATACCTGCATCAAGGCACTGTCAGCCATCACGCTGCAGCATCGCGCTCCTGCTCCAAGACAGTTCCCATGAGTGCAGAAACCTGAGATATTCAGTGGACGCTGGCCAGTCAGGCGATGACTGGGACTGGCTGAAGTTGGACCTGGCACCAACGCTAAAGCCCTTCAGATGGGAGACAAGTATAGGAGGCGCGAAGACGGGAGAGAAAAGACCCCTGATTATACACAGGTGATGACGCCAAAATGACCTGCATCTACGCGAGTGGCGCAGCAAGGGTGCAGGAGTCGCAGAAGCTTGCCTACAGAGGGTGTCCACATCCGGGATGCCGCCAAAGTCATCTGCTTCCACATCTGGTCCAAAGAATGCAGTCACCTCTGGCAGTGCGTAGAAGGCCCCTTCCGGCTCCGGAATGACCATCCCTGGTATCTTCCAAAGCTGCTCCACCACAAAGTCCTGCAGGTGCCCAGTCAAGTTATGTTGAAGGTTCCCGCCATGCAAAATATATCTGGCAAGAAGCCATCTTGTCAGGCAAAGGTGCGGACCTTTGGAGGACAGTCCCTAGACAAAGAGGAGCATGGACCCATATCTCTGCAGTGCTCTCGCAGGGCCCTGTCTGTTGTGCTATTGAATGGCCTAGACTGCTGCCGCTCAGTGCTGAGAGTGTCCCTGCCTATCCCTCTCAGCAACAGCGTAGGGCTGAGCCTCACTCGTCGTTGTTGGAATGACTGGACCATGTCAGCAACGAGTGGGCCGCCAGCCTGGCCCAGCTCCAGGGCTGCCACGCCTGCTGCCTGCGCTATGCTGGATGCCCCCGAGGTCGTCTGGCTCTGGATGGCTGCAGCTGCCTTGGCAAACACCCTTGGGGCTGCCAGGTAGCCCAACCTCCATCCTGCGGACCGCGCCATTGTCTCAAGGGCTGACGCGTCTCTGAAAAGGTGTGGAGATGGATGCGTAGATGCAGCCACAGTGCGTGGCCACCATGGCACTAACAGTTGGACACACCTTTCTGGAGGGGCATCTCAACCGCAAGAAGGCCGCCTGAGTCAGCAAACTGTGGCGGCCATTGGTAGAAAGCAATTTACCTGTCATAGCAAAGGCTTTGGAGAAGCCGTTGACGGTGAGGGTGCGCGGCCACATGCTAGGGAGTGCTCCAAAGGAGTGGTGCTGCGCCGGCTGGTACACAATGTGCTCGTAGATCTCGTCCGAGAGCACCAGCAGCCTGGGATGCTCTGCCACTACCTCTGCCAGCTCCTGCAATCAGACATTGTTGTCACAGGCGCCAGCTCCGGTACAAGCCAAGCTCTGCTTCAGATTCTGATCTGAAAGTGACACTGCTGATTGTCAGCACTTCACAGCCCTTTCTGCTCTACACAATGCTCCTCACTCTTTGGTACAGGTCAGACCTCCATAAAACTCATTTGTCCTTTCAAAGCCGATACTCTACCAATTTGTATCACCTGCAAGCGTTCCAAGCTGTACACAGCGCCGCTGGGGTTGGAGGGCGTGCACAAAATGAGGAGGCGGCTCTGCGGAGTCAGGGCTGCGCGCAGCTGCTGTGCCGTGAGAAGGTAGCCCTCGCTTGCTGGGCAGTCCAGGATGACGGGATGCGCCCGCGCCAGGCGAGCCATCTCTGGGTAGCTTGTCCAGTAGGGCGCAGGAATCAGCACCTGCAGGGGAACAGGATCAGTGTCTCTCCAAATGCCACACCCTGCAGCCATCCAGGCAGTGCCAATGCAGCAGTAGCTGCTCTAGGGTCTCGGTTGATGGCATCGGAAGGATGATGCAACCAACATTGCCCAAGGGAAGCAGTGTCATGCTTGGACGCCAGACTATGTCCCTATGATGAAGCTCATACTGAAGCAACTCTTTGTTCAGAGTCATATGCCTTCCTGTATACTCTGAGTGCAGGAATGGCTGAAGCTAGCATTGAGCAATCACCTCGTCACCAGGAGAGCAGGTCGCAAGCAGGCCTTGCCAAATAGCTTGCTTGGCGCCATTTGACACTACAATCTCGTCTGTGCCATACTCGAGACCGTTCTCTGCTTGTAGCTTCTGCTGAAGGGCTTTACGCAGAGGGAGCGTGCCCATGTTGGCTGTGTAGTGTGTGTCACCACCCCTGCACTCACACAACCCCTGCTCGAGACCTTTCACTAAGCTATCATGCCATCACTTATTGCCTTGGAGAGGGGCTCACAGCAGGGCAATGTGGGTGTGCATTGCCGCATCAAGCAGGACAGGGCTAAATGCATGTCCATGGTCAGGTGAATACAAGAGGCGTGCCTAATTGCCTGGATGCCTGCTTCGGCCACAGGCTGAGGCGTGTCAAAGTCAGGCTCTCCAGCTGCCAGAGATATGACGTCGACACCAGATGCCCGCATGGAGCCCGCTAAATCAGTGAGCAACATTGTCTTTGACGGTTGGACGGCTGCCACAAGAGGGTTTAATGTGGTGTCCACTGCAGCGCCATTCTGTACCTCTGCACAGGAGGCTGTGGTATTAGGGGATCCATCTAGACGATCGGAGTTTGCATCCCCGTCCAATGGTTCCGGAATGCAAACTCATCAAAGCATGAGTCCCATGACCGAGATGTTCATTGACAGGTCTCAGCAGACACTTTTCCAAGCGCAGTAGATAGCAACACTGTCAGAGTCTTGTGCAGGGCAGCGGGAGCATACCCTGAGCGCCCATGGCCACAGAACGGATTCCTTTATATAGCTGGGCAGACTTGCGGCCCCCTTTCACAAAGGTGGAAAAGCAGCCACGTTCTGCAATGCTGGACGACAAGAGCTTTGCTTGCATCGTTCTCATACTTTTGAGCCTATGCGATCACCTCTCGTAATGCTTCCGGCTACCGAAGCCATCTCGAGGAGGAAGTGGAAGCTGGACCTCCCGGAGGGGAAGCCACCCCACCGCATTGGCAGGCTGCATTCGAAAGGCAACCTCGCAATCCTGGGCTGAGCGGTGTCAAGTGCACATCACTTAGATATATTAAGCAAAGCCCAAACGAACCAAGACGATGGTCACAGCTCTCGTGTAGTCTTGCATGGCCTGACTCAATACAACAAGATGGGTGTGAAACCTCGGGCAGCACTACTGGGCATCCTGACAGCCCTTGCGCTACAACAGTGCTTGTGTATAAGGCCGAAAATTGGGAATAGAGAGGACAAAGTCATCGGATGGAGTGAAAAGTGCGTCCAAGAGTGCCCAGCAATCCTTTACCGCCATTATGAGTCCTGGCCTGAGCACTTCTTTGACAACAGCATTTATGTCCTTGCAGATACAAAGACCCAGACGGGTCACCATCGCTTCACATAGAGCACCTTAGCTGGAGCCCTCGGGCATTTCTGTGAGATCACCCTGCTTTCTGCACCAGTATCACCAGCTTTTCTAACACTGAAGTGGATATCAGCATCCACTAGGAGCCACGGTGATTGCTGCAGATGTGTGAGATTGCTACTGTTGAGCATCGCTTTCAAACGCAGCTATGGCAGTTTCCTGACAGAGGAGGAGTGCGATCACCTGATAAAGATATCAAAGCCACACATGAAGGACGCCACTGTACTGAACAAGACCACCGGCATAGAGACCCCCAACAGGTAAGGCATGCATGCATCCCCCATGTCCTTTCTGTGCCTGCTTAGTGAAGAAGAGCGTAGCGCATCTCTTGACATCATGCAATTGGGCTGCAGACTGATTGCATGGTGACTGTGCTTGCCCCCATGGTTGAGGCTGCTAGACTCCCGCGTGTATGTCCTATGGCCCTAGGCGACAGGTTGACTCCCTTGTTAATTTGTCTGGCCTTATGGATCTCCTTGAAGCATGCGTCCTGTTTTGAGAGGTGGGTGTGCTGTGGCAGCTTGCGGCACAACAAAGAGACCCATCTCCAGGTTGGGCAGGATGAGATCGTGAACAAGATAGAGTTCAGGATATCGCGATACACCTTCCTGCCAGGGCCCAATGGAGAGCCCTTGCATGTCATGTACACCACTCCTGGACATGGCTACGGTATGCTGCTTTCTCTCCATGGTTTCATGCATGCATCTGGGCGTATCTCTGCTAAAATCCCCCTGCATGGAATGCACTCCAGCGATGTAGATAGTAGCATGCAATGGGAACACCCTGCTCCAGCAGTGCCATGACTGAATGACGCACTGCGCCCGTGTCCGCATGGTCTATACGATCTGCGCTGCAGTCAGAGTGATGTGGGATTGCCCTGGGTCACTTAATCCTTTATGAAAGTGGGTTAGCGGCTGTCAGGCAACACTTCGCTTCACCTTGCTTCTTGCAGAGGCGCACACAGACTGGCTGGAGCACTGACGGACTATTTGTGGTCCCTCACGCCTGACGTATCACACTGGGCAGCTGTCGGGGAAGGACGCCTGGGTTGCTTCTTGCAGAGGCGCACACGGACTGGCTGAAGGACTGATGCGAGCGCTACTGGTCACTCACGTCTGATGTATTATGTAAGATGCCATGATTGTTTTCTGCAGAGGCGCACACGGACTGGCTGGAGGACTGGTGGCATCCGCAGCTGGGCAATGAGCGCATCGCCACTGTCATCATGTACCTCAATGATGTGGCGGAAGGAGGGGAGACAGTGTTCCCCAACAGCACTACCCAGCCGGTGCGCCACCATACCCTCTTGTCCATACACCCATGCAGGTGCCTTGCATGTGTCTAGCGCCCAGGATTCTGAATCTCACAGGCCCTACTGCTTTCACCGTTGAGGCACCCTTTTCATCCGTGGGAAGGGGGAGCGATGAGGAGGGTGGTGGATTTCTGGATGGCTTGCCTGCTAGCAGCCACTTGTCCATGTTGGTGTTGCAATAGGTCAGTGCTGAGTCTGGCAGGCCTGTTGCGCAGCACAAGGGGAATGCTGCGTACAGCACGTGTGGGCAGAAGGGGGTTTCCGTGAAGCCGAAGAAGGGGGACGCGCTGATGTTCTACAACCTGCTGGAGAACGGGAGGACGGATGGCACTAGCTTGCACCAGGGCTGCCCTGTCATCAAGGGCGACAAGTGGACAGCCACAAAGCGGATTCTGGTGAACAGGAGACCTGTAGAAGACTCAGTCGCAGCGTTTAGGCAGGCCATCACCAGTAACATGATGGCTCAGGGTGTCAAGTCGCTCACAGTGGCTCCTTGAGTGTACAACGCGGTGCGCAGGAAGCGCTGCCACGGTTGTTCCCCGTCCAACCTGACATGTGCATATAGCTAGATCAGAGAAGCTGCCCCAGACTGTGGCCTGGAACGACCTAGGTGGAGTGCAGAATGTACGGCAAATCTCTTCAAAACCACAGTGTCATATCATCTTGCGATTATGGGAGCGTGGGAATTGCGGAATGCACATGTGGGCTGCTTTGGGGTAAGCTGTAGCATCGGTCGTTGCCAGTCTGACATTTTCGGCCACTGCATGGCCGGCGGACGGGCTCTTCAACCCCTGACACACTTGCGTTATCGCCACCATAATGGCGGCATCTCGATTGACAATAAGCACACAGTTGATTACTGATGCGTATCCTCGACACCCGCCTCGGGACCTAATTTTATGAATTTGACCGTTTCCCGAAGCTGTCGCACAAGCAAAAGGTGTTCGGGAGACATTCAGCATTGCAGCGTCACGCATGCATGGACGAGATGCCAACGCTTCCGATGAGGGCCTGTCCCGTTGAAGCCTGATGCCTTGATTGACTCTTCGGGCAGGCAGACCCTTGGTATAAGATGGAAAACATCAGGTGAGTATGCAAGCACTTTTGCTAAGCTCTCTGTCTTCAGACAAGATTATAGCGTTTCATTGATACCCTTGCGCAGCTGTGGCACCAAATTGACGGTAATATATACTGACCGTCTGCCTGTAATTGCACTTTTGCAGTGTGAGTGTCAGGATCCGCCCGCTCAGTGTAGTGGAAGCCGAAAAGGGGTCAGCATGGAAGATAGACGACAACTCTATCCAACCTGCCGGCAAGGACGTGGCGGAAGGAGCGTATACGCTGGACAACATCTTTGACAGTGCCTGGAGCACAGAAGCTGTCTATCAGCACACGACTAAGGATCTTGTCACCAAGGTTGTGGGAGGCTTCAACGGCACGGTCTTCGCCTATGGCCAGACGAGCAGTGGCAAGACACATACCATGAGGGGCACCTCTAGCCAGCCTGGCATTGTGCCTTTGGCTGTGCAAGATGTGTTTGACCACATCTCCAGCACCCAGGACAGGGAATATCTCCTGCGCGTCTCCTACATGGAGGTACGTGCTCTCCTCTGAGCTGCTCCATGCTTCCCAATGTGCATGGCTCCTGCATCTCCATCATCCCGCCGTTCTCAAACATGCATGCTCACATGACACCTACCTGAGTGTATGCACTAAGTCATAGCATGCTCATGAGGAAATGCATTGGCGTCCTACATGTTCTGGCGCAGAGGCACATTGCACTGACGTGACTGCCAGGGAGACCAATCTGCCTACAACGGTTTACTGAGTTGCGGCATGCGGCGCATGCAGCTCTACAATGAGGAGGTGAACGACCTGCTGGCGCAAGACAACACCAAGCTGCAGATCCACGAGAGCAAGGAGAGCGGAATCTACGTGGCGGGCCTGCGCGAGGAGATCGTGACGAGCGTGGAGCACGTGCTGCAGCTGCTGGAGGAGGGCGACCGCCTGCGCCACGTCGGCGAGACCAAGATGAACAAGAACTCCAGCCGCTCGCACAGCATCTTCCGCATGGTGCGCGCCTGAGTGCCCTCAGTACGCCGCAGACGCAGCCTGCGGTTTCTTCCTGTGCGCAGAACCTATCATGTGTGTTGCCGCTGCATCCTTACTTACAACACAGATTGCTTGGCTTACCTCTCATGACCCCAGAACTGACTGTGGGGTGCCTTCCTGTCAGCAGAAGGGCCACTGTTGCCAAGTCAGCATGAATAGGTACAAGACTTCCTCCAGTCAGAAAAAAGGGACATATAGGCACAACTGTCCACGCTGAGCTGCGGCTTTGGGTTTTGTCAGGTGTTGGGCAGCCGGTGCAAAAATCAGGCGGCAGGAAGCAGGCGCAGTAAAGTGAGGATGTGCAAAAATGACCCGCATGACTGCATGTGCAAGCTGAGCTGAGGACTGACTTCTTCCACAGGTGGTGGAGAGCCGGTCGAGGGATCACGAGACGGAGGAGGGGGGCGCAGTGTGGGTTTCGACGCTGACGCTGGTGGACCTGGCAGGCTCAGAGCGCGTCAGCAAGACGGGGGCGGAGGGGCTGCGCATGAAGGAGGGCGCCTCCATCAACAAGAGCCTGCTCACGCTTGGCACTGTCATCAACAAGCTCAGCGAGGGTGTCCAGAGCCAAGGTGAGGCGGCCTGATGAGGCGCGCTGTCCCGTTACAATTTTTTATGGCGCTGCAGTGTGATAGTATAACCCGCTGGCGCTTGCCCATACAGTCCTTTCCTGCTCATGTGAGACATTCTGTCGTCCCTGAGCGCACCAACAATCTGAGATGCATGAGGCTCCAGACACCTGCACAGAGAGCTGCTATGACCAGATGTGCACGCGACAGGTGGCCACATCCCGTACAGAGACAGCAAGCTGACGCGCATCCTGCACCCATCCCTGGGAGGCAATGCAAAAACGGCCATCATCTGCAACATCACGCCGGCACTGGTACATGTGGACGAGAGCCACAGCACGCTGCGCTTTGCCTGCCGGGCCAAGCGCGTCGTCAACAACGCCACGGTCAACGAGGTGCTGTCAGATGCGGCTGTTCTCAAGCGCCAGGCCAAGGAGATAGAGGAGCTGCGCAAGGTGCTTGCAGCCAATGGCGGAGGGTGAGAGCTTATCCTGGCAAGATGATGCATATAATAAGACTTGGTGAACAGATCCTCAGAGCCTATGTTGTGACCAGAGACAAGCTGTGGGGTATCCATGTCATGCACATGTCTTGCTCGGGGCAGTGGACTCATCCTGCTGCATGCTAAATGGCCATGGACTGTGCAGCATGTAAGCCATAGCAGAGGCCATGCAAAGTGTTTGCATGGTGCTGACCATCACCTTTGCAGCTGACATGCCATTGTGTCATGGTTCAGGAATGCTGAGGTGGAGGCTCAGATTGCAGCGCTGCGGGCAGAGCTTCTGCACAAGGAGCAGGAGAACGAGCGCGTGCAGCTGCAGCTGGCCAAGGAGAAGGAAGAGCGCGAGCGCGCCGAGCGCCAGGTAACATTGACCATATATGCATTAGCACCGCTGATGTAGCGCACCTGCCGCATCAAACACAATGATCATGCGCCAGACTAGTAGCACAGGCAGTCTCATAACAAACAATCGGAGCCGTTGCCTGATGCCTTACAGCCAGCCAGGGAGAAGCAAGGCGCAGGGCTTTTTGAGCTTGACAGGCGCGTGTGAGGCTGTGAGGCGGCTGCAGGTGAGCGGCCTGACGAAGCTGCTGGAGGGGCAGAAGGAGGCTTCGCAGGGCGCCGGCAGCCGCAAGGAGAACCGGCGCGAGACCTGGTGCCCGGGCGCCCAGGGCGAAGGTGACCCCCCGCATGCACCCCCTCCTGTTGCCGGGTGTATCTCCCTGCACCTGCATAGGAAGAACCTCCATGATGTCAGCTTACATGCTCTCAACGCGTCAGACTGTGCTGTGATGATATCTTAATTTGTTTCTGTGCATCTGAGCTTCTGCTCTCGGAGAGGCAACGACGGAGATTGGCGCTGAGAATGTGGTGGCTCTGCAGGGGGCCGAAGGAGAAAGAGGAACTTTGCCTCCCACCTGACAGACCTGCCGGAGGGCCTGGAGGGCGACAGCGCTGCCTCGGAGTCTGCAGAGCCTGATGTGGCGTCGTCCCCTGCCCGCCAGCGCAGGCGCAGCACCAGAGGTAACCCCTTACACTTCCAAATTTGACGATCCGCATGCCCTGCCACCTGCACCTGTGAATCCTGCTGGGCAGCCCCTGAGATTGCTACCTACGCATGTACTGCGGACAGAGCTACTCAAAAGAATTGGTTAATGATGGATGTGACTTTCTCGGGCTCTAGAGTATATCTGATCGTTCTGCTGGTTCTGGGACTGTCACATGAGCCAGAGTGCTCATGGATGCACGACACTTTGGTTCCTGGTCAATGCTAGTGTTTTTACATGGCTGGCAGAAGGTGTACTGCTGTGCAGACGATGGAGATGTGCTGTCAGCGCTGGACGAGAATGCCCAGGAGGAGATGGCCGCAGAGGAGATTGCGGATGTGACGGTGCTGCGGGCGCGGGTGAAGCACCTGGAGATGCAGCAGAGCCTCATGGACCGCGAGCTGGACTCCATGAGCGACCTGGCCAGGCAGAGTGACACACAACTCAGGTGCGCTAATTGTGTTCTCTGATGCACAATGCCGTGAATACTCTGGCAATCCTCCGACATGACCTCCTTGTCGTAGCCGACAAAGTTGTCATCTCCGTCAGAGGTCTTGGTCGGAGTACCCTTGCTAGACCCAGGCAACTTGGACCTTCGGTGGGTCTTGATGCTTCTTGAGAGGTTGCACTGTTGGCAGGAGAGGGCTCTGCGGGGATGTGTGCTGCGTGAACTGATGTGATTGCGCATGGAAAGCATGTATGAAGGGAGTCTAGAATTGGTGCAGGGCGGTGGAGGAGGAGCTGTGCGCTGTGAGCGACGAGCGGGACGCGCTGCAGCCGCAGCTGGAGGAGCTGCGCTGGCGCAACCGCCAGGCCGACAAGGAGCTCGCGCAGCTCAAGGAAGCCGCTGAGGCCGCTCAGCAGGTGTGTTGCTGATCCGTCCTGCTCAGCGGCTGTGTTGGATCTTTATGGGCACAGCATCTCGACCCGCCACCAGCCATGGCCCTTTACACCTCCTTAGAGGGCCTTGCTGAGCAACTGCATGTATGCCATGCCATCAAAGGATCTGCGCCACCCTTCAGCACGTGACCTTAGCTTTGGTTTACAGAGTGCTCTCTTGAGTAACCCACACGGCATCTTTCTCAGCTTCATCTTTCTCCCCCACTGATGCATTGTCTGGGTGATACCTGAGGGCTGCTCCATTGTAAGGCACCCTGTGCTGTGCGCAGGCGCTGCAGGATGCTGAGGACCGAGTGGCCGCGTCTGGGCAGCAGGCGAGCGCGCGGGAGCAGGAGCTGCAGGCGCAGGCGGCCAGCCTGAGGTCCGAGGCGCGCGCGCGCGAGGAGAGCGCCACCGCGCTGGAGGCGCGCCTGCAGGAGGCGCTCGAGAGCGCCAGCAGCGCCGCAGTAGACCGACGCCGCCTGGAGGCCAAGCTGCAGCAGCACTCTGAGGTTTGCCAGAATCTTTCAATACCCCAAAGCAGCAATCCCATTTCACGAGTGCTGTCACTATCTCACGTGCCGTGAGACCTGCTTGAGCTCCTAAGATACCGTATGTGCTGAGGTATGGTGGCAGAGACAGGCACAGCGTTGATGTAGCTGAGATGCCAGTACATTCCAGGAGGCTTCCAAGGCACAGGAGAGCATAGCCGAGAAGAGCGCTGCGCTGGAGGCTGCTCAGAAGGCTGCAGAGGTGTGTATCTTTGACCCCATCCGACCTCCCACAGTCCATCTACACAGCAGCAGCAGCGTGCATGGCAAGTGGGACTTCACAGCCGGCACTTGCTTGCTTGCAGGATGTTTAGCAGCCCTGTCGGCCATGTCTATGTCTGGAACAGAGGCAGGACATCCAGTGGGGCTGGAAAATTACTTCACAGGCATCCGTGCAGGAGGCACAGGAGAGGGTCGCTGAGGCAGAGGCGGCGGGCCGGAAAGCACTGGAGGAGAATGCGCGGCTGCAGGACCACATCCACGACCTAGAGACGCGCAAGCGGGCGCCCCTGTACCAGAAGAAGCAGGAGGAGGAGCTGCGCGCGGCCACCGAGAAGGCCCAGGAGGCCGAGGGGCGCGCCGTGGAAGCCGAGGCCCGCGCTAAGGAAGCCAAGGTCAGCATCGGCTGTTCGTGACCCTTGCAGAGTGTCATCCGCCTAGGATAACCTACAGTCACATATGTGAACACAAGTCGAGCCCAGGAAAGAGTGGGTCACATGGAGTTCCCGAACACAGAGTGCCACGAAATCACATTGGCGACACCTTCTTGGTGGATGTTGGAAGAGTACACTATGTGCAGGCTGAGCGGGAGGCAGCGGGCAAGGCAGCTGCTGCTGCTGGGGAGGAAGTCGAGCGGCTGAAGAGGAAGCTGCAGGAGGCAGGCGAGGAGATGGAGGACGCCATGCGCAGACATCTCGCTGACCAGCAGCGCGTCCAGGTAAGTGTTCATGGCAGTATCCTCCGCTGACACGGATGGAGTGCGGTGTCTAAGGGGTCAAGATGCAGGCCGGGTCGTAGCATGTACATAATCTGGGCAGTAACCTTGGAGCTTCATGTGAAGCAGATGCTGGGCAGGAGCTGTTATCAGAGCAGCACTTCCCTGACATGTTACGGCGCTGGTGGGACTCAGCTGCACAGATAGAAGATTGCACCCAGGGTGGTGACGTGCCTGTTCAGGCTGCGCATGAGCTGGAGGCGGCGTCGTTGCGGGGCGCCATCAGCGCGGCGCAGGAGACGGCTGAGGGCCTGCGCGCTCAGGCCGAGGAGCAGGCGCGGGCGGCTTCCGCTGCCCAGGAAGCTCTGCAGGAGCGCCTGGAGCAGCTGCAGACGGACTTTGCCTCCCTGGACACTGCCAAGGGTGAGAGCAGACCTTCTCAAACTGGTGTCGGGCATGCATACAGGGCTACATATTCAGGCGCAGTAACAGCCACTAGCATTGCATAGCTTTCTGTTATCCCCTGATCTCTGACATGTGAAACACCTTCACATCACTGGGCAGACGGAATAGAGTTGCTGCCAAAGCCTAGAATTTGAGTCTTTGAGATTGCTCTGGATGTCAAGGCTCTGAACAAGATAGTGCTGGAATGCAGGCGAGGTGCAGGCCTGCGCAGATGCGGCAGCAGAGCGTATGGCTTTTCTGGAGGAGCAGGTGACGTCCCTGGGCACAGAGATGGAGGCGGCTGCCGTGCAGGCCGACGCCGCTCTAACGGCTGCCCAGGAGGAAGCTGCGGCCCAGCTGGCTGCAGCTGCCGCTGACAGGGAGGCTGCTCTGGCAGAGGCTGCGGCTCACCTCTCGGCTGCACAGGTGCATATGAGAACATTCTTGTGCCAGCAGGACGTATCTCATCTCAGGCGGCATTGACAAACATCATGGTTTGCCGGCAGTGCAGAATGCTGACATTCTTTCCTGCAGACACTGCGGGGCCATCATCGCCTAGATTGCAAAGGTCCATACCATGCTGATAGTCGCTGCCTGAGCTCATATGTGAAGGTTTTGCACCATGCAGGATGCCGGCAAGGCTGCGGAACAGAAGTTGGCAGAGGCTCAGGAGGAGGTCGTTTGCGCCAAGAAGGAAGCCGAGGAGACGGCGAGCGCCGAGGCCGAGCGCATGCGCAAGCTGCTCGCCACCTCAGCGCACGAGAAGGCTGAGCTGGAAGCCAAGGTAGCGCGCGCGGCCGGCGCCCTCAAGGCCGCTGACGAGCTCCGGGACGCCAAGTGGGCACTCTTCCCGCTCTGCACTGACATGCAGATATGCTAGCCTCGCAGTGATTCAAGCCATGCATGTGTATGGCAGGATCTTACATGCATGCCTGTCCACAGCATCCCCACCCGCCTGCAAGGGCTCTCCCTGCACACATTCCTGCGGAGTAATCATCTACCAAGGTGCGGCCGTCATCGACGTTACAGGAAACCCAAGAATAGCGTGCTGATGTGGCAATCGTGTGGGCATGAGCAGGCAGAAGCACCGGGAGGAGGTGCTGAGGCTGAAGCAGGAGCTGCAGGCCCTCCAGAGCACCTCCAAGGGCGGCCAGCAGGCCACCGACCGCACCAAGAAGGACCTGGAGAAGACCAGGTGCGCCTTGCCTCCATCTTGCACACTCATGTGAAGATATGCCCGCTGAACCTCACCAATCATGCATCTTGTACACTTGTCCTGCACCTCACAGCCTCATACTTTGTCTTGGCGTGACAACATGTCAGCATCCTTGCAATCTGCCCCATTTAGAAATGCAGCAGGTGTCGCCGCAATTAGCACTGCAGCCAGCAGGTGTCCGGAGATGTACTGCTGGGATGAGCAGACCTGCTACAGCGTGCTGTGTGGCAGCAGAGAGATCTGCGGTGGTGCAGGGAGAAGCTGACGGCCACCGAGGCGAAGCTGAAGGCAGCGGTGCAGGACAGGACCAACGTGGGCATCGAGAAGGCAGCGCTGGAGCGCGAGCTCAAGGGCTTGCGCGGCCAGGCCGGCCGCCTGACCAAGGTGCCTCTTCTGCCCAGCCTGCCCGCAGACCTTTCTCTGAGCAGAGCAGCAATCCACTCCCTTTTGCACTTTGGCTTATCGTGCTGCCCCTCCATCTGAGAGGGCTAGTGCTTGCTCTGGGTAACCTCTGCCAAGGAGTCTCTCCGTTCAGTCAAAGCTCACAGTCTTGTAATTGGCCCCTGCCTGGTGGACATGTCTCAAAGTGCATGGCCATCACAACGAGCACGCTTGTCATCTTCTGATGATGTGCAAACACCGGTGTCAGAGCCAGCTCATGTCATGGACGCTTTCGTTCTGCAAGCCACATAAGCACGCACTGCAGGGCTTTCTCCTAGGGTGCATAAGGAAACTGATAGCAGTCCTGACCAAGGTGCCCATGTTGGTCAGAGCCATGCCCACACACTCCGTGACAGGTGAGGTCGGCTGCTGCAGGACCTGGAGAAGCGGGATGCGCAGGCGGAGAAGAAGCGCGAGAGCATCATGGTCAATTTCAACCAGGCCAGGGGCCAGCTGAGCAGCATGGAGCACGCAGTCAAGTCCCTGCAGGTCGACCTGGAGAAGACCCAGTTCGCGCTGGAGGTCAAGAAAGGTGCTTCCAGCTGATAGTTGCTGTTACTGTGGTTGGATGTCCGCCTCGAGGTGCCTCGAAAAATAAGTTGAGTCCACTCCATCACCACTAGGAAATATGCCTACAGCGATGCCGGCATTTGCCGAATTCTCAGCTCCAGCTGTGGCAGCATATTTTTGCAATATCTAAAGGAGAGCGTGCCTGACAGCAGGAAGACAGCCATGGCTCTGAAGGAGCTGGAGGTCAGTACTGGCATCAGGATCATATTACGTGCATTGCAGGAGAGTGTGACAACATAGCGGGCGAGCTTGCAGAGGCGCAGGGGACATCCGCTGAGCTTTCAAAGGAGCGTGATGAGCTGGCTGCCGCCCTTGCCAACCTGGAGGCTGAGCATGCCAATCTTGGCGACGCCCACACCAGCCTCAAGTACACCGCCTCCTTCTTGTTGTCCGATATCTCTGCGACATTTGCCTGCTTGAATAGTCCGCGGGATTTTTGCAGTCTACCATACCCCTTAGACATGTATTGACACCTTGTTTCATTGCCCTGGCCAGAGACCCATAACTCAACAAGTTCCATGGTGGGCCTTGCAGGGAGGAGCTGGATGCCAAGACAGGCGAGTGTGCTGAGCTCGAAGCAGCCAGCGCTGAGGTGGCACGCGAACTGGCAGAGGCGCAGAGCTCTGTTGCTGAGCTGGCGGCAGGCAAGCATGCCCTGGAGAGCAGCCTGGCTGCGACCAAGGCATCCCTGCAGGCCTGCGAGGACAAGCTCGTCTCTGCTGAGGTCAGTGCCTGCAAAGAGATATGTAGCTTTGTCTCTCGTCAATGCCAAACGGTGTCAATGATGGCAAGCGTGCACAAGGCACGCAGCCAGCAGCGGGAGATGCTTGACACTCATATGCATGCATGCCCATCTTGGCATGTTCCTTTTCGCCCACTCTGTGCTTTGAACAAAGCCTCAAGAGGTGAGAGGGGTGTCACTGAGTCCTACAGCGGTGTGACAAGACCGCAGCTGGAGATGGGCGCTGTACTCAGCGTCATCGCCTTGCTGAGCCGTCTGATTGACCTGATCTGGGATTGTCGTTCACAGGCGCGGCTTCCGGAGATTGATGAGCTGGAGAAGCAAATCAAGGCGACCAACGAGGAGCTGGCGGACGCGCAGTTCAAGGCCAGGGAGGATGCCTCCACGGCTGCGGCCACGCGCAAGGCCCTCCAGGATGACCTGGAGCAGGCAAGAGCTGAGGTAGGGCGCTGCTCACATACAGGGAGTTGCCACCTCCGGGATCTTTACGCTGCATTCTTGTAGCTGCAAGCTGCGAAGGGATGATAGCTTCCTTCAGTCCCCTATGTGCATACGAGCCAGCATTGGACAGGTGTGTGTGCCAGCCAATGTACATCACGATCCTGTGAAGGCAGCCTCTGAGGCAGGTACTGAGCAGCAGCGCTGTGGCACGCAGATGCAAGCAGCTTCGGCGGCAGCCGCAACCAAGGAGGCGGTACTCAATGAGGAGAGGGCAGCCTTGGATGCGCGCCTCCAAGACACCACCGCAGCCTGCACAGCGCTTGAGACAAAGGTGACCGGCATTTCTCAATACCTGCACCTGCCCAGCACAGACTGTGAGGGGCTTCAGTAAGACGCCAAATGTGAGAGAGGGCATTCAGCCAGATCATGTCATGAGCCTTTTATTGCAACACAACGGCCAGGGAAGTCAAAAAATACAACAGCAGCTCTGTAAGTGATAGACTCTCTTCTGCTATAGGCTTGCATGCTGAGATCTTTTCTGTTGTGCAGGCTGCTGAGTTGGACGCACAGCTGCACGCTCTCAGTGCAGAGAAGGTTGATATGGCCACAGCTCTGGAGAAACTCCAGGCGGAGCACGCAGCTGCCGGCAAGTCGGCTTCGCATGCGGCCGCTGCAGCAGCGCAGGTACTCAGCCAGGCAGAGGCCCAGAGGGCTGGCTTGGAGGAGCAAATTGCCAGTCTGAGTGCGGCAGCGCAGGAGCATGCCAAGTACCAGCAGGAGCTGGAAGGTGCTGTACCTGAGCACATCACTGTTGCTTTGCCTTGGGTCTGTTCATGCAATGCTGTCTACAGAAGGCTGTCCTCACTTTCCATTGCAGACTTTGCCGTATCAGCAGGGCACTGAAAGGTTTCTGAGGGCAGGCGCAGGTGCCATGAGGTTTTCTGAGTATGCAGCTGTAATGTATCAACCCATGCCGCTCAGTGCATCTTGCCTGAACTGGGGATGCGTTTGCCTGCAGGACAGCTGAATGACATGGAGCTGGAGAACCAGGGACTGCAGGCGCAGCTTGCAGACATGTCCACGCAGCTGCAGAACGCCTCGGTGGCGCATGAGGAGGCGGCTGCCCGGGCTGCCCAGCTGCAGGGCAGCCTGCAGGAGGCGCAGGCGGGCGCTGCAGCCGTCTCTGCTGAGCTCAGCGCTTGCACCTCCAAGGTAGGCCAACCCGCAGGATGACCAGTCAACACACATGTGACCCTGGATTCAGTAGCTGAGGACAGAATAACCTTGTATATAGAGGACACCTCAATCAGGCACGCTGTGTTGGCATGTATGCATTTGCGAGTGTATGGTCTACTGCTCGAGACCTAAAGTGCAATGCCATGACTGAGCTGGTCAGAATGGGTGGACGGCAGCTGTGACATCGTGTGGCAATGAAAGTCTTTGGACAGCGGCTGTGATGTCATGAGGTGAAGGTTTGCATGCATATATGCAGATTGAGGAACTGGAGACGCAGATGGCCGAGATGCAGCAGAGCAGTGCAGTGCTGTCAGAGGCAGAGTCCTCTCTGCGGCAGCAAGTCTCTGGACTGCAGGTAAGGCCAGCACAGATCCATGCATACCAAGGATTCCTACTAGGCAGTGTCCCCACGCCATATCATTGCATTCAAATGCTGCCCGCTGAGTGCGTGGCGTAGGTTGCGTCAGCGGTACTGGCCGATCTGCAAGTATGGTATGACGATTTCAGGCATGCTCGAGGGGTGTGAGACTGCAGGCTGAGCTGGCGGATAAGGCCGCTGAGCTGGCGACAGCCCAGGAGCAGCATGCAGCCAGCAACGCAGACTGGGAGAGCCGCATGAAGGACGCTGTCAGCTCCGCAGAGCAGTGGAAGGACTTTGCAGAGAAGCTGGGGGCTGAGAAGGAGACCCTGCAATCCACCCTTGCTGCCACTGAACAGACGCTAGCGGTAGGGTCCTGTTAAGCATCATCTCGTACCATGGAGAGGAACGCTCCTGTACATCTGAAGTTGACCCTTGTTGATAGGCATTCTGCTAGGGACACATACGCAGACTTGAGTTGCACGCAGTGTTGTGATTTTTCATGTCAGTTCAGAGACATCCTGACATGCTGGTCCTGTGTCTGCAGGCTGCGCAGCAGGAGCTGGCAGAGGCTCAGGCTACAGTGTCACAGCTGCATGCGGATCTGGAGGACATGCAGCAGAAGAGCGCACAGAGCATAGAGTCCGTGCAGGCTGCAAGGCAGGCGCAGGCCGACAGGGCGCAGCAGCAGCTGGCGCAGGTGTCTGCCAGCCTGGACGAGGCACAGAACGAGTCAGAGCAGGTGAGACGATGATTTCACAACTAAGTCACAGTGAGTGAGGTGCACTCCCAAAGCACCTCAGGAAGAAGGATGTGCCATGGCAAAGTAGGTGACCTGCAGATGATGCTTGCACGGCTCTGGCCAGGCACTAGGTCCTGTGTGGTGTCCACTCAGTCGCTTGCGGGTATTCATAAGGACTCCTTCTGTGCCGTATGCCTGACGGGCACCACCTTTGTGCAGCTGCACGAAGCGCTTGAGGAAGTGCGCCAGGAGGGCCTGGCCGCTAACGAGAAACTGCGCCAGCAAGAGGAGGCCTCACGTGCACAGCTCCAGGCCTTGCAGAGCGCCCTCACCAACGCACAGGTAATGCAGCTTGAATTTTTTTTTGGGCATTAGGCTGCCTTGAGGGCTGCCTCCTTGCACTTTGAATGGATGTGATGGAGCATCATCAATCGTCAGGTACATGAGCTGATGTGCTGTACCATCATAGGCGCGTTGGTGTGTCAAGCAAGGATGTGCTGAGATGTCAGGATGTTGATTGCAGCGTGAGCTGCGCGATGCTGCAGCGGCTCTCGATGCGCACAAGGAGACGCTGGACCTGGCTCAGCAGGGGCTGACTCAGCTAGAAGACGCCCTTGCAAAGGAGCAGGCCATACACCAGGATTCGGTGCGCAAGGTGGGTGCACTCATTCTGTGCAGATGCGACCTCATTCGGCATTGCCCGCATTGCATCATCACTGAAGGGCAATTGCTACTGGGCCCTTGTTGGAGTGGACTGGTGTCCGCCAATGAAAGGTGTGGATGCAATGTGCCTTGACGCCAATTCAGGTGGCCCAGCTGGAGGCAGATGTGGAGGATGCTGCCAGGCGCAAGGCAGCTGGTGACGTGGAGGCTGCTCGCGCGGTGGAGGCGGCGCGCTCTGAGCTGGCGGCAGTGCAGCGCGAGGCCGAGGTGCTTCGCGCTGGGGCGGGCGCTGACAAGGACAGCGCCCTGGCAGGCCTCAAGGTGCCTGTACGTGCTCCTGGTGCTCAGCATGCAGTCATGCAATGTGTCCAAAGGCCATGGAGGACTGATCCTACCTCTGCAGACTTCTCAGAGCCCCTGCCATGGCCAAGTCCAGCAATGCAGATACCCTGTCTGCAACATCAGCTGTGGCATGCAGTGAGAGAACGTGGTGTATCCTTACAGGCAGAGCAGGAGCATGCGCTTGCGGAGAGCAGGAAGCACGCCGCAGCAGCCCAGGCACAGCTCAGTGCTGAGCTGGACAGCGCCCGCGCCAAGCTGGCGGCCGCCACAGAGCAGCTGGACCAGCAGCAGCGCAGCTTCACGGCAGGCGCAGAAGAGGAGAGGCGTGCCGCCCAGAGCAAGGAGGCCTCGCTGCAGGCAAGCACGCCTTCGGGAGTATTCCGAGTGTCCAGAGCCTTACCTCTTTACACACAGCATTTGAGCGCAAGTACTTCATGGTCGTATCCAGTGAGTAGTCCAGCTCCTGGTGCTGTGCAGAGGACTCTAGCAGAGGCTGAGGACAGGCTGAGGGAGGTGGACTCCAGCAGAGCAAGTCTGGAGGCTCAGCTTCGTGCTGCCCAGCTCCAGGCCTCCACAGCCGTCCAGGCACGTCCCTCTAAGACTGAGACGGGATCAGAGAACATCTTCCTGAGCAGGGCCTTCATGACAATCTCCTGGAGGTTCTGGTGGTGCACCCCTGGGCTTGTTACAATGCTCATGCTGCCATGTGGTCCCTTATATCAAGCAGAGAGTTATGAGTACAGATGGGTGCACTGGGCATCACGCATGATATAAACGAGCTGCGATGCAGGGTGGGCAGGCATCGCAGACAGCGCTGCAGGCCGCACAGGCAGAGGCCCTGGCGGCAAAGCGCACAGCGCGGGAGCATGCTTCGCAGGTGGCGGCGCTACGCTCTGAGCTGGACAAGCTCAACCGCCAGCTGGAGCAGACCTGCACCCTGCGCCTGCAGCCCCATGATGCTTCAGACTCCCAGGTGACTCCAAGAGACTATCTTGCTTTCATTCTGGTACCCGGCTTGGGCGAGGATGCCAGCAACCTAGGCACCTGCAGGCGACTGCCACACAAGACCAGAGTGCAGTTTTCCAAGATAGTGAGTCTCTTCCCTGTGGTCATACGAATGTCAGGCTTTGCCTCTCATACATACATCTTCCCCTCATGGCTGCGGCTTCCCAAGGGCGCAGTATTGAGTGGCTGCTGCAAGGTCAACCTGCAGCAACATGCATGTCTGGCTCCTGCAAGCAATGCCTGCCATTGCGCCCCAGGTGGCCAAGGTGCGCGAGCTGGCGGAGCGGCGTGTGGCGCAGCTGAACGGGCGCATCCAGGGCCTGGAGTCCCGCCTGCACCAGCTGGCCGAGGAGAATCGCGCCCTCGCCAGCCGGGCGCCCGCTGCCCAGGCGGGCGCTGCCCCTCAGGTATGCCACATGGTACAGGCTTCCCTGAGGTGTCCAGTATTCCAGAGCCATGTAGGTTTCGAGCACGTCTGAATGCAATCCAATGCAGTCAGACCCCTAGCCATTGTGATGGTAGAGGTTATACAATTGTGCCCATGCCAACAAATTTTCTCCACGTATGTAGGCCAGTACTAGCTCCGATGCAATCAAATGATATAGTGCACCTGAAAGCTGCTCTGCCTGAGACTGTGAAGGTCCATGCAAGCCATATCTTGCAGAAGATGCAGGGCTGCCGTGCCTGCTGAGAGGAAGAGCGCCTTTGCAGGTGGCGCAGCGCATCAGCGCGCTGGAGGACGAGCTGCGGCGCAGCAAGCGGCGCGAGGAGAAGCTGGCCGCCCTGCAGTACCGCCTCCGCGAGGACCTCAAGCAGAACGGAGGCAGCACAGGGTACTCCCCGTTTCACAACTGTCATACTGGCTGGGAAGAGAGCGGGAAAGCGCTGCAGTACCGGATGATGGAAGCACAGTGCACTCCCACAAGGCTGGCGCACTGCCTGATTGCCATATTGCTGCAATCACTCAGGCTGCCCTTTTGGGAAGGATCAGACTGCGCTTTGGAGAAGCCTGCTGAGTGCTGGACATGGAGCTAAGCGAGGATGCACCCCTTACTTGCTGACGCTGAGATCTGGGCAAGGCTATAGCGTCCCTCACCGGAGGCGCTGCTTCTGCAGGGCCTTTGACAATCTGAGGGATGTGCGCGGCCTGGAGTATGAGCTGGACTTTGTGACCAACAGAGCCAACCGCGACCTCCAGGTGTTTATCTGTGGCACCTCATTATTGCAAACAGTTGTTGCTTCAGCATTGTCCAGAACCTTTCGTTGATCCTGTACGATTTTCGAGTTGGTGGGCTCATCGTGACAGACCCCACAACAGGCTGCGTAATGATGCAGGCTGTGCGGGAGAAGGCTGCAATCCAGGCCATGGAGTTCCAGAGGGAGCGGGAGCAGCTGACGGCTGAGCTCAGCAAGGCCAAGGGCAGGGGAGGCCTGAGCGAGAAGCAGAGGGTGCCCCTGGGCAGCAAGGAGAATGTCCGAGCATGAGCGCGCAGCTGCCTTCTACATAGCGCTTATCGCGCCATCACAGATACATGCGCTAAATGCGAAGGCTGCAGCGCTCCCAAGCAAGGCGTCTAACATCAGCAGCTTTGGATGGCACACTTGTTGCCTCAAGGCTAGGATCCTCCTCCGGAGTGTGTCTGTTGTACAGCTTTGAAAGAGAAGTGCGCTGACTGCTGAGGGCAATGCTTTGCTAGACATCAGCACTAGCCTCCAGACCTGAGCAGACTGTTTGCAATTACTATACTAAAACTACCTGCAAGCTCAAGGCTTCTGAGGATGAGCTGACACCAGACCATATCGAAGTGTTGTGATAGCAACCCACGATCAAGAGCGTAAGCATGACCAATCGTGTCCAAGGTTGACAAGAGAAGGCATATTCACTGCCATTTAGCTCCTGGATAATGGCAGAGCAGCGCTCTGAGCTCACTTGGCTCAGGCTGACGGAGAAGCACGTTCTGCATGTGCCATTTCTCCTGGTCCAAGAAAGCCCGGATCCGTCCTGTCTCTCTGCCCAGAAAGAGCTTCATACTCCTTCATTCCGCCGTTTCTGCTGTGCCTTATGTTAGTGTCCGGCAGTGCCGCAGCTATTGGCTTGCGTGCCCTTCATCTCTGGTGAACTTGGGCACGGCCGCAGCCGGCTGGTACCTGCAGTTGCAGGCAGAGCAGAGGACGCTGCAGCGCAGCCTCGCCTATCGCTGAGCACTGCGTCTTAGACGTCCTCAGGCTCTGCTTGTTGATAGCCAAGCTGAATGGTGGCTCTGTGGAGCAGCCAGTAGAAGGCGAATTCCTTACGTTGAACCACGAGACAGGGCAATCAGGGATGATCGAAGGGCGGCCATCGCAATCACTGACCAACGGGCACAAGTCTCCTCAGAGGGACACCTCAAAGGTGAGCAGAGTTGCTATACAAGCTCTGAACACGATCGTGCCCTGACCTGCCTGGGCTGACAATGTACGGCCTTATCCTATGCTTGCAGTGTGAGCTCACACTGACACTTCTCTAGCTGGAGAAGTGTCACAGGCCCAAGGGATTCAAGCCTCTTGGCTCAACTGCCAGGCCGCCACACAATGTGTGAGCTGTTTGTCAGAAACTGTCTGCTCTGACATGCAGGTCTCAGCAGACAGCACTGAGGATGGTGTGGCGCGCGAGAACAACCTGTATGTGAAGAATTTGGCGCCTGATGTGGATGATGCCCGGCTGGAGCGCATGTTCAACGTAAGGCAATTCCAAGTTTGCACATTTGCAGAATTCATTTGCTCCCATGTGGCCCTGCAGCATTGGCAGCACACTGGTGAGCTGCTTAAGACTTTGTCTACAGTGCTGTATAAGCAACTGGCAGAGCGGCGGCCCATGTCTGCAAGCGCTCTGCATATTTGCTTGAAGACATGTGCCAATGCCCTGCTGGTTCTTTGTGCAACCCCAGCATTGCTCAGGGCAGCCTATGGGCATCCTGGCAGAGTGCTGCTCATAATCTGGGTACTACGTGCAGGCACATGGCAGCGTGTTGTCATGCCGGGTGCTGTACGACCATGCCAACAGGAGCAAGCAGGTCGCCTTTGTTCAGATGGAGACCCACCAGCAGGCTGTGCGCAGTGTGGAGGCCCTGCATGGCATGCAGGTAAGGCGCATAGCGCATCTGTCGCAGCCTTGGAGTGTTGGACACGCCTTGCGTCTCCAGGGCACTAGTATAACCGCACAGCTTTTTAATACGGAATGTGAACAGCATCATATAGCATGCTCCCTCTCTTAAGGACAAGCAGGAATGAATAAACTCACCTCACTACTCTACAAGGTATTTAATGCATGCAGGGCGCACCTGGAGGCAAGGCGCTGCATGTGGCGCTGGCGCAGAACAAGCAGGACCGCCAGCGCAAGGCCCGGCAGGCCTCGCGCGCCCGCGTCATGAACGGGGATGCCAGTTCTGACAGGGTGAGCCTCATCGAGTGCAGTAGACTGGACGTCCACAACAAGTCGACAATGTTGCGCTTCCAGACCTCTGGAGATCATGCTGGATGCAGGCTTCAACTTCTTCCTGGCTCAGATTGCGATCGGACAGGCCCAGCTTGTCCCATGCAAGTCTGCGCGCTGACTTCTACAGGATCTCCACTTGGCTGTTAGTCACCATAGCTCATCAGCGCATGGGGCGACGGGGCGCAGCAGGCCGTGAGCTGCCTATATGCCATGCTGAAGTCTTGTGCATTTGCCTTTGCAGAGCTGGCAGACAGTGAGGCCCAGGCCTGGCGTCCAGGGGGCTCCAAGCACCCCTCCGAGGCCGGGCCGCCCACAGAGCAGCTTCAACCCCTATGCTGGCTCTTTCTTCCCAGCAGGTCGGGCACCCTAACTATGAAGAGTTACATGTGCCTCATTGTGAGTGGCTGGGTAGCATTGCACACACTGTCACCGATGCAAGTTGGCAGGGAGTGTGCTATCTTCATGATGGGATGTGAATGCCTCATCTTTGAGATGGTGCGCTTCTGCGTTTCGCTTGCATCGTGGCAGATATCCATAAGACTTGCACCTTCTTGCCAAATTTCTACCCTGTCGGTCAGGCCTTGTGACCTATTGTGCTCTCTAGTCTCTGCCCCCGGGTGTTGTGACATGGCACCATGATGTGCAGGGGCAGGGCCCTACTACGTCGCGCACTTTGTGCCCTACACGCCGGCAAGCTACGCCATGCACCAGCCGCCGCCCCCCGGCTTCGCCTATCCAGGCGTGCCCGCTCCCGGGCAAGTCCTGGGCATGATGAGCCCGACGAACGGCCATGCCTCGCAACACATGGCGCCCATGAGCCCCTACCCGCAGCCTGTGCCCATGCCGTCGCCCTATCTGCCCACCAATGGTCCCCCCGGTCATGGTACAGGGACATGGTCCCCCAGAGGCGGCACCTGTTGGCCCGTCCAGAACCATTATGGCAGAAAGGTGCGCCCCAATACTAGGATTAGGAAGAGCTGTATCTGTACAAGCATCACGCATGCAAACAAATTGTGCATTTACTGCTGACTCTTGGGTCCCATTCCAGCATTTGGATATCTGGAGGCAACTGTCCAGATGCTGAGTTCGCTCCCAGTAGTACAGCTGTTGTGCATGGTAACGCGCTTCCCTCATGAGCATCAATGTATGTTGAGCATTACAGAAGACATGCGATATCTTTCTGCCATGCAGGTGAATCATGCTGAGCCTGTGCCTGCATATGGGCAGCAGCAGCAGATGATGGTGCCAATGACGCCTCAACCCCACTACCCGCAGCAGTGGCGCATGTGACGTCCCCTGCCCGACACACACAGGGCTGTACCCAGACAAGTGATGAGCCCCATGCAAGGCTTCTTGGCCGTTCCCCAGACCAGTCTCAGCACTGAGACCCTGGTAGAGGCACTTTTCAACACACCTCTCTCCTGATTGGCATGCCCCGGCATCTTCCCCAGAGCCCTCGGGCTACAGCGGTTGGCCTCACAGGCTTGAAAGGGCATCAGCGGCCTGCAGTCTCGTGTGGGGAAGGAAGGCAGTGAGAAGGCCACAACATCACCAAATTATTGTTGCTGTTGCTCAAGATATCACAGCATTAGATCAGTGCACAGAGAGGTCGCATTCAGGCAGAAGGGCCTCTGCTGCATGCTGCCCTTCAGCAGGGCTGGTGCAGCATAGCTGTTCTCCAGAGTACACTGCCTCCTTTCAATTCCAAAACGCCCTGGCACAGCTTGGAACGGCCAGCTGGCCATGCGAAAAAGAGCCAGGAAATGGCAGAAGCATCTGGGTTTTCTCAGTGAAGGACGCATAAGATGAAGCCTCCCTTTGCAGCGCTCTGCTTCATTAGGGATGAGAGGCACCGGACCCGACTTGAGAGAAACCTTATGGGAGTATGGGGGTGAGACCCACAGACCTGGTTGATGAATGCAGTTCAACATTTCGTGGGCGCTTTGCGCCCTGAAGGCCTGACGTTGCAAGGGTGACATCCAAGCCTGCTTCAGGTGCAGCATTTTATGGGTTGCAGACTTTCTCGCACAGGTCGCAGGTGAGTGACACCCGAGACACGTCAGCAAAGCAATCTATTTTCAGCAGTCACTAGAACAGCTCACGCAGTCTGGGTCAATGCAGCACACCCTGGCTGCAAGCGACTGACGTGAACAAGCAGAACATAAGCCCCTGCTCTCTGCGGTATATATTGTGTCAGCGATGCTAGGGTAGAAGTCAGGACGACGTCAAGTCGCACAAAGAAGACAGCTTGCACGACAGAACCCTATAGGAACATCCCTTGGTGAATGCATGAGCCGTTCATCAGCGGGATGGTGCAGTGACGCTATCATATGCGTGTGTTGAGGAGTTGATATCAGCGTGCTTGTAGGGGTCCTAAATTGAGGTCTGTATGAAGTCAAACTCTACATATTTCAGGTTGTTGCTGCAGCAGACGCAATTTCGTGACATCCTCCAGACAGGGACAGCTGAACGGTCACAGAACGTGAGTGTTGTGAGCGCAACGCCAGTGATGCAATGCTGTTTGATTGTCTAGTATGTGTCAGGTGGAGCCGGTGTGTGATATGATTGGTACACATGCAAGACTGCGCTGTCCCAGGCATGCCCATACCCACTGCTTACAATGGAGCTATGCAAAAGGGAGCAACCTTCTGCTCTCAAATGACGTACAGGAGGTTTCATATACGCTATCACATCATTGGCATATGTCATAGGTACTGTCACTGCCTCTGACTATGCCTCAAAGCTGCATTACAATGATGTGGATGCTGATGCTGATAATCCTGTCCCCTCATTGCAGAGCGTTTGTCAGAAGCTCACCAATCACGTCTCCATTCACACTATACAGCCCCTCACGCAGATTCTTTATGGCATCTCGCCGTGCAGCATCCTGCTAAGACAGCAGGAAACCCTCATCAGATTCAGTCTCCGCAGGTACACAAGCCTTGGAGTTGTGTACTCTGGCAAAGTTCCGTGTGCAGATGATGGAGCAATACTGAGTGAGAGCACACCTCATCAGCAGTGATTGACAGTAGACGTGCCATCGCATCAGCATCACTCTTGCCCGGCTGCTTTACATAGACAGCAGGACCAGTCAGGTAGGTGTATGTATCCAGCAGCTGCTGGTCACCCAGCAGTGGGGTACCTGCATCCATTCAGATCCAGGTCAGGTTGGGTCAGGTCAGGGCAGACCACATGGGTCCAACGCTGTGACAAAGCCCTTATGCGGGCGCAGAGGGCGCAGTGAGCGACACATGATGCAGATCTGCATTCAGAATGAAAGAGCATCCTACCACAGATGATGGCAGTGGCCACCGAGGATGAGGCCTTTCTGGTGTAGTAGGCATCTGAGCTGAAGGCTGGCAGGACAGCCAACGCTTCGCCGACAGCCTTGTAGTACTCCTACACGCAAGACAGACGCTTAAAGGGTCGCGCGAGTATGCCTCAGCAATTGGTCACAGACACCTTTGAGACCTGCTCCTCAGAGCCCTGAAGGAGGCAGAGGGGTGGCCAGTAAACAGTGTCGGCACGTATAGCAGTCACCGAATTCGGACATGACACAGACCTCGTAAGCCAGGTCGGTGTCCTTGATCACCCTGCCACGCAGAGAGGCAGGGATTGCCAACTCCCCCTTGCCAATCAAGCGCAGAGTGAAGTTTGACGCGCTTGTGAGCTCCTTGCTCTTTGCCACGGAGTCAAACAAGCCGCTGTAGTCCCGCCTGCACTTTGAGTGCTCTCAGCAGCCGAGGTATGCATTCAGGCATTCGATGTGATGTGCACTACCTGCCAGATGATATCTGCCCTTGACCACTTAGCACGGAGGAGTCTGGGGCTCCTCACACGAGTAAGGTAAGCAGTGTGCAGCGTTGAGAGACGCTTAAAATTATGTGTGGTTGGCACACCTCTGCGACTGGAACAGACCCTGCAGGAGGAATGTTCTCCGCTGCGCCTGTGGAGAGCTGCAGATGCCTGATGCCTGACACCCATCAGAGAGGTCCTTGATAGGGAACACCGGTATGAACAGCCGGACTGGCACTGAATCAGGCAGGGTCATGAGGTGCAGGGCTTCAGAAGCCACTCTCACAGTGTGTGGTGCTAGCGCCACAATCGTTGCATTCACCCTGCTCAAGAAAGCCCTGGCACCTGCAACAGCAGTGGCCTACTCTTTGCCCGTTTCTTTCCGCAACAGTACACAATACTTACCATGCATGGGCAGGGGCGTCCCACAAACACACGACACAGGCATATGATTGATGTTGTTGCAGCCAGCATGTGCATGGCACTGTAGGTGTGCGGAAGGAGGCTTACCGCTGCTCTCCAGTCCGCTGGGGTTGTGAATCACCAGCAAGAAATGCTGACCAGGACAGGCCCTGTCAGCGAGCATGTTTGCCACATCCAGATGGTGCTCTGGGAAGGTTGCAAAGACCACCACCTTGAAGGCGCAGGCATGCTCAAGAAAGTCTGAGTACTGCTTGAAGGCGAGAGGGTACCTGCAGGGCCGGGAACGCTACCAGCTACTATTAGCAAGGAGTGCATCCCAGCAGTATGCAGATGCATGTGAGAGTTGACAACGTGATGAAGGTAAATGCCTCACTGACATGGCCATGGCTTGCATACCAGTCTGAGATGACGTCCTGTATGCCTGAGGTGGCCTCCTTCAATACAAAGACTTCGGGCAAAGTCCCAGCACGCATGAAGGACCATAGTAGGGCACAGTAAACCTCAGTGTGGTAGCCAACTCCATTCAGTATGGCCACTACAGGAGGAGTGCTGCCTTGGGGGGGCTTCTGGCTATATGGGACTTTGCCGAATGCATCTGCATGGCATTCAGCGTTCAGTGGTATAGCAGGCTCTGTCAAAGGCATATGAGGATATCTGGGTAGCCTTGCACATTTGCGCAACCTGGTATCAAAATGTCATGATGCTATAGAAGAGGGGCGCCTACCGGGTACTGCATGCCTTGGACTGCCTGCTGCGAGTCCGAAAACGCAACAAAGGAAGAACACTCTCCATATACACGGTATTATTTGGCTGCTGAGAGCCATACAAAGTGTGATACTTCACTAAAGCTTCACAGGCAGTACAGGCTGCTTCTCAACGCGGAGCCTTGGCGGACTAGGAAGTCTTCCGGATGATTTCCAAAGTATCGATCGACCTTCTTCCAATCAAACACCATCATCGTCGGTCCTGATAGTCAATTCATCTCTGCATGCCTTGCACACAGCCTCGAGGCACGTGATCTTCTGGACCTGCCGCGCGTGCAGATGCTCTAAGTGACTGTTGATAAACGTAATCAGGCTTCAAATTGTGCTCTATATACACATATTGAGCGCCATCCCACGCAGATTCGCAGAAGGGAAACGCTAGGGACATGTGCCACGCGCCAGAAGGCGTTCCTGCTTACGGAAAAAAAAACACGGTGGGTGAGTCACTTCCGGCAATCAGTTTGACATACGCGGTGATCAGACCCGGCATGTTCCTAGACCATGCCATTAAAGACGCTGATAGGAGGCAACTGCGCGACTTACGCAGGCTCCATCGCGTGACTGACGACTCTTGTACTTCGTGTCGGAACTCTAGTTCAGCAACCTCGCCGATGGATGAACAGTCGGAGAGCCAAGGATTGTGAGAGTTTTGTAAGACTAGGCCCAAACCATTGACTGGAGCTCCAGCTCCTGCTGTCGAGTGGGAGCTGTGACAAGAGGCAGAATTGGAGACCAAACAAGCACTGCTTTGCACGCTACATTCCAGACACACAGCCATAGGTTTCTTGAGGCGTAGAGCTGCGAAGGATACAAAGAGAAGAGATAGACTATATCGTGGCCTCTGCAGAGAGGATCTCGCGTCTCTGGCACATTTGGCACATCAGCCATTTGGTAGAAAGCTACAGAGGAAGGGAAGAATCCTTGCTTGGCGCCCACTTCCTGGCAAGGGGCGCCCAGAAGGCACAGGCCTTTGCAGTTCATCGCTTTGGACGACCAGTAGGACATCACGGCTTCTTCAGAGACCTTCTGCAAGTCTAGCAGCCTCACCAGCGGCAGCACAAAATTCAGGCGCCAGTGGTCTGGCAACGCTCCCTCCAGCCCGAGCCCCCAACTCACCCTCAGCAGCAGCGGCCGCAGGGATAGCGCGTCCCTGCGCTGCCCTGCAGGTGGGTGACACCCTTCCCGGATGCCTGCGCTGCCCTCTCACATGCCAGTTCTCTGATTATGAATGGCGACCTCCGGACAAGCCCCTTTGCCTTCAACATGTTTGGAAATATGTGTAGCTCACTACTATTCCTATCACATCTGTGCAGCTGTTCTAGAAAAACTGCACTGCGCTGTGTCATGTGAGGACAATCCATGCATGCATGCATGAGAGCCTGTTATTTCTCCGGCAACATGACAATACCTTAGTGCGTGCACATGGCGACTTGCAGGTCAGAAGAAGCGGGACTGGGGCATGGTGCTCACCAAGCTGGTGTCACTATGCTTCCTGACATCCGCAGCAGTCATCTTTGTCAATGTGCTGACTGGCCGCCATCAAGAGTTGGCCAACGAGGTCTCCAGCGTTCTGCACCAGTCCTTCACCAGGTCTACATATGAGATTCATGACCCTCAAGTCATGGAGGTCCGTCACGAGGTGATCACCCCTTCCCTAGCTGTCCTACCATATACACAGACAAGTTGCAGTTCGGCAAAGCCGCTCACAGTAGGTTGCGGTAGCCTCTGTACTGAACTTTTCCTCCAAGCACCCTTTGTGGGTGCCTAATCTATGGTCCGACAGGAAAGGTCCTGTACTTGCGCAGTGCAGTGCATACCGGCTGCAAGCGAGGAGGCTCGGAGAGGAGGTGCAGCTTTGTCAAGAGCTGCAGAGGCGTGCCTGCATGCTGATGGGCAGCATTGTACTGCTCTGTGGCAGCTGCTTAGCTTCCGGGCATGTGTCTGCAGGAGATCGAGGGGATGGAGGTGGTGCTGGTGCGCAGCAGAGCGCCCCGAGGCGTGCTCTTGGTGTTCCATGGGTGCATGCGGCGGCCCACAGACTGGTGGCACTATGAGCCCACCTGCGTTACCTGTATAGGTAAAGAACTCCTTCAGTCGCAGTCCTGTGTCACTCATGCTGCAGATCCTCGGCAGTCCTTCCCATCCATGTTGCTGCGCTGTCCCATCCTGCAGCCCGGTATGCTCAGCCCCATGCACATGCCACACCACCCTGGGTGCGGGGCTGAAGAATCCCTGGCCTCATCTAGGGTGTAGTAAAAGCGCCAGTCCCGTATGGTGATGAGAGAACTGTACTGCAGGGATGCCAGAGGAGCTGGCAATATCAAAGGCGGCGCTGGCGCGGAGCTTCGATGTGCTGGCGCTGACGCCAAAGGAGAAGATGTACAGGTGCTGGGACACTGAATGGCCGGACCAGTCCGAGGATGTCCCTAGGGTGAGAGGCCCTCATGCTGCCCGGTCGTACAAAACAAACCACGTCTGATTGTTCCTGCCCTACTTGAGCGTCCTGCTTACAAACACAGAAACTGGACAAATACTGAGTGGTGAGTTGCACACAGGTGATAGATGTGTGGAATACGCTGGCGGCTAGGGACTATGGGTATGCCCAGTTGCCCAGATATGCTCTGGGCGTGTCCGCTGGAGGGGCAATGGCGTTGGTGCTTGCCAAGTTCTTCCCTCTACAGGTGCGCTGAGTCTCGTGTTCCTCCAGGCACTAGAGTGCGGTGACAGGAAGTTATGACGCAACAGCAGAGCAGCATATTAGCCGGGTCACGATTGCGATATATTGGAAGGTCAATGTGGGCTTCACACCTTGAGAGACCAGCGCTTTGTGTGCTATAGGGAGTGCGCACAGTGCATACCTCAGCTGATTGTCGAGCCCTGAGAAGCAAGATATTGCAGTGACCCTTCAGCTGTGGTGCAGGGGGTTTGTTCACAGATCATGGGCATACGACCCAGTCTTCTGGTGCTGTCAAAGAACGCCACAATGCCTGACGGGACGAGAGTACGGTACCCGCCCACCTTCTTCGTGCAAATGGCGCGCGACGTGGCGATGGCGGATTGGATCGCTCTGGATGCTGACAAGCTCAAAAGCCAGGCAAGTCTTGCATGGCAATCTCACTTTAATGTATGCCTCGTGCATTATCGGAGGCCATGGCAGACATCCTGAGCAGCCTTCAGCAACAGCAAGTCGCCCTCATCAAGGATGCTCCGCTGAGCGGACCTGGCGCACGCCCTCGGCGGCAGACAGTGCCCTGCTGAGAGGCAGCTCTTCTCATGTACCGGGCGCTGGCGCTGATTGCGCGCGTGTGTGCAGGGCGTCTTCACAAAGCAGAGGTCGGTGATGCCGAGCACGCTGACGCCCACATTCTTCTCGGACCGCATCACATCCATCGACAATGTGACCAGCGCGGCCATTTATCACGCTCTCCAGGGCGCCAATCTGCTGGATCTTCATAACAAGCTCCAGGCAGATCCCAGGTGAGCCCGGAGCTTACTCGACCACTCTGTCGTCAGGCCAAGGCTGCCAGCTTGCTGAGGTAGCACCTTGACAGCACCAATGTGCTTAGCAGTCATTGAGCAAAGAATGGCAGCTGTGGTCTCTCCTGACCATCGAGCATGGATCAGTACACACTGGTAGGAGTACAGAGCCTTAGCAGTGACGTAGCATTCACACTACTGATAGAGGTGAATATCTCACTATGAGACAGATGGAGGATGACGTCAGTAGTGTTTGGCTCATGTGCAGGCCGAGTGCGCCCAGATGGCGGCAGGTGCTACTGGAGAATGTGCCAGCAGTGCGGGGCCTCAGCTTTGAGGCAGACACCTCGCCGATCCATGAGGTGCTAAATGTGGCGTGGGCAGGCCATGAAGTGGTCTCGGACTACATGGACGAGATGTTCGAGTTCTTTGCGCGGCCGGGGCCCGACGAGGCGCAGTTGCAGCCCATGATGGGCATGACGTTGCCGAAGAGCATGCGCGGCGCCGGCACATGGCGAGAAGACCGGGGCCTTGCGGGGCTGTGACTGACATATACTATACGAACAACCTTTTGGGCGATTTTGCGCCGCTGATGGTGGAATGTCACCGCAGCCCGGCTGCAGCCCGTGACCTGAAACAGCTGCCAATGGTGCATTGACCGGTGGACATGACAGAAGGTACGCCCAAGGCGCAAGGATGCTGAAGCAGAGGAGGAGGCTCACCTCAGATGGTGACCCCAATTGCTGCTGCTCCCTTTGAGATGGGACACCAGCAAGAGCCTGGCTGGCTCTCACAGGACGGGTCTTGACCAGCAGAGTTGACCCGAGCACGCCCAAGGCGAGAGGTCGCAGGAGGCAGAGGAGGTGACTCACCAGAAGATGACCCTTGTGCGCCATGGACGTTTGAGACGTGATGTCAGCACAACCTGGCTGCGAATCCCTTAAGCTGAGTCAGCCTCTTGCAGAGTCATGGCTAGCCAGGAGAGCATGAGAAAGAAGAGGACTTATTGGACGGACCCAGACTCTGACACACGGCGTTGTGTACCAGAAGCAGCAGCACACCAGAAGCAGCAACACAGAGATCTATTCTCGATTGCTCTGGGCAAGATAGGGCCTTTGGCCAGCACTGGGATGTTTGTTGGCATCACTCCGCGATGGCATGCCATCTCGCAGATAGCTCAGCGCACACCTGCAGCATCTGCTGAGTTGGACTCGATGAAAATTGGTCTTTATCAGCGGGAAACCGCATCTACAGAAGCTCATTTGGACAACAGGCTTCTGGCCTCTGACGCCGAAGAACTAGGAGGTGCTTCCATGACACCTGATAGCGACATTGATTTGCTGCAACTCCCTAGAGCGTCCCTCACATGGACGCTTGGCGCCACACTCGTGGCTGCACAGCAGCTGTAGTCCACCTGTGGTCTCAGTGCAGACCACGCTGCAGCTGTTCGTGCACTGCCGCTCTGCTGCTTGTGAGCAGTAAGTGCGCACCAGAGTGTGGCTCCTCAACAAGTCCAGTATGCACTTGTACTTACGCTGAAAAGGTCCTTGGCGCCTCGGCTGAGCAGAGCGTGCACGTTTGTAAAGTGCAGGGTTTGACTCTCTTGACAGACACAAATAGAGTTCCAACTTTTCTTTGCAATGCAATTGTGTTAAGTCTCCTGCACGTGTGTCAGCATGGGCCTTGAACTGTGGTGAGAGGGCACTACATGACTCCATGACAGCAGCAATGTTGCAGCTGCAGGCTCTGGATACTCGAGAAAGACGTGGAAACGGCAGTGAATTGATCGCCAAAGTCTTACTATACCAATGCCTCTGAAAGTCAGAGTGTAGCGGATTGCAACATCACTTGACTGACTGGACTACGCGTCATGCCCAGTTGAGTCAGTCTGTGTTCACTAAGTGTACACAGAGCCTGTTCAAAAAGACCACCGTCTGTGCCGAGTCTGAATAGGACAGGCTCCTACATTCTGAAATGCAAAAGTTGCAGCGTTAGATAAGCTGTCTGACAGATGAATATATCCTGAATGCAAAAGGAGGCATCATACGCTGCTGCATACGCTGGCGCACTGTCGAGAGGCCGTATTCATATGTCGATCTGATGGCCAGCGATGAGCTCAAGGGGCGACAATATTGACTGCTTCGCAGCAAGAACATTCATTTTTTTAACAACATTTATTTCCCTTTGTTCTGCAGTACAGTCAGGTGCGGCTCTGCGAAGAACCCGCTGTATTGGCCAGTACTATGCCCAACAGCGTCTACTTCAGGCATGCCCGATGAAGTAGGGCCGAGCGTGCATGCTCTGTGAGCAGAAACATACTGCACTAAGATCAAAACCAGCCCTCAACAGGCCCAGTGCTCGCGAAACTCCTTTGTGCTCATAGGCTTCTGCTCCGCCTGCAGCTGTAAACTCTTGCAATAAAGCTCGGTCCCAGCACCTTTGAGCTGCACCCACATGCTATGATTTTAGATTGCTGGAAGAGTCCCGCTCTGTGCAGGTCCTGAAGAGCCACTTCTGCCCATACCAGAATGCGCAGCACAGCCAAACACAGCACCTGGCCTGCAGAGGAGATTGGCAGAGATCCCAGATCAGGATCTTGATGTCTGCTCTTTCTTCAAGCTAGGCTATGGGACAGAAAAGGATGAGTCAAATTGGGCAGGGTGAGCTCCTCCTTGGGTGCTGCCTATCTAATTGGGCAGCAGTAAACTTCACTCAGCTGCTTGCACAGCGTTGGCTGCTTGGCATGGCAAGTTGCTAGCCCCACAATGTCATCTCTGCGTTGAGTGTTCTCGCTCAAATCCGCCATTGCCTGCTTCCTGCCCCTCCTGCCCTCTTTGTGCCCAGAGGTGCAAGGCATGGAAGTCGTTCTTGCAGGGGTGTCATCTATTCCATTCCTATGATATGTGTGCAAGCCAAGGCTGCCCTATTAGCACAAGCCACAAATCCCCTAGCCTTCAGTCTCAAGTATTTCAGTTGATATGAGACCATTTGCTTTTTGGCCACTCTGTCATCTTGAGGACAGCATCTTTGCAGGGATGGGATTTGCTCTGTGCCAGTGGGCTCGGTCTGGGCTGCCAAGGCAGCCGGGCGCTGCAGAGACTGCCAGTCAGCGCAGAACCTCTGCGCTGATCCTCCGCAGCTGCTCATCCACCAGTACCTGAACAGGCTGGACCCGGACGACCCGCTGGGCAATCTGGTTAGCATTAAGGCGTATCTTCTTACACAGGTGCAGCACTGCATCCTCATCATCGCACCTAGGGTTTACAGATGTGCCTTGCCTATATCAGGAGGTAGCCTTGATGCTGACTAGGAGCTAGATGGAGGATCAGCTGGGCAACCCCCAACTGCATCCCTATCATAGCACAAAGTCAGCATCGGCGTGTACTTCTTCATATAGGCAAAACACTGGGCTGGTGAAGGTAAGTGGCAGTTCAGACCAGTCTTGCCTGAAGCCTTCAGGAGCTCCTACAGCTCTTCCTACTGTGTCAAGCAGAGAACTTGCCTCACAGAGCCGATAAGACTGGATTGGGCAGACATGGGATGTTCTCTGTGCAGAATCTGGATAGAACCCACCTCATCCTCTGGGCAGACAACCCCGAGAACATCACCACAGATGTCACAAGGGTAGGCATTCACCTGTCTCGCTCTGTCCAATGCTGGTCCATGCAGGCACACCATTCCCCTTGCATGATCTGGACTTGGGTCATAAGTGACGCCAGCCTTAGGGGTTCATTATGGAGCATGTGTTTCTGAGCAGCATGAGGGTTGTGTGGGTGGTGGCCAATACAAGTGGGTACAACTTGCAGGATTTCTTCACATATTTTCAAGACAAGGTCAGCGTCAAGCAGTTCAACTATGATATCGAGATCAAGGGAACAGTCTTGGAAGGGGACGCATACTTCGGCTCAGAGAAGACTGTCAAAGCGGCCATACCACCCCGGAAGACCGCCTCCTACTCGGACCTTGTGCGCTACGTCCTGCTGCACAACTACGGCGGACTGTGGTGAGCATACATGCTCCTGTCTTTCTCGCAGGCCATTCCCGTCTAGAGCGAGGGCTTTGTGCATGCGCAGCTTTCATGTTGGTTGTGCGGCTGCTTGCCTCGCCATTCTTCTGGGTGAGCATTGTAGGCAAATGCAAGCAGCCGAGCAGCAGCAGGACCAGCTGTGCATGCAGAAGAGTGTAGTGTGAGTCCTGAATATTCTGTAACGGATTGCGGCAGTGCAGCCGCCAGGCAATCTATAAGGTGAGGACCATGTGATGCAGGATTGATGGGGACGCAGTGCTGATGAGGGACGTGTACCCCATCACAGTGCTAGTGGGGTACCAGTTTGCGATGCGCTGGATGAACGCACACATCTTCTATGTCAAGAAGGGCTCCCTGCTGTCCAAGCGCATCCTGGACATCACCCGCACCATGCCCCTCAACCATCCTGAATTCACGACAACCATCGTCGACAAGGTGGGCCTGTCACTCTCCCTTGCTTGCAGCTGTAGAGCGCTGTCTCCTTCCCAGGCACCCATCCTCTTTTTGCATCCCTCAGCCACTGAGGTAAGGGGGACCCTCAGTGATAGCTTGGCCTACTTCTCTTGATGTGACTGTGTCAAATTTTTTTATGTAATCCCTGTGGGAAGGACTGCTGCCAAAGAGGCTGTGCATGCAGTGCCTTCTAGGCTGTGAGCTAGCTTGCAGAACACACGTCTACGACAGAGCTCACAGCCTAGGTAGGTTGCCTGCTGCTGTAGTAAGGGAGAGTATGTGGCGCGCAGCATGAGGACGTCATCGGTGCTGTGTGCAGGTTTGCAGGCACAACGGGTACTTTCCTGTGGTAGACATGGAGCACTACACAGACCTGTGGGCCTTCTGCGTGCTGCGCGTGGCCATCAGGAACAACAACACTGGCGACCCAGACAACATCCTGTATGATCACCCGCTCGGCTGGTGGGATACAGAGTGGCCAGGTAAGGCCTTAATGATTGATCCTTGCTCAGCTTCATTGCTCTTTGCTTTTGAGCATTCGGCAAAAGAGTGGAATGTGCACCTCCTCAAAGAGCTTGGAGAATAACATCGCAAGACCAGGCCTGCGATGTACAATCAGCCCCTGCTTGGACGTGCATCCATTGGCTGCCTTGCAAGCCCACACACAGCTCTCCTGCAAGACCGGTCCTGGCACCTTACCTCATGTGTGGCTCTCCAGGATCCCACAAGCAGAGCAATCCAGCGTTTGAGAACTGCTACAGGAATGATGAGCTTGTGAATGATACCTACTTCCAGGCGAGTGCACACTTGTTGACTGGCTCCCTAGCAGGCCACCAACTCCTAATCATCAACATGAATTTCATCACAATGCGGACACGCAGAGGAGGCAATGTCTGCCCCTTGACTCTCATGCCTTCAACAACACCTTTGGGACTGTCTTTGACACCCGGGCCCAACACAGCCTAGACTGGCATCCCTTGTAAGAGTGAAGACTTCTGCAGGGACGTGATGTCAGCTCAAATGTGTGCTGAGGCATCTGCATGTGCAGGACTATGTGGGCAGGTCACCTCAGATGTGTGCTGAGGCATCTGCATGTGCAGGACTATGTGGGCAGGTCGATGGGCATGCACACCCGGTACCCTGGGCATGACGGGCACCGGCCACAGCCGGGATCCCCATTAGGCAGAGTCATAGGCATCATCAATGAGGTGCGAATTGTTGGCCTGTTCCTGAGACAACACAGCCTTGAATCCCCTGTTCAGTATCTGCGCAGCGTGTGACATCAAGCATGTCAGGCAGAGCATCCATTCCGGCTGCACCGTGAGAGCAGCACTGAAGGCCCTGCAGAGGGTGTCGATGAGCAAGAAGCATGCCTGCATGTCAGAGGTAAGGTGTCCTGTGATGCAGTGCGTGACTAGCTGGCAGCTTGCAGGTGTTTGCCCGTTGCAACAGCACGGCGTGCATACCGACTGCAGGAGTGCCCTTGGTTGACTACTGGAGGGCAGACAACAACATGAGCGCGTATGCGCCCGCCATGCGATACTCAAGCAGTCTCAGCACAGGTATATTGCTCAGCTGGCATTGCCAGTGTCTTGGACAGTTTGCTCGTGTGCTCCCACGCAAGGCACCTCAGTCCCTATGAGGACACTCTGTGTCGGCAAAAGTTGCAAGGCATGCCTTGGTTCTCTGAGTGCCGCAGTACCGGATGTGATTTTCTGACATTGTGCTCTGCAGGCGGTCAGACCACGCAGGGCGCTGGCCTGCATACAGAGCCTGATCTGGTCGATGCGGGTCGTGTTGGTGGAAACCCAAAGGCAGGGATGCCTACTGGCAGCCACGCAGCAGCTGCCAGCAGCGCAGCAACGGGCAAGACGCCCAAGTTTGTCCCGGAAGGCGCCGCCCTCAAGGCAGGCATGCCCACTGGCGCTGAGTCTTTAGATAAGGAGTTCAGCAGAGGCACTCCAGGTGCTGAGCTGGCAGCGCGAAAGAGTGCTGCTCAAGGGGTGAGGGCACTAGATAGGCAGCTGGATAAGGAGTTTGGCATAGTGTCCACGACCAGCCAGGGGGCCGCCTCGCACTTTGCGGGCGCTGAGCAGGATAGCGCGCATGGCGCACGTGACGGGTTGCACGAGCTGGTACCGGGGGATGCTGACACGGTAGTGGCGCCTAAGGAGGCTATTGATGAGGTGGAGGGCAAATGGTCCAATCAGGGTGTTGGTGCGGGGTCACCAGCATCACATAGCCGGACAAAGCACCACAAAAACAAATGGTGGGCTGGGCGTTGAGGCAAGGATCTCTGCCCAGAAACGAGATGCTTTCTTGCCTTGTCCTGAAACATAGAATAGATATGCAGGTACCTTTACAAGCTCACAAAAATATATTGCTTGGTGCTGTAGCACTTCAGGTAGAAGCGCTCTGCCTGCCATAGTCAGACGATCACCTGATGAAAAGGACGGCATCAGAGGCCCTGATTCGCAGCTCTGAACAAACGCCGAGATGGAGTGCAATTTAAGAGCACAGAGCTGCAAGCCTGTACTATGCCCAGTGACACCCATGCGACTTCCAAGAGTATTCATCTTATGCTCGTGCTTGAGTTGGTGAAGGGTACGATGACATGCATTGTGGTCTTTGAAGCACCCTATCACCAACCTGCAGCTGACGTCAGCAGCGATATAAGCAATCTCTACATTTTCACATCAGATAGCTTACAGAGCTTCAGCTTTGCCTCTCAATCCTTGCCTTTCAATGCTCATCTGATACCATGGCTGTCTTGCTGTGGTCTTTCCTTGCAAAACCTGACTGCAGGACACGCACTTTGTGCTTCTAGCATCTGCTCGGCACGAATACCGCTGTCCATCTCTACGGGCCTGTCTCCAAGCTAACCTCTCTAGCTAGCTATGGCTGCAGGTTGGTCTTATAGCAATCCAAACAGTGCTGTAAGCCACATATGCTGTTGCTGTTATTAGGCTGCGGGAGTTCAGAAGTCCAGGGTTCTTGATGCGTTTTGTGCGCTCTGCGGGTGCTGGCTTGATGACCTGCTAGATGTGCTCAAGTGCCAGCCAGCTGGAGCAGCACAGCTCGGGCTATGAAATGTGACAGTGACCCAGTTCCCAGTAGCATGCGGCCGGGCGGGTGAAATGACCACCAGGCGTTCCTGGGTGCGTTCATGGGAGTTGTACTGGAGCAAGCGCTGCGGGGGCTCAAGCAATCACCCCCCTCCTCTGCGCAGCTTCCATTTGGGCGCGCTGAGCTGCCTGCGCTGCTGCCATCTTCTGCTGGTAGTCCTTTGGCCGCCTGCAAGCACCTGCTGTGCTCAACAGCGGGTGGGCACACCCTCATGCATCAGGGAGGAGCAGACAGGTGAAGCCCACACTGTGCAGCTGATATATATTGGATATACAGACTGCGAATCTTATCAAAGGGTCTGCAGACTTCCTGAAGCACGTAAAGTACAGAACAGCACGCGTCTCCAAGCGTGTGCCTCGCCAAGGGGCCTGAGTTGTAAAAGATAGAATATGTCTTGATTCAAATGTGTGTTAGGGCATGGCTCGGCACGGGAAGGGGCTTGGCACCTGAAGAGCATGATGTGAGGCTCAGGTCTGTGGATAGCATAGTGTACCCAGCCACGGCTCTGCTGCACTCCCAGCTGCCTCCACTCATTCTGCAACGTCAGCCCATCGTGATGTAGAGGCCCTTCCTTAAGACAGGCATTCAGAGTAACGACCGAGTCAACAGACTCACCTCGCTCAACAGGACGCCCTTTGGGAGGCACTTGGCTATTTCTTGAGGCAGAACGACGTGCCTGCGCGGTGAAGGAAAAATAAAGTCTAAGATGCAGCAGGAGACAGCACCGTATACCTCTTGCGAAGGCGCCCCACTGGTGTGAAATATCTGCAATCAATATTGAGAGAGCTTGTTACGGCAGTCTAGCACGCAGCGCCACCCCCTTACCTGTACTCATACACGTCGTCATAGTACTTCTCTGAGTAGGATATCTGGTCTGCGGGCATGCTGGCTAGCCCTGCGCTTCCTCTATCCTTCTGGGATGTGTTGTGTGGTGCCGCCCGGACTATTTGCCATGAAAGTGTCTTGGGAAAGCACTGGATCCCGCTCTGGCGAAACTAATGATGACAGAGTTTGCAATTGACGGCACGGCGATACTGTCGGGCTTAGCTCACTTCTCTAGCGCGCAAAAGCACTGTACGTGCAGTCATCATATCTTGCATGCGTTTATAGAGTGAGAGGGTTTTCCAGCACAGCAGCGCAGCTCCACTTCGCGCGTGTAATGGCATCAGTAGTGAATAGCTGACTGCAGGCATGCAGCCCCAACAGAACAGTACGGGAATGGAGGACTCTATGGTGCCCGCAGGAAATGCTGATACCCCAGAGGCAGACAAAGAGGCTCGCAAGCACCTCAGGTGATGGATGAAGTCCATAGCTGGGTCGCTTACTGTGCTACTTTGTGCGCCATGAGCCAAGGCCAGCAGGCAGCCTAGATATAACTATTGCCTTGTGACTTTGCAGGACTACATTTGGAGTTCTCTGCTTTTCTTTGGTTATCATCAACACCACCTTCAGCGTCATGGGGCCTATTCTCCCGCAAGGTAGGGTTTTCCTTGGACTGTTGTGATCCCACGTCCGATCACCGTGTCGGCAGACAAGCAACTAAAGAGGCATATACTATCGTATCAAGGACCTGCGGCCGACGCTGAGGAGTAACCCTGCCTTGCAGAAGCGGAGAAGCGTGGGGTTGGACCCAGAGCTGTTGGCATGATCTTCAGCATCTACGCCTTTGTGAATTTCTGCGTCTCACCCTACATGGGCAAGGCCCTCCAAAGAAGGTACATTGACGCCTGTGCTGTGACCTACCTGCCATGCTGATGATGTGGCCGAACTGCTGCATTCATGCCTTACCACCCCAGTCACTGTCTCGTAAGTGCTCATCTGTCTTGGTGCAGACATCATGCCACTGTTGCAGGTACAGGCATGTTCATGCGCATCATGATGACGTCAGTGCATCAATGCAGACATGGGGCACTGTTGCACACACTCCTCACGCAGCCGCTTGCAACAGTCTGAACAGCACAGCGCTTTTCATGCAGGCTGGTGCAGAGGAAGACGCTGCTGCTGGCAGGCCAGGTTATTTGTGCAGTCTCGGCGGCGTCCTTCAGCTTTGTGATCTTCCTAAAGACGCCCACGTCCTTCCTGTGCGTCTGTTTAGCGCTGCGCGTTGTCAACGGCATTGGCAGCGCTGCTGTTGACACCTCCTCCTTTGCCATTATCTCCAGGTATGCGCTTTCTCCTATGCTTCTGATGGCTGTCCATGATGCATCTGACTTCTGCTCTATGCCCACCTCATTGAGTTGCTGGTGAAGCCTCTGAAGGGCTGAAAAGAAGGCGGACTCACACTGGTGCAAGAGTATGTGGGAACAACTATTGAATAGGCTTGCCCGCTTCCATGCATGCTTGGGGGACATATACGCCTGTGCGCCATGCTCTTCCACAGCCGCCACATGGCAATGACACAAAGAGCGCTTGGATCGAGCTGTGGCCTATGTATGCAGCCTTTTTGCGGACAGCGAATTCTTTGGCGCAGCCATGGGCATCTCAGAGAGCTTCCTGTCTCTGGGGTGGATTGTGGGGCCGCTCCTGGGTGGATACACGGCTGATGTGGCTGGCTTTGCCGCCCCATTCATTCTCACAGGCGGCCTTGCCCTCCTGGCAACCCCTGTGCTGTACTTTCTGATGCCTGAAGGTAAGTACGCATGTTGCACACCACATCGTAATTGTTATGTGTGCAGCCCCTGCTGGTTGGCAGAGCAGCTATTGTTTGCAGATAGCACTAAGGTGCAAGTCTACATAGCAGGGAGCGCACCTGGTTTGAGTTGTACAAGGACGCAAGGTTGGGTCTAACGTCCAGCGAGGGCATGACAGTTGTGCTTGTGCAGTGGAAAGCGAGGAGCGCAAGGACACGAAGCCTCGCGTCACAATCTTCCAGCTCATCAGCGTGCCATCTGTCAGTGTGCTGCTGATTGCCAGCCTGTTTGCTGCTGGCTCCCTGACCTTCCTAGACCCCCTTCTAGGTGAGCTCTTGCACACCCTGTGCAATGCGAACAGAGCCTGTCCTTGTGATGCATTCACACAGGCAGTTAGTCACGCCCACAGGCAGATGGTGCTGCCGTCTGTCCCACTCTCGCTGTAAGGAATGTCCGCTGACTCTCCAGCATGAGCAGGGGCGTGACTCGAATGTGAGTGACATGCTCAGCAACTGCTGCACGTGCCAGGTCCATATTTGCAGAAGGAGTTTGGCTGGAGCGTCAGCCTGGTGGGGCTGTGCTTTGGAGTGTGTGCCATCCTCTACGCGATTGCATCTCCGCTTGCTGGGTATGCACGTTCATCACTGCTGTACATAGGATCTGCTTGGTGTGATGCCATTTCTTGAAGGACCCTTGGTCAACTTCAGCATGTATAGGAGACTGTACTTCTGGCTTTGTTCATGAGCTTGCTGTGAGTCCCGATTCCAAGTGGCTGGGAGACAGTGAAGGGGAAAGGCCTGGTGTAAGTCTACCCAATGCAGGAAAGCACTACCTGTGCCTGTGTCAGGTGGCTGGGAGACAGAGTGGGGATGTTTAGGATCACAGTGGCCGGCCTGGTGCTGATGGCCATAGGCTACTGGCTCCTGGGGCCCGCGCCGCCGCTGCTGGCAGTGCTGGGGTCCCTGCACCAGCCCTGGCTCGTCTGGGTCTCCCTGAGCGTGGCCGGAGTGGGCGCGGGAATGGCGTTTGTGCCTCTGCTGCCTGCCATGCTCACCAGCCTCGCTGCGGTGAGCATCCGAGCGCTCCTGTTGCTGGCAGTGACTGAGGCTTTATGGCGTCCTAGCTAGCTGCGCTAATCTGCCTCCCCATGCTGCCAGGCAGGCTCACTAGCCTTGCTGCATCACGCGCCCTATTGCTTGTGTTGTGAGAGGACTGGGACCCCAAGAGGCCTCCGCTTCCTGTTTCCTCTGAAGAGACATCCGTATGGGCTCGCAGTGGCACATCATTGACCAGATCAAGCATAAGCTCCTGATCAATGCATGTCATCAATCAGGAGCATGCTCATCATCTGGCAATGATTTGCCATTGCAACATGGGCCTGGATCGATGGCTGTGCAGTGGCTGTGCATTGTCTGTAACCATTGAGCTCATGGCAGGTGCTTGGGGTTGCAGGTGGGAATAGAGGAGGAGGGCCTCACAGATGTCATGTCTGGGCTGCTGAGCGGATCCTTCTCTCTGGGCGGCGGGGCAGGGCCCATCCTGGGCGGGCTCCTGGCAGCCTGGTTTGGCTTCCGATGGGCAGCCACAGCCTTTGGCTGCCTGCAGCTGGTAATGGCAGTGGCTGTAGCAGTGGTGGCAATCAGGGTGGCTAGGAAGGCCAGGGGCGAGGCAGAGTTGGTGAGGGAGGCAGCAGCTGAGATTGCGCGGGAGCAGGAGAATGGACTGGCATCGCCCCGCGGGTCTGACCAGGCAGCAGCAGCGGCCAAGAAGCAGAGGCAGAAGGATGTGCTTACGCCCCGGCGCCCGGGCAGCGGGCGCAGGTCTGGGCAGTGGGGGCAGGCGGGCGGTGATGCGCTCAGACAGCCTCTGCTGCCTCAGACAAATGGGTCGCAGAGCAACACATGAGGATGCAGACAGATTGCGTGTGGGCTCCTGCTATGCTCGTTGCAGTTCTAACATTAACAAAGAGCTATGATGCCAGGGAGGAACAAGCTTCTCAACAAATGTAAGAAGTCACAAGACATTGGACAGATTCAGAGCCTTTGCAGAGTTATGAGCTCCATCACGAATACCTCGACCTTCACAGAGCTGCGACTTCGCTGCAGCCCTAGTCGGCATTGAGGGTGCAGTACGTGCAGATAACCTCTCCAAGATATCCGAGACCCTGTACTTGTCATAAGGTGTGCCATAAGGCACTGTTTCGGCCTTGCAAGCTCGCGCACGAAAGATGCTGATCTCGGAAAAGCGATCATTCCCCGACGTCATCATCAGCTTCCAGTGCTGAAGAAACTGTACCTGGCTGTTGCCCAACCGTTGGCGCGTCCGCTGTTTCTGGCGACCACCTATCGTCAGTGCTTGCTGTGTCAATAGGATTCATTACGTCGTCAGTGTTTAATCCCCCCTTGCCCCGCCAAGGAACGACTAGCATTACTGGGGTTTCATCTGGGCCCGTGCACCGATCTGTTCCAGGCCCGCCTATAGAGGTGCAATCTGTAGGACGAAAGCGCTTCTTGCGAGGGGTGCACTGCACTAAATGCAGTATAATATTGCTGACGTTTGGAGCATACATTGAGGGACGTACAGGCGCACGCGTTCAGCGAGGTATGAGCTTCACCGACATATGCATGATGCATTGGCGATGCGGCATTCCTAGGCAAAACGAAACAATGAAGCAACGTGTGTAGCTCCCGGGCGATCTGAAGCTGCAAGCCTGGGGAAGGCATCTTCCGTGCGGTACAGGGCAGCTCCCAAACAGCTGCTGGTCCTGATTCCCCTCAGCAGGCAGCCCTGGGCATGCAGGTTGCACATCAGGAGAGGATGTCACAAGTCAACAATCGGGTCATGGCAGCCGAAAGCATACGCTAGCAGAGCAGGGAACAGCGGGTGCCCCAGATGGGGACTATTAATGCTCACGCCCCAGAGGCAGCTGCCCACCTGAGCCCCCCTGCGCCGGGCGACATCTTCTACTACAACAACAATATCACAGACAATCAATTGAAGACAGCGTGAGTGCCTTCGAAGCAGCATGACTGCTTGCACAGCCCATGGATGTCAACATTGGTAGCAGGACATTCAATGCTTCCCTGCACACTGTCAGCCTGTGATGCTTTATCATGTAAGGTGTGGCTCACAGGCTATGGGTTTCGGCGGCGGTAGGCGGAGTGTGCCTGCTCATTTTTGGCATTGCCCGAAGATGGGTCCCAACATACAAGCTTCGCCTGGTAAGCAATTCTGTGCGTATTCTATGGTGCAAATCGGGGTGCTGGGCTTGATCCCAACTATGATCGCTGTTGCAAGCCTGCACAATATGGTTTTCTGCAAAGCAATCCACATTGGATGAGCAAGCAGCATTCTGCCCAAAGTCAATGTAGGTGCTTGAGTTTAGCATGCACTTGCGCAGAGCATGCCAAATGTGTGGGTGAAGCCACCGCCTCTTCCAGAGGGAGGCGTGCAACAGCTCTGGTGAGCTTGCATAACCTAGACCTTGTCCTGTTTGCGAGAATAGGAGCGCCTGTAAATGTTTTCTTAATGAGAGACTTTGCCGTAAACAACCCTGGCATGATGCAGAAGGGTAACTTTTGCCTGCATGCTTGAGCAACACCTTAGCTCTGCACAGCATCCTGACAGATGCCGGGACTGATCTCAAAAGGTTCCTAGACAGGTTTTGGTGCACCATGCAGGTCATGGCTCTACCCTGTCTTCACCACGTCTGATGCTCAGCTGATGAGGACAGCTGGAATGGACTCTCTCATGCTGTGCTGGACAGCACAGCTGGGCTTTCAGGTACTCCACAGAGCCAATGCGCAGTCAACGCACTTTGGGCATGTGAATTGCTATCACGCCACAAGATGCACATGTCTCAACAAAAGCCTTCATGGCTCTACATCCTTCATTCAGGGCAATGTGTGTGCATTTCCTCTGCATGAGCTGAAGATACTTGCTCTGTTGTATGGCACCATAGATTGGACGTTCTTGATGACTGGATTCTGTAACGCAGATATTCCTGCCGCTGACCATCATCGCTATGGCAGTCTGTGAGTCACTCCACACATGATTTCCTGGAAGGGATTGAGAACTGCCTTTCTGTCGCACATTCTGAGATGCTGCCTTGTCACAGTGTACTGAAGCAGAGTATTATATTGCGGTGCCGGAGTGGTGCTCACTCTGTAACAACTCTTGTGATGTGCAGTGCTGCCGATCAACCTTAATGGGGGTCGAGTGACAGCCTACACGGGCGAGGTCTTGCAAGGCAACCTGGAATTCCAGAGGCTTACCTTGTCAAATCTTATGCGCGGAGCTCCCACGTACTGGTATGTCAGCCAGCCAGCCGTCTTGTACCTTACTGACTGTCTGGAAATGTTCTGCACCGCTGCCTGCCTGCAGCAGCAAAGCACACTGAACAGCTGCGGTATAGTCACGGTAGCGCCTTTTGGGGCAGGCTGCCCACCACTTGCATGCATGAGCAACTTTGCTTGTGCGGGAAATTTATCAATCTCTAGGGGGAGCTTCATAGGTCTGCAACCTCTAGAATGTGTGCCAGTAAGAGGTGAGCATGCACATATCGCCTTAGGATGCAAACATGTGCTCTGCAGGGTGGCCTTCGTCTTTGTCTACGTGCTCACGGCCTATGTGTGCTTCCTGCTGCTCAAGTACTACCAGGCCTACGCCATCCTGCGCCAGCGCTACATGACCGGCGGCGAAGCCATGATCAACCAGTGGACGCAGCGCGTCTGCAAGGGCTCCAAATGCACCACCGGGAAGCCCTCTGAGGAGAAGGCCCCTGGGGACGGTGCTCGTGTGTGGAACGCTTTCCGCGTGCTAGTCGATGTCAACGCTCAGGTGGAGCTCCCCTCAGAGCTCTCACACAGGCGCAGTGACTGACCTTCTCTGCCCAACCCTCAGCTGAGTCTGCCTGCTTAGCAGATACTCCGTACATGTGCATGTCTGGCGATTGTGCTTACATTTGGTGTGCAGATCAAGCCAATGTAGACAGGGTGTCACATGTCCCTGGGCATTCGCAGATGGGCAATTTGGCAGACAGCGTGTCAGAGGAGACCAGCCTGCGCCACAAGTACGAGGCGCCCCTGAGCATGTCCATCCTGAAGAGGAGCACCAGCCTGAGCTCGCGCCCTCAAGCAGAGCCGTCCAACATACCTGGAGGCGGAAAGGGCAACTTCATGAGGTCTTTTTCCATGTCACATGCTCTCACGCCAGGAGTTCCTAGGGTACCCAGTGTCCTTGAGCAAGGGCTAGGGCTGGTGGTAGGAATCTGAACTTGCATTTCTGTGAGCAGAGCCAGTACTGTAGGGATATGAACCTGCTTTTGTGTCAACACAGCTAATGTTGCTGAGCACCCAACTGCTCACAGGGCCAGCGCGCCCGAGTCAAAGACAGCTGCCAAGAATAGAGATGGCAATGGAGGAGCAGCTCAGAGGGCGACATCGCTGGAGGACATCAGCCTCAAGTCACTGGCGCCTGCCGGCGCAATGGACAGCGCTTCTCTGCGCGCCAAGCTGCAGCATGCGCACAATGGCAACTCAGCTGCCATGAACCCCCTGCAAGAGGAGATGCAAGGTGCGCCTGGTCAGTCAGCGACTGTGCCAACATCTTGACATCATGCCGGCACAGCAGGGCAGTGGAAATGACATGTCCCAAATGCGGCCGTCTGGGGCCTTGTCCGTGGCTGAGGCCCCTGCCTGGCTCATACCCTGTTTACTGGTGACATCCTATTCCCGGGGCGAACTACTTGAGGCCTGCAGGGCTGCCGCACAAGCTTCAGGCATGCATTGAGCTGCCGTGTGCATGGGCTGCAGGCATCCGGGAGGGTGACAAGGAGAACAGCATGCGATCCAGTTACATGGATGAGGAGGGTGAGGAGCAAGGAGCGGCTCCATCTGGGCAGGTACTGTATCTGAAGCTTCCAAGACTGCCCATTCCTCAGGGAGCATCCTTGCGGTCTGCTGCCGCCGTAAAGTCTTGATATGTGCGCATGTGACATGATGTGCTGCCGTTGACTGGTCAGTCCTGCTGCGAAATAGAAATTTAATGCCAGGCACCAGGACATCGGACAGAAGCAAGTGTGCAAAGCAGGTCAGGCTCAGGCTCAATGCTGTGCTGTAGGATATGTTGAGAGATGAGCAGGGTGCACCCAGCAACCTCAGCAAGTGGAGCTCCATGCGCAGTCGAGTGCTGCAGCTGTCGACGCCCTCGGGTTCCGGAAACAGCGAGGCAGCCACGCTGCACCTGAGCACTCCCATCAGCCGCCATGAGACCTCGTATCCACATGGCGCAGGCACGTGCTCGCCCATGATCTTTCCTGCTGCGCGTCCGCCTTCTCCCATGTCCTTGCCCCAACAAATCCGCTTCAGGTGCCTTCGTTGGGCACTGAGACAGAGCCGTGCAAAGCAGGCTGCCCTTTGAGGTGTCAATTGTATCAAATCCCCCACTGCAAACGCTCTGGAAGCAGGTAGAAGGGCCCATGGGAGGTTGAAAGCTTCTTGCACTGGTATTGGCTAATATCGACAGTGACTGGATGTGTTGCATTGCAGGGCCTGCGCAGGTGCATCCCTGGTGGTTGTCTGACGAGGAGGCAGATCAGGAGGGCGGGCAGCTGACGGGGAAGCCGAGCGTGTTCTTCCGCAAGACCATCAACACACACACCAGCTGCGGCCAGGAGCTGGCCGTCAATGCGCAGCAGTACGCAGTGCTAGTGATGGATGTCCCCGACCTGCGGCCGCCGCCTATCGGGTAAACCTCTGCCGCAGCAAGCCGTTGCTCACGCTGCAAATACTCAGCCCGCTCCATGCTCTAGCAAGGGCCGCATAGACGGTGTGTCACAGAGCCCAGCCCCGTCAGGAAGAGCAGCTCTCCTGTAAGGGAGCAAGGCGCATCTGTTAACTACCACAGACCATGCTGCAGCCAGCGTCGCACCACGGTTGGAAGGCTTGCAAACAGAAGCTGTATTGTTGCGTTGAGAGCATCTGTATCAAGAGCTGAGAGAGACCTGTGCATACAGGGAGAAGCGCGCACCAACGCGGGGGGCAGTGACGCGGATGTGGAGCAGCGCCAAGACCTTCCTGTACCCCCGGGTGAAGCACTACAGGAAGAAGGCCAAGCTGGCTGCAGAGGCTGAGGCCAAGGGTCTGACTGGGCGCCAGCAGGTCATCGATGCTGAGACCCCTCGCCGCGAGGACGAGGTCGTCATCCATGTAACAGGTGGCTCCATGCTCAAGCATCTGCAATGCTGATGCTCTGTCAGTCAGCAGCTCAGCCCTTCCCATCAAGTGTGCCTCAGAACTCATGATGCATGGCACTGGATCTCAGTCTGGCTGCATGTCCGTGTCTTGACTGACCATGACAAGAGACATGAGACGATATGTGCACCTGCAGATCCAAGCGGGAATATAGAGCTGAGGAAGATGCCTGCTGCTGCAGACACCATCAAGCTGCCTCAGGTGGATACAATCCCACCCTGCCTGCAATCCCCGCAGTATCCTGAACCCGTGTGCTTGCCCAAGCTGTGCCACACGTCACGTCTGCAAAGCTGTCTCAGGGAAAACATGACATCTTAGATTTTGGGCATGCCGCGCACAGGTGGGCAGTGATGTGGAGACAGGCCTGAGCAGTCTGGCCAGCCTGGCAAGCCTGCAGACAGTCAGCGAAGAGGAGTGGCATGACGAGGTCATCAACTTGAGCCCTGAGCAGCTGGTGGAAGCTACCTTCAAGCGCCTGTTCCCAGACTCCTTCCTCTATGCCCTCCCCGTCTGGAAGCACAAGGTACAGAACCTACCTGCACTTACCCCATCCTGAGCTTGTCATCTCAGTGTAAGGTTGTGTCGGTGCTATCATTGCTGCCATGGCAGTGTGTCTTGTCTTATACAATGACAGCCTGGCAGCTTTCTGCTGAGCTGTGCTCTCTCGCAGTCACGCACAAGGCGCTGCATGGCTGCACTGCTAAGCATGGAGCACTTGTGCTTGGCCTGTAGCGTGTCGCTCACTGACTCCATATCCACAAGTGCAGGCGGTTGATGAGCTGCTGTGGAAGTGGGATGCAGCATATGGGAAGCTGCAGGCTGCAGAGGCTGCGTTTGAGGCCAGCGGGTGCAAACACCGCCCCACGCACAACCTCAAGAAGCTGCGTTGCCGAGGTCTGATCCTGTTACTTCTCCTAGAGGATTCTCAAGCATTGAGGATGGTACTCCTTCACTGTATGGAGCCTTGCTGTGGCACTCTGTCAATCATGCCATCTTCATCAACACAAGAGGGGAAGACACATCACACGGTCAGGAGGAATTCCCAACATTGCTTCAGCCAAGCCCACAGTGTTGGCTGAGGAGAAACATATCTTTGCAGGCGAGGTCGACAGCATCGACTTCTGGGCGTCCAGAGTGCGGCAGCTGGAGAGCGCCATCAGCAAAGAGCAGAAGAAGATCCTGGCCGGTATACCTTTGCCTGACATCCCTGTCACTGATCCTAGTAACTTGAGTTCTCCTGCATGTCATCTCCTGCCTCTTCTGTGTATTGTGCTGCGAGACAGGCAGCAACTTTCTTTCGTGCAATTCAAGAAGGGAGTGTGTGCTGAAGTTGCTCGTCTTGTAAGCATGTCGCACAGGCTACTGTATGCTCGCAAAAGGCAGCTGAGGCGCGTGAGGGTGTGTGCAGGCCCGGCGTCGCCCTCCTACTTTGCGTTCTTCTCCACGCAGAAGGACGCGGCCCTGGCTGCGCAGACGCGCATCCACCCGGAGGACAGCCACTCCTTCCGCGTCATGGAGGCCCCAGGCCCTGAAGAGGTACTTTTCCACCTTTACTCACTCTGATCAGTGGTTTTCTCTGTAGAGCAGTCCAATCCCGCACATCATATCCTTTCCTGGTGCCTGCCTGTCCTGTACTCTGCCATGGCCTTTAGCGCAACGCATGGCATTTTGCCCTGCCTGGTGGGGCCAATCAGGCTGATTGAGCTGGCTATTGCGAGTAGCTAGCTGCACAGCCACAGATGCGGGACAGCGCAGTGTGAGCAGCAATGCAAAAGGGGCAGCTGTCATGCTTGAAGGTCCTCGCTGCTGCTGCGTTGGACAGGACTACTTACCATGTGGACGTGAATCTCGCAGGTGAACTGGCAGACGCTGTGGAGGCCCAGGTGGCAGCGCAGCCTGCGCGAGGTGCTGGTGCTGCCGCTGGTCATCCTCATCATGCTGGTCCCCCTGGGTCTCTTCACTGGTGGGGCCTCCTGCCTTGCCCACCTTGCTGTCCACCCAATGGGCTCCTTCTCCCAGAAGTCTGTAGTTGATTTGGGTTCCTCTGCCTGTGGTCCGACCGTCAAGACTTTAAGGCGTCATGCGAGTAACGCAGGTGGATTGCTTCCCGCATTGCTTTGCTGCCAGGAAGTCTGTCCTTAGATGCAGATGGTGGTGTTGGGCTTTCTGCATGGAGCTGCTCAGGTTATCAGCACATGCTGAATGAAAGTGCCTTGTGGCAGGTACGCTGGCGCAGGCCACATCAGCAATCTGCGGCGGGGCGAACGCGCCCTCCAGCAGCAAGCTGGCGGTGTTTCGCACGTCCTGGTACTGCGAGGACAGCAGCCTGATCAGGCCGCTCATCACCTCGCTTGTGCCCTCCCTCCTCCTGACAACCTGGCAGTCCCTCATCATGCCCATCGCCGTGAGGCCCCTTCAAACAACCCTGAGCCCTCTCCAGGACCCACATTGGCTTGCATGTCTGTGAGTGCACCAATGCAATAGCGGTTGATAATAACCTTATAAAGGTGCTTTTACAGTGCGGTGAGATCATGGCAAGACAGTTGCATCATTTTCACAGCAGCTGCTCAGTGAGCACTGCTTCAGTCCAGGACTCCCCTAAGCAACATGCTGTGCGTGCAGCTGTACTCTTTGGCTCAGATGGAGGGCAAATGGGTTTCTTGCAGCAGCCTGGACCGCAGGATATCTGCCCTGTTCTTCACCTGGGTGAGTCACCAACATGCCTTGATGTGGTGTTGCAGAATGCCTCCTGCATCTGCGCATGCGCAGCATGCTATGGAGGTTCTGCTTCTCATTCTCATGCCTCTTCGAGACGTCAGCCAATTCATTTGTGCTGCCTGCAGGGAGTGTTCAATGTGTTCCTGGGGGCCATGCTTGTAAGTCACTGCTCTCACCTGCTTATCCCTGCCACTCAAAGAAAGCCAGGCAAAACTTGCCTTCTGAGGTTGCCATCGAGACTTGACAGCGATGTCAGTGTGAGGCAATGCTGATAACGCACTCGCAGCTGCAGCAGCTCTCATCACGACGGGCCGCGAGTCTGAGTTTGCGTGCTGAAAGTGCTTGCGTGGGCTGCAGGGTGGCAGTATCTTCAGCAAGATCCGCCTCATTGTCAGCGAGCCCTCTGCCATTCCCCAGTTCCTGAGCTCAGCCCTGACAACCTCCTCCAACTTCTTCATCAATTACGTCATCATTCAGGTGCGCCACTTCTTTGCCTCTTGATTGGATGCTTGCGCTTGTCTGACTTCTGCAAAAGGAACCTGCACTGTTGCAGTTGAGCAGGAGATTGAAAAGACCTCTGAAGAGAGGGGTACTAGGGGGAGGGGTGTCCTGAAAATCAGAACAAGTTGAGCAAGGGGACTGTGTTGACCTGCCACCAAACTTTGTATACCTCGGCACAGAGCCCTCCGGGTTACCAAAGGACTAGTCAAAATCATGGGGCTTTGAGCCCACATCTGGGAAAGGGGCATTCATGCATGAAGGAGGACCTGAGTAGTGGGTTCACATTCACATGGTCGGTTGTGGCCTGAGTCCTCTCATGTGCTGCAAGCAGGCGTTTGCCATCAACCCTATGCGGCTGGTGTTCCCGTACTTTGGGGTCATCATGAACCTGCTGCAGTGCTGCGGCCTATGCAGTAAGCCCCTGTCCCCTTCAGTTGCACCCATGCTGGCATGGGGCTCTGTCCATGCCATCTGCAATCATGGACACCAGTAAGGGACACCTGCGTGACTGCCACGGATTGCCAGAGTTTCACATAATTTACATGAGATCAGGGGTTTGGCCTTCAGGAATTGTTTTGACTCTTGCAAGAGGGTGCCATGACACAAGAGGGTATGCTGCAGGGCCGCGCAGCGACCGCGACAAGGTGATTGCGGGGTCGGCGCTGAGTGTGGGGTATGGGCGGGAGGTCGGCATGATCATGCTCATCTACATCATGGCCTTCGCCTACGCAGCCGTCTCCCCCATCATCCTCCCCTTCACCCTCTGCTTCTTCACCAGCTCCTGGGTAGGGTTTCTCACCTCTCTTTGCAGTACAGCATAGTGCAGTACAGATAAGATCTCAAGAGCAGGCAATTTCAGAGCTCTGGCGTCCTCCAGAGCAGGGCAACCTCTGTGAATCTGCTAGTGGTGCAGCACTGGTCATTGTTCTTGTCACAGTCCCATGCTGAGCAGAGTTTGATGGGGCTTCAATAGGACAGTGCAGTCCCGGCTATGGGTCCCCTGACAGAAAACTCCTGTGCAGCGCGCCGGCTGAAAAGGCAGAAGGCCCTGTATACCTGTACATGAGAGTGACGTGTGCCCCTGCTTGCAGATCATGTGGCGGTACACGATGCTGTACGTCACCGAGCGCTGCTACGAGAGCGGCGGCCGCGTGTGGGACCAGGTCTTCAACAACGTCTGCTGGTGCCTCTTCATCTGCATCTTCTTCACAGGTACCCCTTCACTCTTTCTGTGTTCGTGGACCAGCAGCCACCATTGACAAGGCGCTCAAGCTGGATCACGATCAGGACTGCCTATCACATCCAAGATGCGCAAAATAGCCCTGCTGCCATTGAGTCAGAACAGACAGCATGTAGAGCACAGCAGACACATATCTTCGGGATGATCCTCATGTTGGATGGGCAAGCAAATGAGCTGAAGCAGGGCTGCGTCTCAAGAAGTGGGGTGAAGCAGAGCAGAAAGCCCTGGTCAAGGAAGGATGCAAGCTACAGCATGACGATGATCAGTGTCCCACTTCCAGGATGTGTGTTCCTGGCGAACTCGGCCTTCGTCCAGGCCTGCGTGATGTGGGTGACCCTCATGCCGCTGCTCTTCAGATTTCACCACTACGCCAGGACCCGCTACGGATCGGCTGTCTCCCACATGTGAGCCCGGCCCTCTGTCTCACTCCTGCGGAAAGTCTGACACTCCTTGACAATGCGTCCTGTGTAACTCGGCGACCTCCTTCTGATGAATCTGTAGGACCTTCCACATGCTTTTGACTGCCATCACAGTCAGTATACAGGATCAGCCTTCACTTCTGTAGGTGTCTCAGAATGCCTCTTTTCCACCGCTTCAGTAGCAGGGCATTGCAGTTGCCTCAATAGTCCAATGTCATGCAACACTGCATGCGGCTGGCTGAGATTTGACTTTGTGGCTTGCAGGCCCCTGGAGACGGCCCAGACAGCGCCGCACGCAAGGGTGGACCCTCATGTGTACATGCCACCCCAGCTGAGGCCGGGCGCAGCCGGCTGGTTCCCCGAGTACGGCAAGCCCTGGGAGAACTGGTGCGACCCTCCTACCCCCTCTAGAGCAGTCACCGTAAACTTTTGAGCTTGCAGCATGTGTGACACCTGCAATATGCCTTCTGACCCTGCCAGAGCCATTGCCATAAAGTGTTGAGCTTGCTGCATATGTGACACAAGCAATGTGCCCAGTCGATGCACTGCAGATCTTCTCTTTGCAAGGTTGCGGGCATCAGCCTACTGGTCTGGGAGTATAGTCGTGCCTGAAATCCTTGCCTACTTGTCTGCGCACGACTTGCATGGGACAGGTGTCAGATTCTGGACCAGCACTGACGGCGCATGCAGCAGACTGTGTAATCACGCCTGCGGCAGGTGGCTGCTCAGTATTCGTCTGAAAATCCTTGTCTGCTTGCAGGTGGCTGCCAGCCTACGTCCTGTAGAGAGTGTATGTAGGCAGATAGTCGGGCACCTTTCATGTGCACTTGGACTAGCCCTTCCTCAAGGACTGCCTTGCAAGCAGCAATAGCCGGGCAGCCTATGCTGTCTCAAGATCCTGCGCTTACAGCGCCAATCACTCTGAGTACTGTCCTGTGCCGACCACGCCAGAGAGACATACAGCCATGCTATTAGGGCCTGCTCAGTCAGGCAGCGACTGATGCAGGCCATGGCTGGGTGATAAACCCGTGCTTGGCACTTTAAGGCCATGGCAGAAGTCTTATCATGCCACCGCATCATGCGGTGACTCACTTTTATATGGTACAGTGTTTATGTTCAGGCAAGATTCAGTTCGAACTTGTCCATGTGAAGTGCGCTCCCTGACCGGTCTCAGGTAGCAGTGTACAGCTGTGCTCAGCTTCAAGATTTGCAGGTCATGCTCTGTGCTAGCAACGTTATCCAGGACTGCCTGAGCGTTCTGGTCGGTTCATGATTTCATTTGGAACCTACATACTGCCTTCACACTGCCCTAGAGACAGCTGGTCTGCCTTGTACAAGTCAGCAGAATGCCGTGGAAGCGCTGTGTAGTATAGTACAGCTGCACCTGACTGAATGCAATCACACCGGTATGCAAAAGGCACTCTTAGTCACATAGCAATGGTGTAACTTTGGTGTCAAGCGCTACTCCAGGTAGACACAGCCACATCTGAGTAAAAGTCTAGATGTGCTACAGACCAAGCATGTGATCAACTTGAGGCATCTTTCTAGCACCGGGACAAAAGCACTCTGCGGCCCCAGAGGATCAAAAACCATGCTGTTGCCACAGTATCATGATGCTTAATGTCAAGACTCATGACAAGCACGGCAACGTGCATACTGGCAATGTTTCCTCAGCACACTCCAACTTTGCATGCCCCACAAGGATTCTGACAAGCTTAGATGCTGCTTCTTCGCTTCCGTCTTCCCAAAGCCTTGCAACATACAACAGCTTAAATTGCTCACATGACGTCAATCCCGCCAGCTACCTATCTGACTGTATGAGCTCCTCTACTGTCCAATCCTCATAGCTGCGCACACAGCAGATGCACTTTCAGGACGGGGGTGTCAAGATAATTACATACTATGGTGACAGAGATGGGCCACCTCAAACTCTATGCCACAATGCATACGCAGATGGTTATGCCGCAGACAGCAGGGATAACGCATGGGCTAATGCGCAGATGGTCTGTCACAGATTGCAAGAAGTGAGGTAGTACTGCAAACACAGCACACAGGACGGATAGGAGCACAGTAGGAGGACCTTCTAAGGGTGTTCACCTGCCATCTGGAAGGTAGCGCCGGACTATGAAGGGGATTTTCTTCTCCCTCAGCTCCTTCATTGCAATGTCCAGCGGGTCTGACTCCCCATTCAGCTCCACCATCACAGGCGCATTCATGCTGCAGCGCACAGCTACCCTCACACTGCGCCCTCACAAGACATCACGCAGACCACAATGCTGCTTGCTATTCTCGTGTTCTGCCAAGAATTTCATAGGTACCCCATGCTGAGACGGCTTGTATCAGCGCAGAGCCTTCGCGTGATGCAGGGCTTGGACAAAGAGAGTGCACCTGATCTGCAAGGCTCTGGTGCCCAGGATGCGTGCTCGCTCATACTTTGTCATGTACCGCGTGGTGATTCGGGGTCTGTTCGTGGGCTGTGCTTGCTGTTCCAGGATCTCCATGCGATCCTCTCCCTCAGGAAGCCCCTCTTGGGCCCCATCCTCTTCATTGTATGCCTGCATACATGGGAAGGTGTCACCGTACAAGACAAGTAGCACTGGATGCAGACGCTCAGATGGGGAAATTATAGCGCATGTTGCTTTACAGCCTGGTGCCTGACTATGTCTCACCTCCTCAGGGGCTTCTGGCTCATCAAAGTCTTCAAGCCTGCAAATAGCAATTGACCATCAAGAGGTCTGCGCGCTGAGAAGCACCTCGATGGACTGTCAAACGTACTGTTATGCCTCTTGCTTACCCTGCATCTCCACCGAAGTCTTCTTCGTCCGCCATACTGCAACGATCCTGGTCTGCGGCAACTTGAGGGATATCCTATAAAGGGTGTGCTACGTCACCGAGATTGCTTTCGATCGTCAGTACAAAGCGTTGTTTGTTGTCATATGACGAGCAAATGCCTGCAAATTCCTGATGGGTCAGGCAGAGCGTCGGGATGTCCCATGTGCCGGCATGTGACCTTTCGATGATGGTGATGGGGATCTCATTACGGGACTGAGTGTTATAGCGATGAGGAGTGGCGAGTCTGGGCGCAGGGCGAGCCTGACGTTGTGTTGTAATCCGTCGAGACTGATCAAGCAGTTGTGGGACAGAACAATCAGGTGCAGTCGACAAGGTTGCCGAGGTTATTGGGCGTCCTGGCACGAAGGCTTGTATAGGAGACGACCATGGATGTGTTGCTTCCCCTTTTCTTGGGCTCAATGCACTTTTCAAGCAAAGAAACAGTGTCCTGCTAGCACGTGAGTCCCATGAGTTCAGACTACACCGTAGCAGACGATGAGGTACAAGGGCAGCACGCAGACAAGGACGCAGATAGACAGGAGCGCGTCAAAGCAAAAAATCGACGAGCACAGAAGCGATACAGGGAAAAGAAGCTTCAAGAGACTGATCAGTACAAACTGCAGGTAGAGCATGGGTCCCATGTCGCTGTATACATGCAAACATTGTCCACTAACGGCGAGCTCTCTACAAAGCTGGGCTTTCGGTAAGTCAAGGACACTGATGCAGATCAAAGAGCTCAATGCACGGCTGAGGCAGATGGCAGAGGACAAGAGAACGGTGCAAAAGGACAGGGATCGTCTTGAGCGCATCGTGAAGTCAACAGCAGAGTCTTCCACAAAGTCAAGCGTACCCGAGGTGTGCAGTCATGTCTACACTGTGCTTAATCGAAGTGGTGGCCTTGAGCATTTAAGGCATATCACCATCTTCCTGGAGCCTGTCAATTGCCTGTAGATTGTCTCAGGCCTGAATATGGACGCCACTGCAAGACCTCAGCAATGGAGGAGAAGGAGCTATAGGATGATCTGCAGGAGTCACAGTCCAGGCCCCAGAAGCATGCAGGGATGAAAGATGTGCTGGAGGCCTTTCCCTTTCTGAGAGCGCAGCCGCAAGAGCAGATTCAGCAGTACCGGGTGAGCATACTTTTCCTCAAGGTGACCCATCTTGGGCGTTCGATGTGCCTCAAATATTGAGACCGCGGGAGGGAAAGCTCTGACGCAAGATGGTGACTGCTCAGGAAAGGGTTGCAAAGTTCAGAGACCTCTTCATGCAAGGCGGAGACAGAGAGGGGTCACCTGAGCAGCAGCAAATCCTTGCAATGATCACCGAGTCGGTGCGTCACCCCGCGGACCACAGCAGAGTCCCAGTAGCAACCTCCAAGCTTGACAAAGCTCTGAGGACCCCTGTTTGTCTTCATCAATCTGTCAGGCTGTCTGACAATTCGTTGCTGCTCCTGACACAAGCCCGAAGCAAACAGAGCAAAGGATGATACTTTAGTGCATGAATCGCATATGAAGCGGCCGGTTCATCACATCAGAGCTGCGTGATGTGCGCTGCGTGCCGTGCAGAGGAAGGTGCAGGAGGTGCTGATGCAGATGTTCCCCTTCACGGCTGCACGCTTGAAGTCGGATATACAGCGCGCTGCTTTCACTGATGTCGGCATGCACACGCCCACACACTGGCAGCGCGTAGTGGTGAGTATCCAAACCCTGTTCCGCAGAACTCCTGTGCCCCAATGTCAATGGAGGCTACCAATGACCCTGCAAATGCACAGTTTTGGGGATGGACAAGCCCCAGACATCATCCGCTGTCAGAGACATGTGCTGTGAGGCTCACACAGTGATACGGAGGGTTGCCGCAGTACAGCAGTGTAACACAGACACCATCGATCTGCTTGTAAAGTGAGTTGTGGGGCAATGAGCTGGCACACATGCAGGAAGCGGCCCGGCTGAGTCAGCCTCAGAGGGCCCGCCTGCTCAGCCTCCGAGCAGCTCTCCTGCAGGACATTGACCGCATCACCTGCGAGAGGAAAGCCATCATGGGTGGCATCAAGGCAAGTCTGCCTCATCGGCTGCAACTTCGCGTGGCAGGATATCCTCCAAGTGAAGTACACAAGTCAAGCTCGTGCCACTGCCCTGTAGCAGGCCTTACAAAACTGCCAGGGATCTGGTCAATGAGCATTACACTCCCTCCTGCCCTTATATACGAGGCGTGTCTTGATTTGGGAAAAGCACGTAACTTTGCGCCGGGCGACAGACTGAGCAGGCTCCTTCCTGCCTGCAGGAGATGTTACCGCACCCTGCGGTAGACACCGCCTTCGGCAGTATGCTCTTCAAGGCTCAGCTGTCAACCTCGCGCCTCCGCGCGAATCTGGAGGAGGAATACCAAGTGATCATCAACTTCATCTCCAAGGCGCTGATTGAGGTGCGCCTTACATTGTAAAATTGGTTACCAATAGGTGGTGTTAAGATAACACCGTTGGGGTGGCAGAGCTGCCTATATACATGCATGTAGCCTGATCTGGCATAGCCAGGCAGGCTGTGTAGACAAGGCATGTGAGAGTGACCAACTTAGTACTACTGTGACTACACTATATCACATACATCCTCCAACAGGCACGACTCGCCCTGTGACGCCTTTCAAGAGTGGTCAGGAGCACCTCCGCCTGCTTGCATGCACGGCCATGTGATGCATCCACCAGTCTATCGATGGGGATCAGTAATGCTACTGCTGAAGCATTTGTCCGCTCCAAGCCTTACAAGGGATGGCTAGCTGATGATAAGGAGGCTTGCTGCATACAGACATTGACGCCGCTGCAGCACGCCCGTTGCATGGTTGCGGCTTCGCCCTTCTTGCCAGACGTCATGTACGTCTGCTCCGTGGTGTACCTGCAAGACCGCGGCCTGCCCCTTGGGCACCTCGACCTCTTGCCCGACATGGAGTCTCTCCGCAGCGACATCAGCGTGCATGGGTGGGATCTCAGAGCACATCAGTGGTCTGCATATGGTGCTGCATGCAAGCTTGCGCAGTATCGCCTGCATGCGCTGGCTGATCTGAGGCTTGTGAGAGCATTCGCGGTGTCAGGGCGCAGAGAGCTCGAAAGAAGTTGAGCTAGGCTGATGGAGATGTGAACTGCTGTTGGTGATGCAGATGGGTCTCCGGAGACCAGGACAATCTGGCAACAAGGGACGGCATGTGGCCCATGGTGTACCAGGGCCTGGGCGTCTACAAGGAGCCGGTGCAGAGGCACACAGCTCTGGCCGCGCCCCACCATTTCGGGGCGCTGCCCGGCGATGCCACCGCTTTGTCGCCGCTGCCAAGCCTGGACAGCCCTCCATACGCCCAGCTCCATGCTGACACAGGTGTGCCTCCCACGCTTGCGGGAACCGCAAGGTCTTGTCGCTGCCCGGCCACCGGGCACATGTGCTGCAGAGACTCCTTGACATGTTTGCGGAGCTTGTTCAGCAAAGCAGCCAAGAGCGCCGCTTCACAGCCTGGTGTCACGCTGATGCGCAGGCATGAGGATGGCTTGCATGAATGATTGCACAGACTGCGCTGAGCCCAGCCCTACCGCTGCATGCTCGTGGCACATGACGCCGACACACATGCAGGCGGCTCGGGGAGCTCTCCGGATTCTGGGCAGCCCCTTCCCCCGGACGCTATCGCAGCGCTCTTGGCGATCGACTCGCTGCCCCTGCCGGAGGAGCTAGATCCTGGCCTGACCACCAACCAGCCCTACATGGGCTCGTACTTGTAGGCTTTGCTGAATGTGATTGAGGGATGTCACTTCATGATTCTTTCCTGTGGTAAAGTTTTGTTAGCTGGGATGCAAGTAGCTCCAGCAGGTTGCGTGTGGCAGGCAAGCATGTATAGGTTTTGTCATGTGCTCAAATCAGAATGGACGTCAGAAATGATGGAGAATGTTTTGATTGCGCCATGACTTGGCTGCATCATTGACTCATAGCAGATCTGATCTAGAAGTGGCGTTTGCTGCTGAATCATTGTAAGGTCTTGACGATTGCGTGGAAAATTGCACCACTCAACAAATTTAATTTCGGCCATATATGCGCCTGCAGCTGAGGCTCTTTGTGTCGGCCAGAGGCTTCCACTGAAAATGCGTCATCTGAACATTCGAGCGTTACGGTGCGCAGTCCTGTCAGGACTCCGGCCGTGAAGAGAACAATTTTAGGCTGGGTGCGGCAGCGGCAATCCAATTGCAGGCCATTGTAGCGTGCTTTCGATTGCAAAGGCTCTGTTGTGCTGCTTCCATGCAATATGGCTCCATCAGAGGGCTTAATGATCCGGTGTCGTGCCGGTGCCACGCCCCATGCTAAAGCTATGCCTTCGCAAGCCCTCGCGCGATCATACTGATGTACGACAGGTGCTGTGGAACATTGCGAAGTGTTTTGGGTACTTTGGAAAAGATGTCCACTGATGATCAGATTTCACGACTCATCATCATGAAAAGTCAAATCTTGGGCAGGCGGGCACATCCTCGCAACTCTCCGATGATCTCCAATCGTACACGAGTTTCTGCACTAGGAAAACTTCCTGCGCATACTGCAGCACACTCCATCCGTGGATCATACCGAGGGCCTTCCGTACCCATCGCGAGCAAGACAGAAGTTCGTATAGGCGAACTACTTCACGCAGTGGACAAGGCCGAAGAAGGTCGCGCAGCAGCTGAGTGAGCAAGATCGACATGTAGCTGCAGGAAGAGACTACACTCTCAAGGTACGTGTGCTGCACTGCCGTGAGGGCGGAAGAACTTTGACAAGGATTTATAATGCGGTAAGAAAAGGCGACGAAAAAAGGCGACGAAAAGCCCGAGACAGCTGCCGAGGTGCCGTACGAACTCTTCGCAAGGGCGCTGATGCGCCCGGACAGTTCTCTTTTGCAATACTATAGTCTATCTATTGGTGATCAGGACCATTTTTTGCTTCAATTGATCGCCGAGTGTCCACTGTGCACACTGCGGTCGGTGAAGTCTTGAATTGACATGAGCAGGTATATAGCAGCAACGCTGCTGTGCCTCAGGGTATCTGTGGTATAAGACTACCATTTGTGCCAGTATGTGGCTCCCGTTGCGCTTCAGTGGGAGAATTGCCGAATGCCATCGGCGCCCACCGGCCTTTCATGCCGTGCGCAATCTGCGCAGGACATCCCGGACGGCATGGCTGAGAACAGCGGAGGTCATCCTAGAGCACTCAGCGTGGCCGACGAGTACAGGACCTTCGAGCTGCAGCTAAAGGCGATGTTGCGACACGCTGCCATGGCTCACCCGCATCAGCCTTCTCCTATGTGCGCCAGTTCCGACAGGGACCTGAGAAGAGTCCAAGCATCTCTCAAGGTGACCCTCTCAATTTAGCGGGGATTTCTCCTGTGCACCATCAACGTCGACGATCAACATGAGGCAGCTACCAGCAATTCTGCCCCGCCGTTCAATGTTTTCTGTGATCTTGCAGCTCCAGAGCACTATCACAGATGAGCCGAGAGCGCAGTCAGGTCCTCGCTGCCACCTGCCAGAGATCCATGGCCCCTTTTGCACGTGTGCCTGGAAGGTAAGCAGATACGGCCATCATGGCAAGCCTGCTTGCAGTGCGAGCCAGATGTCATGCATGTCCTATTCATGGCAGCAAGCTTGCGCCTGTCCCTGTACATGTATTCAGTGTGGCACAATCCTGGCTCCCGACTTCATCTCAACTGCGGGCACACCATTGGCGGTGCGGGTGTGTCGCAATGTTGTGAGGCTCCCTGGACACATGTTTGCAGGTGAGCGGCAGCATGCCTCATGCCAGGTCGGCGCCTGTGCCGAGGGAGGATGCACACCATGCGGAGCCGTACACCGATCTGCCCATGAAGCACTTCAGCCACCAGCTGTCGCACAAGCGCTCGAAGTCCGCGCAGCGCTTCGCACCTGCAAATAGCGCCGAAGGCAGCGCTGAGAACTTCCTTCCCGGCAGCAACTCCCTTCTGTCAGGGTAAGCTTGTCTGGGATACCGTGCGTTCTGGAGCATCTGCCTCATCGCGGTTGGGTGTGTCCTGGTACATGTTGCTACTCTGCAATCGTGCTGGGCTGCTGGGAGCCCAGCTACATGACCCCAGCAATCCTGGAGGACCTGTGAAGACATCCATGGCATGTAGCGTCATTCTGCAACAAGCTGATGTGCGCACTGACTGATTACGTGGTGCGCAAGGATGTCTTTGATTATGTTGCGGCGGGCAATTGTCACTGGTAGATGACGTCACCGGTGCGATGCAGGGACATGGATGTATCGTTCCTGGAGGGCAGCACTGTGGGCGATGCAGACGGCACCTCAGCGCCGCCCAGTAGCGCAGCGCTGGAGCTGCAGGTCTGGCCGGAGCCGGTGTTCCGCACGCAGCAGCCCGCGCCTGCCGAGCATCCCGCGCTCATCCTCGATCGCAGCGCTTCCGACAGCGACAGCGCCTCCGAGGGCGCTGCATCCTCAGCGGGCATGTCCCGCACCCTCAACATCCGCAAAGGCAGCAGCTACTCAGGCTGCAAGAGACGGCCATGAGCGCCAGAGCTCCTGAAGTATCAAGGCAGACCAAAACCAGCCGCATCAAGCCATCGATCATGAGCTATACCGGAGAATAAAGACCATGTTGGGGCTCCCTTGCCATCCTGCCCCCACAGAGTGCGCCCCCTTGTAGAAGGCATACTGGGTCTTCAGATGTCCATGCTACTGACAGACATCTGGCATTGCCTTCCGGTCAGCCAGGATGATGGTGGTAGCATGCATGATGAGACATCCTGGCAGCCTTCCGCCACTGGGTGGCCACTGAATGCAGTAGACTCAGCTTGAATACTATGAGATAATGAGCACCTTGAGGTTCGGGCTACTTTTATAACAGGCTTTGCCGATACTGATCTGAAAGTAGCAGGAGGCACCACAGAGGCACCCCTTCCAGGAGTGACTGCCACTTCAAGCGTGGCTAAATAACATTGTGAGGGTAACCGCTCTGAAAGCCAGAAGTAGCAGGTATTCAGAAGCAGCTCTGCGGGTGGATCATGTGGCGACACTGGGGTGCAGACACTTCTGAGACAGACGACGGCCGAGCTTGCACCTTGTCAGATGCCAGAAACCTGTTCAATGGATCTACTGGCGGCAAGGCAGCGATGAGAATTGGCGCAAGGCATGCCTGCAGGCGCATCTTTTGTTGCAGAGCAGCAGCGCAGCAGCGCCAGCATACCCAGATAGGTCTTAATCCTGTCAGATATGGCGTGCTATGTATGGAGCACTTGCAACTGTCCAGCCAACTGGGAATTTCCTAGTAAGCCTTGAGGGTGGCTTGGCATCAGCTGCGCCCTATTGAGTGCATACTGCTGCCTTGACCTTTTCTGAGGCATGAAGACTACATATATTTGTGAGGCACAAGCTTGTTTTCGGGGTTGTTCCCAACTAGATGGCCTGTGCAAGACCCCAAGGGCAATAAATGTCCAGATCTTGTTCCTTTTCCGCACCCTGTGACAGCAGGTGCCACATGCCATGTATGCATGTGAATTGACGATCTTGTGAAGGTCAGGCGTGGTCACCACCGGGTGATACAGCCAAGAAAAGGAAAGCCAATTAACTTCGGCCAATGGGCCACCCTTGTTACTTCATGACTCCTCCAAGCACTGTCTGAACAAGCAATTCTCCGGATCCGGGCGCTCTCTTCTAATGAGGCGCAGTCACTGCATAGACAGAACCTTTCAGTCCGAGCAGTGCGCTTCTTCTATGAAGCAGATGAGTTATGTATTGCCTAAGTGTTGGAGACCATTCTGTGCTACAGTGCAGCTCTGCAAGAATTGACGATTTTCACAATGACTCTTTCAGCCCATGGCGTGGCCCACCCGCGCGGGTCATGCGTGCATAACAATTGTGAGGAGGAAGTGAGGTGACGGAGGACAGTGCTATGTCAGGGGGCTACATCTCTTCTGTGACAACATAGCTATAGGGAACTCGGTTTGTCTGTGGGAGGCCACAGGCAGTCTATAGAGTAGCTACTCAATGTTGATGCCTTATTGACTCTCAGTGGGCAAGGGAGAGAGATCATATCACACATGATCGGGAAGCATGTGTGCACATCAGCAAAGTTGCATCTTCTTGCACCTCTGCAAGGCACCTGCATGCTTGATTGCTCAGCTAAGACCCGAGCAAATTCCCTATGTGTACACACTCTCATGTGAAACATCTCCAGAAGACATCTCAGCATCACCCTCGCAGGCTGACAGGGTGTATAGCACTGGAAGATTAATCACATTGAGGAAACCCCGTCAATGTCCCACAAGTTGCCTGACGTGCACCAAGAATTTAAGACATGTCTTTATGCCTGAGCTTCGGCAGAGGCAACACCTGACCATGTACTTTATAGGCCTTTGCACCCATTCCAACCTTTGCTCTGCTTATAAGCCATCCCAAGCAGTGAGGCCAACACCCAACTTGCTGTGGAGTGCAACAAACTGTAGCAGATGAGGCGCCTGACAGTCACACTGATCATCGCATCTGACCGTTCTCAGCTCAGCAGGGACAGTAGGAAACAGCTGCATCCAGGCTACATGCATGTGCAGCCATGTGGCATCACGTCTGGGTATACCCTCAACTGCTGCGATGGGTACAGTGCAAGATTCGTGTTAACCGCTGCTTCAGCAGGATTACCCTTCCCCTGGACCCTGTTTGTCGGCTGGGATTCTGATGTCACACCATTGGGTGTCTACTTCCCTCTTGCAGCCAAGGTATGTCTCTGAAGACTGCATTCGCTGTGGGCTTATGTACTCCACAGGCTGCTGGCAGGTTTTGGTCTTGCACATGCATTTTCAGAGACATTTGGTACATGTCCCCTCCTGCTCTGGTCTTTGCTCTATCAACGCTCTGGCTTGATACACCTACGCTTGAGCTTCCCCCATCTTGCTTGTGACGAGCATCGCAGCTCCTGCATCATACGCCACTTGTGAAAAGGCAGCCAGTCAACCATGCCGCACATTGTTTGAGAGATAACGTGCTTGCTGTTTGCCTTCCTCATTCCGATATTGACTTGATGCATGCCCTCATTTCACAGAGCCATCCATCTGGACGGCCCTAGAGGCCTGCTAATTGCGCAGATCATGACACAGTCCCTGTCATGATCGACACAGAGGGAAGACAAGAAACAGTCATCTTCCTGGACATAGGACATGATAACCCCCCGCCTCAACCCTGCGCCACTCCTACTGCCTCATACGCCAGGTGTATGCAGGGGCGTCTAACTTGGTGAATGCGGATCTCGCCGTTCAACAGGGCGCGAATGGTGGAGTCCTGATATCAGCTCTCAGCCCCAGTCTGAACCTTGCTCAGTCACTATGAGCTGCCTGGGGCGCAGATTCTAAGCATGTGCTCCCCTTGGTAGATGCGGACCTCGCCATTGAACAGGGCCTATTAGGCGGGGTCCTGATATCTGCTCTCAGCCCCACTCCTAAAATTTGCTCAGTCACAACGAGCTGCCTGGGTGCGAGTGCCAAGCATGGGCATCACCTTGGTGTATGCGGATCTCGCCATTGAAGAGGGCCCGGAAGGTGGAGTCGGCGGGCAGCGGGGAGCAGGCCGGGGGCAGCTCCTCCTCCAGGCAGCGCTTCATGAGGTCGCTCATGGGCGCCGACACCTTGGCGCTCGCCTCGGCCGTGGCCGTGCAGACCGCCAGCGCGTTCACGACGTACGGGTGCGCGTCCACCACCATGATGGCTTCCTGAATGGGGTCCAGCACCTGCGCAGGGGCACAGTGTGATCGAGGCAACTCGATGAGTTTTGACGGCTGATGTTACCTCCAGGGACTGGGGCAAAGGGCAAAGTGTGAGTAAGACATTTCTTAGGAAATCTGGATGCTGATGTCACATCCAGAGATTGCTTGGGGAGGGCGGCTGGAGGCAACTAGGTCTGGCACCGGCAGCAGCAGCGCGCTTGAAGGGCTCACGCCGCAGGTTCAACCAAGACAGGGCCGTTCTGACTAGCAGCACAGGTTGGTGAGATCCGCTCGGCCTGAAGCCTCGGGCGCTACACCATGCACGCTGTGTGCCTGCTCGACAGGTCTTGCAAGAAGATGGAGAGGTCAGCTGTGGAATCTCCCAGAGAGAGGATGCAACGAGGCGGAGAGGTCCTGCTGCACACCTGCTCGCAGAGGTGGTGCAGGAAGGCGGAGACGAGCTGCTGCTCCTGCGCCTGGCTGGCCTTCAGCTGCGCGGTCACCTGCCCTGCCGCCAGCAGAGCCTCTACACGCGCGCTGCCCTTGTCCGCGGCAGCTGCATCCGCCTGCACAGGCAGCGCTGGCTCTGCTCAAGACTCATCTGTTTCTACAGCAGCACTTGCGAGCACAGGGATTGTAATAAAGTCAAAAACTGGGATGTCTGGGGCAGCCAGCTAGAGCAGAGGCAGCGAATGCCGGAATCTAAGACAGATCATCGTGTTGGATGTCTGCGGCTTCCCGCATCTGCTGTCATGCTCCAACCTGCTTCTCCAGACTTTGAATGGACATTTTCGCTTGAAGGAGCCGAAAGGGGGCAATCTACATGAGGATGGGGATCAGGGCATGGACAAGTACTAAGTTACCTGCAGGGTGGCGATCATGCGCTTGCGGTCCTGCAGGATGTCGTCCATTTGGGCCAGCAGATTATGCCGCAGAGCAATAACCTTCAGCTGCTGCTCCAGACTCAGGTGCGCCTTGTCCTGCACAGCCATTAGTCCAACATTGAGAGTTCAGTTGGTCGGAAAACACAGCAGCCTTTCACAACAGGACTCACTAAGACAGCCCCAGCTCTTGTTAAATTTGCTCGGCTGCATCATGATGCCCGCTTGAGATTAGCAAGGCATACAAAGCTCTAATAAGAGCTTGATCCATCACTGAGGGTCCACACAACAAGCTGGCGGCATGCCGTTCCACAGCAAGGTGCAGCTGCTGATGGCCACCTCCACAGGAGAGGCCAAGAGCAAGCTGCGGGAAAGGCAGACTCCCTTGCTCATATCTGCAGCAACCCTCAACCTGAAGGCCTTGTGCCCTCGAGTTATGGCATGCATCTGAAGCATGTTGCAATACAAGCTCACCACGAGCCTGTGCCAGAGGCTGGACGGAGGCGGCCCATACTCTTCCTTGGGGGCGCGCGCCAGCGTCCGGTCCAGCAGCTGCGACAGCTCCGGCAGCTGGGCATACAGCTTCCTGCTGACTTCTCTCTGCATGGCCGCAGCAAGGTCCTCAGCTTATGTCTTTGCAGGTGACTACAGTATCCCGCTGAACTGGCATCTTGACAGTAGGCATGTGCACCCTGAGCAAAGACACGTCTGCAGCACATGCAGATGCTATTTTGGCTCCCATGTCATCACATACTGACATGCTTGCAGACGACATGCAAGTCAGCCGGTCAGAGGAGTGGTGCAGATGTGGGGTCGGGCTGGGAGACAATGAGACCTACCCCTGCTAGAACAAGCTCTTCCACGCCGCGCTGGCCTTTGGAGGATGCCTTGTCTCCAGCCACCAGGAGCGCGGCAGCCAGCTCTCGCACCCACACCTGCACTTCAGATGACGCCATCAAGATTGCCCTTCTCAGGGAGAGCTTTTGGCACGAGCCTGGAGGAGCAGGCGCTGTGCAGTGCTGCGGAGCAAGCCATGACTGGTCACAGCAGAGTGCATTGCCCTGCTTGCCCACACCCTGTAAGCACCTAGCATACATGCAATTCTCTCTCTGCCCATCCACTGAGCACCATCCTGCCTTCCTGATGAGCATCTGCGCCTGACTGGCCTCTGGGTTGCAATTCATGAGCATGTAAGGGGGCAGGTAGCGCGCTGCTCACATTGTAGAACCTGACGACGTCGTCCAGAGTGAGCTCGGGAGTTGCGCCGTTGCTGGTGCCGCGCACCACGGTCAGCACCCGCTGCACCGCCTGCTGCGTCTCGGGGTCTGTCTCGCCGCCTGCTGCTTGCGGAGCCGCCCTGTTCAGCTCCTGCATTCCCTGCAGCACCACACTCTGCCTTCGGTCCAGAGGCCGTCTTGTCTTTTGCCTGAAAGAGGCTCCAGTCTGCAAGAGAGTAGCAGGATGCGGAGTGCTGTAAACCCCAACCTGCCTGTGCAGCAGCTCTGCTAAGCTTGTGCATAAGGGAAGGTGTTGTACCTCAGCACTGCTACAGTGCAGAGGCCCGCGACATGCAGCATGAGTCTACACACTGACGTCGGGTAATCACTGAGGTCAATCATCGGACAGATGATCACGCAGAGCGTCACCACTAGGATCAGGATGTGGTTGTGATTCACACAGAACAGGGCCATGCAACACAACCTCTGTCCACCACTGGCTGTCGGGAAATTGATGATCGACAACCTTCTTTCTCACGTGTCGCCTGACAAGATCTGTGGGCCTTGACAGCTGCAAAGGAGGCTTACTTGCTGCACCATGGGGTGGACCGGTGAGACTGGCTGCGGGAGCCCGGATGGCGCAGACATGGCCAGGGGCGCGCTGCTGGGCATGAGCTGCCCGCCCTCCATGGCTTTGTGGAAGACGCTCATCTGTAACCTCAGGTTGGCCACCTCCTGCTCCAGCCTGCCCTTGTCTGCAGCCAGGACGGCCTTCTCGGCATTTGCTTGTTGTAGCGCCTGTGTGAGCACCTCCACCTGTTCTTGCCACACCAGCGCCTTTGCCTGCAGGCAGAAAGAACGTATCAGCATCTCTTGTCATCACCAGGCTGGCATGGCACCAGAAAGGGGGCATAGGAGCTGCATGCTGCATGGTGAGCTGATGTGAAGCTTGGGGGGAAAGCGGGCATAAAACAAGGTATCGAAGGCTCGCCAGCGCCAGAGACTGCCGAGAGCAGTCTATGTTAAAGGAAACGGGCAACAGATGGCGAGGTAGCGATGCTGTGCAACGCCTTCCCACCTTGGTTCGTTCCCTGTACCGGGCCTGAGCACGCCTATTCTTCAATTTCAGCAGCTCATGCCTTCTCATGGCCTTTGCGACAGCAACCGGATCATCCGTGAGACCTGCATGCCCGCATCAGCTGCTGCCGAGGGCCTTATGCAAACGTGAAACGTGTATGTCATCCCCTTAGCAAGGTTGCATAGGAGATAGTGGCAATCTCCCCTGCAACCCCAACTCCCCGCTCGACTGCTCATCAGAGGTGATGTAATGGTCCCAGGCTCCTTGTTCCCATGTTCACGCCCCGAGAGAGAGCTGAGTGGCTTATCTTCACTATGGGCTTTATGCTGTCACCTTTGGGGTCACATTTGACTGACGTAGAGGACACAAAAGAGCACGTTGGGGGAACATGCAAAGCAAAACAGCCACAGCAGAGTTGCAGGCGGGCCCAGAGGGAGCACGCGGGATGGCGTCAGGTTTTACGAGAGCCTCACCATCTTGTCCTGCGCCGCTGCCGCCGCTCCCCTCGCTCTGGTCCTCGCCCATCATCGGCGGGTCCTCCGCTGAGGCCGACATGCTTCAAATCGCTGTCATCACGCAAGATTTCATATGACCGCAACGCTGCGGCCAAAGGAGATTACGGTAATCACAAGCCCTGAGTGAGCAGGTTACGTGAGATGAGCAACAGATGAGAGAGGGTAAGGAGCTGCTCATTTCTTGTCATGCCTGGGCTTAATATGCTCAGTTCTGTTCACATAATAAACAGTTTTCAATCGGGATGGGCCTCTCGTACGTCCGCCCTTCTCGCACGTTCTTACGCGTTTGGTACAGGGCGTGATCACTGCCCATGTGGGTGGCCCAATCGACGGCCAGAGGGACACCTCAGCCATTGTATGATCTCAGATGCAAGATACCTCCACGCGGACGAGCCTGATCTCGTAAGATGTGATCACGCTATGCTTCACTCACAATTACAGTACACACTTCATTTCTCGCTCTGTTGCGAGGGTCACTCATCAACCTCCGCTGCATCCCCAATCCCCAATACAAAGACATGTCAGAAGTTTCTCTCAGCAGACATCTCTCGGCGTCCTCTCATTTGTCGTATATGGGCTCCTCTTGTATGCGTTGGCTCCTGCCCAGGAAGGGCTGGTAGAAGCGCTCAAAGAACATGAGCCGATTGGAGTTGTACCGCGGGTCAAAGTCGGTCAGGACTGGAGCAACCTCAAACTTGCATGCCTGCACAGCGGGGATATTCAGCTTCAATTCTTGTTTTCGGCACGCTCACTGAGGGGCGCTTTTGCGGAGCCATGCCCTGCTGCTATGACATCAACTCACACTGCAAAGATATGCAGGACACCCTAGCTGGCATAGGCCTACATCAGTCATGCAACTGCCATGTGCGACGCTCATGCTGAGGTGCCTGACTCTCCCACAACAAGAACAATGCACACCTTTCGGACATCCTCCATAAAGCGCTTCGCAGTGTTGCGCTCGTAGATGAAGCCCTGGGACAAGGACAGATTGACATTGCTGTCCCGCAAGCCAGGACGCCCGCGGCTAGTGGCATGGATATCCACAATGTTATCACCTGCGCCCAGTCGCCTGTCAAGAGATTGTATCATTACATGAGAGCGCTCGCGGCTTCCAACGGCTGCACTGATTGCCCACATCTACTGCAATTGCTTGTCATAATGTACTGTAGATGGGTCCACAGCAGCGATCCTAAGGCACGCCACATACAGATATATGACACAGCTGCGCTGCACATCATCATGTGAGAGAAATGATGGCGCGCTTGATGGCTCCAAAGTGTCACCTGTCAGGAACAGAAATTCTGCGTCTATGACGGCGCCAGGCTCCTTGCCCTGATTGAAGGTCAGGTGGAGGTACTGCGAGCCATCTTCTGTGGTGTGCTGATCCGCCAGCACTCCATCGAGCCTGAAGCTCTTGCTTGCCTGCTGTCTTGACGGCCTCTGTGGCAAACGCTCACCTGTAAACCAGCCTGACGTCACAACAGATGGAGTGAGGAGGTTACCCCACCTCCAGTGCGTGCTCGCAGCCGGCACACCACAATCAGCGCTCTCTCTGTGATACAGGATGAGACAGAACCTCATAGGATCCAGCTAGGGAAGCAATCTGGAGTGTGCCCACCTCGCAAGGTGTTCTTCACTCCCTTAAGAATAAAGCTGGCAGCATCTGCTCTCGATACTCCAGGAAGCCCTGGCGACTCCTGCAGCAGATTTGTGACCGGCACCTCTCCTGCACTACTTCTGCTGCTCACACATGGCATCTGGTCGAGCCACTCAGAGCTTGACGTGTTGAGTTTAGGATCCCAAGGCTACCCGAGCTTTATGCTGAGGATTGCTGTGCACACTGTGACCGCTCCCTATACAGCATTGAAGGTGTGATGCAGACATGTAAGGTATGATGTGTACCTGTGGCCACTTGCAGCAGCCGCTGCTTAGCGCTCTGCAGATCCCCGTCATACTGCGGTGAGAACGCCCACTCAAAGCTGTTCTGTATCTCCAGACATCTGAGGACTGCAGGCAATAGAGCTGGCAATAGAGCTCTGCTACAGGGCACTCAGGCTGCTGCGTACCTGCCATGGCGGTATGAAGTGCGCCTCGTCGTCATTCTGAGTGCTGGCACATGACAAGGAGTTCAGAGGGCATGCGTTCAGAACTCCATTGATCTCCCCAAGAGAGTACAGTGAGTCCTCCGCCTGGTCTGCAGCCGCCTTCCTGTCAAGAGCAACTAGTCCCAAGCTCAGGGCTAATAAACGTCGCCTGCATGCGCACATGTCCAATCGCGAATGCCTGTGCATGCACTGGCACCTGACTATGGGCTGCTGCAGCATCTCTCAAGGATGATGTGAATCCTTCTTATCAGGGGTGCAGGAGACAGGGAACAAGATGCAACTATTTCCCAGCAAGATTCTGTGACTGTAAGCTGTGTTGAGCGTCAGGGCTAGCTGGACAAGAGTCTAGACAAGCACCGACCCCAGATTATCCACATATACGCCCTGTCGCCTACATACGCACGACAGATATGGCCAGGGCGTGAGAGAGCCCTGCCTGGTAGTGACGTGGTGTTGAGATCTCGTCGATTGCCCTGCAGAGGCAATGCAAGGACGCTGCGAAGAGCAATGACAAAATGGACTCCGAAGCCTCATGGAGTTGTCGAAGGGGCGCACGAGAATGTGCGCAATGGCAGAGCTGCGCTCCTGGAAATTTGCAATTCCTGGTCAAAACCCTGTTAGGGCTTTAGCTAGTAGTATTGGGAATGGTGCCGCTTGCTGGTCCTTCAAAAGCGGACTGCTGTGGGCAATCTTTCCTTTTTGTTCTGTCAGCAGAGTTGCAGGCATGGCAATGGCATCGCTGGACATGAGCAGAGTGGCAGTACACCGTGCCCAAAGGACGCCATTCAAGAGCATGCAGGTAGCTCTTTGGTTCACGTTGAGACTGCATACCGCCGCAAAGCAACATCTTTTGGCCTTTGGCATCCATATGCCCAAAGTAAAATCGTAAAAGACGAGCATATCCAAGTTGCCTTTATGTGGATCGTCCCTTGATGTACCATCACTTGCGCAGGTTACTGGTCGTCAGAGACACCCAAAGGCACACAATGTCGTGACCGTACCCCAGTCGAGCTCGAAGGCCGCTGCTGGTGGGGCACGGTGCTTGACATGGCATCCCTTGCTGAGCTTTCACATGTAGAGCAATGCCGCTGCTCCCAGAGCTGGAGACTCAAAAGTGAGGCAGGAGCACCTAGATTGTTTTTCTATGCAGAGCTGGTGCCACAGCGACGTGAAATACTCAATCTTGCAGCTGCGCTGGCCCTGGGAAGCCTCTGCGCCCAAGTGCCACAAGCTCGTGCATCTACAGGTGAGTTGGCCTGCTGCAGTGCTCCAATTATCTGCCTCCTCTGTTCCTGTGCTGCTGTGTTGCACATGCATGCTCAAAGTGTTGCTGTTGCTGTTGCTGTGCTGCTGTGTTGCACACATGTGCTCACAGTGTTGGTGGTACTACTTATGTGAGACCACACCAACATGCACCTGCAGATGCTCGGCAAGCCCTCCTGGATGCCATCAAGGACAAGGAAGGGGACGACAAAGTGATCGGCGCTCTCAGGGAGCTGGCAAAGCAGAACCCCACAAAATCGCCAGCCAAGTCTGAGAAAATCTTTGGGGAGTGGAACCTGCTGTGGGCATCAGAGAACGCAGAGGCAAGGCCGCAGCTTCCAATCAAAGACTGCAGGGCATACACATCTGCCTGCCTTCCCTTGCAAATCATCATCACAATATGCAAGACTCAGGATCCAGCCTCATGCCAAAGATACTCTTGGCAATACATGAGTTTGTAAGGCCAGTTGTCATGCATCATGAGTCGGTGCCAGCCGTTGAGTAGCCCATTACATGTGTACCTGACACCCAACTTGACTGCAGGTGAGCCGAGTACTGAGGCTCCCCATACCCGCAAAGAGCACTCAGCTTCTTGGGAAGGACTTTGTTGGCGAGGAGGGCCGGGGCGCTAACCTCATCGACATCGGCAACGGCCTTGTGGTGGTACGCAAAGTCAACCACGCTGTCACTGTCGAGCTTGGCCAGCTCAAGTGCCTTTCTTTTGCGGCCTTAAAGCTGAGCTGCAGAACAGTCTGTATTTAGGATGTCCTTGTCGACGCGTATACCTGGTCCTAGCAAATTTCAACTTCTAGCTGAAAGAGCATCTTCAATGCTTCATTGCAATTGCAGGTGCGTCTGACGTCTGCAGCTGTGCCTGATGAGAAGGACGACACGACAGTTGTTATTGGGCCTCCTTTCTATCTCTCAGCCAAATTTGCGGGAAGGGAGCTGCCAATCCAGGTGTGACACCCCATGGACAACGTGGGAGATTCTCCCCCGAACTGCATTCTTGTGCTGCTTTGTATGTCTACAGCCTGTGCAACCCCTCTCTCAAAGTTGTGCTTCAGCGCTGTGAGGTTTCCGGTCACCTCCCTAGCTTCAGCTCTATGCTGCTGTATCTGAAAGTGTGATGCCTTTGCAGGACACCCAGCCAGGTGGCGGGAGAAAGTCAATCCTGGGGAATGAGCTCAACTACTTCAGGCAGCTCTATGTCGAGACCACAGGGAACCCGGGCGATCTGAGAGTGTCAGAAGTCTATGCTGGAGACCCAGCTGTGAAGGGATCAATCTTTGTCCACCAGAGGGCTTGAACCTATCTAGGCGGGACATCAGTACTGTTGGAGCACTAGTGGCAGTGCGTGTTGACACATCAGTGAAAGAGCTTTGTAGTGGACCGTCCGAAAGGCTTTACAGAGTGCTTGCTGACAATGAATGTACATATTGGAGATGAGAAGCTCCTATTTGTGAGACAGCCCTGTGTACTAAAATCCATTCTCTGTAGTCTACTTATACTGTACAGCTCTAGACTGTACAAGGTCTCTGCGGGCAGAGCAGGTTGTAAAAGGCAATCTTGACAAACAGGTCCCCGCCTGCAGCTGCTTTGCCATCAGCCTTTTTCCAAGCTATCCACTGCCCTTTGTGGATGGCCTTGAGGTCATCGCTGCCAGTGTAATGCGGGTCCAGTATGAGGAAGGCGCACTGCCCTGTGCGCTCATTGTAGTCGATGCCCAGTAGCGTGTATGCCAGGACTCCTCCGCCCATCATGATCGGCGTTCCCTGCACTCAGGACGAGCCTTAGCCTGGAGTCTTTCTCATCTCATGTCCTTGTCAAGTAATGGTATCTGAGACCCTGCAGCAATATCTTGCAACTGCTTTGTGCACGCCCACGGAACATTAAGTCAAGTATCTGCAGGCAGGCAGGCAGGCAGGCAGCTTGCAGCTCAACTGAAGTCAAAAATTGCAAAATTGTGCTGCACATTGCTGTGCTCCACTCAGGTGGGCACTCGGAAGGGCACCATGGATATGAGCAAACCTCCCTTTGCAGTGGAAACCCTTTGGCATTCAGTACAGTGGGCTCATGGGCACTGGTAGCAACGCAATCATCAGTACTGCCCTCAGAGGAGTGCCATCTGTAGTGCGTCCTGTGCGTACCTGGCTGTCAAAGTGATAGGCAATCTCACGGGCCTTGGATGCCATCTCCGCTCCATTGGACACCGTGATGACCTTGCTGGACACTCCAAGGAGCGTGTCCAGGATGTACCCTAGCTCTATGGCCCCAATCCACTGCTTGGACCCAACAAAGCTGCTTGGTTTGTCTCCTACATTACATAGAATCATGACGGATTTACCCTAAGCATGCCAACACCAGCCAGACTCCTTGTCAAACAGGTATACTCTGCAACAGAGAAAGTCTCTGAACAGAGACACACCCTCATTTGGCTATTAGGACACCCTGCACATGGGAAGATGTGGTGCATGGACGCTCAGCAGAAGGCCAATATGATGAAAGGATTGGGCTCTCTGTACCAGACAACCCCTTCTGCCATCTGGGCGCTCAGGCAGAAGGGGGCTACCTATGTCGACCAGCGTCTGCTGTATTTGCCGGTGGGTCGGCACAGGGGCGCTGGTGTACTGCTGCCGCCGCATCCAGGAGCAGATCGTCTGCAGCGAGCGGTACGCGCAGCCCCACCCGGAGTCATCAAACCTGTCCTGCGCATGAGTCGAGGAGGCCCATCATTAGAGATCGGGTGGTACGTGGCTCTCTATATCCTGCAACTGTCCGTTCATTGACCTTGTACGGATGCTGAGCATATGTGAAATCATCTACACTCATTGACACCATATGCCTGCCGCGCCACATCAGTGTGCATGATTGAAGAACTCCTGTCTACAGCACCCGAATGTCGCAAACCAGGAAATGGCATCAGTGAATGTTGACGGGTTGTGCGCCAGTCCTTAAGATTATGATACATCTCACAGTCAAGGAAAACAGGCAATGCAGCTCATTTGCTCTGCAAGAGGGCCGACCTGCATGTAGTGGTGATAGTCATAGCTGCCCTCCACCATGTGCACGCTGCCATTCTGCACGCCTGAGGCCGGCAGACCCTGATGCACATCCTTCAATCGCTGGGCGCCACTGCCCTCACCTGAAGCGCAGCCATACATGTACTGATCTATGACTAGTCATCTGCTTCACTTCATCCACCTGCCCTTTACTCCTGTGCGCAAGTCACTGCTGCAGGATGTGGTCTCTGCAAGTACTTCAGGACCTCAGTAGAGTAAGTGCAATCCCCAGGCTGCACATTTATTTGCCCGCAGGCCTCACCTGCTGCGTCATCAAATGCCATGGCGTTCGCCATCCGCAGCATGGGCCGGTCCATGGGCAGGCCCAGCAGCTGGTGCAGCTCCTTCCGCATGGGCAGCACCTGCTCCTCAATCGCCTCCAGGCTCTGCAGCAGGCACAATAGCAGGTGCTGAAATGTTTGCTGCGGCATTGCCAGCTGTGCAGCACAGTGAGTGCTGCAGCACAATCCAAGCAAGAAGGAGCGTCTCCTCAACATACAAGCATGCTAATGTGCCACTGAATCTGGGCAAGCCTTCAAACTCTCAATGAGATGTGTCAGCGTTTCCAGGCCTAGGGTAGCAGGCTGTAGATCGCATCTAGAGCTGGACAGGTATTGAGTGGCTGACCTTGCCAGCGCCGTCTGCGCGCAGGGGGTAGATCACTGTCAAGGGGTGTGGCCAGCCGGGCGGCAGGAAGTGCAGGGCTCTCTGATCATACAGAGGCCCATTGTCCTGGCAGAGCGCGTCCCGAAAGTGCTCCAGCTGCGCTTCGATAGCTGGCCGCACTACTTCGCCCTGCAATGAGGCTGCTGCGAGGCTGCTGGGCGCGAGCATGAGCACGTTTAGGGACAGCCTGACCTGCTGCATGGACAACGAGCCGCCTGCACATGCAAGCATAGTCAGATCTAAGAGGCCATGGTACACTTGGGGCTCCAACATGTCCCATGTATTAGGCTCTGGTGTGATTCCTGTGCTGCCCTGTGAATGTCCTGTTGCAGCTGGATGAGAGAGCTGCGGAACAGGACATTCCAAGAAGCCACGCAATCAAGCCAGAGCCTGGCACTTGGGACGGGATCCCAAATCTTCAGGATGTGAATCATGCCTGGACAGACATACTCATGCACAGGCATGAGGCAAGCTGCGAAAAGAGCTGCTTGCCCAGGCTAAGTGTACCTCTGATCGGATGGTACTGGAAGGAAGGGCCAGCTGCACTGCTGCTGCCGCTGTTGTCATACTGAGGATGCCGCTGCTGCATGATCTGGATATCAACTGGCTTGGCCAGGGTGCCCCCTAGGCTGCCGCATGTGTCTAATCCCCCTTGCAGACTCTGCAACCCTGCAGAGAGCAGACTCCTATCATCGCAGAAAGACCTTCACTGTTGACACCCCACACTGGCATTTACTCCCAGTCTTTGTCAGGAGGGCCCGGTGGGTTCATCAATGTGAGCATGGACCAGATCTGGCCTTACCCAAGCTTCTGCTGCCTCCGCTGAACAGCATACTACCTGTCAACTGCTGTTGGAGGGAGTTGACAGCTGCACCAACTGCCTTGGACTTTAGCACAGCCTGACCGTTGACAGCTGACAGACCAAAGACCTGCATAGAGATTTGGCAGTCTTAGCTCAGAAGTCCCTTCTCTGTACACCAGTGTCCCCCAGGAAGCAAGCAGAGCTGGCAGTGGTGCATGCAATTGACTGCCTGCTGTCTCATTGTGATGAGCTGGAAGAGAAGCTCAGATACCTCGGCATGCAAAGGCAGACTGCATCTCAGGGCGCAGAAGTTGGTCTCAAGCCACTGCTCAGCATCTGTCAGAGCATCTGGTGTAATTGTGGAGAGCGATTGTACATTCCCCCTATACCACTGGATGCTACCACCAGTGATGACGGCCCCTACGAAGGAAGCTGCACCCTGCAGGACATGTCCCACTCAAGGGCAATAACATGCTGGATCATGCTGCGTCATAGACAGCTGCAACATTCAGGCAGCACCTCTGTGCCGCAGGGCATTTATTGCATCAAGGAAGTGTTCAGGGCGCAGAGTAAGGGCCTGTCCATGTAAGACTCCTCACTACATTGCATCACAAACAGAACAACAGAAGTACGATTGCCTGTGCAGCTGCTGCCATCTCCTTTAACCTTTGCACGCCATCCTGCTCCTCTCCTCCCCTTGCCCATGCACCACAGATGCTTACACCCGCAGGCAGCAGTCTCTGAAGCCGATCTGCAGATGCAAGGGCTCCCTTGGAAAGCAAACCATGCTGTTGAGCAGCCAGGCGGTGACCATTGTGGAAGGCCTCAACTGTCAACCATGCATGCAACGGTAATTCCTTTGCGGGAACCAGCTTACCATATTGTCCTGACTCCGAAGATCCAGAGAGATGAAGCACAGTCGTCTCCTCCTGTCCCTTGAAGCCAGTGAGCCATCCTCCTGTTGCAACTCTGGATGTAGCCTTGATACGCTCCGGGATGTCGGGCCATAGACGTACTCTCTCGTCTGTCATCTAATTCGTAATGCTAACTAGACAAGCACTCCAAGCAATGTCTCTAGCTATGGGTCCAGCGAGTAGCATGGCCATGACATGGGAATCTTCCCTCCCATGCTGTGGCACTAAAGTGTATGGAGGTCCCGATAAAAGAACAAGAAAGGGATGCAGTCAGTTTGTCTGTTTTGTGGACGTATGCTTCAGCCACTGCTGAGCACTGCAGGGAATGGTGCTACTGATGGCCAAGATCAGACATGCGAGCTATAAGCGAGGGCCGACGCAATTGTCTTACGAGCGCAAGATTGACGCTAAAGCGCTATAGTCGAGAGATCTTCCATTCCATTCAACACTGCTCGATCTTGGTGAGGGCATTTCGCATTTCGGAACTTTTTCCGGAACTGTGTGTCGGAATTCTGTCAGACTTTCTCAAGCACGCAGAGCCACAAGGTCAACTTTATTGTTTCAAAAGTTTACGTGTCATTCTCTTGAAGTCTGTACGACACTGGTTCATAGTACCCTGACACGCCTGTGTATATTTGCTCAGACCACGGTTGTCAGTGTCTGTCTGAGATCTGTGATGGAGCGTAAGCTTGCAGACACTCACACATCCTCGGATTGTGATATAGTCATCGGCGTGCTTGCTCTGCAAGGAGCCTTCAGAGAGCATATAGCCCATTTCAGTAAGGTACCAGGAGTGACTGCACTCGAAGTGAGAAAGAAGGAGGACCTGGAGGGGCTTGACGGTCTTGTCATCCCGGGAGGTGTGTTCCACCCAGGAAGAAGCATTGACTTTTCGTGTGGCTTCATTTCTCTTTGTGATCAGTACCTTGGTCTTCAACCTGCCTGAGTTGAACACCTTCACAGCTCGTTGCATGTAAGGGTGGGATGCGCAATGTTCCAAACCTCCCTGCAGGAGAGAGCACGACTATGGCTCTCATAGCTGAGCGCTGGGGGATGATCCCTGAGCTGCGGACATTCGCAAAGGGAGGCAGGCCCATCTGGGGTACCTGTGCAGGCCTCATCTTCCTAGCTGACAAAGCTTCAGGTCTGGCACAAAGCATTCATGCATGGGGTCATTGCAATATCGGAGACGCACTGTATCAGCGCAGGCAGCAGCAGTCCTTGGCCAGAGATGCAGAGATGCGTTCCCCTGGCAAAACATGTGACAGACTGTGTAAGTGCAGATTGTCTGTGCAGCAGCTCTGGCAGAGACGCGCTTTCTGTGCAGATATCTGATGAATAAAGCTTGCCTTGCTGCAGGGCAGAAGGAGGGAGGGCAGGCATTGCTGGGCGGCCTGGACTGCAAAGTGCAGCGCAACTTCTTTGGGGCGCAGATCAACTCCTTCGAGTCCCAGCTGCCTGTGCCAAAGCAGCTGGAGCCCTTCCAGAGAGGCCCTCAGGACTACCGCGCCATGTTCATTAGAGCGCCAGCCATTATGGAGACAGGGCCATCTGTAGAAGTCCTTTCCGAGTATAGGTAGGTAGACTTATGGCAGATCATATCTCATCAGGCGCCTCATATCCATGACCCAGCAATCCCACCAAGAAGCCATCCTGCAGTTGTTGCGTAAGAGCTAGACTGTATCACAGAGTGGCGCTGACAGGAGTACCAGAAATTCATACGAGCATTCCTGGTCAGATGCCAGTGCATGTACAGGCTCTCTCCAGAGGAGCAGGCTGTGACGGAGGGGCGGGAGTCTGTAGTGGTGGCGGTGCGCTCCAAGCAGCTGCTCGCAACCTCCTTCCACCCAGAGCTCACTGAGGACTCTAGATGGTAAGACCCTTAGCTGTCGGTCAACCTGAACACTGGCAGTACTGAGGATGACACTGACTTGCTACAGCCTGAGCTCGTGCTCTTGCTGCGCTGGAGGCTCAGCCTGCATGCAGCCTAGCTGCCAGTATCACAGCTGCCCTTGCTTGCAAGCAAGTGTCTACGATGCATTCCCTCCGCTGTGCTCAGTCTCGGCTGTGAGTGCAGGCATGAGACCTTTGCGGAGATGGTGAGGCGCCACATAGCAGGCAACAAAGCCACAGCCAATGGGCGCAGCTCAAGCAGTGCCAGCTTGAGCTCCATGGGTAGCCAGAGGTCGGGCATGTCCAGACCAGCCAATATGCCGGTCTATGGATCGCAAGACAAGCTCTAGGCAATCCTCATTCATCATGCCGCAGACTGTATGTCAGGAGATGGGCTGTCACAGGCCGTGCTCTAGTATACAGCCCTGAGGTGTCTGTCAGGCAAAGAAGGGGCCTCACAGGGCTGCCAATCTGTTCTCAACAGTATATGACGAACGCATGCAGCTCCCGAACACCTTAGCCATTCATTGCCCACAGTGCCAGCTCTCTTGGCATTGACAGGTTCTAAGCGTGCAGCAGAACACAGTGTCAATCAGTGCTACTGGCATCAATTCTGGCTTCTAATCCCAAAAGAATCGCCTCCTCCCCTACCAGCTTGCAATTGCTATTTTGCCATTTCAGGGCTTCACAGGTGGATCAGACAGCCCCGGCATTCTGTCATATACCTCACCCAGCTGTCTGAGGGCCTTAGCCTCTGGCGCCAATCTCTTCCACACGTCTGAGTCACCTATGCGCCACATCCAGTTGTTGTCTGTGCTGCCTGGCAAGTTCATCCTACCACTGTTGTCCAGGCGCATGATATCCTGCAATACCAATGACCATGTCGGCATTGCCTACGTCATCTCAGTAAAAGAGGCAACGTGTGGTATTGACATTCCAATTTTGGCACATCTTAAGATTCAGAAGGCTGCTCTGTAAGCTATGGAAAGGTGCTCCGTAGCCTTTGCATTGCAAAGCATGGTGTGCAACGGCAGTCACTGCATCATTCCTCACCACAGCTCTGTCCACTAATTAAGGAAGTGGGCGACTGGATGAGGATGAGGACTGTGCACCTGAATGAGGATGATGGAGGTCCTGGAGACTGTGCTGTAGACGCTGCGAATGAAGTCCCAGGCAATGTCCTTGCCATCAGTGTTCAGGTACTTTGTGAGGTAGTCCTTGTCTACCTTGGTGGCGCTGTCCTTCCACCAGCCCACTGCTGTCTCATTGTCATGCGTTCCTGCACACAAGAGGGTTCCTTCAGCCCCCCTTGACAGTACGTAAGTTTGCATGGCGCATGGCAGGTGGCAGATGGCAGCTATGCGGCATCTGAGGCTCAAACAAGACAAGCTTGAGTTTGGGTTGCTTCGCAGATCAAGCATGTGCAGGGTCCTTATTGGGATCTGTCTCACTGGATCACTGGAGACCAAGCCTGTAACCCTCATGAAGGCGTGCAGCAGAGCTGCAGAATGCTTTTTAAGGGTCAAATTTTGAGTGAGCAGGTCACCTGGGTAGCAGACGCTGTTCTCATAGTGGTTGTGGGGCAGGTGGGTGTTTGTCGCCCCGCTGCCCCAGGCGAACTGCAGCACCACCATGCCTGGCGCGCCTATGCTCTGCCTGAGCTCGTGCACGTCTGCTGTGATCACCCCCAGGTCCTCTGCTATGATGGGCACGTGGCCCAGCTCCTGCAGGGCAAACATGCATTGGAGGTGCTGCATGTTGCATGATGAAGGGATTGCTACCCCATGCATGCCACCCCACTTGGTTCCGCTGTGTTCATATCCCATGGAAGCTGGCAGTATGCCTTGTTCGGCGTCATTCATGTGTGGCAGTGCAAAGGATGCACATCTGAGGAGTCTGCAGGAGTGCAAAGAGACAGCCTCACCCTCTCTAGTGCTGCAAAGAGCTCTGTGCCGGGACCTTTCTTCCATGTTCCATTCATGGCAGTCTCCTCTTTTGCATCCACCGCCCAGTACCCTGCAGCAGCAGTATTTAAAATGATTCTGCAGGACAGAAAGCCCTTTATGCCTTACAGAGGCTGGGTCACAGCTACAAGGGATGCGTGACAGGAGCTTACTATGCATGGCTCAAGATAATCGATGCAAGGCATGGTAGATGGCTTGCCTGCAAAGCCTCGGAAGTGGTCGATGCGCACTTCGTCATGCAGCTGGAACATGCGGCGCAGGCGCTGCACCCACCACCTGAAGCCGTCCTCCTTGTGCGCCTGCACAGCCAACCCTGCTCTGTGTCCAGCTCACCGAAAGGCTCTTTCTATCTACAGATGGTCAACACCATGGAGTGCTGATAGCATGATGCAGAAGCCAGGAGCAGGCACCACGCATCACTGTAGTTCTCAATGAGTAATGCCTTCACCTGCTCATCGCACATGCCACCAACCAGGCATTCCTTTGCATGAGACCCAGTCAATTTCCAGCAGAAAATGTCACTGTGCTCACGGCAGGCTGGTCTGGTGCTTAAGGCTTGCTGATAACTTACACGAGCAGCTGCAGCGCAGTACAAAGCGTAGAAAGGAAGGAGGGTGCTCGAGCCTGACCTTCCAGTCGTACAGGGGTGAGCCCCAGAGCTGGCCGGTGTCGCTGAAGGCGTCGGGAGGTACGCCGCTGACCATGAGGGGCTGGCTGCCCTTCCCAAGCTCAAACAGGCTCTGGTACGCCCACACATCAGCGCTCTGGCCGCCCACATAGATGGGGATGTCTCCCACGATCTTCACACCCTTTGAGTTTGCGTACGCCTACATGAACGTCTGTCCGGTCGATCACAGCACGTGATCCCGCCCTTATGGCTGACAACAGTGCTAGTGCATCATTTCAGTGTGCATCATATCTGCTGACCAGAACATGGATCAATAGCGTAGGCACCAATTTCACGGAGATGTGCAACAGCCCTATTGAAGATGTCAAGGGTTCATTCAGCAAATTCAAAATATGTAAGCCCCTGATGGCTTGCAGTGCATGCCAAGAGGCCGGGCTGGCAGCGCAAGACAGCATGGGCTACTACACATTCAACTTTGCTTGATGCAAGTCTGTGAGAGCAGTTCTCACCTTGACAGCTCTCCACTGCTTGTCAAAGATGAACTGCAAAGCGATGAAGCGCTCTATGAGGTCCTTGAACTCCTCCTTGGCCTCTTGCATTGCCGCCTTCTCCCTGAACCTGCACCACGTCACGCCCATTTGCTGCCATCCTGGCATGCCATCACACCAAGTCCATCCCCTAGTAGACCTGTATCTCTGCTACAGAGAAGTTGCAAAAGCTTGTTCAGGTGGCCATTGTCATAGATGACAATGTCAGTGTGATACATGATAGCTGCATGTAGATACCTGCTGAAGGCAGTGGGGCTGGGCTTTCCCCTGTTCCATGGCAGTATGGATCTGTGTGGATCAGGCATGATATGGTGCCTGACAGGCTTGGGCCAAACTGACAGGGGCTACGAACGAGAGATCGGAGTTGCCCCATGTCAATCAGAAGGGAGGGTAGTACCTGATGGGCTCAGGCCACTCCCACCAGGCCTTCCCGATGAGCGCCTCGCGGTGGTAGCTGATTATTAGTCCACGGAGAACACTAAGGCCACTGATGACTAGAACAAGGTGGGCATGTTTGCTTCAGGAGCCGTCTCACCTGATAGGCTCGGGCCACTCCCACCAGGCCTTCCCGATGAGCTCCTCGCGGTGGTGGCTGAGGGCGTAGAAGAGGGCGCTGTCCTCCACCCAGGGGTTCTGCTGCCGGAAGGCCTCCGCCCCCGCCCGCAGCTCCCGGAAGCTGCTGTCTGTCCGTATCCTGTCTGCGGCTTTGGCCAGAATAGGTGTCTTCACATCCCTCACCTGCATGCATGCATGCAGAGATCTTGTGCATTTGCCGTGCTGCTAGGTAGGCACCAGATGATACTTGCATATCTGGAGAGACGTTCATGGGGGTTTGAATGCAGGTAATGCGGGTTTGAATGCATGATTTGTACTTGAGGGTATAGCCATTTACAGAAGAATCAGCAACAAGATGTGACAGAGGAGACTCCTCAGCATCACACACCCAGCATGAAAGGAGCATCTCTGTAATTCTGAGGAGCAAGGCTGAGAGGGCGTACCTTGAAGAAGTCTGCTGTGGTGACAGGGATCTCCTCTGGGAGGTCTGATTTTTCCAGGAGGCCGTCCTTCACGAGCTCATCCAAGCTGATCATCAGCGTGTTGCCGCACAGGGCATCCAAGCCGGAGTAGGGCGACCAGAATACGTCCTCTGGAGGCACGAGCGGCAGCACCTGAAGAGCACAGGTTTCGTGGACGCTTGGCGCCAGACTCATAGAGGGAGGCTTCATAGCAGATGGCCCGTGAAAACACATATAAAGAGTAGCATTTGCAGATCTGTAAACTACAAGGGTAGATGCCTGTAAAGCAGGATCCTCAAGGTTGCTACATCTAGGTGTGGAACAGCAGTAGAGCAGGTGCAGGCACATACTAGGTGCAGATGATGAGACCTGGCATTCTATGTACCTGCCAGAGAGAGAGGCCTGCAGAAGCCATCCAGTCTACGAGGGCATGGGCCTCCGATCCTATCTCGCCGATCCCGTAAGGCCCTGGTAAAGACGTCGGATGTATTATAACGCCTGCACATGATTGCATATTTGTGTCTATATACTCATGGCTGTCACACAACAGGATCATGAAACTTTAGTTGGCATGGTGACACACAGAGAGCTCGGGGAATGAATCGTCCAACTGTTCACGCTGCCGCACGGCTGCTGACAACTCATGATTGTACAGAAAACTGCACCTGCTCTGCGGTCTTTGGGGGGTCCCTGAGTGCTGTTGCCATAGTCCTCATCTAGGTCCTCTCCTGTCCACATGCTGCTGTATGTGCGTTTCATGGCGCGCGGCGCTGGCTCGGCAGGGCTGGACGCTGTTTGCGGTGCAGCTGCCATAACAGGCGGTGCAGCCCCTCTACAGCGTGTGCTGCCCAACTTGCTAGGCCCAACCTGCACGGATTTGTGAAGGGTCAACCAGCAAGCTGCACGTGTCATGACTTCACAAGGAAGTATCTTCTGTGTTGTACAACAGCATGGCAATAAATAGGACGTTGGGCTTTACCAGTAGCGCAAAGGCGGACTTGCGGAGAGCTCCTTGTGCTGCTAGAAAGCCTTCGCTGTGGCTGCAGGGGCTGGTCAGCCCGTATCTCATTGCATAAAGGGAGTGCTACAGGGCGTTCCTCACTTCTGATCCAGGCTTACAAACAAAAAGAGCCCAGACAGCAAGCCTGCATGAGTGAGTAGACAGATTATGGTGTAAATGCATCGGCACATTTTGCAGCGCTTGCCTTCTCACGTATATCCAAAATATAAGACACGCGTGTCGCCACCTTTGCATCTATCTTGGTCCGTCAAATGTCTGACGGGACACCACTGATCATCCGAAGAATTCAACACCATGCAGTGCATGTATAGATGCTAAAGATGTACAGCATTGCGTCATTACAAGCTCGTCATATACCGTGGCACATGAGCCCGACACTGTTTCTTGCCCCCTTCCTTACGCCTGCAAAAGTGAGTGTCAGGTGAGCCCTACCTAATCGACTTGCACCACGTGGGGAGTGTGCCGCCTATCCTCCTAAACACCACCTTTCGATATGAAGAGGAAAACGCCCACTCAGAGCCCAATCACGCAGCTTCGCGGCCAGCACTGTGCGGTCAACGCTTCGCTGACCCCGTTATTGGGCGCCCTGCCTGTTTAGGGCACTCGCTGGGCAGAGCAGTGCTACGTCGCTCGCTCAAGCTCGAGAGCGCTATAAAGGCTTGAAGGGACCTTTCTACTTGACCTGTACTTGTTGGAAGGGTATAGAGCCAAAGGGCTTGTGACTCAGTTCTTACTGCAGCCATGTTGCGCCTACTAGTGGGCAGGGTTGCCCAAAAGCAGCAGGTAACGGAACTGCTTTTTCAGCTCCACAGTGCAATCTTCCAGCAATGATAAGCCTGCGAAAGTGGTATAACGAGAAGTTTATAGCATCTTTAATGGCCATGTGAGGTGCATTGGCATGAGCATGCAATGCATACTAGTCATACATTTGCCCTCCTTGTGCCCATGCCAGTCCTGATGATGTGCAGACATGGAGGCTTGTTCACTGCTCCGCTCAGGTGGTATGCTTGCAAGCAGCAGCTGCATGCCCTACCGGACCTCCAACCAGCTTCCCTCAGCATTTGCTGTACAGCCAGGTTGCCCACTCCATGAGTGCGGCAGCATCAGCCATGGTCCCTGCCGCACAGCAGTGCTCAGGCGGAGCAGGGCATTCGCCCAGCACTTTTGTGCGACCACTCAGCACTCTAACGTCAGAGTGCTCAGTCAAGTCCCAGAGCTGTGCCCAACAGGCGGCTCAAGCACATCGCACCAGGCTGATAACTAGCTCTGCAGCAGCCGCGGAGAGCATGTCAAGGGACAAGACAGACTTGAATGCGGGAGCAGCGGCCGCAGCGGCAGCGCAGACCATGCAGCAGCAGCCCTCAGCGCATGGCCTGCAAGCAGCGCCTCAGGTTGCCAAAGTCCTCGGCTTTGCAGGTACAGCCTTATTTGCCCTCAGTCATACTTTCTGGAAAGGCATGCATGCATGCCAGCGATGGTGGCTGCAGCTGTGCCCGCAAGACAGTGCATGCTCTCTATGCAATGGCTATGAGGGCGATAGTGTGTCATTCTAGTCTAATATCTGTGAGTGACCTCAAGTGAGAGAAATCAGCATGACTGCAGGCGCCATCCCATTCTTGGCGCTGGCGCCTCCCATAGCACAAAGTCTGCCCTTTCTCCCGACGGACCTTGTGGCGAATGCAGCACTGCTGCAGCTAGGGTATGGTGCTTCTATAGCGTCCTTCCTGGGCGGCATCCACTGGGCCATGGCCATGGCAGAGTATGGCGGTAAGATACCCTTCACGTTGCCTTCTGGCATCTGCTCTGCTGCTTGCTGTAGCATAAAGCGTGGTATCTTTCTGCTGAAGATCTGTGTAGGCCACTCTAATTGGCACCCTGGCGAAGGCTATTTAGGGTCGCCGGCTCATTGAACTTTGCTAGCGCCCATTCACAGGCGTGTGAACTTGCAGGCGCAGCTGCTAGTGCTAGGATGGCCAGCGAGCGGTATATATGGAGCGTCACGCCCTGCCTCATGGCATGGCCGGCTGTTGCCCTGCAACCTGGCCCGGGATCCCTCATCATGGGCACTGTTCTGGGCGTGGTGTACGCAATGGACAGGTCAGCCTACCCTCCGCGGGCCTCTCGTGCCAGCTTTTCTAGAATGTTCAGTAGCATGTGGGCAGATGCACCCCCCTTGATGTGTGAGATGTCAGGAATGTCGTTCAGACTGTGGCAGCCCCAACTGAGATGGCGCTGCATGTGCTCGCAGGTCCTTTGCAGCGAAGGGTCTCTTGCCAGCCTGGTACATGGCTCTGAGACTGCCCCTCACGCTGGCGGCTGTCTCTGGCATGGCGATCACCCTCGTGGGGTCTCTCATGGCGTCCACTGAGGCTAGAGCTGCTCGGCAGTGATCTGCTCAACACATCTGTCAAGGTCAAGTCTGCGTCGTGATAATCTGGCAGCTGGAAGACATGTGGACATGTAAGTAGTTGATCGTAGCTGGACTCGGGGGTGACTGCACAGGCTGCAGATTGTGACTTAGACTACCTGAGATGTATTTTCAGTTCTGATGGGTCTAGAGGTAGTATGTACATGGATCTGCGGCCTTCTTATGAGGGCTGGCATGGCCGTGCCACCAATCTGCAAGATCTTTCATTGCTATAACTGTTCAATCTGCGAACTGCTGCTGCGCATATATACTGGGGTGACCCTATCCATGACTCTAGAGTCAGATCTGTGCCACATGTAGCCAGTGGCGCTGTATGGCATACAAAAGCATCTTCACAGTCATGGGGTGCGCTGCCTGCCAGAGTGGCCTACTTATGACCCAACACAATGACCCAACACACTTGGTTGAATCGTCATAAAGTATTACTCAGATCTGATCAGCTCACATCTCTTCCAGCCACACCAGGTTGATCAGATCTTCAACACACATTTCTAAAATTGGCTACAGCAATCAACTCTTCTTGCGACATGAATGCCTGCATTGTTTATGGCCCCTCAAACAAGTGAGACTAACGCTCGAGCTCCCTGCTAAAGCACAATGTCTCTGGACACTCCAAGACAAAGTGCCTCTAAGTTAGAGGCTCTAACCACCCATCATTGAACTTTCAAAGATTGCCCGCAAGGTTAGGATGCCCTGAAGGCAACCAAGGCCCTGACCGAATTCAAAACATGGGTGCATTCAGCTCCCCTGTCTGCAGACTGGCGCATGCACTCAGGCGCCCTGCTCAACACATACATAGAAAATGGCTATCTGAAGCACATGATATCCTGCCCCATGTAAATGCATGAAGAGAGTATTAGGCTCAGTTTATGAAACAAGAGTCCTCGCCCCATTTTGCAGTGGTTGCTGTGTCTTCCTACACAGTCACTAAGGCTGCCGTTGGTTGGGGCTTGACATCTCAGGCCGAGCCACTGGCGCTGACAGGACCTCTCACTATTGCTGAATAGATGACTCTTATGAACTGTGCAACACATGCCAAAAAGTATGGGCGCGCATGCTCATACATTTCCCCCATTGTGATCTCGGCATCTTGAGGATCGTACACATAGATCTGCTTCAGCATGTTGGCGCAGTGCTTCTTGAAGCTCTCCCGCGCACCCTGGCGGAGAGCGTTGTCAAGTGCACCGTAGACTGCTGCCACCTGCTCCTTCATGGTCTGCTCAAGGCATGCACCATATTCCAGTGTTGCCATTGCCTTGCGTGATGTCTGTTGCAGCAGTTGCACTGGCCGACTGGACTCTGAGCTCTCCAGGCACTCTTGTAGCACCTCAGCCGCATGTGCAGCTGTGGTCAGACTGTACACCTCCTTCATCGTCTTCAAGGGGAGGCGCTGTGCATATAATTCTGCATGACGACATAGCTTTCAGAGAGCAATCACATCAAGCTAAAATGAATCTTTACACATAAGTTGCCACAGGCAGAGTGTGCCATAGATGCCTTCCAACCCATTCCAACTCAGACATCTCAAGTGACACCCTGACAGGATATGAGCAGGTCTCAGCCTTTGCAAATGCTCAACTTTTAAGATGGGCACACACCTCTTTCCCGTGAGGGACTCTGAGCTGCCTCCTCAGCCGCATCACCAAGCTTGCCTGCAATAATATGGTACCACTCAGCACTCTGCAGGTTGGCTTGGAGGACGTATTGACTCAATACAGCGTGCATGCCGAGTGTCAGTCTGGTATCAACAGTAGCCGGCGGCTGGGTGACGTGAGATGTTCCGGACAGCAGGCTGAGATGAGTGAGAGGTAGGTGCTGGGCAGCTGGGTGTGGATGTCAAATGCAGATCAGCTAAGGAGAGATGCCATGCAACGCCAAATTCCCGGGTTCGGCCTTATTGCACAACTTGCCCCTGAGTCACATGCATCAGGGAGCTCACTCGGCAGCGTCGCAGAAGGGTGCATGCGTGGCTCCTGCCTGGTCTTAGTTGCGTCGAGAATGGGGAGGCCGTCCTCCTCTGGGTCAGTGTAGCCGACCACGCCTGCACCAGTGCATGCCCCATGTGAGTGAGGCATGCAGTGCATCAGCCTGCCTGGTCCTCCAAGGCGACCTTTGTATATCAGGACTGCCCAAGAGAGGGCAAGGATCGACAGCAAGCACCTACCCTCAGCTAGGCAGCTCTCTTACAGCCTCAAGAATGCGTAAATGAGCAGCCTGCCTACCTAATTCTTTGAGGTCTGTCAGAGTGGCTCGGCCCCTTGACAGCAATCCTGGGACATGCCCAAAAGGAGAAGGCCCGTCACCCTTGGGGGCCGCACTGATGCTCACGCTTGCGTTTGTTACTGCACAGAGGTTTGTCATTGGGCCCAGGCCGGGCAGAAGGGGCAAGTCTGCCCCCGGGTTCCATGTCATGTCCTGCAAAAGGGTGGTCAAGCACTCAGGCCGGGGTTTTAGAGTCAGCAGGCCAGATCATCTAGCACATACTCTGACACTCCCTTTTATGCTCAGCACTTTGAGAAACAACCACCAACTCGCAGCTGGAAGCTGAGAGACAGCTGCAGGGAATAGCTTGCAGCATTCGAGGAGGAAAGCACCCAAACAGTTCCGGAGTTTCACGTATTGGGCAGAACAAGATGCAAACCCACATTGCACAGAAGTGGTGCTGTAGGATTGGGGGTAGATGGTACCTCTGGCTGCCCTGCATCGATGTCATCGGCAGCCAGCGGCACTGCAGACTGGGTGAGGGCCTGGGGCGGCTCTTCCGGCCGCGCCGGAAAGATGGCAGTTGGAGCAGGAGTCCAGGTGATCCTCGATTGAGCACTGTCATCTGCAAGCACTGATAGCGCTTCATGTGCATTGCAGAGAGACAGCACGCCCCATGCATGATTGTCCCTCTTGGTAAGCCATGTCAGAAGTCAGCGCTACAGAACCTGTGACTCGCAGCAAGAAGAGCACGACGGGATGGCCACCTCTCGCAGGACAGGTTGCTGCGGGAACCACACCTAATGGGAAGCGCCTCGGGCGGGACCACCAGGAATTATCTGAAGAGGGTGTGGGGCTGCTGCTATCGCCGACCATCGTGCGCTCACCGCTGCTTGGCGTCCGGTCTTCAGGGCGACTCTCCCTCCACGCCACCTCAGCCTCTGCATGCCACTCAGGACTCACGTGGGAGGACGCATCATCAGCATATATGCCCCCGTGGGTTGGCGGATACTTTGGGGTAAGCTCTTGAGATGCCTGTGCCTGAAGTGCTGCCGATATAGCAACGTCTAGACTTCGGTGTCCAACATTGTATGTCCGCCGTGTGACGATTGTCGATGGCTTTGACAGCTACGAGACCAGTTTGAATTGCTTAGCTTCGTTCCTGTAAGAAGCTAGCTTCCGTTACTGCGGCTGATTTCCGAAACCTCGCAGCGATCGATAAAATACTTTCATCTCACACTACCATCAAAACCTAGCTTGCAAGTCCGTATACTGATCACTCATCAGGTTGTAGGTCGACTATACAGCCATCCTCTGGGACGAAGCAGTCATCGCACACCTTTGCACAGATCGCAACTCACCTCAGTGCAGTACGCCGAAAGCATTGAAAGAGCGCTACAATCAAGCTGAATTTCACAGTACTGACCGGATGTGATTGAAAGGTTGCAATGGCTCCTGGAACGTGAGGCAACAATGGAGGACCAGCCCAGCCAATTTCAGAAGACACTGATCAAGCAGTATCCGGCGAGAACAGCCTCTGAAACAGCGGAAAGCAGATACTGGCGCCGCTTTCGGGCTCCCGATACCTCACAGCAGGTGGGCCTGCACCTGCTTCATTCTAGTACAAGGACTATACCCTCTGCCTCACCTTCAGTGGCGCCTGCTGCATTTTGATTTCAAGGACCTATTATCACAATGTACCCTCTTGCCTAGACATGTCCTCCTGGAACCATTCCTGAACATGTTCAGGGAAAGGCTGAGCATGACTTTGCAACTTCGTGTAGGTGGGAGCAGTAACAAGCATAGACTTCTGCCCGCTGTATCCCTACAATTATGCGGTGACCAGCTCGACGCGGGTCATCATCTTTGATGCCCACACGCGCCGGCCGCTGACCACGCTGTCCCGCTTCAAGGACAAGGCCTACTCTGGCACATTCAGGAGCGATGGCAGGCTGCTGGTGGCTGGAGGCGAGACCGGCTTTGTGCAGGTCAGGCGCCTCAGCATGTACATGCAGCTCACTCCTGAACAGATGTAACAAACTCCTTGTCCACACTATGAGATGCATCCATCGGCTGCACCGGTGTGTAGCGCAGCAGTTGCCGGATACTTTTAAGATGTGCCAGATGCGTTTGTTATGAGACTCCTTGTATGGCCTGAGTATCCCTGGTGCCGCGTGCACATCCTGCTTCAGGGTGGTGAGGCACTTTGCGAGGCGAGGCGTGATGAATGACTTGCTACAGGTGTTCGATCCTCAAAAGCAGACGCTGCTGCGGCAGCTGAAGGGGCATCAGCGGCCGGTGCACACCACCCGATTCGCCCCGGACAAGATGCATGTTCTGTCTGGGTCAGATGATGCCACGGTAAGTGCCAGCAGCCATTTATGAAACAGGTTTTGCCCATTTGCGCATATGCGCAGCCTGCGAGGGCATTGACCAGGTCAACGGCAGAGTGCTCGTGGGCATGGCTCCTGGTAACAAGTAGTAGGGGACTCAGTGCATAGATGAACTTAGCTGATGGCAGAAGGCGTTCCTGCAGATCAGGTACTGGGACATCACAGCTGGGGAGCAGCTCTTCAGGCTGGATGGCCACACCGACTACATCAGATCGTCTGCATGCAGCCCCTCCTCCCAGGACACCTGGGCTACCGGTGAGGCTCCCTCATCTGCAGCAATTCCCTTCAGCCCACTGCAAAACATGGATCAAAGGTCACGTGGGTAGTGTTGACGATCAATTGTGCAATCCTGAAGGACCTGCAGGCAGCCAGCTCTGGCAGCTCAGACCTGTCATGCTGCTTGCAGGATCATATGACCACACATGCAAGATCTGGGACATCAGGAATAAGCAGGTGAGGCCCTGGCAGATGTCTTTGGGTTGCCAGACCAATCAGAAGCCGGACAACTCTCGGTCCTGTCAAACTCTCAGAGGGACTGATCCCAGGATGTCATTGTGGCTGCGTTTGCATAGCGTGAATGCTGTGGTTACATCTCTGGTCATGAGTCCTTAGACCAAAGTCATGTCCATGTGCAGTGTGTCATGACGATGGAGCATGGTGGCCCGGTGGAGGCGACAGCCTGGCTGCCAGGCGGATCGCTGCTGGCAACCGCTGGTGGCACAGAGATCAAGTGCGCAGCTGCCTGCTCTCAAGATATGCTATGCACTTGTATAATGCAGCACCTGTATTGGCACTCTTGTCCATATGTGCTTGGTATCCCATATATGCTGCCTTCTGGACCCAAACCCCTTGCTGTGGCGATCTTCTTTCTGGAGAAGCTAGGCGTGTGCCAGTCTTTGCAACAAGCGCATTTAAGCTATGCCTCATACACTGTACATTTGGTGCCGCTACCACACAATTCTTTCCATTGGTACAAATTTTGATGGGTACCATCACAAGGGTAGAGTGCTCAGTATCCCTGTGCTCTGTGCGCAGGATCTGGAATGTGCTGGCGGGAGGGCAGCTGCTAGCGCGTCTGGCCAATCACCAGAAGACTGTCACCAGCCTGTGCACCGCCAGCTCAGCGGGGCCGGCCGCCACGTCAGCACCGCGGCTGCTCTCTGGCTCCCTGGACGGCCATGTCAAGGTGCTGCCATTTCTCCTCCGCCTGCAGTACCCTCCCTGCTCATCTTTCTATCACTCACTGTGGCTGCATCATCTCTCGTGGTCTGATCAGCCAAGGCTCTCTGAGGAAACAGGAAGGTGAAGCGCCATAAGTCACAGACACATCTCAGATTTGAGTCGAGTGAGAGGTTTCTGCACTCAGCACGGCCTGACGCCTTGCGCTGGCACAGGTGTATGAGCTGGATGAATTTAAGGTGACACACGCCACAAAGTATCCGGGGCCAGTCATGAGCGTGGGCATATCACCCAATGCAGCCCTGCTGGCGGTGGGGCTTGCGAACGGCCAGCTCCTGGTTCGAAAGCACTCACACAACAAGGGCGCTGTGCCTGGGTTGCCAGGTGGGCACTCTCATGCACTGCCCACCATTATATACCACAGCACAATCCCCAGCCGGCCTCACCTGAATCTTTGTGTTTCAACCCTTGCGGATGGCCATGCGGTATTTCCAGCGAGGTGCACTGTGACAGTCGGCCCTGAGATGGGGAGGAGTGGCTGGCAAGAGTAGGCTGTGGCACTTAAAGTATAATGCAAGAGAGTATGATGCAGACAGCTGAGGGATCTTCTTACACGCAGGGGCACCATCAAAGCAGAAAGTACCCTACCAGCGCAGACTCACAGCTGCCAACTACCGCTACTTTACCAGGGGAGGCAATGAGAAGGCAGCCCCAGGCGATGTCCAAGTGCAGCTGCCCGGGCAGAAGAAGCTGGCAGCCTACGACCAGATGCTGCGGCGATTCGAGTGAGCCCGCCGTCCCTTAGCTCATGTGCACATGCCAGGGTGCCATGCTCGATGACAGGCGATCATATCAGACAGCACAAGAGCTACCTTTGGTTGGTACCCTTTGCGGGGTAAATCGGTTTCGGATTTGTCAGATCAGGGTTCTCCTCGGTGTTAAAGGGGCAAGGACATCTGTTTGATATATAGGTACCGGGCCGCCCTGGATGCGGCACTAGCAACAGAGCAAGTGGAAATTGTGGCGAATCTCCTGGAAGAGCTGGCAGCCCGCTCCGGCCTGGGTGCCGCGCTTGGTAAGGGGCTGAGCCCTGCCATTGCCTCTGACATTGCCCTTAGTCAGATTTGCCGAAGGCAGCATGATTTAGCTGACACTCAGTGTGGCATGCATATTTGTTGCTCTGAGGCGCAATGATCTATTTGCTGTCTGTAAGCTTTACAGCTGCTGTGTCAATGCATCTCATCGAATGGCTAATTGCACAGCTGCATTCGTGATTGGCACCGAGAGAGGCGTCCTTGATCACTGGCTTATAAATTTGTGTGATGGAGCAGGTGGCAGGGATGCGCAGCAGCTGGTCCCCCTTCTAGCGCACCTACAGAAACACATCGTGGACCCGCGCCACTCTAACCTGTTCATTGGGATCCTTAACAGGGTTCTGGACACGTACGGACCTGCGGTGAGCACTGCACACCCCCTATTGTTGCTGCAGAGTCCAGTGAGCAGAATTGTGGCAGTGGAAGTTGGAGCCCAAGTATAGCGACGTGGTGATGGAACGATGACAATCATGTACGGAGTGAAAGCTGATCCAATGGCAGGCACCTCTCCAGGCCCAGACGTGCATCATGCAGAATGCCTGGATAGAGGGCTCCCTTGCTGGCGTAAAGTGCCTGGCAGCATGGGAATTCACTGCATTGTGCAAGTGACAACTACTCTTCTGCAGCCGCTTGTCCTTATGCTGCTGTGATGTGCTGCCTGCAGCTGGGGGTGTCGGAGGACGTGGACATGAAGATCCGCCAGGTGCGGGAGCAGGTGAAGCTGGAGGCGAAGCTGCAGAACACCCTGCTGCGCCTGCAGGGGTCTCTGGAGCCCATCCTGTCTGTGGCTCTGTCTGCTGGAGGCCATAGCGAAGAGTGATGTGCATGGCGTAGCTCAGCAAGGCTCTGACGTGGCTTTTCACTGGCAGTCATGATCAGGGCGATGACCTTGTCATGTAGTGTAACTGCCTAGCGCTGGTGTGTTGACCTAAAGGCTAGAGCGATACACAATGCAATGGCGCCGCCCATGCAGCAGGGTCCTGCTAAATCCAAAAAGAGAACGCGTGAGAAACTATGACAAATGTGCAGAAAGAAGATAGATCTGTGTATGCATGACCCCCCTTGAATGTGCTTGCAAAGTTCTAGAAGCTGTATGCGTTGCGCATACTCAAAGCACCTGAACAGCTCTGCAGCAGGATAGACTTCACGCAGGATGCTGCTCATGCAGCCCAGGGTTCCAGCCCTGTGGCATGGTCTGGGAAGTAAAATGTGGAATTGGTTCAGCAGACGGAACACTGAGGAAATTTATAGACAACCTTATGTACTTACAGGCTTTCAAGAAGCAGAGCCCCCATGCACATTGTACCAGGCCAGATAGGAGCTGTACCAGTGCTCATAGCATGCATACCAGCTGCTGTACTGCGCTTGCCAGCTCTCGTACTGCCTGTGCCACTCAGCCCACTCCAGGGCTTGGTACCTCTTGTACATCGACACAGGCACAGTCACCATATCTGAATCACCAGCCTGTGCTGTCTGATGTGCCTGTGCTGCTCCCTGTGTAGCTCCAGCTGCTTGCGATGCATGGCTGCGGTCCTGTGCTCGAGCAGCATGCTGGGCTGGCCCACCGGCCAGATCCGCCCATTCCGCCCAGAGCTTGCTTTTCCCTGCCAGCTCTGCTGGGTAAGGCTGCTCAGGTGTGCTGCTGGCTGCATCTACCATTGTAGGCTGCCCTGCTGCAGAGCCTGGGTGTGCTGCTGCTCCTGATGGCCCCACATGGCTATGGCTGCTACCTTGGGAGGGCTGGGCGGCACTCTGGGCTTGCCAGGCTGCCCAATCAGCCCAGGCCTTGGCCTGGGCGGCTAGCTCTGCAGGCGACCATTGTCCAGAATCTGTAACACCATGTCCTGCTACCTTAGCAGCAGCCTCTTCTGCGCCCACACTGCTTTGATCGCCTACCTGACCATGATAGTATGTGGAGGCTGGGAACAAAGTATTGGCCTCCGAATGCTGAGCAATTCCGCTGTACAGCCAGGTCTGCTGCTCTGGTGCAACACTGGCTGGCTGATCCGTGATATTAGCTGCGAACACACCCACATCAGGGGCGCACCCTACTGTCTCAGAGAGTGCTTCAGTCTCTTTTGAGGCCAACTCCTCTTCAGCTTGCCTCCAGTGAACTTCCTGAGCAGAACCACACATAGACACTCAGCAGTCTGTCACAAGTGCCGTGAGTACCAATCAGCAGCAATGTCACACAACAGGTATCTCTGCATGCATGTTGTACCGGAGAGGGGCCTGTAGCAGGTGCATTGTATGGAGTAGCGCACCAGTATTGCCTGCTCAAGAGCCAGCTCCTGAGCTTCCTCCTTCCTGGCAGCTGCTGCGCCATGTCTGTTGCCCTGAGTGTAGTCCCTCTGTGGAAAGGGTTCCATGACAGCTGGCGTAATGCTCGGTGTATTCTGCTGGCCTGTATCTGCTCCTTGGCTAGTCCCACCCAATGGGGCTGTGCCTGGCATATCAGCTGCTCCCGGCACAGGAGTCTGCTCACCAGGCCATCCTGCACTGCTGCATGGCTGCGCTTCAGCATTGCCTACAGCAGGGGCACAGCTGTCCTCCACCAGTGGTTGAGGCCTCTGGCGCTGTTGACTCTCAGTCGCAGCTGCATCATGTCCTGAGCTGGAAGCCTCTATAGCCTCTGGCGCGGGTAAGCCTGCGGCACTGTTCTGCTCCCCACTGCTCTGTGCTACAGGTCCTGCAGATACTGTCTCTGAGCCAGTGTGCTCGCTTGGCTGCGATGCAGGCTCTGCTTTGGGCAGGCTGGGCACTGCAGCGGGCGGCTTGGGCAGCGTGATGAAGAAGTCACCAGGCTGCAGCTTCGGCTTCCTGGGCGGCAGTGCTGCTGTTGGCCTCGGCTGTAAGGGCCCAGCCTCTGCTGTCTTACTGTCATCACTGGTCTGCATGACTCTTGCGTCCATGGGTGCCTCCTCTTGGCTAAGGGCACTTGCTGGCAGAGCTTCACTTTGTGCAAGAGCTTCCTCCACCTGCACACATGGCCGCATTAAGGCATGTGCTGCTGTTTCAGTTAAAGTGTGTGAACATCATATGAGGCACCTAGAAACGCATCAGAGGCACACATGGCCGCATTAAGGCATGTGCTGCTGTTTCATTTAAAGTGTGTGAACATCATATGAGGCACCTAGAAATGCATCAGAGGCAGAAAGACAGTGAAGTCAACATTGAGGTGCGGAGGCAAGCATTGTCAACCACTGTGGTGTGGCATGTGCCTGAGCAAGCATGTTGGCACGTGTGCAAGAACCACACCCGCTGCAACAGAGCTGCTTTCCTGCGCTGAAGCTCTGCGTCACCCATATCAGCCTGGGGTGCAGGTAAAGCAGGCTTTGGCGCCTGCTCTGCTGAGGTGCCGCCATTGCTGTGGAAGGACCCCTCATGGATTGGCTGTTCTGTGAGTGCTTCAGACTCCGTAGAGATTGTCTTGCTCTCAGTGACTGCAGCCTCAATTGCTGACTCTTCTGCAGCATCCTGTGATGGGTGCACTGCCGCTTCTTTGCTGTCCATCTGCATGTGAGGAATGCTTGCTTACAGGAACTCGGGACCACATACAGAGTCATCCTGTTGTGTGATGAATGGTTTTAGAACGGTCTCCTCGACCGCACTGTGGTCTGGGGCACTTGACACACAGATAATAGAGAATACAATGTCCACCTCAGTACTGGAAGCACTGGGCTGGCTCGTGCAGCTACAAGACTTGTGCATCCAGAAGTGTCTCTCGTATAGAGGTATGTCAATCCCCTATGGGTCACACCTTGCGATGACGGGCAGCTGTACTATGCTTCAGATCAGTGGTCGGCTGGTGGGTGTATGCCAGTCCGTCAGCAGCTGCGTCTGCTCGAGGCCTTGCATGAAAGCTGTAGTAGTTTACCCTTCAATAATCACGCTTTTGAAGTCCTTCTGGCGGGCCTTTGCAAAATTCATGGACCACCCCAGACGCACGTGCAGGCATGCCATCAATCTGCCAAAGCTACAGAAGCCAAAAATGTGCTCGAAGATGCCCGGAAAGATCCAGGATATACTGCAGAATACCACGCCAGCTTGCACAATTGCAATAAGCTGTGCGTCATAACACTGTGCGGCATGGCATGTCGTGCTCCATGCCAGCTGATGCTGCAATGCTGATCACTCGGATTGCCTAGCGCAAGATTACACGGCTCTGTACTGTCATTTGAGTGCCTCTGCTGCCCCAGGCATGGCCTTAGAGGCCCTGTCGAGATGCAGACAGCATGGCTTCAGTCCTCTGAGCCCAACTTATCCCTACCATAGACCCTCGAGAACATCGCATAAGATCAGCTGTGGTGTTCTTGACACCATCAGGCAAAGTTTTGGGGGACTGGGTGTGGGCAGCAAGAGTGCGAGCGAGAGCAAGTTACTACAGGCCATTCAAGGAACAAAACAAGGCCTAGAGACCTCTGCAGCACAGAAAGCAGACATTCTGGCTGCTGTTGAGGAGCTCGTAGAGGCTGGAGCAGGCACAGGGACGGCATCCTCACAGAACATCAATGCAACCTGGAAGCTACTGTGGACAACTGAGAAGGTGCAGACCCTCGCCATACTGCTCTGTGAACCGCATCGAGGAACTTGCAAGTCCAGGTGATACTGTTATTTTCTGTTTACATGTCATGCCACTGGACAAAGGAGCATTGACGGTACACAGATCACATGCAGGAGACTCTTTTCATCCTCAAGCAGGCAAGGTGGTTTGGGACTGAGGCAGGAGATGTTTACCAGGTGACAAATGCCAGCCCTTCCCTTGCTGGAAGCCTGCACGTGCATTTGCATGCTGTGACATGTGTCCCACTAAGCTTTGAACGTCCTCACGAGGATGTCTTAGGCGACTTGCTGAGTCTCTGCAGGCCCATGCAGCCGCTGTGGCACTTTCAGCAATTGCTTCTCATGCAGTGCAGGTAGTTGACGTCCCAGGAGGTGCCTTGAACAATGTCATCACCTTCCAAAACGGAGCAGCATTCATTGTGGACTCCAGCCTGGACCTTGACGCTGACAATCCCCAGCGCTTGAACTTCAAGTTTTCAGGAGCCAAGCTGAAGCTCCCGAAGCGCACCGTCTCGCTTCCACCGTTTGGCAAGGGCTGGTGAGCCTATCATAGTGTATCTGAGCACTGAGGACATTTCACACAGGATATCTCACGCAGCAGAGCCTTCCTCCACTCTCTGTTGTGCAACAACAGCTCATCCAAAAAGAGCATAGCTGCGAGCCGCTGTGACACCTCTGTTCAGTTTATGCGTGTTCACGTAACTGAGGGGCAACTTGTGGATATGCATGCGCCGCTCTCTAAAAAGCAATCCGCGGGTGCAGGTTTGACACTGTATATCTCGGGAACAAGATCAGAGTAGCAAAGGATATACGCGGCGACACTCTCGTTGTAGAGCGGGATGGGGCACCAAGGTCCTTTGAGTAGAGAGAACCCTGAGCCATAACATCCTGCCTATCAGGGCACGCTGAACCTGGATCAAGTAGTGACGCCCACTGGCAAATGGCCTATCCTATAATATCTGTTACAAGAGGGCACTGCTTAATGTTTTCTACCTCGGACGTTCTTCATCAGCCTTGGACAGGAAGCACTCCTGATAAACATAGCTATTTATAATTTGTCATTTGCATTGCTCAGTGCACAACTGCAACAGGAGTGTTGCTTTGCTCGGAGTCAGGGAGAGCCCTGCATACTTGGAAGGTTCCAGCCACCCCTATGTTACAACTGTATGTGTCCCGTCACACTCTGATAGAGGTCTTTGTATGTGTGAGAAAGGCTGCCAACAACCCTGTCCGCTAGCCCGGAGTGCACAGCGGGGTAGAAGAACAGGGTGTCCCCCAGCAGCAGCAGAAAGCCGCAGGTAAGCACAATGGCCACAGGCCTTGGCAACTCAATCTTCCTGCCCTTGGCCCACTTCTTGAGCTCGCTCTCTGCTGCCAGCAGCGGTCCCTGCAGGCTGAAAAACAGGAACCACCGCCACTCCACCCCATGCACTCCCGCTCCGGCAGACCACCTGGGTAGCAGATCACTCCAATCAGATTTGCTCTGCCAGAGTGAAACTCTTGGAGTATCTCGCATAGCATGCATCACAGCATTGCAAGCCATTGTCCATACTCAGACCTGTCTTAGCGTGCAAGTGCTCCAGCTACATCAGAGCTGACCACATGCAGGCGCTTGTCTTGGAGACGGCCCCTCATCTCAGATTACCATGCACCAAGCCTGGCACTGCTTGTGTGCTGTCTTTGCAGCTGGTCTGCCTGCAGCTGCACTGTTGTACTAATTTGCGTTTACATTGCAGTGTTGTACTGTAGGGCGGCCAGCGCACCTCAAGATGAGCTCATGCACCATCCCACTAACCACAAAGGATACTGCAACACCCAACTGGCGCCTCGAGTGAGAGCGCCTCCCAGATACATCCCCATCCTTTACAAGGCGCCCCTCCATGATTGGATCATAGACCTGCATGCCCGAGATCTGTGTTTCAATCCACCATCCTGGTACACGGCTTCAGCTCAGACTGCAGTCTTGCAGCCCGCAGTCTCACAGCAGGTCTTCGCATGTGACTAAGGTTCCCAGAGTCTCCTAGGAACAATGTAGCCATTACGAGTGATGTGAGCAGCCACCGCCAGAGCACAGTGACACACGGGATACGGCTGTACCAGAAAGCGCAGAGCGTTGCCAGCTGTCAGGTTCCAGCGCCGCGACCAGAAGTCGGCGATGCTGCTGCTGAGGTACGGCTGGTCAAAGTGGGGCGCGATCCTCAGTCCCACCATGCTTGTGGCCAGGCTGGCTGGCCCATCCATGAGCAGGCTCAGGAATGCATACATCCCCAGAACTGCACGGCAGCAGATTGCCATGAGCTTCAGCCCTCCTCTGGTCGACGGACTGCATGCTTTCTGCAGTCTAGGCCTCATGATACGAGCGCACTGGTGCGCTGATTCTATTTGCATCCACTCGGACATTCAGCAGACGCAGGGGACTGCACAAGCTACCGATCACTCCTCCTGCATGTTTGTTTTGGCAATTTTGTGCGACGATAGGATGCCTGACATGACATGCAGTGCGGACGGAGACTCACTGTATAGAAAGTTTCTGAGCTCGACGGGGAGCTCAAATCTGCCCAGCAGGAACACTACCACTCCCAGGATGACGCCCTTGATCAGGAAGCCCAGCACCAGCTGCCCTGCTGTGCCTCCATCATCCGCCAGACGCGCGTTGGAGGCCACTCTGGGGATGCGGTTTACGCCTGTCTTCACCATACCGACAGCGCTGGCAAGAGGATCTGCGCATCATGCACCAGAGTTGTCGCCATGTCCTGTGCACTGCCAGTCTCTGCATGGCTGCACGGGATGCTTGCAGGCTCCTGCTGGCAGGGCCCGCGGGGCAAAAATGCATTGGTCAAGAGTGGGAGGCGGATGCTCTGTTGGGCTAGCTGAAGGCTCACTCTGCATGACTGTCTGTGGCGTGATCGGCATACATAGGACAGTTGCAAACTGCACTGGGTCCAAGGTCTCTGTGAGACTTCCACGATTCAGGCAGAGCCCAATCACCTGCGCAGGGAAAGCCTGTCAGAATAGTCCTAAAAGCTTGAGGGGCTCAGAGTAGCAGGGCTGTGGCAACAGTGCTGCGCACCTTGAAGTTGCCAAGCCATGAAAGCAGGAAGCAGACAGCCAAAGCTGTGCATATCTCTGTGTCACGGCTGAACAGGGCTGGCGCGGCAAAATTGGACAATACTATAGGAGCACTGAACGCTACTCTAGCTACGCTGCCTGGAGCTGTTGTGTTGGCAACGCGCCGTAGGTACAACGAAATAAAGACACAATATGCAAGGAATGTTTGTATGCGGAGCAGGTATGAAGCGAGGTATGTGACCAAGATGTCTGGTGCCATCTAATACATGCTTGTTGACTGGCTTCGACAGACTCTTGCACAAGCGTCGACTCTTGCAATCTAATACAGGTGCAAATGTACCTCCTCTGCCTTCTATTGTCCTACAGATTGTCGTCGGTGAGGCATTACTGTCATCTGAAGGATTGACTACTTTCGGGGGGACCTGAACAGGCTCAAGAAGCAGAATTTGCAGAGGCTCTGAGGCAGAGAGTATAAAAGCTACAGTGTGGCTGCCATACGCAGACTGGCAGTGGGAGCACACCTGAACCCTTGCAGTGTGTAGTGCGCAATTCTACTCATGGATATCGGTCGGAGTGGCTGCTCCAAAACAGCCCTCTTGGTAGATCAGGTAAGCCTTCCTGTGACTCCATCACCAATCCGAACATACAGGAGCTGACAGATAGCCTTAAGCTTAGAATGCTAAGCAGCAGAGAGTGCCGATTGAGGAGATGAAGCTGCAGAAGCTATACGACAACCATGCTGCTGCCACTCCTAACGGTGTCTCTGTGCGGCCCCTGGTGCTTCTGAAGCTTGCTATCTGTTGTCTATCTAAGCGTCACATTCAGCTGTTGCCGCGCTGTGCAGGACCCGCCAGCCCCGCTCAGCGGGTGTGACTTTAAAGGGCTAGCTTTTGAGCAGCAGAGAGATGCAGCAGTCCACAATGTTGAGCTAAGCAGCCAAGTTGCAGATCTTAAAGCGAGGGTGGCCAGAATTGCCAGCGCCTTAGCAGTCCTGGAGACAAACGTCACCATGACCACGTCGCAGCTGCATGCGCACGGGGAGGTGCTACGGATAAGTAAGTTTTCTTTGCTATCCTCAAGTGGGCAGGATTCCAGAGGTTGGTGAAATTCTGCTGCTGTCCTGCTATCTGTTGTATAAGCTTGCAGTTGTTCGTGTCCCAGTGACTGTCTCAGGGGACGACCGTGAGCGTGTCCGACGGTCACGCTGTTGCTAGCACAAATGCATCATGATGTATGATGTTGCCACAATGTACGCCTCGAGTCATCTGTGTTCACCTGCAGCTGCTGGACCTTTGATGCTGTGCCGTATCCGCAATCGCATGCGCTGGCTGGTCTTGGAGCTCCTGCATGTCAAAGAGGAGGAGCGCGCACAAAGGATTATGCACTGGGAGAGCTATTGGGCAACCGTCAGCTCTCAGTCTGAGGAGGTATGCCTAGCCCACTCTTTGTAGAGCTTGTATGACAGGCAGACATATCTTGTCACAGCCCTTAGGGTGTCTAGGGTATGGACATATGTGTGGGGAGATGTGAATGAATAGCATCATCAGTGAAGGGCGCCTCTTGTAAGCAAGACTGAATAGGGAGCGTTGCAATGCAGGGTGTGAAGGAAGTCTTTGGGCAGGAGATCTACAACTTTCTGTTCATCAACAGCAAGACCAATCACGACATCGCAGATGTGGAGGAGGAAACATGCCAATCCATCAAGCTTGATGCCTCAGCGGAGGTGAGGAAAATCTACCTGGACATCATCGATAGTGCAGAGACTAGCGAGGTCAGGCTTGGAGCTGGCAAGGCTTACTGCTGGATCTATGGGGCACCCAGCATTGAAGCGGCTCGCGCAGCTGTTAGCAAGGAGCTTGTCGCCTAGGTGATTAGCCTCACGGGCTTAAGCATCAGGGTGGTGCGTGCATTGGTTGGTCTCAATTCCAGATGGTATAAAATATGTGTCGTATCACTGTTTGATTGTTGTATTGAGTGGCCCTTACACGAGCTTCTTGGCAGTCATCATCTGAAGGTTGTAACAGCTGTCCTTAGGTGCTCAGGGTGCTCACTAATGTCAGCAGCACTTAAACAGGCATCTTCTTAGCTGACTCCAAGTTGGGCCTCAGAGTGCAGCATGTTCAGCTATAAATGGATTGCGAGGTTGAAGACTTTGGCTGGCACACTTTTCAGCAAGACATAAAGCTTTTGGACATGCATGACTATAGTTTTAGTATAGTAATTGCAAACAGTCTGCTCATGTCTGGAGGCTAAAGCTGTTGTCCAGCAAAGCATTGCCCTTAGCAGTAAGTGCGGTTCTCTTTCAAAGCTGTACAACAGACACACTCCGGAGGAGGATCCTAGCCTTGAGGCAACAAGTGTGCCACTCAAAGCTGCTGGTGTTAGACGCCTTGCTTGGGAGCGCTGCAGCCTTCGTATTTAGCGCATGTATCTGTGATGGCGCGATAAGCGCTGTGTAGAAGGCAGCTGCGCGCTCATGCTCGGACATTCTCCTTGCTGCCCAGGGGCACCCTCTGCTTGTCAGACAGGCCTCCCCTGCCCTTGGCCTTGCTGAGGTCAGCCATCAGCTGCTCCCGCTCCCTCTGGGACTCCATGGCCTGGATAGCAGCCTTCTCGCGCACAGCCTGCAGCAGTGTACAGCCTCTGGAAAGACACTCAACGCACCATTCCCTAGACACTCTTCACTGCACAGATCAGATGCATCAAGGAGAAGTCATACTGGCCCTGATCAAAGCATCATCAGGAAGGGTGAAGAGCAAGGTCCAGAACATTGATGAATGAATGTTGGTGTGCGGCCAGAAGCACAAGCTGTTACCTGAAGGTCGCGGTTGGCTCTGTTGGTGACAAAGTCCAGCTCATACTCCAGGCCGCGCACATCCCTCAGATTGTCAAAGGCCCTGCAGAAGCAGCGCCTCCGTTGAGTGACGCCATAGCCTTGCTCAGATCTCAGCGTCAGCATCTGAGGGGTGCATCCCCGCCCAACTCCATGTCCAGCACTCAGCAGGCTTCTCCGAAGCGCAGTCAGATCCTTTCAAAAGGGCAGCATGAGTGATTGCAGCAATATGGCAATCAGGCAATGGGCCAGCCTTGTGGCAGTGCACTGTGCTTCCATCATCCGGTACTGCAGCACTTTCCTGCTCTCTTCCCAGCCAGTATGACATGTGTGAAATGGGGAGTACCCTGTGCTGCCTCCGTTCTGCTTGAGGTCCTCGCGGAGGCGGTACTGCAGGGCGGCCAGCTTCTCCTCGCGCCGCTTGCTGCGCCGCAGCTCGTCCTCCAGCGCGCTGATGCGTTGCGCCGCCTGCAAGGGCGCTCTTCCTCTCAGCAGGCATGGCAGCCCTGCGTCTTCTGCAGACCACGGCTTACGTGCACTTCGCAGCCTCAGGCAGAGCAGCTCTTCAGGTGCCCTCTAGTTCCTGATTGCATCAGAGGCACTGCCATTACTAGCCTACATATGTGGCAATTGTACGTGAGGTAGAGCACAGTTGTACAGCCTCTATCGCAATATTGCAGGGGTACGACTGCATTGGGAATGCATCAAGAAGTGCTCCAACCCCACATGGCTTTGGAGTACTGGACACCTCAGAGAGGCATGTACCAAGGGGCATACCTGAGGGGAAGCGCCCGCCTGGGCAGCGGGCGCCCGGCTGGCGAGGGCGCGGTTCTCCTCGGCCAGCTGGTGCAGGCGGGACTCCAGGCCCTGGATGCGCCCGTTCAGCTGCGCCACGCGCCGCTCCGCCAGCTCGCACCTTGGCCACCTGGCGAGCAGTAGCAGACATTGCTTGCAGGAGCCAGACATGCATGTTGCTGCTGGTTGACCTTGTAGCAGGCACTCAATACTGCGCCCTTGGGAAGCCGCAGCCATGAGGGGAAGATGTATGTATGAGAGGCAAAGCCTGACACGCGTATGACCACAGAGAGGAGACTCACTATCTTTGCAAGTTACACTCTGGTATTGTGTGGCAGGCGCCTGCAGGTGCCTAAGTTGCTGGCATCCTCACACAAGCCGGGTACCAGAATAAAAGCAAGATAGTCTCTTGGAGTCACCTGGGAGTCCGAAGCATCATGGGGCTGCAGGCGCAGGGTGCAGGTCTGCTCCAGTTGGCGGTTGAGCTTGTCCAGCTCAGAGCGCAGCGCCGCCACCTGCGCAGCGTGCTCCCGCGCTGCGCGCTTTGCCGCCAGGGCCTCCGCCTGTGCGGCCTGCAGCGCTGTCTGCGATGCCTGCCCACCCTGCATCGCAGCTTGTTTATATCATGCGTGATGCCCAGTGCACCCACCTGTACTTATGACCTTCTGCTTGTTATAAGGGACCACATGGCAGCATGAGCATTGTAATAAGCCCAGGGGTGCATTACCAGAACCTCCAGGAGATTATCATGAAGGCCCTGCTCAGGAAGATGTTCTCTAATCCCGTTTCAGTCTTAGAGGGACGTGCCTGGACGGCTGTGGAGGCCTGGAGATGGGCAGCACGTAGCTGAGCCTCCAGACTTGCTCTGCTGGAGTCCACCTCCCTCAGCCTGTCCTCAGCCTCGGCTAGAGCCCTCTGCACAGCACCAGGAGCTGGACTACTCACTGGCCTGATACATACGACCATGAAGTACTTGCGCTCAAATGCTGTGTGTACAGATACCGCACGCTACACAATCTACGGGTGATGGTCATATCGTAAAAGCAAGGCTGCGTCAAAGGATGGTGGGAGAGGTAAAGCTCTGGACTCTTTAAATACTCCCAAAGGTGTGCTTGCCTGCAGCAAGGCCTCCTTGCTCTGGGCGGCACGCCTCTCCTCTTCTGCGCCGGCCGTGAAGCTGCGCGGCTGCTGGTCCAGCTGCTCTGTGGCGGCGGCCAGCTTGGCGCGGGCGCTGTCCAGCTCAGCACTGAGCTGTGCCTGGGCTGCTGCGGCGTGCTTCCTGCTCTCCGCAAGCGCATGCTCCTGCTCTGCCTGTAAGGATACACCACGTTCTCTCACTGCATGCCACAGCTGATGTTGCAGACAGGGTATCTGCATTGCTGGAATTGGCCATGGCAGGGGCTCTGAGAAGTCTGCAGAGATAGGATCGGTCCTCCATGGCCTTTGGACACATTGCATGACTGCATGCTGAGCACCAGGAGCACGTACGGGCACCTTGAGGCCTGCCAGGGCGCTGTCCTTGTCAGCGCCCGCCCCAGCGCGAAGCACCTCGGCCTCGCGCTGCGCTGCCGCCAGCTCAGAGCGCGCCGCCTCCACCGCGTGGGCAGCCTCCACGTCAGCAGCTGCCTTGCGCCTGGCAGCATCCTCCACATCTGCCTCCAGCTGGGCCACCTGAATTGGCGTCAAGGCACCTTACATCCACACCTTTCATAGGCGGACACCAGTCCACTCCAACAAGGCCCCAGTAGCAATTGCCCTTCAGTGATGATACAAAGGGGGCAATGCCGAATGAGGTTGCATCAGCACAGAATGAAGTGCACCCACCTTGCGCACGGAATCCTGGTGTATGGCCTGCTCCTTTGCAAGGGCGTCTTCTAGCTGAGTCAGCCCCTGCTGAGCCAGGTCCAGCGCCTCCTTGTGCACATCGCGGGCCGCTGCAGCATTGTGCAGCTCCCGCTGCAATTGGCATCCTGACATCTCAGCACATACTTGGTTGACACACCAACGCGCCTATGATGGTACAGCACATCAGCTCATGTACATGACGATTGACGATGCTCCATCACATCCATTCAGGGTGCATTTAGGCAGCCCTCAAGGCAGCCTAGTGCCAAATAAATAATCAAGGTGCATTACCTGTGCGTCGGTGAGGGCGCCCTGCAAGGCCTGGAGCTGTGCACATGAGGCCTCCTCTTGCTGGCGCAGTGTCTCATTAGCGGCCAGGCCCTCCTGGCGCACTTCCTCAAGCGCTTCGCGCAGCTGCACAAAGGTGGTGCCCGTCAGGCATAGGGCACAGAAGGAGTCCTTATGAATACCTGCAAGCGACTGAGTGGATGCCACACAGGGCCTAATGCCTGGCCAGAGCCGTGCAAGCATCTTCTGCAGGTCACGTACTTCGCCATGGCACATCCTTCTTCCTGAGGTGCTTTGGGAGTGGATCTCACTCATTGTGACTTAGTTGTGAAATCATCGTCTCACCTGCTGTGACTCGTTCTGTGCCTCGTCCAGGCTGGCAGACACCTGTGCCAGCTGCTGCTGCGCCCGGTCAGCCTGCGCCTGCCTTGCAGCCTGCACGGACTCTATGCTCTGTGCGCTCTTCTGCTGCATGTCCTCCAGATCCGCATGCAGCTGTGACACTGTAGCCTGAGCCTCTGCCAGCTCCTGCTGCGCAGCCTGCAGACACGGGACCAGCACGTTAGGATGTCTCTGAACTGACATGAAAGGTCACAACACTGAGTGCAACTCAAAATCTGAATATGTGTCCCTAGCAGAATGCCTATCAACAAGGGTCGACTTCAGATGTACAGGAGTGTTCCTCTCCATGGTACGAGATGATGCTGAATAGGAGCCTACCGCTAGCGTCTGTTCAGTGGCAGCAAGGGTGGATTGCAGGGTCTCCTTCTCAGCCCCCAGCTTCTCCGCAAACTCCTTCCACTGCTCCGCGGAGCTGACAGCGTCCTTCATGCGGCTCTCCCAGTCTGCATTGCTGATTGCGTGCTGCTCCTGGGCTGTCGCCAGCTCAGCGGCCTTATCCGCCAGCTCAGCCTGCAGTCTCTCACCCCTCGAGCATGCCTGAACCCGTCATGTAGATACTTGCAGAACGGCCAGCAGCACTGACGCAACATGCGCCACGCAACATCAGCTGTAATGACATGACGTAGGGACGCTACATGGTGAATGTCACTGGGATGCATTGATCTGCACCGGCCTCACCTGCAGTTTCGAGGCTTGCTGCCGCAGAGAGGACTCTGCCTCTGCCAGCACTGCACTGCTCTGCTGCATCTCAGCCATCTGCGTCTCCAGTTCCTCAATCTGCACACATGCATACAAACCTTCACCTTATGCCATCACAGCGGCTGTCAAATGACTTTGATTGCCACATGATGTTGCAGCTGCCGTCCACCCGCTCTGACCGGCTCAGCCATGGCATTGCAATGTTATTTTCCGGCAGGATATCATATTAGGGCAGATGCCTGCCAAGACATCGTGTGTCTGGCAGCAACATCACCCTGTCCCCAGCTATTGGATTCATGCTCACATTTTGTGACAGGTCATGCCTGCGCAAAGGCCTACCTTGGAGGTGCAAGCGCTGAGCTCAGCCGAGACGGCTGCAGCGCCCGCCTGCGCCTCCTGCAGGCTGCCCTGCAACTGGGCAGCCCGGGCAGCTGCCTCCTCGTGCGCAGCCGAGGCGTTCTGCAGCTGCGTGGACAGGTCCGCCAGCTGCGCCTGCAGTCCCTGGTTCTCCAGCTCCATGTCATTCAGCTGTCCTGCACGCAAAGGCATCCCATGTTCAGGCAAGATGCACTGAGTCGTGAGGGTTGTTACATCTAGCATGCATATTTAGAAGGACATATGGCACCTGCGCCTGCTCTCAGAAACCTTACAGTGCCCTGCCGTCAGGGCAAAATCCATGTGCAAAGTAAGTACAGCCTTCTGCAGACAGAACTGCATGGAAAGCACCAAGGCGAAGTAACAGCGATGTGCTCAAGTACAGCACCTTCCAGCTCCTGCTGGTACTTGGCATGCTCCTGCGCAGCTGCACTCAGCCTGGCGACTTGCTCCTCCAGGCCAGCCCTCTGGGCCTCTGCCTGGCTGAGCGCTTGCGCTGCAGCGGCGGCCGCCTGCAATGCCGCCTCGCCGGCAGCTGCATGCTCCGCCTGAAGCTTCTCCAGAGCTGCAGCCATATCAGACCTCTCTGCACCCAAAGCTTGCAGCTGTGCGTCCAGCTCAGCAGCCTGCACAGCAGAGAGGACCTCAGCATGCAAGCCTATGGCAGAACAGAGCTGGACACTCGCATCTTTTGACTGCCCTTGACAATGTGTTGCAATGAAAGGCTCATGATGTGACCCTGCTGAAAGCCCTCTCTCACATTGGGCGCTTTACTGAAGCCCCTCACAGCCTGTACTGGGCAGGTGCAGGTGTTGAGAAATGCCGGTCACCTTTGTCTCAAGCGCTGTGCAGGCTGCGGTGGTGTCTTGGAGGCACGCATCCGAGGCTGCCCTCTTCTCATTGAATACCGCCTCCTTGGTTGCGGCTGCCGCCGAAGCTGCTTGCATCTGCGTGCCACAGCGCTGCTGCTCAGTACCTGCCTCAGAGGCTGCCTTCACAGGATCCGTGATATACATTGGCTGGCACACCCCTGTCCAATGCTGGCTCATATGCACAAAGGGGACTGAAAGAAGCCATCATTCCTCCACAGCTTGCAGCTACAAGAAATGCAGCGCTAAAGATCCCAGAGGTGGCAACTCCCTGTATGTGAGCAGCGCCCTACCTCAGCTCTTGCCTGCTCCAGGTCATCCTGGAGGGCCTTGTGCGTGGCCGCAGCCGTGGAGGCATCCTCCCTGGCCTTGAACTGCGCGTCTGCTAGCTCCTCATTGGTCGCCTTGATTTGCTTCTCCAGCTCATCAATCTCGGGAAGCCGCGCCTGTGAACGACAATCTAGGATCAGGTCAATCAGACTGCTCAGCAAGGCGATGACACTGAGTGCAGTGCCCATCTCCAGCTGCGGTCTTGACACATCGCTGTAGGACTCAGTGACACCCCTCTCACCGCTTGCGGCTTTGTCCAACGCACACACTGGGCGGGAAGGAACATGCCAAGATAGGCATGCATGCATACAAGTATCGAGCATCTCCCGCTGCTGGCTGCGTGCCTTGTGCACGCTTGCCATCATTAACTTGTTTGGCATTTGGCGAGAGACCAATCTACATATCTCTGGGCGGGCGCTGACCTCCGCAGAGACGAGCTTGTCCTCGCAGGCCTGCAGGGATGCCTTGGTCGCAGCGAGGCTGCTCTCCAGGGCCTGCTTGCCTGCCGCCAGCTCAGCAACGGAGCTCTGCGCCTCCGCCAGTTCGCGTGCCACCTCAGCGCTGGCTGCTTCAAGCTCAGCACACTCGCCTGTCTTGGCATCCAGTTCCTCCCTGCAAGGCATGTCACGGAAGCCGTTGAGTTATGAGTCTCTGGCCATGGCAATGAAACAAGGTGTCAATACATATCTAAGGGTTATGGTAGACTGCAAACATCCTGCGGACTATTCAAGCAGGCAGGTCTCGCAGGGATATAGGACAATAAGAAGGAGGCGGTGTACTTGAGGCTGGTGTGGGCGTCGCCAAGATTGGCATGCTCAGCCTCCAGGTTGGCAAGGGCGACAGCCAGCTCATCTCGCTCCTTTGACAGCTCAGCGGATGTCCCCTGCGCCTCTGCCAGCTCGCCTGCTATGTTGTCACACTCTCCTGCAAGGCACAGGAGGTGTCACCCTGATGCGAGGGCAGATTATGCTCCTGCAGGATCATGCCTGATATACAGCACTGTAATGTGCTGCTTCTGGATTGGATGCAAGCACTTGCTCCCATGCGTGACGCTGAGCGCTTGCCACTCAAGTATGCTGATTGATTGATACCAGGTTTGGCTCCGCATGTATAAGGCATCCTGGTTCTAGTCAACTAACAATCACATGGACAACATCTAAGGTCAGCAAGCACCTTTCTTGACCTCCAGGGCGAACTGGGTCTTCTCCAGGTCGACCTGCAGGGACTTGACGGCGTGCTCCATGCTGCTGAGCTGGCCCCTGGCCTGGTTGAAGTTTACCATGATGCTCTCGCGCTTCTTCTCTGCCTGCGCATCCCGCTTCTCCAGATCCTGCACGAGCCAACCTCACCTGTCACTGGATGTGTGGGTAGGGCTCTAACCAACATGGGCATCTCTGTCAGGACTGCTATCGGGACGCATTCCGTATGCACCCTAGGAGAAAGCCCTGCAGTGCGCGCTTATGTGGCTTGCACAAGGAAAGCGTTCATGCCATGAGCAGGCTCTGACGCTGGTGTTTGAACATCATCAGAAGATGATAGGCGTGGTTGTTGTAATGGCCATGCACTTTGAGACATGTCCACCAGGCAGGGGCCGATTGCAAGACTGTGAGCTTTGACTGAACAGAGAGACTCCTTGGCAGAGGTTACTCAGAGCAAGCACTGGCCCTCCCGGATGGAGGGGCAGCGCGGTAAGCCAAAGTGCAAAAGGGAGTAGATTGCTCCGCTCAGAGAAAGGTCTGCGGGCAGGGCTGGGCACCTTGGTCAGGCGGCCGGCCTGGCCGCGCAAGCCCTTGAGCTCGCGCTCCAGCGCTGCCTTCTCAATGCCTACGTTGGTCTTGTCCTGCACCGCCGCCTTCAGCTTGGCCTCCGTGGCCGTCAGCTTCTCCCTGCACCACCGCAGATCTCTCTGCTGCCACACAGCGCACTGTAGTAGGTCTGCTCATCACAGCAGTACATCTCCGGACACCTGCTGGCTGCAGTGCTGTATGCGGCGACACCTGCTGCACTTCCAAAACGGGGCAGATTGCAAGGACGCTGGCATGTTGTCAGGTCAAGACAAAGTATGAGGCTGTGAGGTGCAGGACAAGTGTACAAGATGCATAATTGGTGACGTTCAGCGGGCATCTCTTTACATGAAAGTGCAAGATGGAGGCAAGGCGCACCTGGTCTTCTCCAGGTCCTTCTTGGTACGGTCGGTGGCCTGCTGGCCGCCCTTGGAGGTGCTCTGGAGGGCCTGCAGCTCCTGCTTCAGCCTCAGCACCTCCTCCCGGTGCTTCTGCCTGCTCATACCCACATGAGTGTCACATCAGCACGCTATTCTCAGGTTTCCTGTAACGTCGACGACGGCCGCACCTTTGTAGATGATTATTCCGCAGCCAAACATGTGCAGCGAGAGCCCTTGCAGGCGGGTGGGGAGGCTGTGGACAGGCATGCATGTAAGATCCTGCCACACACATGCATGACTTGAGACACTGCGAGGCTAGCGTATCTGCATGTCAGCGCAGAGCGGGAAGAGTGCCCACTTGGCGTCCCGGAGCTCGTCAGCGGCCTTGAGGGCGCCAGCTGCGCGCACCACCTTGGCTTCCAGCTCAGCCTTCTCATGCGCAGAGCTGGCGAGCAATTTGCGCATGCGCTCGGCCTCGGCGCTCGCCGTCTCCTCGGCTTCCCTCTTGGCGCAAACGACCTCCTCCTGAGCCTCTGCCAACTTCTGTTCTGCAGCCTTGCCGGCATCCTGCATGGTGCAAAAACTCACATATGAGCTCAGACGGCAACTCTCAGCATGGTATGGACCTTTGCAATCTAGGCAATTGTGGCCCCGCAGTGTCTGCAGGAAAGGATGTCAGCATTCTGCACTGCTGGCAGACCATGCTGTATGTCAATGCCACCCGAGATGAGATAAGTCCTGCTGGCACAAGAATGTTCAAATATGCACCTGTGCAGCTGAGAGGTGAGCCGCAGCCTCTGCCAGAGCAGCCTCCCTGTCAGCGGCAGCTGCAGCCAGCTGGGCCGCAGCTTCCTCCTGGGCAGCCTTTAGAGCGGCTTCCGCCTGCGCGGCAACCGCCTCCATCTCTGCGCCCAGGGACGTCACCTGCTCCTCCAAAAAAGCCATACGCTCTGCTGCCGCATCTGCGCAGGCCTGCACCTCGCCTGCATCCCAGCAATATTTCGTTCTGAGCCTTGACATCCAGAGCAATCCCGAGGACTCAGAATCTAGGCTTTGGCAGCGACTCTTTTCTGTCTGCCCAGTGATGTGAAGGTGTTTCACATATCATAGATCAGGGGATGACAGAAAGCTCTGCAATGTTGGCTGTTACTGTGACTGAACACCTAGCCCTGTATGCATGCAACCCAACACAATCAAATTAGGTGTGCTCTCACCCTTGGCAGCGTCCAGGGAGGCAAAGTCCGTCTGCAGCTGCTCCAGGCACTCCTGCAGAGCTTCCTGGGCAGCGGATGCTGCGCGCGCCTGCTCCTCGGCCTGAGCACGCAGGCCCTCGGCCGTCTCCTGAACGGCGCTGACGGCGCCCCGCAACGACGCCACCTCCAGCTCATGCGCAGCCTGAACAGGCACGTCACCACCCTGAGTGCAATCTCCAATTTGTGCAGCTGAGTCCCACCAGCGCTGTGGCATGTCAGGGATACGCTGCTCTGATAACAGTTTATGCTCTGCCCAGCACTTGCTTCACACAAAGCTCCAAGATTGCTGCCCAGATTCTGTGACCGCTATGACCCGGCCTGCGCCTTAACGCCTGAGACACCGCACTACATTCGTGTCAGCAGAGGTTGTTGCCATAAACGCTTACCTGGATGCGCTGCTGGTCAGCGAGGTGCCTGCGCATGGCGTCCTCCATCTCCTCGCCTGCCTTCTGCAGCTTTCTCTTCAGCCGCTCGACTTCCTCCCCAGCAGCAGCTGCTGCCTTGCCCGCGGCCTACCGCTCAGCCTGCACACAGTGTACTCTTCCAAGATCCACCAAGAATGTGCCGCCAATATGATTCCGTGGCACTTTGTGTTCAGGAGCTCCCTGTGGTGCACTCCTTCCCGGGCTCGACTGGTGTCCACATATGTGACATAGGTTGTCCTAGGCGGATGACTCTCTGCAAGGGTCACGAACAGCCAATGCTGACCTTGGCTTCCTTGGCGCGGGCCTCGGCTTCCACAGCGCGCCCCTCGGCCTCCTGGGCCTTCTGGGTGGCCGCGCGCAGCTCCTCCTCCTGCTTCTTCTGGTACAGGGGCGCCCGCTTGCGCGTCTCCAGGTCGTGGATGTGGTCCTGCAGCCGCGCGTTCTCCTCCAGCGCCTTGCGGCCCGCCGCCTCGGCCTCTGCAACCCTTTCCTGTGCCTCCTGCACAAATGCCTGTGAAGTCACTTCCCAGCCCCACTGGATGTCCTGCCTCTGTACCAGACATAAACATGGCCGACAGGGCTGCTAAACATCCTGCAGGCAAGCAAGTGCCGGCTGTGAAGTCCCACTTGCCATGCATGCTGCTGCTGCTGCATAGATGGACGGCAGGAGGGAGGATGGGGTAGGGAATACACACCTCTGTAGCCTTCTGAGCAGCTTCCAGTGCAGCGCTCTTCTCAGCTATGCTCTCCTGTGCCTTGGAAGCCTCCTGCAATGTTCTGGCATCTCAGCCACAATAAAATTGTGCCTGTCCCTGTTGCCATACCTCAGCACATACAGCCTCTTGAGGGCTCAAGCAGGTCGCGAAGGGATTCAATGCGCAGGGCTGGAGAGCCGCCTTACAGCCTGCTGCCACGCCTCAGAGTGCTGTCACTGTCTCACGGCACGCTCCTGAAATGGGAGTGCTGCTTTGGGGTTTCAGAAGAGTCCAGCAAACCTCAGAGTGCTGCTGCAGCTTGGCCTCCAGGCGGCGCCAGTCTACCGCGGCGCTGCTGGCGCTCTCGAGCGCCTCCTGCAGGCGCGCCTCCAGCGCGGTGGCGCTCTCCTCGCGCGCGCGCGCCTCGGACCTCAGGCTGGCCACCTGCGCCTGCAGCTCCTGCTCCTGCACGCTCGCCTGCTGCTCAGACGCAGCCGCTCGGTCCTCAGCATCCTGCAGCGCCTGCGCACAGCACATGAGTGCGCTACAATTGAGCAGCCCTCAAGTATCTCCCAGACAAGGCATCAGTGGGGGAGGGAGGTGAAGCTGAGAAATCTGTTCTGCGGCGCACTCAAGAGGGCACTCTGCAATCCAAAGCTGGGTCACGTGCTGGAGGGTTGCGCTGTTCTTACAATGGCATGGCATACATGCAGTTGCTCAGCAAGGCCCTCTAAGGAGGTATTAGGGTCCATGGCTGGTGGCGAGTCGAGATGCTGTGCCCATGAGTATTCATCACAGCCGCTGAGCAGGACGGTTCAGCAACACACCTGCTGAGCGGCCTCAGCGGCTTCCTTGAGCTGCGCGAGCTCCTTGTCGGCCTGGCGGTTGCGCCAGCGCAGCTCCTCCAGCTGCGGCTGCAACGCGTCCCGCTCGTCGCTCACAGCGCACAGCTCCTTCTCCACCGCCCTGCACCAATTCTAGACTCCCTTCATACATGCTTTCCATGCGCAATCACATCAGTTCACGTAGCACACATCCCCGCAGAGCCCTCTCCTGCCAACAGTGCAACCTCTCGAGAAGCATCAAGACCCAGCGAAGATTTAACCTGCTTGGTCTAGCAAGGGTATTCCAACCAAGACGTTTGACCAAGATGGCAACTTTCTCAGCTATAAAAATGAGGTCATGTCGGAGGATCACTAGAGGATTTACGGCATTGTGCATCAGAGAACATGATTAGCGCACCTGAGTTGCGTGTCGCTCTGCCTGGCCAGGTCGCTCATGGAGTCCAGCTCGCGGTCCATGAGGCTCTGCTGCATCTCCAGGTGCTTCACCCGCGCCCGCAGCACCGTCACGTCCGCGATCTCCTCCGCGGCCATCTCCTCCTCGGCATTCTCGTCCAGCGCTGACAGCACATCTCCATCGTCTGCACAGCAGTGCACCTTCTGTCAGCCGTATGAAAACACTAGCATTGATCAGGAACCAAGTGTCTTGCATCAATGAGCCAGCTGGCTAATGCAACATTCCCACAAACAGCAGAACAATTTGATGTACTGAAGAGCCAGAGAAAGTCGTGTTCATCATCAGACAAGTCTTTTGAGTAGCTCTGTTACCAATACATGTGTAGGTGGCAATCTCAGGGACTGCCCAGCAGGATCCGTATGTGCAGGTGGCAGTTTCAGGGCATGTGGATCGTCAAACTTTGAAGTGTCAGGGGGTTACCTCTGGTGCTGCGCCTGCGCTGGCGGGCAGGGGATGACGCCACATCAGGCTCTGCAGACTCCGAGGCAGCGCTGTCGCCCTCCAGGCCCTCCGGCAGGTCTGTCAGGTGGGAGGCAAAGTTCCTCTTCCTCCTCCGGCCCCCTGCAGAGCCATCATGCTCTCAGCGCCAATCTCTTCCTTGCCTCTCAGAGAGGAAGCTCTGATGCACAAGAACCCTTTTGAGCATCACCAAAGCTCAGTCTGACGAGCAGAGGGCATGTAAGCTGACACCATGGAGGTCTTCCTATGCATGTGCAGGTAGATACACCCAACTACAGGAGGGGGTGCATGCGGGGGGTCACCTTCGCCCTGGGCGCCGGGGCACCAGGTCTCGCGCCGGTTCTCCTTGCGGCTGCCAGCACCCTGCGAGGACTCCTTCTGCCCCTCCAGCAGCTTCGTCAGGCCGCTCACCTGCAGCCGTCTCACAGCCTCACGCGCACCAGCCGAGCTCAGAAGCCCTTCGCCTTGCTTCTCCTTGACTGGCTGTGAGGCATCAGGCAACAGCTCCAAGTATCAGACTGCCTGTGCTGTCATTTTAGCGCATGACCACTGCGGACGGATGCGGCAGGTGCACTAATGCCTGTTTAATTAATGTTACCTGGCGCTCGGCGCGCTCGCGCTCCTCCTTCTCCTTGGCCAGCTGCAGCTGCACGCGCTCGTTTTCCTGCTCCTTGTGCAGAAGCTCTGCCCGCAGCGCTGCAATCTGAGCCTCCACCTCAGCATTCCTGCACCATGACACAATGGCATGTCAGCTGCAAACGTGATGGTCAGCACCATGCAAACACTTTGCATGGCCTCTGCTATGGCTTACATGCTGCACAGTCCATGGCCATTAAGCATGCAGCAGGATGAGTCCACTGCCCCGAGCAAGACATGTACATGATATGGATATCCCACAGCTCGTCTCTAATCATAACATGGGCTCTCAGGATCTGTTCATCAAGTCTTACTGAATGCATCATCTTGCCAGGATAAGCTCTCACCCTCCCCCATTGGCTGCAAGCACCTTGCGCAGCTCCTCTATCTCCTTGGCCTGGCGCTTGAGCACAGCCGCATCTGACAGCACCTCATTGACCGTGGCGTTGTTGACGACGCGCTTGGCCCGGCAGGCAAAGCGCAGCGTGCTGTGGCTCTCGTCCACATGCACCAGTGCCGGCGTGATGTTGCAGATGATGGCCGTCTTTGCATTGCCTCCCAGGGATGGGTGCAGGATGCGCGTCAGCTTGCTGTCTCTGTACGGGATGTGGCCACCTGTCGCGTGCACATCTGGTCTTAGCAGCTCTCTGTGCAGGTGTCTGGAGCCTCATGCATCTCAGATTGTTGGTGTGCTCAGGGACGACAGAATGTCTCACGTGAGTAGGAAAGGACTGTATAGGCAAGCGTCAGCGGGTTATACTATCACACTGCAGCGCCATGAGGAATTGTAACGGGACAGCGCGCCTCATCAGGCCGCCTCACCTTGGCTCTGGACGCCCTCGCTGAGCTTGTTGATGACGGTGCCGAGCGTGAGCAGGCTCTTGTTGATGGAGGCGCCCTCCTTCATGCGCAGCTCCTCCGCCCCCGTCTTGCTGACGCGCTCTGAGCCTGCCAGGTCCACCAGCGTCAGCGTCGAAACCCACACTGCGCCCCCCTCCTCCGTCTCGTGATCCCTCGACCGGCTCTCCACCACCTATGCAAGAAGCCAGTCCTCAGCTCAGCATGCACATGCAGTCATGCAGGACTTTTCTGCAGAAGTCACTTTACTGCGCCTGCTTCCTGCCTCCTGATTTTTGCACCGGCTGTCCAACGCCTGACAAAACCCAAAGCCGCAGCTCAGCGTGGACAGTGCCTATACGTCCCTCTTTTCTGACTGGAGGAAGTCTTGTACCTATTCATGCTGACTTGGCAACAGTGGCCCTTCTGCTGACAGGAAGGCACCCCACAGTCAGTTCTGGGGTCATGAGAGGCGAGCCAAGCAATCTGTGATGTGAGTAAGGATGCAACGGCGACACACATGATAGGTTCTGCGCACAGGAAGAAACCGCAGGCTGCGTCTGCGGCGTACTGAGGGCGGTCAGGCGCGCACCATGCGGAAGATGCTGTGCGAGCGGCTGGAGTTCTTGTTCATCTTGGTCTCGCCGACGTGGCGCAGGCGGTCGCCCTCCTCCAGCAGCTGCAGCACGTGCTCCACGCTTGTCACGATCTCCTCGCGCAGGCCCGCCACATAGATTCCGCTCTCCTTGCTCTCGTGGATCTGCAGCTTGGTGTTGTCTTGCGCCAGCAGGTCGTTCACCTCCTCGTTGTAGAGCTGCATGCACCGCATGCCGCAACTCAGTACACTGTTGTAGGCAGATTGGTCTCCCTGGCAGTCACGTCAGTGCAATGTGCCTCTGCGCCAGAACATGTAGGACGCCACTGCATTTCCTCATGAGCATGCTATGGTTCAGTGCAAACACTCAGGTAGGTGTCATGTGAGCATGCGTGTTTGAGGATGGCAGGATGAGGGAGATGCAGGAGCCATGCACACTGGGAAGCATGGAGCAGCTCAGAGGAGAGCACCCACCTCCATGTAGGAGACGCGCAGGAGGTACTCCCTGTCCTGGGTGCTGGAGATGTGGTCAAACACATCTTGCACAGCCAAAGGCACAATGCCAGGCTGGCTAAGGTGCCCCTCATGGTATGTGTCTTGCCACTGCTCGTCTGGCCATAGGCAAAGACGGTGCCGTTGAAGCCTCCCACAACCTTGGTGACAAGATCCTTGGTCGTGTGCTGATAGACGGCTTCTGTGCTCCAGGCACTGTCAAAGATGTTGTCCAGCGTATGCACTCCTTCCGCCAGGTCTTTGCCCGCAGGCTGGATAGAGTTGCAGTCTATCTTCCATGCTGAGCCCTTCTCAGCTTCCGCTACACTGAGCGGGCGGACCCTGACACTCACACTGCAAAAGAGCAATCACAGGCAGAAGGTCAGTATCCAACACCGCCAAACTGATGCCACAGCTGCTAAGTAACATCTACGAGATGGTACAGCCACGTATGAAGACCCAGAGCCCAGCAAAAATGCCCGCATACTCACCTAATGTTTTCCATGTTATACCAAGGGTCTGCCTGCCCGAGGAGTCAATCAAGGCCTCATGCTTTTGCGGGACGAGTCCTCATCGGAAGCGTTGGAGATCTCGTCTATGCGTGCGTGACGCTCTAATGCTAAGTGTTCGCCGAAGACCTTCTGTTTGTGCAAATTCATAATCTGAGTCCGCCTCGGGACGTCGAGGATACGCGTCAGTGGGAAAGCATGGTCCACTGGACAAGCATGAGAAAGGGAGAAATCGCACGCAGGCTGGCAGTGTGGGATACGTAAGAGTGCAACTGTGTAGATTGAATTCCTCTCTCCATGGAAGTGTGCAGCGGTGCCTTTGTAGAACCCGTTCTTCGAGTGAACAAGTTCTTTGCAGCCGGGACTTCCCCAAGGACTAAAAGGAGAGTCTTGGAAGAACGGGTGGTGGAGAATGGAGAGGAGAAGGGATTGGAGATGAAAAGAATCAAGCTTCAGGAAGTGGACTACTCAAACACAACCACCTTCGCCCCTGTACCGGTGAGGCAGCTTCAGGCATCCCCTTGGCCGGCCTTGGTGGACTCTTTCACCCATGATGTATGTGCATTCCTGTGCATCGTCTTGAGATGTGCAAGGTCGTCCAGGGTTCTCCAACCCCATTCGCACTTCTTCTTGAGAGTCATGCACAGCTCAGCGCACGCTTCAGCAGCGTGGAAGGAGCGTTCAGCCAGGTGAACGCGCTTCAGAGCGAGGTCAGTGGCCTTCACAGCAAAGTCAGCGGCCTTCAGAGCGAGGTTAGCGGCCTTCAGAGCGAGGTTAGCGGCCTCCAGAGCGAAAACAACGGCCTTCACAGCAAAGTCAGCGGCCTTCAGAGCGAGGTTAGCGGCTTCCAGAGCGAAAACAACGGCCTTCACAGCAAAGTCAGCGGCCTTCAGACCGAGGTCGGCACGCTAAAGAGCGAAGTGAGCGCTCTGAAGACGAAGTGCGAAGGCAACGCAACCACCATAAAGAGCCTGAGGACAGAAAGGAGGGATCTGCTCACAGAGAACAGCAGCTATGCACAGCAGAACAGCGGCTACGTCGAGCAGATCGGCGTCCTGGGAAAGACCATAGCAGAGCTGTCAAAGAACCTTGCAGACACCACCAGCTTAGCAAAGCAGAACCAATCGCTGCTGCGCGCGTACTCCACCGTGCTGATGGAAGGTGAGCACCTGCCGGCTCCTATTGTAGCGGCACTCTCTCAGGTGCTGTTTAGTGCCTCCGTGACACATCCGGTGGCTTTCCTCCATGAAGCCAGCATTGATGACCCGTAGCTGTGGCATTCCGCCAGATCATATATTCTGCACATCCTGAAAATACTGCTGGTCCTCTGTATGCAGCTTTCGGAGCTGCTGTCCTTGTGGAGTTTCGAGACCACATTCGCAATGAAGCAGCAGACATCCTAGGCCTGAAGGACAAGGAGAAGATACACGCCCTGCTGCACTGGGACCGATACTTCCCAAACGTGCCCTTCAGCCAGCAGAAGGTATGTCTCAACATCTTACTGTCCGTGTGTTTAACGTTTCCACTGACATCGAAAACAGGCCTAGTTGCACAATTTGTGTGTGTCAGGGAACACAAGTCAGCAGATCTACTGTGAAGGATGTCCTCGCATAGTGATTGAGCAGTGATGCATGCAGATGGTGAAGCATGAGCTTGGGGCAGATCGGTACTGCTTCATGCTGACCGAGACCAGCGGCAACAAAGACCTCGCACCTCGCAATGACCAAGTCCACCGGGTGAACAGGGACGCCTCGGTAGGTCTCAGGAGCCTCTACCTGGATGTGCTCTCAAGCGCACGCACCGCAGAAGTGCGCCCTGGGGCAGAGGAGGAGTTCTGCAAGCTCATTGGCAAGGACAGCATCAAGCAGGCCCGGGCAGACATCATTGCAGAGCTTGCCAGCCAGGTGATTACCCCTTGCGTTCGAGCTGCTGCAGCGCACTCCCAGTCTGTTGTTTCCTTTGTGGGGTGATTTGCATACTCTAGAAAGCGCACGCCTATGCTTTGACTGACCACTCATAAGGCATGATTCTCAGGCACTGCACCAGAGTGCAAATGATTTGTACACCTCTGCCTCATAAAACTGAAGTTTCTGTGGATGGCATCTGCAGGCAAGCGGAGTGCCAATGGCTTAGTGAACCAACAAGCTTCACCACAAGCGAATGAAGGGTAGGGACAGGACTCCTGAGCAAAAGAGCGGGCGTCAAGATGGCCCAGAAGCAGAAGGAGGATTCGAATTGTGCACAGTATCTGACTCATCAGCCAAGAAAGAAGGCCAAACGGCCGCTGTGCTTCCTGGGCCTGGGCTGTGGGCGAGAGTCTGGGCAGCTTGGGCAGCCTGGGCAGCCAGGCTGGCCCGGACAGGCATATGCTAGCTAAAATACTGAATCCAATAGCTTATGTGCAGCCTAGATAGGATACTGGTCATCATTTGATTTTTATCAGCTGCAACATCTGACATCAAATGAGGTGCTTATGCAACTTGAGTTTGCATTGCAAACTTTGCAAATGGGCCTTCAATAGTGCCTACCGTCTGAGATAGTGCCTACCGTCTGAATTGGATGAAGCCTTGGAGGCACAAGAGTGAAGCCTAGGAAGCACAATAGTGGATTGTAAGGCATTGTGTGCTGATGAGAAGTAAGGGCATTTGTGGAGCCCTGAGCTCCATCGTAGCCAGAATACTGTAATCAGATGCATCAGTGTGGATCACAGGTTGCCTTCACTGCAGCTGCAGGACAGATGGCATGGCCGTGCATAACGTAGAGCATCTATCCGCGACAGTGAAACCCTTTACTTGTGAGGGGCGTCGGCGCCTGCTCGAGTGGTTAGCAGAGCAATTGCTAATCGCCGGGTCGCCGGTTCGAATCCCCCCGAAGGCACGGGGAATTTCTGCGATTCAGCCTATATTCGACGGTTGTGGCCACTCCTGAGACACCTATGACCGGCGCTACCCCAAATCCTCCTGGAATTCCGAGTGGTTTATCAAGGGACGGCCCCTCCACGCATCTGCCCAGAGGGGGTATAGGAACCATGTTTAGGAGTGAGTCATTTCCCAGTTGACAAGGCTGCGGACTGTGCATGATTGACTGGCCCCCGGACTCTGGCTGCAGACAGGTCCGTGTATGCCCTATGGCCTCTGGCTGCGGGTTGCCTCACATATAATTTATTTATTTATTGTGATCATGCTGTCACCGGCTACGAAGGGTGCTGATCTCAGAAAATGGGGAGAGCTCATGGGCAACTACGGGAAGCCTGATCTGGCAGGAATGGCTTGGCTGTCAAATGCATTCACGAAGCCCACGATGGCCCCATCATTGCACCGTGTAGGCATTGGCATGTTTACGTACCTTACACACAGTGCTATGAATGTGTTGAGCTGATTGCAGACGCTTTATCCCTGCATCAAGCGTTTTTACACCGCAGTGCCGAGATGCAGCATGTGGATCCGGCCTTGACAATCGTTCCTATCGATCACATCCGAAAGCCAGAGGATGAAGAGGAGGAGGAGTCTTCCTCAGAGGAGGAAGAGGTCGACCTGCCACCAGGCCCGATCAGCTCTGAGCACTGCACAGTGGGAGGCCCAGGCTTCGTTGGTGGGTCTGCAAAGGCACCCATATCCTTCTACGTCACAGCAAAGGATGAGGCCGACAAGAGGATACGGGAGGGCGGGGCATATGTCACAGCCACAGTCAACCCTGGTAACTCTGCCAGGGCGGGGGGAGCCCAGCTTGTCTTCGCAGAGATAAGGGATAATCATGATGGCACATACACCGCCACATACTCTGTGGAAGCTCGTGGAGACTACGAGGTGAGATGAGGCAGAGGGCCTGACACTTCCTGGCCATGTGTGTGATTCTTGTGAATGTGCATGCAGTGCATCTGTTTGCATGGCTGTGCAGGTCCCATCTGAGCATCTGCCTCCTGTCTGTTCGCTAGCATGTCCTAGACTCTCCTGTCCATTGACAGCATGATAGCGGTTGAGGGTCAGGCCCAGAACATCAATCCATTGATGTCCGAGCCTCACCATAACCGCTATCATGCTGTCTGCTGCCCCAAGCCTGCTGGAATGTGTCTTTGCTCTGCCAGGACACACTTACATTCTGAGCTGTAGTGCTGTGTGCTCGTCATGCCAACCACCACATCATTGCACAAGCAAAAAGCTGTGTTTCTACCGGGTACTGACTTCTTGTGTGTCTGCAACGGCGCTAGCTGAGTGTCGAGGTAAACGGGTCACCGATTGGCGGGTCACCTTTCCCTGTTTTCTTCAGTCCTCCGGAGCCCGCAGCTGCCGAGCCCCCAGCCTCAGCTGCAGCCACCGCCACGCCCCAGTCGCCCGCCTACCCTGCAGCTGCCTTCACTCCGGGCGGCACCCAGGCCGTGCCCTCTGTGATGGCTGCAGATGGCACAGTGCTGTCCACAGCCAATGCCGCCCTCTCTCTGCAGCCCAACTCCATCCTGGTGAGGTTCCGCCCTCTGCATGCGCCCAGGAACAGCCATCGGGGAAAGAATTGATCCATATAGACATGCGTATGACATTCATTGGGCATGCATGCTCAGCAGGAGGCTAACATGCCAAGGTCTTTCAGGGATTTGCTGCTCTGCACTGCATGAGCTGTACTGACTACCTTTATCCACATTCTGCATCCACATAGCATTGCATCAGCAGCCTTGACATGATGCAGTGCTGGTGCAGGGGCCGCAGGCGCATCTGGCAGGTGTGGTGTTCCCCAAGGAGCAGAGTGCCCTGGACCGCACTCTGCTGGTTGGCAACCTCAACCCATCTGTCTCCGATGAGCAGGTTTGTCCCACAGCTCCTCTGTCTTGTCCTGAAGTCATGGCCAGTCTGCATGTGGAGGGCTTACTCCAGTCTTGATTTTAAACATTCCTACATTGACCGGGAAGAGAGTGAACATATAGTGCTATGTGCAGATCAAGCAGCTTTTCGGATTCTGCGGCGGCGTGATCGGGATTGACAGAGTGGGTGAACAGAAGCAGTTCCTCTTTGTGGAGTACACCTATCCATCGGTACAATTATCAACCCTGCACTCTGTGTCCCCACAAAGTCCACCTCACCTGGAGACAGCTTTGTATCCCTGAGTGATGCCGTAGCAAGAGGCTGTAGCTCAGGGGTGTTGTGTGGAGCGCATAGATGACAGCGCGTTGCGAAAGTGCGTAGCAAAGAAGGACTGTGCTGACAGAGGGTGTTGCTGGCGCAGGAAGCAGCAGCCGCCTCCGCGATGAATGGCATGCAGGTCGTGGACCGCAAGATCCAGGTGGAGCAGGCGGCTGTGGCGGACCGGGCCAAGGAGGCCGGGGACATCAACCCCTACGCCCAGATCCAGGCGCACCAGCTGCAGCACGTCATGGCGGCGCAGATCCAGCAGTCCTCGCTGGCGGCCCAGGTGGCGGCCATGCGTGTGCAGGCCAAGACCAACCCGGCCACTGCTGTGCTCCCAGGTACTTCACTTTGGTCTGTTCTACTCCCTTATGTATGCCACAGCATGAGTATCCTGAGATATGCATGCTGCTGTAGGCATGACTGTGAGCGCTCATGCCCATGTCAACACCACTTGGCGCTGCGCTACTTCACAGGCAGGTCTTATCTGTCTGTATGCTGCTAAATAGGGGTACAGAAGGAGCCATTTCTCCTTGTGTACGTGGCTGGATGCCATGTGCACGCTATTGTGAAGCTTCTGTGGATGTGCTGCAGGGCTGGCTCAGAACTCAGCATCCCAGAAGAACGCCGCCCTCGCAGCCATTGCAGCGCTGTCCAGGCGCCTGGGCGGCTCAGCGCCTGCCCAACTGCCCAGGCCAGAGAGCCCCACCAAGTATGCTCCGTGGTCCTTGATATGCTTGCTTCCGTCACGGGTTGTCATACAGACTGGCCTGCCCAGAGCAGCCAGGTCATCCTGTGCCTGGGTCAAGCAATCTAACTGTAGGAATGCCCTCCCGCCTGAGTGGTTGCCAGACTCCTCACGAGAACAGATGCAGAGGGCTCCGCAAGCCTTCAACATCTGAGTGGGATCTGCGGCAAGCACTTGGATAGGTTGCCCTAGGGTAGCAGTGTCATGTGCAGGAATCTGCCCTTTGTTTTATCTCTCATCAGCACCCATCTGGCCATGTTTCCTGTGTAAGAAGAATTGGTGTGTGTTCACAGGGTGAAGAGGCGGCGGGAGGTGTCCCCCACCATCAGGAAGCGCACCGACAGGGGCGGCCGCTCGCGCTCGCCGTCTGCCCGGCGCCGCTTCGAGCGCCAGCTGTCGCCTCCTAGGAAGCGCCGCGACAGGTGTGCACTCCTCAAGGGTACCAGCATGGTACTGCCCCTGTGCTGAATGACTCTTGCGCCCGTGCAACGAGGTCAGATGCATCTATCCGTGACTAGTGCGGCAGCTTAGCTCCCCCATGTCCTCCATACAGCTCTGCATGTTCCCGAGGATGGAAAGACTGCCTCTGGAAATATGAAAGGAGTTGCATGGCTTGTGTCATGCTGTTGCTGGCCTGCCAGCAACAGACATGCAGGATTTTTACTGGCGCTCATCTTTTTAGGCCCTTTGCATCTACAGTGATGCTTCCTGTGCTGCGCATCATGGGCTGAGCCTTTGTGAGTTCCATGCAGCAGCCGGGAGCGCAGGTCCTCCAGGCGCGACAGCAGCCGCGACAGGCGCCGTGGGCGCTCCGCCAGCCGAGAGCGCGCGCGCAGGGAGCCCTCAGAGCGGCGCAGGGACCCCTCCCGCGAGCGCCCCAGCCGCAGGGATGAGTCCAACCGGCGGGACAGGGACCGAGACAGAAGCCGCGAGCGGGACGCTGACCCCCGCAGGGAGCGCGGCAGGATGGCGTCACGTCACAGGGATGACCCACGGCGGCGGGATGAGGACTCCAGCAGGAGGAGGAGGGATGATGATAGCAAGCACGGCAGCGAGCGGCGCAGGGAACGGGATGCAGACGAGAGGAGGGAAGAGCGCCGCGGCAGGGACAGGGGCGATGGTGTAGGCAGGGGCAGGGAAAATGGCCTCAAGTCTCCAGATCATGCAGATGACTCCAGGCAGCATGAAGATGACATCAGCCCAAGGGCAAATGGGCGGTCCTCAGAGGGCTCTCCACAGCCTGCAGAGGAGCCGCAAGCTAGGTCTCTGCCAGAAGCTAGTCATGCTGAGGAGGATGACAGGGATGCCCAGAAGCAGAAGCAGGCTGATGAGGCGCAGCTGCTCAGGGAGCGCGCCTTGGAGGCTCTAAATACATCCGCAGCCAAGCCAGCAAGCACTGGCAGAGATGTTGACATGCCCTCGCCCCAAGCTGGTGAGCAGCATTGATCTCCCTTGCACCGCCAAGTCCTGTCACACACGCTGTGTAGGAGCCGCTAGATTTCCTTGCAATCTTATCTCTGCACAGTGTACCTGCACTCGTCACCGAGTGGGTGATCGTCACAGAACACCCAGCTCGAAAGCGTGGCTCCATGCATCATGATGAGGCCATGCTGAGATGTCTCAGCAGGAGTCGGTTTGGCACAGCTGCAGGAACTTTGACTGCATTTGATGCCAACAGTGTCTGATGATGTTGTGGCGCCATTGCAGAGAGTCTGGAGGGCACAGAGGGGCGCAAGAGGGCTCGGAGCCCTAGAGCGGAGCAGGAGGAGCCTAAGAAGAAGAAGGAGAAGAAAGAGAAGAAGCACAAGAAGCACAAGCGCCATCACGCTGATGAAGCAGACAGGGAAGAGGGTGTGCAGTAAGTAGAGGGTTGCCAGCATGCATTGCCACATTGCCCGCATTGAGGCTTGGGAAGCGCATGTACCAGAACTGGCTGGCAAGGGGGTGGGTCCTGCCTCGGTGCTCGCATGCACTAGTACAAGCATATTGCTCTCAGACTCGGGCCAGACCGGCGGTATGAAGGCCTTTTGATGGTGTGTGGGAGGCTTGCTAAAGGTATCTTCATGAATTCAACAGATGCTGCTTTGGTGCACGTGTAATGAGCAGGTGCTGATAAACATGTGAGTACATGGTCCGCACAGCATGGACAAGGCAGAGATGCGGAGCACCATCTACTAGATATATAGTCTCAAATCATACTGGTGTGGGTTAGGCTAAATTGATCACCGGTTGGCTGAGTCGCTAGGCCCTTGCAAGGATTTGAATGACTCATCGGATTCACCGACGATTAGTTGCTCAAATCCAACAGGCTGGCAGCTGGCAGGCCTGGTGGAGGAAAGTCTACAACTCACTAAACGCACCTGTAGGCGCACGGCAGAACTACAAAAGTATCGGCCGTGCACAAACGTAGAGATGCTTGCCAGTGACATACAGCTCAAACAAGCGAAGACAGAGAGGCCGGGCAGCCAAGACACCGATTCTGTCAAGCATAGCAAAGTGTTTGTCCACCTGGGCTGATGTTCTTGCCTTCTAGACTTTGCAGTGGTCACCTTGTGCCCGACTCTGTTGTGCTGTGCATGAACAGCCCGCCCCGTCTAGCAGTGGCGGATTTGGGGACTTTTCCTCTCAAATAAAGGAACTCCAAAAGCTGCGTGCACAAATGGACGAGGTCAACAGGCGTTATGAGGCCATGGAGAAGGATGAAGCCGAGCTGACAGTGCTATAACAAAAGGGTGTAGAGGCACAGAGGAGTCTGGATCAGCAGCCGGGAAACAGCAATGCGGGCATGATTATCTGTGAGCCTCAAGCTTGATTTGCATTGGTCTTTGTACCCTGCAGAGATAGTCCACTCGCCTTCCGACTGGCCAGTTGTAGAGAGGTCCCCTATGATAGACAACGTAGTAGTTTCCTAAAGCTGCCCCACATCTTGTACGTGCGCCTACCTTCGTGTTGCTATCAAGCAAGCTGCGTGGGCACATGGCGCTTGCAGCCAATGCATCCCCAAGTATGCTTTGCCAATCGCAGCGGTTGGGCCAGAGATGGTGAGGGCGCTCCAGAACTACATGCGCAAAGAGGCTCCCTTGCACTTTGACGTGCCTGAGGATGAGTGCTCAGATATGATAACGAAATGGCAGCATACCTGGTGCAATCTATGCCCTGCCAAAAAGGAGGCACGTCCGCTCACATCATCCGCTATCAGTCTTGATATGCTTTACAAACAAATGCTCCATGATGCACGAAAGAGACCTAAGGTACCGCTGATGTACGGTGAATGGTCAGTGGTAGCAATATCTCATTGCCTGGTGCTTTATGCTCACTGCGGATGAAGAGTCACATGATGTTGTATTGCAGAAGATGAGGACCCACTTTGGGCAAGACATCTTCATCTTCATACAACTTGACTCCAACAATGCGGATATACCAGACCATGGTCCCTGCAATCATGTTATCAGCATGTATGCAACACCTGCGGACCGCAATTTCCTTCTCAGTGTCATCAACAATCTCACTACCACGGAAGCTAAACAAGGGGCCAGCGCAGCCTACAACTGAATATACAATGCCACATGATGCGATGTCACGTCACGGCATTGCATGCCAGACAGCCCTTCAAGGCTGGCTAGCGGCTCAAAGTCCCTAGAGCCAAGCAAGAGGAGCCCAAGAGCAAAAAGGAGAAGAAGAAGCACAAGTGCCATCACGTTAGTGGAGCAGACAAGGAAGAGGATGTGCTATGAGTAGAAAACCATATATAGCCATGTTGCTCGAACTTGTCAAGTGCATGTACCACTGGCAGTACTCTCGACAAGCGAGGGGGTCGCTATGCCTAGATACTCCCATGCACTAGTCCAAGCATATCTATCTCATAGTCGAGTACATACCGGTATGGAGGTATTGTGGTGGTGCCTGAGAGGTCTGCTGCAGGGTGTCTAGAATACACGCCGGAGTGCATGCGTAACGAGCACTTGCCTGTTATATTGATGTACTGATGAATACATACTAGTAGTCCGCGCTTATGTATACATAGACAAGCCAGAGATGCGAAGCGTCATCTACCAGATATATGATGATATAGTCTTTCTGGTGTGGCTTAGGTTGAACTGATGACCGATTGGCTGAGCCAGCTCTGGTTGCTATGGCCTGTGCACAACATTGACAGCAATCAGGATTCCCGGGACAACCTGTCGCAGAGGTGTCCGATGATTGCGTGATGATTTGTAAGGTGGTTTCGAAGACAGGCATTTGACGCCGGAGATGACGCAGCCCATAACATGTGCTGGCATCTGTCTTCGACAAAGCTGTCACCTTACCCAGTGAAGGAATCTCTAGGCGCATGCAGGAAGTGCAAAAGGAGCGGCCTTCCACAGACGTACAAATGCCTAGCGTAGAGCTCGATCGGGCGAAACCAGAGAGCCTGGGCAGCCAGTCGGAAGGCACCAATTCTGTCAAGCACAGCGGGGTGAGAGAACTCGACATCATTTGTGGGCTTGGTGCGAGTGTTATTGCGACTTTGCTTTCCAAACTGCTGTGTCCACCTTGTGCCCAAGTCTGATGTGCTGCGCAGGAACAGTCCACCTCGTCCTGTGGCCTACTCTGGGATATTTCTTCCCAGACAAAGAAACTCGATAATATGCGGGCAGAAGTACACGAGCTCAGTAGGCGCTCTGCAATCATCAGGGAGGGTGTGGCCGAGCTGAAGGTGCTGAGACAGAGGAAGGAAGAGGCAGAGGAAAGAATTGAAGCGAAGATGAAAGTCCTAAATGCAGGGCTGATGTGCCGTGAGCCCCAAGCAACCGCCTTGGTTACAGCCACTCGCCTAGATAGATGATCCTGGCTTGTCATATGTGGAATAGATTCCCTGTAGCAGACTCTGCTCGGAGCATCCGGTGGCTATCTTCCAATCATAACTTGAAATTGCTCTCTTGCTACATGCACACCTTCATGGCTAGCTAGAAGCCCCCGCTATTGACGCAGCCGCCGCATGGCGCTTTGCATCCTATGCGCTCACGATTACGCTTTGCCCATTGCAGTGATTGACCTAAACCAGTGACTGGGCCGGAGAAGATTTAGGTGTCCCAAGACCATGAGCGCAAAGAAGCCCTCCCGCACCTCGACATCCCTGAGGACGGGTGCACAATAGGATATCTTAAGATGGGAGTAGACCTGATGCAACCTTCCCCCATTGAGAAGGATACCACGGAGGTATGCCAGTCCCATCCTCTGCTAGGCATGACTTGGGTTTTGCTTCGCACCTTTGGATAAAGCAACCAGGCGTAAGAATCCCGGATGCAAGTACGGTGACAATTGGTTCATATGGTCATCTCTTTGGAAGAACACCTAGCTCAACTCCTTGCTCATTGGGAATAGCGCGTTGGAACTCAGGGCTCGTTTTGGGCAATATGCCATCTTCAATTTCACCAGACAATCTAACCCCCGGGGGCCAGCAATCCCAATTTTGCGGATTGTCGAGCAAGCACCCATACAATATATCACCCGCAGAGCGCAAGATCCTTCTCAATGTCACTAGCAGCCTTTCCCATTCCGAAAGCTCAAGAGAGTGCTTATGCTGCCTATGAGTGGATTTACAGTAAATCATTGTGTGATGCAAAGCGCTAGGAAGAAGCCCACTAGGAGATGGCTAGCTAGCTTGACACTTTGGTGTATGGGTGTATAAAGCGTTCCAAGGAACTTGTACTGGCTTTGTGTCCTGAACAATAGGACAACGGTCGTTGCATGGTTCCGGAATTACAGAGCCCACTGGCTTGCATTGGCAAAACCATCCATTTTGGCGTCATATGAGGATTGGGTAAATACATTGATCGCAGTCGAGCGTACCCCTGCGATGTCAACTGATGTATCAAGGTGTGGGCCTAGCCCATTGGGTTGCATCACTGATGCGCTCTCAAGACACCGTGTCTGTGGCGCGTATGATGGAGGATAGTCATCAGCGAATCTTCTCATTGACAACGGTGAAACGTGATAATAAAAGTACGGCTGTACGACCCACGACATCTGCCTTGTTCACTGCCCTGCATCGAGAGGAAAAGTGAGGTGACGCCACACCTAAGATACCCCGCAGCTGGAGAAATCGAATTCGCAACCCTCCTACTTTGCTGGCATGAAGCGGCCCCCCTTCACTCTGTCCTACAGCCTGCCTTGGACCTGCTGGGGCACGTCTAGATTTCATTGAATTCACGTCCAAGCGCTTGGAGGAGTTGCAGAAGGAACAGCTCTGTATAGACCTGAGAATGCCTGACAGACAGGGAGAAGTTGCAATGGTAGAGATTCCGGAGAGCGACGGTAGCGTCCCTATCAAGCAGTTTAAGGTGAGGGGTTCTGACAAGCAGTCCCGGTCATAAGCTGATGCTCCTGCATGCTCGCCTTCCCGTTACTCACCTTGTCTCAACTGGGCTTGAGCCTCTGCTGTGCAGGGGCAGCGTACCTCCCTCAAGGACTCGATGTCTGCAAAGCTCGCTCCGTTGCACAAGAGGACGGACAAGCTGAAAAGTGAGATGTCCAGCATCGAGAGCTGCCAAGCAAGCGCCAGGCACGGCGTGGAGGAGAATATAGCCAAGCAAAACAAAGCCACGGCTGAGTTGCAGGAAGCAGCCAAGCAAACAAAGGTGCAGCTGCGTGTCATGGAGGCAGGAATGCGTTGGTTAGGGCTCCTGCCGCCAGACATCCCTCCCTGGCCCCTAGGTGAGCAATCATGGGTCACGAAAGATTGCATTGCATGTTTCAACGTCATGGGAAAGGGTGCATGCTTACTTGGCGTCCCTTGCACCTTCAACATGCATGGTATCGTCAATGCCATATCCCTGCTAAACATTGTATTACCTGCGCAAGTGCAGTACATGAAGTGTTCCTTGACGTTGATTGCAGGCTGTGTTACAGATGCTATGGCGAAGGATGCTAGATTGGGTTGAGGCCCAGTATCTTGCAGGAAACAGTCACGGTGATCATTTATGCCAGGAACAGATCGCTTTCAGCTTGCTGAGCATCCTCGAAGCAGGCGGCTTGGGATTGCGATTTTTAGCTCGTCTCAATTTGCATCGATATATCCAAAGTGAAGCACGGCGCTGCAATGTGCAACGGGGAAAGTTCAATCAGGCCTGACCTCAAGCTTGTGCTGAAAGATTGCGCTGGTGGACTAGTACTTAAGGGACAATGTCTATATTGTCAAAGCTCAATCGCATGCATGTGCAGGTATCTTCCTCTTGTGGGACCACCTACCGGGTGAGCAGCACTAGAGCTACATGAGGCTTGGGTGTGATTGATCACCATAGCTTTCACATGGTATCCTTATCAATAAGCTCAAGCAAAGCGTGCCGCACCTTGATGTGCACTTCTGGCGACAGACTCTGGTGCTTCTTGCGACACAAGAGGAACACGGTTCACCTTTGCAGATGCTAATCACCACCGTGGCACCCACAGAGGAAATGCAAACAGGTCAGCCTAAGGCAGCTCATGAAAACAACCATTGAGAGGGCGGCCTTCCTTATGCTGCAATCAATTGAGCAGAGATACCCTCTCAAACGGGGTCAGCTGCCGAGATTATTTTGCCTGCGGAATGCTGAACCGTGAAGTGAAGGTGCGTGAAAAAGGCTGTGACCCATCCCAGGATGCCTGGCCTGGGAAGGTCGCTAGGAGAGAGTTCGTCCTTACACATGACTCATCCTCGGAGGCCCCAGAAGATGAAGAGGATGCGCCCACAATCCTCACGCCAAGAGGTTGCGTCATCCTATGCCTCTGGCGCTTGACAGGGGCAAGCTCATCTTGCAAGCTTAGAGGCATGCTGCAGGATAAGGAGCTAGTTCTCTTGCATTATACACGTTGTGCAACTTAGAGTACATGCACTCATGCAAGGCTAGCCAAACATGCAAGGCTAGCCAAACATAGCCGGCATGAAAGTTCATGAGTACTACTATGCTTCCTGGAGCCCTTTTGCTTGGATTGAGGACTAGCATTGCCATCCACTCTCGTCCCTTGTGGGGCCTGGATGGACTAGATAGTATGTGTGCAGTGCAGTTGTCGCCTTGCAGTCTCATGGTGGTGCATTGGAAGGTGTGGATCTGGCCAGCTCCATCACTGATGAGCTGACCGGTTTTTGTGGCTCTTGCACGACTCACTGACGAGGTCGTAAGCACAAGCCCCTTTTACTTGTTGGAATCAGGGAATGCGAAGCCTGCGTCTTGAAAGAGAACGCGAGGTGACGCCTGCAGCTGGAGCATTTGAAAGCTGCCGCCATGCTAAATAGGCTAAATAGGCACCACCTTCTGGGAGGAAGCGTCCTTCCGAGTCAGCCAAGAGGACGCCTAGTGAGGTGCCACTCATATTTGAATGCACCTTGAGCACCTAAGGATGGCTGAAATCAACTACAACCTTCAAAGCTAAGTGTCGGGGGCGATCATATCAATGCCACTCTGTACAACAATCAAACAGCTATAAGACACACCCTTCATACATCTGAGATTGAGTACTTGCTCGGTATTGGATGCACCTCCTGGCGCTTAAGCAAAGCCTAGGCGCCGTGAGCTTAATCACCCAGGCGGCAAGCTCTTCCTTGACAGCTTCGCGCGCCGCATCAATGTTGGGGCACCCATAGCTCCAGCAATAAGCCTTGGCAGCTCCAAGCTTGACCTCGCTAGTCTGTGCACCATCGATGATGTCGATATATATCCTCCTCACTTCCGCTGGGGCATCGGCCTTGATGGAATGGAGTGACATCTCTTTTGCGTCCGCCATGTCGCAATTGGTTTTGCTATCAATGAACAAGAAATTCAAGATCTCTTGCCCAAAGACTTTCCTCACCTCCTGCGTTGCAACACTCCTCGTTTCAGCCTTGCTTACAGATTGTGCCCTTCATTGAAGATGCCATAAAGTCACACTCCCCCCACATATATATTCATACCCTAGACACCCTAAGGGCTCTGGCATGGTATGTGTGCTCGTCATCCCAGCCACACAAGTAAGGGGCCAGACACACCTCCTTGGACTCGGAGCTGACGGTCGCCCAGTAGCTCTCCCAGTGCATGACCCTTTGTGCGCGCTTCTTTCGTTTAACATGTAGAAACTCCAAGACCACCCAGCGCATGCGATTGCGGAAGCAGCACAGCACCGCAGGTCTAGTTGTTGCAGGTGAACACAGATAATTCGATATGTACAGGTTTAGCAGCATCATACATCATGATGGAGTTGTGGTATATGAGTAGTTGGCAGAACAGCAGAGGCAAGACAGCAGAGCTCTTCCATAGAGCTCTCATGGCCAAATCTGGCCCACTGGAGGGAAGCAAAGGAACTTACCCATCCGTAAAACTTCCCCCCATGCGCTTGCAGCTGCAGCCTGGTTGTGGTGATGTCTGCCCGCAGGGCTGCCATGTTCCTGCGCTTTCTTGCCGCATCCACTTCGAGCTCTGCCACTTGGCTCCGTAGCTTAGAAAAGGCTGCTGCACCTCTCTTCGCCTCGCATTCAAGGTGTGTTAATGCCCTCGAATCTTTTTCCACACGTTGCTTCAGCTTCTTTGTATCTTTCTCGGCCTTCAATATCAGCTCGCGCACGGTAAGTAGCAACCCCTTGGATTCAGTGAGCGGGTTGGGCGGGTCCTGCACAACGCGGCAACAGCTGAGCGCAATATACAAAATACAGCAGAGGGCAATCAGAGGGCACTAGGGCCCCGGCAAAGACACCAGTAAATCTGGCAGCAGCATTGCTGTCAAACAGCTTGTCAAGCTTCGCCTTCTTGATCGGCAACCTCTGCTGCCCAGTATACTGAACTTAACGCTACTTGTAAGTCCTGTATGTTCAGGTCGGTGATGGAGCCACTGGACAACTTACCTGGTTCACCAAGAGGGCTGTCTGTGCGTTGCTAATCCGACCGATAGCCATCAGTAGCTGTATGACTTCGCACTGCAATGGTTCAGGTGTGTTTTGTTAGCGTGCGTGTGGCAGTTTTCACTGTTAGCATGCGTGTGGCAGAGCTGCTCATGTCTCCGACCTGGGAGCCTGTTCAGGCTGCCCTGAAAATTGCTCAGGAGCCCCCTACTTCCGGAGTACGAGGCTTGAGGTTTGCACACGCCCAACAGTGTGTGTTCGCCGTATGACGATTGTCGATGGCTTTGACAGCTACGAGACCAATTTAAATTGCTCAGCTTCCATGCTGTAAGAAGCTAGCTTCCTGGGAGGCGTCCTTCGCCCTGTCCATACTGCCTGCCTTGGACTTGCACTGGGGCGCAGTTGCATCTCACGGAAGTCACATTCAATCGCCTGGAGCAGCTGCAGCAAATAGGCTTTGCGCAGCAATGGAATTCCCCAACGTGAAGGAAATGTTTGCAAACACAGAGAGCCCGGGAGGCAAAGACAGCGTCCGTGCCATGCACAGCGAGGTAAGAGGACCTAAAAATTGATTGTTGATCATGAGCTAGTGCCCCTGCGTTCCTGCTATTCTTGGTCCTCACCCTGCACCGTACCCGAGTTGGTTCGAAGATTCAATCTACTGTGCAGGATGGTAAAGTGCTGTACTACACCACTGCGAAATCTGCCAAGAGGAGCACTGCAGAATTTAAGGAGGAGCTCGCCAAGCAGGCGGCAGCTATGCAGGAAATGGTAGGGCAGCAGATGTGGGTAAATGTCAGCTATGACCTGCCGCCAAGCAGTTCTTCAAAAGCTCATAACTAGGTGAGCAAGCATGGGTCCTGAAAGGCCTGATTGCACATCTGTATGTCACATGAGATTGTATCGCTGATTTGCACCTAGCATCATGCATGATGTGATATTCCTGCTCAGTTTGTGGTGCTGTACAAGCTCTGAGTGTGTCAAAAAGGGAGACTGCTGCCCACTCAGCAGCCTCAGCAATTCACATTTTGCATGAAGTCTCATACCTGCTCAGCATTGTACTGCGCACATGCAAGCGCTAGCCCGGGCAAAAGAAGTGTATGACGGACGGAATGATGTACTTTGCAGGTCGTGCCACCAAACAGTCACACCAAGAAGACATCAGATCTGGACCATCTTGTTGAGGCCAAGCGTTTTGCAAAAGTCACGGTCTAGCCAGGCAAACCAGCCTGAATCTGAGGAGCCTGCTTGCCAAGGCAGTGCCCTCTAAATGAGGAGTAGGTTGGCTGATGATGCGAGTGGTTGCCTCATGCCCATGCATTCAGCATGAAAAGGTATTCTGTGGAGCATGCAGTTTGCAAGAGGCTACAAACATTAGCTTGAGACAAGGCCAAACATTCAACTGGCCTCAGGCTGGTGCCCTTAATGCCTGTGCTGGAATGCTTCCTAGGCCTGCCAACAGTATCGTTAACAATGCCTGGTTTACTGGCAACGCATGGGTAGCTGTAAGCTGCTGGGTAGTACACAAGGCTGGGTATTGTGCAAGTGTGCAGTGTAGCCATCACGTGCAACGGACCACATCTCTCTCAATGAGTGCGAGCAGACGGCAGAAACCCCGCAGCTGTAGTACTAAATGTGCGCTTTCTTCAATAGCCTTCATGACTGAAGAGAAAGCATCACATCATTGCATGGATGTCAGCCATCCATAGATGGATGCAACTTGCACGATATAATTGCTGAAGAGGTCAGGCCTGCTCAAGTGCAACAACTCTATGCCCTCTGGCCATTGCGGAAGCAAGAGAGACCTACTCCCCTAGAATTTAAATGTTATAGAGCTTGGTGTTCTCTTTATGATTGTACCATTCGTGCGAGAGACCCCTTCAGTGTCGTCAGTTGCCTCTGCTTGGGGCTCACTGACATCCCCTATGCTAGTCTCGCTGCCGACAGGATCACTTGCATCCTCTTCAGCCTGTGGCTGGGTAGCATCTGAGCTGCTTTCTTCAACACTGTCATCTGAATCACCATGTTCTGCTGTCATATCCTGCTCTAAGGCAGGCAATGCTGACTCTAAACTGTCTGCGTCTTCGTCCTCATATAAGGTATCAGAATATGGTGCAGCTGCATCTAAGCCATCCGTGTCTGCGTCTGCGCTGGCAAGCGCCTGGTCATCATTGGCCGCTGCCTTTGCAGCATCTGTTACAGGTGCGCCTGCGCTTTGACCTGCCAAAGGCAATAGTAAGCTCAGCACTTGCAGATGAGCAAGTGAGCAGGCAGACCCTCTCACAAACCCTCTCTGAATTATAGCAGGCCTCTCATGAAGCCTTGTCAGCACTATCACTTTGCCGGCTGCCAGAGGGTGGAACTCAGCATCCAGTGCAGAAGTCATCGAATGAGACACTCACAGGTGACACATGGAGACTCACCTTCTTTATCTTCCTCTGAGCCTGACAATGATGGTGACAATTCTGGCTCAACCTGGTCCATAAGGTCATCCTCCAGATCCAGCGGGCTCTCAAATGTAGGAGCCGCCGCTGTCCTCTGCATGGACGCCGGATGCAATCAGTCAATTTGCTACAGCTGGCAGACCATGGGTCTGCATTGCGGTATCAGCAGGCGAGACAATGACACAGGACTCTCCTTTGACACTAAACTTGCCAAAGGCGCCTGGCGCCTTAGGCCTTGGTGCAGAGCAAGGCTGAACAGGAGGTCTGTTCTGTGGCGGTACCGCCATGTGCTCTCATGTGAAGTGTCACCTCCAGGTAGGAGGTGATGAAGCTGCGGGACTGCTGCAGCACTGCGCTCCGCCGCTGAGCTGCCTCTTTGAGCGCAGCATTCTCAGCCTCCAGCTCTGCCATCCGCTCCAGAGCACTCCTCTGCAGGCGCACCACCATGTCAGCATAGAGCCAGCCATGCACATTGCTCAGGCCACCAGGCTCAAAGGCACTCAGAAAGCCTGCAGATGCTCTTACATGCTACAGCATGCCATCCCAGTGCACCGAGACCTTGCCTGGCGTATTCACACTGTTTTCCATTGCCCTGGGCACAAACAACCACTTCAGTGCAAGCGCACTATGGGCAGGTCAAGATAGAAAGTGGCAACAGCTGAGGCTATCACAGAGGGTGCTCACCAGCTTCTTGTCCTTGCCAGCAATGGCCTTGATGTCCTGCAGGGAGGTGCCAGATCTGGCCAAGCTCAGCTCCGACTCCAGCGCCCGGCTGTGCTTGCCCATGGCACTCACCTTGGCTCTCAGGCTATCTACGTCCATTCTGGCTGCTGCCAATTCCTTTTTTAGCTCGTCCACCCTTGGTCCATCAACTGCACCCTGTGCAGCCACCTGAGTCTGTCATGCAGGCCCAGTTGGAGAATATTGCACCCTGCAATGAAGGTGCGCTCCAGCATTGAGCACAATGACGCATCCAGCCAGTACTTGGTGGCAACAGTGCCATATACATCCCTCATAACCCCCTATGAGGGTGCAGAGCCCTGATTGAGCGCCCACAGGAAGCGGCCGTTGTGTCAATGCTCTCTGGAGCAGCCTCTAAGCTTGGGTCTGCTCAAGTTTACAAGGGGAACTGCAAGTGAGCCACCTTTGACGTGGCCATGCTGGCGCGCAGCGTGGTCAGCTCAGCCTCTGCCAGCTGTGCACGCTCATACATCTCTGTAGAGTACTCCACCTCATCCTCCAACTGGTCTCTGAGTTCTTGGATCTCCTCATCAACATCTGCGGCACAAGTGGCCCTTGTCAATGACCGCAGCTGGTACACAAGCCCACAGGCTTGTAACACTTCAATTATCTGCCCACTCGCCATCTTATCTTCCACAGCGCTGACCCTGCCTCAGGCAAGTGACTGCCAGCGTGGGATGTGTACTGTAGCAAGGCTTGTCAGAACAGCAGGCAACAGTGTTACTTCGCACTGCAATGGATGAGAGTTTTGTGATGCATGGGAACACCTGTCTCAGCAGCAGCAGCCTCGGCATTTGCAACCTCTGCTAGCGCAGCCTCCGCCTTCTGCAGCAGGTCTGCAGCTGCCTCGGCCTCCTCAGCAGCCTGCATGGTAAGAATGACTCACGGCATGGGCTCAGCACATTAACATGCATCACAGGCGCAGTCTGAGGTCTATAGCAGACCAGCTCAGCAAGGTGAAGACAGCAGTGATTGCCACAAGCTAATTGACACCTGCGCCTCCATAGAGTAGACTGCATGGTGTGCTTTGGTCTCTGATTGCCTCTACTCTCAGGTGTAATAGGGAGGGAGGGCAGACAAGCACCTGCTGCCGGAGCTGCTGCAAAGTTACAGACTCCTGCGCCTCTGCTGCATTCTGCGCTCGCTGCAGTTCCAAGTTGCGCGCCTGCAGCTGCGCGACGTCCTGCTCCAGGCGCTGCGCTTGGGCGCCAGAGCGGCGCAGCGCATCGCCGGCTTCTCTCTGCGAGGCAGCTGCCGAGCGCAGCTCTGTGTCCTTCTGGACCACCGCTTGCTCCAGCATTGCCACCTGTATCACAAACATCATGTGATAGACTTCAACCTTAGAACTCAAGGCCTGCCATGCAATATGGACAAGGCGGGATCAGGAAAAATAAACTCAGGTGCAGAGAGAAGATGAGGCCGGTATGTATGAAGGTATCTCACTGGCACTGCCTGTACATACTCTTCACTGATGCCTAAGCTGTGCCAGCAAGCAAGGAGCACTTGCCTGATCAGCAAGCTCCCGTGCGCTCCCAGAGCCCTGCTCCAGGGCTTTCTGGGCTGCGGCTGTCTCATTGGACCGGCGCTCAATCTCCTCATCCTTGTCAGCCAGCGAGCTTTTGAGAGCGGCGAGCTCCCCTCTGAGAGACTGCACCGAAGCCTGCGCATGCATGCACATGCTGTATTAAGCACCACATTTTGAATCTCGGCGCGCTGAACAGCACGACTGTGGGTTGTGCTTCTACATTTCCCACAGCGTACGTCACGCTCCCTGCCAAATGTCTCATGCAAGCTCCTGGCCATACGAAGGACAGCGGTTGTACAAGCTGCAGTGTCTGCCAGGTCAAGCCCGCCCTAGATTGTGAGGGCTGATGAGGATAAGGATGGGGATGCGGTGATGCCAAGCCAACCTGGCTGCTCTTTAGGTCCTCCAGCTGCTTCTCCTGCTGGTCCAGGCGCTCTTGGAGAGCCTCTGCCTCATCAAAGCGGCTGACAAGGATCTCCTCCTTCTCCGCATCAGCCTTCAGCAAGTCCTCTATCTCCGCCTGAAGAGCCTGCACCATGATACTGAGACTCACACCATATCACTGCATGCAAGCTGTTGACTTGCCCCACAGACACCAAGAGATAATGACTGAAGAGTCCGCCCACAGCTGACCAGAGTCTCTGCATGATAAAACAGAGAGTGTAAGGGCAGCGGCAATTCTATCCAAGATACAGCTTTCCTCTGCAGTACATGTGTGATGTGACTATTGGGGACACATTCTCACCCACATAGAGCATGGCTCCGCTACGTAAGCACTGTATCATGCCGCTGAGAGGGTCAAAGGTGCCTGGAATCACCTGCAGGTCTGAGTCCCGCTGGGCCAGGTCCTCAGACAGAGATTGGATCTCGCCCTGCAGGCGGCTGGCGTCCTGTTGCGCCTGCTGCGCAAGGCCCCTCTGCTCAGCCTCTTCCCTTTCCAGCTGGACCACGCTCTGCGCCATTTCGCAGATCCGCTCACCGGCAGTTGTCAGCTCGCCCTGCATGGGGCATCTCTGACGTCACACGCTTTTTATGTAGAGGTATACTTTACGACCGAGAGTAATGGACATGCAATGGCCTTTGCCCTGCTTATTTGCCCCTCTACACAGAGTACAGTGCAGAAGTTTGCATGGGATCTGTCTGTGATGCTGTCAGATGTGCCAAATGCTTGAAATCTGAAGGGCTGCAATGTAAGGCCTCCCAGGTCTGACTACATGCATGGATTGTTGGGTGGCTTGCCTTCAGGCCATCTAGAAGCTCTTCACTTTGGCCCTCTGTGGTTGCCACCTGCTGCTGGAGCTCCCTGTTGGTGGCCTCAGACTCTTCTAGTCTTTGTAAGGCCTCCTGTGCGTCTTGAGTCCTCTTTTCTGCCTCCTGCATTCAGCAGCACATACAATGATGGTGTGACTTGAGAAACCTGTGACTTTTCTTGGATGTATACAGAAAGAAGGTGCCCTTTCTAGGCAGCATGCAGACGCTGGGAGAAGAGAGACCAACCTCTTTCAAGGAGGCGAGCTCAGTCTCCTTGTCCTCAACCTCTCTTTGCTTGCTCTGCAGCTGCGCCGTAAGAGACTCCAGCTCACCCTCCCGCTGCTGCAGCTGCTGTGCCTTCTGGCCGGCCTCGGCCTCTGCAATGGCAATCCCACAAGTATCGACAAAATCGACAGCAGACCTAGCAATGCCACAGGCGTACCGAGAAACTGCCGTCATCCTGTATGTGCATGGCAGCATGGTGCTCAGACAGGGCAGGCTAGAGTGAGTCTCTCTGAGATGGCCAGATGACCTCAGGAGCTGCATTGGAAGGTCAGCTCTCATGCAGGAGAATGCCATGCAAAGGGCAAGTGCATGCCTACCAAGAGCTTGCAGGGCCTGGCTGTGGGAGGCCTCCGCTTCTTGCAACCTCTCCTGTAGCTGCAGCACCTCTGCCTTGCTCTCCTCGGCCCGCTGCTCCTCTGCCTGGGCCTTCAGCTCCAGCTGGGTGATGGCCTTGGCCTGCACAGAATGTCCCCACTGAGATGATGAACCGGCTGTACGGTATAGTACCACTATGTCAGGATGGTTCCATTTCGCCTGTTATAGCAAGAAGTGCAGGTGTGCCACGTGTACTGTGGAGATCTGGTGTGTACTACCATTGTTTCGCGTGGCACTTAGTTGCGTGCTCATACCTTCTCCTGCAGCTGGCTCTCAAGGGCCTCGAGTCTGTCACTCAAGTCTTCAGCCTTCTCTCGCTCAGAGATGGCCTCGCTGCGCAAAGCCTCAACAGTGGCGCTGCTCTCCTGCTGGGCGCGCTGTGCTGCCTCCTTGGCAGCTTCAGCGTCCCGCTGCGCCGCCTGCAGCTGCTGCTCTAACGCCTGGGCCTGCTCCCTGCTGCCCTGCTCCTTCTTCTTGAGGCTGACTAGCTCCTCCTCCAGCCGTCCTGCCCTTGCAGATGCCTGGCGGTGCAAGAACACCCTTTCAGCTCTGATATGTGCGACATAAATAGGATAGGCAATGTGGCATGGATATGGCAAGGTTACCTGCATGGCCGTAGTCAATCATGCAATCCATCTGCAGGGTCTCCAGGCACTGCTGCAATGCTGACAGCTGTACCCGCAAAGTAAGTGTAATGTCATGGTCTGAGCAGACCAGTACCTCTGCAGCTTCGCTACGCAGCTCCTGCTCGGAAGAGGATGCAGAGGCGCTGAGGTGGTGCATCCTCGCCTCCAGCTCCTGGTTCTTGGCGCTGACCGCCTTCAGCGCCCGCGAAGTCTCTTCCCTCTTCTTCTGCAGCTCCTCCACCTGCATGACCAGGCATCATAGTGCGTCTCTGATATTGTCAAGACATCACATCATGTGGTAGCTTCTACATTGCCGCCTGAGCTTAAAAAGTGTAGCGTGCCTTCAACCCAGGAAGGTGGACCTTTGCAGATCATCACATTTCTAGGTGCTGTGATGGGAACAAGATTGTCACAGAAGTCACGCATACGATGAGCCAATCACCATGTCCTGCTTTGTAGCAAGCTCCTGCTTGGCTGACATGGCGGCAGCTTCAGCCTCCTGCTGGGCCTGCTGCAGCTTCTGGATGGCCGCCGCGCTCTCACTATCTGCGGCCTCCTTCAGCGCCTCTGCCTCCTTTGCCAGGGCATCACGCTGCGCCACCTCAGCGTCCAAGCGCTCCTGCATTTCCATCTGCATTGGTTCCAGTCCTTGCAGTCAGACATACATGACATTCAGGCAGCCGCGCCTCACTGTCATATTCTTTCACCAGTCCTGGCGTTGATGGGACGGATGGCTTGCAGCTATCACACACAACCATACCATGTCTGCAGGAGAGCAGACCTGCAAGGCCTGCAGGGCCGCTCTGGCATCCTCCCTGGATTTCTGGGACGCATCCCTCTCCTGCTCGGCTGTGCGCAGGGCAGCAGCTGTCCTCTCGCCCTCATCTACCTGCAGCAACAAAGAGCTGACTCAGTCAGCACTGCAGCATACCTCATGATGAGCAGCACACGCTGGCGCACATCACCTCCCGGAATGAGCTACGCTATCAGCTAGTCATGCAGCTGCACCGATGCAGCAGGGATGCCCTCAGATGGACATCTTGACAGACCTGATTGGACAGCGCAGATCCTACCTTGGCAGTGAGATCCCTGAGCTGATCCTGGAGCTCCTCCACTTGCTGGCTCTTGGCCTCAGCCTGCTGATGCTGCGCTTCAGCAAGCTGCAGAGCCTCTTCAAGCTCCTGAAGTCTGCAGCAGAGAACAGTCTCCTGGCATTCCCAAATCGACAGCTCCCAGTGATGAGCAGAAGGAAGTAGATGGGGCCAGCGTGCTGATAAGAGGGTACATGACAGTGCCATCTGAAAGAGTGCTTCTACGGGTATGCCTCACCGGGCGATGTTACCCTCAGACTCCTGAACCTTCTCAAGCTCTATCCTGGCAATGTCCTGCTTCAGCGCATTGATAGCCTGGGTCTGGGCTTCCACTCCTGCCTTGAGGCTGTCAGCGCTCTGCACACGCTACCCAACGTCAGCCAGCTGCCATGCATTAGAATACTTAGTGTAGATGCAGGCATTCCTGATGCCTTCCCTTTCTGCAAGGTGTGATCAGGCGATTGGAACATCTCAGGCAAACAGCAAGTTTGACCTGAGTAAATGCTGACCATGAACAACAGTATTCCTGTTGCGTGGCAGCCTAGCGAAGGGAGGTGTAAACGCACCTGAGCATCATTTGAGAGGTCCTTCAGGTGCTGCATGGCTTCTTGCAGGGCCTGCTGCACCTCTGCGAGCCGCGTCCGGTCAGCGTCCCGCTCTCTCAGCAGGCTCTCCAGCCTGTCGGCCGCTGACTCAGCCTGCCTGTGCACTCTGCCCACCTCCTCTGCCAGGGCCTTTCCCTGTGCATGGGCATGAAGCTCAGCTCTGGCCATGAAAATCGGCCCTCCTACCCGCAAAGCACGCAGCAAAACAACATGCCAACGCTGCTTTGGTGTCAGCATGGACAGAGCAGTAAAGAGAAGGCCTCCTGTCATGATGAGGGGTCATCTTGCAAGGCAGTGTATCTGGCAGCCCGAGTTTTCACGCGCAAGCTTAAAGAGTGGGACTTCATTGAGTAGACACCTGCTGATGGATGTCGGCCAGCCACGCATCGTCAGGAGACCCAGGCTGCGCTGAAAGCAGCGTAGACCCATCTCCTTGTTGCTTCTGAAGCTCCTACGGCAGAAAGGGGGCTGTCAATGGCAAACAATACACTCACTTGACCCTTGGCAAAGCGTCTTTCAGCCATGTCAAAGGGGATTTGGAATCCCTCGGCCCTAGTATCGTATGTACTGACAGGAAACGCCTGTTGCATGAAGGCCATTGCTGTTCTGTGGCCTTCAGCCAGGTATGAGTACTAGTGGAGGCTGCTCCACACCTTCAGGACTTCTTGGAGATCCTGCAACGATCTTTGACCAGCATGATTGGCTCCTGTTGCAGCCATAATGCACTTTCGCCCTGATATACTCCACGAACGATGGGGAGAAAGGACTCTTCTGTTTTGTAGCTTGCAAGATGAGGCTGTTCGCGCTGCCACGAAAGGCTGATACAATCCAACATGCTGTTGGGAGCAGCTCAATGTATGCCGCATTGCTGATGAGACCAATACGTGGGAGTATATGTCGAGAGGACCCCGTATATCACAAGACACGGCTCACATCGAGCGTGCTACCAATAGGTATTCCACTGCAGACTGGAACGGCATATCCAGACCTCGACACTAGTACCTTTCAGACTCATGCTCTATGTACGAAGAGCTCCTCCGCAAGCTCGTGCACTGATCCATCCTGACCGCAAATCTATCTCCAATGAGAAGCTTCCCCCTTGCAGGGGGAAGCTGGACATGAGCATCCAGGAATGGCGTTCCGGCGTCTTTCTTATCGTTCAGGAGGTAGTGCATAATTTCTTTGTATGGCTGTGACATAATAAGAAAGGCATCGTAAGGAAAAATCTCCGAAAGGTCAAACAGGCTGGTGTGCCATGTGAGGTGTCATGAGGCAGATCCACCAAAGGGATAGGAATGCAATACGGCTTGCAAAGGCATCAGCTATATACTGTACCGGAAATCGACGCTTAGCGACAGTGTGAAGAACCATTGCGATAGCATCCAAAAATCCGATGGAGGATTTGTGCAATCAACTGCGCACCTTGGTACAGGACTGCCTGGCAAAGCATCTGTACGATTCGGCAATCTTCTATGCAGACAAGCTGACGACGATGTCAGACCAGGCTCCACGTGATGCCTACCTGCTCGCCCAGGTATGACAAGTTTACAAGATGAACTGGCAATCAAGCTTGTGTCCTGCCCAAGGAGAAGCTGCACTTGAGCACAATCACTACCTGACACGCTTATATGTCAGACTGAACGAAAGCTCTATGATTTGGCATGAAAGGCAGGCGCACACCTACAGGCCCCCAAGAGGGGCTGTGTCCTGTGCAGGCGTATTATGTGGGCAAGCAGTATTGCAGGTCCTATGCTCTGCTGACCGACAGCAAGCTTGTGGAGGCGGACATCAGGTGCAGGTACCTTGCAGCGCGCTGCCTGGCCAATCTGAAGGAGTGGGACGACTGCCTCAACATTATGGGAGGGGACCCCGGATACACAGACATGGCCCGCATGCAGGTACCTCTCCTCAGCAACATCCTTGCACCCTGCACCTTCAAGCTGATCTTGGCGCTCCTGGCATCACCGCCGGTGTGCGCTTGTTGCCATGATGCTCTCACTGTGAAGTTGAGTGGTTTGCCCTCTCTGTAGATGGAACGTTGTGAGAGGGCTGCCTGAAGTGCATGCGCCCCCTAATCGATGAAGCATGCCTCAGGCCAACTGCACTATTGACTGCATGTCAAGCCACAGACCCCTGGTAGGTCATGATAAGAGGCTGCCTGTCTTACAGGAGAATATGGCAGAAGTTGAGGTTGGGGGAGAGCTCAGCTACAGAGCCGCCATGAGCCTGCTGCGGGGGCAGGTCTATGAGGCGCAGGAGAATCGCATACAGGCTGTGAGGTGGTACAGGGACGCCCTGCGCACTGACCCCTTCTGCTACGAGGCCTTCAAGGCAAGCCCTTCCTGCATCTCTCTGCGTGTCCAGAACTTCTGTCGTCATCTGAATGAACCATTGCAGAAGCCTGCCATCCGTCCAAAGCCGGGTGCCGTGCACGGCTGTGTTAGGATGTCTATCCGTGTGCCTACATGTATCATCTTATCCATGGGAAGAAATCCCTGTGAGCATGACTGATTGCGTCTAATTGTGCAGGCGCTTGTGGAGGGGCACATGCTGACCAGCAACGAGGAGGCGTCGCTGCGGGAGTCCCTGCGCTTCAGGGAGGAGGATCGCTGGCTGCATCTCCTGTACAGGTCTGTATTTCTCCTGGGCTTGACGCTGACACTAACAGGAGTTGCTCTTGACTGCCACGCAAACCTCAGGCACTTCTGTAACACAACACAGTCCTATGCAGGTATACCTGGGACAAGCCCTGCTGACTGCCTGTGTGTTTGTGCGCCTGCGAGTGGGTGAGCATGATGCGGAATATCTATGGACCCGCATCGCCCATCTGAAAAGCTCGGTGAGGCAGTACACATGCATGGTGCCTTGGTGCAACGGCATCATGTGAGAACATATTGCATGTGCAGGGCCAAGTCCAAAAAGCATGACCAGGAGTACACGATGGAGGCCACGCTGGCAGCGCTGGAGGCGCCCGCGCCGCCACCTGTCACCCGCGACCCGCCGGCCGCAAAGCAGGGAACGCCCCAAGCCCCGGTGGAGCCACTGCAGCCCTCCACATCCGCCCGGGTGAATTCGCACAAGGACTCGGACAGCGGTGGCATGCGCACGCGCTCCCGAGCGCAGCGGGAGCCTTCCCCAAACGGCACAGACACGGTGGAATGCGTTTTGATGCCATTCTGCTGATTAGTTTGGATGCAGTCAGCTGATCTGACTCCCTGCATGGGTCAGTTTCTTGTTGAGCATGACAGCATTGCATGCGCATAGGCTGCACAGCCGTAGCCAGATCAGGCATCTACCCACTTGCGAATCTACTCTCATGCAGTTTGACGTCTGCGTGACAGCGGTAGCGGTCCACATCATTGGACCGGCAGAGCTTCAGGTGTAGATAAATGCAGTCTCAGAGCAAGTGGTGTGTGCGCTCAGGTGATGCAGGAGGACTTGCCTGATGAGGACGCAGAGAATGCCGGCAAGGGCGGCTGCGGGCTGGGCGGCAACCTGGACGTGGCACTCTGTCGAGCTGGCTGGCACCTGCACTGCGGCGAGTACCAGGTGAACTGCCCTTGCGCATGCATGACAGCCCTCTGAGGAGCGTGCTCATGTTGTTGCAACCGTAGAGAGCTACTACAACCATCCACATTGACAAGCACTTTCCTCAGCGATATCCCCCTGAGATGCTTCACTGATTGACCTCCAGGAACAGGTCATAGCTTGCCTTGTTTTTAGAAAACATAAAGTATATCCAGCTTGGGTGACTCCTCCACAGAAGGTGTCTGGACTATGTGCGAAGAATTAAAGTCTAGCAGGGTGCAGGCTTGCTATGCACTGACAGCGGAGCTTCTAGCGCGGGATCCATACGCCCTGGAGGCTATGCCTGTGCACCTGGCCGCCGCTCTGGAGCTCGGCAAGAAGAACGAGCTCTTCCTGCACTCCCACAAGTATGCCAACATCTCTCCAGGAAGCATAGTCTGCTTGCCTGATTCCCTACAAAGTGCAGCCACAGAGCAATGGAAAACTGCATCAGTGCATGCATCAGGCAACAGGCATGCATGAGATAGCATTCCCAGTAGGAGAGTGATGCTTCCGCTTTGATTGGCGAGGTAAGCAGGCTAGCCTCAGGGCAGCCATTCTCGTTCGCAGCTCTGGGACGCCCTGAGTTATACTGCCCGGGCATTTTTGCGCATATCTGAGAGCCAGCTGGAGCAGGATTCCAATACAGGCCTGCATGCATGCAATTACAGTTTGCCTCAATTCTGCAGGCTGGTGGAGGAGTACCCGGAGCATGTTGTGGCCTGGTTTGCGGTGGGGTGCTACTATCAGTCCATTGGCCGCTACGACAGCGCGCGGCAGTACTTTGGCAAGGCCACCGCCATGGACCCCAGCTTTGCCCCGGCCTGGCTGGGCTTTGGGCACGCCTTCGCTGCCCAGGATGAGAGCGACCAGGTGCGCCCAGCGCCTGCAGTGCCCTTCACCGGTCAAAAAGGCTCTGGGAGTAACCTTACCCCTCATGTGTGTGATGCCTCAGCGCCTAATAGCCCAGTGTCAGCCGCAAGGTGCAATCTCCTGTAGCATGTGGCCAGAGGTGTTTGTCCATGCTCGAGGAGGGGGGCGCATTGCAGGGCGGCCCGTGAAGCAAAGGCGAATGGCTTGATACTCCTTCCAGGCTGTCATAGCACTCTACATTGCAGGGAGTTGCTTGATGTCAGCAAGAGATGAGGGCTTTCTGTGCTGCAAATCTGCTGAGAACCATTTGTGCAAGTGCAGGCAATGGCAGCCTATAGGACAGCATCCAGGCTCTTTCCAGGGCTGCATCAGCCGCTGTTGGGCATGGGCTGCGAGTATGCACGCATGAACAACAATGCCCTGGCTGAGCAGGTCCTGCGCAGCGCTCACGCAGTCTGCCCGCAGGTAGGCCTCCTGGGTATCCATGGGGGCCAGGTCCAGAGTTCTGTATGTATAACCAGACCTATGAATGCCACTTTCTCAGTGGCACTGTATAGAGTACCTCGAGACATCAGTGGCTGTGTGTGCATGAGCAGTGCTAGTATCTGTGCTGACGAGTGGCACTGAAGCAGCTACCTTGCTTGGGGTATCCATTAATGCATGCTGAGGTGACAATCCGGGAAATGCTGCAACTGACTGGGCTTGCTGCGTGTTCAGGATGCCCAACCCTGCCATGAGCTGGGCTGCCTCTTCTACAGAGCGGGCGACTACCCAACAGCAAAGGTCTGGCTGCAGAAAGCCCACCAGCAGATACCCCGGCCTCTCACACCAGGTGCGCCAATTGTGACCTTTCTTAGCTGGAGGGATTAGCTCGTGACGAGCAAGATGAGGCGGAGCTTCTGCAGCCTAGCCAAATTGCTCCCCTCAAGTGTGTTTTGCAGCGCTCATGTGTTCTGCTTGGTTGCTTGTAGTTTGCACACTGGGCATGTGACCAGTTGTACATGATCAGGCTGTGTCTGAAATCGGCTGCTGTTCAGTCGTAAGCAAGGCACTGTTTGGCATCCTTGGAAGATGAGCGGGGAAAGGTGGTGGCTTGCGTTACCAGTGAGAAATAATGGCAGAGCGGCTTTGCATGCAGCATCTGAGCCGACACTCACAGCGTTGGGGCACACCTTCCGCAAGCTGCGCATGTTCAAGGAGGCTGCCGCCTGCTTTGACAGCGCCCTCAGCATCCTCCCAGGGCAGGCCAGCACCTTTGCCGGCCTCGCGTACACATACCACCTGGAGGTGGGTTCTCTTCCTACGGCCTTGCCTGGATGAATCGACTGCATGTGATAATGAAAAACAGCATTTAGTCGATTTGGGTGTAGTGGGCGGAGCAAAGCCAATGTAGGGCTTGGCGCATGCCGTAGCATTGCCAAATGCCAAATGTTGAAGGATGCATGGGCATGGCCCAGTAACATCCTGGTCGCTACCTTGCTGAGATGCATGAAGTGCTGTGCAGAATCGAATACAAGATGCCATAGACAGCTATCACAAGGCACTCGCCCTGCGGCCCGAGGACAGTCTTGTGGCAGAGTTGCTCACCCTAGCCATGCAAGACAGTGCCAAGACGGACAACTCCTTCTAGGGCTTGCAAATGGTGCTGCAAGCCATGCATGCATGCGGCCCAGACTTGTTTTGCAATTAATTGCAAAAACCACTCAAATGATGGATTTGGCATAACAGATGCTTCCAGACATATCCTCTAGTATCTCCTTCAGGTCTTCAAAGGGCCTTCCATGGTCAGCATAGATCGAGGTGCATGGAGCTATAGCTCTGGTCTGGTCTGGAGGTTGCACGCCATGGCAGTCTGCATGACCTGTCTGATCTTGAGGCTTCCTCTTCGCCCCACTCCTTTGTTGCCACATTGTCCTCGCCTAAGCACCTATTTCTCCATGTTTAGCTCTATCTCAAGCGCATTTAGGGCACCCAAACACAAGGATGCTTAAAACTTTTGGCAACTCAAAGCAATTATGGCACCGTGGGTGACCCTCCTTGGCTTGTTGGGTCTTGCTCCCAGCAACAACCCCCAAATCAAATAGCCTATCCTCTGGAGACGACCATGTCCATGGGGTCCGAGATATGATTGAGCAGCCAAGAAATCCGCAGATCCATGCGTACTGCGCACCACACGCCACTATATCCGTCCAAATCCGATGAACGCTCATCCTCTAGGTGACAGAGGTCGAGAGCCTCAAGTCCACTGAGTTTCGGCCTGAGTTCGGAAGAGCAATCTGGGCCTGCTCGAGCGCCGCGGCCCCTGAGCAGTCCCCTTTCTTGCATACCTATGGATTAGTAAAGGGCACGACAGCTTCAAACATCACCCGAGAATTCCCACACTGCTGACGACGTCGACCAGCATCCGGTACCCGGTCTTTCCACGCCCCGTGCCCTACTCTAATCGATCGCTGGTTACCTTAGGATTGCATAACTCACCCGTGTAGAGCGCCTGCTTGTGGCCCTCGTCGTGAGAGTCGGGAACAAGCTGGCAACGATTGACCCTGCTCTGGCAGATGAAAGTCTAGCAGCCTCGCCCCGGGGCCAGCACAACCACCACCATGCAATCACTCTGCAACCCTTGCAAGACACTACAATGATGTGCAAAACATCAGGCCCACCAGTCTACATGTACAAGACTACATCTTACAGCCCTTGACGATCTCCTAACATGCTTGAAGGGCTGCAGCCTTTGTATGCAATGCTAACTACTCTGGCAGGCGCTTCAACAGACAATCAAAATCCCCATGGTCTGCTCGGCGTACACAACTATGTTGAAGGGTTGTAAAGCAATCCCCGATGCCACTGCTCATCGTCTGTCACTCATCAGCACAATCGTGCATCCGCATTGCAATCAGGCAAACAATCTCAGCAATCATAACAGTTGTGCTACCCCTGTGCGGGTGCTTCAGTCTAGCTGTGGCAGGGCGCGACCCACACAAAGTCCCAGCACTTCTGCGAAAAGGTCTCATCACCTTGCGTACACCACATAGGCACCGGCCTGTACTACAAGCCTTGAAACCTGAGGTCACGCAAGTGCACATTGTTGCAAAGGGGCAGTATGCTGATCCTCCCCGGAGGCTGCGCTTGACACAAAGCCTGCTTTGCCGAGATCAGGCTATTCTCCTACCCCCTGTATATTTGTTCTTGCTTCCTCAGGGCTGGCCGCTGCTGGACAATGATCCCCGCGTACGTGGCAGCCTCTACATCCAGACTGGACGCAAACCTCCATGCTTGGCTCTCTTATACAATCTGGCACAGCTGTTCTGGCTCAGTTCCAGGTCTTTATGCACAGCAAGCGCTCGATATGTCCGCACTTCCGATGACCATCTGTTCATCTTGCCTTTCACAGCACATGACCCGTGTCAGCCCCCAGGAAGCTGGGCCCGGTGAGCCATGCCACCAACTTCAGAGACTTGTTCAGAGAGCCCCGCTCTCCAGGGCTCCGTTGGCTGCTTCCTGAATGATTGCCATGTACGTGGGGATAGTAACAGTCCATGCTGGACGCCCGCAACCTTTGTACTTCTCTCGCATCTCTGGCTCCACCTCAGGCTTGTACGCACGGATGTACATGAGTGTGTTGGCGCAGTCAAGGGCATCTGGGGTCTTGCCTCGCTCAGCCCCCGTGCTGAGAGCTTGCTCGACAGTATTGTATACCGCGGCCACATGCTCCTGCAGAGTCGGCGCTGCACAGGTACCCTCCTGCAGGGCAGCCATGCCTGCCCTTGATGCTTCCTGCACCGCCAAGACTGCACTGCTGCTGTGTGTCCTCTGGAGACTCCTCCGCATCATGCGGGGGTCACTGCCAGCAGCTTTGGCCAGGCTGTAGACCTCCTGGCAGAACTTCACTGGAGGCGGCTGCTGTGGGAGACCACCTGCGGTGAGGATGCAGCTGTCAGATCACATCACCTCATGGTGTGTGTAACAGCCATGCACCTTGCTGTTGGCAGAGCCTCCGTTCTTCCACCTCAGCCAGCTCACAGCATTGACATCACTTGTTTACAAGGTCACCTGTGCCTTCCCCAGGATCCAAGACAGTGCCAGGTCTTCAAGTCAAGCCTGCAGAGTGCTGTCACAGAAACGAGAGTTGGGCATGTAATGCCTGAGCGTACCTGCCTCCTGATCCAGCATGCTTGATGGAGAAGACAGGCCCATCAACGCTGCGCGACCTGCGCGCAGAACGCCGACGGCTCCTCAGGATATTCACTGGAAGCTCAAGTGCTGAGCCAGGCACTATGTTTGCGGGAATGTCACAAGACCCTTGCACTCAGCTTCCTGTGTACCAGCACACACTGCAGACGAGCAGGTTGTGCATATACAGAGTGCTGACGGGAGACCATTGCAGGACCATGTCAAGCTGCTTTTGACAAGCAGCAGGGCACATGCTAGGACTCACACCCAGTGACAGGCGTGCAAAACGCACCCTAGAAGCCTGGTTTGGCATCAGGGGCCTACCCAAATGGGACTCAACTTTAGGAACATGTCAAGACTCACAATCACATAGATGCCAGACACAAGGTATAGCAAGAGTAGGAAGACTCCAGCAGCCTTGCAGGTATCGCATGGCCACCTCATGGACCTGCTGCAAAGCCCGGACATGCATCCTCAGGTCATGGCGCAGGCATGGATGTCAGAACTCACGCATTCGGGCGCACCACTCGTCCTCTTCATCGGAGTCCTCAATGGGGAGATCCCCAGCATTCCAGCCTTGGCCTGGTGGCTTGGACCACTCCTCCTCACTGTCATAGTCTGGCACGCCTGCACAGGCGCACACACAACTGAGTTTTTCTGTGCAAACTACCTATGCGCCATATGTCTTGCTGGTCCTCCTTTATGTCCCATCCGCATGCTTGTCCCAATGCTGAATGGTGAGCTTTGATGCCCGCCTTTGCATTACTCAGAATTCCAGCTATGCTATTCGCCCTTGCATAGCAAGCCCGATTAGAGCCACATTGAGAATCTGTGTTTATGACAAAGAGGTGATCTATCTCTTGCTTCAGTCCTGCACTATTCTATTCACCGGCACGGTCGTCTGCATGTCCCCAGACCAATGGGAATGAAGCCATATACAGCAAAAAGCGGACAATATGGCCCAGCTACAGCTGTGAGGCAGCTCTGATGCATCTGCAAAGCTGTGGCCTCAACACAGTAGCCATGCCAGGCTGTCTGCCTGGTCTTTGCTCCCCCGTCAGAGTAGAATGATCTACAGGAGACCATCACCGCCCAATAACCTGCGCCGCGATCATACCCAGCCAGGGCAGCCCGATCATGGCCTCCATCATTCAAGCATGTGGTGGCTGGCTGGCCCACCTTTCTCCTGCTGCTGAACTTGTGTTGGCGAGCTAATCACTCCCAAAGGGCTGACAGGGTCCCAGAGCGCTCCCTGCCCTGACTGCTGCTCCTGCGCCGGGACATCCTCAGCCTTTGCCACCTCCACTTCCTGCCCACCAACAACGGCTTCTTCCTCGTCTTCCCGTCCGCTCACACCTGCGGACGGCAATACTGCGGTGCATGGAGGGCGAGTGAAAACCCTGCTGCAGGGTTTCAGGGGCTTGGCACAAGGATTATGAAAGTGGGTGATGATTAGCAGCCCCTAATTCCAGCAATGCTTATAGGTAGCACCTGCCCTTCCTAGAGCAGGCTTAGTAGATGGACAGAGGCACCCTTCCAGTGTGCTGACACACACATTATGAGGTCACTGACAGGCCAGAGCAATGGCTACTCAACGACGCAAGTGGACCACGAGTTACCATTTGCAGAGACAGCATCAAGACAGGGCGTTGAGCGGGCATCTGACAGCCTTCACAGGTGGGATGCTGAGCAGGTCAAAGCAGAAGCAGGGTGCTTGAAGGCACCTGCAGGAGCTCCCTCGGCTGGGCAAACGTGCGGCCATGATGGGCTCAGGGGGGGGGCATAAACCAGAGGCGCCTTATGCTGTAGGACCCCCTGGGTGTCCTCCTGCAGATGCCCATCACCGTGACATAAGTGGCAGTGACATAAGTGGCAGTGCTTTTTGCTGCTGCCACAAGTGATCAGCCCTCACTTGTGCTCCCTTGGCCAACGCCACTTTCCTTGTCTCTGGAATGCATCAGAAAGAGACAATGCGGCAGCATGGACTTGATATACCGCATGCCTAGAGCAATAATCAAAGCCTTGCATCCTCTGAAACTCTGCTTGGTGTCTGGGCAGTTAGGCAATGCTGATGCTTTTTCAATCTAGGCATCAGCGTGGATCAATCTCATCAAGAGTAGTGCAAAATGCGGACCTTTTCGTCCTCAATTGCACAGCCCAGCATTGCAACTTCAGCTGCAGCAGGCCCTGAGGGCAAGTGATTGCATGGCGCTATAGCCTGCGTAGGGCCCTGTGCAGCTACATTCCGCACTGGCGCAGCCACTCGTATCTCTGGCATTCCCGGGTCTTCCTACAGGCAGGGCAGAATGTGGTAAAAGCTCGCTGCAGCTAGGGCTTGCATTGCAGCATGCAACACGAGACGTCCCAAGGAAATCAACAGGTGATATGACAGCCCACCTCCGCAGGAGCGACAGGAGGCACCTCAGGAGTGGCAGTGCTCTCAGCTGCTTTCGTGAATGCGGCTTAGTGGCGTTCTGCATGCTGCGGGCTGCCCATCCCTGAAATGTCTAGCGGGGTCCACAACCTGCCAGAAAGGCACAGGCCTGAGGCTTGGCTTATTAGCAAGATACCATTTAAATCCAGCCGAGATCCTGCCGTGTGCAGAGCCCATGCAATGTGCTCAACCTGGTCCTTTAGCCCGGCCAGCTGTGTGTCATCCTGTCAGCGCTCTGTGTGGTCGGGAGATTGTCGGTTAATCTACCTCAACACTGAAAGCGGCCGCTATTCACAACCTGACGCAGAGCAAGACCGATGAAGGGAAGAACACCCACCCGTGTTCTGCGGTTTCGCAAGCGACGAACCAGTCAGACCCATCCTGCAACGGAGCCTTTCAAAGACTCGTTCGTTGGGGAGGGGCTTATTATCTGCTTGCACAATTTCCTCTTCAGCTCCGGCTTGACGCCCCCAAGTCGAGCTGTTAAACCTCCAAGCTGCAAATTTGGTATATGTGTTCAGGTAGTGCACCTCACAGGCCAACTTGCATGAGCTGGCGCTCATTCTGGCTACGCGAGAGGATACCTCGGATTGATTACTGGCACAGCTACGTCTGGGTTCTCGGAAGCCCGAGTTGCCCAGGTCTGCTGCCCAGGTGGGCTTCAATCGGCGACAGCGACAACACGCCGCAGTGGTGAGGTGCAAAGCCAGGAGGTTGTACAGCGACACGTTTAGGAGGGCCTCCTTCATGCATCGTAAAGCCTACCGTGCTGTGTTGTGACAGCATGTCTCACTGCAATTCTGGTGCCTTGGACCTCAGCTTCCGGATGGATCACAGGGACTGTTGTTCAGCCAGGATCAGGAACCAAAAACATGTGAGTGTATAGCTAAGGACCAGCCAAATCGCATGCAGAGTGCTTGCCTAACATCTGGCTGATGCATCTAAGTTGGGAAAATGGCCTGGTCCAATGCCACATGACAGGCCAGTACCCGTGACTTTATCTGCCTTAGGGCACGTCATATGTACCATGTCTTGGGTGGCGCATAACTGATGTACAACATGTCACAGGTTTTGGATGCTTCACGCAACTCATGCCCTAGACATGCATCTCGGTACTTTGCGGCCTGCATGTGCTGTCAGCCAACTTGCTGACAGAGGACTCATGCCCTCTCCCTGCCGTGTTATTGCACAGCTAAGACATGCCCCTCCGTCTGCCTCCCTGGCAGTGCTGTCCATCCTGGCCTTCTCTGCTTTCCATTTATCTTCCATGGTCACCACGGTGTGCATTTCATCCTTGAGCCTTGCAAGCATGCTTCTCCTGCCACAGCACAGAAGCATCCCCAGGTACTACCACGATGTGGCTGAGAAACTGCAGTCGCAATCTTAGGCCTGCACATGCAGTCAATGCATACTTCAACTCCATCCTGCTTGGCAGACATCCGGTAAGTGGCTTGCGCTACTTTGTCATCGGCCCTCACGGAGTCCAATTCATCCTGCTTGTGCCTCATCTGGGAAAATGCTTCATCCCTTTCAGCTACTTGTCTCTCATAGTCCTCCTGCATAGGTCTACCCTCTCAGCTCAACACACCAGCAGCCTTGACAACGCTTGCTGGGGCTCAGCGTCAACTGGTTTTCATGCATGCAAGGCTCATATTGTGCATGGGAGAGGAAGGGCGGACTTGGATGTTGTACCTTCACTGTGCTGTGATGTGCCTGAGCCTCTTCAAGCTCAATTGCCTTCGTCTGCAACATCCTTGTTGTTATGGTAACTCTGGAGGAAGCTATACGGAGCTTGCCCAAACCTAGCCTGACGCTCTGCAGTCAAGAGTTCACCTTCAGCACCCACCTCCTCCACTGCGAGTCCTCTCGGAAGAAGCCTCATCCACAGTGAGTGATTTTACATGCTTGCCGTCCCTGCCAGGATTTTCATCCCGCCACCTCAAGGCAGATGTGTATGATACTACATGAGCACTACTTGCACTGTGTAGCTGAGGCGATCTCAAGTTTGCACCCACTCCGGAGTGGATCCATGATATTTCTGGTGCACCTATTGTTTGGTGTTCCAACATGCAGCAGCACCGCCAGCCTTATAAGGTCTTCAAGCGCTCTGAGCCTTATTAGTCTGAAGACTGCAGTGGGAAGGCAATGGGTTGCCATGTGCACTTCCAGATCATCTCATGATGGTGTGACGGTATTGATATCAGTGAAGTAAGACATGTTGTCTCTACGTTCCTTACAGAGACACCATAAGCGAAGTAGCCACCTTGTGTGACGGAGCATGTGTACAAGATGTGGCCTGACAGCTCAAGAGCAACTTGGCTTCCCTTCGCGAATCATAGCGGTCCAGGCCTCAAGCTGGATGGAATAACGTGTGGTGGTGCTCATCTTCTCCTCCAGCTCAGAGATGGAAGTGTCATTTTGACGTAATGTTTCTCCTAGGCTTGCTACTTCGCACTTCAGACTGGACGTGTGTGCTTGCACTTCTGACTGTTCCTGACGTGTAGCTGCAAAGTCGCTCTGAAGTTCAGCCAACTCTGCTTCCTGCTCCAAGACTGTGTGCCCGAGCATTGCAAGATCGGACTTCACCTCGTCCATGCGCTGGCGTATGTCCGACAGCATGCTAAGCATGTCTCCATATGGGACAGCCTGTCTGACAGGGTCTGCGACCAGGCTGGTCAACTTGTTGCTGCAGGGGCCAGGCTCTGTCTGCACAGCACACTGCACTTTGAGCCAAACAGATGGCGTTAAAGGGAGGGGGGAGGCGCTCTGGCTAAGTCTGCCAGCATACCGTGCGAGTCCTGAGGTTTGCCTACCTCGCTATGCTTGGCAGCAACGGTGCAGCCGCAGCCCCGGCCATCTAGCTTTGCTCTCTTGGTCTTCACCCCATGTTCATTCGAATGCATGCAGTGTTGCACCTGCCTCTTCGCGTGCATCAGAGATGCATCTACCGGGATACCCGTTGTCTCCATGCAGGCCGTGGGTTGCTGCCAGGCGACCCAGACCTTTACCTGCCGTCAGATCCGATGACTTCAGTCTGAGTACGATGCGGAATGGTGCTCAGGCTGTTAGGCGCGGCGGACATGAGCGAACGGGCACAGTGGGCAAATCCGGGCAGTCTATGGGCCTGGAACCCCTGTCACTTCTTTCTCTTATCCCACTCAAGAAACTGACTGTTTTACCACCATGAGAAGATGTATGGTCTGTTGCTGCCAGCATTGCTTCATGGCTGGACGGACGTTCGGCTTGCTCTTCATCAGACAACACACCGCGGCTGTAAACACATATCCTCTTCGCAAGCTTCTGGCAAACTCAATGAAGGCCCGCATGGGGTGTGGAGATGCTGCAAGGCCTGCAACCCCCGTTGTAGATTGGCAATCGTTAGCCTTTGTAGATCAGCAATGCCCACCTATGCATTGAAACATATGTCCAGACCCCAAGCCCTTCAGGGCGTACGCGTCCCATGACTTGACAATGTTACGCATTATACATCAGCATCTCTTCATATATTCAGGAGAGTTCCCATCAAGGTATCCTACGGCTGCTGAACAAGTTCCTACGTTCTCCCTCAGCCCACCTTGAGAGGCGTTGCTCATACCCGTTAGGCCTTGTTTTGGTACTCACAACTTGTCAACTTGGCAAGGGCGATCTGCAGATGCAAGTTTGCCACAGTATGCCATCAACAACACACAGCAAGCTCATGTTCTGTGCATGGCCTCCGCTGTGGCATTGCCTGAGCCTCACACCCACGCGCTTAAAGCACTAGATCTAGAGTTTCAGGGTGTCACACTGTTGGGGAATTCACTACGGAGCGCACACTTTCATCATCAGGCTGGCGTCACGCCAATACATCAATGCTGTGGCTGTGGTGTACATTCACACCCAACCCTTGCTTCATGGCTTCATACACTGCCCAGCAGATTGCGCCTGCTGGTGCATGCCATAGGGCTCTGGGCAACAAACCTCTCCACAAGGCTCCAAACCCCTCTTCCCTGGCAATTTGCCGCATCAATGCTGGTGCATTCAGAGCACTCCTGCAAGCAAAGGGTCAGCCTTGACCGCTGACCAGCAATCAGAATTAGACGAGGTGCAGGATGTTCAGAAGGCAGACATGGAGTGGTCTTGGACTCATCAGCAGAGAAGGGATGCTGTCATGCAAGCAGCAGCCACCACATTGCCTCCCACCTGAGAGATACGCCCTCGCCACTGGTCTGCAATCTTGTCTTCACGACGTCAAACGGCGTGGTCTGCATGGCCATGAGCCCACGTCAAACATACGCAGCAGAGTGGGTACTTCAAATATACTTGAAGGTGTACAATGTCCGTCAATTTAAGCCATTATGCATCCTATAGCATAGCTCCGCGGCAATGCTATGCAGCAGTGATGATGGTCTCTGTAGCAACCAAGGGGAAGCTTGCAGGTCTCATGTGATGACCTGGACAGCTTCTGGGATTCAATGGACTTCTGGCAGGCACCAACACAAGACATAAGTGCACACAGGATGTGGCCTGCTCGATGCCAGTCACAATCTGAATGGATCTGAACAGGATTGCTTCCACACAGCGCCTTTGGCCGGCCTTAGACTACCAGCAGAGGCTTACCAAAGCAGCGGCCACTCCTCCAGCAATGCCCCCAGCAACGATCTGAACGGCTGGCCCCTCAGTGCCATGGTGCCGAGGCGCCATGAGCTGCTTGGATGTCTCGTAGAGCGGGAAATGCAAGACTACCCAAGGAATGTTCATGAACAGCGTCACCGGGTAAGATCTGCACGCCACAAAACATGTCAACACAAGTGTCCTCGTTCGTGCTCGTGGGCTCATAGCACCACCATCACTATTGACAAGGGTTTGTTGCTTTAAGCTGTGAGCTCGTGCGTGCGCATGTGTGCCAGCTGCGGTTCAGAGAGGATGTGCGAAGAAGATGCCTGCCTGTAGAAGGCACCAGGGCCTTCGCGCTGCCAGGTCTGCATGACGCAGTCCAGCATGCCCCTGTACTGCCCCTGGCTGACTTGCAGGCGCTGCTTGACGACATCAGCGGGCACCATCACTGCGTCATTCACCACTGTCGCAGCCACACCTGCTCTGGTGCACCACACTCGGTCAGGCTCTTAAAAAAGCTGTGAAGCTATTGGAGACACCGCCACCAAGTCATGTGGGGCGGTGAGCCTCTGCAGGGGAGAATGCCGCAAGTCCTCGCAATGTCACAGTGGGTCTCATCAACAGCAGAAGGCAGAGCGTCAAATGCGAGCTTGTGACAAATCTCCGTCAAATTTATTTAGCATTCACCTGCAGCAGCCGCTGTTGCTGGGCTCTGCCCCGATTGTCTAGCGCCCAGTGTGGCCTTCGTCTGCTCATAGACCGCATAGTACAGAGCGTGCGCGGGGCCTGCTCCTAGGACAGCAGGCGTCAGGCCTCTGTACAAGCTTGCGATACCCTGCGTGCTGATGAGCTGCCTGGTCATCTGCACAATACTTCCAGCAGGTCCCAGTCCTGTTGCTGCCTGCAGCGCAGTGCAGCAAATTCGGCGTGCAAGTATTCCATGGCGTCACGTGCATGCCCAGGCATAGCAGAGGTACTTCAAACTTCTGTGCTACGTGCACTACGTGCATAACGCACCCTGGAAGGCACCAGGGATTCTGTTGACAAATGTCTATATTTTCACCTGCAATCTTGTCTTAATGGTGTCCAATGGGTACATGACTGCTGTCTCCGCCATTCCTGCTGCTGCGCCTGCCAGGGCATGCGCCATGAAGGCTTGCGCAACATGACTGGACTGATCATGACGTTGAGCATTTGCGTCTAGACTAGGCATACAAGATTAGAGATATACATCTCTCGATCCCTCAGCTCGTGTTTGTAGCGGCACACATCTGCTATTGATCAAGTGCGCAAGCTAGGTCGACATGTCGCACGTGCTGTTTCGGAACGGAACAGAATCTTATTCGGACAGAAACAATGCCAACGCTGAACCTCATCAATCTGGACCGCTCATGATTCATTCAAGTAGTCGCTGTGGGCATCCTGAAAGCGCTATTCGCACCAAAGCATCCCTTCTCGCGGGCTCTTGTCCTCCCAAACACGTGACCAACATGTCCAAGAGAAAAGGAGACTATCTGCGCTGCACACCTCATACGAGATTATTCAGACAAGACAGTGTCGAGCATCGCAACAATGTGGTCGTACATGCCACCAGCAAGTGAGGCCCTTCAGATGCGGTTTCTGCTGCTATGCATTGTCAGTTCCAGTTCAGCCTCTCTATCGACACTTGCAAGCATGTCCAGCCACTGATATCTGTGCAGGTGGGCAAAAGGGGAGGCTGCACCGACCAATCGTGATGCTGGAAGGGGTATCAGCGTAAACTCACATTTCGACTCAGGCAATATAGAGGTATATTCTGGCAACTCTTCTCGAGCTCACTCGCTCTCTGCATTTGAGTAAACAGGACAGAAATCATTTTGATAGGTGCGTGCTCGTGGTGGCACTTCTGAGTATCCAGACCATGCATGACTCACAGGTGGTGGACATCACAAATTCCCAGAAGCATGGTGTTGACCACACACTCAACTTGCGCATCCATGCGTGAGCTTTCCTCCATGGACGCTGAGACGTTGCGTGCTTGAAAGCCTTGTGTCTAGAACGCTCCCATGCCAGTGCCAAACACGGCTTCACATTGACTCGTATTGTATCCTGGCAACGATACTCTTTTCTATGTACTAATAAAGTCTATCCATGAAACCCCCAATTTTTGCAGGGATCCATACTGCGAGAGCGACAAGGTGGCGCATTTCATGTGAGACATCTCCCTTGCTGAAGCCTTGCTTGCTCACTCTGCCAGTCTTTGCTCAGCAAGATGTCTCAGGGTAACTCCGCTGCTGCTGTGCATGTTGACACTTGATTGAATGCTGACACAGGTGGTTCTTCTTCCGGGTCACTGGGGTCAGAGATGAGCAGCTGCATCTGAACATCGTCAATGCCGGAGAGGGGTCTTTCCCCACAGTAAGCCCCTCATTGCAATACCAACACGCCAGTAACCCAAATGCAGGAGTTATCTTGTGCCTTACAGGCTGATTTGGTGCTGTTGCTTGACACCAGGGCGTAGCTTTCTTCTTCCACTCCACGAGGCCATTCCTTTGCACACTGTTAAGGAATGGCCTCTGCACTGGAATGAAAAGCTCTGCCCTGGTATGCTGCAGGCGATGTCCATGCTCTGCACTTGCAGGTGCTGTAGGACAAAGGCGGTGTATGACATATGCATAGCCAGCCGTGAAGCAATTTTCTTGTGCAGGCATGGCCCAACTACAAGGCGTGCGCCTCCTACGACCGCAAATACTGGTTCAGAATACATGACACCACCTATGACAAGGAGAAGGGCGTCCTTGCCTGGCACCACAAGCCTGAACGGGTGAGCACTGCTGGTGGTCTCCATGTCTCCTGTCTCTGCTTGCTGTTTTTGCATGCTTTATGCTGTACAAGCAAAATATGGCATGTCAGACAAAGTCAGCCAACTCTGGCAACCTTTCTCATACTGTAAAGTCAGATCTCCTGAGACACACCTCCACTCACACTTCACACTCCTGATTGCCTATCATGAAGCATCATAGCTTACCATGGTGGGACCATGAGATATGTTTCATCTTGCTGCAGGACGCAATCTGGTATGCCTACTTTGCACCATACCCCTATGAGCGGCATGAGGAGCTCATTGCTGAGGTAATTTCACAGACCTCCCTCTGTAAATCTTCCCCTTGCTACGTCTGCGGGGCTCCTGGACGCATCAATAACATGAGAGCCTGGGGCTGCTTGTGAGAGACTGCACCCCTTGTGAGTGTTTGTGGTAACATGGATGAACAAAAGCACCTGAGCATGGATGGTGACACATTGCACTGCGCAGATTCAAAGCGATGAGCGGGTACACCTGGAGCTGCTTGGACAGACGCTGGATGGACATGATCTGGATCTGCTCCGCATTGGTACTTCTTCTCTTCCTGGCTCTTGAGGCAGCATCCAAGCCTGTGTTTGACTAGAAATGATCTTGCTTGGAGCCTGGAGCATGCACTACCAGCAGCCCTTGTCAAAATTGACTGTTGTTTGCCACAGCCCTGCTCTTAAGTACATGGGAAAGACACCTGGGTTCACAGGCTACAATGCTTGACAAATGGAGCGCATGCCTGACCCTATAGTGACAGCGCTGCGCATAATGCAGGCGAGCCTGGCAAGGACAAGAAGAAGGTTTGGGTCATTGCACGCCAGCACCCAGGCGAAAGCATGGCAGGTATGCTGAGCGCCATTCCCACCCAGACACCGTGTTGCTTTTGACCTGCACGATCTGTGGACCTTAGTTTTGCAGCTCGATCTCAAGCTCAATTTCAGCATTGGATACTGATACTGACAGTGTCCTAGCACCCCTGTTTTGGCTTTGCATGCCTTTTGAGGGTTGGGTGTGCCCTGGGAGTATACACCGTGCCCATGCTAGCGTGACCATACTGCATAATGGAGAGGCATGATGCAAGCCGTGATGCTTCCCCTGACAAGCACTGCCCGGGTGCAGAGTGGTTCATGGAGGGGCTGCTGCGCAGACTCCTGGACAAGTATGATCCTGTGGCAAGGAAGTGCCTCCAGCAGGCAGTGTTCTATGTTGTGAGTCCCTGTTGCACCATATGATCTGACGTGTTGTGCATTGCCGCTGCATCCAGCGCAGATGCCTACAACTGCAAGAACATCCACCTATGAGCTCCTCATCATCACTGACAGAATGTCAATTCTGAGAGATATGTCTAAGATATCTCTGGGCATTGTGAGCATGCTGTTCACCCCTGCAGCAGGCGTACGTGCTGGCTAAAATTCGGTGGTCCCTGCTCATATGCAGGTGCCTAACATGAACCCGGACGGCACATGGCGGGGCCACCTGCGCACCAACGCCTCGGGCGCCAATCTGAACCGGGAGTGGGACCACCCCACCAAGGACAAGTCCCCAGAAGTCTACTACACGCGAGCAGCCATGGATGAGTACGGGTGCGCGCACAGTCAGAACCCTCCCCCATCACAAGGAAGCCACCCCAAACCCATGTGTAGCTCGCACAATGTAGCTGTGAGCTGAGGTCGACACTTTGCTCAAATGAGAGATGCAGACTCTCAGTAGGTCACCCTGATGCTGCAGGGTGGACTTCCTGGGTGACATCCACGGGGATGAGGAGATAGAGTACAACTTCCTGGCGGGCAATGAGGGCATCCCGGCCTGGGACGAGCGCCTCAGGAAGCTGCAGGACGAGTTCTGCAACGCTTTCCTGCACACCTCTCCTGACTTCCAGCTTGGCAATGGCTATGGTAAGACCTTCCTGGTTTGCTTGTGGTGGCATTATTGATGAATGTAGCTTGTGCTGAATGGATATGTACACAGGCAGGCCATCTGTGTGGGACATGGTGAGGTCCTCGAGACACTGTGGTGTTGATGTCAAAGCGCCCACACCTTTCTACACCACAAGGGATGCCAGCTAGGGTGCTCTGAGATACCAGCAGCAAGGCTATCTGGACGAAGCCTATGCCTTGTTCGTTCAGCCCTGCTGCTTGGCGGCAAAGCTGTTAGCTGGCATCCCCGAAGTCATTGAGAAAGTGCAGGCTTGCAGACAGTGCCCATGCTGAAGGGCCCATACTGCTGCAGGGAACGACCCTCCAGGGCAGGCAAATCTGGCCATCTGCTCCTCTGCGGTCGGGCAGCGCTACAAGTGCCTGGCCTTCACACTCGAGATGCCCTTCAAGGACACCAGCTATGCCAACGAGCCTACACAGGTGGGCCCTGCTTCTCTCAGAAAACAGAGCTAATTTATTAAAGTCATGTCTCTGATGTTTCATCATGGCAGCACCTTTCCATGTAATACACCTTATGTGCTTGAGCTGAAGGCCCTTCATTTGCCGATGACTCACAAATATTAGAGAGAAAATATATCTGTCTCTCACACTGCAAAAAACAAAAGTGCGTAAGGTGACTTGTGATCAGCTTTGGCTGGGGATTCAGGTTGTGGCTATTGGCTTGTGCAGGGTTGGTCTCCTGAGCGCTCAGAGCGTTTTGGACATGCCTTCCTAAATGCCGTGCTAGCTGTCCTACCGGACTTGCGCTAATGCTTCAGAATGGTCCACAGACACAAGTGAAGCAGAAGGAAGGTGCAATGGCGGGTTTTCAGGGCAGGAAAGGCGCATGCGACTGTGCTTCGTACTCAGTGTTGTGTATGCACATTAGATAGCAGAGGTGTACAAGCAGCATGGTAAGGCACCTTGTGCTGTCTTTCATATCTATTGCGGCACACTCAGTAGCTAGGAATGACAGCTGTTAGAGAGAAAACGATGACTGCCTTTGCGAGTGGGAGAGCTGTAGGCTGAACAGCTCACTCAGAGTATACAGACACTTGTAGGCTTAGGGTGATCCTCCCACAGTCACTAAGCCACGTGTGCACAGCTATGGCTGAATGGTGACGCAACCTTACACCAATAGGCTCAAGATGTGAGAAGTAAATTGCGGAAACCTTTCTGAGAAGTCTACTGATCATTGACTTGTCCACTATTCAGACCTGAGAACATTCTCTCGCCCAACCAAATTGTTCTTATCTGCTATAGTCCCCCATTCTCAATCCAACCGTCATCCAACAGCCCTGCATGGTAAAGACTGCTGCTTCATGGTGCTGAGGTGCAATGTCAGCATGCCAGATGCAGCATGTGCATCAGTGTCTCTATCACAATCTCAAAATGCTTACCGCATCTGGCAGAGTGGACCTGCTGGCAGAGTGGACCTGTTGGCCAGTGCAAAAAGCCACTCAGGGTCATGTTGCAATAGACAATGGTGCGAGAGCCTCAGAAGAGCTGTCACCTTATAGGGTCCCACATCAATCCGCTCCAGACAGAACGTGAATGTGTAGGGATGCTGCCTGTTGCCGGTTGGTGCCCGCACCTCCACAGCTTGTACCGCTCTATTCTCCTTGCGCTGACTGGGAAAAAGCAATTGCGAGCACGCCTGCAGAGTGACAGGCGGATGTCACTCCTCAAAATCTACAGCAGGTTATGGGACAGAAGTCTGCGTATAGCCTGGGCTCCGATGGAGATTCTGAACAACAGAGGCATTATCGCCAGGATTGGAAAATACCTGCCAGGATTCACAGTTGAGTAGCACATCAAGAGGAGGGCTACGCAAGGCGTCTGCAAACTCCTTGTAGGCGATCCACTGCTCCTTGCCTTGCCAGCTGTGGCACTCTGTAGGGCTTGCCTGCATTGCAGTAATAGAAACAAGTTTAGATCTCATGCCAACATGCACAGCACCCTCATCTCATCTACAAAGGAAAGCTTTATCCGTACATTGCTCTCTCCTGCAAATCTTCACGTGGGTGGCACACTTGTTCCATACGCCAACATGCTACACCAGATGATACACGCAAAGGTGGCAATCAGAATACTGTGACAAAGCGGCTGTGAGCGACACCAATCATGGCGTCTCTCTTCCTCCGACAGGATGATTGCTGGTCGCACCCTGCCGGCTATCATGCTCTCACACTCATAGGGCTTGCTGAAGAGGAATGCTGTGCGTATGCCGGAGTCTGAATCCGGCCAGTCATTCATCTGCAAGGCGTCCATCTGCGCAGCCACCACTGCTGTGGGTGGCAGCATGGGGGTAGGGCCCCTGTGCTCTAACGGCCTCTTTGTGCCGCTTTGATTGATGTGCTGCGAGAACTCTGACGCTAGAGCAGTGCCTGCGTGAAAGATCTACAGTCTCAGGAGACGGTTCCTGGAAAGGGGGTTCCGTGGCAATGTCTGGAAAATGTCTGCTCAAGACAAGGCGATCTGGGGCATGGCACCTGGAAAGCGATCATTGCTTTCTCTTGAAATCGAGAAGACTCTGCTTTCCCTAGCTGATACGCTATAGCCTGCATTGGCGTGCCCATTAAAGGGGCGTGAAGGGCAGACAGGTCTAGTGGTGGTCTCAAATGGACATGTCGGACTGACACTGGCTGCTGGATGTGATGCTACACGATCGCTGAGGCTGTGATGATGCATGCTGCTTCGAGCTGATGCTCAAGGCAGGATGTTGATGGCTGCACGCTGTGTCCTCAAGACTTAGGACGCGGGTGTAAACATATTGGCCAGGCTGCTCTTGGCAGGAACTGTGGGCAATAGAAGAGGCTTGAAGATTTTGCAAGCAATGAGTGACGCTTTGTCAAGCTCTAGGCACCAGATTTTGCGTTGCAGATTTTCCTCATCTGGTGACTCAGCAATGGGCTGTTACATGCAACGCATCAAGCCATATACCATTCTGCAGATGAAGCGTTGCACAGCCCTGCAACAGTCCTCCGCCTTTGACCATTTCACCACGAGGCTTAAACGTTCAAGTGTCTAGACCGGCGTAGGCGCTTGTCAATCAAGTTGCAAATCATGGAAGGTGTGGACTTCGATATGAAAGATCTGACGCCAATGCTGTCCAAATTCATGGACGCCAGCGGGAACATTGATCCATCGAAAGCGCCTCCCGACATGACGGCAAGTCCTCAGAACACCGCGGATTTGTCTTTGCATTCTCAGATCACTTTACATAAAGTCGCGTACAGTGTATGAAAGGCTCATGACGGCGATTTGATGTGCTCACAGGATCTTCTGGAACGTCTGAAAGGCTATCAGCAGGGGCAGCAGCAGGGAGGTGGTGCTCCTGTCATCACCCCAAAGCCAGGGTGAAGTCTCCTCAGCAAAGCAAAGATCACCTCATCAGCTGATCTCTACATAAGACGGTACCCCCAAAGTGCTGGCAGGCATGCTCACTGTCCTCTGCTGCATGCAGGTTTGTGGTCAAGGCCACAGATCCATCGGGCCAGAAATTCTTCCTCAATATGTGCACCTCCGAGCATGTCATCTCACCGGCCTCTTGGCAGAAGCACCAGGTAGGCCCTTGTCTAGTTAAAAGCTTAACCAGGTCGTGCATTTTCCTATGTGTGGCTGATGTTCTGTCACCCTCAGCTCCTGCATGGCACCTCTTGCAAAGGAGCTGGCCATTTAGCGGCAATATACCGGGACCTCAGCGCAGGGGGATGAGAAGTTCAGGCAGCGGATAGAGGAGGCCGTGAAGGTAGCTCCGGGCGAGGGCAGCGAGCTGCTGCGCTTCCCCATGAGCCTGGGGGATCCCCGTCAGGACAAGGACCACAGCGGACAGCCTTGCACCGTGCTGGACATTGTCTTCAGCCCGCAGACCATGGACATGGCAGAACACTCCAGGCAAGACCCCACCGTCTCACAGCCTGAGACTGAGCAGAGCAGAGTAGCTTTTGCAGCTGTGATGTGCCGCCTGAGATACATTAGCCACAGAGGTCAGACCCGCAATACTACTCATGCACCCTGATTTTGCTTCTGCTCTCAGCTGTATATCATCTAAGACTGCAGCGAATGGAGGCGTTTTCACAGGCCATGAGGATAGAACGGCTGTGCAGGCCATTGAAGAACTTCCTGGTGGAGCTGGCGCTGGCCTGGGCAGCCCGGGCGCATGCCCTGGAGCTGGGCGGGTCCGGGCAGTGGAAGCTGCCCAGGATGCGCTACAAGGGCGACACTGTCAAACCACAGAGGCTGCGCCTGCAACGCAATGAGCCGGTGAGCTGCCTGAGCCTGGTGTGTGACTGTGAAATGCTTTGGCAGAGACAGTGCGTTGCAGCAGTATAGGAGCAGCAGCTGATGTGCGCAGGCAGACTCATGCACTCATGTTCTCTTTTGCGGATAGGCGCTCTTTTCTGGGCTGAGTACTGCTGGTCTACCTTGTTGATGATGCAACGCTTTTACTCTTTGTCACAGGCTGATGAGTAGCTCAAGTCAGTGCTCCGTGTCAATGCACTGCCTGTGCAGCCAGGGGGGGTTTACAGACAACCTCTCAAAAGGCTGTTTCAGCTGTGATGGCCTTTGCAGAACCTAGAGGAGATCAAGCAGCCCAGCACAGCACTGAGGGAGCTGCAGCAGGCTGCAGCAAAGACATCGCAGGGAGCGGGCGTCCATTTGAAGCAAGCAGCCACTGCGCCCAAGAGGAGCACCACAGCTGGAAAGACTCCTAGACCCCTGCCCAATGCCAGCCAGGAGAAGCAGCCGCAGCCTGCTGCAAAGAAGGAACAGTCCAGCAAGCAGGCAGTGCAGGATGATGGTGCGCAATTGAGTAGCAAAGCCGCAGAGGCACCTTCCAGCTCAGCAGCCACTGTTTCAAAGCCTGCTATGCCAGCAGGGCAACAGGCAGCAACGAGAACACCTCTCCAGCCTATGTCCCAGCCCTCTGAGGCGTCAAGCAAGGGGCCTGTCGCAGGTGGCAAGGTACGCAGCTGCATGTCAGGTGCCAATACCAACTTGCTCAAGTCTTGGACAGCATGTCAAGCACTGTATGTGCTTGTGTTGCTGATGAACAGTGTGATGGGTGCAGCCTCTCCGCCACACAGTGGAGTTCCATGGGCGCCCTGTGGAGTCCGTCACTGTCACTGTTGACCTTGAGCCACATAATGGCAGGGCCACCAGCAGCAGTGTGGCAGTTGGTAATCCACTTGTCACTGTTCGGCGAGATCAGGTGAGTGCATTACCATGATCGACCCGCCCACATGCCCAACACCCCATTCAGTGGCGTTTCATGGTGGGATTGCTAGCATGTACAAGGATTGAATCATGTGGAACATGGATGCCTGACAGTCGCACAGCTAGGTTGGCCAGTGGTGCAGCAAGCATGGTTGCTGCCATTTGTGGAAAGGTCACGTGTGAGATCCTGCAGGTTTATGTGGAAATGCACGGGAGGGAGCCCCTGCATATTGACCTGCCGTTTGGAGTGGACGCGCAGCAAGGCAAGGCCCATCACATGGATGCAGAGCAGAGGCTCATTCTGGAGCTGCCATACAAGCCATACCGCAGCTTCACAGAGGTGCATATCTTCTGCAGCCTTTGCCAGTTGCTTGCATACCTTGACCCTTGCAGCGAATAAGGCAGGACCAGCAAGCATAAGTGACATCCTCATTGCTCTGCTGCATGATACAATGCTCTGCTGCATGATACAACGCAGTGTTGCATGAAGAGTGATTGCAGAGCTTGGTGATCCAGTAGGAACTGTATTAAAATTGGCCTTGTACGATTTCATGACCTGGCATCCATTGTGCAGGAGAAGTGCAGAAAGCTACCGCTCGTCAATGACTTTGGTTTCCCAGACAGCTACTTCATGCAGCTGGAGACATAGCACCCACATCAGGCACCTGGGCAGTGGGACGCCAGACGGAAGCAGTCGCATTGTGGTCGACCGCATGCTTGTCAGAGGCTGGGTGGATCCACCATGCTACTTATGTATCACCGGAATCATGCACTCCACTGCTTTGTGTGATTGTAACATGTGCATGGAGGTGCACACGGTGTATAGTACACCGCCTCTTCCGCAGCCATCTGAGGTACGTAGGACATGCTGCTCACTAGTATAATTGTTATTACAAGGGAGGCAACCCGTAGCCTAGGGCCATAGGGCATACACGTGGGAGTCTAGCAGCCTCAACCACGGGGGCCAGCACAATCACCATGCAATCAGTCTGCAGCCCAATTGCACGATGTCGGGATAGCATGCACATCATAAACTCCAAGGCATACACAAGCCTGGGTAAAGTAAAGTATTACTCTAGAAGGCCTTCAAAGTGCGCCTCGATGAATAGGTCTGCCGTCTTGGCTGCGTCTGGCAGGTTCTCCTGGCCTCGGCCCTCCAGGACCACTGCGATGGTGTGCGACGCCAGGCGCTTTGCCACAACCCAGCAGTCATTCTCTCCCCTCACAATGACCTGCACACGAAGCTTGTGTCTCAGGTATTGCATGCACAAGCTTTGACATGGCTGTCAGCTTGTGAATGAGTACGCAGACCCAGCATATCTAGCAATACGGCATGCAGATCCTTGGCTTCTCTGCTCAAGGCGCTGTCAAGCAGGAAAAGGATCAGTTTCAGGAATGCAGTAATGGCATCATGTGCTGGCATCGTGTTCTGCGCACACCTCTGCATCGCCCTGCATGCACTGGCTGTCCAGCTGCAAGCGGACAGCATGTGTGAGGGCCTGTGACTCCCGAGACAGAGTGGAAGCTTTCACACCCGGCGACGCTCTCACAGCCTGGAGCATCTTGTTCTCATAGACATACCTGCAGCAATGATTGATGGTGATGCTGAACTGCTAATCAAAGACCAGTGTGGAAAGCCAGCTAGCCTGCACAACTGCAAAGGTGGGCTAAAGCACATTGCGCTCACATGCGGTTGCCTCACCGTCACGGCGCACCCCATGCTTAGCTATGCTGTTGCTACCCATCAGGCATGCATGTGCCGCTTTTAATAATCTGAACGGGCATAGACAGTCTCCTTTTCTCCGAAGGCAAGTGTCAGCGCTCACCTGTAGCCTTGAATATGCCACTGCTTAGCGTCTGACAGCTCTGCGGCAGTGCTCTGGGCAATGGGCCGGAGCAGGGGCAGCGCCACCTCAGACAGCCCGGTCAGCAGCTCAGCCGAAGCCGTGCTGCGCTCTGCTAACAGCAGCACCAGCAGGCTCTCTCCTGCTCGCAGCCCCAGCACCCTGCACTGCTCGTCCCCCTCCTGTACACCAGCGGAAATGTCACGCTTCAGCCCGGGGCAGCACTCCAGGTGGAACTTGTGCCCACACCAAAGCCGCCTGAGCACCTCCCCTGACGCATAATCCTCGCAGCAGATCGCAGCGCTTGCCTCCTTTCTGAGCTTCATAACGGGGCACGTATCCTCCTCTCATCCTTCTGTCAAGACATCATTGTAGCACACACCACTAATCCAAGCACCTTTGCCACAGATCGACCTACAAGAGGGGCTCTCAGTGCCTCTTATAGGTTGTCTTCTGTTCTGCATGCAAGAAGCTTAGTGTCGCCCCAATTTTGTCCAGCTCGGCCAATGCAGCAGCTTTAGTAGCAGGCTCAGGCTTAAGGCAGGGATGACCCCACCTGCAGGAAGAGCTTGGGCAGCTCCTCAGGCTCTTTGTCGCCTGCTGCTGCGCTGTCCTGGAACATGACGTACCGCGATGGGAAGACGCGCCATGACCTCCAGTCCAGGATGCTGCCGCTGCCAGACTTCCCCTCTTCCCGCCACCTGCAGCGCACACCTCAGCTCAGCCTTGGGGCCAGACCGCCAGCCACAGGGGTTGTACTCTCCTGCTGCTGCTTTGGCTGCCACAGCAATCAACTAGGGGTTGTGCTGGGAAGTCATCACAGGCCAGCTGCTGAAGCAGGGATGAAGCAGGGCTTCCCGTGTATCTGGAATCCCTTGCAAGATGTCGCAGGCCTTCCTGCACCCTTTTTGCTGCCCCAAAGCTGAAAGTCAGCATCAAGCAATCCGCTGGCGGGCACATCAGGAGGGCCCTGAAAGCCTAACAGCGCAGCACTGCATCCTGCATGCCAAAGCTCTGACAGGGCTCAACGGCCTTCCTGCATCACCTGAGGGAGGCGGTGATGCGCTTGGTCAGCGAGGGGTGCGCAGCTGCCTGCGCAGCTGGCATCATGGCCGCAGATGCAAAGCTGTGGAGAGCGGCTGTGTCCGCGCGGTTCAGCGTGCTCCAGACGCACCAGTGCTCGTGCAGCAGCAGCGCGCCCACAACAGGCACTGTGCCGCCTATCTGAGCCACCAGTAGCCTGTTCATCAGCACCTGGACGCCTGCACAGGACACACTTTCTGCTGAGGCTTCTCTCCTCCACAATTCACAGTTCCTGCAGCTTGCACCTCAATGCCAGACACCCGCAAATCTGGCCCACCAACAGCCTATACATGAGCACCTGGACGCCTGCACACAGCACCTCACATGCGCAGGCCTAACAACATCTCTCCCAGACCATCGAGACTTACGCATCACCCCACCAGGCAGAGTGAGCGCATTGGCATGAGATCCCATTCTGGCGTGTCAACCATCTCCAAAGCTGGGAGAGATTTGAGCATTGTCGACAGAGGCAGAACCTCTATTGATCAGCACACTCACAGGTACCCACGTCATGTCCTGGAATGTTCAGAGTGATGCACACCTGCAAAGAGGGGCCTGGAGAGGGGCAGCAGGGGGAGGGCCTCTCCCATGCTGAGGGGGTTGTGCAGCTCAGAGCGGCCCTTGTTGCTGCTGAGCTGGTCGCCCCACCGCTGCAGCACCCTGCTCAGCGCCTCCTCAGCAGCCGCGCCTGAAGGATCCTGCATGGCGTCACGCCTGCACATCTGGAGGATGCCCAGAAATCCCTATTCTTCAGAGCATCTGCTCTCCTGCTGCCCGCCAAAATCACTTTTCCATGTCAGCACTCTGTTCTACCTAAGCAGGCCATTAGCTGTTGGTAGCACATGCACAGCAGACATCTCGCTCGTGACAGGTAGCTTGCACAAAAGCAAGGTGTCTCCCACTTGAACACACAGGACGATATATGAGCAGGTTGCTTTTCAGTAGGGCGCTGACTCACAGCACTGAGGAGGCGCTGCACTGAGCCATAGAGAAGCCTTGTGACAGAGTGCATGCGCTTCAGGATGTCTACAAGGGCGGCGTCCCTGATGTGCGGCCCCACAAAGCCTTTCTGCGCCACCAGCAGAAGCCAAATGCATGGCTCGCCCTGGTGCGAGACCCACAGGCTGTTCTCTGCATGCATTGCCTCACAATGCTCATCCTGCATAGACACCGCATTTTGAGCCCTGACAATGATATAGATGCCATCTTTGGGCCTCCTCTTTCACCTGAGGGGCCCAGTGACTCAGGCTGAGCAGGTATCAGCTTGCATGGAAGGTGAGCAAGGCGCATGGGTACCTGGCTGAAGATGGAACAGAAGGCGTTGGTGGCCAGGAATAGCCCGACCACAGAGGTGCTGTCATCTGCGGCTGTCGCCTTGGGGTAAAAAGCGAGGACTTTCTCGGCCTCTTGCCCCTCCTGCTGGCCCCTTCTGGTGTCTAAGATGCAGAGCTGCAGAGGTGGTGGGGGAGGCCTCTCACGCTCTTTCCTGCTTGACGTGCTCATACAATCGGCATTCATACTACGCGCACCAGCATTGCCTTCATCACAAGGCTACAAGGGAATCACATTTGCAGATCATAATCGGATGTGGTTGCATCGCGTAGTAGCGAGACGATCACGCGCAAATGTGAGGGCTTGCAGCAGTGGCCGTCAACGTCGTACTTTCATGTGAAGCGTCATTTGTGTCGGATTTTGAGCCAGGCTTGACAGATGTATGACTTCGTTTGTATCAGAGAGCCCTAGATTGGCTCCTGACCTGCAATTTCACCAGCGACAGCTCCTGCATCAGGCTGGAAATGTGGTATCTTTGGGATGACGGCTGCTTGGGCGCTGCTCAGGCGGCAGTATGGCAGGTTATCATGTGCTTCATCGGTTGGCCTACTGCTTAGGGTGTATGATGCTTGCGTGCCACCGACTGCATCTTATGGCTGTGAAGTGTGGGGTTGCTACAGCTTTCCTGCAGCTTCTAGTGTCTTGCGCGCCTCCCTGGCTCAGCAGCACCTGCAGACTCTGAAGCACATCTTGGGTGTGCGCTCGACGGTGAATACACATGTCTTATGGCAGGAAGTGCCAGTCAAGCGCCTTGAAGTGGTCTGGTTGCAAAGGACGGTCAAGTTCTACAACAGGCTTGCTGCAGCCCCTAACGGTGACCTGTATAGACGCATTGCGATTGCCTCTTGCCGGTCTGCACTGTCACAGAACGTGCGCAATTGGGCTTGGTCACTCTGTAGGAGTTTACAGGGCATTGGCTATACATTCCAGATTCGGGCTGATGACTTGGACCTCGTTGTTGAGCATACACTGGACATCAAACTGAAGGCCAAGTACGATGCAGTTTGGCAGGACCCCTCGTTTAGTCCTAGGACATGCCCCTCTCAGGGTGCCAGTCTTTGTACGTATGGTGCATGGTTTGCACGGCCTGCCCACATCCATCCCAAGGCAATATTCAGGCTGCCACTGTCCGCCGGGTGTGTGCAAGCCTTGCTCAGGTTCAGGATGGGTTGCCATAATCTTCCCTGGGATCTTGGTCGTAGGCAAGGTATCCCCAGGCTGCATAGGGTATGCACATTGTGTGCTGGTGAAAACCCGGGTGATGAACAGCATGTTGTGTTTGAGTGCCCAGGGTTGCAGGATATTCGTGACAGATATCAAGGCTTGTTTGGAGAACATGCAGCTACCATGCTTCAATTCATGTGGCAAGATGACATTCGTGGTGTTGCGATGTTTATCAAGGAATGCTTGGGAGTATATTATGGCACTGACCCTGATGGGGGTCAGGCATCTGATCAGCCCTAGGTGGCTGGAAAAGATGTAAAGTTTCTCTCTCTCTCTTTGGGGCGTAGAACAGCAGATGCATGTGTTCCCTGACGAGGACCTACCTAAGGGTATCAGCTGATAGTGACTGCCTCAGCTTTGTGGATACCACAGTAAGTGGCGTTCAATGCCCTTGACCTTACTGCCTTCTCTGCAACTACATCACCACGTTCACAGAGCAAGGGCAACACAATCCAGGGATGTGGTCAGTGCCCTGGACGCTGATGTGATCAGTGGCTCTATCCTAGTCTTTAGATGGGACGCTTGTAGCTCATCGCAATCCTATACTGATGCCATTCAAGATCTGTGTCACCGCCTTGACCCTCTCAAGGATACGGTCTGCATCAGACTTTGCAAGCCTGTCTTTGAACCTTGCAAACTTGTCCTCATGCCAGCGCAGCAGCTCCAGCCGGACCCTCCTCCTGATCTGCAAGTCCAATCACCAGGCTTATGCACTGAGCTGGATTGTGCTGCCAATGTGTGATGCAATGGAGGTAGTTGCCGCATCGGCTTGCAGCATCATTGTGTGGCCTTAAATAGAAGGAATCCCAGACAGGAAGTGGTTGGATCTACCTCATCTGCTGTGCTAGTGCCATATAGTACGACTGCTCTGATTCCCTGATCGTCCTCGGCCGGCCACGGCACCTGAGCATATTTGAGATCCTTTCCACCAGCCTTGACAGCCTGTCCGAAGCTGTGCCATCGGGCCTCATACGCTGCTCGCCTGGCACCGACATTGCCCTGCAGCAACATGTGCATGCCCTTGCTAGGCCCTCATGATGCCCAAAACCCAGCAAGGCAGGAAGGAGTCTTGCTCCCGTTTAGATACGCGGCAGCAACTGTGTGACATAATGCAGGGTGCTTGTCACGAGCGATGAATGTGTCTGCGGAGATCCTCTCGGCTGACAACTGGATGAGAGAATGTGTCTGCCTGCCGTTCAAGGGGTCACACACAGCTCACATGCAAGGGGTGCAATATGCCAGAGACGCACCATGCTCACTGCTTCTCTCCAGGCTGCGTCCTTGGCCTTCTCTTCCTCTAGGATCCTCCTGGAACGCTCCTCAGCTTCCCTTGCTCTTGCCTGCAGGTCGCTCTCCAGTCTGAGCAATCATGGATCTGACCTTTCTGCTAAAAATAAAACTGCTGTACAGTCTGTTGTGTATGATCTGTTTCATATCTGCTCTTGTCATCTGATGTGGAGACAACCATAGGAAGATGGGCAAAGAACACGCACATCTCGCTGCTTGGCAGCTTCATCAGCGGCGCCCCAAGCTTCCTGGGTAGCTGCAGACGGCCCGGAGGCTGCCTGCTTGCGGCGCTGCATCTCCTGCCAGATCCGCTGCGCAAACTCATCCTCCGTCTCGCCCTCGAAGTGCTGCGTCCCTCCATGGGTGTAGCCAAAGCCAAAGCTGCATGGCACCATGCATCTCTGCACCTGAAGCCGTTACTGTGGGACAGGGCTTGAGACCCAGCTGCATGCCCAATTTGCCTACTGCGGGACTATCCCCATGAGAAGCAATATGCTGAAGACATATCTCTGACAGGATTTACTGTGCTGTGTATCGCCAGGCAAGTCAGCTCGGCCTTCAGACATGATGGGCACTGCACTGTGCTTGCCTGTCCCATGTCCACTCCTCATAGTCCTCCTCTCCATGCCTCTCCTGCTGCAGGCGGTCGTCCCACTCATCGCCAGAGTTGTAGAGCACCTGGTGCTGCTCCTGCCAGCCCTCTGGCTCCCCATCCTCCTCCATCAGCTGTGCCCACTCGTCAACATTGTCAGGGTCCCTTTCTCCCTTTTTCCTGCATGTCAAGATGCAGGATTGGCGGCAAGAATATACAGTCATAGCACAATTCTTGCGATAAGGACAATGATGAGACATCTGTCAAGCCTTACACGAGCACCTGCCAGAAGAGGACCATAGCGCATCGCATGCGCTACTGCAATGCGCTCGCAGCCCTCTGTCCGGGGCGGCTGCTTCGTGCAAGAAGCTTGACAGGTGTTTCATTGCTGACCAGGATGCATGCGCAAACATGTATTTATGGCCCTCTGTCTATGGCACCTACTTCATGCAAAGGATGTTAAAGGTGTGTGATGGCTGACCTGGATGCATGTGCGGTGGCCGTCGCTGCAAGCTCACGGATGGTGTCTCCATTGGTGTTGCGGGCATCTATATCTGGTGGCCGATCCACCTGAACATGGCAGTACACTTATCACCAATCACCGGCGATGTTATGACTGATCTCACTCGTGGTCGCACCATTTCACAGTTGAGTCCACATAGTTCTTCTACAGGAAGCCCAGACAAGCTCCAGCATGCAAGTGGCTCAAGTTCCCCATTGAGCACATCTGTTTACATTGCTTAGGACACGAGAAGAATGCAGGGGTTGTGCGCTGTGGGCGCACCTGGAGCAGCTTTGTCAGCAGCACCACGTGGCCCTGGAGTGCAGCGATGTGCGCAGGGGTGTTGCCCTTGAAGTCCTCTGCACAGGCGTCCGCTCCATGCCTGTGTCAGCGTGCTGTCCTCAGGACGAGTCATGCACAGACCCAGGTCTCGTCTCACAACAAGCGTCAAGGCAATTGCGCTTTGTGAAGAGGAGCACTGTCTAGTGCTAGCAACGGCACAACGCCAGGAGAGACTTGGAATGGTACTGACCTGAGCAAGAGCTCTGCCATTTCCCTGTCACCATCACGACAGGCCTGCAATGGAAGAAGGTCCTTTTAGGGATTATGGAGGAAAGAGGGGGTACCAGCAGGTGTCTGTAGGCTGAGTGCTTACACAGAGCGACAGGTGTGGGGCACACCTGGTGCAGGGCGGTAAACCCTTCTGCATCAAAGCTGTTGATGCTCGAGTTTCCATGCTTGCTGATGTACTTTACAGCCTTTGCAACATCGCCAAGCTGCGACAGAACAAGCAGCCTGAGGTTCCCAAATCCTGTGTCTTCCCTTTTACGCTTCTTCGAATGTTTCTTGGTCTTCTCCTTATTCTTCTTGTCAGTTCCGGACTTCATGCAGCGCCATGTGCAGCTCAGCTCTTTCACATTGCGGGTGTCCTGAAAAATGTAGGTATAGGCCGAATGGCATCTGTTGTGGAGCAAGACTGGGCAGTGCTTACAATTGTCTCTAGTAAAATGTCATCAGAGGGTGGGCTTGCGCGCCTAATTACGCAAGGCTTCTCACAGATCTGATATCAGAGCTAATGACTGGGCCTGTGTCTCATGACTGTGCGCTTTGTTCTTGTAAACTGCTGATCGCAGCTGCTTTGCATGCTTGTCATGCTTTGCCGTGTCATGCCCACGATGCTGGAGAGCGCTAAATTGTGTTCTCTCTTCACACGCATCACTGCCGTTGGTTCTTGAAAATTGTGTTGAGAACTGGCCCATGGTGCAGCCAGGTGCAGTAAGAAGTGTAGGCGGGGTGGATGGAGTTGGAAGTAGACTGGCCTGAAGGCCCACACAGAGCGCAGCTTGACGCACTTGACGACCTCGCAAGATGTCCTATCTGTCATGACTTCTTCAATGTTCCATTGAGCCTGGGCTGTGGGCATGCATGTAAGTCCCTCTACTCCTGGGCTGCAGGCCTGCTACCTCTGCACTCCTCCTCTCAAGGTCGAAGCAGCCCGTCTGTAGTCTGCTGAACAGGCTAAGACGATTGAAGCTTTCATGCAGTCTGTTCCGGCTGCATTCGGAGCAACTTGGAGTTCCAGGAGCGCACAGGCCAGGCCAAGTGCCCTGCTTGCAGAGAGAAGTGCGACTCCAGGGATCTCAGACACAATCACGCCTTGAAGGACCTGGTGAAGGGATACACGCAGACCAGGAGCCTTCTTGTGGTAGCAGCAATACAGCTCCCTGCACCAAGTCCTGATGTCGCACAGGTGCATTCTGCTCCATGTGCAACAGACCAACCTTTCTCATGTCACCTCTCATACCTGAGTCTGCTGAGCTTTGCTGTAACAGTCTTATACCTGAGAAGCCTGAGAGTCCTGTATGATAAGGGACAATCTCTGAAAAGCTTTTGAATGCCTCTGGCAGGTGCCTGAGCAGCAATCAAACGAGAGGAAGCGGCCGCAGCCGGAGCAGTCCGGGCGAGCGAGCAAGCGCACAGCGTTGAGCACAGCCAACGGCAGCAGCAGAGGGTATGTGCAGAGCGCTGACGTCAGCAGCCCGCCAGCCAGAAGGCTGCTGCGGCCCCGGGAGGGCCCTGGCAAAGGCGTCAGGTCCTCTCAAAAGCTGGATGACAGAGCAGCAGACGTGGACATACGCGTCAGCCTCAGCTCAGACACCAGCTGGAGCAGCGGGTGAGAAGCTCACAGTGCACGTCTACAATGTACATGCCTATCTCTCACCTGCATCTTGACACTCAGTTCTCTGCAACAGGTGCTGCTGCTGCTCTGTTCTGGCACATTGCGCATACTCATGCGGCTCCCCTGACGGATCAGGTGGAGCAATGTGAACACGTCTCTGTGATGCCTCTGTATATGATGAGTTTCCAGAAGCTTCGTGTTTCTCAGGGCGCCGTCTAAGTCCGCTGGGAAATCATTGGGGCATGCAAATGACACCGCAAAGAGCAAGGCTGCACCGAGCAAGCCGTCCAAGCCCCCGCCCGGCTATGTGATGTGTCCAATCTGCACTGCACAGATCAGGGAGAGCCTCCTGAATGATCATCTGGACAAGTAAGCCCCTCGCCCTATCGTATCTTCATGATGCTCGGCAAACATTTGAGTCCGCTCCTTACTAATGTGTCTGTGAGGCACAAGCCCATAGCTGAAGGTGTCATGAAACAATCATGACAGTGTGTGATGTACTGTCTCACAATTGCAGGTGTCTGAACAAGGCAGATGATGAGCCAAAGCCCAAGGCGCCCTCAAAGCCTCTGCCCCCAGTTGCAGCTCCTGTGCAGCCTAGCAAGCCAAAGAAGGCCAGCTGCAAGCTTGAGGTCCCTCCCAAGCTTGTGTTCTCCATGCTTAAGGACAGGGAGCTGGCCGGCAAACTGAGGGCCCTCAGGCTTCCCACTGATGGCAAGCGTCAGGTAGGCGCCTGGTCAGCAGGCCGGCCGATTTGGCCCCTGCGCTGCCCTCTGCTTAGGCCTCATGCCAACCCCTTCGAATTGCCTGACGCTTGCTATCAATGTGCTATCACTGATGATATTGTGGCCTTGGGAGATGTGCACACTCTGGCGCTCTAGAGGCCCCGCATGGCGCTTGCCACTACATGTGGGAGAGGAGTGGCTGTGCCATTGATGGAGATGTTGGTGTCTTGGGACTCGTGTCTCTCTGGCTGGACTCTTACGCGAGTGTTGGGCTCTGTGTGCAGGACCTGGAGCAGAGGTACAACAAGCTGCGGGTAGAGGTGCAGATGGCGCAGGATGCTGACGAGGCTGTCACGCTGGATGAGGTGGTGCGGCGCGTGATGCGCAAGGAGAAGCAGGCAGCTGCCGCCTTCCCCGGCACTCGAGCCAGCAAGAGCGCCTCCAAGCCTGCTCCTGCAATTCCAGGTGTGAGCGTGTGTCAGCTGCGGATCACATGTGTCCACATACTTCTCTGCCGAAAGTAACGGACAGCGTGATTGTGACTGTCATGGTGCCAACGGGGTGCAGTTTAAGAGGGTCTTGAAATTGCCAGGCGTAATTGTCGAAGCCAAGGAGAGTCAGGGCTGCGACTGATCCGTCACTATGTGTGCAGGAGCATCTTCCTTTGAGGAGCTTATAGCAATGTCCAGAGAGAGGGAAGCATCGAGAAAGTCCAGCTCTCAGCCCCAGTCTGAGCAGCAGCAGCAGCAGGGTCGAGAGAATGCCGGTGCTGATGCAGATACTGAGCGACATCACAGCCAAGCAAGAGCTGAGGCCTCAGATGCAGCACAGAACAGATCGGAGTCTCTACACAACACAGACCAGCCTGAACATCCTCAGGCACTAGCAAATGACCTCAGCATGCAATACTGCAATGGGCATGCGGTAATAGAAGGCGGAACAGCAGGTGACCTCCCTGGGACAGCGCAATGCACTGTGTATGCGAGGGGCCCCAGTGATAAGCTGGCAAGCATTTGCAATGGAGGCGTGCCCGTCCAGACTGGCTTCATTGAGCCTCTGGCATGGCAAGGTTCAGTGCCAGACTCAGGGTCAGAATAGCTGATGCTTGACGCACGCAAGACTCCCAAATTTGAAGCAGCAGAGTGACTTCATATAACTTGTCTGAATTTGCACAATACTGTGACAGACCAACTGACTTCTTTGTTGAAATTGGCAACAGCCTTGCACAAATAGAGCAGCCTGACATGTAAGATATGGTGCAACAAGCTTTGTACTGCTCTTTGCAAGTGCACAGCTTTAAAATCTCATAATCTGTAATTTTGCCCGATAGAACATTCTGGAAGAAGCCAACTGTCACGGGCTCTGCCACTGACCGGTTATCCGCTTCATGCACCCGATGACCGTAATCGGGACCCGATTACTGCAGGCACCTTCCGGAAGCTACCGTTCACGTTCCGCGAATTAGCTGCGTCAACTGTTCACTTGCAGTTGTGTACATGCTGCCGTATGGACATCCAATAGTGTCATTGTCGGCACGTTCGAAATCGTGTTCGACTCCCAATGAATGCTGCAATGGACAGCAACAAGACGCAGGAGGTTAGCTGGAACCCCATACTGCAATGAGGGGCTACCGAAAGCGCAGCTTATGGAGAGCTATCCTTATCTTGTCCATCACCGCTCTCCAAGGCCTGGCATTTGGAGCCAAGGCGCGTGAGGCTTCTTCAGGCGCTCTTGTGCAAGCTGGGTCCTTCAGCCCAAAGTGCGCCGCGAACCCCCATTTGCCCATCCTGATGCCTCTAATTGCCACTGTAATTCTTGCAAAGTTGTCTTGCATTGCTCCTGGCATCCTATTGCTCGTATGCCTGTCGTGAGCTGCTGCACAGAAAAGAGCCGAGCGCACCACTTAGGCTTCTTTACATGCTGGTCGACCCCTTCAAAGCTATGATTTCATTCTAAGGCAATCGAAGAGTGTGAAGGGCCTTATAGCCACAGCCCTTGACACTGCACATGCGCCCTTCCATCTTGCAGGGAGCCCTTGCTGGTAAGCTTGCTGGATGGCAAGGTGGTAGCAGTGGACAGGGATACAGGAAGACAGCTCTGGACGTTCAACAGTGGCCCTCCCCTGCTGTCAGTGTCTGGAACGGCAGATGACAAGCAAGACAGTGAAGACAGCTCAGCTCGCAGCCCCGTGCACTCTGTCATACCCTCAGTGCACGGGAAGCTTTATGGCTACAGACAGCAGGGGCCCTTCACACGTGGCCTTGAGGTGCTGCTCTAGCTCCTCTGATCATCTCTGGGAATTCCTATTCACCCCTTGGAGGCGACTGCCCCTTACTCTCCCAGGCGATTGCACAGCATTCATATACCGTTTTGACGCAGCATTTTCACCCTGGACTCTTTGCCAGAAGAGAAATGGAGCCTTGCTGATCTCTTTCTGCTGCCGTCTCACTGATGCCATAAGAGCACTTCATGCTCAGCTAGGGCTTCAGGGAAGTCATACCTGTACTTTTCGTGAAGGCCTGACACATGCAGGAATTGCCAGTCACAATACCGGAGCTGGCAACAATGGGGCCTAGTTGGGCGCCTGACGGTACAGAGGTTCTGGGGAGCAGCAGCAGCTCCGTGTTCAGGGTGGACGCGCTGACTGGGCAGCAGCTGCGCGGGTATCGGGAAGCCGGGGGCAAGCTCAGCCACGGCAAGCAGGAGGACAACAACAGGGCAGCCAGCGCTCTGGGTAAGACACCTTGTTCACCCGCTCCAGGCACAGACTTGGCAATTGCTTCTAGCCTGTGCACATGCTGTGAGTCATAGTGTCCAGGCTGTCACTGTATTGCAGCATACACATTTGGTGTACGTCCTATTGAAGGCTGAGATCAGTTGCAGGTGAGGATGAGGAAGAGATCTTCATCGGGAGCGCGTTCACGGTGGGGCGCCAGGACTTTAGCATTCGCAGCATGGACCCCGTCACAGGCAAGGAGCGCTGGAATGTCACCTACAGCCGTCTGGGGATCAGCGGCAGCTCTGGCCTAGCCAGCCAAGGCAAGCAATTCCTGCCGTGTCATGAAAGGTCTCAGGTGGTCGCGCTGGCGGGAGGTGGCCTGTCTTCTCCGTGAATCACAACAACCTTCCCACAGGAGCTCGCCGCAGGATAGCTTGATTTGCCACTGGCAAAGGGCTAGTACACATGTCGGTGTGGTTGCCCTCATGTCTTTACATGAGGTGACGGGAGCCTGACAGGAGCGTGCCTGCTTGCAGAGCTGATGGGGCTGGAGGTGTGGGACCAGGGCATGATGCTGGGGCTGCAAGACCCCAAAACAGGCGTCAGGAGCTGGGAGTCCCACTTTGTGATGCCCGTCATCTCTGCCTTCCTGCCGTCCGGGGCTGAGATCTCCCTCAGCCAGGCCGCTGCTCCCCCACTGGCCCTGCCTGAGGCCCCCGCAGGTACACAGCCCTCCCTATGATTGAGCTAAGCAGTGTCCAGCGTCCCTGAAGGACTGGGCTATATGACTGTCCTGTACGTTGGTTGGCAGCAGGCTGAGAGGACATAGAACGAGACGATAAGTGCAGGCTTTACATGTCCCTGTCAAGCAGAGTACTTTCTTGCCCTGTCAGCATGGCGCCTCTCAAGGCGAGGGCTTTTGAGCGTTCAAGTTAATTGAGGGATGCCTTCACATAGCTTGACTGCTACATTCACTGCCTTATTTGAACAGGCTATTGACTTCTGCACCTTACCACAGCATCCCCTGCAGGCGGCAGCACAGGCGAGGGCAGTGGAGACATGATGCTGGTAGGGAGGCTGGGGGACAGCCTGTTCGCCATGCCAGCGCCTCACGGCCATGGCAGCACAGGCATCGCAGAGCCCAGGATTGTGGACTACCCAATGAACCTTGATGGGTGCCTGGGTGACGAGGTACACCACAGTTCACCTTCTCCTGCAGCTCACCTAGGGTTTGCTGTCGCCAAATCTGGCTGTCTTGTACCTGCTGTATGGTTACTGTGTGCGTTTTGCAGCAGCAAGGCAGTAGTGTTTCTCCAAGAGCTTTGCTACAGCCCATCGTGAGACCCATCTGCCGGTAGCGTGAGTCACAGAGCATTGTTCCTGACTTTAGAGCTTGCCCTACAGGTGTCGGGGAGCTTAATTCCAATGCCCACAGTAGCAGCCAGGGATCTCTGGACATGTCCTCTAGGAGAGCACCCAGTTACCAGACCCCTGCCTCAGGAGTCCCCCCTGTTTCTGCCGCTGCCAGAAACGCAGAATGTCACAGAGAATGCAGCCGCTCGGGGCAACATACCTCCAGAGGAGGACTGCCTGGCACCCAAGACAGCTAGAGCCCGCCTGTACTGCTACCTCTTCCACGCTGGCGTGATCAGTAAGCACCCCTTGCCTTCTGCTTTCTCAAGTACCAGCACTACCGTACTGGCTGCATTCCTGTGACATTGCTAGATGCAATTGGAGCAGTTGCTGATTCTGTGGTGCGATGTTGCTATGTCTACCCTAGCACAACTAGACTTGCACTGCTTGCTGAGAGAGCCACCTCATGCTATTATTTCAAGTGTGCTGTGCATGGCGCAGGCAAGCTGATCTGGGGTATGCTGGCGGGTGGGATGCTTTCTGTCTTCGTGCCCATGTTTTGGGGGAGCATGTGGTGGATGTTCCACAAGCCAAGATGTAAGCCCCAGCCTCCTGAGTATCCGCTGCCCTGTACTCAGACGAAACTCTCTCATGTTGTCTGCAACAGGCACAACCCCTTTGACTTCATGCAATATCACAGCAAGCTGCTGCCAGGGTGTACACCCAAGTGGAAGGTCACAGAGTAGGCGCTGGCACCTCTGGCAAGCAACTCTTCTGTGAAGTTGCTGTGTGGGGCGTGCAGTGCTCACAAGCATTGACCGATCCCATCAGCATGAGGGCATCATTACGCTGAAGATGGACTACACTGGGACGACAGACGAGACGCGCCAGGCGCGCAAGGAGGCGCTGCAGAACGAGATGCAGTCACGGGCTAGCACGCCGCAGCAGTCCAGCATCCGGGACCACACCGGCTCTGGTGTGGGGAATAACCCTGACGACCACAAGTCTGACGACCACAAGCCTGATGACCCCAAGCAGAGCAAGCAGAGCAAGGTAAGCAGTATTTGCGGAACTGTCACAGCAGACAGCTGCATATGTAGTAGGCAATGCGTTGGATTCAGCGCTTGAGACAGGAGGTCTCCTTGGCATATATGGGCAGGCAAGGCCTTGAGATTCAGTGCTTGAGACATAAGGTCTCAAGTGCACGATACAAACTTGTCCTGCAGCTCATATGTGCCAAAAGAGGCGGTGCTGAGCTGTTGAATCCTTGATCTATCGGGGAATGCCATTAGCATGGGGTGTGGCAGAAGTGGCACGAGATGCAAAGCCCATTGCTTGCGCAGTGCTGAGTGTCTTGCCGTGCCTGAATATCTGGCATATACGTCATGGCGCTCAAGGCTGTCTGTCGGCTCATGCAGAGGCGCTCACAGAAGTCAAGAGGTCCGCGCTATTCTAATAGGAGAAATGGGATCATCAAGGAGGAGGATGCGGGTGATGACTCAGATGGCTACCCCAGCCAAGCAGAAGACAGCGACGAGGTACAGGAGCCCTTATCTCAGGCCACATGATCAGGCCTGCTGATGCGCAAGACAAGACTTTAGATGTTGTCGTTCACTGCTCTGCACAACAGTACAGAAGCATGCCAAACCCGCATGTGCACTTCTAGGTGGCTGCTTGGGTTGATACTATATATGGGGCCCTGGTCATTAGTGCAGAATGCGTCTTGCAGGACGCAGATGCTGCCATAGAGAGTTTTAGGAGAGATAGCAGCGCTGCTTCGGCATCGCATGCGCCTGAGCAGGCAAATGGGCGGAGCAGCCAGGGGTCACAGGTCTGCACCCACACTACACGCTCTGCCTGATTGCTCATGAGCGCCACATCATCCCTGGCCCCACCAACAGGTTGGCAGAAGGACATTTTCTTGGGGAATGAGAAGGCCGTGAGTGCTGTGATGACTGGTGCAGGGCTCAAGGCCTGGGGTCAACAGAGTGGGGCGCATGGAGGTAGGGCCAGAGATTCTAGGGTACGGGAGCAGCGGCACGCTGGTCTTTGAGGGCACCCTGGATGGGCGGCCAATCGCTGTCAAGCGCATCCTATGCCAGGTATGCATGCTCTCCTCAACTTTACCAGACTGCCCTTCAGCTATCAGCGACTGGCAGAGCACCGTGTGTGTTGCCATGTGAATACCTCTCAGCTTGAGTCTTCCACAAATGTAGATGGCATGCTTGACTAGAGAATTGACAGGTTGCCAGAGCTCATACATGCAGCTGGATGTGGTGCTGGGGAATTCATTGTGCATGTCAAATAACCTGACAGGATACCTGTTGCTGCGCAGTTCTACGAGCTGGCGCGGAAGGAGATTGGGGCGCTGATCCTGTCGGACGAGCACCCCAACATCGTGCGCTGCTTTGCGATGGAGGAGGACAGCGAGTTTGTGTACCTGGCGCTGGAGAGGTGCAAGCAGTCCCTGGCGGACCTGGTCACGGGCGAGGGAGGCTCCGTCTTCCTGGTGGATGAGGCCAAGCACCCCACTCCCTTCTGCATACAGGTGAGGCAACTCAATCCCGCTCTGTGCTGCGCTTAGGTGAGAACCTCCTGTGTTGGGAGCTGGGATCTGAGCATGCCTCTTGGGCCTGTCTTAAGAAACCCACATGTGCACTGCTCTACTTCACTTTAAAGAGCAACTTCCCCGGGTCTCAAGTTGCGCATGCTATTTAAAGTGAAGGTAAGTTTGACAGAGCGCCTTATGAGGTAGCCACAGTCGGCCAGGCAATCTTCTGAGTTGCCCTATGATCGACGGACCAGAATCCGTCGCCATGGTGCCACATGAAAGGGCTCCCTGAGGGCTTTGGGGTGTTCCCCGCACACCACTGCTGCTTGTACATGGGCTCTTGTGGTGCTCACTTCCATGCCCTTATCTTGCTGTCGCTCAATCCGCTATTGTCTGCTTGCAGCTGATGGAGGAGGCCGGGCAGGGGGTGGTGGCGCTGCACCAGCGCGGCATCGTGCACAGGGACATCAAGCCGCAGAACATCCTGCTCACAGACAGCCGGCGCGCCAAGGTGTCTGACATGGGCCTCTGCAAGCGCCTTGCCATCGACCAGTCCTCCTTTGAGAGCCGGGGTCCAGGTAGCTACCCTGACCTCTGCCCCTTCTTCCCCGATAACCTTCTGATTAGACTGTGGGGAGACACATCAGCCCCGATGAAATGCATGCTGTGAACCCGTGATCATGTTGCGGATGTTGGCTGTGTAGCAATCTTCACATCACCCCCAATCAAACCTGGTCTGAATGTGGCGCGTGATGTGGAGAGAGGATCAGGGCCAACATCTGCACCCTTGAGGAAGTTGCACAGGCTGCACCCAAAGGGCCCATTACATATGAATCTTCTACGCTTCTGCCCTAAGCCTTGCAGCCTTCAGTACTGCAAAGAGCATGACAATGAGTGCCAATCAGCTTCTATCAATCCTGTCCACACCTGGCAGACAGGGTGATGTCATGTAGAGGGAGGCCATGGTGGGGCTGGCTGAAAATGCAGGCGGAAGCAGCGGTTGGCAGGCGCCGGAGCAGCTGTTCAGCCGCAGCGGGGAGGAGGTGCGCCAGGGCAAGAGCGTCGACGTCTTCTCCTTCGGCCTGGTCCTCTTCTACTGCCTCACCGGCGGCCGCCACGCCTTCGGCGAGTCCTATGAGCGCGACTTCAACATCATGCAGGTGCGCCCTCTGCTCCAATTTTGAGGTCGAGAGCACAATTCCAACACCACGTAAGCTGGGGCCAAGGTCCTTGACACAATGGCCTGCGCTTGGAACAGTTGTTGGTCTACAGCGGCCGATGAAAGTCTGTAAGAGATTTAATAACTTATTTGCATCTTCATCCCTTGGTATTGACTGGTAATATCAGCGGGATTGTCTCTCAATACCAGGGCGCGTGATCAGTGCAGATAAGGTTTTGATGTCTCCGACATAGCTGTCCCTGGTCATATATAAGCTCTTCGTATAATATAATTTGCTTGTGACTGTGGAATAGACAGCGATGTTCTGGATATGCAGAGCTGCAGCAGACCGAATTGCAAGACTCCATTGCACATGAATCTTGCACCCACTTTGCAAAGCGTGCACTGTCTGATGATGGATGCCTGGCGTGAGGTTCTCATGCGCGTGTGCAGGGGCGGGCGAAGCTGCAGGAGTTGTCGCACTTAAAGGAGGCTGAGCAGCTGCTGCGCAGCATGCTGACGTTCAAGCCAAAGGGCCGCCCCAGCATGCGCGCCGTGATGAGCCACCCCTTCTGGTGGTCCTCCCACCAGCGCCTCTCCTTCCTCATCGACATGTCTGACCGCATGGAGAATGAGGACCGTGAGGTGGGGCCCTACCCTTGAGCGTGTTCCGGCGCTATTCCCGCTGAGTCAGAAGTGGATATCAGTTGAGGGGTGACTAGAGACTGCTTTGGAGCGCTGTCTATCACCGAGGCCTGCCAAATCAGCTTGAAGGCCCATTGTCAGGCTCTGTCTGGGATAGGTAGCCTGTTGAGTGTTGAGGCCTCAGAAATGTTGCAGTATAGATGTGCAGCATGCTCTCGAGCTATGCAGACATAGTGAGCAGGGGCAGCAGAAGGGGTGCAGCTCAGCACTGTCCCCTTTTCAATGCTGTGTCCTTTCATAATGCCCCAGTGTTCATCAGGCTGCAAAGGCTTTCAATGCCACGTTGTCAGCTGAACATACAATGGGATGACGTATGGCATCTCCCTGCAGGAGAATCAGAGCCTGCTGCAGTCCTTTGAGAATTGCAGCCGAAGCGCGCTGGGGACGGGCCCCTGGATGGCGCGCTTCGACGGGGAGCTGATCGAGAACCTGGGGCGCTACCGCAAGTACAACCAGAGCTCGCTGCGAGACCTGCTGCGCGTCATCCGCAACAAGCACAATCACTTCCGGGAGCTGCCCGAGACCCTGCAGGCCAAGCTGGGGCCCCTACCGCAGGGCTACTTCTCGTGCGCCCCTGCCCTCTCCACACTATATACTACTGCAGACTGTGCGGCTTTTACTGATGATTTGACTACAATCTACATACTTGCTGGAAGGGATTCCCTCGTAAAAGCTTACCCAGGAGCATGCAGGCCAAGCTGGGGCGCTTCCGAGCGTGCTACATCTTGTGCTCCTTACCCACTCTCCACCCTCCTGGACAGCCTGTGCTAAGCCTCTGTACATGTTGTCAATTGACATGTCTGTAGTACCCTCAGTGCCGGCTCGGCGGCACCTCTGAGAGGTTGCCTGCGCTTGCTGATCAATTCAGCTCGAAAGAGCAGTTTGCACCGATTAGCAGACGCCTGCAACTGACCAGAGGTCCTACCAAGCAGGCTCCAATCCCGGTCACAAGAGTACAGTTTTATGCTTCATAGGATGCGATCGAGAATGAAAGAATGAGGGCCGCAAGGGCATTGGCGCTCATGCTCAGCTTGCTGCGGGAAGGCATAAACGCTGAGGGCATGTGCTGGCTGCAGGTACTTTGAGTCACGGTTCCCCAACCTGCTGATGACCACGTACGCCTTCGGGCTGCAGCACTGCGCGGAGGAGCCCATGTTCGCCAAGTACTACCCGCCCGAGGCTCAGGAGCCCCCGATGCGCCTGGACATCATCGCAGGGCGCCTGCCTCAGGCACCCCTCAAGCCCTCTGCTGCAAGCAGCACTGCCGTGAAATCTCTGGTAAGGGTGCATGACCACTGTCACTCCTGACATCCTGCATAAGACGACCGTGCCGCTGCATCTGCCGCATATCTGCTATACCAGTGCATGAGGATAGGTGCCTGCATCTTTCCTCATAAGAAGCCGCATCTGTGTAGCGGCAGCGCCATTCATAAAGGCAGGCGCGCAATTGTGTGCACATGGGCATGCTCGGCGCACTCTGCATAGTGTAGCATGGCATCTGTAGATCTGACGTAGCGTGGCAGCAAGCTCTTTCTGCTGCCAGCATGCACTAGCACAACCTGCTCTATGACAAGCTAGACATGCTCTGTCACTCACATGATCACCCTGAGAAGAGCTATGTAGTCCTGGTCTGAATCTGATGATGGCTCGTGTGTTGCAGAGCAAGGAGGAGAGGACAAGTTCCGCGCCACTACCGATTGCGCTGCAGCTGCCGACAGTGCAGGAGGCTGATGAGGCGGTGCTGAGGTCGCAGTCCGAGCCGGACCGCGAGCGCGCGCTTTCTCTCAGCAGCGCTGCCTCGGCTGTTCCGGCCCAGCCCGGTGCCCTGCCCGTGCCCAGGAACTCAGATTCCACGGGCAGAGCTCAGCACGGCTCTCCCTCTCAAGCACAGAGTCAGATGGTGGGCACATGCCTCCTCACAAGCATGCCGGCTGTTGACACTGACGCCTCAAACCACATGTGCCATCAAATGTCTTTGTCTGCTGTGAGCTTTTCTGTGCTTCCTGTGCTTGCAGAGTGTTGAAGATGGTGTGTGCCCTTATGCAGAGCGGGATGAACGGGCAGAGCGGGATGAACGGGCATGGTATGGCCAGGCAGCAGCCTGGGGACGCGCACTCACATGCCCAAAGCAAACAAAGCGTGAGCTCCATGTCACACAGGACTAGCAGTCCTACCAGACATCTTCCTTTTCCACAAGGTGAGGCGAATGCTCAAGTCCTTATCTTGTGACCATCAACGGGAACGGCACTCAGATGTTGTCCGGCCAAAGGCATACAAGTGGCATGTAAGCTTCCTCTGACGGCAGTCAAACCTCACTCAGTGCTCAAAGGGATAAGGGCTGATGTCTTCTCAGAGAGCGCAAAATGCCATATGTCTGCTGCAAAGATCTACAAACTTGCAATCAGTCGCTTCAGTTGCATAGACGTCTTGCCACCCCTGGATATGCTATGCCACGCAGCTAAGTGAAGATTTGCCGGTGCAGGCCAGAATGGGTACCCGCCACCTCCGCCCCAGGGGCTGCCTCCCCTCCACAGGAGCAGCCCCACAGCGTCCATCTGGAGCAGCAGCGCCAGCTTCACCGGCAGCGACTGGAGCTCATACGTGCACCAGCAGCAGCCGCCGTACTGGAACGCTGCGCAGACCGCTCTGTTGCACAGCGCCATGGCTGGCGCTGCGCACATGCAGCCGGGCATGCAGCAGGGTATGCAGCCAGGCATGCAGCAAGGTATGTGGCCGTCCTCACACTGCCACGATGGCACATTTGATAATGCCAGGTGTTCGATGTGAGTACAGCGGTCGTGATTATGCTGACAGTCTGTAGCGAGTAGGGCCCTGTCCATGAATGACTGATATATTTAGCTTGCGGTAGGCTGGCTCGCAGGCATCATGGCAGGCGGCCCGAACAATATCTCACGCATGCGGGGAGGCAGGACTGCGTTGTCCGAGGATGGTCACTCCAGCGGGAATGGATTCCAACGCCATTCCCCAGGGCAGAATGGCGCTGAGACGAGACACGCCCAGATGCAGCCGGGTGGCTTGCATGGGTTGCAAGCACCAGGCAGCAATGGCGGGATGCAGCCAGGGATGCCTGATCAGGCGAACAGCATGCCGGCGAGGAGCCAGCCTGGCAAAGCGATCTCATTCCCCAGCAGACCTGGAGAGCCCATCTGCGATTTCTACTCCAAGACAGGTCACTGCAGATTTGGAGAGGGGTGCAGGTTTGATCACCCGCCGCACTTTGCTGTCCAGCTAAACTCAGCTGGGTTGCCTCTCAGGCCTGGGGAGCCTGCCTGCAGCCATCACGAGAAGACCGGACAGTGTAAGTATGGTCCCGCATGCAAGTTTGATCATCCAGAGCGTTAGTATGATGTCGTATGCAGCAAAGCTACCACCTTAGAGAGGAGAGAGAGATAGTTGCGCAAAGCATGGCTTGAGCATGCCAGCCGTCAGCCTTGATTTGTTGTCATGCACCTCCGTGAGGAATCAACGCGAAGTGGCAGGCAAAGCGGTGCGGAAGCTCCATGAGGCATGATGTCCCTCCAGTTGTCAATTTTGTCTCTTGAGGACTGTCTATTGTACATAGCAGGCAGCGCATAGGGGGAGCTGTGCTGCAATGTAGTCTGCCTTACGCTTATGTCTGCAAGCACTTTCAGGATTTCTGGGTAGGATTCGGACAATGCCCTTACGAATGAGGAGGAAGTGTTGTCAACGGAAGATGGTATTGGCAGCACAGAAGTTGACAAGTGGGTTGTGGACAAACAAGCTCTTTCTGAAGCCCTTGAGGCTGGTCCTTGGCAAATTTTGGTATGAGATACACATGTACCTAAGATGTATCTATTGTTAGTATGGTTCCAGCTGGGTAGGTGGCAGAGCTACCCCATCAATAGACTATGATGGAGGTCTACGGGATGTGACTGACGGTTGTTGCAATGATATTAGGCTTCAGCATCAGAGAGGTCAGCTGTCTGAAAGCATGCCTGTGACTTTGAGAGTGCAGTCCTGCACCAATGTAATTGTAAAACCCAGTGGTCTTAGTTCGGGCTGTAGACATGCTGCTTTTCAGCAGCATAGGGCCTTCCCACAGTTACAACAGACTTCAGACTTCAGCCAAACACTCATTGCCACATGCATACTTGTACAATTTTGTTTCTTGCAAAGCGAGCGTCAACCTCTGGCTGTTTGCAGCACAATCCACACCTAGCAGGCTGCAGATTGGCAGACCCTTCCCAGGCGCAGAACGCTGCCGTGTAACCCTCATTTCCCCCGTGTGCAGCAAGACAAACCTCTTTGCCGAGGGCATGACATCAAATACCCTGCAGTCCATCACACGAAGCCGTGCAGCCTGTCCTGTGATGCACCTGGCCTGATACAAACACTTGGACTGACACCATCAAGGGATACTTGCTTGGGACACCCCAATGTCAACCTGGCTCTGTAAGCCTAGTCCTGCAGAATCGCAAATGCTTCGCGCTGTACGCTGTGCTGCAAGTACATCACGCTGATGCCACGCACAGCTGTCTGCTGCAGCTGCCAGCTCTCAAGAGCTCCATGAGGCGCTACCCAGCTGCCACAGAGGATCTCCGGGGTCACTGGTAGTCCTCATCCTTGTCATCATCCACGTCGTCCTCGTCATCGTCCCCGTCATCATACTGCTGCCAGTCCCCATCGGCTGGATCGCCGTCGGCTGCTCCATCGTCTGCGGCCTCAACGCCTAGGAAGGCGTTGCGCGCCAGCGGCGTTGCCTCCCGAGAGCTCATGTGAGCTGCCTGCTTAGGCTGGGACGCGCCTGCCTGGCCCCAGTCCTCGCCACCTTCCTCCTCTTCTGCTGCTGCCTCCTCCTCATCCTGTCAAGCCATTGTCCTGTGAGTATGCAGAGCCTCCCATACATACAACAAGGTCAGAAGGCATGGAGCTTTGGCAGTGATGCAAAGAGATCTCAGCTCTGACTGCCTGAGCGCTCATGTGCATGATTTCTGCTTTGCAAATGGCAGTTCCTGAGCTCCCTCAAACCCTGATCCAGCCACCTTCAAATGCAGGGGTGCTTCGTGATAGGTCTGTGCAGACAGACAAATCAAAGGGCACCACCGGATGGAGAATGCGAAATGCCCAGGAAGTCGAGATCTTCAAAGCAGCCGCCCGCAAAGCCTGCCAGTGCTAAGGCACATTCCCCACTACACCCTTTACGGTCTCTGCTGGCACAGTCAGACTTCCCGAGGCATGGCCACTCGCGCCGGTAGCACTGGTCAGTCAGTGTGCGCATGGGGCATAGTACCTCGTCAAAGGCAGCGCCATCAGCTGCGTCTGCAAGGGAGGGCTGCAGGCCGGCGTCGTCCTGCGCAGCCTGGATGCGACTGTGCACGCGCTGGTAGGCTGCGGCCAGCTTCTCCCCTGACAAATTGTTGTCTGTGAAGCTTGACACAAACTGCACAGCCACACACCACATAAATCCAGGAAGGCGTCCACATTGTTTCGCGCTCATCACAGGCAATGACTCCCTCTTCAATCTGGATGTGGAGTCCAGGCAGTCCCCCCATCATTACAAGTGAAGTGCAGTTAGGGGAACAGGGCATCACCCCTGGCCACTGACTAACCCTGCACTTTCCTCCTGTCCTGCCTTGCTCACCGTGGAGCATTACATGTCTCTGTGTCTACAGAGCTCTGGTGTCCTGTCTAAATTTATGGAAAAGGGTACCGCAGTAGTAGTTATTCCTGGTTTAGCTTCCTGAGTCTTATTTAATGCCACATGTACAGCAGTTCTTACCCCACCTCCTGAAGTAGTAGAAATGTTTTTAAATTCAGGAATCCCGTCATACTCCAAGAGCCTATCCATAATTGCTTGTGCAAACTCTCTAGTCACCTCAGCTCAGGGAGGAGCCAACAGCGCATACCTGCCAGAGGTCGGAGTGGAGGTCCTCGCGGGCGGAGGGGTCGGCCTCCTCGGAGCAGAGCGAGGAGATGCGCGTGCCGATAACGTCCAGGTACTTGCGCGTCTTCTCCAGCAGCTTGCTCTGGCTGATGTCGTCGCCCTTGCGCTGCAGCAGCCGCAGCTTCTTCACGTGCATCATCGCGTCCGCGCCCAGCATCCCCTCCCACCTGCGCCGTCAGCGCCTTGTCAGGCCCCCGCGATGCAACCAAAACCCAGTCAAGCATCTGGTGCATTGTCACGCCTTAATGCCTGTTCAGGGCCCTACAAAGCTGAACTACTCAGAGTAGCAATGCTCGTGTGGGCAACTCCCCTGAATGGCCCATGGCGGCACAGCTGTGTCGGCAGTGCTTGCTTTGCAGAGCCCTGAAAATACACTTGCAGATGAGAAAGCACAGATGGCACCTGTGGCAAGACCTGTGACAAATGTGAAGCATATGGCAGGCCCTGTGACATACCTCTTGTCATGCCCAGTGGGTGAGGCGTCAGCATGCGCCTGTTCCCGCTCTGCCTGCGCATCCTGTGCAGCCCGGGTTGCTGCAGAGCCCTGCACGCCATAGCACACAGCTCACTGCTGCACTCTGTCTTTCCTGCAGCTCACCTTGTGAGCCCTGACTGAGAAACCCATCACAATCCAAAGCACATGTTTAAAGAGCATGTCCTTCACTCAGCGGAGGTCATGACCAGCTTTGCCACAGCAGTGCCCTTGACATGAGAGGGCACGATCCACTGCAAGGCCAGCATGGTATCAAGCATCTGCAGATGAGACAAAGCCCCTCAAATTTTAGCGCATCAATGTCATGTCATTGCAGTCTCACTGCAAGGCTGGGCTCTCAGTACGAGGCCGAGCCGCACCATGCGTCTGCGCGGAGGCGGCCCATCGTTGAGGGAGTAGAGGGCCTCGCCGCCGCGGGAGCGCCCGGCGGAGCTGCGCCGCGCCTTGGAGCGGCCCGCAAAGGTCAGCGGCGACTGGTGCGCGGTGGACTGCAGCTTCTTCAGCAGCGCTATCGCTCGCGTCTCCAGCTGGGACCCTGAGACATCCACATCAGGGTTTTGACACGTCTGACCGGCCCCAGTATTGCAAGGCATGTGTCAGGCAGCCTAAGCACATCAATACCATTGGTAATGTCTGCATACACAGAGATTGCCACGTTTCCAAGCTTGCAGGCTAAGGAGCCCAATGGGGACCATATGATGCGACCACTGTGCAACATGGAAAGCTTCAAGGCAAGCCCTGAGCATACTGCTAAAGCCTACCTAGGCGTGAGACATGCCCAGAGCTGGCCATGTCCAGATTCCCATGATGCAACAGCAGTGTTTCATCACATGATCCTCATGCCAAAAGCCCCAGCCCCTGTAGAGCTTGGGATGCCAGACACTGTGAAGCACGCACCCTTGGGCAGCTCCTTGAGCTCCTCAGGAGGCTGGTAGGCCTTGCCGCGCTTCTCCACGGCGGCCGCCTCCAGCTTGGACTCGAGGCCCAGACGCGTGTCAGCCGCCAGCGCCTCCCAGTGTCCCATGCCATGCCTGCACATCACAACATTTTCCCCCTTTTTTTCCCTTTCTCTATCCAGTAGTCCACATGCGACATGTCTGCACACAATACACACGCCAAGACAAGGGTTGTCAGAGCTCATGTCAGGCGGCTTGTGTATAATTTCTAGCATACATAAACACCCTACAATTTGTGTGAAGGAGTTCCAAGGCAACGATAATTGGGACTAAAATGGCTAATTGAGTCCTGATTATGGTCTGCCTGCAAGTCCCTAGCACAACTTAAAAGTTGAGTGGGCCTGATGGCTGAAGGTCCCAGTGGGCATTCTGAGTCATCCCTGATGTGCTGGGCATTGAAGACAGCATAATGAAGCATGCAGGTGCTCCCTACTAATACGGGACAAGGTCTGCATCAGCAGGGCATGCAGGCAGCTCACCAGTAGATGCCTAGGAGCAGCATGGCGTCATCCCGGACGGTCCAGTCAATCATGCGCGCCCACTTGGGCAGCGTCACTGACACATCTAAGCGGAATACCCGCTCTGGATGGTCCCCTGCTGCTTCCACCTGCACACCAGCATACACCACCTTCAGACTTGTTGCCATTCGTGACACCAAAGATTCCCCATGCTACATCTCAACACTTGAAGAGCATCAAACAAGAGCCGGGTCTTGTGGTACCATGAGACGCTGTGGTCCAAGGCTCCCTGAATATCTGATTCACTGCTCAACATCACGAGGAGCTCAGAAGCATGCCGCACACAGCTTTGGTAGCTGCTACGGACATCACAGCTAAGGCAGCAGGGCTGGGTGGGGGCGACAGACCTTGCGGGCCAGCATCTTCATGCGGGCGGTCCAGACGGGGATCTCGGCCGCCTTGACGGGGACGCCGAACCAGTCGAGCTGCGCGCCGGCGGCGTCCATGCCATTCATGGAGGCCACCTGCTCCGTGTCATTGCAGGCCTGCATGAATCCCCGCCATAGCGCCCTCCTGCGCGGCCAGGGCAGTGTAAGGACAGCTGAGGACCGCCAAGAAGCGATGGGCTCAAGAGTGTCTGTCATACATGGAGTGCACACCACTGCAATGCTCGGCGGCTTAATGCAGCCCGAGCAACCACCAGCTTGCAAACTGTCCAGTATGGCTGTACACTCAACAAAATGCCGCGAAGTTGCCGTGACAGTCTGAGTAAGCAGGCTCCTGATATTAAAGTCTCCATGTCGTTCAGGCATTCTGAATGAACTGAGAGGTTGCCCTTGGCAGGTTGCGGAGAGCGTACTTGGCGTCCTCGGGCGCCTCCTCCATGACCGTGCCAACCTCAGCAGCAATCTGCGGCAGCCGCACCTCCAGGCCGTAGCGCTTGACGGCCCGGAGGAAGGCTGTGGCGTCCTTGCGGTTCAGCGAAGGTGGCCACCCATTGTCCTGCACTCATACCATCAGCATCAGCAGTGGTCTGCTTTGCTAGGGCTCGTCGTTGGCCTCTCTTTCACGGCACATTTTTATTTTAAACCTGAGGCAGCTTCACCGCCTGGTCGACACGATGTGTGCATTTCACCACCAGACTGTAGCGATGTGCAGGGCATCATGCATACACGCCTGCCAACAGCATCAGCAGATGCTCATGAGCCTGGCTCTCATCCCATATACAAGGGAAAGCTCAAAACTGGAAACAAAGGCAATTTAGGAGCACAGGGGTATGGGAGTACTCACCACGCTGTCATCCTCCAGGCCAGGCCACTGGTCAATGCGCTTCAGGGCGCCGTTCACCGGCGGCCCAGGGTCAGTGGCAGGGTTGCCCGTGCCTCGCCGCCTGGTAGTCGCCTTGGACCCGCGCTTCGGCTTAGCCTTCTTGCCCTTGGGAGCATCCGTCTCCTTCTGCAACATGCACTCAGGGTGTGAGCAGCTTCACAAGCACAAGCGTAGTCCACAAGTTCACAACACAAGGTCCTCACAGGCATCGCATGAGTTCCGGAGTGTGACAGAGGGATTACTGGCAAGTCATCCAGGGCGCTGGCTATTATTGCATGCATTCAGAACTTCTTCCCTGCTGCTTGGCAGTCAGACAGCAACCTATCTGCACTTGTTTAGAAAGGACCAAGCAGCTCCGGTCGACAGAATAGTCTGCAACGGGATGAAACCCTCACCTCATCATAGGTCTTGAGGCGGGCAGCCCGGATGCCCAGCTCCTGGGGCTCCTCCTCCTTGGCAGCGCGCTCCGTGGACGGGATGAGGCGGTTCCAGAAGGCCGTGTCGTCCTCATCATTCTTGAAGGTGGCCACGTTGAAGGCGTTCAGCAGCTCGCCTCCCGCCCCGGCAGCCGCCTGGTCTGTGCCCGTCACTTCCTGCATGGTCGTCGTGCGCATATCTCAGAACCAGCCTTTCTGCAGTGTTGTGCTCCTGACATGGTGGCGTGAGAAGCAGAAGTCGCCTATAGCCCCCTCTCACACTACCCTACGCAGCAGTGGACATGCCGGGACCTGCCTCAGGCATTTCCAAAGAGCGACATTGCTTGACGCGCAGTTGTGGACCTCAGGCCATTGACCTGTTCACAACCGCCTGTTGTTGGCGTTCAAAGGGGTGGGACGCACCTCAGCGCGAGCAAGGATGGAGTCGATGTCCTCGGCCAGCAGCTGCTGATTCCTCGCCTCCTTGGTGCCTTCGTCCTCCTGCACATCAGCCTCTCCCGCTCACCTTCCCTTCCAGCTTCTCAAAAACGTAGAGGTGGCAGATCCCTAGGAGCCGCCGCATGACCAGCTTCAAATCTGCTTGGATTGTTTGTGTTGCTGTGGGCGGACTGACGGCAGGGACGCGGTTGCAGTCCAGGCAGGCTTAGATTGTATGCAATGCGATGATGGAGACAGGGCGCGCACATTGAAGAGCTGCTCGGCGCCGAAGCGCAGGATGGCGGAGAGCTCCTCCTTGCCGAACATCTGCTTGGCATTGGCGGCGGAGGTGCGGGGGTCGAGGACGGTGCGGCCGCTGGTGTCCATGCGCTGGATGACCAGGTGGTCCAGCACCATCTTCTGCTTGGCGCGCTCCAGGATGTCCTCCTCCACGCTCCCGCTCGTCAGGAACCTGCGGACGCCATGTGAAATTTCTTGAGCAGCCAAGGAAGGGGAGGCTGTGTACGCCATAGTAAGGTGCTGACTTTAAATTTAAAAATTGGTAAGGTCTGGCGTGCAGGGAGCTCTCATTGCCGCAATGCTGGGCAGGCACCTACGCCGCAGCCACAAACGCCTGCCCAGTTGTGGCTTGCTCATGACCGGGCAGGCATCTGTGGCTGCCCAATTGATGCATTCAAGCTTAGCTATCAACAGGAAACGACCTTAGCAGGATGCGCAGGTATGCAATATATGCAGAGGTCGCAACTGCCTGATACTGGACTATGAACATAAATTTTCGTGAGGGCGCACCTGTAGATGTTGACGGTGGAGTTCTGGCCGATGCGGTGAGCACGGGACATGGCCTGCAGGTCGTTCTGCGGGTTCCAGTCCGAGTCAAAGATGATGACCGTGTCAGCCGTGGCCAGATTGATCCCAAGCCCGCCAGCGCGCGTCGACAGCAGGAAGGCAAAGTCTGTGGAGCCGGGCGCATTGAAGTGCTCCATGGCCTGCATGCAGTCATTATCATTTAGGCCCTGCGTGATGAACTCTGTTGGAGGACAGATGCAGCAGCTGATTGTGAAGCGCTGCAGCCTGGTGGGCGGGCTCATGGCACTGCAAGGCTCAGGTGGTGCTAGGGCACATCACATGATGCCTCTGCAAACTTCATGGGCCTGTGGGCTGTCCATCTGTCCGGCACCCCAATGTGTCACAGCAGACTGGGCAGCAGGTCACTCAGCCTGGAGAAGCCAATCGGGGAGAATGGAGATCTCCATCCTGAGTTTTACTAGGGTTTGCAGGCCGCCCAGGCAGACTACATGCGCACTGTACGTGGTGGGAGCTTGGGGTGAGAGAGAAAGGGCACCTGGTGGCGCTGGCCCGCGGGGGTGGAGCCGTCGAGGCGCTGGTGCTGGAAGCCGCGCAGGCGCATGTAGTCGCTGATGATGTTCAGCATGCGCACCATCTGGCTGAAGATCAGCACCCTGCAGCCAGCCACATCCATGCTCAAGCGCAATCTCGTATCCACCCTAGTTCAGTCATGCAGCCTGCAAACCTAGACAAAGCTGCGACTGCAGATACCTGCGTAAGCCTGCTTGCTGCAACATGCCTCACATGTTACAGCAAGTAGCAGACAAGAGGTATCTGCAGACTTCTCTGTGTTGCATGAACCAATCAGCATCCAGGCTGCGGTGGTATCACGCCGGAGTTCCTGCGCGTGGGACCGTGCAGCTGCGGAGCGGAGGAGGGTCACCTGTGGCCGGTCTCCTTGAGGCGGCGCATGAGCTTGTCGAGGAGGACCATCTTGCCCGAGGTGACCACCAGGCGGTCCACGGCCTGCGCGCTGTCGCCGCTGTCGCGGAAGTCCGCCTCGGCGCTGCTGAAGAGGAAGGGGTGGTTGCAGCACTTCTTCAGCTCCGTGATGATGTTCAGCAGCGACACCTGCGCCCCGCCCTTCGTCCCCTGCGCTCACCACAACACGTCAGCTCGCCATGCAGCAGCATCACCACATGGAGTAAGCCTGGCAAGTTTTGGACAAGTCAGTTACTCAAAAGTTACATGATTTCCGGCGCCATGGGTGCTGGATCCCTGCTATGTCAGTGAAAGCTTGGGATGGCACATATCAGCTGCGCAGCTTGATAGGAGATACTCTATGGCCGCTTGTGAGCGCCAGGCTAAGCATGCGTGAGCTGACCGACCAAATCCTGCTGGCCACTTTGAGGGTCCTTGCGTCATGCAGATCTGATAGAAGCTGCAACAAAGAGGGAAGGGCTACCTTGTTCAGCTCCTTGAAGTTGCGGGTGAGGATGAACTTGTAGTACTGCTTCTGCAGGGGCGTCATGGCCACGCGCAGGATGCGCTCGTTCTTGGGCGGCAGGCTCTTCTCCACGTCCTTGATCACGCGCCTCAGCAGGTGCGGCCGCAGTTCGCCGTGCAGCGCCGACAGCTGCACGATTCAGACAATGCTCTCAGCCAAGTGTCCGACACGCTTGTGAGGTACTCCTCTGTCCTGTTGCCAAGCAGGTGTGCGGCCAAGCATAGAAACCTCAGTCCCTGTGAGCCCTGTTGTCCTAGAAAGAATGTATGGCCGCTAACAACAAGCAGATTCTTTATCAGCTCTACAAATGCAATGGTTCCTTCTGGGAAGCGCCAAGCATACCTCCTGGGCCTCCTTGAGGGAGTGGCGCCTCTCGAACTCGTCTGCGTCCGGGAACTTGTTGGGCTCCAGAAAGTGCAGCAGACACCACAGCTCGCGCATGCTGTTCTGCAGCGGCGTCCCCGTCACCAGCAGCTTGTTCTTGAAGGACCAGGTCGACAGCTCCTGCAGCACATCACAGACTTCAGTCTCCTTTTCCCAGATCATTTGGGCCAGACAGCAGCGCTCTGAGAATACTCGGCAAGACCTTCACTTTATCATGATGCAACAGTGACAATGGTGATAGGTTGCGTTGCCAAGGCGACTGCTCTGTTAAAGGCATGTATGCAGTGCTGATGTGTAAGAAGCGGGGTGGCACACTCACCCTGTACAGAGCTGATTCGTTGTTCTTGAGGCGATGCGCCTCATCAACGACCAGGTAGCTCCAGCGGATCTCGCCCAGCTGCTCCGCGTCCTTGAGCACCAGCTCAAAGGTGGTGATGAGCACATCAAACTTGTACATGCGCCCCGAGCGCTTCCCAGTGAAGAACTCAAACGTGCGGATCACCTGCACCAGTACCAGAACTCTCAGCCTGCAATCCCAACAAGTGCTAGGATCTGGGCTTGGACAACAGCAGAAGCCCAGGTGAGCAGCTGTAGGGGGAATACTAAGGACGCTTCACTCCTACCGCTGCTCTCCTGGGCTGTGAGGAGATTGGTCCCTCCTTCCAAAATAGCCAGTCATGACTTTAAGCAGAGATTGAGCAGGGTGCCATGGGCTACGCACCTCGCGCGACTTGGAGTCACCCACGTACACCAGCGCATTGACCTGAGGGAGCCATTTGCGGAACTCCCGAATCCAGTTGGGCACTGTGGACAGAGGCACAACCACCAGGTAGGGCCCCGCTATGTGCTGCCACAGATTCAGGTATCCTGCAAACATGCATCAAGGGGTTTCAGCTGTCAGAGTGGTTGTGCCTCACTGGTGACCTGGGAGCATTGCAGAACGTGTCCGCATTACAAGGCTCAAGATCCCAGCCGGCATGCAGGATTCAAGGACAGCCACTGGGCTGAAAGGCGTCTAAATCAGCAACATGCTCAGGCATGTCTGGGCGGGGTGCTGTGCCGAGAGGGCACAAAGCAGGGAGTTGTCTCATCCGCAAGCTGAGAAGAGGTGGGTCAGCATACCTATGAAGGCGACACACTGGATAGTCTTGCCCAGGCCCATCTCGTCGGCCAGGATGCAGTTGTTGTTCTGCATCCAGGAGTAGATAAGCCAGTTGAGGCCCTCCAGCTGGTAGTCGCGCAGCGTGCCCGCCCGCAGGAAGTCCGGCTGCTGCAGCAGCGCTCGCTGCGTCTCGGCGTTCCGCCGCTGCGCCTCCAGGCCCCTCACAGACTCCATCTGGATGCGCTCTTCCCGCTCCTGCATAATATTTCTATATGAGGCTTGAGAATCTTCCTATCAGCCTAAAGCCTCATGGCTTTCCCATCACATTGCCATCCTGAAATGCCGAAGTCTGACTGGTACAACAGATCATCAATAGCAATGACAATCTGGTATAGGAAACAGGTAATGAGACTATCTGTGTAGAAATCAATAGGTCCTGCTGCAGGAGAAGTCATCAAGAGGACAAATTCTGTGAGGTGGTGCTGAATCCCCAGTCAGAGGTTCCACATCAGCCAAGAACAGGGACAGAAGAGCCCACAAGGTGATACGATGCAGCTCACCTTGAGCTGCTGGACGTTGTCTGGCCCTCCAGCCTTCAGGATGTCATCATACTTCTCCCATGTGCACTCGCCGTACGGGAGTCCCTTCCACTGCAAAGTCAATAGACAATGTTGAGGCCACATCATCCCAGGGAGGCCCTTTGTGTAGTCGTAAGTGGCACAGTCATTTCCAACAGGAAAAACTCTCTCATCTGACCAAGGTGAGAGGCTCGCTTGACATCCTTCCAGACAAACCAGGGATCATCCAAGCAGAACGTCAATGCCCTTGTACCCTTTGCCGCAAAGCGAGCGCCTCGGTAGGCGCACCTTGACGAGGAAGCGGTGGTCGCCCTCGACGGCGTCGACGCGGGTGGCAATGACGCGCTCGACCTGCTTGAACTCGTCCACCAGCTCCTCCTCCATCTGCCGCTCCACGTCCAGCAGCTCCACCTCCTCGGGCGCCATGTCGAGCTTCGCGCGCTCCAGCGCATCCTGCAGCATGTACCAGATTGCGCCTGCAATGCTCGGAGGTGGATGCATGGTGCCCCCTGGTGATGGCCAAGGGAAGAGGCCCAAAAATGGCATGCAAGCTGCTGTCGTAGGCTGGAGACAAGCTGACATGAGTGGAAGCACATCAGGCGTTTGCCTGGTAAGGCGATGACCTACAAGTCAAGCTTAGAGGCATGTGCTTGGTGTGGCTGTGCAGAGCAGGGAGGAAGGGCAGTACCTGGCGCTTTATGTAGTTCATGACACGCTTGTAGCCGCCCAGCTGGGACAGTGTTTCCCGCGTGTCCCAGGAGCAGTGGATGTAGCTCCAGCGCTTCCACTTGACGTAGAACTCCTTGGAGCGCCAGGGGTCGTCCTCAAAGATTTCGGCCCCATCTGCCTCCCTGCAGCATTGCCCCAGGATCAGACAGACCTTTAGAATCAACGAGCAACAGCAGATCCGGTAAACGGCCTGCCTGCAAAGCCAACTGCCAGCAGGACTCAGCAAGCAGCTCTCCCGCAGTGAGCATGCTCAGCACCAGTCATTTCCCTGCATGCTCTACGAAGACGGAGATGACTTGCAGCCACTCTCCTTCCTCCTGAGCTAGACGGACAGTGGCATCCGAACTTATCATGCAGCAGCAGGTCTGCGCGGTACATACCTGTGGCCCAGCACGCGCTCCACCTCATCATCGTAGCCCTCCTGGCTCTCCATGAAGGCCGGCACCAGCTCCTGCTTGGCTGCCTTCTCCCGCCTCTCAGCTTCCTCGTCGTCCAGCTCGCTGCCATACCCTCCACGGTCGTCCGTGTATGACACCTGCAAGTTGCGCGCACGTGAGTGCCCTGCTCCTGGCACAGCAGGTGCCACAGTGAGACTCATGTGCAACAGTCTACAAGAGTTCGTCACATTGCTGGCCCCTTAGCAGTGCAGTGTGAGCGCCACAATTCTGCATTCGCCCATCAGTCATCTTTACTGCAGCAGAGCCTCAGAAAAAGCATGAGAGGGCGATGCACCTTCTGAGAGGACCTCCCGCTGCCGCGGCCCTTCTTTGGCTCTTCTTCCTCCTCCTCCTCTTCCGAGCTCTCGTCCGAGTAGTCATCTCGGCGCACCACCTTCCTCCGTTTGGGAGCGGGGGCCGGAGCAGGCGCAGCCCTATTAGCTGGAACGGGAGGGTAGGAGCGAGCCTGTGCCTGGGCCTGAGCCTGTGCCTGCGCATGGCCCATCACATGAGTGTAAAGCAATCACAGCCAAAGCTCTAATCTGACTGCATCTTCACACAGAGACCAGGTCATTACAGCCTTGTCAACAGAAGAGCTAGGCTCAGCACGCGGTCTGTGAAGTATGCTGCTCTCTCTCATGCTTCACAGAAGTGGACAGCAGCCAGTGGACAGCAGCCAGTGGGATTTGAGTGGAGATGCAACCCAATGCAGGCCCGCATAGCCGCTGCAGTATAAGTGTGGGGGGGCCCACCTGCAAGTGCTGCGGCAGAGCGCCATAGCCGGCCCTCTGCGCAAAGCCCTGCTGGCTCAGCATGCTCTGCTGGAAGGCGAGCGTCTGCGCATAGGCGGGGTTCTGCGCATACGCGGGATTCTGCGCAAACGCAGCGCTCTGCCCATACCCTGGGTTCTGGTATGCGCTGTGCTGCGGGTACCCTGCGCTGTTGTACGTTGGCGGAGGCACCCGGATCACGTTAGGCTGCACCTGAGGCTTTTTCTCCTCCTCGTCCTCTTCATCATCCTCCTCGTCCTCCATGGCCTGTATAGAAAGCAGTCACCTCAGCACAGCGCCTCACCTAAGCAAGTCAAGCTGGCGCCGAGGCAGGTGCTGCAGCAGAGGCTGCATCCAAACAGCCCAAGTGTGACCTGCTTGGCACCGAAAGTGCTGAACCAGCAGAGCTTCCGTGAACTGGGCTTGATTCTGCCTGCTCAAGGATGGACATTGAGCTCCTTCAGATGTAATACGCAAATTCTACCTCTGCGAGCCGCTTTTTGGCTTCTGAGGCTGCATTGCGTTTGGGTCTGGCCCCATTGCTGCTATTAAACTCCTCCTGTAGCCTCTGTGCCAGCCGAGAGTCGCTATCCTCAGCCTGCATCCTCCCCATCTGCACGAAAAGGCGCTTTGTATTCTTGAGTAGGCAAGATGAGGCAGAGCCAATGCACCATCAGGCACCAGCAAAGCACAGGCCTACCTGATGATTACTCGCAGCTTGGAGCTGTGATTGACGATGCAAGCTGTCCAGCCTGTTCTGTATGAACTCCCCTGTGCGGATAGCACTGGCTCCTGTGCCAGGCAGACGACCCTCAGCTCCCCGAAACCTTTCTTTGATCACCTTTAGAAAGTGACGATGCATCTGTGCTAGCCATGTCAGTGTATTCAGCCAGCATGGGTAGGTATCAATCAGGGCTCTTGAGGCCCATCATCAGCGCAGATACCGCAAGGGGGAGGACGACGCAGCATCTGCCTTACCTCCTTGATGTCCGGGATGAAAGCTGCGATTATCGGGAGGCATCCTGCATAGGCACCAGCCGGATCGCGACCATGTGTGTGCGCCATCTTCCTCTATAACAGTCACCTACAACAAAACCAGCTGAGGCCGCCAACAGCCGGGCTGCAGGAACGCACCTCCCAGGCTGCATTGACCCATTCTGCTGCAGCATGTTGTGATACACGGCCGCGGCTGGCAAGGCGCCATTGCTCTGCTGCAGCTGTGCGTAGCTGGGCGCTGCTCCAGGGAACCTCAGGTTCCCTTGGCTGTCAAGCCTGCAAGACGCCCCACGCTATTCCTCTTTGGTCTGCCCTCCATACAAGCCCCACTAGCTCCCATGAAGCACCAGAAGCCCGAAGACCATGGCCCCCAGCTCATCTTTGGCATCAATATGCAATCGGTGACTTCCAACAACAGCTGTCGCTGCCTCCAAAAGTCTGAGGGCAGATTGATGATACACCATCTCGGAGCGGCATCATTCCTAAGCATTTTGCATAATGTTGGTGTCCTTCAGAGCGTGCTTTGGAGAGCAGGCCCCGCCCCTAGGAAATTGCGGCAGAAAGGCCTGGCAGAAAGCACTTACACTTGCTGAAAATTGCCCAGAGTACTGGGCGGCCACTGCTGGCCACCGAGCGGCAATCCATTTAGCGGCAGCTGAGGGTTGTTCTGATTATTGAACGGCCCGCCATAGCCGTACATGCTGCACCCTCACGCTAACACAGAGCCTGCCAGGAGGGCCCTGTGCACATCGGATGCCGAGACAATCGGTTTCCCGTGCGGTCGTGCCCTCAGATGGCGCCAATAATCTTGTCAAGTTTCCGTCTTGAATGTTTACGCCGTGTGCTAAGTCCGCAAGCCGCTTGAAGCAGGGCAAAGATGAGCCAGAATTCCCTCTTGCATGCTCCTGGCAGCAGCTGCCCAACGCCGTCGGATTGGCAGAAAGTTGCTCTTCGCAGGTCGTATCTCGTGAGAGTCCTAAACCTCCGGACGGCAGAGGAAAAGGGAAGTACTGGGATCGATCTTCTGTTGCGTGGCAGGGCGAGGCCAAACCGATAGCCTGCATCGAGCGGGCTGTTTTCGGGCAGCAGAGACGTAGTCATTTGCAACTACTCGTGCAGCTTCACTTCTGGGAATTGTGAGGACATCTCAAGTAGTGTATGTGCTAAAGGAGTGGGATGGGCCACAGTCAGAGTCGGCCCAGGCCCAGGCCTCAGCAGTCTGCGTACCCTCCGCCAAATATATATCAGCAGGTCAGGCTAGATGGCTCTGCAGACTGCTCTAGCCTGTCTTCATAGCAATACCATGCCCGCAGGATACCACAATGAATTTTTCCCGGCGTTGTATCCTCGAAGTGAAGGAAGTGCTGCGGCTGTTACTGACGTTGGCCAAGTGCAACCTGCAGGGCAACAACCAATTCTATGGCCAGGATCCTCAGCAGATAAACAATGGACACTATAGAGGAGGATGGCATGGTCCGCCAGCTTACCCACCCATGTTTCCACCGGTACGGTATCACGAGAACCAACATCTTCCCACCCATGTCCTGCTGCTTCTCACATCTGGCTGACGTCCTTGTTCTGTCCTCTGCAGTCTCCCATCAAAAGACCTTCCTGAATGCTTTACGAAGCTACTCTGCTGCCTGCATCACCTTGGCAGAGTCATAATGCTCTGCACTTCTTTGCAGCCCCAGCACTTTGGTGCTCCCGGAGGCCCTGGCAGTCCACCCCTGCCCCGCCCAGCGCCGCAGCAGAACAGACCAGCCTTCACGCCGCAGCAGCCAGGCGTGCAGGAGGTCAAGCAGACGACCACCATCCGCAATGCGGTCAACCTGAAGAAGTTCACGCTGTCCCTGGTGCCCAAGGAGGGCCAGCCTCAGAAGCTGTCTGTCCGCTTCCAAGTGGATGCCTCAGAGCCTTTTGTGTGAGTACCGTCAGCCCTTTTGAGTCCCTGATAGGACAAGGCAATCCTGTGTGCTTCTTGTTTCGTGCACTTACACCTCCTGCCAGCACCCTGCACCCATGGCGACCAATACTTGCGCATGCAGCGCTCCGGCAAGCTATTCTGGCCTATTACTCTGGACTGAGCTTCTCAAGATTCCAGCTTTAAGATGGTGTGCCATGTGCAGGGTGACAATCTTTGTAGTCGCCACAGAGGATGCTGCAAAGGGATGCCAGATTACGCAGACCAAGGGGTCAGCGCCAGAGGTCATTTCTTATGAGAAGAGGGTGTGCGCCTACCTTTCACCTCATTCCCTTGCTCCAGGGCTCACTCTAAGGCTGCGCCGCTCCAAATGGGAGATGTGATGCTGGATGCCTTCACGCACATTGCTGACACTCTCTGGGTTGCCTGCAGCTGGCGGCACAGTTCCCTAAGCCTGAGGGTCCAGAGGCGATCATTGACGTGAGCCAGTTTGAGGAGCGCCAGCTGACAGGCACCTGCGGCGACACATACCCCTTGATCATCCGCCTGGAGTGCGTTTCAGACAAGGGAAAGACAGAGAACCACCAGCTCCAGGTATCCCACCCGATTGATGCCTCGTCATGCCGGCTTGACATGGACCATGTGTTTCCGGCGCCGTACAACATCCCCTGTAGTAGAGCACACCGGCTTGCCTTTGCTGCACAAAGCTGACAGAGCACTCAGTGTCATTGCAATGGACCCTGTGCCGCATCAAGCCCTGAAGTCTGACATTACTCATACAGGCAGCACTGCCTTCACGTAGGCCTGGCAGTAATGAGCGACATGTTCACCTGCAGGAACTGAAGCCGGGCGCGCCGCAGAGAAGTTGGGTGCAGAGCCAGACCACCTTCGCGACGCTGGCCAAGGATGAGGAGGGGCACTGGATGCCAAGGGTTATCAAGCAGAAGATCTGGGTGGATGGCACCAGCTACGAGCTGCAGGAGATCTATGGCATCGAGAATTCCTCAGCTGGCAGGTCAGGGGACTCAGGAAAGCAGGTGAGGACTCAGCTCCTTTTTGGACTATTCCATATGTGACAGCCTGGCAATCACTCAAGTGAGTTTGCTCAGGCTAGCTGATGTCAGGCTGTACCGCCATATACTGTGGGATATGATTGCTGTGTATGTCTTGTCAAATATTGTATTAGGTCTGCTGCGAAGGGATGCCCTACCTGAGTATGCATGCTGCCTGCAGGCAACAAACCCGTACACGGATGACGAGGAGCGGCTGTGTGTGATCTGCCTCGTCAACGAGCGCAACACCACAGTCCTGCCATGCAGGTACAGCCATCTGCTGCATCACCAAGATCTTTTCTATAATTTCACTGAAACCTTTTACGCACCACAATATCTGGTGCCTGTCATACAAAGCCACAGGCAGGAGGATAATGCAGCCAAGCGGGACTCTCGTGACGGACATGGGGTCATCTCTGATACAAGGTGTACTGCGTAGGCATATGTGCATGTGCGGCGACTGTGCGACAGAGCTGCGGAAGCAGACGTCCAAGTGCCCCATCTGTCGGGACACTGTGGACTCCATGCTGGAGATCAAGCGGCCCAAGACGGTCAGCGCCAAGCAGAACGTCGACACTTCGGCTGCAGTCACGGCCGCAGTCAATGAGATGAAGCTGAAGGACTGAGGTCTGCCGTGGGCTGAGATGTCTTCAGACCTAGCACTCATGCCACGAGCAGCTCAAAAGTGTGGTGTGTGTGATCAGCTCAGCCGGCCCCACTGGCTTGGTGTTTTACACATGTAGCGAAGGCATGAAGACCAGTTGATTGCAGCCCTACGTTATTCGGTCGATAGTCTCATGTACTTGTGTACTTTCCCACAGAAGAGCTCTCTTGAATGTATGCACTCTTCTATGCATATGTGAGTGCTAATGCGGAGGGAAGCTCTTAGCAGACTGCTGAGTGCTTTTATCAGGCTGGGTTAGAATGTTTGTAAGGTATACTTTCAAGAGGCTTGCAAGCCACGGCCTGAGACTCGACAGGCAGTATCAGTCATGCTGCAGTCGCAGACCAGGGGAGTGCAAATTGTAGGCTGCGTGGAGAATGGACCACAGGTCACCTAATCGGGTTGCGGTCGCGTGACAGTGCGCAATGCTTCTGGAAGGCAATGACTTGCAGTCTTGATGATGCACTGGTCCTGAGGCTTAACAAATGCCGCTGTCAGACCTTGTATGCATCCTTCCTACTCCCTCGGCTGTTAATCGAGAAGCGCGTCATCTCCTGCACCTCTGGCGTCCCACCAAAGGCGCTCGCCACGATGGGCGGCAGCATATATGTCTGAGCAGGACTGGCCTCCTCCCCTTCTCTAAGCCCTGCAAAAGATAGAGAGTCACCACCTCTGTGCCAAAGGCCACATCCTCCCTGTCCCAGAGCATGATGTTAATTCCGGCCGTAAGAATGGTGCCTGCTTGTCCCCACGCTCGGCTGTCTCGAGACAGGTGAGTGAAAAGCAGGCGCACCTAAGGTCATCTGTATGATTGAGTCCACCGCTATGTTTATCTTGTCCTTGAGCTTGCCCTTTGGCTTCTCTGTCATCTTGTATTGCTGCAAACACAGATACTAGTCAGGCGTTGCGTCATTCATAGGGTGAGCATATGGGATATGCACACCGATACTGATACATGAGGTCATTCTGCATCCTGAAGCATCTATCGCCTGTGACAATGCCATGAGCGCCCCTTCACAGTGGAGTCTTCACTCCAGCGTGCCTCACCTCATTCACTGCAGTGAGCGCATTTTCAAAGCGCTCAATCTCAATCTCTATATCCTGCCTATATATCAGCCAGTGCGGCAGTCAGTGCGGCAGCAGCAGCACCGCGGGCCTTCCCACTCTCAAAAGGCAATGCATGCAAGAGCAGTACATGCTTATACTGCATAAAGGCTCAAGATATCACTTGGTGAGCTCAGCCTGCCGTCAACTTTTTGCTGTCAAGCAACAGGTCAAGCAGTGTTTAGCATCTCACGTGACGCGTAGCCTCCGTGCTGCTGCCATGACTAGCTTCCCAGAGACCACTCCGCCGCCTTGAGTGGCCATGAATAGAAACAGCAACACGAACTTTCTCTGCCCAACCTGCCATGCACAGTAGTGTTATGATTGCCACCACAAAGCATGCGACCAATCCAGGAGCTCCACCAGTGTACACTGCTCATCTGTAAAGAGTGGTATGGACAGGACTGGACCTTCCCATAGGCCTTCTCCCACTCATTAGTGGCCTCAAGAAACTCTGGGCTTGCCTCTTCATACAACAGCTTCCGGCAGAATTCTGGATACCTCTGCAGAGTAGATGAGGCATCAGTCTCGTACTAGTCAACGCAGGTGGCAGCGCCAGTGCCTTGACATGTGTCGGTAATGATAGCAGAGGGTCAGTCTGTCATGAAAGGTTGCGTCATGTAAAGTGCTCACCAGGATATCACTTCCAATGCCGCCAGATGGGGAGCTGAGGCGGGACAGCAGCCCTACCACCGGTAAGGCGCCTTGTATTTGTCTGGCTAGGCCTTTGATAGCTTGTAATGGCCCACTGCATGGCATTGTGCTGGCTGCTAAGTGTCAGGTAATTCCGAGATGTCACAGTGTTGGTCTACCAAGGGCATAGAATCGTCTCAGCTAGTTGGCGCACCCTTTCTTCTCATCTGCAGCTGCCTGTGCCCGTACTGACCGGGCTCTTCTTCGCCTGGGCTGCGTGCTCGATGAGCAGCTTGCATGCTGGTGACTCCGACATCTATCTGCAAACGCTCAAGTAACGCTCAGCACCTGTGAATTTTGTCGGGCTATCACAAATGGTAAAAGCCGAAAGCATCCGCTGAGAGTCCCAGCCATGGGAGGTGATCTGGAGATCAGGGTTCTCACCGGCACAAGCAATGCTGTGCAGTCGCGCACCACATTCGGCTAGGCTTGCCATGTGTGTCATGTGGTGTCTAGGGGGTTCACAATAGCAGCTTTCAGATTCCGGGAAACTATGAGACCGATCTGGGAAGATCAAGCCAATCTTGGCAGAGGGAGTTGGCCTTGGACAGCAGGGCGGCTTCTGCTCGCCCAGGATCAAACAATTGCATATCGAGTACCAATCTCTTTGCAAATTAAAGTCAAGCGAAAGCATAGGTATCTGTTGAGCTGAAGTGCGACTTGCTCCTGGCGATCTCCATTCGCGATGGCCCTACAACAGGCACATCGGCCGGAGGAGCACATTGACCTGATACACGATCTCAAAGTGCACTGGAAGCAGCCAAAGCTTGTACTAAGCAGACTGCAGACCTGGACGACTCAGCAGCCTATCGCTGTCGAAGCGATGGTTGCCACTTTGGCTGGCAGCGTGCAGGTGATACGCACGCATTCTGTGACCGCAAATGCGTATCTTAATATTCCTGAAGATTCGTGTCGTACAGCGTTCCCCAGAAGGCGAGGTTGTCACCATCATACATTTGCAGGGGGCCTTTCTGGGAGGTGTCATGGGTGCTGTAACCCGCCTCGATCCCAACACCACACAGAATCTGGCAAGCCAACCAGGAGCAAGTCCAGGCACGCCCCAATTTCGTCAGACTTCTTCCCAGGCCTTTCCTCCTGCAGCTTCCATTGTCGGTGACTCACTGGCGGATGCACAGTGGCATCATGTCGTGTCTGACAGACTTCTGGTGCTGGCCGCAGACATGGTGAAGCAGATGCAGGCCTTCCAGCAAGGAGGCCCCTGGGTGCAGGGCCGGAACTTTGCAGTGCTGACAGGCGTGGGAGCGGGGCTCTCAATAGCGCTCAAGCGCATACGCCAGAAAGATGATGTCTACAACACGTGAGCCTCTGAATGCTATGAGCCAACACATGGTGTATCATTTGGGCGCCTTGATGTCAAACAGACAGTCCACGCGACTGCAGCCCAGACACACAGCCTTCACATAGCCTTGATGTTGTCGCCAGAACCAGAACGGTTCAGGTCCTGGTGCAGGATGATCTCAGCATTTGGGTCAGGAGCAGCATTCTCTTTCGTCTCTGGCATGGCCTCAGGCAACAAGCTGCAAGGAGCCTTCACAACAGGGTCTCTTTTTGCCCTCTTCCAGGGCGTGTTCTTTGTGGTATGGTCCGCCTAGTGCATGCTCTCATGAGACTTTGGCGGGTGATGCCATTCCCGTGAGCTGTCACTGATGCAATTGAGCTCATTTACTCCTTACCTTTGGGGGCAGGCTGTCTTGCATCACATCGCCCATCCTCCCCAATGTCAAGCATGCAGTCTCCACAGAGGAGGAATTCTGAAACGTCCTCTTATTGTTGCAGCTAGGGAAGAAGTTCAAGCGGGGACCTGCGGTAGAAGAGCTGCCAGAGTATGCCAGGGCCACACACTTCTTGGGCACTCTCGGCATGCAGAACTACCAGAAGAACCTGAAGCGCGGGCTGCTCAATGACAGCACGCTGCACCTCTGGAATGACAGGTGCAGTGCCGTCCTAGCCACATCAGCACTGTGATCATGCCGTGCTGAAGCCCACCGATGCAAGAGTTGTCTGCACAACCTTGGGATGGAATGACATGCAGCGCAATATCCATGCCAGCCTGCGGCACCTCCTACATGTCCAAGAACGCTACAGCAAGGGACTGCTCAATACAGCTGCGTCTGCCTGCTGCCGGCTTGCGTGCATCTCATGCACCTCAATGCCTCCTGGTGTTATGCAGTGCGCTGAAGGAGGCGAACATTCCGGCGGGCCCCCGGCTGATCATCCTGCACCACCTGGAGCGCTACAGGCATGTGCTCAAGCCCGGCATGCCCATGCCCACGGCCCAGCAGATGCCCCACCACCAGCCTATGCCCCCTCAGCCTGTGCCGCAGCCCCGGCGGTGATGATGGCGCTCGTAAAGCAAGTCACAGCATTGGCTGGCAGGCTGACTGTCTAGCAAGCACCACGCTCATGCTTCTAGCAGGGCCGCTCATGTCTTGGGCGGAGTCCGTGTATGAGCGGGGGAGGTGGCAAGTGATCAGTCAGTCTTCCCGCCCACTAGGCGTGAGTGTGCTGGGACCACGTTGCTGTCACACAATCGCTTCACGCCTGCCCATGGATAGGGATGGAGGGGGAGCACATATGAAAAGATTGGGTGAAGAGGGTCATGTCTCACTGCACTGTGTGTCTGAGCAACGCGAACGGCATCAAACATGCAGTGCCAGTGCCCAGGTACAGCTTGAAGAGTAGGGGACCATGAACAAAGCTGTAGGGGTGCTGGAGTATACAAAGACATACAGTTGCGCAATGTGCGCATCATTTGCTTGAGTGGCTGGTGGTCCGTGTCTGATGACGGTTTGACGTGCAGTGTTCTTGAAATGCATGCCAATAGCAGTAGCTAATTAGCTTTACGCAAGCTTATAGCTGACCATGGCATACCCCCAACACTTTGATACAGTTGCAGTTGATGCCTTACTGGCACGTGCCAATAGGTGTAATTCGAGGTTTGCAATAAGTGCTCAACGGGTGTGAACCTGAGCAGGCAATGGCCATGGCGATATAAGTGATTTATCTTGAAGCGTCCTCGGCTCTTTGTGCTGTGAGTACCTGTGACAGCTGTCCTGCCTTCAGGTCCATGATTTTCTTGCTTCGGCTTCAGTATATCTGACATTCATGCTCTCTTGTGCTCAATGAGCGTGGCAGAACATATTGGGACATCAGTGCTCCAACTTGTAATCAAAAGCAGTAACAGCTTCTCTGAGAAAGTTTTTGGCCAAGCGGGCGCCCCAAGATGCCTGAACAGCCTCCTCTGAGGAGTTGCTGGGCCAGTGCGGGATCATCTGGGCGGCGGAATTGAACCAGTCCATCTCGTTGATCATTGGCTGCGCAAACATCTCCTGTCCGTCATCGCTCCAGTACACTGCCAGAACCACATCGACTCGCACAAACATGTTGGACACCTGCACAGTATGGGGTTGCTTCATCCTCAGACAACTACACCATTGGCAGGCTGCTCAGTTGTCGCGGCGCACCTGCATCGATAGTATGGCAGAGGGACTCAGGATGCCTCAACTCGATGGATGTGGGGATATTAGCTACATGGCATGAGAGATCCTGGTCTGCCCAAGCATTGGCTAGGCACTAGGGAGGTGCGGATTCTTAGTGGCAGCAGTAAGGCGCACCGAGGACAGGATGCCATCCTGAAAGCCAGCCGTGGCATGAGCGCCATCCAGCGCAGCACTCACGATCATCTGATGCAGCTCCGGGCAATGCCAGGGGCTACGCTCCTGCTCCAGCTTCGCGCTCACCCCATGCTCCTCGGCTGACACCGATCCTTCTCCAGAACCATCTGCGCAATGTGAATTGTGCGTCAGCAGGCACTGACTCAGCAGACATCTGTGCAAGCATAGCACGCGCGATGTGATTATCCTCGTTCAATACATATCAAGCTAGGTACTCCCCTGACGAGCTGCTGCCTAGCAGCACCTCATGCCATGTCACACAACAACGGGTGTTTGGGTGCAAATGCTGTGCGTCTTTTGCAACGAACGCGAGGAAATGTACAGGGTTACCACATGCTAGTGTTAAGCATAGCGAAATCAAGGATGCAGCTTACTTGGATCCTCAATCACATCGCTCCAGAACATGCCCTCTGGGAGCGTGATGTTGGACATGTAGATGCCGTTGTCCAGGACAGAGGGCGTATAGACCACCACAGTGTCTTCTGCTGTACCTCTCGCCTGCGCACCACCCACCAGATACACCCTGCATGGCAGGCCCCTTCAGTCATGGCTCCCCGCCTCTGCACTTTCCGCTGCCCTCTAGCTCCTGGTTGCAGCATGGCAACTTGTTCAGGATACGCATGTCAAATCTTCTCAGGGTTCGAGTAGCAAAGCTGCGGCAGGAGTCGCCCCTGCTGCCCCCGATTCTCAACCGCATCAGGTTTAGCGGATGCGACACTGCTTTTGTACAGCTGTTGGCATTTACGGATGAGAGATGAGAAGGGTGTCTCACCTGTACTCAAGATCTGGCATATCTAAGATTTTGGGCTGCAGCAGCCAGCCCTCCCCGCAGCCTTGCTTCAGCATCTGCAAGGCTGCTTCCCTCAGGAAAGGCACCGTTGACACATTCTCTGACTGCCTGACATCTTCAGGTGTATTGTCTGGGAATGCCGGCTTGGCTCTCCACAGCTTTTCGCCCCTGTTGCATGAGGCTAGTGATGTGAGACATTCTCGTTCAGCAGGGCTGAGCACAGACTGCAAGTGCTCTCTACCCTGGCACTGAGCTGTGGCCTGCAGGTGACATATCTGTCTACAGTTCCATGCAGAATGCCTGAGAGGTAGCCGGGCACAGCAAGCTGTGGTGTTTGTAGCAGGGTTTCATTGCACTTGAAGGCTCTACCGCTGACAAGGTTGATGTGAAGTCTAGAGGCTTGAGCACACATGAGATCTCAGAGTCACACCGGTAGAGGGTCTCCAGCCCATCATGCGCTGCAAGCAGGGCATCAGCCGGGTACTGCAGCATGGTCATGTAGATGGCACCCTCAGCAAACTCCCGCTTCAGCACATACTGCGGCAGCTGCCCATCCTGCTCGTGAAGCTGCCACTCTGCGGGAGACATCATAGCAACTCATCACAAAGACTCCAGGAGTCTGAGCAGCTGCCGGCGAGCTCGTATGGCTCACAACAAGAAGCAAGCTCTACATCTGCACCTTACACTGTGTGCCCAACACTCTGACTGCGCTTATGAGGGCGTATGCACGTTGCCTGGGTGTGATGACCTCAGATCTGGAGTGAGGCAGTATGAGGGCAGATGAAATCACCTGTGAATGGATTCACATTGATGCCAAGCTCAGCAAGCTTGGACTTTTCTGTTTCCACGGCAAGGATCCCGTCAAAGATGGCTCGCATGCTGGCGTCTAGCATGGCATCGCTGGGGACGACAGCACTGCTGTGACACAGGCTTAGCATCACTGCATACAAAGATTTCTTCTTGGTGCATGCTATTTACCCCGAGCGTCAGTGCTGTGCACCGTGCTGCATAACGTGCTCTGTAGCACAAGAAAGTTCATTCACATAGCCCAGCGCAGCTGCAAGTCTACATCATGTAAGTCATGCCTTGCAATTCCTGCATGCTCACACGTCTGCACATGGGTCGTATGCTCTCTATGGCATGAGATGAGGCGTGGTGACATGTCGTCAGGATCAGCAGCACATGGATGGGTGACATGGGGCAGCACGGCTGAGCCACAAGGGCATACCTTCAGATGGGGCTGGAGGATCTACAAAGGCTGTCGGGATTGGGGGTGCCCTTGTATTTGGCTTGGCTTCAAAGTGCCCCTGGTACAGCTTGTGCAGATGCCTCTGCAAAGGCAGGTACACATCGACACCATGCACATGACGTGTCGTCCCCAACAGCTCACTGTCGGCACGCCACGCAAGCTGACCTCTCACTATGCATGTTGCAGCACAGGTGACACCCATGGCATGACCTTTCATGTGACAGGGCCTGCAGGTTGCGGATGGACAGATCAGGGAATTAGGTGATACTGAGGTTGGGTCTGAGGCCACCTTGTCTGGAAGGAGAACCCACTCATCCAGGCCAGGCACTGTGACAGCGCCTGTGAGGCGTGCCAGTGACCGGACCATGTTGACCAGGTCTGGCACGCCCCAGGCCAGAGGGTCCGCCAAGGCTGTCCGCTCGTAGGTTGTGTCATGCGTCTGCGGCACATTGCGCGGCAGCACTATCACAGTGTTGCTGAAGTCTGCAACCATGAGATTTATGGTTATGCCCTAGCCTACTGAGGCTCTGCAATGCCACTTGAGACAGTGAATAGTAATGCTTTCAAGGGAGGGCAAGAATGACAGACGCATTGTGAGGCTGGGGCAATGTACCTTTCATCAACTTGAGATCTGGGTCGTAATTGCCCAGGTGGTGTGGGGCCTGCCCTGTAAGCTGCAGCAAGGCCAAGAAACATCAGCGCAAGCTAGACGAGTGGGCTGATGCAGTTGGTGTATGCCTGTCCTGATCAATGATGTAGCGGACAGCAAAAGTGTGATCTGAAGAGCATCCCGCAAGAGTATTGGAGCTGCCAGCTGTCAGGCGCAATGAGGCGGGGGCTTACTGTGCCATTGTAGTGTGCCGCCATGGCAAGGGGCCAGAAGTTGTCAACAGTGGTCATGTGCAGGCCGTCTAGGCTCAGTATTGGGCCATGCACTGAGCTGGCGTCAGAGGAGCTGGCGCTGCTCTGGGAGGAGCTGCTGCTGCTGCTGAAGCCCAAGTCTGCCAGAGTCCAGTTAGACCTGCACGGAAACATGCTGTGCCCCCTTAGACTCTGCTGAGCACATCCCTGCTAAGCACAAACCTCCAGCAATTGCATGCATCCCCGCACAGAAGTGATGACTGACAGAGAGGCACAGCGGTTCTTGGGTATACCATTGGAGCCCAGTCAACGCTCACGTCTGGCAAGCCTTGCGCTAAATGAGCGCACAGGGAACGGGGCTCACATGGCTGCTTGGTGCATGAGCACAAGATTGGACGGCAGCATGATACTGGTGGCATTGTTGTTCAGCTTGTCCTCAATTAGCTCAGCAAAGGTGCGGCCCTCGAACTCCTGTATCTCGAGCGCCGAGTGGTTGTCGTCTGGCAACTGCACACGGAAAATGCAACATGACTCGTGTCGTAACACTGTGTCACAGGAGCAATTGCAGGCAAGAGATGCAGCAGCGCTGATTCCCCATGCATTGCTGCATCAGCAAGACAGCCTGCAGTCACGGCAGAGTGGTACAGTAGTGGGTTGTCACACTGCTTGGGATGTGTAAACAGAGTCCCACTACAGAAAGATTAGAGATAGGTGGCGTGCCTCATGAGCACACCTCTAAGGGATACCCTGATGGGTGACTGCGTGTCTGTGTCAGTACGTCTTTCAGCTGCAGCAGCCATGGTATCAGAGATGACGTTGCTAGCTCATCCAGATTTATGGACTCCCAGCACAGGTAGAAGTTGGGATCCAGCACAAATAGGACATCCATGCTTGCAACGCGAGATATGTCCCCTTGAATGTGGCGTGTGACAACATCCTGTGCGCTACTGCTGTCAGCTGAGGAAAATGTTGATAGGGTGTGCACCAAGGGGTGCCAGGGCCTGTTCTGGGTCAGCAGTGGCACTAGGACAGCCAGCGCCAGGATAGCCAGGGTGGTCGTCCTGACATACCCCATAATCTGTCGGAATACCTATGAGAGTGTTATTTGAAGGCTAGATATGACGTTGAATCCTTTACAGGTGTATAGCCCGCGACTGATCCTTGGACGGGCGGAGGCATGACGTCTGCAAAGTACAAGGCATCCTTGGACTCGGTGCGGCTGCCCTTGAGGGACGCAATCCACGCCCAACGAGTACATCTATTCTAATTTGTCCGACGATCGTATGCACGGCCTGGATAGTGAGCTTGAATGCGCGATCGTCGCCGAGAACACAAGCTGCCCGCTGCAGCCCGATTAACCCCATCCACCCCATCGGTCGTCATCTTCTGAGAGGACCATCGTGGCATCGCAGAATCTGAGGCTGCTGCTCCATGCTCGATTGCTTATCTCCGTCGAGGACCGTCTCTTCTAAACTCTAAATCGCACTGCCTTTTGTTCCTAAGGAGATTGCAGGACCAATGGTGCTTGTTTGTGAGCGGGCAGCGCCTAGTCTTGCGGCCAGTCGATCTGCACGGCAATGTACCGCCCAGCAGAGCCTTTGTTTTCGGCAAAACGTGGCATGTAATCCACTAGCTCGGCTGAACAGGCGGTGAGTGCTTAATACTTGAGTTCAGGTGGCATGTCGGTGCCACTTATATGTGCAGTGCAACATGGCCGTTCAGCGTTTCCTGGTGACTTTGATGCCCCTTGGTGGTAGCTAGGAATAGGAAACGCCATTGCTTTGCTTGAACATCGCTACGCTGGGCTTCCCAAGCAATCCGTAATCACCCAGCTGGTCTTGCTGGGTCCTATAATATGCACACCCCGGAATTCGTGATAAGCTGATGCCCGCTCTGTAGGGGACTCCTTCATAGCAGAGCAGTAAATGCGGGCCGGGGGTGCTTTGCAGTGCGTGCCGGAGGTGAGGAACCGTCCCGCAGCCTGTCTTCTGACACCACCATCGCAGCTTCACATGCGAACTGGGAGTGCCTGGGCAAACGAGGGCCCGGTATTGCAAGAGTTGTACACTGTCACTCGGTACACAATCAACTGTCGGATTGTGCCGTGCAGACTGGAACCCACCCACAGTGGCAGACACAAAGAAGAGGTTCTATGAGACCTTCAGGAAACCAATTCCTGGCCTCTACAACAATGTCATCCAGGAGCTCCTGGTTCAGCAGCACATCATGCGGTACAACAAAAAGTACCAATATGATGAGGTGCAGTCCTTGCTAGCCTGCCCATGCTGCTCTGTTGTCACATACACTCTTCCCGGTCTACATGAATAGCCTGGACAACAGGATGCTTCACTCTAAAACAGGCTTTACAGATGTGCCAATGCATGTGCCATTGCGCAGGTCTTCGCACTGGGATTTGTGAGCGTCTTCGACCAGGTGCTGGAGGGTCTGCCTGACGGTGACAGAGAGAACCTCTTCAATGCCTACATCTCATGTTTGGACGAGGATGCCAGCAAGTACAGACAGGTGTGCACCGCAACGCAGGCCTGATGCTGCCACATGCGTTCCTGTGCATGCCGTAGCTTTCAGGGCCTAGGCAGACATGACTGGCAGCAAGCTGAGCTGCAAGAAGTGCTATGCGTAGTGCATATCCAAAGTTTCCACTCAAAGGACATGCGCTATGCATAGCATTCTTGGCAGCGCAGCTTGCTGCCACTTGTGAGCCAATATTGCTTTTCTTGTGCAGCCATGGCAACGATTTGACTAGGGACCTGCATGTGTGCGAGTAGGGTCTTTGTCGAGCTGGGGGACACTGCTTGCAGGATGCAGAGAGGCTGGAGGGCATGGCAAAGGGGCTGAGCTCGCCTGCAGACCTCAAGCCCGCCGCAGAGGGCACTGAGCTGCAGAGCCTGCTGGGCAACATTGCCGACCGCGCCAAGGGCGGAACAGATTTCCTCTACACCAAGTTCTTCGCCATTGGCCTCTTCCGCCTCCTGGAGCTCACAGGTGCGCTGCTCCACCTGCACGTCGATTCCTCTGGAAACCATAAACATATTGAAATCACGTCAAGCTGACGTTTCAGAGCGCTGGATGAGGGTGACTGTGCCTTGTCCCTGCCGTCGTGCGGCTGCTTGTCACCCATCAGAAGAACTAGCGGCATGTCTTGTGGCACACAGCCGCGCGCTCTTAAAGTGATGCAGGCCTGAAGTGCATGCCGTGTGAGCAGGTGGGAAGGACCCCAAGGCGCTGGAGAGCCTGGTGTCAGCCATGAGCGTGAATGGCGAGTCTGTCAACAGGGATCTGATGACGTACAAGGTAAGCTGCGATCTGAGTATCCCATATTCCTGGCAGGGGCATTGTGTCTAGTCAGACTGCTGCAGTCCTTGTGCAGCATGGTTGCTCTGGACCTTACCCTCACACTCTCCAGAGAGGGTGTGAAGGGCCCAACCGATTTATCCTGGATGGTCTGACTAGGGCAGGCATTGATGTATAGGACATAGTACAATGTATTCCTTAACTGGGACTAAGCGTGTTGCTGGGGCTGCAAAGAGCCTATGGCGGTGCTACGAGAATGGCTGGTGTCTGCTGGTCCATTTGACCACTGTACGCTATCACAGACCCTCTGTTATGCTAAACCATCTTGCAATGCCCATGTGCGAGCGGTGTGCGCTGGGCTGCAGGGCGTGCTATCCAAGCTGAGCGCGGCCAAGGACATGATGAAGGAGATGCTGGAGCGCGAGCGGCGGAAAAGGGCAGAGCGCGACGCCGAGAAGAAGGACGCCGCCTCCAAGGCCGTGGAGCCTGCCGAGAACGTCGTCACCTCTTAGGGGGCCGGCGCAGCCAGCGCAATGGCGCCTATCTGGGCAGCTGTGGGTGCTCTGGGGACCTTTGGTGTTGCACTACAAAGCACGAAGTCATTTTGGTCTGTGGATTCCTGGTGTCCGGTCTACAGGCGCAGACCAGTGCATTGTGACAGCTCTGCAACGCTGGTAGACAATTTTGTGGTATCTGGCTGCACAGCTTCGGCCCTGCTTTCAGATTGGCTCCCCTGAGGAGCAGCAGCCAAACAGTTTCAATGCAGTGGGCAAAGGAGGTGGGCCGTCACCGGTCCAGCTTGCTGGTCAGTGACATTGTGTAGGACTGTTGCCTGCTGGTGTTTCCTTCAATGTTCATTGAGCGTCTGGAACAGCTCTACCTGCAGTTGTCTTGCAGCAGCTGATGGATACTGCAAGAGTTTGGTACTTGTGAGCAGGCCAAAGGATGCTTTCATACATGTGGGCCTCAATAGAGCGAGCGTGTCACTGTTACTGCACAGTATGTCTTGCTCTGATTGAGCCTGCTTTGCCGACATCTTCTGGCCTTTGCATCTTGCTTCTGCTATGCAGACTATCCTTCTCGCAGAGGGATGATTGTGTATGGGGAATCCTATCCTTCCAAATGACAGGATTCGCAGTCAAATGTGTCACTTGCAGTGACAGCGCGGGACGTGAAGGCTGTGTATGAGCCAATCAATGTCTGGTGTAAGAAACTCTGCCTGAGGAAGTGACCCAAGATGCTATGCAAGCTCCTCTACATCACTCACATCAGGATGACAGTATTATACAGGCAGCTGGTCTACAGAGCACAGACCCTGCAGACCTGCAAGCTTTGCTTCATCATCCTGCTGCTAAAAACATGTGCATGAATGCACTGCTCACTTGTTGCTTATATGCATTCCTCCACACTGATGTCCATCATTAGGAGGACGCTCAGCAAATTCTAGGCGTCTGGATAAGGTCCTCTATAAAGCCAGGGCCGCCAGAAAGCCGTCAGGGTCATCCATGTGATGGTGAACAGGATCATCCTCATCCGTGCGAGTTTTGAGGCTCTGATCTTCGAACCAGATCTTTCCGTACGTGATTGTGAGCTCTTCACCCTCCTGCAGTGCATGCACAACATGGGCTAGCCTGTACAGACACTGCATGTCTCAGGCTAAGATCCCCGGGTGCACCTCTAGATTGCAGCAGCCCTGATCTCACATAGGGCCTGGGACGAACAATCATGCACACATTCCAGCGCATGTGCAAGAGCAAGTAGAGAAGATTGCAGAACCAACCTGTATGTCTCGTGCAGCAGTATAAGTAATGACCAGCTGATCGCGCAACACCCTGTAGTCTAGGCAGGGTCTGCAGGAGTGGTTGAAGAGGGATCCCACGCCCAATGCTAGGAAGTACTCTCCTCTGCTGCTGAAGAGGTAGTGCTCAAGGACGGTGTGCCTGTGATTATGGAAGCTGAAGTCATGATGCCGAGTGTCAGCTTTCGAGCCATGATTGAGAAGGATGACGCTCGTCAAGACGCCATGCAGCAGCGCGCTGTCATAAAAGATCCTGCAGTGCCTGATGGCACCGGTAATGCTAACCTCATGTGCTGATCGTACTCCTGTTTTGAGATGTATATACAGTGGGCTGTCTCAACCAACTCCCCTCTTCTGATGCTTCTTGCCGCAAACACGCCTGTAGCAGCTTTAAGCCTTGGAGAGAGTGCCTTCGGAAAGCCTTGACAATGGGATTTGAGAGGAGCCATAGCATTTACCCCGGGCTTTGGCTTCCCCTGTGTATGGTGTCTCTCTGACCCTGTAGCATGGTGCTGCATGCTGGCTAGTACAGGACTCATGGTCCATGCATCAGCCCCTTATCCCGCTCCTTGCCCCGCGTTGATCATGTCAGCTTACTCGGCTGCGCATCGTGCGTCTCAATATGGATATAAGTGAGCTATTGGACAGCCCGACATGGCGTCAAGCGTAATGACATGTTCAAGGTCAGGGCTTCATGCGACCCATGCACAGGCTATAGCACTTCCTTCAAAGGTCCTTTCTAACGTGCATGGAGTGTCTAGGCGCTGTGAGGGCCCATGCAGCTCTTATGGAAGCCTAAATCTCATCAAAGTCGTGACTGATGCTTAGTGATTAGGGTACAGTAGTGGGTGGCCTACCTGCGCAGATCTGGGCGTACACCCACAGCTGTGAAGGCTCGAGGCGCGTTCTCGCTCGTCAGACTTCACAGGGCATACCAACTTTGACAGCGGCTCCATTGCCAATCGCAGTGGGGCCTTCTGTGCCAGGAAGCAAGGCTCACAGGCTGCGCCCTTGCAGCCAGCGCAATAGGCTGGTCCAGCTTCACAGCAGTTGGCAATAATTCTGCCTTCACCTGCCCAGTACAGGAGCCTGTCACTCTCTCAGCCAATGTGCAGCAGATCATTTCATTGATTCTGCTGGTCGGGCTCCTATAGAGCAGGGTATCCCTAGGCAAGTGTGGGAAACTATGAAGCGAGCTGCCCCAGAGCCCGAAGGAGGACATCTGCAGAATGGAGTGAAGCCGCAAGCAGTGGAGCATGGGTACCCCTCGGAAACAGGGAACAGCGAGGAGGTGAGCCCGTCGGTCTTCACCATTGGGAACCTGCTGACACACATGGTGGCCCGTTGCGAAGGGCTTTCGAACAATGCTGATGTACCCGAGATGTAGCGAGGGCCGGCCATCAGGATCAATAATGTCCGTCACAGCAAGCATGACAGGGCAACAGTCAGGGGCTCGGACCTTCGTACCTGGAGGCGCAAGTTCCGTAAAGTCGCCAATCACGCCTCATAGGCGCGCGTTTGCAGCGGTGTCCTTGCAGGATACAGCTGTGAACGGACTTTGTGAGACCATGCGAGATATTTACGGGGAATATCAGCTCTGATGGACGGGCTTTGCGCCTTGTATATAAGTTGAGTGGTGGTGTTATCCAGTTGGTGCTTCATCCTCACTCTTTAAGGGAGGTGACAGAGGTGCAGCCAGGGTAGGCAGCCATGAGGAAGGGTGAGGGCTTGAGCAGGCTGCACAATGCAGACAGCTCTGGGTGTTTGTCTCTTTATTGTCAGGCCAGCTGGCCCCCTTGGGCAGGCTGAGTGTGCGCCTCAGCGCTGCTACCTTGGATGCGCAGGATGAGAGGAGCAGAGCAATGCGGCGGAGCACCAGACCCAAGACAACGCCTCGGAGAGCCCTGACAAGGGGTGAGCATGGCTGAACATGTCTCTGGCTGTGACCCTATCTGCGCAAAGCGTGCACAGCGGGCAGCGCCCTATCACATGTCCTTGGCAGCCGCTGCCCAGGCAGCTGCACTGTGGGGTCCACACCACATGGCTGAATGATGTACAAGCAGTGAGGAGACGCTCTGTGCCTGGCATGGAAGCACAGCAGAAATGACTTTTCATCACTCATCAGGGCAAAGCAGATTCACTTGCATTTGAGCGGCCCCTCACCCTTGCGTCAGGGTTATGACTCAGATGCTTGAGTCCTGACATTGCAGGAGAGCAGCTGCCGGTGCTGTACTACAAGGAGGGGGAGCGTTTGAGTGAACTGGCCAGCTTTGTGCGTGAAGGTAGCGAGCAGCTGGTTGAGGTGCGCTGGAAATGCTCTGGCGCCATGTGTATTGGCGCGCCTTTGCTGGTGCCTGCAGCAACACTGCTGTCATGATGTTGCCGTGTGACGGAGGGAGGATGCCGGGACTTGCTCTTATGACTGACGTTCCTGGTGGGCTTTGCAGGTCAGAATACCGGCTGCAAGCCTGACCAACACAAATAGACAGGTGTGAGCTCCTGGTGTTGCCATTGGATGAGAAGTCGAAGGCAGCACTATTCCTTCACAGATGGCAACTACACTTTGATGTTCAGTTGCAGCGCGCAGCCTTTTGTGGCCTCTCGAGATAATCAGAGACATCATTGCTTGATGTGTTTGAGCAGGTGCGGGCGCGACAGCTGTGGGGGAATGAGATATACACGCAGGACAGTGATCTGGTAGCAGTCCTCATGCACCTGGGCTACTACAACCATGTCCTCGCAGCACCGCCCGTCAATGCCTTGGAGGTATGCAATGAGATGGGATGCTATTATGTTGAGCCAGAACTCAGACCTGTCAAGATTTATTGCAATCAAGTGCTAATGCAACGTTTTACCTCACCACGATATAGACAGTCATATTGTTCCCGTCAGCACACTGCCAACACATGTGTGCTGCTGCAGATAAGAGCAGTCATCCAGCCCCTGCCTCCACAGAAGGCCTACAGCTCATGTCCAAGAAACTCCATCCGGTCGAGGGCATGGGGCACAGCTAGCGAGGGCTGCTCATACCGGGTGATTGACCCATCCCATGATCCTGTCATGCTTCCTATCGCATGCTGAGCTCCCATCCAAAGTACCCCATCGCTTTCAGGAAGGCTTCCTCTTCAGTGCTGTCTCAATGCATGTCCGAGCCCCTAAAGCACCCTAGGAGCCTTACCTTCTGGGCTTGCTGTAGCCTTGTGTAGCAGGCAGGAGGGTCCCTAGCAGAGAGCAAGAGGAGGACCGATGATCAATGCTTGATGTGCTGCCGCAACTCCACAGGTGGAGCGCTGTATCCTGGTGTCGAAGAACGGCATGCACTCGGATCTGGAGCCCACCCCAGACGGCGCTGCGACGGTGGTGCCCACCTTTGCGCCCGCGCAGCACGAGCGGGCGCTGAACACCCGCAGCGCCTCCGCCGCGCATGACCGGCGCGCCCGCACCATGCAGGTGGCTTGCCCGGCTTCAGATCTACAATCCTGCCATGCTGTCTTGAGCGCCCCAGTCTTGCGAATGTTCCTGCTATGCAGAAGCTCTGAGCATGTCCTTGTAGAGTGACATGGCTCTAAGCGCCCAAGTGAGTGTCTGCTGAATGAGTGCCAAGAGCCAGCCCCTCTAGGACCTCAGCACAAGGAAGTGAAGCAGTCCTTGGTAGAGGCTCACCTTGTGTTGCTGGGCATCAAGTGTGAGCATTGATCGGGTGGCTGATGCCTAGTGTCTTCCATGCTACAGGAGATCACATTGCAGTACAACCTGTGCAACGAGCCCTGGCTGAAGTACACCATGACGGCCGTGTCGGACCGGGGCCTCAAGCCCAGCCAGTGGGCCAGCGCGCGCCTGCACTCCGAGGTCCTCTACCTGGAGACGCACCGGCAGCGCTACGAGCTGTCGCGCGTGGACACCTCCGCCTCTTCAGGCACCGATGCCAACTCGGTGAGCTCCCTGCCCCGCCTGAGGATGATCCTCTATGACTCTGTCCCACAGTGCACTCCAGTGATTTCTTTTGCTGACTGCTATGACGGCAGCGCTGTTGTTGGAGGATCGGGACAGAGCCTGACATGCGTCTAGGCGGTGGCCTGTGAGTCTTACAGCAGATCAACCGCATCATTTGAGATGTAGGGGAGTCGCAAGTGTATAGGCTGTAAGCACACTGCAAGGCGGGACGTGAGTGGGTTTGCCTCAAGCCTGAGAGGGGTTGTGTGGTGCGTGCAGCAGGGAGAAACATACCGGTGGGCCCTCTGCAAGGAGCCCCTGCCGCTGGTGGAGATGCGGCATGTGGGCATTCCCCTGCCTGCCAAGCATGTGGAGGTCTTGCACTCCAGCCTCGCTTGGGAGGACCTCCAGGTATCTGCATTGACCCATCACTGCACTGGCGGCTCGCAACAGCATCCCTAACTCTGGGATCTATGTCTATGCAGCCTACCAGCTACCTCTATACTGACAAGTGCACTGGGCTCATGGGCACACTCTGAGTTTTGGGGGTGCAAAGTGAGCATAGGGTGAAGGGTGGTGATGTGTGTGTGCAGTGGTGCAACATAGGGGTGATCTTGAAGGGGAAAGCGCTCCCATTCGCGCGCATGCACTGGACAGCGCGCTGCCAGCCCCGAGGCGAAGCCCCATAGACTCTCTCGCTCTCTCTTCCCCTGCAGCCGGCCAGGCTCCCCAGGCATCGCCAATGCGTGTGCTGAATGGGAGATGGGGGTCTGCGGGGGGCATGCATGCTGCGGCAGCCATATCTGCAGGGTATTCCAAAGCAAAAACCCTTGCCAAAAAGCTTACCACCGCCAGCCTGGCAGCAGGTACTTCACCAGCAACTTGCAGACGTTGGGCACCCATGGGTGCAGCCTTCCTCCATGCGTGCGTCCGTTGCCAGGTTGCCTGGACATGCAATATGTCAGACCGGCATGCGGTGTCATTGAGGAGCGTAGGGCGTTTGAAGAAGGCAGGGCATTGAGATTTTCGTTCATGCCTGCGCAAGCATGACATGTGCACTGTCGTGGGGTTGGCTTGGGGACTTTGCAACAACACAGAAGTACGTAAGGAGTGTGTCCGGGGGTGGAATTGCTGAGGCACTGATTTGCAGACCAATCAGCAAATGTGCATAGGCATGTGCCTCGGCTTAGCTAGAGTACCCGAAAGATCAGTTGACGGTTGCAAAGGAATCGAAGAAGAGGCTTTGTGCCAAAAGTGATTGTGAGGAGGAATTGTGGCTTTGCTGAGTTAACAGAACATGTCAGACCCCTTCCTCTCTGGCAACACCAGGCCTTCCGATGCTGGTCTCAGACTCCGAGAGCTGTCTTGACGGTTGCTGCAGTGAGGGCATTGCAGATGCCTCACACCATCAGGAGTCTGCTCAGCGTGAGCACAGCCTTGAAAATATTAGTGGCATCATGTAAGCTTGGTGTGAGGAAGATAAGCTCGACCGTAGCAACTGGCGCACAACAGTGCGCTACACGATCATGATGATGCAAGTCTGATCTTGCACAAGAAGTGTTTGATGCGATCCATCATGAAATGCTGAAATGGTGACAAGAAAATGTGGGTACTGCATTGTAAGGCAGCAGGTGTGTGACAGCCGGTGGCCCAGATTGAACCCTCAATTTTCTTGCGTTAAGGCGCGAACGGTACTGGCTTGCCGGCCCTAATCAGGGCTCGCGCTGCATTGTCCGGTGACACAACAACTCAGGCCTTCACAGTCCTCCTGACTGCCGCTTCGCGGCCAAGTCGCTATTACATCTGCTGCTCCTTCAACGGTACAGCCAAAACAAGACATGTATAGCTGACTCACCAGGCGGATTCATCATAAATCCGCGAGTGCCCTCTTGCCGTCGTTGTTGGGCTTGCAAGCTGGACCACAGGTCGTCAACAAGGTCCTCGACGCGGGGTCTATTGAGGCGTTGGACATTGCAAGACTACGCCGGCCTTTACCGGAACCCTGGCGCAGACCTCAAGGTACGGGCTGCACTCTATGCATGACGCAAAGGAGATTACGCAGCCCTATGCTGTGCGCCCGTCGATCCCACGACGTGACAAGGGGGATGCCACATCAGTTTGCCGTACACTTCGCAGGATGGTTAAAGAGCTCACAAAGAGGGCCAGCGGGCTGAGCAGTACATTAAGTTCAACCAGCGCAGCCAGTAGTGGAGGCCTGTCAACTCGACCCAGTCGAGTGGCGTATGATGAGGTACCAGAGGTAAATCGAAGCCGAAATCTTGGTGGCAGCCACTCGTCGTTGGATACACATCACACTCACTGCAATAGCCGGCATACGTTTGGGGGCCCTGCCTGCTGGGGCCCTTCTCGCCTGCATGACCAATGCAGTACAGATAATTATCCTGCACAGGCTCTATCCTTGCAAAGTCGGCGACTTTAGATTTTGATGCGGGCGAGCCTGTCCCCGCAACTTGAATGCAATCTCAGCGCCGGAAAGGCTGCCCATTTCTACAGCATGCATGCTCTGCGCATCGTCAGATGCTCGACACCCCTGCGGCACGCACATCAGCGATGCGGTGGGACTTGGCATTGCAGGTGGCAAAAAATGGGGTGGCTGTGGGAGAGCCGGGTACTATGATGATAGGAGTGAAGCTGCAGGGCGCAGAGCGCTGGAAAGCATGGGGCGCTGTTGCGCTGTACACGTTCCTCGCCATTATGCAGAACATGGGCAATTTCATGCCTGCGTACCTCTATGAGGAGGTAAGCACATCTGCCTTGCATCCACAAGCCTGTGTAATGTAGCAGCGGTAGGATACTCACTGCCACAAGACATGTGGCTGAAACAGGCTGTAAAGGGCAGCCAAGATCCTCCAGCACAAGTCACATCTGGCTTTGCTGACACCTCTCGTGTGTATGCATGCAGATGGTCGTAGACATTGGCATGACAGATGCACAGGTGAGTCGAGCTGTTCTATCTTCTGCTCCTTGCTATGGTGCGTACAGATGTCTTGGCTGAAGCAGTGTGACATGCCTGCTCTGAAGCATGCCAACCTGTGCCGTGCAGTACGGGCTGATCCAGGGGTACGCCTACTACCTGGTGTATGGCCTATCCATGATGACTGCGGGGTACGTCACAGACAAGTACCGGCTCAACAGAGTGTATGTGGTCGCCATTGGCTCGGGACTGACAGGCGCCGCCCTTGTCATTGAGGTGCAATCTCGAGATCCTTTCTCTCGCAGACACCATGGCTCTGCACTGGACCCAGGCCTCCATGTGAGCAGCCAAATCAGCATGACTGCCTAGCTGTGAGCCCTTACCATGAGCACTGCTTGCCCGGCATAAGAGCGCGTGCCAGGGGCAGACCATAATCTGGCAGGTGTCGTGCAGGCTCGCGCAAACAGCTTTACCATGTTCCTTGGCGGCATTGTGCTGAATGCACTGACCAGCTCCGTCGTCCAAAATATCCCCTTCACAATTCTGTCAGACCTGCTCCCGCCAGAGCAGCTCGGGTAAGGGTCACGAACCACTGTAACACCTCCATGTCTGTCTCTCCACACCTGTACTTTGTCGCCTGCCGTTCTGTGTGCATTGCCAACTGACCTCAGAGAGCTTTAGAGCTCCCTTGCTGTGGCAAAAAGCAAGAGGGAATGTCCAAGCCATGTGTGTGAATTCAACGGACGTGCAGAATACGCGCAACCACATAGAAGCTTGTGATAGACTTGTGAAGTGCTGTCCCGCTCTGCAGCCTGGGTGGAGCCATATTTGGCAGCGCCGTCTATGTAGGCGAGCTATTCTGCGGCAACGTCGCATATGCGACCATCCTCAGAGGAATCAACTGGCGTTGGCCTGTAACCTTGTGCGGAGTGGCGGTCACAGTTGTGTCTGCGGCCACGGCACTCCTCATCAAGGAACCCCCCGTGGGCAGATTCATCAACCAGAAGAAGGTACATGCATCGCACCGACTCGGAGCAATTTGACATGCTGTTTCCAGTTTCTCCTCTCTCAAGAGGACTGGCACCTGTAGTGCATGCTCGTGAGGAGCGCCCAAGCCACCTGCATGGTGCCTGTTCTGGCTCCTGGGGCTAGGAAGTCATCGTGTGCTTTCATGCTGGGAATGTTTGGGGCGGATGGCCGACTAGCTGGGCAGCGCAAGCGCCGCCATGGACTGATGCTCCGCTATATGCTGGGGCTCATGCTGAGAACAATTGCATGCCGCAGGACGAGACCAGGTCATCTCTGAAGGACTTTGATACCAAGGCGTCCATCCTCTACCTGGTGTCCATGTCAACGTTCTGGATCCTGACCGTGGCTACAGGTAGGTGTGACAGACATGCATTGCGTAAGCATGAGACATGCTGTGCCTGAAGGCTCTCATATTGAACATCATTATATTCAAGACCTGAAGAGGTTGTAGCAACACCCAGACAGAGATCGCTAGATCTATGCATAAAGTTCTGGACTGTACGGCAGCTGTGTCGTGATTGAGTGCAGGTTGCTGGGAGAAAGGCTCACATTTGCTAGCTCGCATGCAGGCTTCAGATTTATGTCAGGGAGCATTGTTGCGGCTTACATGCCAGACTACAACCAACAGCTCTTCCCAGAGGAGACCACAGTGTTTGCGGCCGAGTCAAGCATTGTAGGTGTCTGCGGCTTCCTGGCCGCGACCTACGTAGGCATACTGACAGAGCGCCTCTTCGCACGTCTCCCTGAGGTTTCGCTCTACACAACGTCTCTCGGGTCCATAGTCGCTGCGGCTTTCATGGCGCTCGCTGTATTCGCCAGATTTGTACGCCCTGATGCTAACGGAGGGTGAGACCCCTCACCTTGCATTTCAACCTGCTGCACCTGGTCCGAATTGCACCCTCGGCTGGCTTGCGTTGTGAAGTAATCAGTCTGCTTTCAACACATTGAGACACACCAGGCACACCTTTTACCCTTTGCTTGGTATCTGCTCAAGCCCACTGGGCGCACTGTTGTCCGAGAGTCAAATGTGTGACAGCTCCCTGGCCATGCAGGTACGGCCTGTTCCTCACCTCTTTGGCCATCTCCATCCTGTTCTCTGAGGGCTGGATTGGACCTGTCACATGTTTGGTCACGCTGGTCCTGCCCCCGGAGATCAAAGCCTTTGGCGTGTCTCTATGGTCTGCCATCGCCAACATGATCATGCCAGCTGGCAATGTGCTGTTTGGCATCTACCTCATGGTACGCTCCCTACAATTGCCTGTCAGCTACATTGCATTTCCAGAATTGTAAAGGCACAGCGCATAGCACGGCATAGACCGGTTGCCCTTTCTACTGGGTTGACCTTGGCAGGACACTGCTCCTGGGCACTATACAAGACGGAGGGACGGTCTCGAGTGTTGGCACCATTCGTGCAGTGCGGCAACTCGCCCACCGGGTCGCCTGGATGGGTAGCAACGGCCAGGCCTTTCCTTCTGGGCTCCATCCTCTTCGGGTACTTCGTCTCTGCCGCGCTGTTTCTGACCGGCGCGCGCCTCATGAACCGCGACATACTGAAGCTGGAGACCGTCACAAAGTCTGGCAGCCTGGATGCGGTAAGGCTCCTAGATCTGGTACTGCCCATGCATGCCTTGACAGTAGGCGTCAGGCGTTGCCCACCATGTTGCGGAAGTTGAGAAGCTGCTTGCTCTGCTGGCTACAGGACAGGAAGGCTCCCTAATGTTGCTTTACGACAGCGTGAAAGCTACGCATGTATGTGTGCAGCAGGTCAGTGACTGAGAACCGGTGTGGAAATAAGGGCATAGGGGTGCTGAGTAACTGAGGTGACACGTTGGCATGACATGCAGGTGGCCCCATCACGAGTGCGTAAGGTGGGAATGCTTGTGGGTGTGTGCGTGGTTTCAGCGTCCATTCTCATACTGATTGCAATGTCGTTCATCTTTTCCTATGACCCCCAGCTGGTTGTGCACGGCTACAGAGGCTAGCTGCGCGCTGTGCTTTCACAGACAAAGTACCCTTCACGAAGTACCTCACGAAGTGCCATGCGCAAGGAACATCCTCTGCAGGTTTCAACCCTGCTCAGGGTGCCTTGCCATGATAGAGCAGGCTTCATTGACAAAGTAAAGCTTGAAGGCTCTTTGAGCCATGCGTCGAAGGCCTGAAGGCTCTTCTTGCCAGCCTGAGGTGTCACAGATGGCAACCTTACTTGGTAGGTCCAGTTGATTGCCATGTGCGCAGGAGATGCGCATTGGTGCTTTGCTGCAGCAGATCTGCCGCATGATGGGCATTAGCGATCCCCTATATAGAATGCTCTGGGCAGCCGCAGATGGAACATCGCACGGTTTGAACGGCCGTGCGCCCATATTCTTTGAAGTCGCTGTGACAGCAGTCCATGTGCATTTGAAGGGTGGCCTGCAAGCCTTTCGTAGCCTACACATTGTCAGGCAATGTGGCCAGGATGCAGCTCGCTGCCTCAATCGCCAAATACGCAGAATAATGGACTGGGCAGTAGCTATAGCATGTGCTGCAGCATGCTTATGATGGGCTGCATCGATGTCTCGTCAAGCGCACTGTGCAGAGTACACTCGGCAAGTTGCCGAGGTTGCAAGAACTGGCGTCTTTACAATGCTTGGTGGAACGCACCTCAAGCGTTCAGAGTGGTCTTTTTTGGGAATCCTTGCTGCAGAGCAAGAGCTTGGTGATCTTGCAATTGCATCCTCGTGACACCAAGGTGCCATATACATTGGGAACCAGACCCAAGCATGCAGGTGACAGCTGTGAGTGTCTGCGTCCCAAAGCTCAGATCCCATGTCTGAGCAGACTTTGGCCTACTGGCAGAACTTGAATTGACTGTGTAGATTGCGTTTGTACTTACTAGCTTCTCAATCGGTTGGTCTGTGCTAGAGAGTGCATGCGCCTCTGTAGGCAGGACCTCTCCTTCAAATCATTGGCTGCGTATGCAGATCGTCGGATTTAGAACCTGCAGGATTGGTCAAACACTGCATCGTGGGAAACTGAGGCCCCTGAACAGCTTGATCAGTAAAGTCAGTTTATGAAGTGATGCGTACCAGTCACATATTTGTCTGTGCACTGCTTTGTGTTGCATGAAGATGTCGACATGCCGCCATAGTGCTACTGCCTAGGCTAGTTGAGGCGGTGCGCGCAGCTCTCAAGCCCAGTGGACCGTTTCCATGCAGCTAGATATGGCGCCAGTGTTGGTATCATTCGCGATGAGTTGATGGGAGCCTGCTGGCCCCGACCAACACCCACATTGTATGAGTCGCCCCACCCATGCTTTGTGTAGCCAGTATCGTAGCCTGTTAGCAACATTGTTAGTGCTGCTGGGTGAGATCGTTTGGCTAGAAGAGCCAAAACAAGACATCGGATTCGGCTGACTCATCAGGGCGGATGATCGCGATTCATAAACGATCCTCGGTTGCCTTCTTGGCTTCATTGTCGGCCTCGGGATGCATGTCTTGACCTTAAAGGGCCTTAGCCAAGGCGACCATTGAGGTGTAGGCATCGCAAGAGTGCGCTGGCTCATAACGGAACCCTGACGCAGAACTTCAAGGTATGGGACTGCTTTGACGATGACAGGACACCAATGGCGTAGGAAGGGAAGATACAGTGCCTACCACCTATTACCATTCTGTACAGAATCTAAGACATAGAGGGACACATCACCTTGCCGTGCGCTGCGCAGGATGGCCAAAGAGCTCGCAAAGAAGGCAAGCGAGCTGGTCAGCGCAATCAGTTCGGTCAGCGCCGGAGGCCTGTCAACACGACCCAGTCGAACGGCGTACGATGAGGTACCGGGCCAGTCCCAGGAGCACACCGTGCTCGCACACGAGGTGCTGGCGGAGAGAGCGTCTAGGGCTGCAAAACTTGGAGGCGGCATCAGCAGCGGCGGCCTTTCGACGAGGCCTAGCCGCAAGGCCTATGAGGAAGTGAAGTCGCCATTTGAGGAACAGAAAAAGCCGAGCGCGTCGCCCCTCAAGACACTGGGGGAGGATGCAGAGGTAAACCACGCGCGAAATCTCGGTGGCAGCCACTTGTCGTTGGATACACATCACACTCACTGCAACAGCCGGTACACACCTGGGGCCCCTGACTGCTGGGGCCCTTCCCGCCTGCATGACCACTGCCATATCCTGCACAGGCTCTGTTCTTGCAAAGCTTGGCATCTTCAGATATTGGTCCGGGCGAGCCTGTCCCCGCAATGGTGAGCGTGAACTTGAAAGCAAGCACAGCACCGGGAAGGAGTGCCCATTCTGCAGCATGCATGCTCTGCGTGCCGTCAGCTGCTCACCCCTGCCGCAACCACATCTGCCATGCGATGCAGTGGGGCTTGGCTTTGCAGGTGGCAACAGCTGGGGCGGCTGTGGGAGAGCCAGGTACCATGATGATAGGAGTGAAGCTGCAGGGCGCAGAGCGCTGGAAAGCCTGGGGCGCTGTTGCGCTGTTCACGTTCCTGGCCATTCTGCAAAACATGGGCAACTTCATGCCTGCGTACCTCTACGAGAAGGTTAGCATATGTGCCCTGCATTCAACACAGGCTTGCCATGCTAGCAGCGGCAGGAAGACCAGGGGTACACCCTTGCAGGGCTTGTGGGTGCAAACATTATCCGACAAGAAGGATTCTCATATCTGTAGATGTGGGTGCTCACTGCCAACAGACATGTGGCAATCGTCTTTGAAGCAAGCTTACACAGACAGGAAACGGCAGCCAAAGTCCTCCAGCATTCGTAACATCTGGCTTTGCTGACGCCTCTCATGTGTGTGCACGCAGATGCTGCTGGACATTGGCATGACAGATGCACAGGTGAGATCAAGCTGTGTAATATTGGTCTTCTTGCTATGAGGCGTACAAGGATATTGGCTCAACCAGTGTGACATGCCTGCTCTGAAGCATGCCAGTCCATGCTGTGCAGTACGGGCTGATCCAGGGGTATGCTTACTACCTGGTGTATGGCTTATCCATGATGGCTGCGGGGTACGTCACAGACAAGTACCGGCTCAACAGAGTGTACGTGGTCGCTGTTGGCTCGGGACTGACAGGCGCCGCCCTTGTCATTGAGGTGCGATTTCGAGGTGTTTCCTCCCGCAAACCTGATGACTCCATGCGGCCCCCATGTCCGCAGCCACATCAGCATAAGTGCCTAGCTGTGAGCTCTTGCCATGAGCAGTGCTTGCCCTAGCAGGAGGGCACGCGCCAGGGGCAGAGCATGATTTGTAAATTGTTGTGCAGGCTTGCGCAAACAGCTTTACCATGTTCCTTGGCGGCATCGTGCTGAATGCACTGACCAGCTCAGTCGTCCAAAACATCCCCTTCACGATCCTGTCAGACCTGCTCCCCCCAGAGCAGCTCGGGTAAGGGGTCCCGAACCACCGCAACACCTCCACGTCTGTCTCTCCATGTCTGTACTTCGTCGCCTGCCGTTTTGTGTGCATTGCCCACTAAGTGAGCTTCAGAGCTCCTTTGCTGTGGCAAAAGCAAGAGGTGATGTCCAAGCCATGCGTGTGAATTTTGCGGACGTGCGGACCATGCGTAACTACACAGAAGCTCGTGATAGACTTGTGAAGTGCTGCCCCGCTCTGCAGCCTGGGTGGAGCCATATTTGGCAGCGCTGTCTATGTAGGCGAGCTGTTCTGCGGCAACGTCGCATACGCGACCATCCTCAGAGGTATCAGCTGGCGTTGGCCTGTAACCATGTGCGGAGTGGCTGTCACAGTTGTGTCTGCGGCCACGGCACTCCTCATCAAGGAACCCCCCGTGGGCAGATTCATCAACCAGAAGAAGGTACATGCCTTGCACGGATAGTTGGAGCGATGTGACATGCCATTCCTCATGTGCCTCCTCTCGAGAAGACTGGTAGCTGCAGTGCGTGCTTGTGAGGAGTGCCCAAAGCCACCTGCATGGTGCTCATTCTGGCTCCTGCGCTAGAAGATCATCATGCTGGGAATGTTTGGGGAGGATGGCCAACTTTCTGGGCAGCACGGAAGCTCCATGGGTTGATGCTCCGTTACATGCTGTGTCTCATGCTGAGAACAACTGCATGCCGCAGGACGAGACTAGGTCATCTCTGAAGGACTTTGATACCAAGGCGTCCATCCTCTACCTGGTATCCATGTCGACGTTCTGGATCCTGACCGTGGCTACAGGTAAGTGTGACAGATGTGCACTGTGCAAGCACGAGACATGCAGTGCCTGGAGGCTCCCATATTGGACTTTAGCTGCACACATATACTGATAGCCTGAAGAGGTAGTAGCAGCACCCAGACAGAGGATGTTTCAGATAGATGCATGAAGTTCTGGAGTGTACGACAGCTGTAGCCTGAGTGAGTGCAGGTTGCTGGGAGAAAGGCTCACATTTACTGGCTCGCATGCAGGCTTAAGGTTCATGTCAGGGAGCATTGTTGCCGCTTACATGCCAGACTACAATCAGCAGCTCTTCCCAGAGCAGACCACAGTGTTTGCGGCCGAATCAAGCATTGTAGGTGTCTGCGGCTTCCTGGCCGCGACCTATGTAGGCATACTGACCGAGCGCCTGTTCACGCGTCTCCCTGAGGTTTCGCTCTACACAACGTCACTCGGGTCCATAGTTGCTGCGGGCTTCATGGCGCTCGCCGTATTTGCCAGATTTGTACGCCCTGATGCTAACGGAGGGTGAGACCCCTCGCCTTCCATTTCAGCCTGCTGCACCTGATCCGGGTGGCACCCTTTGCTGGCTTGTGTTGTGGAGGCTGCTTTCAAACCACTGACAGACACAGTGCCTACCCTTTGCTTGTATCTGCTCAAGCACACTGGGAGGCACCATTCTTCTAGAGTCAAATGTGTGACAGCTCCCTTGCCATGCAGGTATGGCCTGTTCCTTACCTGCTTGGCCATCTCCATCCTCTTTTCTGAGGGCTGGATCGGGCCTGTCACGTGTCTGGTCACACAGATATTGCCCCCGGAGCTCAAAGCCTTTGGCGTGTCCCTCTGGTGTGCCATCGCCAACATCATCATGCCAGCTGGCAACGTCCTATTCGGCATCTACCTCATGGTGCGCTTTCTGCTCACGCCTGCTACTTATCTGACGGTCTGTGGGGTACGCAGCGGTCCGACGCATTGCAAGGCGCAAAGCTGCTTTTGGGTGTGGTGAACTGCCTTGTCAGCGCAATCTTGCATCTGCTCAAGCGCCACAAGCGCAAGCCTTCAGGGCTTGCTCATGCTTTTCAATGAGGCATGAAAGATACAGGATGCATCATTGTGCGATCTGGACAGAAAGAATGTAGCTGAGCTTCAGCAGCCAGGACGCTCCAGTTCCAAAATGCTGTCCCTGCCGTGCATATGCCTTGAGCGCATGCATCGTGGCGACGTGAGCTCATGGCTCGGTGCATGTCCTGCAGTCCGGCAATTCCCCCAGCGGGACGCCTGGGTGGGTGGCAGCAGCCAGGCCCTTCCTCCTGGGCTCCATCCTCTTCGGCTACTTCTTCTCGGCTGCGCTGTTCCTAACCAGCGCGCGCCTCATGAACCGCGACAAGCTCAAGCTGGAGACTGTCATGCAGTCTGGCACCCTGGATGCGGTGGGCACCACCTCCTTGGCCTTCCACAGCGTCAGCTTGCCTTGTATGTTGGGTGCCAATGCGTGCACGAAGGTCCCGTGAGGATTTCGGCAACTTTATGCAGAAGGAAGGTTCTGCAGTGTTGCCTGATAACATGACAGTGGGATCCCCAGGCGCATCACGAGTCATGAACAATAGCTACATGCGCAGCTGCTATCACAGACAGTGAGGCGCTGGGATGTCAATGCAGGCGGCGCCATCGCGGGAGCGCAAGCTGGGGATGCTCGTGGGAGTGTGCCTGGCCTCAGCTGCCACACTCACGCTGATTGCAATGTCCTTCATCTTCTCCTATGACCCCCAGCTGGTGGTGCATGGCTACAGAGGCTAGCTATGCACCGGGGCTTTTTTAGTTGGGTCACACATGCGAAGTACTCCCTATGACAGAAACTGCAAAGTACATATCTGTAGCTCCCCGGTGAGGGACTGAAACTTTTGCAAAGAATGCCTTACTGACAGAGCAGGCCCATTTGAAGGACTGAGTTTGGAGGCTCTTTGAGTCCTCTAACAATGGCATGTTAGTCCACTTTGCTGGCCACAGGTTTTGGCAGTGTGGCTACAGATCTGCAACTCCAGGCCGCCTTGACCGGCAGTTGCGCAGGACAAGACATTGCATGTTGCTGCAGCTGCAGCAGATGCGCCACAATATGGGCTCCCTTGACGCCTTTTTCAGATACTGCTGTGCAGCTAGCAGCACTGCTCATGCCCGCCAACCGGCCCATCATTCTGTTGGGCCTTTGAGCTATGCAGGAACTGGCCTGCACATGATGGTCTGTTCACCAGAGGGCTAGGGATTGTGGTCGGCTGGCTGCCTTGACAGTCAAGTGCGAAGTACGCACTGGGTTCAGAGCTACAGCAAGCCTGCCATATGATGCGCTGATTTCATGCTTCGTCAAGGCGGTTGAGGAGATTGCACTACAGCAATATAATGGACGGGCACCATCACTGTGTGAGGCGCTGCAGTCAAGTCTGCGAGAATTGCTTTTCTACACTCCAGGAAATGCACCCTTATGCTAAGGGCCTTAGCTTGTAAGCTGGCTCCTTGGGAGTCTCTGCTACAAGCAGAAGCTTGGAGATGATTGTCGATGCGGCTAATACAGCTGTAGGCAACTGCAGTAAGTATGACACAATCTGGCTGTTGGCTTTGAATAGCAAAGAGTGACCATACAGATGGGTTATTGCAAATGTAGCTTCCTCCATTGTGCGAGTCCCAAGACTGAGCCGGATGTGGTCTACCGGCATTGCACTGGGTAAGCCGGTCAGTTATGAGAACTGCTTGCCTGTACATACTAGGATCTCGGACGTGGCAGTCCTGGTTGGAACTCGCATGGACCGGTCTGACAGCGGCCTGTCTCACATCATCAGTCAGGCATGCAAGTCATTGGCTTGAGCATGTGCGCCCAGCAGTGCTGGGCAAGGTTGGAGATGGACTGAGATGCTCCTTCCTCGAATGCTGCCAAGTTCACCTGTCTCTTGGGAAGCCAACAAGGCCTGTCAAGAGCTGGTTTATTAGTATGCCACGGCAACACACGTCTTGATCGTTCAAGGGCTGTTGATCCTCAGGATAGAAGTTTTCAAAGCCAACGATTCCTCTGTTGACTGATGCAGCTAAAGGCAGCATGCTCTGTCTGCGATGTAGCATGCGTGACTCCTACATTGCCGCAGCTTGCCGCTAAGGACAGCCGGGACTTTTCGACGTACGCATTCTGACTATTCCCCTGACATGAAAGGATGATGCGAAGGCTCTGCGCAAGGCTCTCTAAAGCCCCAAGACGGTCTTGGCAAGACCAGACTGGTCCGTTGAGAGAGGACCGTTGTAATGCCACCTGGCATTCGTATGATTTGCCCGCCTGACAGCTGCTGCACACACTTCTCATATCAGCGTTTCGCTGCATTAACATACAGAAACTTTTGAGCAGCCACAGTACGAACTTTCTGCTGATGGTGATAGGGCGGCCGTTTACAGCCTGCGGCGTGCTTAGCCACCTCGCCCATCTGGGCAGTGACAGCATGACTGTGGACGCGCAATGATTCAGTCTGAGGACATCTCAACAATAGCAGATGTGAGTGTCCCCAGATGACGCTGCAGACCTACACGAAGACACTCCCACCGCATCTGCCTATGCAATTCACAGACTTAGATCTGGCTTGCAGAGTCCCTGTGCACGCCTTATGGCAAGGCCTCTGGGTTGATGAAGTGATGCATTTTCCTTAGGGAGCTCATTGGTGATGGTCACTTTTGATCTTAGCCCTGCTCCGCTGCTTAGGTTTCGTTGGAGGTCCTGAGCATGAGTGGCAGCAAGATCAGGGACAAACGGCAGAAGAAGGTCCAGATAGAGCTAAAATGCGGATATCACGGAGAAGGAGCCCAGCTTGTGATCAGCTTGACGCCCAAGCAGGTGGCACCCTCCTTGATTCTGAGCGTGCCAACTAGAGGCCTTCTGCACACTGCACTGGTGATGAGGCATACCCATCGCCTGCTCATTTGCTGTATATGCCTATCTACACCGTGAACAACAGCTTCCTTGCCACACAGGAGGCCTTTGCGGTGCAGCCACCCCTCAGCATTTTTAGCTCTTGTATACAAGATGGCAAGCTATCCATCAGGCTGATAAAAGTCCGTGTCAGCCCTCTCGCTCCACCCTGTCAAGTGCAGGTGATTTCTAATTCTCCTCCATGCATGGGGCATTCATGTATCTGTCCATCTGAGCACGGCACTGGTCTGTGCCTGCCTCTGACGGGCATCAGTGAGGCGCTTCTTGGACATTGTCCATGCTGACCTCTGAAGCTGGATGCACAAGATGTTGGCATATGCTCCTGAGCCAAAACTTGAGCCTGTCTCTTTCAGCACGGAATGATGTCTGATGCGTCAACGGCAGAAAGCTGGCCCGGCAGCCGACACATAGCATGCATGCTGAGGTGGCTCTGCAGATTTTCCACATCACAAATGCTTGCGCAGGTTTTGCTGTCTGGCGGGGAGCCGCTGCACTTGGAGAAGCTGAGGGATGCCATACACCAGAGCATCACAGGCAGCGCACGGCGCCCACTAGCCCCTAGAGACCCCAATGTACCAAGGGTGCGAGACAAACCTGTGTCTTCACTGCACATCTCAAGCAGCAGTCTGCCTGCTCCCTCTTGTAAAGTGGCTGGCGCCAGCTGACTTGGTGTTTACGCACAGTATGCAGCACTGCTCATGGCTGAAGTCAGGCTTTCTGTTTTGCCGAGAGAGCAGCTGGGACCTTATGGTAAGAGGAACTATGTAGCGTTATGGAGGTGTCATGGCAGGGCTGTGTGCAGGGTCCATCAGTGCTTGGAAAGAGGAAAGCAGACAGTATGGGAGCGCCCAGCGTGTCCGGAGCCAGTGGCATCAGCTGCAGCAGCCTTGGTGCCACAGCTACCTCCGGATCCGCGGCTCACAGAAAGCAGGTACAGCGCTCCAAGTCTGGCACAGCTTGCTGTGACATTGCAAAATCATGTGCGCTGTCCAGCTACAGCAGGACACGTGATGACGCGGGGCTCACGGTTAGATCAACCATGCACCTTGACAGCGAGCATGGGCGGCGGCAAGGAATTACCCAGTGAGCAAGTTTTTGTGCTGCTGCAGGAGGTGCTGGAGGAGCTAGCACCGCTCTCGGTAGAGCAACAGAGCATTGCAGACCGGGTGGTGGCTGGCCACAGCGTATTCTTCACAGGCTGCGCAGGTGCACTATCTCGATTCCTCCGAGCTCTATGGATGCATCTGTATAGGTCCTTACCGAGGTGATTTATCAAGGGCTGCTGCATGCGATCAGATGCGCCCTCAAAGGGTTGCTTGAGTGCAGGAACGGGAAAGTCTCTGCTGCTGAAGCACATCCTGAGGGCGCTACCCCAGGCGACCACCTACGTCACCGCATCAACCGGCCTTGCTGCATCTGTGCTGGGTGGCACCACCCTCAATGCATTTGCAGGTCAGCCATCACACCACATGCCTCAACCCACAGACTTGACTGACATTTGTCAGTGGGATGCTGTTCTTGTTGTCTCTTCTACGCCATAAATATGGCCATCTATGATCTGAGACTTCTTGCAGGCATTGGGAGGGCGAGTGACCTTGAGTCAATGACTAAGATGGCCTCTCGGCCGGATGCTGCGCAGCGCTGGCGCCGCGCTACAACCCTCATCATAGATGAGGTATACCCGCCGAATTAGAAGCCCTATTTGAACCACCACTGCTGCCTTATTAGTGTCCAAAACGCAGCGGGACTTGATGTGACCAAACAACGGCTAGAATCCGTACGCACTACAGACGTTTGGCAGATGCATTGTTGGCTTGAGGATTCATCAGTCTGGTGAAGCTCCGTATGGCCAGCAGAGGCTGCAATGTACGGACATCATGAGTGCCAGACTGCCAGACACCATAGCTGCCTCACAGCGACCAACCCTCTTTCTCAGCAGCGTTGATGCGGCCGCAGATATCCATGGTGGATGCCACGCTGTTTGAGCACCTAGAAGCAGTGGCACGACATGTCAGGCGCTCAAAAGCGCCCTTCGGGGGCATCCAGCTCGTCCTCACAGGTGCTCTCCATAGTGCTTGCCCGTCATCTGGATGAGCATACCAATAAGTGCTAAGCCATCAGGGAATTGCAGAGCTCCTTCCACACTGAGGACAGCCTAAGGCAGCTGTAGGTTGTATCAGGCACGACACTCTACTCATGTAGCATCTGCGCATGCAGGCGACTTCCATCAGCTGCCACCTGTGGCCAAGGGTGCAGCTGCCATGGCAGGTACATAATAAAAAACCCGTTGCAAAAGTTCTCGCTTTCCATGATACAATGATCCAGAAGTTTGTTGCAAGTCGTGTGAATACCTAGCAGGCAACCTCAGGGAGATGTGCACGATTGTAAATAGAGATGGGACAAGGCTGACAGGTGCTCATGCATGCAGCGAGGCGCTTCGCCTTCGAGTCAGAGTGCTGGGCGTCCTGCGTCAGCTCTTGCATGCAGCTGAAGAAGGTCTTCCGTCAGGTCAGCATGCCAGATCTCTCTGCAGCAACCTGACGAATACAATTCACCATCAGGCTCTTCATGTGTTGATGGCCGCTTTTGCGAAGAGCACACAAAGGAACGCAAATTCAGGGCTGAAATGAGCTCTGTGGATGCCTCTGAGCAGTTGAGGTGGAGAATAAAAAGCCTACGGTGTTCTTATGCCCTCTGAGACTAAAAGCCTAGTACAGAGCATCCGGATGCACCTGCCAGATGCCAGAAGCGCCATGCAGGCTGACAGAGACTTCATAGACATCTTGGCCCGCATGCGCTCGGGCGCCTGCACCTCCCAGGATCTCCGGGAGCTGGAGGCTGGATGCAGCCGCTCCCTGGACCTGTCAGATGGCATCTTGCCTACTATGGTGAGCCTGCACACCTGCAATGCCCTGGGCTCCTGAGCATCTCTTTATAGCAAGCATACATTCCCATGCAACGCACTCAACCATGAGCCTGAAAGTGGAGGTACAATAGATAATAGTGTATGGAGTGTCTGTCCTAGTGCTCCATGGCTCATGCATGAACAGCAAGAAGTGTTGTATGGCATGCGACAAGTCAAAAGGTGGCACAGCAATAGGAGACTTTAGGATGGGTGCATTCTGATCATTGCAACAGCTGTAACAATGACACCGCCGTATCAAAAGGGGCCTCTGAGCTGGTATCTGATGCACTGAGCCCTTGCATGCATGCAGTTGTTCACACACTGCGAGGATGTGGAGGCTGTCAATGCTCAGCGGCTGGCAGAGCTGCCAGGGGACAGCGTGCGCTTTGCGGCCCAGGACACCGGCCGCACTGAGGCCTTGCAGGCCTGTCAGGTCTATTCATGCCCTTGCCTGTTGGGCGCCTGCATAATGCCCAGCCATGCACCATCATGCCAACTGTGGCGCGCTTTGCTGAAGCACACAGTGTCATGGTAAGGACTGATCGTATTCCAAGGGTGGGTTTGTGATGGGAAGCCAGTGTCTCTGAGGACTGCAAAGTTTTGCATCAGACTAAGTGCTTCACAGCATGCCTAGATCAGTCCAACAAGCAACAGCAGCCTGTGACATTCACTGTGGCGGGCGCAGAGCAAGGCGAGCCTGGAGCTGAAGGCGGGGGCGCAAGTGATGCTGACGCGGAATGTGGCACCGGGCCGTGGCCTCGTCAATGGCGCGCGCGGCATTGTGCAGCGCTTCTGCGGCACCTCCATCCGCCTTCCTGTCGTCCTCTTCGCCAATGTATGCAGTCCATGAGTCTCCACACCAGGCCACGCACATGGAAAACCTATACTCAATCCAGATTTGCTCTCCAGCCGCCAATCCTCTGTCTTGCGAGTCCTTTATTGTCAGGAAGTATCATCAGACATGGCGTCCACATCAGAATATCACACTAATCACGATGCTGCATGATGCGGCAGGAAAGTTTAGGGCAGGACACACTCATTCGTGCAGGGTTTGGAGACCACAGTGGGCAAGGAGCGATGGACCATCAGATCGGGTACTGCAGTAGTAGCCACCAGGACGCAGGTACTTATACTTAATGACTCGACTCAGGTGGCAACAGGGATATGCCAACATTTTGTACCGGGCAAAACGGCCCAGAGGTCACATATGCGCTCCACCATGAGCAGCATTGTGTTGCCATCAAGTCTATTCTATGCTTCGAAGCGCCTCCTGCCCAGCAGAAGGGAATGTGTGAACAATCGTGCATGCTTGCAGGTGCCGCTGGCGCTTGGCTGGGCGCTGTCTGTGCATAAGTCACAAGGCATGACTCTGGACCGCGTGGAGGTCAACCTTGCCAAGGCCTTTGAGGCAGGCATGGCTTACGTGGCCCTCAGCCGAGCGAGATCGCTCAAGGGGCTGCGCATTAGTGGAATCATCAACGCGAGGAGTCTCCGGGCAGATCCAAAGGTGTTGGCATTTTATGCAACCCTAGGTTCACGGAGATGAACATAAGATGGCAATGTGTGGTAGAGGTAAATGATGTAAGCATTGTAGATTGCTGGGCATCAGTTTGAAGCTGGACCAAGAACAAACGAACATATTGTGCTTTTGAAATTGTGCAATGTAGTGAGGTGTCTATGCGAGCGGCTGCAACAAGTTTGCTTGTCTGAAGCCACTTCCACAAGTCTTACTATGCTCTGTATGCATAGTTTGTTGTCTCCTCATATGCAGCAGCTCCTGTTGCGGCTTGTAGAAGCGGCTCTCCTCAGAGTTCCTGCTGCTGCCCAGTGGCTTCAATGGCAAGTGTGACAAATTGTGTGAAATGCTCTGCACACATAGACCTCATATATAATCTATATTTGCTGAATCCTACTAGTAGTCAGGCCTTCCTCCTCGAGCTGCTGCCGCAGGCGTTGCTGCTCCTCAAGGACGCCGCTGCGGACCAAATTCTGAATTTTCTTCAGATAGTGCTGCGCTGTCTGCCTGGTATGAACGATCTGCTCCTTCTTTGCCTGCTCGGCTTCCTCCCGGTGTATTTTGGCGTAGAGGGCCTTCTCAAACTTTGCCAAATGTTCCCTTTCGAAGGAGCTTCTTGTATGGAGCCCCTGCGCATTCAGCAGCGCTAAAATGCTGCAATCATCTTTCTTTCAGGTGATGCCCCCCTTCATGTAATGTGTAAACCCATTTGCCTTAAACATCAACAGTTGGACTGGTATTGCAAGGCCTACACGAAAAGCTTGTGCTTGCATCATGGGGCCCCAGTGCCTTCCTTGACTAGTGTGCACACACAACAGCAAAGGATTTCAAAACATCGTCATGTGTCGTTATCAGATCATCACTTGTCACACATTGTGCAAGAGCACTTGCTGAGCAGCAACAGCAACATCATGAGCGCTTACCCACTCCCAGCGCTCCTCATCATCAACGCACTTGCGCTTTACCTTCGCAGCCCGCTGCAATGCAATTGTCACCATGAGTCTACACAGGAGTATCTTTTCAATAGATTCTACTGACATATAGTAGCAGCTAGGAGAAGCTGCACGGCATATGCCTTGAGCCGGGTACGCCTAGCATGCCGCATGCTACTCTCAATTCGCCACCCCGCAAGCCTGCATGTGTGCAAGCTGGCATGTCTACCATTGAGCACACGAATGGTCTCATGGGCCTGGCCTTGCAACCCTCGCTTGCCTTAGACGGGCGCTTATAGTGCGAGAGACACCTGTTGGACATTGCATTGAGCCAGAACCGGCTGCATGAGGCTCTGCATGAGCACGGTCTGTGGTCATCATGGCATAAAGTTGCAAGTGCCAAATCCTGACCCTCATGTGCTCACAGTCCCCATCCTCCTTGAGTATCAGACGAACATGTGGACCTCCCATGTGCATGCTTTATTTGGAGGGTCTCACCTGCGTGTCTTGGCCTGGAGGGGCAGGGGCTCGCTGAGTCAGCATGCGCGCGGGTTCCTCTCCCTCAGACTTGTGGCTTGAGATGCCGTCGCTCACCTGCTTCAGCAGATGGACATACTTGAAGCCCACATATCAAATTCTGCCAGTGCATGCTGGGCTCTACAGGACACCTGAGGGTTGGTAACTGCTCTATAAGAGAATTGAAGGTAAGATAATTTGCTCGTGGCACATAAGAAACACCGTGTGACCCTGCACAGTCCGTCCTGGTCACACCTATGCATGCTTTAGCTCTCGAGAGGAGCGAGAGACCTGATGCTACAAACGTGGTATGCCCCTTAGCTGCCCCGCAGATCGGGCTGATCTTGAAAGTACATCATGAAAGCGCCCTAGAGTAAGGGCGGCGCTTGTAGAGGCGCCGTTGAATAGACATTAGGGTGTACTAGGATCTTTGCCTCACCTCGGCCAGGCTAAACTTCACCGTGCTGCCACTATCTGTACCGGCAGCCTGGCTAGTGCGCTTGGCTAAAACCTGCTCCATCTGGTTCTTCACTGCAGCCACATCCGCAAAACCTGTCTTGAGGACGTCGGTCAGATGCTCCAGTGAAGAGATGACCATGTTAAACTTGTTGTCTGCACCAACACACAACACAGCATGAGTTCCCTATATACCAATCATGAATGTTACCTTGCATGCAGCGGTCCATGTGCACATCAGTATCACAATGCTGCAATTTTTGTCGGACCTTGCAACCTACACTAGAGTTGTCTTGGCACTAGCCTAGCCCTCTGAGAGCTGTCAGGTTACATGCAAAAGTCATACGATGTTAGTGGTCAGCTAGACAACAGGGGTGAGCACGCTTAGGGCCAGTGCAAAAGCCTCACCCAGGTACTCGGGTGTTATGACCGGGGCAGGAGCGATTAGCTGCTGGGATGCTGAAGGCGATGGGTTGTCCTCTTGGAGCATAGCTTCTTGTGTTGCTTTTAGGCTGCGATAGAGTGGGATCAGGTCTGGATCACTTGTATACTCCTCAGCAGTCTTGATGCGGCCTTTTGGCGCATGTGAGGCTCCTCCCAGGTGTGTCGCCCTTGGAGCTGGAACTGCCGCCATCGGTTTCTCCTCAACACTGCACAGACGCTGAAAACTTGAGCTCATGCCCGAGGCAGCTGTCAATCCAGCAGCAATCTTGATGCACCTTTGCTGCAGGTCAGGCTGGCAGAGACCCTTTGATACTGTCTGGATTGGTGGGTGCAGCTCTACGTTGCTCCTATTGTGGTATTGAATGTTAGCATTTGCAGTGGTCAACATGGCAGATTGCGATCTCTTTGTATGACAGAGAATCAAGGAAGGTCAGCTTGGCAAGGAGCCATTACTGTTGCCAAGCAAAGACTCAACTCGTAAGGTGTGACATCTAAAATTCAGCAGCAGCAGAAGTGATACTAGCTATCATCTCTCTTGGAAGTTGCCCCATCATAGAGCGAGGCATTGCAAGGGGAGGCCCACATTGGATGGATGGGGATTTGCAATTGTGAGTAGCCAACCCACCTCTCTTGTACAGCAGCCCTTGAGCCCGATTGGACTCCTTGGGCAGAGCCGGGCATGGCAAGGGGTCCCAAGGTAGGGGAAGCGATGCCCAAATTGGTCCGACTCCGAGAGGCAACACTGCGGCGCACTGCCTCTGCGTTCTCGCGCAGCTGCCGTTCTAGGTCTTGGCTTGCCCTATCAGCCTTGCCCATGGCTCCCTCTCCACGTGCCTGTTGTACACGCTTCATCTACTCAGCCCAAGGTCACGCAGCCTCTCTTACCGCAGAGTGCTTACAATAGGGAGAACAAGGATCCTGGCGGCATGATAACATCAGCTAGGTGAGCTGGGAATTAGGAACGATTGTGGCGCCTTCATACATGATATCAGGACCGTCGATACAGGATGCTATGTGATATCGTTTTGGTAGCTGTTGCATGCTGCACGACGTGCAATTTCGATATGCTACTAGGGGACAATGGGGTTCGTGATAGCTCACCTCTTCAAAAGAGACTGGATTAACCACAGAGGTGGCACCCTTCTCAGCTGCTCTCATGGTTGCAGCCTCTTTGTGATATACACACTGCGGGCTATCCATGCCTGAGATGACCTGCGGATTGACAACTTCTGCTGCAAAGGCACAGGTATCAGACTTCAATCTACATCAGGTGTAAAGATTCACGGCCAATGCTTGCAGTCTATAAACTCAAAGGCAAGCTGGTCCTTTCAGCTTGGCCAGCTCACACAGCATGGGTGTTCGACATCAACTGTCCTCGATTTGTACAGCAGTGCTATTCCAGCTAGCCCACATGCTGAAGCGAGCGTAGTCACTTGGAGGCGCAACACACCTGTCTTCAGAGGTTCTATATTTGAAGAAGCAGTCAGGCCCATTTGCACGCAGTATGCTCAGTGTCTTCTCGCGGCAGATTAAGTGAGGAGCGCCGGGTAGACAAAGAAGATCTTCGAACGTTGCTGAGCTTCCTCACGCGGAGCTCCTGTCAATCGAGCTTGTAGAACAGCAGCTCATGTCCCACGGACTGGGCAACCCTTGGGGCCCTAGAATGAGCTGGCGTCCTGGACGTGTTGTCGGGCTGGGTGTTGGGCAGCTCCAGCCCAGCTGCCCAGGTTTGCTAGCGTTACGAAGTGTGTCTGCCACACATTCGTGTGCACCTGCAATCGCTGTATCCTCGCACAATAAGCTTCGAAGCAAGAAATTCCCGACGCAAAGAGTAGCCTCGCACTAATTTTATTCCCCTATACGGTGGCCTCCGTACATGTATGGAGTCTGCCCACTGCCCTGCCTATTTGCTATGCTGTTTTCAACTATGTCTTGCGGTCATGCGGAATGAGCAGAGCATATCTGTGTGTGCGATACATGTGATACAATGCATAGGCAACGATAATTATAGACATGTGCAACCCAGTCGCATTGGCTATTGTCCCCACTCATTTGCAGCTTCTACTGTTGCAATAGAGGCGTCCTTCATCGCTCTCAGCGAGGCCTTTCGCACTAGGGTCGGTTCATTACAGCACTATACATCTTTTAAGTATTCCTGCAAGCCTTGACACTCTTCCAAAGCTGTCTAAACACTGCCAATGGACACCTGCCGCATGAAGTATTCCGACAACACCGGCTAAGTCAAAACCCTGTATCAAAGGTGCAGCATTCAGCCCACACACAGAGGACGAAGGGCCCAGCATAGAAGATGCACCGAGTCCGAGGCCTGACAACGGTATGGCTGCTAAACAAAAGCTCAGTCAATCCGAGTCTCACATAGTCGCGGTCTGTCTTTATTGTGTGCTACCAAGGCTTGGTTTGGGGCTGCCTGACTTCCAAAGCTCTTCTGCTGCCTTTGCAATGAGTTGCATGGACCATGCAAGGATATGTATAAGATACTTTCGGTCGTTTGCACATAGATCCTTCATAAATACCTCTCCTTCAGCGCAATACCGCTAGAGCAGCTTCAAGTCATTCCCACTCTCGTCAGCCAGGCGAAGCGCCTCTTCAAGAGCCTTGTAGACAGATGCCACCTCTTTCTCAAGGCCGTGCTCTGCACAGGTGCCCCGCATTGTTGCCACGCCCTTTTCCGCAGCCTCCTGCAGCCCCGTCAGTACAGAGCTGCTGTGTACCTTGTCAAGGCAATCCTGCAAGTGATTGCTTTGTTTGAAAAAACCGCAAATATTGTATGCCTCCTGCATGAAATTTTCCAACAGCACCGGCTTCAATGCTGCTGTTGCTGCCCTGCAGATGGCTTCCACGGAATCTGCAATCATTTCGATGAAGGCTGGCCGCTGATATTCATACAGAGCTGCCATGAGCTCCCCTGATTCAGGCCTCCAGTCGGACATCTCCTCCAGCAGCAGCGCACAATCTTCGCCAACATCTTTGTTTGCGCTCTGTGCGCCCTTGCTCAGAGCACTCTCAATGGCGTTCCAAACCGCTGCCGTCTCGCCCAGCAGGGATTTATCTGGAAAGTTCTGGTCTTGCAGTGTTGCCAGGGCTTTTAAAATTTGATGACACCTCCTGCAGCATTTTGATCTCATCCTTGCACCCAGCTTCTTCCAAGAGGTCTGTGATGCCTGTGTCGTGCTCCTCGGCTGCCCCAAGGCTCCACACCTCTTGCAGGACCTTCTCCGGCAGCGCCCGCTTCACAGCCCCTCCTACATGGAAGGCGCACCACCTTTCACAACACCTTCAAAAACATCATGCATGCGAGGACTCGTTGGTGGCAAGCATGGGCATATGGCACATTCAGCTCACTCAGCTTGCATAGCCATTGCTATATGCATTCATCCTGTCTTCATTGCATGCTCACTCTGACCTTCACATGGCGGTGCATGTGAAGTCTGACCTGTACAGGCTGAGTTTCCACTGTTAAGTGCCTGGCTTGACTCCCAAGTGGCGAAGGCGTCATTAAAACCCTCAAGGATCCGAGGGCAGTCTCTCCCGCATTCACTCGAAGCCTCGGAGCTTTCATACTCAGAGTCGTCGTCCTCAGAAGCAAAGCTGTTTTCGACCTGGGTCTTCCTTAGGCTTGGCGCTTGACCCTGTAGTGACACCACAGCCCTTGGGATCCGGTTGGTGGTCAATGTCCGTGCTTCGGTGTATAGGAAGCAGTCTGGTCCTATGAAAATAGGCTCTCCACTCTCACTAGACCAACATTCCCCAAAAATTAAAGTCTCACAGGGATTTGCCTGGTATGTGCTGGAACCGCAGGAGGGAAGCTTATTGATTGCGCGGCAACGCAGGCATCAGAGCAGACCAAGGGAAGCTTAAAGTGATGTCACAGCGCAGACCTTAAGAATACCATCCCCAAGCGCAAGACGCTGCATGGCAGGGACAGCTGCTCCAGGCCGCGAGACCTGGTAAGTTGCTGGCGCTAAGCTTTGAACTGGGCGCCTCATAGCTGTCTTCCAGATTGGTGCGGCAAGGCCGTGCACCTCGGGCCATTTTGCTTTGTTTGCAATCTCCTGCACGCACGACAAAATGCAATGAATCCCGGTCAAGTGCATCGCTGCAATTAGTGCTTACGGTACAGCACAGTGTTGTAGCAGGGAGCAGCATGATAGCACATGAAGGAGGACAGGTGTCATGCAAGCTCACGTCCTCAAGGGCAGTTGGAGACACCTCAGGACCGGCAGCTTTCTCAGCTGAGCTCATGTGTGCGGCCTCCTCACGTTCTTTACACTGCGGGCTGCCCATTCCTGTGGGGTTCTGTTGGGTGACGCCTTCTGCTGGTAGCCGTCAAATCGTTGTGTGCTGCGGGCTCTATCGAGGCATCAGACTCTGAAAAGACGAGGTAACTATCTGATACGCTGCTTGATTATCCCAGAGGCCTGCCAGGGCCTGTTGATCCCCTCGTTCCTGGCAAGTCAGCGGGCTTGCTGGCAAAGTTGGGCTGCTAATGGGCAGGAGTGAGCCCCAACTGCCCAGGCTTGCCGCTGTGCCTAGCATGGCGATGGAGTGAATAATCCGGGCAACACGATTTGTGAGGTGTGAGCGATTTAATTGATGTATGCTGTGGAAGTCTTGTCACGATTAAGCATTTTATCAATAAGGTCGAACTCGCGGTAGCACGCTTGAGTAGTATGACCCAGTCTAAGATGGCTTGCATGAAGATGTCTCAGTGCACAGAAAATTAGTCCCAGCTGCTCACAGGAGGACACGCCATATATACATCAAGGACAGGACTCTTGTCTAGGCTTCGTGTGTAAAGCCAACTTCAAGAGTTGTACAGGGTGTTCAGCGCTTGTGCTGCTGGCCTTATGTCTTCAAGGCTCCTGTTGCTGCACGGCAGATGGCTTTCACGGACATTGAAACATCTTTGATGAAGCCTGGTCGGTCGTGCTCATACAGGGCTGCCATGAGCTCCTCTGACTCGGGCCTCCATCCAGAGAATCATTGATGTACCTCAGCATCAATGCGCAGTTTCGGCCAGCATCCTTGTCAGCGCTCTGTACACCCTTGCTCAGAGCACTCTCTATGAGCTTATTGATAATAGCGCATAGACCGCAGCTATCTCCTCGAACAAGGACTGCTCTGCACAGTCCCTGTCTTATAGCGTCGCCATGGCCTTTGATGAAATCTCCCGCAGCACCTCGATCTTATCCTTGCACCCAGCTGCCTTCAACAGGTTTGTGATGCCTGTATCGCACTCCTCAGCTAGCCCGAGGCTACACACCTCTTGCATGACCTTCTCTGGCAGCACCCGCTTCGCAGCACCTCATGCAAAAAGGCACATCACCTTTCAAAGTTTACTACACAACATCTTGCACGCAATCATATATCAGCACTTGGCACAAACATCGAGCACAGGGCTCTATTTTGTTTCAATTAGCTCACTCAGCCATTTTCTCTTCATCGCATGCTGGTGAGGCTAAGTGTGACCTTCACATGGCGGTGCAGTTATTGAGACAGCTTCGTAGCCTGAGTCTCCTCTTCTGTATCTTGCTCCTCATTATCAGAGGGCTCTGCTTGTGGCGCCTGAGGAACCCTGCATGGCCTATACAAATTACACCCTTGTAGCCGATCATGCATGCTGCAGCTATCAAAGGGCTAACTTAAGTAATGCAACAGACATGGCATGCAAGCTGCCCTGCAGATATGGCAGATTACGGGGGGGTGTTGCAATGGGTGACATGGCCGCGCTGCAGAGGCGCCGCTGAATGGACAGAATATGATAATGTTTGCCTCACTTCGACCTTGCTGAGCTTCACCTTGCTGCTGGAACCCATGTCAGCAGCCTGGTTGGTGAGCTTGGGCAGGACACGCTCCATCTGGTCCTTCATTGCAGCCACATCCGCAAAGCCTGTCTTGAGGACGTCGGTCAGCCCCTCCAGTGAAGAGATGACCATGTTAAGCTTGTTGTCTGCACCAACACAATACAGCATGAGTCCCCTATTTACCAATTCATGAACGCTGCCTTGCATGCAACAGTCCATGTGCACATCAGTATCACAATGCTGCAATTTTGTCGGACCTTGCAACCTACATTAGAGTTGTCTTGGCACTAGAGCTGTCAGGTTACATGCAAGAGTCACATGATGTTAGTGGTCAGCTAGACATCAGGGGTGAGGACGCTTAGGGCCAGTGCAAAAGCCTCACCCAGATACTCGGGTGTGATGACCGGGGCAGGAGCGATTGGCTGCTGGGATGCTGAAGTGGATGGGGTGTCCTCTTGGAGCATAGCTTCTTGTGTTGCTTTTAGGCTGCGGTAGAGTGGGATCAGGTCAGGATCGCTCGTAAACTCCTCAGCGGTCATGATGCGGCCCTGTGGCGTGCGTGAGGCTCCTCCCACGTGTGGCGCCCTTGGAGCTGGAACTGCCCTCATGGGTTTCTCCTCAGCACTGCACTGACGCTGAAACTCTGAGCCCATGCCTGGGGCGGCTGTCAATCCAACAGCAATTTTGATGCACCCTTGTTGCAAGTCAGGCTGGCAGAGACCATTTGAAACTGTCTGGATTGGTGGGTGCAGCTCGGGCTCTCCTATCATGTGGCACTGTATATTGACATTTGAAATGGTCATTATGGCAGACTGCAGACTTCCTTCCTATGCCGCATGATCATGGAAGGTCAGCTTGGCAAATGGATGTTATGCCAAGCATAAGAAGGTGTGACAAGTTGATTTACGAGCAACAGCAAATGGTGACAGTGGCTGTCATCTCTCCCTCGCTTTGCTCTGAAGCCCAGCATAGAGCTAGGCATTGCAAGGGAGGCCCACAATGGATGAATGGGGATATGCAGTCATGCTTAGCCAGCCCACCTCTCTTGCGCAGCAGCCCCTGAGCTTGATTGGGCTCCCTGGGCAGAGCTGGGCATGGCAGGGGGTCCAAAGGCAGCTGGAGGAATGCCTGCGCCAGTCTGAGAGGCAGCACTTCGGCGTAGCACCTCTGCATCCTTGCGCAGCTGCCGGTCCAGGTCCTGACTTTCCTTCCGGGCTTCCTCCCTGGTGTCCTCTTCACCTTCCTCCTGCACATGCTGCATCTACCCAGCCAGAAGTCATGTGGCGTTCTCTCACCCACAGACTGCCTTTGAAAAGGTGAGCAAGCATGACACTCATTGCCCCATATGGGTAGATCTGCGCTGCACATCGTGGAGCATGCACTAGGTACCAAAATGCGCTACCATAATGGCGCTACCGCATAACATTATGTCTAGCAGGTTCTGATGAGACGTATGAAGACTTTCTAATGCCTCTTGACTTCCAGGTGACCTTGTTGACTTCATCAAGCCGCAGGATCCTCCTTCTAACACAATTCATAAGCGACTGGACTCACCTCAGAGGTAGCAGCTCTCTCAGCTGCACTTATAAGTGCAGCCTTTTTGTCATTCACACGCTGCGGGTCTGAGACGTCCTGCGGGTTGACACCTTCTGCTGCAAAGGCACAGGTGTTAAACTTCGATCTTTATTAGGGGTAAAGCATTTACGGACAATACATTGCAGTGTGTAGAGCTCAAAGGTGCAGTGCTTGCAAGCTAGTCCTTTCAGCTCAGCCAGCTTACACACCATGTCTACTTTCTGTCAGCATCCTGGGTGTTCGTGATGATAAATTGTCCTCGATTTTTACAGCGCTTCTATTCCAGCTAGTCCACATGCTGACGCGAGTGGAGTCACTTGGAGGAGATACATACCTGTGTCATGAGGTTCTGCACTGGACGGAGCAGTCAGACCCATCTGGATGCAGTATGCCAGTGTCTTGTCGCGGCAAACAAGGTGAGGAGCGCCGGGTAGACGATAGAAGATCTTGGAACCTTGCTAGGCTTCCTTACTCGGAGATCCTGCAACTGAGCTTGTAGATCAGCAGTGTCACGGACCTTGCAACCTCTTGGAATGAGCTACATTGTTGGGCTGATGATGGGCAGCTCCAAGCCCAGCTGCCCCGGTTTGCTAGCAATACAATGATTGTCTGCCACACATTTGTGTGCATCTGCAACCGCTGTAATCTCGAACAATGATAATGGAGGCAAGAAAGTCCTTCGGATGCAGAGTGTAGGGTCGCTATGTTACAGCACTGTACTACTACTTCTAAATATTCTTGCAACTTGCTTCACCCCTGATACTCTTCCAAAGCTGCCCAAAGAAAAGACACATGCCCCATGAAGATCATGAAAGCGGAGTTTGGAGTAGACATTCTACCACGGGTAGAGCTGACACTGCGATTATCACCATGGTGGCTTTCATATAAAAGCTTAGTCATTGCTAATCCATACTCTGTCTCTACTGCGCTATACAAAGCTTGATATGGTGTCGCCTGACTTTTCCAGGGCTCCTGCTGCTGCCTCTGAGATGAGCTGCATGAAGTATGCCAGATTCTCTATGAGATACTCACGGCTGTTTGTACACAGATCCTTCATAGACTCCTCTTTTCCAGCGCAGTACAGCTGGAGCAGCTTCAAGTCATTCCCACTCTCGTCAGCCAGGCGAAGCGCCTCTTTAAGAGCCTTGTAGACGGATGCCACCACTTTCTCAAGGCCTTGCTCTGCCCAGGTGCCCCGCAGTACTGCCGCGCCCTCTGATGAAGCCTCTTGCAGCCCCGTCAGTACAGAGCTGCTCTGCACCTTGATCAGACAGTCCTGCAGGACCTTCTTTCCTGAGTAGAATGCGGTAAGGTTGTATGCCTCCCGCATGAACTTCTGTGATAGCACCGGCTTCAAGGTTGCTGTTGGTGCTTTGCAGATGGCTTCCATAGATTCTGCAACCACTTTCACGAAGGCTGGCCGCTGGTATTCATACAGAGCTGCCATGAGCTCCCCTGATTCAGGCCTCCACTCGGAGATGGACCTCCAAAGTAGCGCGCAGTTTTGGCCAGCGTCCTTGTCCGCGCTCTGTGCGCCCTTGCTCAGAGCAGACTCAGTGGCACTGTAGACCGCCGCTGTCGCTTCCAACAAGGATTGCTTTGCGCAGTTCTTGTCTTGCACAGTTGCCATGGCCTTGCGTGATATTCCCTGCAGCGCCTGGATCTCATCCCTGCACCCAGCTTTCTCCAGAAGGTCTGTGACGCCTGTGTGATGCTCCCCAGCTGCCCTGAGGCTCCACACCTGTTGCAGGACCTTCTCCGGCAATGCCAGCTTCACAGCCCCTCCTACATAGAAGGCAAACCAACTTTCACAACGCCTTTACAACATGTGTCGATGCATCATACAAGCAGGATCATAGGTGGCAAGCAGGGCCATATGAAACAGTGCTCTCAACAAGTTCCGCTCAGCTTACTCAGCTTGCATAGCATGCTATGTTCATCCTGCGTTCATTGCATGCTGAATCCAACCTTCACTTGGCGGTGCATATGGGGCCTGACCTGTACAGGCTGGCTGTCCCCGGGTGGGTGCCTGAGTAGGCTCCTTTGTGGCAGCGGCGTCATCATCAGTACCCTTGAGGATCTGAAGAAGGTCGATCCAGCTGTCGCTTGAAGCTTCAGAGCTGTCGACCTCAGAAGCAAAGCATTCCAGGTCTTGGGTCTTCCCTGGGCTTGGTGCATGCCCCTGCAACAGCACCTCACAGCCCTTGGGATCTTGTGCGGTAGTGCATGTCCCTGCTTTGGTGTGAGGAAGGAGGCTGGTCTTCTGAGAAGAGTTTCTTCACTATCACAGAGGCAAAGCAGAAGAACTTGCAACTGCTCTGTGCATGCCACGGCGCCCTTCGGGGTTCACCATTGATCTCAGGCAGGGCAAGTGGCAGCTGTACATGTATTGTAGTGCTCATATATGCAACATATTCCAGGGTAGCCAGGCCTGCATTCATCGACTTCCAACACTGCGGTTTCAAGGGGCCGACCTTGTCCTTTTCCTTTGCAGTCCCGTGTCTGCTTGGGTACTCCTTGGGGTGTTCCAGAAGCGTAGCCTCACAAAGCAGTGCAATCCCTGATGAGTCCTCCTGCTCGGCAACGAACTTTACAAACATTACCCTCAATGGACCAGATTTCCTCCTGAATATCCGTTTCCGGTGCATCCATGAGAATACTTCAGGGTGTTTTCATACTGATCCCAAGGGATGCCCTCGATGCGATCGTCCCATTGTTGAGTCAATGTAAGAAGGGTGGGATTCACAAATGCCCCAAGTAGACGCTAGCAGGCTCATGCGGCAAGCAATGCACAGGTGAATCATGAATGGGTGGGTAGCCTCAAATGAGAGTACCTTGAGGCTCTGTGCAGGGCACAGAGGGTCAAAGACATCTTGAGACTTGTTGACAAGAATGTCGGTCCTCGGCTCCTTAAAGGGGGAGGCATTTGTTCTTGCAACCTGCATGCAAAGAGCAAGTATTCAGAGGCCCTGGACCGGTAAAGTAAGATGGACATTGCATAGGAGTCTCCCCCCAAAGCCTGTTGGGTATGTTGATATTGTGCCCGCAAGTTGCTGTGGACCATTGTAGCAAGTTTTGGATCCTCATGTGTCAGATATACATATACCAAGCAATCTACATCACTACACTCAGCATTCACAACTTGCCCAAATCATAAGCACCTTATAAGTTTAAAACAAGTGTGCTTGCCTGAGTGGGTGCCATGGCCTTCTCAGAGATTGCTTTGCCAGAGAGAACGTCGTAGTGCGCAGTTGGCTTTGAGATACGTACTCCCGGCCTAACCTCTGCCTTCGCCTGTGCAAACAATCCAATGAGGATGTGCAATCTCATGCAAGGTCTCCAAGCCACATGGTCTGGTCTGGAGACATGCTCTCAGCGCAACGCCCCTTAAACTTGCACCTTCACTTAGCCGGCTGCAGATAAAGTCAAAACAAGTGGGCTTGCCTGCTTGGGTGCAAAGCCCTGCCCTGCAACTGCTTTGCCAGAGAAGACGTTGTAGTGCACAACCGGCTTCGAGATACGGACTCCTGGCCTGACCCCTGCCTTCACCTGTGCAATCAATACAACAAGGATGTGCACACAGTCAACCTTCTGCAGGGTCTTCAAGCCATGTGGTCTGGTCTGAATATATGCTCCCAGCGTAGTGCCCATCAGAGTACTTTGTCTCATCCGGCTGCAGAGTGTGCACATAAATTATGCAGAGAGGAAGCATTTGTGCCAGCATAGAGCGGGCAGCGTCATTCTGAATGACTCTTCAGGGCCATCAAACTGCCACACCAAACATCTTTACCTGTGCAGTAGTGGTGCCCTCGGTGGCATGCCCTCCTAGGCGTGCTGAAGCAATGCCGGCAGCGGTCTGAGCGGCAGCACTATGGCGCGTTTTTTCTCGCGAAGCTGCTGCGCCAGGGTCTCTTCCTCTGCCTCTTCCTGTAGACACTGTGTCTGGTCAGCTAGAGGTCATGTGGCCTTGCTGTGCATGCAGCGCGCTCACAAGGTGCGGGAGAAGGGTTTCTGCAGCTTGTTGGAGTCTATCAAGCGCCCTGGCAGCGAGCGGGAAGATAGCCTTTCATACCTCTGATCAGAACCTCGAAGCCGGTGTGTTTTGAAGGCTTGTGCAAGGCACCTCTCAAAAGTCTCAGCAAGGAGACAAATGCAGCTACAAAGCTTGAGCGCCATGCAAGGGCAACAAGTCAGCATGCATACATATGTCCTTCTTAATTCTAACACTGCCAGTACCAGAATCTCACATGTGAGGTAGTAGCCCCCTTGGTGGCATGCCGTGCTGGGTGTGCACTCTGTTGCAGCTCCCCTTGAGACAGCTCCGCAGCCTGAATATCCTCTTCTGACCCTTGCTCCTCATTATCAGACGACCTTGCTCGTGGCCCATGAGGCACACCCTGCATGGTCCATCCCCAGTCACACCTGTGTAGCCGAATGTGCATGCTGCGGCTATCACAAGGGGCAACAATGGTGACGCAGCAGGCATGACCTACAGTCTGCACTGCAGATATGGCAGACAAAAGGGAGTGCTGCAATGGATGACATCATGTTGGCGGCGCCCGCAGAGGTGCTAGTGACTGGATAGCAGGGTAAACGAGGATCTCAGCCTCACCTCAACCTTGCTGAGCTTCACCTTGCTGCTGGAATGCATGCCGGCAGCCTGACTGGTAAGCTTGGGCAAAACCTGCTGCATCAGGTCCTTCACTGCTGCCACGTCCGCAAAGCCCTTCCTGAGGACGTCAGTTAGCCCCTCCAGTGAAGAGATGACCGTGTCGAACTTGCTGTCTGCACAGGCCACAGCACAGCATAAGTGCCACTCATGAGCCCCCTCGCATGAGGTAACTCATGTGCTCACAGGTGTTACCTTGCAAGCGTGCATGCCGGACCATGCAGCCTGGTATGATTGGAGCCGCAGTGTGCACAAGTGTTGGCATTCGGTGTCTTGGCAGATGCAGCTGGGCGAAAACGTGAGGGTCACATGATGTTGGTGAGTGGCCATCAGCAGACCCGCCGAGCTTGCTCAGGCCGGTGTAGAAGCCTCACCCAGGTATTGGGGTGTGATAGCTGGGGCAGCCAGCATTCCAGAAGTGGCTGGCTGCTGGGTCACAGGGCTCATGTTGAAAGAGAAAGAGTTTGTGCCAGCAGTGTTGGAGGCCTCTGCGCTCCTAGCCTGAACAACATGTCCGTTTGTCACTTTCAAAGGTGAAAGCCCCACAGGAAAGCTGCTTGGTAGCTGTCAATGCTGCAATTAGCAAGCTTGCTAAGTGCACAGCACCTCAGGCATCAAAGCAGGCCAGATGAAGCATGGACCTTGTCACACTGCAAACTGTTACTTGGTCTGCTTCTTTCTGACTAGCTGTCATACTTGGGCTCACACAAGCTCAGTTATCAGGTATAGGGCTGTCCTTTTAGGTCATTCCTGGTAGCTCCAAGCAGTGCACACGAGTTGGTAGTATGAGCGATGCCAGCTCTCACCTTATGTTCTGGTATGCCCTCCTCAATTTTGCCTTCCAAGGCCCTTCTCAGAATAATGCGAGCCTCTCTAAGATTTCGAGCATCTCGTTCTGCTAGGCTTGCGTCCCGTCTACAAAAGAGTGGGATCGTGTCTGGATCATTCGTCCGCGTTGGAACAGGCATCTGGTGCCAGCCTTGTGTTGCCCTTGGGTTGATGTAGCCTTGTGGCACGTCTGGTGGCCTCCCAATTGTGATGGCCTTGAAGCTGGAACGGCTGTCATGGGTTTCGCATCGGCACTGCACACACAGTCAAATTTGAGCTCATGCACAAGGCAGGTTTCAGCATGATAGCAGTCCTGGAGCAGCTCTGTTGCGGATCAGGCTCAGCGCTGAGATATCTTGAAATTGTCTAGACTAGTGGCTGCAACTCGATGCTCCCAGTCCCATCCTGCCTGTAGTATGCTAATGGCTTGGTGCGGCATCTAAGCTGACAGCGCCTGGTAGACGAGGAGGGTACTCAACTGTACGCCAAGCTTTGTTACTTGAAGGCTCCTGTCAGTTGGGTGCCAGCTCTGGCGCGTTACGCGAACAACAGCTCATCAAGGGCACAGAGGACAAAGTGCAACAGCCCTGCTCACCTGTCGTTGATCCAGCTTTGATGAAGAAAAGGATAGGCCAAGGACGACCTGGTGTCGCCGCTCTTGCTTTGGCCTTCTCGGTTTGCCGTCTCTGCGTTTCGCAGCATCTGCTGCTGCTGGGCCATCTGCGCGGCTCCAGGGAACAGCTGATTGCACTGACTGAACAAGGCCATCTCAGGGTAGATAGCTGGAGCCTGCTGGGGCATCACTGGCGTGGAGGCTGACCGCAGATTGGCCAGGCTTAAAAGACTGCTCTGTAGAGTCTGCTGCTGCCCAGGCATAGTGGCAGCCGTCAGGGCCTCTGTTGGGGTGGGCATCACAGCCACAGGCCGCGTGGGTTTCGCAGCCCCGGAAGACATCGTGGTGCCTGGACATAGATGCTGCGATCTGCTTCTGCCAGGCTTTGCAAAAACGCCAGCAAGCTGCCCAGAGCTGGGCAGCTGGGCTTGGAGCTGCCCAACACAGGATCGCCTTGCCAGAATGGGCGATAGCTTACGCAGGGCGCTTCGCAGCAAGAAAATACTTCCGATGAAGAGAGTAGCCTCATCCGGTGTCAATCCAATGGATTTCCTCGTGCATGTGTGGACTTTGGCCACTGCCCTACATCGTTGTGAGGATGCTGCTCTCAACCATGCCTTGCGCTCATGCGGACCCAGCAGAGCAAGTATGATTGTGCTACAAATATGACATGGTGTATAGGCAACGGCACTAGTAGACATGGTATTCCAAGACTCTGCCTGTCTATCTGCCTGGCACGCTGTGCTACACTGTATGGCATGGTACCATGCTATGCAAGCTTTCAAACGCAAGCTACCTACAATGCATAAAAATGTGCAAATGCCGCGTACAAGTCTTCATGCTTCAGAGACAGACCATCTTGGTTGGTCCTCCGGAATATGATCATCAACCATAGCGCCACGCTGATACAGCTCAGCGGCTGATACAAGGGCGTCTCACATGTTTGGTATGGGCAATGTATGCATTGCTCAACGCTGTCCACTTACCAGTGCATTGCTAGTGCATTTGGTAGAGCGCTCGGGCTGTGCGAACCAAGCTGATCAAGTCATCCCATGTATGACTCCTGTTGAATTTTCAAGCATCAACCCGCAAGGCTTCTGCAGCTGCTCCACAGATTGCTGAAAAGGCATATTTGACCTCCGAGATGAAGTACTCATGGTCCGTTTCATATTGGCCTTGTGCAAACCCAAGCTCAGAAGGCACTAACTTGAAGATGTGCACCAGCAGCCCACTGTCTGCGCCATTCTGTATAGCCAAGCAAAGTGCCTTGTCAAGAGCGTCGTACACTGCCCACACCTTAGCCTGAAAAGCTTGATCAGTGCAAGTGCCATCTTGCAACATTGCCATGCCCTTTAAAGCTGCCTCGCGCAGCGCCCTGACTACCCTGCTGGGCCCTGCTATCTTGAGCTGAGTGAGCAAGCTAACATCCTCTGCCTTGGCTTTGCTGAGGCTCATAACCATTTGCAGGAGCTCTGCTTCAACTCCTACACCACAAGCCTTGCTGTCAGATAGTCTGGTATCCAAGTGAGAATTCAGACATGTACATTTGGTTTACATTGGCAAGTGCAACGAGGATGACCTCATATAGATTCATCCGGCAGCTCGCATCACATCCATACCTTTCTTATTTGGCGGTGCTTGACTTGGCTTCTCACTGGCATGTTTGTGTTCGAGAACTTCCTCATGAGCGGTATTATTGCCCAACCCCATTGTTACTGTCACGGGCGTCTTCTGCGGATCGGTATGGCCATCCATGCCTGCACCGGCGTAAGTGTATGTCACTTGCTGCATGCAATGCGTATAGTCCTATGTGCTCCCTATGCTCTTTCTTAGGGCATGCAGTCTTGCATATCCTCCTTGCTGTGCATGTTTTGTGGACCCTTGATCACCGGTAGCCTATGCAAAGGAGCCCAGTGTCCTTGCCATCCTGTGGCCGCTCATGTGCAGATGAGGGTTTTCAGGCATGCAAGCAGGTGCTCACAGAGCCAGTATGTAGCCTCCAACCAGCAAGTGCAAATGCGGAGTGCAGTGACTTCTAAAAGCATCAGATGTACCGCAATGGTGCAAAGCCTATTCAATCAAGCATGCTAGACGCTTTTCGTGCAATCCTGCCTTGTGGCTGATAAGATGAAGATAAGCAGAGCCCAATATGTAGCCTTCTCAATCTGGACAGTTACACTCACGGCTGGGGCAGCCTATAGCCTGATCTACGCATATGGGGAAATGTGCATCAGAGTAGTGCTTGAGAACCCCACCTTGAGCTCGCTCAATCCCCGACAGCGCTACATCACTTGCATGGATTTTCTCAGTGGCCCAAGCCCGTCCTGGCAGTGCTTGGATCTGCTGATCGTAGTAAAGGATTCCGTCTTGCACATCGCACTCTCCTGCAAGCATGCGCTCTGCTTTTCCTCCTGGTACAAAATTGCAGCTCTCAAATCATGAGGTAGGCCTTTTCTGTGAGAGGGACAAGCGATATGCTACGTACAAACGCTGCAAGCAACACGTTTTGTATAGTTCAAGCTGAGCTAGCGCATATCATACTATGTGTATGTACCTGTCTCATCTTTGGTGTCCCGAGCCTTCGTCCCTGGCTCCGACTCGGAGTCATAACCTGCAACACCAGTGACTGAGTGTTTCGCTCAACTCCTTCACATGTTGCACGCCTCGTGTAAGCTGCGAGAATGTAAGATGAAGGCGGACACTTAGATCAAGCTGGTTTTCAAGTATACTCACCTGGACTCGTTGTCCTCAATGTATGTGTCCCACGAATCCACTTCCAAGCTGCTTGCATGGAAGACACGCCTATAGCTTCCATCGGATGTCAATCGCAATAATACTCAAGCAAACCCTCTGAGCATAGTGAAGCAATACTCCGACATATGTCAGTGATGATTCTGGCAAGTCCAGGGAATGCTGGCAACAGCTCGGGCTACGGGCAGCTGCATATAGACAAGTGCCCTAAAGATTAATTCTGCCTCTTAGAGTACATAGTCAAACTGCTGGAAGAATCGAGATCTGTTTGAATGGAGAGATGCGGAGAGACGCACATCATAGAAATATGACTGGCTTTGCACTGTTGCAGTAGCGTAATAGGAGCTTAGGCTGGCAGAACGCAATCGTAGCGATGACCATCTGCCTCTTGAGCATCTTGAGGAAATGTTGTTATACATGAGCAAATACATCAAATCAAAGATAAGGTGCTGGTTTGTGGTTATTCCTGGCACTCTGCAAGATAACTGTGTCACCTTGGGGCACCACATAGGATAGTTCCTGTCCTCTAATACAAGGGTCAGGACCTATGTTGTTAAGTCATTCCGGCGTTACCGGTATATGCACAAATGTATGTTGGGTATGGTTCATCCTTTCCGGGGCATGCATTGATGTTTGCATCATCTAGGGCTCTTTCCGCTGCTTCATAAATAGTTGACATACACTAAACGACTTAACATGTAGATACTGATGTGCATTTCTATACTGTGCCTGCATGTCATTTGCCACAGCATGCATTCCTTACAATGTGTAGCAGCACTTCTCTATAAGTGCCGAGCTGCGTAGCTAGGCCGAGAGCATGGCTACCTCTGTCTTGAGAGAAAATAATGTGCATGATTTGTAACATTGATGCGGCCTTCATGTATGCCTCTTTTGGATCCTCAGATTCCCTGTTGTCTCTGACTCAATTTATATTCCGCCATCGCTCTCTGTCTCAGCTCTGCTAGGGCATGCCAATATTTGTTGAAACTGATTGGGAGCTCCTGCTTGAAAAGTCCTTCTGCAAGTATAGCAAAGGTCAGATTACCTCAATATCGCAACTCTATTCAAGACACTCAAAGGCATCTGAAGCAGAAAAAACGAGGATGTCTCACCTCCTATCTTGCAGCACAGCCAAGTCATTTGAAGATCATCATGTATGAAGCTTGCCGCAGCTTGGTACTGCCTGGGTAGCAGAGCGGCTATATCCAAACTCCTCAAAGTCAGAGTCCACGTCCTCCCACCCCTCCATGTCTGTTGTGGGTGACTGCTTTGGCTCAGAAGACGATGGACCTTCAACTGCGCAGGTGAGTCTGAAAACACTTGCCATATGCTATATATCCTGCCCGGCAGGCGGTGCAGACTTTTTTTGGGGCATCTATCTTCCATAGTCTGCTTGCAAATAGACTTGTTCTCCATGTTTGCCAACTGACCACGGAGAGAACGTCACGCTGATCTGCAGCCACTCACATAGGGCGCTCACATGATGCATGCAAACGACAAGGTACCATAGCAGCTGCGCGGCCACTAATCACAAGACTTGGCGAAGTCTTTCGGCCACAGATGCCGTTGTGGAGTGCGATAATGCTATTGCAATGTTGCAAAGTCATCTCATTGAGCAAGCTTGTACTTCTTTGCATGTTGCCCTAAGTTTGATTTCCGATATACCTGAGTCTTTTAAAGCATCGTGAACAGCCTCACATTGAGGGCTTGGCACCACCAGGGTGAGGCGCCTAGGTTGGCTCTTTGCTGGCAGGGTGTTGTCGCTAAGTAGTCTGTCAGTGGCGGATTTTACGTTGCCATGCCGCTCTTGTGAAGTCTTGGCGCACTTTGGTTCATGGGCCCCGCCGGGCACATCTGCACAGGTGCATACACATACGGAAGCCTGTTGCGCAAATGCAGCTTGCCATACATAGGCTTGCGTACCCTTCTATGAATTTTGGATTATTGCATATATAGCTTCCTTCAACTTGTGACCAATTGCAATGCTCCCCAAGATAGAAAGCTTGAGGCAACCAAGACGGCCTGACAAACGGGAGTGAAAGTGGAGCTAGCATACGCGTGGCCGGGGCAAGCCTCACATGGCCTCCACCATGCATGCATATGCATCCACTGGCAGCTCACCTTGAGTGATTGTCTCGTGCCTTACAGGCGTCTGGTTAAACTTGGAGCGCATAACATGGCCCCAGTTCTCTGTCGCCCTTGGCAGCTGCACTTCACCTAATTTGGAACCCACAATACGGCCCCAGTTCTTCGTTGCCTTGGGCTGCTGCACCTGATCCTGGCGAGCCTCCTTTTGTGGCACTTGCTTGGCTACAACTTCTCCTGCACACGCACAGGTGTCGATCATACGTCGCGTAGATTGTAGAAATAGATCTGACAAGTAGCTGTCCACCAAGCATGGCAATGTGATACTCAAGCCTAAGCAGTCAGCACAGCCAGCACTTGAAGGCTTGTACCTGTCTCATTCTTGCTGTTCTGAGGCGTTGCCCTTGAGCCTGCAGCACCAGCTGGTGTTTGGGCCACTTAGTACACATGCTGCGTCTTCATAGGTCTTGAGATGCAGGTAGCCTTGTTGTACATGTTTCGCTCGAGAAGGTTTTCACTTCTTACCTGGGCTGGGTGGTATGAAGCAGAGAGCCGCAAGAAGCCGTTGATACAGTACCTGCAGGGAGATTGGCACTGCATGCTCCATCGAGTGAGAAGTGCCGGGTAAGATGAACGTGCGTCTCCTATGGACCGTCAGTCAGCCCAATCAAATATCTGGACTCACAATGGGGCCCCAATAATCGCGGTTAGGGGGCAACCTCGGGCACCTCATGGGCAGATTCAAGCTGCCCAGGCTTGCCACATGAGCAGGTGATAGGTGTTGCTGAGGCGCCTTCGATGGCATGAGACCATCTTCTCTGGGTCAAGTATCTGCCCTTTCTGCAGTGGCCAGAAGTAACATGAACATTTTGCACTGTGTTTAGACACAGCCAGAGCACGCCATCAGATATAGGCTGTAGTGGACTGCAATCAGACGGAAGGAAGCCAATTTCTTCCCGACTCTTGTTTCTTCCCATTTACAGTGGGCACATACTTCCGTCACAAAGTCATGATCTGCTCAATGTTCCTTTGGCGTTGTGTTGACTACTAAGCCTTGGAAGATGCATTTGGGGATAGGACTCAGGCTGTATCAGCTAAGCTATCCACCTGTTCAAGTGCCTAGTAAACAGGTATTTTACTCTTACAGCGGCATCTGCCAGAGCAGTGCGTACCAAGCACGCCACAATCTCAGGGTTTGTGCTTGATTAATGACACCCCTGTATATGGCAACTCCCATGTAGATTGGATGCAGACAGTCATACATATCTGTAATGTTGGGCTCTGCCTCTGGTCTGTACTTGGAGAAAGTTCAGCACGTTTGCAATGCCAGTGGGATTTGTGGTGTTACTTTACTGTGCACATGGGCCATGTCAACCCCAAGTGATATTTGCAGTGCGGGAATAAGCCCATGTAGCCTCTTTACTGAGTTGTTCAGACCTTCCTGCTCTCTAAGGCCGCTGTTATTGCCTTATGGATGATTGTCATGTACATGGCGATTGTGACCATCCAAGCTGGACACTGACGATCTTCATACCCTTCTCTCATACCTGGCTCTACCGGAGGTCTGTACATTTGTATGCCGTACAGTGTACATCAGGTCGGGTCACGCACTCAGAGGGTGCAAAGCACCATGCTGAGTGCTTGCTCAAAACATACTGTAAAATGCTGCCACATGTTGTGCATGATTTGCTCTGCACCATTTCCATCTTGCGGTGTAGCCATGTCTCATGATGATGCCTCTTGCACGGCTTGGTCCGGATTCTTCCTGCCTGAACTCCTGCTCCCGAGCTGAATATTATTCCTCCTCTTCCGACTTGTCTTGGAGCTGAGCCGCCTAAGAAGCCTGAGTCTCCGGAAAACCAGGCTGTTGCTGTTGGGACACTGCAATGCTCTCCAGGGCTCCTGTCGCTGCTTCACGGATGATTTGCATGCATATGGCGGTATCTATCATGAAAAATGGACGCAGCCTTTCGTACCTCATTCTCATGTCAGGCTCGCTCTCAGATCTGTACTTTGAAAGATGCCCCATTACGTGCGCGCAATCCTCGGCATCTCTGCTGTTGGCTTGCTGTGCACCCTTGCTGAGAGCCTTCTCAATAGCGTCAAAAACTGCTGCCACATGTTCTTGAAAGGCCTGCTCTGCACAAGTGGGTTCTCGCAATGCTGCTACGCCCGTTGCTGCTGCCTCTTGCATTACCTTGATCTCTTCGATGCAGCAAGCTTGCTTGAGAGTTTTGTCCAAGGGGCTGCCGTTGAGCCAATCACCAGCTAGGCCCAGAGAGTAGATCTTCTGAAAGAACTCCACAGGAGGCGGCTGCTTCGCACCACCCTCTACACCAAAAGCACAATTTTCAGACCAAATTTCAACAGGATTGTGTCACGAGAATACACCTTGCCACGGACAGAGCCTGTTGAGGAAAGCATCACACCACTCCATTAGCCTCAGATCATAGTTGCACTATACGGTGCTTCAACAGTTGAAGGGGACGTATATACTCGTTTTATGCTGTGCATCGTATAATAAGAAAGCACCGTATACCCCAAATTTGCATGCAGTGAGATTGCTGAGCACCGTATATACTCTTATATATAGTACACCGTATAATACCCGTCCACCGTATGGTGCAACTATGCCTCAGATGGCTCACTCAGACACACACCTTCTACAGGAGGTCCTGTGCCTTCTCAGAGCCATAGATAGTGCCACTAGGTGTTCAGACCGGTGATAGAGCCTCAATAAGACAAGTTGGCGCAAAGCAAAGTTGAACATACCGCTCTGCTCTGCCACAGGAATTGGCGTGTAGGGTGGCATCCTCTCCATGTCCCCTGCATCCAGGGTACCTTTGGCTCTTGAGAATATTATGTCAGAGCTCAAGTGCTCAGCCAAGCTGAAGAACTTGCTAAATTTAAGGCTGACACAAGACGAGGCTAAAGCACACTCATTGCTCAAGAGCACACACTTTTGGAGAAACGGCACAGGCTCTCTCAGATTGGCTGTGAAAGCGTGTACACCCAAGGTACACTACCATGTATTGGCCTTATGCCAAGCATGTGAGCCCAATCTGATATTGTCATCTCACAAGTAGATAGAGGGCAGATAGGCTTGACGAGGAACTCTGGAGGGCTTTGCAAAATTACAAACAAGATGTCATTGCCTCATGAGGCTGCCGCAAAGCACAAATATGCCTTCCCAGGTCATCATGATGCAGAAGGCAGAACTCAGGAACTCACTAAGCAATGAATTTATCTCGGAGTCGCCCTCTCCAAGAGAATCCTCGCTGGCACTGTCTCCGGCAATCCGCCTTTTGCCCGAGCACTGTAACCATTCCCGCTCTTCAGCATAGCCGGGCACGCCTGCACAGGCACCAAACAAAGATGAGACCTTGCAATGCATGTTTGCCCCGTAGGTGCTAATGTCCCTTCTTGGGTTTCTGCAATCCTTGCAAGACCATGGAGCCAGGGTAACGTAGACCAAGCAAAAGGCCCTCTTTTCAAAACCTGCATTTAGATTGCTCACGGAGAAATCGCATCACGCATGCCTACGCCCAGAGCAGTGACACTATAGCTCCAAGTAGCAGCATCCTTGCAACATCACCAAGTAGCAACTTCAAGGCCCAACGCACGCTTATTTGATGCTGCACGCTCAGCTCTCACAATGCCAACAAACCACAGATAGGCATGTTTGGAATACCAGGATTGCCCATCATTTACTAATGGCCTTGAAGGAAGGTGCAACTATATGCAGTCAGGGCAGCCCTCTCCTAGCCTGCACCATGCACGACTCAGGTGGCCGGACAACGTGATTATGCAGCTCAATCAATGAAGGCGCTGGGATCTTTTCAAAGGGTTTTGTAGTGTCCAAGATCACCCCCAGCCCAGACGGCTGCTCTACATGATAGATGAAGTCCTCATCGTCCCCCTCAGAAAACATGTCCTCCCTTAAGCGCGCATTATTGTGCACCATTCCCCAGGAATTCCTCTACATACGCACGCGAGCAACATAAATAAGGGTCACACCTATTGAGAGCAATGTCATCATCGCATCATGGCGGCGAGGCTTGATGCTAATACGCGCCTCGCTGAAGTGGAGTCCTCAAGCTGCAGGGTAGTTACACAACACTACGGATTGACAAATGCCATGCGTCTCTACTTAGTATGTTGGCAGCCATGCACCATGGCAGTGTGCCCAAACTTACTTTCTTAAGCAACCTCAGCCTCGTCATCCCCGAGGAGTGCAAGACGTTGTATGGCAGTTTCAGGTGCATTAAGCCTCTAGGAGGTATAACTCACCGGCATGAAGGGGCTCTCCATGGATATCTTCCCAGCTGGCGAAAACTCGCCATATGCCATTGGCCATGTGGGTTCATCCTTGACCTCCTGCAAGCAAATCGGACAATGCTGGCCTCTGGATAACTTGGTGTCTTGTCACAGCGCTACGCGACAATCGCGGACAAAGAAATCACAGGTGGTACAAGAGCTCACCTCCTCAAAGGTGCGTGAAGCCACCTTAGGAGCGACAGCGCCCTCATCCGCACTTGTAAGCGCAGAATTCTCTGGCAAGAGCGAGGCGTGCTCCAACCAAGCGCTACCGCCAAGTCGATTTGCTGACAAGCATAGCGGCAGCTTTGTCTTTTGACTGTGCGTCATACTACTGCAGCGTCTAGCCTGCACATATGAAAATCCGGCCACTTGGCAGCCACTTCTATGGGTCAAGGTCTCACTTGCGATGCGTAGCTGCTGCTCTGCAAGGGCCTGTATCAAGAAGGGCTGTGATCATAAGGGCTCACGTCTGTAGCCTTCATCGGGGCTCTAGCCTCATCCTGAATCTCCCGCACCGACTCCCTGATTCGTGCAAGCTCTCTCTCCGCAGCTACCGCCCGCTTCTGCACAGTGACTGCTCGCTCAACACGTCACATTGGCCTCTGAGAGCACTGCATTTGCATGCGAGAAACGTGTCTTGAGCAACAACAAGCTTCCACGAAGATAGGCAATCCTCTAATGATGATGTTGTGCCAGCGAGTTTGACCAGGCACTTGGCGTAGCACCTCCTGACACCTCACCGAGCGGCCTGTGATAGGTGTCATGGCCATGATGCGGGTCTTGTCGCACCTGCCAATACGCTGCAGTAGGGTCTACATGGTGGTTGGGCCTCTCTAGCATCCGCTCAGACTGCAGTTTATCCTTTTCCGGTGTATCTTTTGGAGGCTCCTCGAACTGCAAATCTTGCAGCTTCCCTTCCTGCAGATGCCTAGCATATGAACAACAATGCCACCTAAAAGCTGCTACAAGCAAGTAAGCGGTTGTGCGTGTTTGGCTAAGCAAGATGCCTCGTCTCCGCAAAGCGTCACAGGCAGATGCGGTTTGGTGGCAAGGAGCGGTAACCACAGACTCCTGACGGAGCGAAGTCCTCAGGCTAGGACCTCAGACACACAGATCTTGCGGAAAGCTAATAGGCGTCTGGTCGAAGAGAATTTGAGCACATCAATGGTGTGAGCCAAGCATAAGTTAGAGACACAGTGCAAGCCTTAGTGTCCTCATCCTCAGAGGCAGGGTGGATCATGGCGGTTTTAGTTGCCATAGGCCAATCTGGCAGGTGGCTTCTTGACACTGTAGTCTGAACATGTTTTCTCACAGCTTTCTTCCAAGCTGGTGCAGCCCCATCATGTCCCTCTGGCCATTTTGCATCCTTTGTGATCTCCTGCAGGCACAACTCAGTGGTGTGTTGCATCTCTGACTGACAGCTGCAGTAAGCAGATGCTTCAAGCAAGTGCCAGGTGATGTGTGGCGTCACGGTGACAGCTCACCTCCTTAGAAATTATTGGAGGCCCTTCAACACTGGCAGCTACCTCAGCTGCATTTAGGAGTGCAGCCTCCTTGTCTTGTAAACATCCTAAGCTATCCAGAGGGATGACATCTCCTGCTGTGAAGGCACAGGTCTGAGGCCACTCTCATCACTGTGACGTATATACAACGGCTGACAGCTCAACAATGCAATGCTTCCAAGCTAGTTCTTCCAGCTCAGCAAGCTCACAGTATACATGACACAATGTGTCAGTAACATGGATGTATGTGCACCACCCTTGAATTCTTGTAGCATCTGTGCACCTCAGCTGGTCCGAATGACGCGAGTGGAGTCCGTTTGGAAGGATGGACAAGCCTATGTTCTGGGACGAAGCATTCAGACCCATCTTGCGCCAGTAGCCTTGTGCGGTCTTTGATGAAGGGCACCGAGCTCGTGATGACGCGAATCTTCACTCAGACACCTTGCAACCCTCATGTGCCCATAAATGAGCTGGCGCTCATTCTGGCAAGTGTGCAGCAGCTCGGGCTGCTTATGGGCAGCTGCAAGCCCAAACTGCCCACGCCTGCTGCAGCGGGACAAGAGACAACAGGCTGTAATATGAAATTGATCTCAGTCGCTCGCCCCTGCAGAGCCACGGGCACGGATGCCAGAACGCAGATTGAAGTTAGATGTGCTGCAATCATGCTAGCAGAGTCACTGAGGTACTGGAAGGGAATGGGAAAGCACAATGAAACCGAGCAGGAAATGTGCATGTCGTTTCAGCCTATGAATGCCCTGGGTTGAAAAGTGGTATTTTACAAGCCTTGGGAATGCCATCTAGTACGGGCTGGGGCTGTATAAGGAATTGAATTGCTTTTTGTCAATCAGGATGACAAGCACTGTGCGGCATTTGCTGCTACATGAAGTGACTTGCATTTTATTTCCAATTGCGCATGCAAAGAATTAAGGCATCCTTTCATAAATCTCTACCGTGCTCTAGTCCATTCTAGGCAAAGATGCCTTCTATCACCACAATGGTGCCCTTCTGCAGCCCTAGAGATTCACATACGCCTTCTTATAAGAGAGCGCCATCAGACGCACTTTGTCTCCTACGACCTGGTAATGTGCCTGTACCACCGTGTGACACCGCTTGGGTGTTGTGAGCATTGGACTTGCTTGATATGCCACACTTGACAGCAGCACTTTTAATCGTCTTCCCAGTGCTCCAAGACTTCTCTTGCTGTCTTGGAGATTTGATGCATATGGCCTGCAACTATCGTTCTGATGAATGCGGACGCCTTTGTGTACATCCGTGCCGCCAACTCTGTCTCTGACACACTGACTTCTCGCCAAATCTCCTTGAAGACCCCTTGGCCAATGCCCTTTTGCATGCACTGTTGGAACGCCTCCTCAAGGGCGCAATGCACTGCTATCACACCACATTCCGGAAGGACTGCTCTGTGCATTCTGCATCTTCCAATATCGCCACTCCCGTTGATGATACCTCTTGCAGCTCTTTGGTACTCTTGGCGCATTTTGCTCTTTTGAGAACATGGTGCAGGGCTTCAGACTGCCCGTTGGCTGTGGCAAGATGATATATCATTGGCACGAGATCTGCGGGCAGCCAACGTGTCTTTGCAAGCTGTACTGGCGCACATTGTGCATATGTGTTTGACTCTAGGACTTCCCTTAGATTGGCAAGGCTACGAGATCGGGTCAGGCCGGTTCACAGTTACTCACTGGTGTACGATTTGTAGTCATGCTAATTGACACACACCTGTTTCCTGATGCTCCCTACTTAAAGTTGCGTCTGGTCTCACCGCCTCTCCTGCATACATATGCCAGCAGCTCATGCAACATCTGACGTTGTAGCTTAAGTCTCGGGCCCAGGCACAGGTCTGCACGTGTTTGCCACAATCACGTAGGCTGTCCCCATATAGGTGGGCAAACCACAAGAATAGATGCGCAAGTACAAGCTGCAAGCTCCTCACAATGCCAAGCTGCTCTGAAAAAGCAGCATCTCTCGAAGGCATATCAGTGGCACATGCCTGCTATATTCCCTAAGTGGGTGATCTAGCTGAATCAGTCTGCCAAACAAATCGAGCGCCCTGCCAACCACACCAATGCGGCCATATCACATACAATGAAAAGACGAATAGACTGAGGACACCATAGATAGATTAAAGGAGCCTTGCAAAGACGCAAGGAGCCCATGGTCTTTTCATGCAATTGCTGCCAAGCCTCGACACATCACTTTGGGCGACACAGCAGGCAAGGGACCAGGTCCTCACCCGGCAACCTGGGATCTAGCCGTAGGTTTAATGGCCATTCTTGCGGCTTATGGAGGTCCTGGAGCCAATAAGGTTTGCTCTGCCCCCTCTCTTCTGGCGCTGTCTGAGACGACTCAAGCATTTTCGTTGTCTCCGCACGAGCAAGCGTCCGAGTAGGATCCTCAGCGGCAGAGGTGTGTACATTGGCCACCTGCCCCTTCACACATGCAAGTACTCATCCTCCTCTTCAAACTCCAAGTCAAGGTACGGCTCTTTCAGCCAGCGCGCGTTATCCTCCAGCACTCCTTGGGGCTCCCACTACATACACCTAACATGTCAGTGGTATTGCACCGCGATACTTCAGCAAGTGAGCGGCCCATGTCCGTAATATGCAACTTCATACGGTCAAGTGTGGCCTGCTGTAGCCGCGATAGGGCTATGGAGAACCCATTTGGCCAGCAACCAGAGTGGCACTACTGCTTGCAGTATCATCTTACGCAAACGGTGCTCTAGTGCAGTGCGGCACAAGCATCCCCATAGGATTCGCATAGGTGGCGGGAGAGCTCACATCCTTTAACGTGGCTGATTTCAGCTTGGTAGCAGCAGCTCCCTCAGCTAGGGCCACGGCTGCTGGGTCTGAGAAGCAGCACCGCAACTATAAATTTCTGGCCAGACCCCGTCAAGGTGAGTTAGCGCCTGCAGTGACCCGGACCTTCACCTTTTAAGTTTGCACACATGACATGATGTGCAAAACTCAGAAAAGGCTGAACATGATGCCACGATGGCCTCTGGCTGGTCTTAGTACGGGCAAGATCATGAGCCTTGGAAGGTAGCAGCTCTCGGAGCAATAGTGGGATTTGGGTGTCATGGCTATGCCGTATACCGTATACCGGGAGTGACGGGAACTATGAAGTGTACGCCCTAGGAAGGGGTTTATCAGCCGTTGAGGGCCTGCCCCTTTGATGTCTCACCTTGGAGGCTTCCTCTGTGTGGGAAAAGGAGACCACAGCAGCGGACAGTCGCGGGTACACCTCAAGGCTGGTGATATGCCCATACGAGTTTAGGATTTGGCGCATCCCATCCAAGAAGCAGATACCGTGCCGAGCCATGGCCTGAATGTCAATTCCCCAGATGAGTAGATGTTGCGTTGGTGCCGCTGCAGAACACCTATCACCGTTAGTGCACTTATATTCTCCGTTCGTCCTCAAGCTGACCACTACCGGTCCTGAAACGAAAAGTTGCATCAAACAAAAGGAGATTGCTATTTTGGCAATGCGGAAAGGTCCCTTGCTCATGTGGTGGTAACTTCAAGTTGCGCGGTGTTGTCAAGGACTAACATAATGCGGCTTCAAGCAAGGCTTGCCTGACTTTGTGCTGAAGAAATGGGACCATGGGGGGTCATCTCCTCTGGCCGGATCAGGCACCTCATTCGGGCTAGCCATCTGTGGCGTGGTGGCAGTGTCCCCACAAGGTGCTGCCTCTTTCTGTACATGCAGACCATCTAGGTGATATGCGACAATCATCGGCGATACATCACGTAGGTCATTTGATTGCCCAACCGCAAGGGGTAGCATCTCCTAGGAAAGTAACGGATGATAGTAGTGACATTGCATGAATGAAACCCCATAGGACTTCACAGCAGGGTACTATAGCTCACCGCTTTATGCGCAAGTAGCGACTGGCGGGTGGTCCTGGGTGGCAGTGACACATTGGTATCCAAATTGTCTTGCCTTTCACGATGCACGTCAGCCTGCATATACGAGAAGACGACATCATGCACATTTGCAGTAGTGAGATCAAAAGCTTTAAAATCCAACAATGCAATACTAGGCCATGGCTGATCGATGGTATAGCCGTGTGAGTTGTACCTGCCATTCCGCCCATTGCAATTCCGCCCATTGAGTGTAGTAACTCTGCTCATGAATCTCTGGGATATCTTCTCTCTTAGACGCCTGAAGCGCCTCCTTATGCTTGTCCTCTAGCAGGCGGCGCTCACGCTCCTGGCTCTTTCTAAGCTCACGATGCCTGCACTAGGGGCAATATTCCGCTCTCAAGGTTGAGCGCGCTTCAGCACACCCACATGCCACACCTACTAGTCAGTGGCGTGTAGCCCTCACAAACGTGTATGCATGCCCAGAGTGCACTTCTTCTCAGCTTACACTTGTTGAAGTATGCTTGTGTGCCGCAACATAGCTCAAGCAAGGACTATGCTACGATGCTCACATTTTATGATTTTTCTCCACGTTGTCCACCAGCCGATCTACCAATTCTCTGACGCGCCGTCGCAAGCCTTCCACTTCCTCCTCGCGCTCCGGAGCTTTTGTGGCCGTCGTCCCAGAAACCTGCAAGTACACCAAAATGAGCTGTACCTATGCCGCTCTCGGCGCAAGCGCTTTCTCGCGGGGCACTGATGCTCCCAGAGGTAATATTGAAAGCAAGATGGCGGCTTACATCTCCAGGGTAGAGTAGTTGTATCCAATGACCCGTTGCTGGGCGTTTGGTGGAAGGTGGCAGCAACAGGTCTGCCCCAGGTTTGTCCAGCACCGCACCGAATTGCTCACCCTGCACATACCATGTTTGCACCTGTAGCAATGAGCAGTACAACATTCACCTGTCAAGGTTGCAAGACCTAGTTGCAGCTTTGCATGGAGCTCATCATGATGTCAAGGAGAAACGAAGATCTTGGAATACTTACCGAGGCAGCCTTGGACTTGGCGTCATACAGCACAAGCTTCTTCTCTGCGGTGTCTGCCCGATCCTACAATGGCCTTGCTTTCTCGAGACATCACAATAAGATTTGTCGGATCTAATTTCTAAGAGATGCAAGCAGGGAATACATATTTGACAACACAAAATCACTAAACCCAGCTGCCAGAGGAGATGGCAAGTAACGGTTTTGGGATTCACTTTTCCAAGAGTGAGCTGTACTAAATGCGATTGGCTCATGCAACTTGCATCTGCTCATCAAGCAGACAATAATTTGTACTGCACCATGACTCATCGGATGCGGGGTGTACCGTCGACATAGCCAAAGCCACGCGCAGGCCCTCCTCACGGAGTGCAATGGCTCTCTGAAACGCCTCGCGCTTTTCTTCGCGTAGGTCTTTGAGCTCAGTCATCAGAGCACGTGCCCTTCCTTCGGCCGTCTTCAGCTCAAAGCTCCTGCACAGGGCACAATGGCATTGTCTGCTCTCAAGGTCTAGTGCTTTAGCGCCTCCACAGGCCACATCTCCTGGTCCGTTGCACAACATGTGGCTACTAGCGCTCAGAGATGGGTATGGGTGCTCAACATGCACTGCTCCTTAGCACTCATCGACTGCTGCATACATGCGTGTAGGACACAGGTCGGAGTAGTGGCCAAATAAGCTTTACAGAGCTGCGTAGGCAAGGCAAACGCCATGGGCTGTGATTGAGGGACAGCATGCTTTGGGGCTTTGAATTTGGGATCGAATTATGATAGTGTTAATTAGAAGCAGTACTAGCATGTAGTATACTATGATACTGGCTCACTTTATCATGTTAGCGTTGATCAGCTTCTTGGTCAGTTCCTCCTTTTCCTGTCGCAACTGTGCCACATCTTCCCTGCGGCTCTCCAGCCCAGATTCCTGCATATACATCAAACCTGTGACACATCCAAACCATAAGAGCTTGCAAGCCTTCCAACCCTTTCTCTAGATATATCAAGATACACATTATTATAATCAATACACAAGTAATGATTCATCAACAAGGTGTTGTCCGGCCTGCTTTTCAACTTGAGAGGGGAGATGCAATACTCCCATTGCTAGTCACTGACATGCAGCTCATCATGACTGGGTGATGCCTCCTTGGGTATCTTTGCTGATTTATTAGCTGCAGAGATGTCCTTCAGCGGTTCCACCAAGATACCGTCAATGAATACCTGTCCATCTCCCAGTGACGACTTGCTTAAGCTAGTGTTTGCGGTGCAGTTATCGGGTAATATGACAGCTCACCTCGATTGGGGCAGCTGGAATAACTTCAGGGGTGTTAGCTTTATTGGGTGCATCCATGGGTGCGTTTCCATTATGCTCTGCATGCCGTGACTCGCTCGTCTCTGAGATCTCCGTTGAAGTTGCGCCTACTCTTAGGAAAGCATAGGTGTAAGCTTTTAGGGCCAATTCTTTGTCGTCTCAGCATAATCCTTCCAGCGCAGCTCACTGGATAATGCACCTCTTTCAGCATACTAAGCGACCGCCCTCCAACTCCCGACACCGTCTGTGTATGCAAAGTGCTGACGCAGAAAGAATTACTGAAGAAGGAACTCACTTATGTCCTGAGATTTCACGCTTGACGAAGTCAGACCCATCTTGCTAAGGTGAGATTGCCGAGCTGAAAAGGAATACGAGGATCGGGCTTTCTGCTCTAGGTCGGAACCTGTCGAAACTTAAAAGGCCTGGCATTGCCTGACAAACCCTACATGAGCTGGCGCCATTCTGGCAGGGCAAGGGCGTTAGGCATAGTGAAATAATGCAGATTGAAGAAGTGTGAGATGTGAGGCAGGGCGGGCTGCAATCAAGAGTACAGTGCGTCCATATATGTTCATGATGTTCGGGGCAGCAGTGGATAAATGCTAAGAATGGCATCGATGGCCAGATATCTAGTCAAGGTACAAATATAGCACAAACCCTCACCATGTCAGTGTGCTTCATTCATTGCATCATCCATCTACTAGGTATACACTCCAGACTCTGGTACAAGCTGTCAAGGTGGCGAGGTGCATGCCAAGGATTCAACAACACTTTATCTTGTTTAGCTCTTGTTGACTGCTACAAGGTTATGCGATTGCCTTCTATGTGCACGGCATGCAGCTCCTTAAAGTGCAGCTTTTGACATGAGACTTTGGCTATGTGCAACAAGCAGACTGGTGCAGCAATTCTGTTCCTCCACGTCCCTCCAAGGCTTGTGTTGCTGCCGCAGATATTCCTCTTATGGACAACGCAATCGTTTTCCTGAAAATGTCAGGGCGCTCTGTGCTATGATACATATATGCCATGAGGCCAATCCCCTCTTGGCCATCTTCCTCCCAGATGTAGTCGAACAGCCATTTGCCAATGCCCTGCTTCATGCATTGGCGGAGAGCCGCCTCAAGGATACGGTACACTGCTGCCACTTCTTCCTGAAGGCACTGGTCTGTGCATGTGTCACCTTTCAAGATTGCTACGCCCTTTGCTGATGCCTCTCGCAATTCTTTGGTTATGGTGATGCACTGCGCTTCGCTCAAACAGGAGTGAAGCCCTCCGCTTTGCTGCGCAGCTACGTCAAGACGAGCGATCATCGTCGCAAACTCTTCTGTCAGCAGCGCGTTTGGTAGCGCGGCAAGATCTTGCAAAATCCTTCCTGAGGAAAGCACAGCATACTCATGATCAGACTGTATTACTAGAGGCAAAACACACGTCGTTGAACCCAACCATGTCTGCCACTTAATTCTCATGTCAACGCTTCGAAGAAGTATCTATAAGAGCACTCTCTATTCGACAGATATTATAGATGTTGGGCCAATGCTTTGCCTTTCTCGAAATACTCGATGCAATGTTTGCACGATGCCTACAGCCTGATCCTTTCAGCGCATCCAGCTCATTGTATACTATCACTGTACCGACACAGACGCATTCATTGGTGCGATAGGACTCACCTATCTCCTGAGGCCCCAGGTTGGGAGCATGCAGCTCCCTCAGCAGGTTAGAAGCATTCAGCTCCGTCATGGATGATCTTGCTGATATGCCGGTCACCACGGTGGCTTCTCAAGGCACTTGAAATTAGAGCGTTGAAAGCGACGTCACCGAAATCGGAGTAACGGGACTCGCACGCAGGGTAGCCGGCACCGTCAGTCTATGCATCGCTTTGCGTGATGCAAGCGGGACGAGAGGCGGCCGCTGCCGTGGGGCTCCAGTGCCGGTGCCGGCACGGCGCTGGGACGTCAGCGGCCCGTGCACGTGGAGCTTACGACAGCCTTCCCGTGACGCAAGCCGACTGGCGAGGCCCTGTGCCTGGGAGAACACAGGCATTTGCCTGTCACGAGAAGACACAGCGGGTGCTGCGATGCCGTGGACCGGCAGGCTACTGCATACCATGGACTGACAGCTGCCACTGGACAGGCAGCTGCACCTTTGCAACCAGATCGAGCCAGCTAGAGTCTTATATATTTTCTTTTGAGAGCATCACTGGCAAGCTGCAGTCTGTCTTATTGCCTGCATGCGACGGTTGGACAGCATGCAGAAGCACTGTGCTTCCAAGCATCCTGCCACACTTCAGCACTGCTCAGCACACATTGCATGCGCTGATCTTCCCCAGCAGCTCACACATCTTTACTATGGGCTTCCACATGCCAGCTGTGGCATGCTCTTACCAGCCAGCCTGCTAGCGCACAACATGGCTTCCGTGATGCTGCTTGCATCATGCTGTGGCCAAGGTCCATCTGACCTCTGATTTACGGATGCTGCACATCTGCGGGTGGCTCTGATATGCACTGCATGAGCGCGGCCTTGCATCACATTGTGAGTGTGGCTTCACAGACTCACAGAAAGAGGCATGCAACACTGTTCCAGTTAGAGCGAGCAGCATGCAGCAATACATGCGACATGGTGTAGCGGTACAGCACCAGAGGTGTTGTCCTAGCTGTACCGTACTGCAGTGACTGCAGGATCATCCAACCATGCATGATGCTACCAACTAAGAGATACAGGCCTTTGCATGGAAGTAGACCATTCTGCCTAAGCGCTCTCCACACCCGGTGCATCTTACATGAAGCTCTCAGAAGAACGCACCCTCATGGTCTGTGACTTGCCCTGCACCTCTTGCAACTCCATTATGCTGCAGGGCTGCTGTGTTTTGTCTCTCGTCCCGTTCAGCACTGAAAGGTCCCCGAGTACTGTTGATTTGAGCTGTTTTGCCAATGTTACTCCACTGCACTAAGAGATACAGGCTGCCATGCCAGCATCTTCTTGGCAGCTGGAGGATTGATGGCCTCTGTACGCCTGTGCATTGCCGTGAAAATGTCAGGGCGCTCAGGTGCTACTAGCAGTGCAGCGCTGTCATGAGCGGCATGCTTGTAGCGTGAGCACGCTTCGCTCCATGTTGAATGAGCTGCAAGATAGTGTGTGACATCCACGCTAGCAAATAGCACAGGTCTGCAAAAATGCTGCTGCTATGCAGTGTATCATTAAAGCCAACATTTAACAGTGTCATGTCACATAGGCCTAGAATACGCTGCAGATGGCGACAGCCCTGCCAGAAAGATTGCATTTATGCAGTGTGTGCATTACAAAGTCTACTTATATGCCAGCATTGCTGCGTGCTCAGCATGCTCTGAAGATATGCGATTGCAGCGTTGAGCGAAGAACACCACTGCTGGACATGGCATATGGGAAAGACTTGAATGCTGAAAGCGGGTTCTATGCATGGCATGGCCTTCACCTGATAGCAAAAATGTCAGAGGGCTGTGCTTCTGGACCTAATTGCAGAGATGGCTGGCAGCATCAACCATTGCTTCTCCCGCGCCTGGTGTGCGAATGGTATGAAATGGCCTTAACCTGAGCTGCACAGCACAAATGCCCTGCTCAGCAATTGCTTCGTAGATGAAGCCTGCAATGCTTGGTATCCGATCTGAGTCTGCAAGAGCTCTTCTCCAAGTCAAACAAGATCTTGAAGGATGCTGAGGTTGACATTTCTGACAGGCTTGAGTTGCACGGGTTAATATCACATGGCAAAGGGCTGCCCACCAGGGCCACAGGTTGCATTGGCATCCTTCCACTTTGCAGCCTGCGGGAAGCCTGCTACAACAAGCATACCCCTGGTGCAGCTGCCCTGGGCCTGCTCTGCATGTCTCTGCTGATTTCGACCAAATCCCTCAGCTGTCTGCACGCAAGGATGCCATTCTAAGCAGCTCCAAATACTCCCCAATACTCCTGAGCTCAGTTTGTCACTGCAATCAGACCTGCTGTTCTCACGACTTGCACCAGCCAATACCTAATAACGTGTGTGCGAAGGCTCACTCATGAATTGTGCACTGTCATGTGACAGAGTGCTATATGCCAGTCATAAGCAGGACAGTCCAGAGCATGCTACAAGTCATACCCTTCTCAAGAGCTCAAGGTGCATATTTGATCTTCTTACTGTGCTGTGCATCTTCTGGGTGGGGTAGAGCTAGCCTGGTATTCAGGCCCCAATGCTCAGCAGGCTGCCTACTGGATGTATTAGTGTGTTTGACTGTGAGACTTCTTGTAAAAGAGACTTGCCAGAGACCATTCTAAACAAGATATCCACGGCAGCTAACAATTATCCTTGTCTTTGCAAGCAGTGCCCCCAAATTGCGCCTGCACTGTTGTCTCTCATCATTCTCTGTCATATGTACGAGTATCTCAGCTACTCTGAGACAAGCATCATTCAACAGGGCAAGGCCCTGCGCACAAAGGAGATGCGTCATTGCCAATCGGTGATATGCACCCACCTGTGACTGATAAAGGCAGAGCAGCTTATAACCTGGTACACCTGAGCGTGCTGTACTTCAACAATTGATCGCAAGGTGCATGATTCTCCATCTGCGCACTGCTGGCAGCGCTTCTTGTTAAGCACGCTTGTGCTTTGCCGTCAGTGACTCGGCCGGGCCTGCACATCTTCGACAGCCTGTACAAAGACCTACAGAACTGCAGACGCTAAAGCATTCCCTGCATTTCTTTGGGGTTCCTTGTAGGGCTATGAGCAGTTCTGAGAGTCAAGCAAGTTGTAAGTGCTGAGGGTTTTGAGATGTCTAAGGATACTGAGCGTCCTGGTCCCGGCCTTCCTAGGACACACATAAGTCCAGGGGCTCGAGAGAAGCTCACACAGCACCACGTGGTGCACATCATGCTGATGGCCGCATGGTAGACTCTGAAAGCGCTGAGAGCCTGTATGCACTACACTAGTAATGCAGGACATACCAGCAGCTGAGCTTACCTGCAGCAAAGCATGCCCCTCCTTGCTATTTAGGTGCTTGCGCTTCTGATGAGAGCTTGCACATTATTCTCAGGTCCCACTAGGGGACCGCAGAGCGCTCACGCCAGTCAATGATCCTAGGATGTTCTCCCTTGCAGCAGAGTGCCTCGTATATGATATGTCTGCCAGCCTCCAACCTTCTCTCTCACCCTCATGCCACCTACATGGACACAGACAACGCCCATCACATGCACAGCTGCTGAGGAGCACAAGAGACACCCATGTGGGCACACACACCAGCCTTTGGCCTTGGGCTACCTGTTGACGTGGCCTAAATGTCACAAAGTCCTTCTCGAAAGCTTTGACTGCCAGCTGCAGCCTCGTACTCTCGCAGTGCTGCACACAATAATATCTGAATCATCTCTTTACAGCATGATGCCCTCAGCCTTCAGATTTCTGGCAGGTCTGCAAGCAGCAGGTGCGGCTGAATTGAGGCTGAAATGTGCAGCACGCGAGATATAGGTCTCGTGTTTGCTGCTGGCAAACAAGCAAGTGTAAGTTCATGCCTGCTAGCGAAGCTCTCGGTGCTACATTTACTCGGTATAATCGGCCTCTGCAGGGCTAGGTGAATCCGGTCTGCCTCTACTCTCGCTCCGTTGGTTGCCGCTCAAAGCTTGGGATCGCGCTTCGAATGCTGCTGGCTTCTTATTTTTCTCCGAGTGTTGCTCTGTCTGTGCAGGTTACAGTGCCGCTGCGTGCAGGTGGAGCTCTCGACGAACTCGCGTCACGCAGGCTGCACGGCTCGGCGTTGTGGCAGTGGGACTCTCGTGGATGCAAAGGCAAGCAGAGTGCACGCACAAAGACAGCGGTGTGGGCCTCACGGCAATCGGCCGGGCCAGTACGGTTACAGTGGCTGCACGTGGCCGAGGTGACCTGTCGTTTCACGCAGCAGGCCCTCGCCCCGTGCCATTCCTATTGCAGGCCGCCCACGGGAGCCGCACGGCACAGGCGGCCCGGCGTGGGCTCTCCGTGCTGGAGCATAGTGCGCGTGCTCACGGTAGTAGGCCTCCGGCCGTGGGATCTCTGTGACTCCGATTTCGGTGACGGAAAAGAATGGTATAGAGCTCAATGCACCGTCCTCATTCCGACTGCTCGCTGAAAAATGGGACCATCGACGATCATGCTGTCGGAAGGCGGCTGCAGCTCATTGCCTGGGAGGCATAGCGAATCTGTCCAAGGGTGGAGATCGCTTAAATGATGCTTTTGAGATCCCTGTATGAGTTGGCGCTCGTTCTGGCAAGGCCAGGGGGTGTAGACACATCTCGGGCTGGTGATGGGCAGATGCAAGCTGCCGAGCTTGCTGGTGTTTCCCGGATACTGGGTGATTTTGTCAGCTACTGAGAGAGACCTCGCTAGATCCACCCTTCTGAAGAAGTGTGAGACCTGTAGCGAGGTCTGAGCAGGGAGAGCCATGATTGGGACGTAGTGTATGTTCACACATATGGCTTAACGTCCAGGTCAGCTAAATGGCACATGCGCAGGATGGCAGGTGGCCAGGCCTCAACTTAATGCAATCAGAAGTTCCCACTTATGAGCGCAAGGTCGAAACACTGCGTTGAAGGTGCAAGGAAAGCGCCCTGGATGTAGCGCCGCGCGGCGTAAAAATATGCTATGATGGTATGGCTCAATCTCCAAGTCAGCAGTCTGATAATCAGAGGTAACCATGCACTGTAGAGAGACACGATCAACGTGTTACATCTGATAAATCAGCACAAAACTGAGCAGGATTTTTGTAGAAATCAGGTGTGACAGGTTGCAAATCAGTCTCTCAGTCTTGCCACAGGTGCGGGAACTCATCACCGATTGCGCATCATGCCTGTCCGTTCTTACAAGTTCATGGGATTGCTAGCACTGCATGCATCGCATAAAGCTGGTCCTGCTTGAAGAGCTGCCTTTTGTCAATCATGATGATCACTTATAAGACTTTAGTCATGAAGATACCCGATTGGTTCAGCAATTCCAAATCTATGCCTCTCCACTTAGTGGCCCCTGCTGCTGTAAAGCAGATTTGCATTTGAACCTTGCATGTCCAAATCAGCAGCGCATCTCTGTGTATAAGATGCCATGAGCCTGCTGCCGCAAGCGGCTTCTCTGCCATCTTTCCACCATATATCCTGGAATAGCCACCGCCGGTGATGCAATGGCAAAGGGCCTCTTTGAGGGCACTTTAAGTGGCTGCCGCCTCATCCCAAGGGCTTGTTGCCTGCAGGCGTCAGCTTTTAGAGCCGCCATGCCCCTTAATGATGCCTCTTGCAACCATCTTGCTCAAGATTCTGCAAGGCTTGGGCTGCTATACTACAAATTGCGCTCACGGACATTGCAATTGTTTCTTCGAACGCGGAGGGTTCCTCAGTGTTATAGTACATGAGCACCATAAAGTCGATTGACTCTTGGCCATCTTCCTACCAGATCCTCTCAAACATCCTCCTGCCAATGCTCTTCTGTATACAGTAGCGGCGAGCTTCGTTGAGGGCGTGGTCCACTGCTGCCACTGCTTCCTGAATGGACTGCTCTGTGCAGGTACCACCTCGCAATGTTGCCAGACTCTCTGATGATACCTCTTGCAGCTTTTTGGCTATGTCGATGCATTGTGCTTCCGCCAGACAGGAGTGCAGCCCTCCGCACCGTGCTGCAGCTGTGCCAAGTCGAGCTGTCATTGCTAGGAACTCCTTTGTGAGCACGCCCGGCACCACACCTTGCGCAAGAAAAGCAGACCCCAATCATCGTAGTTTGCAATATACGACATACCTCTGCAGAAGCTGACGAATTTTGTCAATATCACCAGCTCCTTTAGCTCATATTGAGTCAAATTGAATCAATGCGTGGTGCTGGAAGCTGCAAAGCCAGGATTCAAGGCCATGTCCATCAAGGCCTTCACACACCAGGACAGCAGTGATGGAGTATCCCACCTGTTTTCTGTTGCACCCACCATGCAGCCTGCCAAGCATGCCAGTCCACTGGCAGATCATCGCTATATGGTGTGCTTGTGACGGCCCCTGACACCCGGTGTAGGAGCTGGAGCCCGGACAGGGTCCAAGAGGCCAGCTTGTTCAACCCTCTGTGATGTGTTAATCTCGCCATCTACAGAGCTCGTACCAAAACGGCAGTCGGTACGTCAGCCAGCTCAGAGAGTACTCTTTCGCCTGCAACACTTTCTAATGTCCTGGGTCTAGGAGGTGGGCCTTCTGCTATTCTGGCACTGGAAGGAGATTTCGGCACAGCCCGGGCAGATGCTGGGCAGCTGCAAGCCCCAGCTGCCCAGGCCTGCTGCGGGGCCTTGTTCTGAGTAGGCCATGGTCTGCCGGTGCTGATGCAGTCCATCTAGCTTTAGCAGGTGGAGTATCGATTCACGTATGCATGTTATTGACCCTTTGCAACTCTGCTGGTGGATTGCCTGGAAGTGGTGAAGCTTACATCTCAGGCTCAGGGCGTGCCCTTCTGTCCCTCTTTCGCCCCGCAACACACAACCACTGCCTGGCAAGCCGCTTCTTGTAAGGCCTGCCAAGATGTGATGGGGCAGGCACCTCCGAGGAAGGACGCCAAGTACTTGGAAGATCTGCTCAGGAAGCGCCTTGAGTTCGTAAAACACCTCAACACTGATCTGCGATGCAATAAAGGAGTCCTGGCGCAGACAGTAGCCTCGTACAGCGACATCCTTGATGGTGCGCGTCCATTGTGCAACATTGGAAGTAGCCCAGTGCCGTCTCATGGATCGCATCTGCTACCCTCGGTCATCCCATGAGGCCGTCTGGGAAGAGAACTGAGCACGTCTGAGTGTATGCTGTGTGTCTTGTGCAGAGATTCTCACAGACATTGCAGTCCAGTCGCACCGGGCTGTCAGGACTGGCATGGTATGCAAGCCCTTCCAAAGTGCAGCACAGGAGCATTCATTAATTGCTAGCTGCTCACTCACTCTGGCCTTTGAGGACTGTTGCATGCGCAGATCACAAAGGAGACAGAGGCGTCCAAAAAGGCACTGACTGCACCAATAGCCGGCCCGCTGCTTCCTGTGGTAAGGCCTCATGTCCAGCCTTCAAGCCTTGCAGGCCTCAAACCTGGGCTGGGATGTAGACTGTCATCTGCTCAGCAGCACAGACGCTGTAAGCGCGACGCGCTGCAGAGCACGTCACAGCTTACAGCAATATCTGTGTACCAGACCTTGCTCCTGTGCACTGCATGCTTCCTGCGTACTTTTCTGCATTGTGTACTGGGCGGGATGCTGACACCGCTGATGATGCGCGATACAAGCCGGGGGAGAACGCAGCATGTCGTATCATAAAGACAGTGTTGATAGACAAGGTTTTGCTTGCGCTATATGAGCGGAAGGGTGCTAACACTGCTGGTGCTGTGCAGTATCAGCCGGGAAAAAAGGCTAAGGTGCCCATCCTGGATGTGTTCGGCCATGTTGTGAGCCAGCAAGCGCGCGAGGAGGTGTCCTGCATGCACTGCAGCCGGCGCATCGCTGCCTGCAGGCATGCTCCTCTCCCCGCCTCAAGCATGCAGTGTACATGACGCTCACATATCGATTCCTCTTTGCTGTTTGACCAGCACCTGCATGTGGAAGCTGTCAAGCAAGCGTACAGCAAGTGATAGTTCATGACCGCGTGCTATGACAGAGGTGTACGTGATGCCCTGATGTCAAGCCTCTCGACTGTTCCAAGCAATCACAATGCATGCAGCAGTGATAGCTTGTGAGCACATGCTGCCCATGAGGGTCTGCACCTGAGGGTCTGCACCTGTGCTTATGGAAAGACTTGAGAATTCAGAGCTGTGGTACTGTCCGCAGGTTTGCGCCGCACCTGGAGAAGTGCCTTGGAAAGGGGAGGAATGCAAGCAGACTGGCAAGCCGTAGGGCCAGCAATGTCTGAGTGACCCTGCAAAGCACAAGCATTGCTGGGTCACAACAGCTTATACTGAAGGACGATACCTCTGAGGATCCTGGCAGCATCAAGCTCTAGCATACAGCAGAAATTTTGCATTACATGTGTTGCCTGCTTGCGTTCCAATTTGCAGCTGCATCCAAGTCATGCCTTAAGCCAGTTACAAACAATGAGGCTGCTTGCATCTGCTAGAAGATTCAGTGAGCTGCAGTCCCTCCATGGATGCTTGAATGACACTGTCTGTGTGCTGATTTACACCATTTACATTTTAGCATCCTCCTGGGCATTGTATCACCTCATGAATGCGTGCAGCTTGCTCTAGTCTTCTGAGGATGAGCATGCAATCTGTAGCCTAGGAGTTCTGAAATTTTGTCCCGTTGTTTGCACAGTAGGCTCTGGCAGCATAGGCCTGACAGGAAGATCACTTGCCAGCAAGGCTGACAATGTTGCACAGAGCTGCAGCTCTTGCTCTTCACAACGAGCTCTCCGCGCAACCATGCCAGTAAATTCTCAGCTGCACAATGACAAAAGCAATTCCACCCGAGGTCCTGTATGTCCCGTTGTCACCCTCTGCTCTAGATTTGTCTGTCAATGTTCATACCAGTTGAGCTTGGAAGCAAGTTTCCAGCTCCTTGGCTCGAATCTATATGCCTGCCCAAGAGACTCCTAGCAATGCTCTCTATCTCTGCATTTGTGCATCCAGACTGGCCGCATGGGGGATGCTCTGTGCATCATGCGCTTTTTATGACTTTATCGTGGAAGGCTTTTGCAAACTCCAAGCCAGAGACGCTGCAGCGTCCCAGAAGGCTCTGGGCTATCTCCTCCTGTCTGGGCCGCCAAAGTAGCGCCCGAGCGCAAACCCCAGCAGTCCGCAGAACGTGCTGCTGGCAACGAGGGTGAGGATCGTAGCGCTGCGAATGTCCTTGTACTTCTGCAAAATGACGCAAGCCAGTGCTCAGAATCTGTGTTGTGAGATGACAGCCAGGAACAGGGCTTCCTCACTCAAAGCTGATGTGTTGCCTTTGAGACTTGCAGAGTTGAAAAGCACCCCCTTCAATGAGCATCAATCCAAGAGCTGAGGAAGGAGACCAAAGAGGGTAGCAGAGGCATGCATACCTGCTCAAAGGGCTCAGTGAGGCCCTGCATGAGCACACTTCGTCAAAATCACGCAGGGCTTGCCAGGCGCACTGTTGGAGCTGCCGTGTATTTCTGTGACTTGAGAGGCTGCTGGATGGAGTGCTGCACAAAGCTTTCCTGAGAGCATGACTCACGACTCAGCAGTCAGATGAAAGGGACCACGAGGAAGTTCACTTGTCGGGCGTTCAGCTGGGGCGCCTCACCGCTACAAAGGGATCCAGCACAGGGCCGAGGAAAGGGTCCACGCCTTCCAAGTGCTCCTTGCTCTTCGTGGCGTCCTCATCACCACTCTCAAAGCTCACCCTCCCTGCATGCACCCGGAGCTCATCTGCCTGTGTCCTGGGAGACAAGCTTCAGGAGCGCTGAGACCTCGGTACCAACTCCAGCTTGGTCCAACTTCATGACCACAGTACAGGTCAGGTTGAGAGGAACATGAGGCCGGCTTGAGGCCTGTATGATCAGCATCTGGGCTCAGCAAGTTCTAAGGGGTCCCTGGGTGAAACCAACCACCTGGTGGATTGTTGGGTATCAGTAGGGCATTCAAGAGCTGCCTCCCGACGCTGCAATGAACATAAAGGCAAGCCTCAGCGGCTGCAGAGGTCCCATCATACACTTTAAGTCAGGAGGTGAAGTGAGCAGTTCTGTGTTCTGTGGGACATATTCACCTTCGTCCTCTCTGCTGCAGGTAGGGGGCAATGTCAGAACACTGCGAGGTGTATTCAGCGTACAGCCTCTCCTTCACTAGAGTCTCTATAGCATTGAGCTGCTGCTTTGCATCTAAAAGCGTGCTCTTTGAGAGCTCCTTCCAGGTCGATGATTCTCCTTTTTCGTCAGGCATGCTCTATGCACCTTGCTCAACGTGTCTCGACAGCGCACATCTAAGCTTCGAGCGTAAGGCCATCGAGATGAACACGCAATGCGAGAATTGCCAATTGTAGGCAACCAGCATACAACCCCATTGATGACTCATCACTTTGACCCAGCTTCTTGATGTTCTGCTACGGCACTAAATTAGTTTACAGTGCCGGTATTGCAATCTGTGCTGTACCTCAGAACTCATCTGACTTTGCTTGATGACGATACGGTCTCTAACACTTCGATAAGGCCCTGATCCCAAGCTTGCTGCAGTATGGGCAGAGACATAATGACCTTCTGAGGTCAGCAAATCTCAAAGATGTGCTAGACATCAAGTGTTGCTATCCACAAGTAATTTGCAGCCACCACTGGCGAGCGCTATGGCTGATATGTTTGATGCCTGCCTCGATCTGGAAGACCAGCACATTAACTCAGGTCGTGCTGAGGGTGTGAGGTGCGAACTAATACTACGTTTTGCATGATTTCAGCTCGGGATTGGAGAACAGGGCGCAAACTTGCCTCATAAGCCACTCAAGGTAACCACTGTAGCATGCTAGCTTGAGGGCAAGTGGCCTGCAGAGATGGAGAGGCTGCAGGGCTTGAGGAGGGCAGGGAGCTTGGTGAGAGCAAGGGGCAGGAGATAGGTGCAGAAGTGGGGTTCTACGCTGGCTTCTCTCAGGTACCATACATCCACTCTCTGCACACATATCAGGTTTGACCAGTTCTGTCAGGGATACAGGGAAGAGAAAACACTTGCTGATCAAGCGATGAGCCTATGCAGGTGTTGAGGGAAGCATCTGAAGACTCAGAAGCCTTCGGCCGTGTGTCCAAGCAGGCGCAAGCCTTGGAGAGCATAGCAAAGGCGTTCCCTTTGACAGATCCCCAGGTCAGCTCAAGAGCCAACACACAGCCTCACTCCTTACATATTGACGCACACCTCACTGCACTGTACTAGAGGCTCACGCACTCAGAAGCTGAGTGGGGATGTACAGGACGAGAGGATGCAGGACATGATGGTGGATCTGAGAGGGAAGTTCAAGGCGATTTGCGCACGTCTGGGCCTGCCAGAGCAGCTGCAGCTCGCTGCAGTGGGCTTGACAACAGAAGTTGCAGTGCGGCCATCTTACGACTTCTGAGCGTTGCCCCAGAGTCAGCTGAGGCACATCAGCGTTTGGCGGGCTGCCCTTCGAGGAATCGCACACAATCAAGGCAACATCACAACCTCTGGAGCTGCACGAAGAGAGGATATCTAAGCGGGTCAAAGGACTGCTCACTGTGCAAGCATAGTGCACAGAAGTCAGTGCGCACCAAGGCACACCGTTGCTTTGAAGTGCTACAACCCTTACATGCTTTGGTTGGGGTCTGCCCCGTAAACATGCCACAGTATGCCTAGGCATGAGTAGACAGGATGCCTCATGTAAAATGGATGAAAACATCATCCAGCTATGACTACAGGTATATGTGTACACAATCTAGTTGATCTGGATAAGCCTGGCTGAGGCTGCATGGCTGCGCAGCATGCTCTATGTACCAGCCTGTCCAAATGGTGCCATGGCACTTTTGGAGGCATGATGGTATCTGAGGCCTTTGTAGCAGCACAGCACAGGCTTGCCTCCGCAACTAGTCCTGCTCCAGGTTCAACTCCTCAAAAGGGGGCAGCATTGCTCCATGTTCCTGTCTGTGAAAGAGTACTCAGGGCACACACAACTTCATCCTGCCAGCCTTGTCTTGGTCAGTTCTCTTTCAAGCACAGCAAGTCTTTTCACTGCTTCAATGCAGCAAAGTATCCCTCTTTCAGGCGACCTTCCACAAATGCTCTCTTGCTGCTATTCCCAGCACGCCCTCTCATGCAGCAGTGGCTGCTGGCTCACTCAGATCAAACTCGAGCTCATCCTCCTTCTCAGCCTCATCCTCCATAGCCTTGACCTCGTCCTTCTCTGCATACACCTCGTTGATGTCCACCTCTCCTCCCGTCAGCTTTTGTCTCGTCTTGGCCTCGATGTTCCTGCAGCGCAATGCCCCTTATCCTCAGCTCTGATTGCAAAAAGGGCTCACAGGCTGGCTGGCAAGACATGTCAAGACTGCTCACTGCCACTGCCACATGGGAGCAAGGTGGCCACCCAGTGCCAGACAGGAGATACCATGACTTATTTGCGACAGCTACAACATGGTCGTTGCGTATGGAGTAGATCGCATGGTCCACTGAGCAAGGTCTCTGCGCTCACTTACATTCTGCAGGACGAGCGCACAGAGGGTAGCAGGGAGCCAAGTTGATGATCCACAGTAGTCGGCATGTGGCATTGAGGAGGCTTACTGGGAGAGGTCTTTGCGCTCGTCCAGCTCCTGCAGGGTCTTCTCGCGCCCCTGCGCCAGGCGCTCCTCCCCGTAGTAGTACCAGGAACCCTTCTTGGTCACAATGCCCACAGCCTCCGCAGCGTCCAGCAGGCACCCCTGGCTGGAGATGCCTGACCCAAACATGATGTCAAACTCCGCCAGCTTGTACGGCGGGGCCACCTTGTTCTTGACGACCTGCAGATATATATTCCCTATCAACGAGATGCCTTGCACTGTGCACTAGCATACCACATTGTCACTCTGCTTGGCCATTGTCGTCCCGCTTACATCTGTGCACACATCCAGAAAGCGATCATTGAAAATACTCACTGCGAATCTACATCATCGGCTGCTGAGGGACCAGCGTGAATCAACATAAGGTAGACGACGAGCACAGCTGCATGCTGAAGAAAGCAAGAAGCAGGCCCACCTTGGCCTTCACACGGATGCCGATGCTGTCGCCCTTTGAGCTCTCCTGCGTGGCCTTCCGCCGCACTTCCAGGCGCACTGATGCATAGAATTTGAGCGCGTTGCCTCCTGATGTCACCTCTGGGTTGCCATATATGACCCCAATCTGCAAGGCAAAGTGTACGTGAGCCACCTGTAGTATCTGCACTTTTCTCGTTCACTTACAGCTGTCCAAACTCTGCACGCTCCATGCTAGAGCCCTACTTGTTGCCGCCAGGCTTTTTTGGCAGGCTGTGAGGGCTGTACGATGGCATGTGCACTATCTCTTTCAATCACTGCTCCTGGAGCATTGCTCTTGATCTGCATAACAACATCAAGCAAGACAAGCCTCCACTATCACGACTCGAAGGTGTTAGCGACACCCTGAGTAGTGATAAGAGAGTCTGTAGCAAGCTTAAGGCAGTCTTGAAGGTTGGGATTCTCTCCTTAAGACAAATTGGGAGCTCTTCTCACTCTGTGGCACTTCATGTGGCAAACGGCGTGTAGAGTGGGGCACTGACCTTATGTCTGAGCTGATTGAGGAAGATGACGGTGCAGTTGCACTTTGAGGCGTTGCCTGCAATCTTCCTGAGCGCTTGGCTCATGAGCCGCGCCTGAGCGCCCACTGCCAAGGCACACAAGGATGGTCAGCACATGGTCAAGGCACAGCAGCATTCTTGTGAAACCACCTGATGCCATTACTGCAAGTCTGTACTCATCCAATAGTACATTCCCGCGTGTACCAACAAGCAGCAAGGGCAGAGGGGATCAAGCCGTGCAATGCCACACTCGCCCTTCTGCTTACATTAGACACAATAGAACGCTCAAATGAACCTCAAAGGTCTGATGCCGGACCGTGCACAAACACAAGGAAAGGGCCCTCCTCCTTTGTGATTGCAGCAATGCAGCGTAAGGGCGAGGGGGCCCACCTTGGATGGCGCCAATCTCGCCCTCAATCTCAGCGCGGGGCGTGAGGGCGGCCACAGAGTCCACCGCAATGATGTCCACGGCGCTGGAGCGCACAAGCTGGTCCACCACCTCCAGCGCCATCTCCCCGTTGTCCGGCTGGCACAGGATCATCTTGTCCACGTCCAGGCCCATCCTCTGCAAAGGCACAGAGAAAGCGCTTAGACTCCTAGGGCATTAGACAGGCCAGTAGTTTGCCATCTCCCCGTTGTCCGGCTGGCACAAGATCATATTGTCCACGTCCAAGGCCGTCTTCCGCAGAACACAAAGCGGGGTATTGTACAACCAGGGCATCAGCAGGGACAGCAACATGAGCAAATGTCTGGCTGGTCCAGAACCATGATCGCAGAGCATGGCTGAAGGTGTGCTGAAAGCAGTCGCCACAGAGGGTACAAAATTTGCTGAGCGACCAGCGCCTCCAGTCAGGAGTTCAGTCACTATGCTGAGCTGTACCCTGCTCTCAGGACTGCTTGAAAATTGTGGCAGGCTCACCTTTGAATACTCCGGGTCAAAGGCATGCTCAGCATCAATGAGCGCTGCTGTGCCTCCGCTCTTCTGGACCTCTGCCATGGCATGCAGTGCCAACGTAGTCTTTCCACTGCTCTCAGGCCCATAGACCTGCAGAAGAGGGAAAATTACTGTTGCATGCTTGCACTGTAAGGCAAACCATTGCATGAAGCGAGCTCGATGGGAAGGAGCTTGGGCTGTAATGCTGGCGTCCTGCTGTCAAAATTCCCAGTGGGAAGCAGCAAATGTAAAGCAACCCAGGGTTGACGTAAATGCTTGCACCGCAGTATCACGGTGTTCTGTGCAGTCAAGAGAAGCTCCGAAGGTTGGAAGCACCTCAATAATTCTGCCCTTTGGGAAGCCGCCTCCCAAAGCAATGTCCAGCGTCAAGGCACCGCTGGGAATGACCTCACTGCACAATGAAATGCAATGCCTGAGCTGGGCAGACGTTGACCTTCCTGTTTAATATAGCCTGAGGTACATAAGGCATTGTAAAGAAGTGCAAATCACGCCTGACACAGGAGAGACACTGCGTAATGAAATGTTTGGGACTGCTTACACTTTGGTCTGCACGCCGCTCATCTTCATGATGCTGCCCTTCCCAAAGCGCTGATTTACATCCTTCAAGACAGACTCAAGCGCCTTGGCCTGCACCAATATGACGGTATCAGGTCATAGTTCCTAAAGAGCAGCCTGGTACCTCCAGCATAGTACTAGCCGGGCTTCGAGCGTAGCAGAAAGAGCTGCTGCACCTTCGCTGATGCTTGGCTGTCAACCTTGACTTCCTTCGCAGCGGCTGCTGCAGCCCTGATCTGCATGCGCTCAGGGATAATACGAGTCGCAACAGAAAGCCTGTCAAGGAGGTGTCCTTGCCACGGTGCTGATGATCGCAGGATGTGGCCACATCGGAGAAAGCTCATGTATGCTGTATGATTGGCGTATCCTTTCACAGTAGCTGTTGAGTGACCACAAGATGCAGGGAGAAACGACAGCATAGCAGAGTGCAAGCACTGGTCACTATAGCAACGATGTACGGAACCAGCAACACCGCATACTCGATACGCTCCGCAGGGACGACTGTGACACTACGAGGAGTATGTTGAGCTGCGCAAATCCAAGAACTGTCCGTATCGACGCGCCTTCGCTAGTATTCGTGCTGAGCATGCTGCTCATGCACGTGCGTCACCGGTGCGCGTTGTCGCACCAAGAGGGCATGTTTGACATAAAGCAGTAACATCCAGAAAGGCTACTAACACTTCAAGGTCCCAGCGTTGTATCGCGCCGTCTAAGAGGAACCTTGATCTCAAGTTGATCTCAGGGGTGTAGGAGCCAGGTTGTGCAGAGAAACACTTTCTTCCTGCATCGACTTATGTCCAACGGAGCTCCAATGTGATTGAAATACCTGGACGTACAAGCTGACAGATTTGGAAAGACGGAACATGGCGGACAAGGCAGGTGCCAAGCAGCGATGGGAGTTGGAAAATGACATCCAAGACATCCAGAGCGATGCGCACTACAAGTACGACGCCTCGGAACAGCAAGCCCTGCAGCAACAGAAGCCTTGGACCAAGGATCCCCACTACTTCAAGAAGTGAGTGCCTGACCCACATGCCATGCTGTCGTCGTACTGGTGCACTCTTGACGCTATCTGCTGAGCCCTGACCAGCCTCACGAGAACATGCATGCATCCATGCACCTTTACTGCTGGTGTGTCTGCATGCTGCGCCCTGATGGCCCTTCTCAAGCGTGCCAGAGCTATCCAGAAAGCCATCACCGAAAACTGTCTGTTGCCATGATGCAGTGTGAGAATATCAGCTCTGGCCCTGCTGAAGATGGCGATGCATGCAAAGTCCGGCGGCAACATAGAGATCATGGGCATGCTGTACGGCAAGGTGCAGGGAGACACCTTCATCGTCATCGATGCCTTTGCACTTCCAGTGGAGGGCACAGAAACGCGCGTGAATGCTCAGGCAGAGGCCTACGAGTACATGGTGGACTTTGCAGAGACAAACAGGGTAAGTATAAAGCCTTTGCTGGGGCTTCATATGAGCCCTTCGCACTGTGAGAGCCCTTCGTGACAGATTCCTGGTGACGCTACGGCATGCTGCAGCCTCACTTCCCACACAGATCACCTCTTTGTGACAACTTATGACAGTATCTAAGACTGTCTTGGCGCTTGGCACAGGTATGCTGCCATAGCTTCTATGGCTCTGTACGTGATGTCCGCCATTGCAGATCAATGGCTCTATCCGTCTACAGGGGCCTGGAGTTGACCATGTCTCGCATCGCATGCAGGCTGTAGGGAGGCTAGAAAACATGGTGGGCTGGTACCACAGTCATCCCGGGTACGGGTGCTGGCTGTCAGGCATAGACGTGGGCACGCAGTCCATACAGCAGCAATACCAGGAGCCCTTCTTAGCAATTGTGGTGGACCCTCACAGGACCATCGCGGCTGGCAAAGTAGAGATTGGCGCCTTCAGGACATACCCAGAGGTATGCAGCAACTTGCGCCTGTACTGCTTTTGCGATATGTCGTTTTGAAACAGATTCCTCGCTCCGGCATAGCTGCATAGCGCCACTGCCGCGCGATGTTCTGGCCTGAACTGGAGGGCTGGCAGCCACGCAACAGCCAGATTATCCAGATAGTGACCCGCATGTGCTTGAGGGCTTGTCTCCATGCAAGAGCCGGAGCATCTATATACTGACCTGCTTGTGTCTCCATGCAGCACTACAAGCCGCCAGATGAGAAGCCCTCTGAGTACCAGACCATCCCGCTCAGCAAGATAGAGGACTTTGGGGTGCACGCCAACTCCTACTACAGCCTGGACATCAGCTACTTCAAGAGCAGCCTGGACGCTGTCCTGCTGGACCAGCTCTGGGGCAAGTACTGGGTCAACACCCTGGCCTCCTCTCCCCTCCTGGCCACGCGCGACCTCACTGCAGGACAGATGCGTGACATAGGTGAGAGCCCTGAGGCTCTGGTAAATGTTGAAGCGGCCATCCGGGGCTTTCACATCTCTATGCAATCCCTGATGCTTCCATGCAGCGCGTAAAGCCTCTAATCATCTGAGCATTCTGCATGCTGACCCTACCAGTCACAGGATGTGCAGCGGCTGTATTAGGTGCTTCTGTAGGATTTCGATCAAGATGCTGCAGTAAGCAGCCAGCTAGAAATGATGTGAGCATCAAGGTGTCTTTGAGGGGGCTGTTTGACGTCCAGCTGACAAGCTGGAGGCATGTGTGAGAAGGCCTGTGTGCAAAACACCGGGAGATGCTGTCCTGTTACAGCCTTGTGATAAGGATACTGCACATCAAATTGTCCAAGATGATTCAATGCCTTGCAGCTGACAAGCTGGAGGCCTGTGAGGGGCAGCTGTCGCACGGCGGGCGCATGGGGCGCTTTGGCAGCAGCGGCAAGAAGGACGCCTCTGGGGACCAGCAGCTGCACAAGATCTGCTGCGACGCCAACAAGCTCGCTCTGGAGCACATCAAGGGCATGAGCGGCCAGGTGCTGACATCAGACTCTTTTGCATGCTCTTGAGCCTTCAACTTCTATGAGCAGCTCCAGCCCTTGCCTACTCATACGTCTCACGACCTGCGCCGCGCCTGCCACTGCATATCCCCGCCAAAGCCTGTCCGTGTATGGCTGTGTCCTGAGTAGGTATGGAAAGGCGCTAAAATTCTCTGTACGCATAGGCTGCGTTATACTTATGCGCAGTGCTAGATGGTGTCTATCTATCCAAGGCAGACAGGACAGTGCTTGTTGGAGCATCCTTGCTGACAGGCTCTCTTTGCCGCCTGCAGATCGTGAAGGATCTGCTCTTCAACCGAGGAATAGTTCCAGGATCCGGAGCAGGCACAGCAAATGCGGGAACAGAGGTGGCACCAATGGAGTCTTAGGCTATATTGTGTATACTAGGCTAGCAGATGAGGGCATGCTTGTAAATGTAGGATTTGCTGAGGCGCTAGAGCTGTAGACGTCCTGCGCAAGTCTGCTGCTTGACTACCTGCACATGGCCCCAGACAACATGGCTCTGAGAGCAGATGCACAGCAGGTGCAGAGGCAGTAAAGGCATTACAGGCTCAGGGGCGGCGACAGCGTGTAACACGCTGGTTTGTTAATCAAAGCCAGATTGTCTTCAAGGTGGCCAATCACACCAGACTTACAGAGGTAAACAGCATGGAAGGCGCTCCTTTTCAGGGTGGCGAGATGCTCTGTAACATGGGTACACTTCATCTGCAAAGAATCAGGCACGCATGGCCGGAAGGTGATGTGTCCCAGTATCTACAGGTTGTTGGGCGCCAAGCAGAAACAAGTGTTGGTGTACAGGTAGAGCTTATGCATTGTCTCAGCAAGCATCGCCATTGCCACATATCTGACAATGACTTCAGGGGGACACTAAGGCCTTCACATTCTACAGACTGAAACTCACAGACTTTGCTGGATAATTTGCTGACACAGGCTCATTTGCACCCTGCAGAGAGTGGTCTGGGAATGTTGCTTGATGATAGGACCAAATCCCCTAACACAGGCTCATTTGCACCCTGCAGAGAGTGGTCTGGGAATGTTGCTTGGTGATAGGACCAAATCCCCTAACAAATTCGAGACGCTTCTTGAGCAGATCTTCTAAGTACTTGGCGACCTTCCTCGGAGGTGCCTGCCCCATCACGTCTCGGCAAACCCAGAGACAGCATTTCTTCAGGCAATGGCTTCGTACTTGCGGAGTCAAAGGGGGACATATACACACGGTATGAGCCCGGATTGCAAGCTTGATGTACACCTGGAAGATACACCAGCAGGCTGCCAGGCACAGCGCCTGGGCAGCTTGGGCTGCGAGCTGGGCTCGAACCTGCCCATGAGCGGCCCAAGCTGTGGATCCACTCCCTCGGCGTCCCTCGATCAGAATCCAGTGGGGTGGGAAGCTCTTTGCCTCCTGCTTAAGCTTGACATTTGATTGTCGAACTAAGCAAGTGACATTCTGCATGCGAGAGAGTGAGCCTGGATTGTGGAGCATGAACGAGGTTCAGGATACGGTAGCATTCCCAAAGTCATTGCTTCAAGTCGTGTCTAATCGACTTCCGCTCACTATGTCCTCGCCTGAATACGTGGCGTTGCTAGTTGTGTCTTGGTGCAGGTCCGAGGTTATGGGCTGGCACACTGACTCCAAGGTCTGCCGCCCAAAGCTTGTTCCAAGCACGATGTACTGCCAAGACAGGTATCAGTATCAGACGGGCTGACTGCGTGAAAGAACAGGACGTATTATTTCCACGCTTTACATCCAATGAAGCACGCACATACATCCTCCCGTGGGCGTAAGGCGTCTGGCGCAGGCAAGTCATAAGCATCTGGCCATAGTGCAGTACAAGATGTCCTCTACAGCAGAAGGAGTAGCAAAGCTTGTGCTTGCAGGGAGGGATGCGGGGCAAGGAAGAGGATCGGGCCAAGTTTCACAGCAGCAGGCAACCAATGACATAGCGGGAAAGAAGAAGGGTGGAGCTGATGCGGTGCGAGTCCCAGCATGCGATGTTTGTACTACGAAGAAGATGCAGATACAGGACGATGAGTGCTGCTGGCTTTGCTACAGGCGGAGGCGAGCCGAGCTGAGAAGTCTCCAAACAAGGTTGATGCAGTGGAACTGTCGCCATCCAGGATGGAGCTGCGACGTTTAGGTGAGCTACCTGTATATGAGTTTGCTGCTCACCTCTTCTGAATGACCCCATGTCAGGGCTGTCTTGCTGATCAGTGTGTCACTTTGTGTGAACAATCTGTACAAAGTTGCGTTTAGGCCTGCATCACCGCACTCTGCGGCAGCAGCTGCAACTTGGCGATGTAGCCATCTCATGAGTAATTGCCTGCTTGCCTCCATCTTCTTGTTGGCGTCAAAAGTAGCCCCTGGGTGGAGGAGTGCCTGCAGAATGAGCAAGACAGGACAGCTTGTGTGCTTGATTGGCAAGCATGGGCCTGAGGCTTTGGACAGTACGCAGACCGCGCAGGAGGGCTAATTACAAAGGAGGGCTTGCTGTACAGCTTGAAATGCATTGCACAGCAGTCTGATCTGTGGACATACCAATGTAGGCGTGCCTGGCTATGGTGATCCCGAGCCGTCCAGCATGACGGTGTTGAATGGGTGGGTTGGGCGAGACGGTCGCCCTGAGTGATATCGCTGAAGTAACCACTACCACTGAGGAGCAAGGACCCATCTCCTGGTGCAACAGGTGGAGCGCCATGTGAGCTTCATAAGCTGGCAGGATCAGATTGAGGGGAACTCCATCCGGCTTACCCAGTAGACAGTGTGCACTTATTCAAGGACGCTAATGAGGGAAAATTGTTCTGAGGCTCCACAAGGCGTTGCCAGTCAGGGGCTGTGAAAGGAGTTGATGGTCAAAATGTATGTGGAGAAGAGGTCTGTAGGCCAAGAGATGACAGCGGACTGCAACAAAGCTGGCACCCAGCGTTCTGCTGACTTTGTCTGCGTACCAGTGCTGATGTTCTTGGGAAGCCCTCAGAATGATGGAGTTGCTGAAAGGGACATCATCGAAGGGCACATACATGACAAGACTGCACAACACTGTTTGGCTTGCACCAAGCAGTCCCCTCAGGAATAGGTGACACCAGTACGCAGCCCGCTTGACATGGCCTCTGCGTGGATATGTATAGGGCCTTGATTGAGATGCAACAGATGATCCTGCTGGTTGTTTTGAACAGCCAATGCTGTAAAGAGGTCTGATATTGTGAGATCATCCGAGCCTTGGATCATCCTTGACGTGCATCAACGGCACTTTGATGTGCATGTAGACAGCAGGTCAAAGAAGTTTTTCAGGCATAGCCACATTTTGTAGTTACCCCATAGGAAGCTGCATGTACACTGATGAGACCTCTGTAGAACAGTCAAAGAGCAAGGTGCAGAGTACAGCTTTTGTTTCAGTCAGCTGCTGAGCAGAATCATTGCTGGTTGCACACAGAGATCACGAGTTGCTCGGCAAGTGTCTGATAGTGTTCGGTCAAGCACCTCGCAGAGACACGAAGGTCTTGCCGTTCTGCAAACCCGCACTCACAGAGCCTGCTGGAATGTCTGCTGACATAGGCTCGTGTGCACCCTTGAGATAGTGCTCTGGGAATGTCGCTGCCATGAAATGCTGAGCGCCGTCATTGAAGTTGCTGATGAAGTCCTCCACACACTGAAGGGGGACCCAGTCCTTGCACCCCTCAGCTTCTCCAACCAAGAGGCCTTGCTCCTCTGCAGCCTCTTGCAGCAGCTCAAAAAAGTCCTCAAAGGATGTCCCACGCTTCTCCTGCTCATTCCAGAGCCCACTCACCATCAGATACGCAGCTGAGGACTGCAGCTGCTGGAAGCATGAAAGACCAGAGTGACGCGCCGAGACTTCAAATATGGTGTGCCCATGTCTGAGGGTCGCATGTGCCAAGTTTCAGGGTTTGGGGCCATGTCCACTCCTCATGACTGAGGGGCACTCACATGCGCTATGCTGCTTAATGAGACATCTGGTATGCAAAGGCTGGGCGTACCTCTAAGCGCAGCAGGTAGAACAGATCAGCCAAGGTATTTCGGCCGAGGAAGGTCTGGGAGGGGTCGCGGGTCCCCTGCTTTGTTGGGCCATTCTCGGTCAGCAGCGCCTTCATCCTGCATGCCATGATGTGATTAGCGCAGACAGGAGCGCAAGCCTGAGTTGTGCCATATTCAGTCAGCTGCGCCTTTCTTTTGCATGCTATGGCATGCTTGACACAGACAGGAGCGCAAGCTTGAGTTGTGCCGCACAAGAAGGCATGCCGATGCTGCGCAGCATGGACATGCGTGCTATAACCTCGCGCACTCTTTTTGTGGCACAGCTGCGCAGACAGGTATGGGCAGGCAGTTTCAAGGAGGTGGTTGGTGGGCCCGCTGCTTGCGTGATTGCATGCACCTGGCCAAGCTAGGCACACCATGGCAGCGGTTCTGGTCTGGCATGTTGTGATCTCTTACCAGGCTGTGAAGTTGGCAGGCCCGTTGCCATTGGAAAGTGCCTCAAAGAGCCTCAGCGTGCACTCTGCCTCCATTTGAGCCCGGAACTCGTGCGCGTGATACTTCTGGGTCCTCTCATTCGCCAAAGACATGAACTCGACAAGCTCATTAAGGTCAAAGCGCCCGTCATGATTTCTGCGCAGATGGTAAGCATGTGAGCAAGGTGTCATCAGAAAGTGAAAGACATGGTACAAAGCCCTGTAAGATAGAGATTTAAGGGCTTTGTATGAGTCTCATGCCTGTCTGCTACGAAAAGAGAAGCGAGATGGGCTGGCTCGAGAGTCCATGCTGAGGATGGTAGCTTGATGCCCAGCAGCTCGCCAAGCACAAGATAGTCTCTTCCACCCTTGGAAAGACGACTGAACTCATCCTCTAGGCACTGCCGCAGCGTGCTGGTGGCACCTCCCATGCCCAAGCCATAAAATATGTATCAAGATCGAGCCAGGTCCCTGGTCGGACAGGAGAGTTATCGAGGGCTGTCCTCGCTCCAGTGCAAAGCTCTAGTAATCATGTTGTCTAGAGGAACTCCGGAATGAAGTGCACTTTAAAGCAGACAGTGTAAGTCACAAAGCCACATTGCTTAGTCATTCTCTGGGCAGGGAAACTGCGACCTGGCCATCATCGTCATGTCTCCCGCATCAACTGACCATCGGTCTTACGTGAGCGATACTGCAGCTCGGTATCATCAGAAAGCTCGGAGAAGCGCCATGCTCACTTTCGCCGAAGCACCATGAGATAGAAAGCTATGTAGAACGCTGGGAGCATGGGGTGCTTTTGCTCAAAGTACCTCGACGAGCAACCTGGCGTGCCTCCTACCTCTTCAGTAAAAAAGATCGTGAGGCCAGCCTGGAAGAGCCAGAAGCCGTGGACTGAAGAGGAGCTGCAGGTATGTCTGTGCAAGGCACAGAGAGTGTAGCCTCGATGGCATCGCGATGGCGTTCTGAAGATCAGATAAAGACATACAAGTATATCGATCCTGGTATGGGTGAACCTTTCGTTTTCATTTGCTGAAGTGCCCTCATTGACCTCCCACCTGCTCATGTCTGCAGGCCACGCGTGAGGAATACTGGGACACTCAGCCACACTATGGGGGCAACAAAGGTGATTGCCGAAGTGCTTCTCCACAAACTTTGCTCCTCTGATCAGAAGGAGGGAGAATTCTGATTGGGTCTTACAATGTGCAGTCATCTGGGATGCTCTCAAGGCAGCCGCAGCGTCAGACACCGGCACAGCCAAGGTCATCCTAGACAGCGCAGGAGTCTTGGTCAGCACAGAGGACATGACTCTGTGCTATGATGAGAGGGGTGAGCCCCAGGCCTCTCCCTGATGCATCCCACTCTCTGAAAGGAATGACGCGCGGCGCCACTCGGCATGCCCTATCGACTGCCTAGCACAGCCTGCTGCGGCATAAGATGCCCCCATCAAAGGCGGACAGGGCAGATACTCGGATGGGACTTGCTTCTGGAATCATGCAAGCATGCCACGCTGCTGTGCAGGGGTCAAGTACGAGCTGCCCAAGTACGTTCTGAGCGAGCCCTCAAACCTGAGGCGAGGCAAGAAGAAGTCACAGGAGCTGGAGATGGGCAGGCCAGGCGAGGTAGCTGCCAATACAGGCTCTGTCGCCTCCATGCCAGCAGCTGCGGGAGTGCAGCCTGTGCCTCTTGTCTGAGAGCTTGGGTCTTACTGTGGACAGCATTGGGCTCCCTGAGGAAGCAAACAAGCAAAGCAGTATCGGGATGAGCCCAAGATTGCAGGGAGCATTCATGCCAGTATGTCATGCTCTACACCCCAGGCGCCACGAAGCAATTCGTGCAAGAGCTTGTTATTCACAATCAGGGACGTCTTGTGAGTATGTGGAGATGTTCTCAGGGTCAGACATTTCATTTGCTGGCGTGCGCTGAGGCAACTGCTCTTTAGGAGTACTCTGGTACGCAGCTGCAGTAGCAGGTGTGTCACTGGCTCTCCAGGTCAGGCCAGGAGAAAGGCATTTGACTTCCTGTAGAAGGTGGTCTCTATGATAGGCATGTGCCCGTACATGGCCCTCTGAACTGATCCTGGGTGACCATGCATCCGCTGCATGGTGGTCTGGGCATGACTCGTCCTCCGCTCCTTGGTTAGAGCGGTGCGATTCAGGGTGTCGCGCGGGAGCTTGCTTGCTGTGGCTCTGTCAAGCCTCGATCCATCGTCATAAACCTGCAATTGTAGGAAGGGTCAGTGCTGGCTTGCTGCAGACTGTATCCCATTGAGGACATCATTCCCTAGCCTAACACGAAGTGCGGCACGCTGTGTACAGACTGGGTCACAGTAGCATGAGGTAAGCTGAGGCTAGCAAATGCCGTTTGGACAGTGATGCACTGTGAGTCTGTGAGTTCTCACCAGATCAAAGAGAAGGACCTCTGCTGCTGGCTGCTGCGCGGTTGCGTCACTCTCAATGGCACCCTGATTTGGCTGCGCAGGCTCCAAGCGCTTCAGCGCCCGCCGCGCATGCCTGTCCTCTTGCTGCGCATCAGGCCCCCAGTATCAGTGCAGTGTACGACAGCAGGGAGTTGACTTCCGAAGTCCGCATGGTACTGAAAAGCATGGTGCAGGTTGTTCATCTATGAGCGTGTACGTTTATTGTGCGCAGGATGCAGCTGCGTCTGATAAGGCCAGATCACTGCGAGCACACTGTCTGTTGCAGGTCATACTGCTACATAGGCTGTGGTGCAGTTGCCTGAGAAGTGCATGTGTATGCTACACACTTGCTGTCCTGCAGAAGCAGCAATGGTGCAGGTCTGTCTGGACACGTGCCTTGAGCATTGTTCTGTACTGCTCAGTCCGGATCGTGGATGTGAACTCGCCCCGCCTCATGAAGTCGCTGCTGCAGAAGCCCTTGGGAGGGGCGTTCTGCTGCTCCTCCTTGAACCGAGTCCTGTCCACATATGGCAAGTCCTGCGACGCCACTGCTGGTGAACGGGGCGCTGCAGGGCTGCTAGCGCATCCAGACCTCGAAATCGTGTGTCAATGCTTGCTGTATGCTCAACACCTAGGATCAAGGATCAATTCCAAGCTGGGCGAACTGCCCTGCTCTGAGCGGGAGTGCTGTGTGTGGACTGAGTCCACTGGGACTCCCAGTGGTGTGGAATGACTGCTGCACTTTGAATGGCTTGTAGACAATCGGAAGGCCAGCTCATGTTTCCTGAGAGTTTGTACGGACCTTGCCAATGTAGGGGTGTTCCTTCTCGAAGAAAGTTGAGGGGAGCTTGCCAGGCTTGGGGGTTTGTACAATTAGCTGCTTTCCCTTGAACGCATCCCTGCTCTCTTTCCCTGGCGGCAGATATGGGCATGGTTTCCTACATCCAAGACGATAGTACTTACTTGAGAAGGCGAATGGGATGGCATTGGCAGCAGGGTGTAAGGTCTGCTGCATCACATGAGCCTCACGGAGTGGCATGCAGGAGTAGCAAATGCCGAGAATCTCACTCTGTAGTTCCAACGTCTATGTAGTCTGAGACAGCAAAGACACCGAGAAGGGCGCGCTCCGTGCGCAGATTGTTGTTCATTTCACCCGGCCTCCTCCTAACAAAATGCCTTAAGTTGCGTGTGTTCTCGCAAACCTGATCCTGTGGTACTATAGCTGGGAATAGGGGTGTTTCAACAGTTGACATGCATCGTACGGATGTGGTAGCGGTGCAACAGTGCTCCAAGAAAGTGCCGAAACAAGAGGGCAAGGGACTCGAGGTGATGAGAAACCCTAATCTGTCATCTTTCCCGCTTTTTGATGCATGCTGCAAGGAAGGTTGCGCTAAGGGCAGGCAAGAGCAGAGCACCCGCACCCCCTCACCTAGATAGTATGTTGTAAGCGGGTTCCGGATCATGAGGAATTTCTGTCGGCCCAGGGGTGGTCCTGGCGCCTTGCAAGCCTTAGTCCTTTTCAGCTTTGCGACGCTGAGCCTTGCGCAGTATGCATACAATGATGATCTGAATTACTATGATGATTACCAGCTCTATACTGCCGGTTACCACTATGATATGTACGATGAGAGCGAGGATGGGCCATATTATAACCAGTACACTGGTGACTACGACGATGTGTATGGAGACTACTTCTTCGAGGACACAGAGGAGAACGAGATGGACTGTAGAATAGGAGCGGACAGCACTCCAGTCTTCAATGGTAAGTTCGCAAGCTCTGGGTTCAGCCCGCGGTAGTTGAGTTCTAAGTGGCCTTAGAAGTGTCGTGCACCCCACACACTGTAACACCGGAGGAGGTCAGATTTTCCCGCATATGCTCCCATACCCGGGATCAGTGCAGCGGGAGGGAGACATACCTAGCATCCTGTGCATTTGCTTCTTGTCATAAGCAAAACCCTTGCCCTTGCTGGGGCTGCTCACTGTCTGAACAATTGCTCATCTCTTCCCAACATTCCAATATGCTAGATCTCGTTGTGCAGGCACAAAACCTTGCGACCTGAAATTGGAGGGAGCGGACAAGCTGCTTAAGAACCTGCCTGGCGGCCTGGATGGGGCTTATGCAGTGTGGTCGTGTGAAAATGGGCGGCCTCTGTACAAGCGGAAGGATAGCCCTGTTGGACGTACGCCTCGCAGCTTCAGCCAACTGTCTACTACTCATGCACGACCCCGTGTTGTGTATGGCAGGATCGCCCATCCTATGGCTGACCCCCGCGTGAGATCAACAACGTAAGCACTCAGAGATGAGTACAGCAGTAAGGCTTGCTTGCGCAAGAGGAAGCGCTAGATCTGACACAGTCCATGTTGCCTGCAGAGGACAGAGTGCTGTGGTACTCAGCGCAGTACCGGGATTGGGATGTGACCAATGGGTCAATCGCACAGGAGGTGACTCCTGTGACATGTCCTGTCCAGTGCTGGCTTGCCAGAAGTAAAATCCACCAGTCCTTCCATGAGCTGATGATGTGCAGTCCTGACGTGAGCTGATAAGATGCATGAGCTAAGAGGGAACGAGCTGCAGCTGTAGCTGACTAGACAAGATCAATAGAGAAGAGCGTGAGTGCAGGATGACATCTTGATGTTTGGGGGTGGAGGCGGACGGGAGAGCAGGCCCCAGTACGTGCAGAACGAGTGGAGCCTAGCCACAGAGTTCATCAAGGACTACATTGGCGCGGTATGCTGCATCCCGACATGTCGCACCATGACATCATGCATGTTGTCCTGTCCGGCAATACTTGTTTGCCTTTGTGCCATCCCTGCTGGCTTGAGCGAGTCTGATGGCAGGCTTGGTGCATGCAGGACGACTACAAGCCCATTGATCTGACTGTGGTGTGCGCGGATGGCACCCAAACAGTCATGCCAGGTGTGCCTGGCGCTCTGCCTATCCACTGAAACTGTCTTTACAACCTGTCACCACTTTGCATCAGCTTTGAGGATCCCCGCAGTAACGTGCCTTCACCATAAGCCTGCATGTCTCTCGAGGGCTTTGTGGCTCTGTTGCAGCTCAGCAGAAGTTTGGGAAGACGCCTCTGCTGGTGGACGATGAGATGGAGGCGCAGTACAAGAAGGTCTACAAGAGGGCCATGCAGGGGCACGACTCCAGCGCGCAGATCAATCTGGTAAGAGCCTGCTATGACGTGACTCATATTTGGGATTGGCTGAGCTGATCTCCTGTAAATTAGCAGCTTGCCTATATGCTGTCCCCCATCCGACAGAATTGCGTTACAGAAGGCCCACCACCCTGAAGACTCATGCAAGACTGTGAGCTGTGCTGTTGACCGTTCCTTAGGGTGCGAAAGAGTTAGCAGATGGTGACAGGCTGGAGGGCAGCTATTCTCCTACATGCTGCTGTACCCGAGCATGCTCTGCGCACCCTCGAGTGAGTCTGGGTGCTGTGCAGGGGCTCGTCACACTGTTTGTCATGATCGGGCTGGGCATCGTGTTTGGCTTGCCCTACCTGGTCGCGCGCAACCGGCGCATGCGCAAGGAGCGCGGCAGCCGGCAGGAGCCGAGCGCCCTCTCCAACATCCTGGAGCTTACCCGGAAGCGGGATCACACCAACTAAGCAGCTCATCAGCGCAGCAGCAAAGGTGCTACTGCGGGCCTTTGTGCCAGCACCTGCTGTGTACACCCTGAGCACCATGTCCAACGAGCCGTTGAGTTCCAAACGTACAGCAGAGTCTGCCCTGGGGTGCTAGGTGGTGCATCTTGCGTATCGTTTGTCTGGTGATTTCGACATGTTACGGGATGGGTTGTGGTCTCCTGCTAGATGCTGTGCTGGAAGACACCCTCGTGTCTGCTGTAAGGACAACAGTAATCCATTCTGGAATCGTTCAGGATTGACTGGTTCACAGCAAGCAACACATCTTGCCATGTCATGCATGACACCTTCTTGTTGGGTGTGCAATGTGATACATCTCTGTCCCAAGCCTGTGCGGCCACCTCAATGGCATGGTCTGGCGGTCGATGGAGGGACAGTATGATTCGTCTCCAGGGTCACGGTGACGCCTGGCTGGGGGAAATCATGCCCAGTAACGTTAGGATTGAGCGAGCCGACAGATAATTGTTCTTGGAACCAGTCTACGGGTGACTTTGAAGAATCTCAATCTGAGGTGCTCATGAGGGGTCTAAGTAAGACGCAAAGTGCGCAACTCGTGTATATATATGAGCGGGCACTCTCCAAGTGCAGTATCTCGGAGCATCGACAGCGATGTCCTTCAAGACTGCCCATTATTTACCGCTAGCGTATCTTGAGAGGTAAATTGTAGCGGCAATTGGGATGTTTGGCCACGGCTTCTACGGAAGCCTCTGGGTCCCAGATCTGGCAGACTAACAGGAGATCAGGGTTTTGCAAACCCTAGGAAAATTGCGTCAACGGCCCCTTCAATCATTGTTGCAGCGCGCCCAGAGGCATTTCCTTCATCGCCACAGCAGGAGCTGGGCTGGCGTGAGCTGCTCGATGTTCTCAGCATGCAGCAGGGTCGGCCAGGGGGATCTGGGGCACATCCTGCACGGTGAGTGGACGGGAGGATCAGAGATCCTCTTTCAGCCGCCTTGCCATCCTCAAGCTGTTTCTCCTGGCTGCATGAGCGCGAACAGGATACAATAATGTGCATAGTATGGTTCGGAAGGGCTGAGATCCCGCATCTGAATCCAACATGCGGCTTTGGTTCGTCGGTGTGCTCATCTGTATAGCCTGGATGCCTCCTGGGGCTCTACAGGCGGCATGTGCTATGAGCTCTGACATACTGCATTTAGGTAGCGCAGACATATGGGAAAGGGTCTGACGATGGTCACAAGTGGCTCAGCTATGCTTATTGTGACGCGCTTTACGTATCAGCGTCTAGCCTGCCTCACTTGAACTCCGCAGCTGGGGTGGCCCCGTCCTGTAGGACTGAGATGTGTGAGTGTCTTCATCTGGATGGCGCCTAGTTGCCACTGTCAGTTTGATGCATTTTGGCGGACTTATCGTTGGTGTGACATCCTGCAGGATACAAGTCTCCACGAGCAAGAAGCCCCTCTTCTTCTATGTCAATTTGGCAAAGGTGAGCTTCATGTGACTCATGTGGTAATACACAAGGCTTACCTACGAACGTCTTGAGCCACATGTGCCACAGAACGCCTGAAGAGGATTTGGCATGCAGCGCTTCTTGCAAGAACATGGAGAGGTGCAGCTGTCAGCACTCGGGTTGGGTGTGTCTCTGGTCACATGCCTGCTCACGTGCTTCAATCCTGTGTCCTGAGCCCCCGCATGCAGCCATGCTCTGCTCGCTGACCTGGCAGTAGGAAGGGTAGCGCTAAGACTACATTGGCTTGCAGCAATCTCCTCGATGGTGACAGTGGCAGAGATTTTGAAGAGTGGGCAGTGGGCTGTTGAGAGAAGTAAGCCTTTCCTTTACGCCTGGACTCTTCATGCACATCACGCCGTACCTACCCAGCCTCATATAAAGGGGTCCATCCTCACAGTGTTCACATGTTGGGCAAGCAGCTTCGGCCCATGCTCTAGGGCTTGTCGCATAGATGCGGGGAGTTTGAGCCGTACTGGTGCGCTAAATTGGCGCACGCAGCATGTGGCGTGCTGGGCAGGTGACTCAGCATGCACAGCAGAGGGCAGGAGGGCTCACCAGGGGTTGTGCTGCGCGCAGAAATCACGACAGGCCTGGACACCACGGACGATGCCGGGCGGGAGAGGCCAGTGCAGAAGGCGAAGATGGAGATCATCATGGTGAAGACGCCGCAGTTCGACAGCCTCATGGAGGCCTCCTCCTCGGGGCAGCAGCAGCAGCAGCAAGGCAGCAGTAGCGACAGCCCGGATCCCCCTGCTGGCACACCCCCAGATGCGCCGCCAGATGCGTCCACGGCGCCTCCGAGCGCTTCCCAGGTGACCTGCCCTTCATGCTGCTGCTGCCGCTGTCTCTGTACTGCGCCTTGTGCAGACGAGCTGCATTGCCACTGAGCTGTTTGCCTGCCCTCAAAACGGTTGACGGGAAAGCTTGAGTTGAGGACTGCATGCCTACCCATTGCCTTGCCTGCATCTGGTCTTAGTGGTGTGGTTGGCTCGCCAGATCTGATGCACATGGAAGGCGTATGCTTTCATGGTATGACAATGTGTTGGGCTCCCTACTGAAAGAGAGCCCGATTTGGCACAGGCTAGTGGGAGTGGCGAGGTGCGGGGCACGCAAAATCCTCCTATCAGGTAGCCGGTATCCGGCCTGCGCCTGAACAGGCCGGGAGCCCAGCAGAGATCGACGCATCTAGCCTGCATCTAGCCAGTATAGGGGCCAGCCGCAGCCGCGCCACTAGCCGCCATGCTATTGAGCTCAGAAAAGATCCCCAGAGAATTGGGGCGGCCAGTGCAGTGCAGAGCTGCGGCGCACCCAGGCTTTCTGCCATTTCGGGTGGGGCTGTAACTATCCTCTCCTTTATCTCTGTGTTATGCTGCGACTGCAAAATCCTGAGGGCATAGAGGGGCGCTGCCTTTTCTTCTCGGCATGCGTTTGCCAGAAAGTGATAGATGACAGGGGGGGTGGCCTGCGTGCGCCTCAGCCGACAGATCTGGTCATCACGTTTCGCAGCCAGCGAGCAGTGCATATAAGGGCCCCTTAATAGGCTGGCGCGCGTTGCCTACATAGGCAAGCAGGCGCCCCCCCTTGCGCGTCGCCCTGTCATTATTGTTGGGCGATTCAGAGGACACTGCATGTGACATCTTTATGCGTCCCAAGGCTGCCTGTGGCCAGCTGTGGATCCTGAGCTTGTGCTGAGGTGAGCAAGCTCAGGTCGCAAGAAAGTTGGGATCCTGGGTGCATGCAAGCTTGCAGGCAGCCAAGCAGAAAGGGGTTTATTCAGTGCAAAGGTATCAGCAAGGGGGTCTTGCATCGAACGATTTGAAGTTAGATGGGAACTGCCTGCCCCCTTAGACTTTTTAGCCGACTGTGTGAGCCTGGCTCTGCCCCGGAGAAGTCCGAAACAACAACTTTATCCTAGGGGCGGGGTTGGGTTTGCTATACCGTGTCGCTTCTGAGGGGAAGGTGTTTCATGTCGCTCTTTTAATCGCAGTGCTCAGGCCAGTGTATTCAGCCCTGTGCTCATTGTATATTCGGATCACTCACGATCCCAGGGGCTGGTGCACCAGTCACGCTCATTTCATGTCCGACCATTTTGCTAGGGCCACATATTGCAGCCACAAGACAAGACCAGAACTCTACGTGCAGAGGAACACAACACAAATCTTAGGTATGTCTGGGTGTCCGCCATGTCTCCTACCCCCTGTTCAGCAGGGTGGGCAGCGTCAATTTCTGGCGCTACGAGCGCTGCGCTCTGTGGTAGGGCCGTCAATACACCGTGCACGCAGCTCATGAGCAGACACAGGCCGCATCAGCGCACTTTGCTGGGGCGAACTGCATCCACAGCTTTACGACCACATCTTGTGTCCGCTGGCAAAGTACAGAGTCGCCAGCGGAATAGCTGTCAGTTGGGGGAGGGCACACAGAGTTTGGGCTGCGGACCAGGATTGAGGGCATGTTCTGCCTGTGGCCGTGAGGTGATGCGCGCGGAGCGAGAGCAGCCTTGCACAGGGTTGGTAGCGTCGTCCTTCCTGCCCGCAGGGGCTTGTGTGGGAAACAGAGAGGGCATGCAAGCATCTGGCGCAGAGGCAATAGGCATGCAGACCTGGACAGGCCCCAGCCTCAGGGGCACATCATGAAGCCTGCTCCAAGTTTGTCATGCCTGCCGGACTGGGATACGTGATGCACATCGCCCTGACGGGCTGCCTTTGGAAGTAGGAAGAGTGCAGGTGGGAAGAGTGCAGGTACTACTGCGGTAAGCATGGCGGAGCCGGAAGTATTGAGCAGCACTGCGTGCCACCTTGGGATCGGGGGAAAGCTTATGGTTCCATCCTATGTACAGTCCCGTGCCATATCAGGACCCTGGCTGCTGCTGATGGTTGTCGAGGGACACGTAGGCAAGCTGCACTTCCTTGCAGTACAAAAGACGTTTGCGGCACTGTCAGTGTGCCCTTCAGCAGAAGTGCTGTGGAGCACCCCGAACAGCAGACAGATATACAGCGCTTTTTGCACAATGCAGTAGTCATGACACACCTCTGGACTGCATCGCTGCCTGTATACATGGCAGATCTCATGTGAGTCAGTCCTCACAGAAGATCTTGATTTGTCGGTCCCTTTTATTCTTGGTGCGAGCCATAAACATGATTATGTAGTTCAGCATTTCCACCAAATGTATAGATCTGGACTCTTGCTGTCTCTGATCAAACATGGCTCTTGACATTGGGTCAGATAAATGCCAGAGGCGATTGTGGCCTTGGAGAAATGTGAAAGTTGCCTGTGCAAAATAGGGATACGGTGCGAGCCCTATGCATGCATACACAAGGTGCCAAATCCAGATCTGATGGCTGTGTTGCAATGGGAATCTGTGTTGCATGACTAGGGAGATTATGATTGCATATATATGCAGTGCTTAATCGCCACCAGTGTCCATAGTGTGAGTGACAGGCACATGGCCATGGAGACAGGCAGCAATGCCCAAAGTCTGTCTAAAGAAATACCTGACCATATGTCTTGAGCCCCCTCAAAGTACAGCTTTCCTGCATGTTCATGATCTTAGAGGCAACTTTACCTTGTGCCTTCTACATGTAGACACTTTCCATGTAACAGGCATGCTGTACCAAAAGCTGTTGGCCCATCCCCTGACATGGCCTTACATAGGCACTCTCCAACTACGGGAAACCTGTGTGCATCAATTGCTGGCCAAGGGTATGTCTGTCCACCGCCACACATCTGACCCCAGTCATTGCACATGATTGCAGGGCGTGTCTTCAACTGTCCCTAGTATGTCTGGATCTTCCAGGCTGTCAACATCTATGCTGGCATCCAGAGCTGTGAAGTCCTCCATGAAGCTCATGAAGTGGTTGTATGCATGGCTGCAGTCGTCCACGCTGCACATCTCGCGTATGGAGTGCATGGCCAACTGCAGATACCAACAGGGCCTCACAAAATTCTGACCACACTCCAGATGGCAGTGCCAAATGGCAAGCCATTCAACAAATGACAAGCACACACCAAGTGCACTCGGAGCGGCAGCACCAAATTTTCCAGAGCCTGTGCCCTTTGGAGGCTCTTTCACACCTCGCAGAGCTTGCACATGACCCAAATGTCATCAGGACTGGTTGCAAGGAGAAGGATCACTTTGGGTGACTGCTCTGACTTTGTTACCTGAGGGGCCCCTACATCCACAGTGCGGCAGCCCAAGCCAGAAGCCAAAATGGGCCCGATGGTGGACCCGCAGGCCATGTCAGACCTCACGCAGAACTCCTGTGTGGGGATGCCGCGCCTGTGTGCCAGCTCCCTGCACAGACGAACAATGCCATATGAGCACTTGAAAGGTCCTCTGCACCAGGCTGCCCTTCTCAAGTGCTAGGCAAATGAGCGTGCACCGCAGGTCTTGCTCACGGCTTTCCTGTGACTAATGTCCAGGTGTGAACCACGGCAGGGGCCTCCTCAGCCAGGCGCATGAGCAGATCTGTCTCAACAATATCAGAGGGCGGCATGAGGTCATGTCTGCAGACCTGAAGAGCGCCGCCGAGACGGCGTTGGTGGCGTAGCGCTGGTTGACGTTGTGCTTCAGGACGAGGCCCTTGTGGAACTGCGGCTTGTGGTCGGGCTCGTGCTTGTCGGCGTAGTTGGGGTGCAGCGCGTGCGCCATGTCAGCGCTGACGAGGAAGGAGTTCTGGATGGCGCGCACAGGGGCGTCCGCCGCGGCCGAGTCCATGAACGCATGCGTCACCCGCGTGATGGTGTCCCGCATGACTGGGCCGCCCGCACCTGAAGCACCACAGGAGGTCCCTGATCAGGCTTCGTAGGTGCCTGGTGTATGTGCAGTGATGCCATGCTACATACACACTCCAGAGCACAGCATGCTCATCACTTGACAAGATCCAGCTTACTCCTGAGGGGACAGACCAGCCCTGCTGGCCCGCAATGTACCACAAGGCAAGAGGAAAACATACTTGCAACCCGCAGATTTCATGATCACCAGCATGTACGTGGCCCTCACTCAGCGTCGAGCCTGCCTAGATGTGCAGGTCTCAGCTTGCAAAGGGACGTGGCAGACCAGTACCTTGTGCTGAGGCAGATCCGACCTCCTCGTGGTCAAAGAGGGCCACTGCTCTGACAGCTGTCTCATCTGCCAGGGCGTCAGGGAGGCTGGTGCTGTCTATCAGTGCTTGCAGGCTGAGATAGCTCATCCCCAGGTTGTCGAGGCGCCCGACAAATACAAACTCCTCTTCCAGCCCTGCACATGAGAGGCGGTACAAAGCAGATAGCCAAGCATGCCCATGCCGTGTGCCATCTGGTGCAGGGTGCCGAGCCGGCGTTAGTTCCCGACTGGAGCCGCAGTAACCATGAGGAGCGCAACATTCGGCCAGATGAGGAAAGCAAGAGGCAAAGACCAGCAGAGCGGGGATGAAAGGCCACCTCCAATGGTGCCTGGAACAGTGTCACAGAGATTGAGCTCAAAGTCCACGATGTCTGCTGGCTCGCACTGCAGCTCCTTTGCCAGGGCCTTGAGCAGCACGGGATGATGTGGGGGCTGCAGAGGCTTCTCCTGCAGCAAAACCAGCATCTCAACCTCGGTCATTGCCTCAGCAGATTCTGCCATATAGGTAATAGTGACATCGTCTAAAGCGTGTGATAGGTCAACTGCAGCTCTACAGCTTTGCCAGCAGGTCAGACTCATGCAGCATGTCATGTACAAGCACATCCTCACCTCACAAATGCCTGCACTAGCCACAGCAGGCTACATCCCAGAGGAGCATGCACACCTTGCTGCCGCTATCTGAAGGGTGTCCTGAGGCATTGCCAGATGAGGCGTCGCCGGGTGAGGCGTCGCCGTTAGGCTCGCTGCCAGCTGGCGCCGCCTCAGCCTTGCTCTCAGCTGCCGCAGCCGCAGACCCCTTATTGGCGGCAGCCTTGACGACGGTGGCCAGAATAGGCGCAAGGTGGGTCTGCTTGTTGGGCTTGAAGCCCTGCTCTCCAATCTCGCGGTACAGGTGGATGGCCAACATAGGTATCCTCATGATGGGCCGCTCTATTTTCACCTGCACCATGCATCGACACATGCCTCAGAGGGATGCAACATTGCCAGCACAGACTCCATGACAGTGCAGCCCGCCTTTCATGGGTTTTACCCGCCCATGCAGAAAGGGCCAAGCCAGTGCGGGTTGGCGCACCGGGACAGCATGCATCCCCCACCAAGCTGAATACAGTCATCTGGCATATCCTTCATCCACCCCCAAAACCATCACAAGAAGCCACACAGGGTCTGGGACGCCACAGCAGGCTTCTCTAGAGTATCTCCTGGCGATGGGGCCCTACAACCCCCATCAGGAGGGGGATGCCTGAGTGCGTTTGGTCAGCTCATCAGAAGGCTTACCAGGCGCTGCATCAGGTGGTCACCCTTGCGGACAAGCACGCGCCCGGCAACGGACAGGTCCCGGTCAAACCAGGTGTGCCAGAGGCCGCCTCCATATGGCTCCACGTTGACCATCACAAAGCCGGACTTCACTCCGTTGGAGATGGGCTTCAGCTTCAGGCAAGGGCTGCACGGGCAATGACATGCATTCAGTGCTTGATCGAGTGTAAAGCCTACTGGCATAGGATGACATGCCAACGTGCCATAGATGGGCCCAGTTATGAGCCCACCTGTATGGGCAATCAACGCATTCTGTCAACCCTAGACACGTTCAAAGTGAGCTGCGCAGCCGCACATGGGACTCCGCGACACAAGTCACAGCGCTCAGCACAAGTGCATGCAGCGCACGAGGTTGGCTCATTTCTCAGCACATCTTCTGCGCATAGATAGCAGGACAGGCTGCTCGCAGTCTTGCCAAGTCCTCAGCGGAGCTGTTTACTCGCATGTGTTGCCGCAGCGCATGATAAGCGCGCTGCCTTCACCTGTCTGTGTGGGCGCCAATCATGTGGAAGCCATTGCCTGCGTCATACTTGCTGCCAACTGCAAATGCCACGATTGTGGAGGCATTGCGCGTGAAGTAGTACTTTCCCCCAGTTTTCAAGCCTTTCCAAGGACTGCGCTCTGACAGCTTCTGGAAGCCCGCTGCCTTCAGGCGCTTGCTGGCCTCATCTGCACAGGGCAATGCGCTGTTGGTATGCTGGCTATCCTGAGACTGCAACCTCATGCACTTCGACATGGGTGCCTGCTGCTTATTTGCATCTTTAAGGCTGCCTGTATATTCGTAATGCAAATGTCAGAGGGATAGAAGGTACAGGCCTACAATGGCCCTTCAGGAAATTCATAGTACAGATGAGAGCCAACGGATACTGACAATATGGAGACGGCATCGATCTTGATGGGGATCATACCTACTGCATGATAAGGTGTCCATGAGGCGTTGATGAACTCCAAGAGGTTCTTGGCGATAGAAGGGTCAACAGGCGTCTTAGGCTTTTGTACTCCCATCCTCACTGAAGCCGACTTGAAGCCAGAGTCTGCTTTCGGAATGCCAGACGAAAAGTCTTCCAATTGGCCTTTGATCACCAGGGATCGTGCAGCAGTGCTACGAAGCCTGTGTGGGCGTGTCTCAGTGGCGCAGGGAGTCGCAAGCCGCAATATGTTCACCTGCGCGTGCAACGTCTTCCACACCAGTACCATCAAACATTCCACCGAGAGGACTTACAACTAGGATGCGGTGCAAGCAATAGTGAATGACATGACAAGCAGTATTTGCAGTCATGGATGATGAAGATGCCATGTCAGCACAGCATGATTGCCACTGCAACAGCTGCAGACTTAAGGTCAGAGACATTTACACTTGGCCTCAACACAATGCTATGTTACCACTACATTTCATCAGTTCTTGCGCTGAAGGTTTTGCAGCGATAATGCAGATGCTTTGTCTAGCATGCACACGCATGCCATGAGCCTTAGGGCACTTCACGTGATTGCCGCTACGTGGTATACAACACCCACAGACCTCATTTCGGCATGTACGCTCTGCAGCACCCCCAGAAGATCTTGCGGCTGCTCTGTATGCCCATCTGACCTATACATATACAGCCCTACATTCTGTAATAACGAATAAAGAATTGAATTCCCTAAAGCTGCTGTCCAGTATGCAAACAGGCATGCGTTTGGCTGTCCTGCCATCACCGCCAAGACCTGGAGCCCATAGATCCTGACTGCCCAGATCATGGGCAGCTGAGCCTGGCTTCAGCGCACGTTCCGGACTTCGACATCTATGATGTCCTCGCTGCTGATGCTTGATCCACCACCACCGCCTGACCCATCAATGTCTATCACATCCCCTGTCGGGAGCTGCACCTGCAGCCATGCAGCACAGACGCTATGAGGGGCTGCGTGATGGTCAAGGCAGAGATGCTATCAAGTCGTATAGCCTGCACACCATCAACGTATTCTCAGCAATGCTCAGCAGGCACACGACAGTCTGCAGAAGTCCACATCCTGCGCCGCAGGGATGTCACATGGCTACGAGTGAAGGTACACAGCGCTCCATGGCAGCAGATAGCTTGCGCCTCACGGCCTGACAACTCTGCGCTTTCCCGTCGTCAGCAGCATATCAGCCTGAGCCTCACCTGGACACTCACGCGGCTGCCCCTGCTGCCGCTGCTTGACTCCCGCACGCTGGTGAGAGCCTGCCTGCCAGAGGATCCCACCACATTAAATTGCAGTGTGGTGGTCGTGGTGGACTGGCCATTCACCCATGAGCTGGAGGTGGATTGGGAGGATCTGCAGGGGAAGCTCCAGACATCAGCATAATGTGCTCGAGACGTGGCACAGATGCATTGCCGTTGCTATCTGATGTGTTACTGTTGGGACTGTACAGAAGTATTGTCATGCGTATGCTCATGTCCCGCGGCGCAGTCCTGCTTATGAGATCCCGTCATAGGCGTTTTGCAAGCTCCGCATTGAGCCTTTGGTAGCTGTGCTCACCCGCCAGGCCCAACAGAGATGTCCCTGCCAAGCTGGGCCTGCACGCGCCTGTCTCCCTGGACCGCATGCAAGGCCTGCTGCCTCAGATCTGCTGCCTGCGCACCAGCAATATCACGCTTAAAGCCCAGGCACAGGTGATGCAACTTTGCACAGGATGAAAAGCACCAATGCATATCTGTCAAGCACTCAGGGATGCTGCTCGAGCAGACCTGCTGCTGTTGCTGCTGAAGCTGCCTTGCAACTCCCCCGAGCATGCCGCCCATGGCGCGCCCCACCAGTCCGCCCATCAAGCCCTCGGTCAACCCGGAACTCCCCTGATCCCTCTCCCTGCATGACCAATCTGGGAATGTCAGGTCGCCGTACTGATGTGTTATCCCTTAGGAGTTGCTAAAGTACGTTCCCTGTAGCAAGACACACCAAGTACTGCTGATGCAATGGACAGCACTTGCGCTGTCAATCCAGAGGAAGAGCCAGACAATCGTGGCCACAGAGGGGTGTGATGTACCATGGATACAGGCGCCCATACTCGTTGTCGCTCCTGCCGTAGCGCTGGCGCTGCGAGCTGCGCTGTGGCGGCGCCTGCTTCCTTTGCGGGACCAGAGCTGTCACAGTGTCGCTGATGGTCTGTCCGAGCTTGCCCAAGGCGCTTTTGGCGACTCCTGCTGCCTCACCTGCAAGCAGAGAATGTCCAGAGTCGTGTCGTGTATGGTGGTGATGCAGGTGTGGAGTGCACGAATTGGCGCGCCTACACTAACAGGGCAAGGTGAGGGATGTCTGACTGATCCCCGGGTGGAGTTGTGACGCGTCTGAAGGACATCACTACATTCACGAGACGATCTCTGCTGCAAGTAAAGCATCAGTGCAGCAAGTGAGGGCAGAGATGAAGGCAGAGGCATACTTGCTAGCTCTGACCAACTCTTATCATCGCTGCCGCGTGAGCTTGCCATGCACCTTACAAATGGCATGTGGACTCGTTCAGCTCCATGCCGTTGTTGGGGCTGCAGAACCAGGCTTACAGCTGGCTTGCCAAGCATGTGCTTCGCTGCTGGTGATGACTTCAGCCAGGTGCAGCCCGTCGGAGGAGGACTCGCGTATGACATAGAGTGTCGCGTCACCATAGATCTGAGCATCAGTGATGTACGTGTATTGTTTGGATCGCTTATATCGGCTACACTGCGGAATGTTGCGCCAGAGAATTCTAGATCGTCTGGTCGTCTCTGATGACTCAGCATTTGACCAGCCTCGACTCTGATGTGTCACAGGTTATTCTCATGAAGAGATCTGGGCCAGTCTAGCCCGCTAGTGAATACGTATGTGTATGTGAGTACAAGCGAGGCGCAGGTATCATCAGCTTGATCATAGCCACCCGAGCCTCTGGCCGAACCATGTCATCCAAGGATGTCAGTGTCAATTGGACGCTCGAGGAAGGACCTGGCCCTATACTTCAGAGAGCTGGAGATCCAGATATAATTGCAGAGCATCCTCTAGCAGCAATTTACAGGCGACATGATGGAAGCAAGCGTTGCACAATTGATCTGCGCATTCGCCACGGCATGCAGGCCACTGTTGTCAGCAACGCAAAGTCCTGCGAGGTCTATGGCATCAGTGAAGACGGAGAGCAAGAGTATCAAGGCTCCGCCAAGGCAGAGCTTACCTCTGGGGCTCTCTGGAAGCTCGGTATTGCAGCTAAGGTTGGTCTCCTGAACTCCTACTGCAGCATGTGTTTTCTCCACTTGTCCAAAAGAATGGAATCTTCACATGCCAGTCATGATGCACCTGAGCTGATGTTGAAGTTCCTTTGTCAAGGCAGGGAGCCAGTCTGTGCGGCTAGTGATGTGTGGCCTGCACCCTGCGGATGAGCTGGCGCTGTGGCCGATCGTTTTGAAGCCATCAGAGGCGTGTCATGAGCTCTCTGCGGCCGCTGGAAGCTCCACAACGAGACAGAGTCAGATGCAGGACATCCAGCAGATGCTGCAGCAGAAAAGACAGGATGCAAGTCCACTCTCAGAAACCGACCCCAAGCGCCGTTTCATGCATGCCCTTGCCACAGCTGCCCTTCGCCAGGCGTCGAAGGTGTGCAAAATGGAAGTATAGTGTTACACTGTGCAATAGCGTCTGCATATGTCTGAGCTTCCGCAATTGTGATGTCCTTACCGTAGTCTCAGCCTCTGCAGTTGGCCACCTCCCAGAACAGCAGTGCAAGCTCCCTTCTTCTGCCTCAACATGAGCGCCTGCATATGTTGTCGCTAGACAAGAGCCCGGGCTAGCTGTGTGACAATTGCTGGTCTATTCAGGCACCTGCCAGCCACACCGGAAGAGATGATGAGGCAGCACAGCAGCTGAACACATGGGTGCATGTCGAGCCTGGGCACACTGCTGGAAACTCTGCGCCAGGCAGCAGTCATGCAGCAGATGCGAGCTTGGACAGTAGCAAGACTGCTGCTGCAGCAGATCAGCCTGACAGGAGAGAGAGCCAGGAGCAATCATCACAGGATCCACAGGATGGCTTGCACAAGCTTGAGCATGGTATAGAGGCCATTCTTCAGGCCCAGCTCAGCAAGTTTGAGCGGAGCCTGGCAAGCATCTGTGATGTAGCGCTGGCAAATCTCAGCAAGAAGTTGAGCAGCATTGTGAGGAACCATGATCTCCATGGAAACCCAGTAGCTGATCGTGAGACCGTTATGGCTGGTGTTGAGCCTGAGTCTGTAATTTACGGACAATAGATTCTGATTATGGTGGCTTCATTAGCAGCTGTCCAGGAGGTATATGCCCATGCTCAATGCTTAGTATACTACTTACGTAAACTCTGAGGCTTGAACATGACAGCTCTACCCAGTCTGTGTTCGATTTACAACGTGGCTCAATTGGACGGATACATCAGTTGATATTGCGCTCAGAGCAGTAGTCACCGGCCTGATTGGAATTTTGAAAGAGCATACATGAGGAAGCACAATGCCGTCATCCGACTTGAATGTATATTTCTGACATCCACTCCAGCAGATACATATTGGGCCTGTCAATAGAAGTCAACAGTGCCTCACTTTTGCAACTCCAGTGAGGTTAAGATGGCGCCTCAAATAGTCACTTGTGAAGAGATCATAGCCATGTCATTCTTTCCTCTGCTGGCCAGAGGGCTAACTCAGACAGTTGTGATACAAAGCCCCAAGGGCCTCACTTGATCTGCTCAAGCTGATAGTAGGCAGAGGCCACTAGGTACAACAGTGCTGCGATGAGAGCAAATGAAAAGAGATCCTGCAATAGCACACAGAGCCCTCTCAACACCGATCTCTCATATGTCGGTCATGTTGAGGTCTATAATGTACCAATACTGCAGCTCGGCAGACCAGTGCTGCGCAGCGTATGGTAGTGTAGTATGTACCATAGCTACCATGATTGTCATAAAGGAACTTCAGACGCACCTTGACTGTGCTATCTTCCTGCTGGAAGAATTTCGTCGGGTCTGAGGGGTCTGCATAGATGTTCTCCTGCAGAGCAGCCCCTAGTCTCGGTGACTGTCCCGGGGTTGTCAAAGAGTCCCTATCAGGCCCCTAAGCCGTCTACTTGCTGCTGTTGGCTGGCCTTGCATCAGGCTTGGCATGCAATCATTCCGTGTTCCAGGAAGCAGGCTCTGGCATGGTCCACACCTGTCTTCCCGAGTCCTCATCACCCTTGTTAGTCCCCAAGACTTTCCCTGCGTCCTCGCCCAAGTCCTTGCTGGTCTCCGCAAAGCTCCAGGCTGCTCTGCTGGCATTCCATGCCAGCTTGGCGGGCAAGCTGCACCTGCTGGTGTCCCAGCTGTCCACATGCTCCCTCACCTGTAGTCAAGAATCACCCTCAGGTATCACAGTGGCACTACGCGGAAGTCCGCATTATCCGTCTGAGCAATGGCCTTCTTGCAGCACACTGTGCTAGATGCGTAAGCATGAGCCTCATCTCCTGGCTCCCTGTCTGCTTGGCTTGACAGCACAAAGAGAAGCTACTAACAAGCAGCACATGAGAGCATTCAACATCAGAGGGTAGGTCAGGGGGGAGGTAATGGTAGGGATGTTGAGGTTGGCCCCTACCCTTCCGGTGATGAGGTCCAGCTCAAAGGTAGACTGGAAGTCAATGTCTAGGGGCAGAGCCCCCAATTGGCCTCGCAACCTCCAGCTGATGATCCCACTACCCTTGTTCAGCATCTGCATCCGGGTCACCAGCTGCAAGCAGTGCAAACTTTCTCATTGTAAATCCTCTTCTGGTATTGCCAATGACAAGTCTGCCATGCCTGTGCCGTCTGGATAATTGAGGCACCTAGGCATGATGTTGATGCGTTTGACAGGATTGTAGATTAGGCAATGATTACACGGGGACAGTAGGGGTCTGCAATTCACATTGTGACAGCCAAGCTGATGGTCGGTGACATTGATAAGCCCAGCAATGGCTAAAGCGCACCACTTTGGCGCTCCTGACGCTGTTGGAGATGTGCAGAAGCCTCTTATGTCGCTCCGCCCCGCTGAATCTCCTATAAGAGTCCTGCACGAGGCTTCAGCAACTGTTGATCTAAGCTTGCAGATAGCAGCAGTTTCAACTCCACCAAGAGCAGCAGGACCAAGCGATGTGGTGGCAGATACGCAACGACCCTCACCCTGTACTTGACGTCCTTTGCAAAGAGGAATGGTGTCCATCTTCGCCTCACTAGGTCCTTGGCAAGGGACCTTAGAGTCTGCTCGACTGCAGGACTGGATGTGCATACGAAGTCGTCGCAGTAATCCTCTGTGAGGCCTTCAATCTGGATGTCGACATCCTCATCATCCTCATCGTCCTCCTGTGTCTCTGTAGACTGGACTGTCTCTGTACTAGCCCTCGCACAGGTATGTGGGGACCGTCGTCGAGCCTGCAACATTTGCACATATGAACCTGTGCCTCACATTTGCTCGATGTGCTCCATGCTTATTTCTTAAGTGCAACTTTGCCAGTGGTTGTCAGAGGGAGCTTGACCTTTCGGCATTGCTGGCTCGGCAAGGCCGATGAGCCCCTGCTTGCAGCCGCTATGTGCCTAGTGAGTGGGCTAGATCTATTCAATTGCAGAGGCTGGGCCACCTGCTGTGATATCACCCTGGTGTTGCAGGAACAATTAGGCATGAGCATCCTAAGGCTCCTGCACTATGCGACTTCTCACTGCGTCTTACTGTGCACAAGACGTTAGGCTCACAAGAACAATAGCCCTGTCTCAGTGCGCAGTTGCTGCTGAAAATCAACTTTTGTAATCCGCTGACGTAGGGCGCCAGCGTGGCGAGGGATAAGACCAATTACCAAGCATCTCCTGAGCTTAGGCGTACCGTACATGCATATTGTTTTGTCTTAGTGGCTTGCAAAGCCATTCGCAGCAAGTTGCAACCCGATAGCTTGCAGGACAGCACCATCATCCGTGCAGCTGCACACACCAATTCTCTAGTGAGCAGCACAATACTGCCAGCTGACTTCTGTTCAAAGGGATAGCACCTCACAGAAATACTCCCTGAGATGCAAGGGGCTCTGTATAGGCAGGCCCTTACATGCCACTTACGATCGCAGCAGCTGCCCAGCCATGGTATGTTCTATCTACCTCGAGAGCCGGCCCCAGGAGCACAGAAAGAGCAGCCAAATACATTTCTTTTCATGCGCTCGTTGATGCTGCCCCCCTGTGGAGCATTGTATTTAAGCCTTAACACCACAGGCGGAGGCTTCTTGATGGATGGCCCCTGTTGAGAGGTGGTGATTCTGCAGGTCTGTGCAGCAACAGAAGACCAAGGACGGTTCTCAGTATAAGGGCAGCCTTTGGGACAGGGCACGGAGATTCTGTGGGCCCCTCTGCCCCTCCACTGCCAAGGGAGCTGCGCACCAGCGAGCGTGTAAATTATCCTGAGGTGTACAGCGACAGCCAGGACATCACAGGGGCTCCCGGCACCAGACAGGAGCAGCGATCAGTCAGCGACTCGGTCTTCTCGACGGATCAAGTGTGCTGCTGCTGTCACCCCAACCTGCCTGCTACTCAGACATCCTGCTGTGAGCATGGCTATCTGAATTGATGCTCCCTTAGGTGTCTTCGTCTTGCGACATGGCATGCAACCCCATGCCCTCTTGATTGCAGTAGGTAAGCGTTGCTGCAGTGCTGTGACCCTCCAGAGAAGCTGAGAGACTGCCATTTTCTACAGACCCAGGATCAGGAAGGCTATGGCACCCAGTATGAGGTGCAAAACTTCAGCCTACCCAGCACCAGCAGGCGGGAAGAGCAGCAACAACAGCAACCCATACAGGTAAGAAATGCACAGATCTCTCTCGAGCACCAAGGAAGGACCCGTGCAGGGCATTGCATGCAGAAGCAGTGTTTCAGGGGAAATTCATTTGCGTGCGGTCTCTCCAGACCCCTGAGATGATGCCAAGAGGCTGCAGATTAGGATTGTGTTCTCCTGCTTGCATGCCTTTTGCAAACCGTCCATTGTCCCTGGAGCATGCGCTGGGGCTGAGCGCCAGCGTGGTATTTCAGCGCACTCCGCAGGCCCGCTTACAATTCTGGATAACATGCAGCGGCTGAACGCCAGCGTGGTGTTTCAGCGCATCCGTCAGGCCCGCCAACAATTTTGGATGACTCGCAGGGGCTGAGCGCTAGCGCGGTGTTTCAGCGCATCCCGCAGACCCGCTGGGCGCGCCCGGCGCTAGGCGCGCTGGGCCTGCTGCTGGCAGGATCGTTGCTACTGTCCATGGTGCGCATCATGGGCCGCTTCAACTCCCCCAAGGCCAAGCGCCGGCGCACAGTTGACCTGAATAAGGTACCCCGCCCCAGCTCTGACTCCTGCAACCATAAAGCTGGCAGACACCTGAGATGTGCACTCCACTACAGGGCATGAGAATGTGTGTTGCACTGCATACAGCAGGGGTCTTGTGAGAGGTGTTCGATGTCTCACTTGAGTCCCCTGCTCTGATGCGTAAGCTCTGCTCAACAGTGGGTGCTCTTCCTCTGACCTCCCAGCTCATGCATGCTACTGACATGAGCATCTGTGTGACATGGGTTGTACCTGTGCAGACTGTGGTGGACACTCTGGACTCTTACTTGCCCACGGACAGAATGGGCCTCACAACAGGTAGTTCTTCGGACCGCCAGTGTCCCTCTCTGACCTCATCGCATCTATGGTGGTGCTTCTGCGCTCTCGTAAGTCCCCGCTCCATTCATGAGACAGGGCTTTTGATGCTTGGTGAGCTGCATGAGAAGCAGTCAGTGACCCTGAGATGCACCTTGCAGGGGTGGTGCGGGGCTTGAGGATGAAGACGGGGTTCACAGCTACCGAGATCTTCCGGAAATACCTGTGGTACCTGCTGCGGGAGCGCAAATTCGACGAGGACGCCGTTGCAGACCTGTCGGCGCTGCGCAGCGTCCTCGCTATGCGCGACGATGAGGTCTGTCCTGTGTCATCTTGTCGCACTTATGCCACAACAAGTCTACTCCCGACACCTTTGAAATGATGTATGTATATGAGGTCCCTTGTTTCAGGTATGCCTCTGCCAGGGTGCAGACACCTGCTGAGACATGGGAGACCTTGCCATCATATAGAATGTAGTGGGAGATTGGGTGTGATGCTTCTGCTGGATGAAGTCAAAACTTATTCTCTCAAGCTTGTGGGCATTTGTGCAGGTGGCAGAGGCCTTGAGAGAGCGTGCGCAGCGCATCTATGAGAAGTACGGGAACGTGATGCTGGAAACGGAGGGCATGACAAAGGCAGGCATCGAGCGCAAGGCCACCTGCCGCGCCCTCTTCTCCAAGCTCCTCTACCTTGCCGGTAGGACAGCACAGCCTACAGAAGCTGTGCTCAGCCACACATGTGCACTCGCCAGATTGCATCTACCCACGGAGCATATGCTGGCTTTCTGACCCTTGGAAGCCATGACCATGCTGACAGCCTGATGTATGGTTTGAATGGGTGCTTGGCTAGATGGCCGGAGACTGTGCTGTCTGTAGAAGAGAAGGGTTGCCCAACAGTATATATATATATATATACATATATGTGTGAGGCAACCCGCAGCCAGAGGCCATAGGGCATTCACAGACCTGTCTGCAGCCAGAGTCTGGGGCCAGTCGTACATGCACAGTCTGCAGCCTTGTCAACTGGGAAATGACGCACTCCTAAACATGGTTCCTACACCCCCTCTGGGCAGATGCGTGGAGGAGCCTCCCTTGGCAAACCACTCGAAATCCCAGGAGGATTTGGGGTAGTAACAGTAATGCAGGCATAGACTTCCATTAGACTGCGGGTCCAAAACATCTTACGGCAGACATTAAGGAGTGCTCTTACATGCAGAGAGCGACAAGATTCTGGCTCAGGACAGCGCGGTTGCAGAGAAGCTAAGGCTGCCCGACATTTTTGGCGCCACAGAGGATGACACGAACTCCCTGCGCATCGTCAGCCTTTATGAGGTGAGCAGCACAGACATTGCATGCATGCCACAATATCTGCCAGTGTTTCACCTTTTGGCCATATGGGCAAGTGTGCCATCACGCATCGCTGATACGCAGAGACTTGAAAGTGCTCGATGTGGGATGGTGTCTGAGGATTGGACTATTCTGTTGCAGGTAGACCTGGACAATCTTGAGGGGCAATTTGAGAGCTGAGCAGTGTGCTGCGGGGATAGTGCAATGTGCTGACTGGCTGTGTGCTCCTTGCTGCTTTTGGCATGGATTTTTGTTCAGTGATGTCCCAGGAAAAGTCCACTGAAGCCCACATGAGACTTTGCATCACGGGCAAGCTGTGGCCCCATGATGTGCCACAGTGTGCATGGTGTAAAAGCTTTGATCTTGTGTTTTGCAGCCATGTCTTACAAGTCGCCTGATCTGGCCTACAAAGGCACAACCAGGAGGCCTCCTGCTAGGATGATCACGTGTTACCCGTCTTCTGGCGCATTTCGAATGCTTTGCCAGCATAAGAATAGCAATGCCAATCCCCGCCAGTGCACATGCACTTCATTCAGCCTCCGCGCCTGTACTAGGGAATTGATCTGGGTCTAGACTTGATGCCTACACCTGCAGGCTGATATTCAGCACTGTCTTGATCTTAGGCTGATGCCATCCTCCTCTTTTTCTCCTGCCAAGCGAGCTGATGCTTCACCATTTTGTGTTTTGACTTCACACAGTCTCATCTGCTCGACTAGAAAACTGCATTACCTAGTATACAGACAGAGTCAACATCACCCGCACAGCTACATATGGTACACTACCTCTGGGCTCTCTCTACTGCAATCACACATCTGCATGTCTGTGTTTGTGAGTCTGTCAACCCTGTGAGGTATCTAGATGTACCCAGGTCGGAGGCTTACACAGCAATGAGGAAGGCAACTTGGTTTCAGTTCATCTTGTTCCTTATGTGCTACAACTTTGCAGCTGCGGCACAATAGTGAAGCCTTATGAGAGGCAAGCCTTTGCAGGCCAACAAGGACAGCACGATTTTACTATCTTCCCGTGGAAAAATGACCGCAGCTCCCGTGTTCCCTGACACCCACCGCTGTTGCTGTGCCAGCTTCTTGGCTGGGACAATCAGTGTGAGGCAACCACGAGCAGCATACAGCCAACACTGCAGCCGAGGCGCCCCCTCCTGCTCCTTTCACTGAACCTGCCGAGCCCCTGCAGGCTGTGAACGCCTGACTGATTAATGCCATTGCTACAATGCGCCTGCCGCAATGAAGCCCGAAGGCGCAGTGGTGCTGACTCTACACCCTGGCTGCAGGGCTCATGAACCCTGTGTCTCTCTGCCGCTGCATGAGCAGCCTGAAGCTGCTGTGCTGTTAAATTGACACGCCTGTCGCAAGGCTCAGGGCGAGGCCAGCATGCGGGCGCGCGCATCTGCCGAGGCGCGCTTTTCCTTGCGGTGCGCGCGGCGGCCCTTCCCGCCACCGCCCCCGCTGCTGCCAGGTGTGTCACAAGCCACCTGCAGGAAATGAGGCAATCACTTGTTGGTGTAGGCCTCTGCTGTTGACATGGCTGGGAGGCAGACAAGAAGCAGGAGCAGTAGCAAGTCAATGACACAAAGAGCGATGATTCACAATTTGGGATTAGGCCCAAAGGAATCCACGCTTAGCATTTTCTGGTCTTTGCTAGCCATACCGATCAGAAAGGCGGAGAGGCACCAGACTACCTGCTCAAAAGTGGCACATCTGCAAGTCAAGCGGCAAGGCATGGTAGGGGGAGTATGCTAACCTGCTTCTTGCCGGCCTTGTCCTGGGCGGGCGTGACAGGCTCCTCAACCCTGGGAGTGGTTGACCCCACAGACTTGCTGCCGCCCGTGTGCACCACTGGAGCTGGGCTGGCTGCCTGCTTGGTGGCAGCAGCGCCAGGCGATGTCTTTCCCTTACCCTGTGAGTCAACCCACAAGCTCAGTGCTTGTTGACCCATGCCCGCCAGCACTCCCAAAGAAGAGTAAGGCGTGCAGAAGGAAGGTGATACCAATGGAGAGCAAGCAGATGTAGGGCTAGTCCCTGAAGGCCAGATTAGACACTGAAGTGCAGCATTGGAGCATCCATACAATGTTCCGCTGCTGCAAAATTGAGGTATCTCAACATGCAGCAGAAGGACATTATGCAGAGGCAACGATGAAACAAAGCAAGGCAATCCCAGGGTGGCTTGAGAGGCAAGTCAGCACCTTGCTGCTGCGGGAGGACTGCGCAACAGGGCGGGCCTGCATGCGCCCGGAGGAGATGAAGCCGTTCTCGCCAAAGCGCCGGTTGCCCAGGATGCGCTTGTGGCCTGCTGCTGCTGAGAAGTAGTAGGCCTCCACCTGCACAGCCAAGGCGAATGTCACCTTCAAGGCACCTTCACCAGCTTCTGAACCTTGGGACCATCACCTTCACTGCCTGGAATTGTGATGTGTGCTGTTGACAGCCGTGCCAAAGAAAGGGGAGGCACGTAGCGATTCCAGCTTGTGTGCCATGCAAGGAGGGCCTCATCATGCTGGAAATGCTGCAGCGAACCCTCTACCAATGCTGGCATGGCTGCCAATGACTAAGCCGTACAAGCTTTGCCACCTCTCACACTGTGGACTGATATGGAGATACATGGAAGCGCCCCCACCTCATCGTCTTCGTCCAGCTCGTACTCGTAGCGGTTGTAGTCCCGCTGGCTGTACTCATGCCAGTCCTGCCACTCCCGTGCGTCCTCCGCCGAGAAGGCGGAGGCGCCAAAGCTCTCGGGCACGAGGGGCACCAGCGCCTTGCCCTTCTCCACTTCCTGCACATCACCAGGAGCATTGTTGCACATGTCGCATGAGCAATTCCTCAGCATTTCTCTGGTGGTGCAGCAGGGTGCTCTCGATGGTCTGAGGGTGGCAGCTCAAGGACGCTCAAACAGAGGGTTGTGACACACGGAGATGAGCAGCCTAAAGCCCAGCAGGCAATTCCTGTAGCTCGGACACAATTCGCTCGCTGCCTGCCTTGTACGCTGTAGCAGATATCTGACGCTGAGGAATGGCTGATCAACCTTTAGGTACGCCTCGAACCAGATGGCGCGCTTCAGCAGGCACACGCTCTCCTCAACAGGGTAATCTGACATGGAGCCGTCCAGCTTCCGGAAGGTGAGCAGGGAGGTGAAGGGCGCCTTGCACTGGGGGCACGACGGCGGGTCCCTGTGCACCGTCCACGCCAGGATGCACTTCCCTGCACGCAGCATGCACTTTCAGGAGTCATCCCCCACTTGGTAAGCTCAATGAGGGCAAGTGCTGTGTGCTCCCAGTGGGCTAGCATCGAATACACCCGGTTTCAGTGTCATAGGTTACTTCTGGCAACACCAGAATTCAGCCCTGGGCACCGGAGCAGCCCAGAGCCTCCCAACCTGACAGTGCACCAGCGGTAAGAGAGGGATGGGCGCTACACACCGCAGTAGACATGGTCGCAGCCCTTGATTGCGCAGAGCTCTGGGACAGAGATTTGGTCCAGGCAGATGGCACACGTCATGTCATTCGCCTCCTGTGCTGACAGCTCCTCGACAGGCTTGCCCTTCCGCTGGGGTGTCAGCTCCAGTGCTGGCTCAAGCGCGGCCTCTGTGAAGCTGTCTTCGCCACCGTAATCGCCATGGCTGCCTCTGACTTCAGTAAAGGTACCACTGGAGCTGCTGCTGCTGGCTTCTGCATGAGCTGCATGCCCTTGCTCCCCCTCCAAAACTGCCATTGCTGCCTTGGGCTTCACTGCTGCGGCCCTGGAAGCTCCGACTGTGCCGTGACGTGGTCCTGAGCTGACCTGCAGCAGCAGCAGGGAAAATTCGAATCAGGTTCTGCCAGGTGTAACATCGCCAAGGTGCAGGGGACAGCAGGAATCCCGGCACCGTCAACCAAGGCTCCGCCGTCCGTGAAATGCTTTATTTAATTTCTGAGAAGACGAAGCCAGCTCAAGGCCTCCCATGATTCAGAATGTACATGTCTGAAACGACCTATTACGAGGCACATATAGCATAACAGCACGTTTTCACCACATAATGTTTTGAAGAAGCTCACCAGATCCTTCCCAAACATTTCAGGGATGTCCAACTCGTCTGAAAATGCTGGCTGGAGGGCCATTTCTTTCCTCATACCACTCCCACGATCTTGACACTCAACACTACCTATGCGCGCTTGGCGCGTTACGCTATGTCTCACTGGATCATGTTTTAGGTCCGACTCACAATTCCCAATGCAACGCAAAGGGAAGAGTGAAGAGCTGTCCAGTGCCAAAAGGCACAGGAATCACAGATAGGGTCCTAGCCCTGGGCACAGGGCTCCCAGCGGCCTGTCCGGGGCCGCTGAGGCTTCACTACCTTCACACGACTCTGGATCGCAGGTATTCGCAGAAAAGCAGCGGTGAAGGGAATCTGACTGAAGCGGGTTTGCTGTGTGGTGAAGCTGACGGAGACCTTCGAAGGGTTTGCAACGACCCTTTGGAAACCCTGCTTTCGAAAGCTGTGGAGTCCAAAAGCGGTTTCCCAACGCCAAGATCGGGTTAGGCAGGGGCGAGGCACTCGTGTAGAGATGCTGTAGTGCGATAGCACAGCAAAGTATGGTTTCTTGGCAGTTTTAGTGTCAGAGGAACCATGCTGCCATGACGCCCTGGCACAAGACGTCCTCCAATGCATGCCAATTAGGTGTTCATCATACGCGAGGAGACGGCACCTGCAATTGAGGGGGTCTCTCATGCGTAGATTATAACAGGCAGCGCAAGCGTGTGGCTATTTCGCACAACAGAGGCTCTCTGCTTCTCGCCCAAGTGCACTTGTCATTCGGTGATTTTCGAGGGCGTGGGAATGCCATTGATCTTTAGCTCAGTGGGTTAAAAGCCCAAAGACTTGCCTTTGGTGCGAGGCGCGAAGGGCCTCAAGCGTGTAATAACAATGAGCCACACGCCTGTCCCCAACGAGGCAACCCAGCAAGGCAACAATGGGGCTGCGCCTGAGAATGGCCATGGCACCGTACCCACTGCACCGGCCCGGAGAAAAGAGCCCAGGCACAGAGGCATCAACACAGGACTGCATCATTCCTTCTTTGGTGGCAGGATTGTCCTGGGTAAGCCCTGCGGTGTACACTGACTGTATTTGATCCCGTGCTGCTCTTCATGTTCTTTCTGTGCTAAGTGCGACCTGGATGATTAATAAAAAGAGCTCTGTCCTTTGATGCAGGGCCAGACTGGATGAGCCTTTTTGGGTCTGCCGCCATGATTCTTCTACCAACAGGTGACCCGCACCCTAAACCTGTAACAAGTCAAGCCATGCACTCATATGCATGACCCATGCATTGTCATGCACGCTTTCGGGCTGGCAATGGAAGCATCTGAGCATGCAGCGCACACGACCGCAGCCATTGCAGAAGTGCACTGCTTGACATGTGAGTGCCTGTGCAGCGCTGTTCCATGCCGTGATATCATGGCGCCTCATAGACCCCTTCACGCCTGCGCCTGTTGTGGTGGCGGCAGTCATGGCGGCCGCCAGCATGGCTCTGCTCCTGACCACAGCCCTGATGGACCCTGGCTTCATCCCCCGGCAGCCTGAAGACGTTGAGCAAGGGTATGCCTTCGCTCCAGCAGTGCCTGGACTTGTGAAGACGCCACAGAAATTGCGGCATATATGCAATGCCGCGTACAGGTCAGAGGACCACACCTCAGAAGCGTGTATCGGCCAGGATCAGCACGCCTTCACAGCGGCAAGGCTCTTGAACGGGGTTCTGAAGTCCGCCGAGCCTCTTGACAGGGCATTGCAGCTGGGGCAGGCTGTATGTGTGCAGGCGTGGTTGGGGGTCAGCGCTTCAATCAGATCTACACACTGGCTCCTACAGGGCTTTGAGGCAGGTCTGAAGCGCTGTGGATGTGCATGTGCAGGAGCGTGCAGCCGAGGGAGTTCCATGTGAACGGGTTCACGGTGAGCACGAAGTGGTGCCACACGTGCCACCACTACCGGCCGCCGCGCTGCTCGCACTGTGCCATCTGCGACAACTGCGTGCGCAAGTTTGACCACCACTGCCCCTGGGTTGGCAATTGCATCGGCGAGGCGCGCCCCTGCACCTTGCTTCTGTGTCTCCTGTGCACCTGGGTGTCTTTCAGTGAGCAACACAAGAGCACATCATCGTGAGCTGCTTTGTCTTCCCATGCTCTGCCCAATATGTCTTAGTGATACTCTGGCTCTTCATGATTGACTATGCGCCTGGTGATATGGCTTGCGCATGCATTGCACGAGTTCAGTCCTGCTGCAAACGCAGCCAAGCACATGGCAACTCTTGCATGCTCTCGAGCATGTCATGGACCATGCTGTGCCTCCCCTGGCACATAGGAGCATATCAATTCTACTTCCTGCTTTTTTATCTATGGCCACGTCTATGACCTGTGTGTTCATCAGGCACATGGTAACGGTGATTTTTGCCAGGTGTACCCCGACTGATTCTGTCATTGTCCATGCAGAGAAACTACCGCTTCTTCCTGTCATTCGTCTTCGTGACCACGGCCTACGACCTGTACATCCACGCCTGGTGCTGGGTGTGGCTGGCGCACCTGTCGCGCCACCTCGGCATCTCCTTTGGGGACGCCATCGGCCACAGCTACGATGGCCCCGTCGCCCTGGCCCTCATCTGCTACACCGTCCTCGCCTTTGTGTGAGCTCCTCTCCCTCCAGTAGCCGCTGGACTATGCTTGCACTTATGGGAGTCCTCTCACTGGGCTATGCATGTTGCTGTGACCATGCAAACTTACCACTTCACGAGGGTGCGGAACGGGTGCAGCCATTTGCAGTTGTTCCGCATTTCTCAAGGGGTGGAAAGTTTGCATGGCCCTCATCCGCTACACCATGCCCGCACTTGTGTGAGTCTCTCACTAGCCTATGTATGTTGCGGTGACCATGCAAAATTTCCAGACCACCAGACTGTGCGGAACAGGTGCAGCTACTTGCATCTGCTCCGCATGCCTTGAGGGGTGGAAATTTTGTATGGCCGTCATGTGCTACACACCATGCTCGCCATTGTGTGAGTTATCTCACTAGTCCATTTATGCTGCGGTGACCATGCGATTCCCATTCAGCCAGATAAGAGCGGAACGGGTGCAGCCACATGCATGTGTTCCGCTTTCTGTGGGGGGTTGGAAAGTTGCGATGATTGCAAGCCTGTCCATTGGAAGGTCTCCATGGCATTCATGCCAGTCCTGTGGTCAACGCCGTCGGAGCACTGCTGCTGGCGTCTAGAGGCTGGAAGGCATGGTGCAGGTTTGTGGGCGGCTTGAGCGGGCTGCACACATACTTCACCTCCAACAACAAGTCCACATACGAGCACTTCAGGTCCAGGGCTGGCAGCCACGAGAACCCCTACGACGTCAATTGTATAAGCAACTGGGAGCAGGTGTCTCATCATGCCTCCTCTGTCACATGTGCCCACACCTGCGGGCAGCTGTCCCTTGGGAAGTGTTGAGGCAGCCCGGCATTGTGAAGGAGCAAAGAAGAGTGCTCAGCTAGCCATGTTGGTGATAGCGACAGTCATGCTGACAAGGTCATGATGCACGTGCAGGTCTGCTGCACGGGCATCCCACCCAGGTACCCGGAGACCCGCATGTCAGCGCTCAGGGTGAGTCGCCTACATCCCAGTGTGTCTGTCTGACAGTTTGGTTGTCTGACTCAGCACATGCTTCTGGCACAGTGCCACAGCATGTGCTGCAACTGTGTGACAGAGCTTTGCGGTTGGGTGCATTGCTGCGGTGTTCAAGTGCTGGCGCCATCCAGGCGCTCTGTGCAGATCACTGCTTCTGCTCTGGCTGGCGCCAGACCTTGGAGGATGAGGCCGCACATCGCGCTGTGCTGAACGCTTTATTACCCTTGACGGGAGGGCTGAATGTTGCAGGGTGCTGTGGAGATGCAGTCCATGGCGGGCCACATCACAGGCCCCTCCGCCGGCCAGTATCCTCCGCAGAAGCCGCAGCCAGAGGCACTGAGCGCGCATGCCCACCCCGAAGGCAACCCTCAGCGCCTGCCCAATGGCCAAGCCCACCTGGTAAGGCATATCAGGGCATCATAATGCAGCTCCAGGCCCGCTGTCACTAACATGATCCCTCTCACGGGCTTCCTAGCACGGAGAGCCTGCCAGGTCAAGAGGGAGGGACCCGACAATACGCGACCTATATTACACTCCATTAGTAAGAACATGCGCGAATGTCAGTGTCTCCATGCTCAGATGACAGCCTGTCAATGGAGGAGTGGTACCTATGCAAGGACACCGCTGAAAGATCGCGTACAGAGTATTTAGGATTTTAGTTTCAAGAGCAGGTGCTCAGCACATGTGTGCACATGCAGGTCGCAGCCAGCGCGCGACCGGAGCCGGCGGTGGACATCCACGACACGTACGACGGCAGCGACGAGGAGATTGAGAGGCAGCTGCCGGCCACAGAGAGCGCGCCCCGAGGCGCCCGCCGCTTCTCCGAGAAGTACTCCGAGAACCGGGCGCAGGTGATATCTGTCAGCCTGCAATACTTCAGCGAAAGAGGCGCAGGTGACGCCGCCAGCCTGCTGCAGGGCTTCATGTGCAGCCCTGCATGGTTAAAGCAGGGCTCTTGCTGAGGGGGTTTTCTGCAGTCTGCCGTATGCGCAACCAAGCCATGTGCCGTACTTCCAGCACACATGCTGATGAGGCGTGGTATGTGCAGAGTGCTGCTGGAGAAGAGTCAACTGAAGCGCAGAGCCTCCGAAAATCAGCCAAATTCATGCCCCGCTATGGAAGCCCAACGTCATCATACAGAAGTACCAGCCCTGTAAGGTAAGCCGTGCTTGTCCTCCATCTGCCTGTCCTTGTGGCCTGGGCAGACCTTGTTGACCCTGAGCCCCGTCTTGCTCTTCGGCAGCCCTATGAGAGAGCAAAGCACAGAGACTGGCTGCTTCAAGCGGCGGCTGGCAGCGCTTGGCAGAAATCCCTAGGCAGCTGAAAATGCCTGTCTGCTGAGCTGGCTTTGCTCCCGTTGGCCACCTGCTGACTTGATCAATCAGGCAGCCTACTGGAGCAGGACTAGCACAGGGGAGAATAAAGCCATCATAGAATCCAGGCTCCTGCTTAGAATGCCCAGCAGGGTGATTATTGTGAGACTGAGCAGGGCTTCCATGCAGGTCCTCCAGCCCGGTGCGCCAATACATGCCGAGCCATGGCTACCACGGGGAGCTGCCTGGGCATGCCTCGCAGCAGCAGGAGAGGCAGCGCCCTGCCCTGGCCACGCAGCCACATCCAAGCAACGCCAATGGATCGGGCAGCTCCACTACGCAGGTGAGATTGTTGTCAGCTTGAAGTGTGCTCATGGCCCAGGGTTGTCCTCAATGCCGGCCGCGCCCGGCGTGCGTGAAGGCCCTGGCATACCCGTGTCTGGAGCGTGCCAGGATGTAGATGACCTTGCCAGAGCATTGCATGGCCATGGTCTTCTACTTCTTGTCACCCTTGGCGCGGTTCTGGCACAGGCGATCACACATGCCGGGCGCGGTCAGCGGGGAACCTGGACAATCTTGGTCATTTATTCGTGAAGAGCTTTCAAGCTCTGACTTGCTGCTCTGCTCTCCTTACGAATCCCGCCCGCAAGGAGCATGCGTGGTAGTTGTGTACTCTGCGCAATTTTACTTTATGCAAGTGCTTATGAGTACACTTAGGAAAATATGGTCTTGATGGTAGTGGACTGCAATCATGTGCAAAGTCACCCAACTCAGTATGGCCTGGGCATGAAGCCCTGATGTGCTCTTGCTGACATGTCATCATCTGTCTCAGAGACTGATCATCCAAATCACGAGTCTTGCCTTAATCTGATTGTCTGCATTCAGGAGGAGCAGTTGCAGTTGCAGGCGCACCCAGTGCAGCTGACGCCTGAGTCTGAACCCACCCCTGCACATTCAGAGCGCCCATCATTTGCGCGTGACGCTGCTCTGGAGGTGAGACTATGTTTCATGACCATGCCTGCTCAGTCATTTATTGCATACAGCTCAAAAATTGCACGCGCACGCTTGCATTTTACGAATCTGTGTGTGCACAAGAGATTGCAGAGCACCTCATACTCATATGACCAGCAATTGAATGGGAGCACATGTATTTAGCTATAGCTGAGTGGCTGTATCTTGTATCCTGGGGTTGCTTGGCCATGACGAATGCTTGCGTGAGCAGGAACAGGAGCGCCTCGAGTCATCACAGCCGGCCCCCGCCCCTGGGGACCCGTCTCCTGCGGCGAGCGGGCATGACTCTACTGCGCATCGAGAGTCGCTCCCGGAGGAGCCTGCAGCAACGAGCCACAGCGAGCGAGACGCTGATGAGGCGCGGCTCAGGCGCCGCACTGACGTAGAGCTGGAGGTGTGGCCGTCTGGCATGTGGCACACTTGACAGTGCACCGCATTGGATGCTGCAGCCGCAGTTTTGGATCTTGCTGCGGAGCTGGATGCTGCACCTAAGCTTTTGTCTCTGCTGCATTCGAGCGATACCTGATGTTGTACCACTGGAAGCTCAGAAAGGCATGTGAATGGTCAGTCTCCCCGGAAGCTTGAAGAGGCACGTGAACGTCATAGGGTCTGCATGCTTGTGACCAGAGAAGCTGCTGCATGCAGATGGGAAGCAGCGGCAGGGGCCGTCTGGACAGTGGGAGCAACGAGCTGCGTGCGCACAGCCTGAGACTGTCACCAGACAGACAGTCGGAGGCCAGCGGCCATGAGAATAGCAGCTCTAGCCTGACCCACATGGTGAGGTTTCTGCACCACTGATATGTGCAAGCGTCGTACTCACTGACATCCTTGTGAACTGAAATATCTTAGTAGCCGGAGGAGAAGAAAACAAGAGCGATTCTCAAAGTAGCTGCGAGCGAAATGGGATCAGCCTAAATCAATCTTATGTATAGAATTGGGGTTGTGGGAAGAAGAGCCAACACCTAATCAGTTGTTCACATTGCCATCATTTTGCCATCGTTATGTTGCCGGCAAATCTCTCTTCTTAATGTCCATGTCATGAAGCTCAAGGTTATATCGCTCGCGGTGAAAGAGCTGCAGCGTAGGTGCCTGCATGTGCATGCGCGCGACCTGCACATGGCCAGCAAGTCCACCTCAGCAGCTCAGAGCCTGTGCATGCCTGTTCAGGACTCTTCGGGCAATTCCTGCCTGCGGGGCATGCCCAGCCAGAGGGTGCAGTCGGGGTTAATCGGCGTGATGAGCGGGGCACGCGATGGCAACCTGGACCACCAGGTCAGGGGCGAGCCTGAGAGCATCGGTGGCAATGGAGGCCCGCAGAGGCAGTCCAGAAGCCTGGGCAGCAGCAGCATGCAGCGGGTATGCATTCCTGTGATGCAAAGCTGATGCATGCAAAGCAAGGCGGCAGCCGCTCATGCTCGGCCGTCAGAACCTACAGGTGTACAGTGTCTTGTAGATATTATCCTGCACAGTTTCTGAGGCCTCCAGAGACAGCGTCCTGAGGGTTTCCATCTCAGGACCCACAGCAAGTCTATTTCTGATTTAAGGCTTGCACCCCTCCTGTGTGCCGACATCCTGGGACAGCAGGAGTGCATGACAAACCAAGCAGAGTGCATGCCTCTCTGCCCATACTGGCAGTCAGCAGAATGCATGAAGGTTTCGTGGCTGTGCAGCAATCTTTGAGCGAGCCTGGAGAGACGCCGAGCAATCCGGAGGAGCGCCCCAGTTCCACAGAGGGCCGCAGGTGGTGGCGTGGTGGGTCATGAGAAACATAGTTGCACGACGCGGCACCAAATTTCAGGGACGCGGCTCACAGCCGCGTCCGACGCGCGCGTCGACGGACGCGGGAACGGCCGCGTCGGTAGAAAATAGCATATTTTCGGACAAAAATGGCGCGGTGCGCGTCCGACGCTTCGAGCCGCGTCGTGCAACTATGATGAGAAATCTTATATCGATGTATACCCATGGTCAAGGACACAGCGGGCATAGAGGCTGAGCCTACACAGCGCGGCACAGGCCCAGAAGAGAGACTTGCTGTCGGGCACATGAGTGTGTCGGAGCGTAGCTAGATGTGTTCAAAGGAGCTCTCAGTGAGGAGTTGCAGTGTGGGGGGCAAGATACCAAGCAACCCCCTGATGCCCTCCTTGCAGAGCTGACAGGTCCTATTGGTTCAGCAGGGCCCTAACATACAGACTGCTAGTGTCTGTTGACCACTGACATGTTGATGTGGTAAGGTAGCACAGGCGCTGAGTCATGAAGCCCAGCTTTTGAAGCTGCGTTTCTCAGTGTATTGCGCTTTTGCAATCTGCTCTTTGTTTAATAGCTTCTATGTATATGATCCAAGGCACCGATGGTGCCGCAAGCACTTTCCTGATGCACTATACATCGCAGGATGCTGAGGGTCCTTTCAAAAGGAATTCCAGAAAGATGGTCAGGCAGGCAAGTCATTCACTTGACACACACTAATGCTGATGCAAATGTGCACTAATCCCTGAAGCAATTCACCCTGAAGGCCATTCGCTGCTGCAAATGTGCAAAGACACAGTTTGGATAGACAAAGGAGCCTTCCTTTGCAGGCTGCCAAGTCTGCTTGTCTCAAAGGGGCTGACTCCCTTATGTATGCAATGGTATGGTAAAAGTTCCGAGTAGTGCAAATCCTTAGCTGCGTCAGCAAGCACTCATATCACTAACTGTGCCTCAAGTCCTGTCCTCAAGCCATGCTGGGATGGGACGCTGCCTTCCAACTGCATGCTCCTCGCCACCCCCACGCTCACTCTGGTCAATCAAATGCTGCAGCCATGCATCCTTGCTCACATGTAGCATGCGCCTGCCAATGTGAGCGCCAACGCCGCAGTCGCGCTGGTGCGTGATCTCCTCAGCACTCTCGTCGCAGTCGCCATCGTTGGTGATCTTGAGGCTGCTGCTGCAGCTAGCCAGCAGGTGCTGCGCGGCGCTGGCAGTATCGCTCGGGAACTTGCGTGCTAAAAGCGCACAGCCGTACGTCAGAGCGCTTGTGTTGTAGCTGGACCAACTGCAGGCTTGCTGCGCGGTGTCCCGAATACTGACGCTTCCAGCGCGCACAAAAGCGCCCACACTGGAGCTGCAAGAGACAAGCACTTGACTCAGGCGGGACTACGGCCCTGGCAAAAGCAGATCAGTAAGACGGATGCTGCGCCCAAAACAGGTTATAGCTACACATCACTTAAAGCATGCCATTTGGTCTAAAGTAGTAACACTGAACAGAACTGTCACCGAAGGTGATGCTAAGGGCTTGCGAAGCTTGCCTGATGGCCGTATCAGGTTCGCATGCCCTGCCATCATAGAAACCCATCCTCGACCGCTGAAAGCTGTGGCACACCAGCAAATCAGTCAGCTTTGCTGACTCAGCATGTGTGACCTCTGAGACCTTAGTACCTCTGAGCACCATCCTGTGACAGATGCAGCATGGTTAAAGCAGTTTGGCAGAAGAGGGGCTTACGTCTCAGCAGACACTTCCATCGGGGTGTATGACTTGGGGTGCGAAGGCCTATCTGAGCTCCAGTCCGCACTCACCAGCCTATAGCGAATGTTGCAATTTTCACACCTTCACAGTGAGAGTACTAGGTCCTTACAAGCATGCCCAAAGGTCCCGATGGGCCAAGGCTTTGCCACTGTCACATTGGTTGTAAGGGCACAGTGCTGTGCATCACATCCCTCCAATATTGCTTGTGGTAGTGGCAGACAGCGGTACAGCGTCATGCCATAAATGACAGGGTAGCGAAGTCCGGCACATCAGGGTACGTCAAGAGGGTGCGTACCTTCCAATACAGTCGGTCTCATGGCCCAGCTGCAGGTAGGCAATGAGGGTGGCGACATAATGCTCGTCTGAGTAGCAGGTCCTCCACCTGCACCCAGCATGGCGCCCTTCGACCTTTGCTCACTTATCCCAGTCATGCTGCACCCTGCCAACATGTGTGCGGTTGCGCAGCCGATCTCGGCAATTGGGGATGAGGGCAAGTATCGTTAACTGCATGCTGAGAGCACTACAGTAGCACAGCTGACACTTTTGCAGAACGCACTGTACACATATGTGGGGGGAAGCATGCTTATAGACAGGCCACAAGGGGCGCACCTATTCAGGTCCTCATCGAAGCCGCTGTGGCAATGCTGCCGGAAGGTGGGCAGCAGCTCGGTGTCCCGCACGACGAGCTCCGCGTGCTTGCGCGTTAGCGCAAACCACTGGCTGCTCTTGCGCCAGTGCCGCCGCAGCTTCTCCTCCATGTGCCCTTCCAAGCGCGCTGGGTCCGTCACCTGCCAGAGTTGTTGATTTAAGCTCAGGCTGCTGGATTAAAGATGGAGTGTGGGAGATAACAGGACTGCTCCCATCCATACTCGGGTGTGTCTGGCATCGTCCTCCCAAACCACTGCTGCAGCCTTGAATGCTAGAGACACCGCAGAGCTGGAAATGTTGCATGCAGCGTCAGCAGAATGGTTGACCCCCCTTGGCCAAAGCCCTGGACACTTGCAGCAAATGGGGGTGCCACAAGTGTACAGCGCATGCCTCAGCTCCTCATGCTACAAGCTACATGCTGCACCAGCAGGCATGCTTGCAAGTGGCCTGACCGCCCTCAATATGGTAGATCAGGGCAGTACCCCCCTGCCGCAGGAGTCCAGGCGGGACTTGTTCTCCTGCATGAGCTGCAGGTAGGTGGTGGTGGGCGGGTACAGTGGGAGGCCCGACTCCGACAGCAGGATGAACTTGCGGTTCAGCGGATCCTTCAGCGCTTCCCGCATCAGGTTGCGCGCCACCTCCACCAGCTCATGCGCCCCCCACGACACCTGGGAGGCACCCGCGAAACCAGATTACCGAAGATATTTCTCGGTGATTGCTGGGCCGACTCTGGGAGGACGCTGGCTTGCCCTGCATTGTACGCCGACTTGAGACAGATGAGGGAGGCGCGACAGGCCACGTAATGGTGCCAGCTCGGATGTCACAGAAGTACCAGACACCGGTGATTGCCTGAGTCACACCATAATGATGCTGGTATGCTATAAAGCCGCACATTGCAAGGACATCATGGCAGCCGTCACATTCCCTACTCTAAAAAGTCTGTCGCAGGGCTCCGCGCACCGGGATGCGCTCTGGAATCTCGCGGCCATGGAAGATGCTCTCCTCCGGGAAGCTGCCAAAGTCCGGCAGCGGGTGCGCGTAGACGCTGAACAGGTGCTGGCGCTGCAGCACGGCCGCGCCATGGGGGTTGGAGCAATACCGCTGCGCCAGCTCCAGCCGCTCAGCGCTGCACTGGCCCTCCCCGTCCTCTGCACGTGTCTAATGCTTATCAAGCTTTCAGTATAGGGAGTGAGAAGACACGGCAGTGCATTTGATGCTGCAAATGTGCTATGTGAGCCTAGGCATGCAAGCGCCCTGCTTGAGTCGCTTCACATCACCCATCTCCATCTGGTATACACATTGAGAGGTCGGTGCATTACGAGACTGGAGCACAGGATTCATCGGGAAAACTTTGCGAATGAATTTACAGTGCAGATATGCCGTTGAAAAAGGGCTTATAGTCGGCGTACACTGACCTGGATGTGCTCTAAGAACAGACACCGGCAGAAGGCCAGCTGCATACTGGAACCAGAGCGCCCAGGACGGCTCATGGAAGAGCTCGGCCTTGCTCATGAACATCATGGCAACCTGCATGGCTGACTTGAAGTTAGTCACTACCATGATAGAGATATGTGAGGGCATCCATCACTAAGCCGAGCAGCTGCCGGCAATGACTGAAGGGCAAGTCCAATTTCGCCCTGTCTGAAGCAGCAGGAAGAGCTACAAGTCTGTGTGACATGCACGCCCGTGTCTACAGGCTCCTGCAAGAGAACCTCCATCCATTGCAGTCACCCAATTTTGCTATCTGATGAGGTGTGTACGCCATGCCTTGGATATGTTGAGTGCAAGTGCACAGGGGTCAGGCAGATCCTCCATCTGGGCTGGCCCTGGTGCTGCCAGCACCTGCCGCCCATATCTCACCTACACGAACCATCTCATTGATCAAATGCAGGCTGCTTTCAAAGTCTGCACGCTTCCCTTATCCATGCATGAAGTGCGGGAGAAAAGGCAGGTGTCCCTCACATGGGTTGACAATTGCATACCTCCTGAGGAACGAGTAGTGGCGCAACAACTGCAGCAGCGGCCACTATAGTCGCTACTGGCCGCTTCCGCACTTCAATGGCATGCATGCTTGACCCATTCAGGCCGCTGATCTCCCGCTGCTTCTTCTGCGCCAAGATAGACTGAAAGGGCTGGCTCATGCTCTGCACTGCTGGGGGCTGCATGAGCACATCTATGCTCCTAGCCCTGCACAATATAAAAAGGCCTTTTCAGCAAAGAGGAAAGTCTCCAGCACGACCCATCATCTCATCGTCATGCGCTGTCTGCTAGCAGCCAGCATCGTGTGCACCCGTGTCAGTCTGGAGCATCAGCAGCGTCACACACGCTGAAGCCTTTGACTGCTGTAGGAGCGACGGCAGCTCTCGCAGCACCGAGTAAGACCAGGCCGGCGATGACGACATAGGTCCGCCAGACCACTGCAGATGTGCGTCTAGGGCTGTGGTCCTGCTGGAAGGTGGACACGTGGGTTGGAGCGGCCAGCAGCTGCCTATTGGGGCCACGCTTCCCGGGAGTGCTGCTAGATACCGGATGCATGAGGAAATTGCCCTGGTTACCAATGCGCTACAAAGACCTGATCGACAGCAAGAGAGCAGTCAGTCACACATCCTCTGTGCATGCCGGCACACTGCTCAGGGACCTTTGACGCCTGGTCAAGCCATCAAGTGCGGGCAGGTCTCAGGGAAGCGGGCTGAAGCTGCCAGGGGACGTAGCGTGCTCTCACAGGCCCCGGTGTCAGCAATTTGTTGCTGGTAAAGGCAGGCTCCAGCATGGCCATCCAGGGCAAACTCAACTGTGCTAGCGGTCAGACCGACATACCTTGTTGTGGTCAAGCACAGAGAAGATGGGACTTCAGCTGTGTGGTCCTGCTTCAGCGCAGTTGTGTATGCTTATCACGCACACCAAGCCGACCCTCGTTTAAGACGTGCTAGACGCAAAGCTCTTCCGTCACAGATCCTGAGAAACGCTGCAGATGCATTCGAGCTCTTCAGCCTCAGCTTGTGTTGCGCAAGAAGCGCAATCACCCGTCAGCTTGCTCAATACAGCATCGATGCATGCGGTGGTTCATCTAACAGGATCTGCGCAACGCGGATGCCATTCTTTGGCTAGGTGGCACTTGCTGTTGGGGTGCTCCTTCTAAAACCTTGGACTACCATAGCATGCGCAAGTTCTGGCTGCATGGAGCTGATGGTATGTCATAGGATATATAGAGATGCGTACCCCACTTCATTACAGGTACAGAGCCCGCTTCTCTGAGTTTCTGCCTCGTGCCTCGTTACATGATGCCTTCGCCCTGTTCATCCTTTTGGGCTTGCTCGGTACATACGAGGCACAGTCTATGCAGTCGATGCATCTTTTTTGATGCCTCTAGCAAAGGCGCAGCGTCTATGTATCGGTCTGATGTGCGTTTCATGTGCGATTTGGCACATGTGTCAACCGGACCGTGGACGCCTTTTGTGTCTTTCTGTGCTCACGCACACTTCTATGGCACTAGAAGATCCCTTAGCAAGCTTGGTTGCTCGCTTGAGGTGTTGCGCAGGGGGCTACGGTGTTCATCGGCTGCACCTGATGTGAAGGAGCCATCAGCTCCCCGATCAGCTTTCAAGGGTTTCCCAATAGGTCTTCCGCTGTCCTGCGCTTTTACCGGGGGGATATCTTTGATGCAGTTGACATCACGGAATGCCACATCTTTTTACCGAGAAAAGGATCAAGCAGGAAAATCAGCTACTCCACGCACACTCAGGCTGATGCAAATGTGCACTCATCCCAAAGAAAAAATTTCACCCTTGCAAGCTCAATTGAGCCCCTACATTGATGCAAATGTGCACTGATCTGACACTGCTCAAGGCAAAGACAAATTTTGCAGTTTCCAGGCGTGCTTGTCTCAGAGAGACTGAATCCCCTATGTACACATGATTGTTACGGCACCTCTTTGTTTAAGGACAATCTCAGCTGCACCAGCAGGCACTTGTGGCGTTGAGTTTCTTTCAAAGCCTGTCCTCAAGCCATGCTGGGATGTGTTGCTGCGCTCCAATCACATCCTGCTGCTCGCTGCTCCAGCGCTCGCTCTCATCATATAAATGCTGCAGCCAAGAGTCCTCGTCCCCGTCCCCATGCAGCATCCGCCGGGCAATGTGAGCGCCAGCGCTGCTGACGCGCTGGTGCGGGATCTCCTCGGCGCTCTCGTCGCAGACGCCGTCATTGGTGATGTTCAGGCCGCTGCTGCAGCTGGCCAGCAGGTGCTGCGCGGCGCTGGCGGTGTAGCTCGGGAACTTGCGCGCGAACAGCGCGCAGTCGTACGTCAGCGCTGTGGCGTTGTAGCCGGGCCGGCTGCAGGCCTGCTGCGCAGCGTCCTGCAGGCTGATGCTTCCGGCGCGTACAAAAGCGCCTGCGCTGGAGCTGCAAGGGAATATCAGGACTCAGGCGGGACCATTTCCTATGCGTTGGAGCCCTTTGTTCACAGCGACAGCAGTCCAGGATGCATGCAGGCTGCAATGCGAGCAGACGGGGGCCCAAGCCAGGCTGTATTCCAGGATAACCACGAAGCTGCTGTCCAAATTTGATGCAAGGCAGAAGGTGATGCTCGGGCTTGAGAGGCCCACCTGATGGCTAAGTCAGGGTTGCAGGGCCTGCCATCATAGAAGCCCATTCTCAACCGCTGAAAGCTGTGGCACACATTAAGTCCACTCAGCATGCATGATTTCAGACTCCGACGCTCAGAGACCGCTGCAGGTTGAATTACACCTTATGACACATGCAGCACAGCAAGAACTGCGACTTCCAAGGAGAGGGAACTCACGTCCCAGCAGACACCTCCAGCGGGGTGTATGACTTGGGGTGGGCGCCCGCCATGCTCCAGTCCACATTCACCAGCCTGCAGTGCAGAAGGTGCAATCATTTGCATCTACTGTGAGAGGGATGCCAGTAGATACTCACGAGCATGGCCTAAGATTCCAGTAGGCCAAGGCTCTGCCACTGTCACATGGGATGTCAGGGCACAAAGCTGTACAGCATTCCGGCCGTCCCGCCCATGTGGCAATGGTAGAGCGCACTTCAGAAGAAGACACAAGTCGGAGCAAGGCCTGGGGCATCAGGACAGGAGGTTGGTGGGGGTCATACTTTCCGACACAGTCAGTCTCATGACCCAACTGCAGGTAGGCGATGAGGCTGGGCATGTAGTGCTCGTCCGAGAAGCAGTCCCTCCACCTGCACCTAGCACGACATACCTCACAATGCTAGGAGCGCCTCATCATATTACATCCTGCCTGTGCATGCACAATTCTGCAAGCCGATACTCTCACAGGTACCCTTGGGAAAATTCCACGCAGGATCAGCTGTCTTGCATGCAGACTAATACTAGCATACTTGCCACTGGCAGAGGTGTGACACACATGGCAGGGGGTCTGACACTTCTGCGAGAGAAGGACTTGGTGTACAACGTGCGTCACACAAGGCTGCAGGGAGGCGCGCCTGTTGAGGTCGTTGTCCCAGGCGTTCTGGCAGTGCTGCTGGAAGATGGGCAGCAGCTCAGTGTCCTGCATGATGAGCTCCGCGTGCTTGCGCGTCAACGCAAACCACTGGCTGCTCTTGCGCCAGTGCCGCCGCAGCTTGTACCCCATGCGCACCCCAAAGCGCCACGGATCCGTCCTCTGCGCAGGCACCAATCATTGACTCAGGACACTCAGGTGAATAGAAAGACAGTAGAGGACATTTGGACAGCTTTTGTTGATACTCAGGGGCCTGACACTGTCCTCTTGTAAACACTGCTACAGACTGTATGCCAAGCAGACCTCAGAGCAGGAAATGTGTACTCATTCAAATGCTGATTGCAGCGTCAGCACAAGCATTCACACCCACTGGCTAGGCACCTGGTCACTCGCAGCAGCAGCGGGTGTCATGAATATGCATTGCATGCCTCTGACAGTCGCATACATGTTCCCGAGCACAGCATTGAATTTGTGTCTACATGCTGCACCAGCAAGCATGTATGCAATCAAATCAGCCACGCTCATGATAGGAAAAGCAGGGCAGTACCCCCATGCCGCAGGAGTCCAGGCGAGACTTGTCCTCCTGCATGAGCTGCAGGTAGGTGGTAGTGGGTGGATACAGCGGGAGGCCCGACTCCGACAGCAGGATGAACTTGCGATTCAGCGGATCCTTGAGCGCTTCCCGCATCAGGTTGCGCGCCACCTCCACCAGCTCATGTGCTCCCCACGACACCTGAGAAGCAGAATGTATTCGCGCTCATGCTGAGCAAGTCCTGTCTAACTACGGTGTGGGCTGCCTAATGAGACAGCAAGCAATGCCTGAGACAGAGCAGGGGAGATCTACATACAGGCAGGCCAGGATGCAGGATGAATCCAAGCAACATGCTAGGACGGGTCTTACTACCTGCCAAACTTCTGTGGTACGCATCAAGACGAGTGTAGTCACAGTTAGGGTATCCACCCCACATCAGAGCCCTAGCCCTGTCAGATGGGTGCAAGCTGTCACACACCTGGATGCGCTCCTGGATCTCGCGGCCATGGAAGATGCTCTCCTCAGGGAAGCTGCCAAAGTCCGGCAGCGGGTGCAGGTAGACGCTGAACAGGTGCTGGCGCTGCAGCACCGCCACGCTCTGCGGGTTGGAGCAGTACCTTTGCGCCAGCTCCAGCCGCTCAGCGCTGCACTGCGCCTTGTCATCCTCTGCACATGCGCACCAATTGCTTCAGAGCCTTGCTGGTATACCTGGCAGGGTCTGAGAGGGCAGTGCACACCATGCAGCATGTGCTCTGCGCCGACAGTGGCTAGCCAGCATCTTGGATGAGAAGCTATATACACCGTGTATTGCCCGCATCACTGAGGCTGTGCAGACACATCCCCGCAGGCTCTGGAGCACAACAGCAGTCAAGGTTGTTGTCAGGGCGTCAAGCACGCCAAGAGGCGTACTTTGTGACTCTGTGCATGTTCCGAGAGTTGTGCGCCTGACCTGGATCTGATCTGAGAGCAGACACTGGCAGCAGGCCAGCAGCGTGTTGGAACCACAGCGCCCAGGACGACTCATGGAACAGCTCAGCCTTGCTCATGAACATCATGGCAACCTGCAGGGCCCACTCAAGGTCACCATTACCATGATAGGCAGCTGTGAGGGTGTCCATCGCAAGGCTGAGCAGCGGCCTGCTACAGCCGCATGGGCAGGTACAGGTTGGCGCCTAGCTGTGTCCTGAACAGCAGCAAGCGCCAGAACACTGCGTGACATATGCGCTCAGGTTTTCCAGGCTCCTGCGAGAGACTCGAATCCATTGCTGTCACTTGAGTGAGCATTCTGGCGAGGTGTGTGGGTCTTGCCTTGGGTATATTGAGTGCAGATGCGCAGGGGTCAGGCAGATCCTCCATCTGGGCTGGCCCTGGTGCTGCTGACACCTGCCGCCCATTTTTCACCTACAGAGCACCATCTGATAGTTCAGGAGCAATCTACTCCCAGAGTCCCCACCTGACATCCATAAATTATTCACTGCAGGAAAACAGGCGACATGACATGAGGGAGAAAGGAACAGCAAGCTGCATCACTATCATCTGCACTGTACCACTGTCGCAGATATTGCAGCTGCATATTAGCGCGCACCTCAGCGGTGTTGGCGATGGCCATGGCATGCTCCTCCTGTGCGTGGACGTCATCCATGATGTCTCCTGTGGACTCCAAATCTGCTGTGGTCCTCACTTGCACTGCTTGACCCCTGGTGGGGAAGAACTGCCCCTTCTGCAAATCTGTGGCCAGGCTGTTGCTTGGCAGTGTTATTGTCGTGGCCTCCTCCACCTGAAACAGAAGGACACAGCATGTCATAAGCATGTTGAGGCGCTACATGGCTCTCTCAGTACAAACGTCCTCCAGGAGCAGGGGGTGCCTCTGCATCCTCAGCACGAGAGATACAACAGGACATGTCAAGAGAGGATGCTCAGCAGTGCATAGTCAGCATGCGCTTTCAAGATGACCATGCACTGCACTGGCAACCTCCCAGATGTAATTCTGCAGCACTCCACAAGCTGCATGGTCTGGCGATCACTGACATACGGCATCATGTACTCGTCAATCGTCACTGATTACGTCACCTTATAACAGGGTGACTGGGTCTACCGTAGCACACCTGGGGGGCCGAGAGGGGCGCAGTGACTGGAGCAGCAGGCAGCACTGGCCAGTTTTGGACCTCAATCTCGTGCAGCCTCGTACGGCTGCCGGGCTCAGGCCCTGGCGGCATGGGCGCCTGGGACACCAGCTCAGCTGCCAGAACAGGCTCCGCCATGTCAGCCGCCTCGCTGTCATGCACCGCTGCTGTTGGCGGCAGGCCTTCCTGCAGGCTCTTGACCTGAAGGGCTGTGATGGCAGCCTGGAAGTCTGGCTGCAGGCTGGGCAGCTTGCTGCTACCGGCTGAGACGTACTCTGAGATGAGATCTCGGAGCGCGCCCCAAGATTGGGTGCCTGTTTGCACAGAACTGCCTTCAAGAGCTGGGTCCTGCTGCTGCTGTCCTCCATCTGTGCCTGCCGGTGCATTATCTTGCCCTTCAGCAATCTCAGCAATGTCCCCTGGGTCCGCTTGCAGACTGCTGCCATAGATGCTTCCCTCTTCTGCTGCATCGCCACCAATGCTGCGAAGATGTGCATGCTGTGGCTCTGCTGAGAGGGCTGTGTGCTGGTCTGTTGCCTCTTCTGGCATCGTATTGTCACTGCCAGGATCTGACTGCTCTGGTGACTGCCCCTGTACTGTCCCAGCCCAAAATCCATCAGAGCTGCTCAGCAAGTGCCCTACATATTTCTCCCAATCCTGTAGTACCGTCGCAGCCCCTAATCCTCTGCTTTCTGCATAGCAGTGCAGAGCGGTCAGTCACATCTAGTGCCATCAGGCCAAACACAACACTGCTGCAACGCTGGAAGGTGCCCCTGCTTTAGCCTTCATGTCTGACAGGAGTTGACGAAGTTCGGATTGGGGACAGCTCAGATGCCCTTCATCATGCGGTAGCTGGCACAGGCAGTGTGCAAGCAAGTTCTGTCCATGTGTGGCACGAGGATCTATGTGAGCTGTTGGCATACCCTGGCTGCTGATCTCCCGCTGCGTTCTCTGCGCCAGGAAGGGCAGGCTCAGGCTCTGCACTGCTGGCGGCTGCATCGGCACATGTCTGCTCCCAGCCCTGCATGGCATACCTCTGCACATTGGCCTGATCATACATCATGTGAGACTCACACTCTGATGGCCGCGTTGTGCATGCTATGCTACCATTAACATGAGGCATTCTTGAACAGCCAAGTCTGGCGCACACCATATCAAGTGGCGCAGCTATGGGCTGCCATGTATGTGAGCGCAACACAGCAGCCTATAGCTCTGCCCCTTGCCATCTTGCCTGAACAGGTCTTGCCTGAACATGGGCAGCTACGCACCCGCTGAAGCCTCTGACGGCTGTGAGGATCACTGCAGCCAGCGCAGCATTGAGGACCACCAGGCCGGCGATGATGAGGCAGGTCCGCCAGATCACTGTTGACATAGGCCTAGGGCTGTCGTCCTGCCGGGATGCGTAGAGGTGGGTGGGGATGCGCAGCGTGGTCAGCAGCTGCCTATTGGGGCTGCGCTTCCCAGGGGGACTCCCAGATGCTGGATGCATGAGGATTCCTGCCCTGGTGACCAACACGCTGCAATAGCTTCTTCAACAGTGGCCCTGCAACGAACAATAGACCTTCGTGCATTTGATAGCATAGGCAAAGGCTTCAATGCGTTGTCCTAAATTCTCCTTGGCTAGCCAGCGTCGGCAAATCTCAAAAATCCAAGCATGACATGCAGAGAGCCTCTTGTAGACCCAAGCAAGCTGATGGTGTATTCCTCTGCACCAGCGAGATGTTCAGGTCCCATGACGCCATGTTAATGGCAAGCCAGGGCCAATACGGTAGTGCCTGCTGTGAAGCCAACATACCTCTTGATGGTCAAGCACAAAGAAGATGGGTGTTCAGCCGAGCACTTTTGCTGCAGCGCATGCCCTCTTCCAAGACCTGCTAGACGCAGAGGCCTTCCGATACAGGTTCAGAGACAACGCTGCAAATGCATGTAAGCTCTTTAGCCTGAGCTTATGTTGCGCAAGAAGAGAGATCCGGAGTCAACTTGCTTCATACAGCATCGATGAGTACGGTATGACACATCGACTGGAGTCTCTGCAACGCGGATGTCTTTCAATTGCTAGGTGGCACTTGCTGTGAGGCAGCTCCTTCTAAAACCTTGGACAGCCATAGAAGGCGCAAGCCGTAGCTGCGTAGATGTGATCAAAGCGTGGAAGATATGGAACCATACCTGACTGAACACAAGCCACAGAGCCCCCTTCGCTGGGCTTCTGCCTTGTCACATGGTGCCTTCGTCCTGTGCTTTAGCTGCTCCTACTCAGCCCGCCCAGTACACGCAATTTACAGTCAGAGTAATTTATACATGTGTGCCGTCACCCTTATGGAAGGCTCAGCGTCTTTCCCTTGATCTCACGTTTCTTGGTGTGCATTTTGTCACATGTGTCAACCAGACCTTGGACACCTTCCCCGTCCTCCCTTCACCATGCAATGCCCTCTAGCACTAGCGAACCGCTCAATGACCTTTTCCCAACGCTTCAGGGCTGTGCCAGGGGGCACGATGCTCATCGGCAGCACCTGATTGGGAGGAGCTCTCAGACTAGCATTTCCCCGATCAATTTTGAAGGGTTTCCGATTAGGTTTTCGGCTGTGCTGCGCTGTCATCAGGGCGTCAGCATGAGCCTGCCATGTGGACCTCATCTCCAGCCAGCAGCGCTCCCGAAAGAGCTCCTGCGCGGGCTGGAAGGGCCTGTGAGTCTTTGTGATACGCCGGGACAAGGGCTGACGAAGCATGGCCGAGTAGCTGATCTGGAAGCTGCTCCATGATGAGCCCCATTGCTGCAGAAAGAGGTACCCTGGTGAGAAATGTCTTCTGGTATATCTGAGCGACAGCTTATTGCCATATATACGAATGCTGCTGGTTGAAACGAGCCGCGACATGAGGTAGTGTTGCTACGTTCAGGCTAGGTCCTCAGCAGCAGAGCAAAATCCGGTGCTTATTGCTTTACAGGGCTTATTGTCACTAAAAGCTTGAAAAGCTCTTCCAACGGTCGTTGGCATCGCTGATCACCTTTTGAGAGGGGCTGTGGCCGTACAGCACCGCCATATCTTTGGGAAGCTGGACAAATTGGAGACGATTGTGTGTGCGCCCTGCAGGAATCTACACTAAGGACTTACAACAACGCCCGAAGGATCTGCAGAGCTCAGCCGTACACGGGGAGGATGCCCCCTGTGCTCTCCCCCCACACAGCAGGGTGAGGGCGTGGGTGCCAAATGCCCGTATCGCTGCGGCCTTCGCCTAGAAACTTAGCTCGTAGTACTTCCGCTTCCCAGGTCAGTCGCTTCTGCACCTTTCTGGCTGCCTGTTGCAAGCACTGCGATCCCCCAGTCACCCTGTAGGCAGCCTGTATGCCATGTCCTGCTTCGTTGGCCTGTACATGTAGTTTTCTCCTGGCAAACACTATAGGCTATGGCGTCCATACTCATTGTTTTGTCTAGACTCACCAAATCATATGCAGTCAGGGGCATCTGTGCAAACCTGCTCTTTGCATGCAGTTGGCTCTGCGCAGCGCATCTACTTGTACGAGCAGCGAGCGCTGGAAGACTGTGATGCGGCTTTGCAACCTTTACCTGCTGCTGCTGGGCCTGCACGGCATCAGCGCTCATTTAGCGGGCGCCTGGCAGCACCAGGAGGGCAGCATTGTGCGCCAGCTGCTCATGCCTGAGCTGGTCTTCTGGCAAACTGTGACCCATAAAGCCTCCAAGGCTTCCTTTGACCCTGGGGGTGATTCAGGTACAAACCAGTCTCCACAGTGCTGTACAGAGATTCTTTGATAGTTTCTTCAGCTGTTGACATGATGAAAGTCTTGCAGTAAACCTGTTGCTGTACTGTGTGTGTTTGAGAGACACGAGTAGGTACAGTGGCAAAGGGCAGAAGCTTGTTCTCAAATTTCTAATTTGGGACTTACTGCGCAGGAGGTGTGGCAGACCCGTCGAGGACTGCTCAAGGGAGCGCAGGAGCTGCGCACATAGAGGTTGGCAAGAGGGATCTGGAAAGCTTGAGCAGAGCTAGCAGTGGACAGGTGTGGCTCTTATCTCATCACATATCTATAGCTGTTCAGGTTGCACCCATGGAAACTAATTGCTTGTCGCGGGCTTGGTCAGGGTTGTAAGTATGTAGCAGCATCTGACCGGGTGCCACTGCATGCAGTCATTGATGGACACAGATGCGGGAGATCAGGGGTTGCCTGCAGCTGCGAGTGAGGCAAACACTACTACACAGGTGAATCTTTGGCCTCTGCACAGCAAGCTTGAGTGTTCTTATGTCATATGCCGTCCTGGATGGCTGATCCCCTTCCATACGCACTCCTTTCCAGGGTTGAGGCAGTGGTCAGTCACTGATATGCTGAATGCCTCTACAGGTGTCTTCACAGGGCACACATGCAGCAGAGAAGAGGGAGTGGCCGCAGTGGGTGGAGTGGCTGCTGGACGAGAGGGTGACCTGGGCAGACAGGCTGGCGGAGCGCCTGAGAAGGCGCGCGCTGGACGCCTGGGAGGACCACCAGCTGGCCGCCTTCTGGGCCACCAACCCCAAGCAGCGGAAGCAGCAGCGGCTGCGCGTGGAAGTGGGCACGGTGCATGACTCGCATGGCAGCATCCCGGACCACTGCGCAGCTGCCCTCCACCTGCCCAAGGTCTGCCCGCTCGGGCCCAGATGGCCCAAGCTCAAGTGTTTTAGTCCCCAAGGCACATCATATGATGCAACTCCTTCCGCTGATAGTTGACGCGCACTTCCTTCGTTCAGCAGCACCTTGCACTGCCCTGGTTCATATGGTCATCAGTTGGCCAGCTGGCAGACTGTGTTCATATGGCCACCGGCAGAGGTGCTGTTGCATGGTGCTTGAAGACACACTGGGTGATTCTGCTGCCCAAGGTGGCGCTCTCAGCGATGCTCTGTGAGCCAGGGTGCACTTGTGCCACAGCTGCGGCTGCAGGATGTTGGATGACCGTTTCTCGATGGCTCTGCAGGTGGCGTTCATGTTCCTGACGCGGGGCGTGATCTACCACGAGGCCATCTGGAACATGTGGTTCTCCGGCGCGGCGGGGCTGCTGCCTGTGGCGTCGCTCTCTGCGGCCAACTGCGAGCCGGGGCTGCTGGAGCACCTGCGCCACAGCTGCGGCGTCCAGGCGGGCGCCAGCGTTTTGCAGCAGCAGCACCTGTTCAGCGTCTATGTACACGTTGGCTCCAACGAGAAGGACTTCACAGGTACAGACTGTTGACCCCGAGATGCATCAAGTATGTTGGTTAGCAGCAGCACCTGTATAGCAATCATGTGCCACTAGGCATGTGCAAGGGCTTCACAGGTGCAAAGGGCTGTGTGTCAATGGGCAAAACACTGTAGGGTGTGCCAGATCTTGGGAGAGTGTGGGCTTATGCTCGGGGGGAGTTGTTGGATGTATGTGACAACGTACATCTAAGAGGCTTGCCCTCAGCATAAGTGCATACTCTCTCACTGCTTCCATAGGGGGAGTTGCTGGGTAGCCATGGATCAAAATGTATTAGGCAGGAGAGATTTTGGAAACTAGCTGGGGGATGGCCTCACTCAGAGCTTTGCGCTGCGGTCTGAGGCAGGGCGTTCCTGTCGCAGGCTTTCCTGAGGGCAGCCTGTTCCATGGGACGGAGATCAGCGAGCGGGTGCACGTCAGCTGGGGAACCTTTGCGCTGGTGGAGGCCACGCGGGCGCTGATGCGCGCCAGCCTGGAGGACCCCCTCAACCAGAAGTTTGTGTTGCTGTCCGAGGCGGGGATTCCCCTGTACCCCCCGGACCTCTTCTATGTCCAGCTCATGTCTGAGGACAAGTCGCGCATCAACTCCTGTGTGAATACTGGGGTGAGCATGCAAGCCGTCCAGCCACTTATATATCCTGCAGCCTTGTCTGTTCTTCAGCATAGCAGTGGGTCTGAAAGCGATGATGCATGTGTCGGAGCGCTGCTGCACTTACCAGGGTAAAACTTACAGGATCTGTACATCCATGCGTCTTTGTGGCTCCTCTCCTGTGCTCAATGTTGTGGTGTTCTGCACCTTTGTGGACCCTGAGTGCTTGCGCCCTCTGTGATGTAGTTTTGAGTGTGCAGGACCGGGACACGCACAGGTGGATCCGGAGGATGGAGCTGGATGAGATGAAGCACAAGCACTGGCGCAAGAGCGCCCAATGGTGAGCGGCCCCACACTCTTCTGTGTTCTTCCAGCTGCACTGCACATGGGTTCCTTCCTGTCCTCACATCATCTGCCTTGTCTGCGAGCACAGTGAGATCCCAGAATAATGCAGAATGCTGCTGCAGGATTGCCCTAGACAGATCGCATGCAGAGATTGCGGTGGGGGACACCAAGGTCGCGGCGGCTTTCAGAGCCGAGTGCAGGCCAACATGGGAGGATGGCTGGTGCGTACTATATCTTGACCGTCTCAATCTCTACCTATCAGGGGTTACCAAAGCGTGCTGGCCTTCCTGGTCAATAGTGTCAGCATCTGGGGCTATTAGATGCATTGACAGCCCTGCTAATTGTTGCACCTGGGCTCAGCACATGCACTGCCAATGGAAAGATCATGCTCTGGTTTTACTTTCAGCTTCGGACCAAGCAACCGCATGGGCATATGCAGTCTTGATCCGCGTTGAGATCAGGCATTAGCAGAGGGTCCTGCTTATACCTAACAGCTGTTGGCTCTGACAGCAGACGCTTGAAGAGGTACTGAAATGCAAGCGCTGCCACAGGTGGCGCGACTGCTATTCGGACGAGCACTACTTTGCGACCCTGTTGGCGACCAAGGGCCTGGACGGGGAGACAGACTGCACGGGCCAGATCATGCACGTGGACTGGAGCCTGGGAGGGGAGCACCCGCGCTCTTATAGCGCCCGACAAGCCACCTCAGCCAAGTGAGCTGTCTGGACCATGATCAATGACTCACCCTGCAGAGGATATCCACACAGAGACTGCCTCTAGCTTTCAGACTGCCACGTTGCCCAGTGTGACATGGCCCTGAGTTGATGGGGCTTCTCTGGGAGAGCAACGACCTGCTGCTTCAGATGCAGGGTCTGCAGGGAGAAGTGCCGACAGTAGAATTCACATGCAGGTTGCGGCATCTGCGGCAGCCGTTGGAGGGATGCAGCTACCCCGAGGCGCTGGCAACCTCATGGGACCAGTTCCTGCACGTGGACAACCTGAGCGTAGAGGCCTGCAGCGCTGAGCGAGTGCCTTACGCGGCAACCCTAGGGTACCAGTGTCCCCTGCTGGCGCGCAAGTTCTCTGCCGACGTCGCGCAGCACATGTTTGACCTCCTGACCGACTGCAGCAGCCGGCTCAACATCAGCCGGACCATGAAGTGCTGACCTATGTTGAATCGCACGAGAGCCACATCATGCAGTGCTGATCTGTGTAGGAGTGGTTGGCGGGCTGATAAAGAGATGAGGACCTGCATGTGTGACCTGTATATTCAGCGAGTGCTCTGCTGTGCAGCTGTGCAAGTGAGTAAAGGTCCCAGACCGTACAAGTCTCAAGAGGTTCAAGAGCTACAATGGTGTTGCAGACCCAAGATCAAGTCAACACAGCTTAGGAGAGCGAGCAATGCAGCTGTGGTTTTAATAGCCATTGGCACCTATGGCTACATCTAGCGCATGCATATGAGCTGCAAGTCCTCCAGAATGATGTTGCGTGACAGTAAGCCAGAGAGATGAACCTTAGGTACAGAATGATTCTATGAAGGCCGTCAAGAGAGCTGCACAGGAGGTCTTTTAAGACCGGAAGAGGTGTGCATGAGGAGCATCATGGCCTGAAGTATGCTGAGCGCAAACACTACATTAGAACACTGCCAGGTGTATACAGCTGCAGAGCTTCAGAGACATTATGGCAACTAGCTGCATATGTAGCAAGGACTGCTAGTATGGAATGCACCTTATGACAGCGAGCTTACCAGTGCTTTCGCGTGAGTCATGGCCATGCAAGCGGATAAGAGGAAAATGTGCACATGATAAGCGGTATTTGACAGTCAATGTTCGACAGGTTGCAAATGCGAGCTATATGAATGTGACAGATTTCTCTAGACTCTAGAGACTAACAAGAACAGGACTGGCTACAGGTCCTGCAAAAAGACAGCAATACTGGGACAAAGACCGCATATGCAACTCTGCAAGTAGACATGTGGCCCAGCAACGCCTCAGTCTGTCAATATCTTTGGGCATCCCCACCCTGACCTGTGACCAAATGCAGTTGTGAAACCCTGAGTATGCCCTCAAAACCTGTACAATGGTGCCTTGACCCCTGCACACGTGCACTCTTTCCATACCCCTTGCATGAAGTCCAGACTATCAACTGTGCACAACTCTGTGCGATGTGTGCTCTCTAATTTGGCCCACCAACAGTTACATGGACGTCACTGTTCCGTGACTGCGCTCTCTCACTGATGCTGCTTCCCAATCAAGCTCTGCCCATCGTCCACAGCTGATCCTCCTTGGTAGAAGAAATAGCGTCCTGCATGAACAACACAGTGTGCCTTACCAAACTGGGTTAAATTCAATGCAGATGCTGTATGGCCAAAGTAGCAACGCTTTCTGCAAAGAGAGGGCGCTGATTTCAGGTGTGCTTGCACGTCAAGTGCTGCGGCCACTTACCTTCAGCTCCTCAGGGGTGACTGAGACGTCCTCTGCGGCACCCTTTGCTGATGCTGTGGACTGCGCACTAAAAGCCACCGCCATTGCTGCAGCAATGAGCGCTCCTGTGAGGGCAGGCAGGGCTGCCTTGCACCTCCTCAGCACCTTGCCAACATCTGCCCGCCTCTTGGGCTGCACCAGGACCTCCGTGTCCTCTCTGGGGATCCTGCATGCACTTGACATGTCACAGGTGTTGCCTGCTACTGCCAGCAGCAGGAAAGAGAGTGGGAACTCACACGTTTGTGTGTGATTTGGTCCAACAAGCTGCACAATGTGGGTGGTAGTCTGAGGTGAAGGTCACATGCTAAGTGCACAGGATAGGGATACCTCTGGTGACAGGTGGGTCAGGACTGGGGCAGGTGTGGCAGTTTGCCACGGAAGGGATACCTGATGCGGAGTACAGGCTGCGGCCTCAGAGGCAGGCCCTTGTACTGGCAGTCGTCCACAGCCCAGGCCTGGTGCGTGATCTCAGCGGGCAGGAGCAGCCTGAGCCCCAGGGGCGTCTTGGGCTGCCCGCTGCCCGGGCGGGGCGCGGGCAGCGTAGCGCTCCGCAGCGAGGACGCAGACGCCGGCCTGCTGCCTGCAGGTGACGGCACGCTCCCTGCATGCGCAGTAGGCTTACTTAGACATGACCCCACAGGGTAGAAGCCTCCTCAGGTACCTCAGTCCTGTGCACGCACTAGCAGGGGCTCTGTACTGGCCAGACCTATCACTGCTAAGGCTGACATTTGATGCAATGCATCCAGTAAGGGTCAGCGCACCTGCAGAGGCGGGTCGGGCCAAGCGCTCAGCATGTGGTGGGGTTGGGACAGCAAAGTCGCTGGCCTGGGGCGAACTAGTCTTAATGCCTGTCAAATGCACACACAGCCTGAGCTGCAGGCCACCAGTCTTGACACTATGCAGCAAGCACATGCTTTCATGAACAGCCTCTGTGCGGAGTCATGGAAGGGCAGTGCCTCAGATGATGCACTGCATGCCAGAGGTGTCTGTTGACTGACACAACCATCAATGAGACGAAAGCAGACTCCTGGAGTGTGAGTAGGAGTGCTATGATACGATTGCAGAGACGGGTCAAATGGGACAGAAGGGTCTGAGAGCACGGTGCACCTGTGAAGGCTGAGAAGGCGCTGTGAGAGGAAAGAGCAGGACTATGAGGGGACCCCTCTTCGCTGAACTCATAGGCGCTGTCAGCATCATGGAGGCCCAACGCGCTCAGGATGCCTCCTGAATTGGCACACATGGCTTACCCAGCCTGCTTTCTCTGCCATGTCAGTGTCCAAGGAAGCAGACATGGATTGCAAGGGAGCGTGGACCCATTTTAGAGCACGCAGACTGCTATGGCACAGGAAGCATGCATCATCGGTAGTCTGCACGGAGCAAATGGCTTGGATGCTCACCCTGTGGCTTCATGATGGGCAGGTAGTCGGCATTGACGGTTACTGCCAAGCGGCTGGTGCCCGTGACAGGCTTCTCAGCAGGCTTTTGCACAGTGCAGCCCAGCTTCTGAGCCTGCAGAGCATAGCAAGACCTGCTCAGAAATGCCATCAGCTACAGGTGGTTCCCTCATAGTCGGCTGGCTGCCTCACGTACACCTGAGCATCTCTCCTGGAAGCCAGCAAAGAGAGGGGGGTGCCAGACCTTCTCAGAGCTGCGGCTGCGAGACATGGCGTTCATGCGCAGATGCGTCTTCTCCGTGCGCGTCACAAACTCAGGCACGCCCTGCGGTACTATGTCCATACATCAGCTCTGGTCTCACCTTACGTGTAGCTAGAGTGATGCTGCTTACCCAACAAAGGCTACATCATCTACAAGCCCCTACGAAGTGCCCTCTGCAGGCGCTCAAGAGAACGGGATGCTTAGCCAGCGGATGGGGTTGGCATGGGGAGAATGATAGTGCGCAGATGATGGACGTGAATTCAGGGCCTTACCTTGTAGCAGCGCTCGACACAGACAGAAGCCACGCTCCACAGGGCCGAGCATGCGCCCGCTGTGTTCTTGCCGGCAATGATGTCCGAGGTCGCGACAAGGTCGTCCTGGCGCAGCCCCAGCGCCTTGCATGCCTGCGCAGACAGCGCCACTTCAGCGTAATCCATCCAATGCTTCCTGCAACCTGCGCAACTCTTTTAACGTTCACTTGACTTGCCCAGGCCATCCACGACATGTGTGTCGATGAAGAGAGGCATTTGGGCGGTGTATGGCATGCCGGTGTGTACCTCCTGGAAGCGGTTGAGGTCGTCGAGAATGGCCGAGTACTTGCGCTCGTTCAGCAGCTCCACCGAGAGCAGCTGCAGCAGCCTAAAAGCTTCGGTTACCCTTACCCATGCTGCATCACTCACCCGACGAACCTGAATCCCTCTGAGGTCCATGTGCAAGAAGCATGTGCAAAGCACTGTGAGAGTGGCTTATCTGCATTGACGTCATAGGCAGCGTAACAAGAGGGCGTGTTATTTCTGGTGTTCTGGAGCAGCATACCAGCTGTGGAGGCTCCTGGCTGTGCGCATGTGCCAGCACAAGGTCTGCTACCTGGCCCCTGCACAGATAAGCAGACTCCACAACACCAACACTGGGCAAAGCTTTCAAGCGTGTGGCGGAAGGGGTAAAGCATGTTGGTGTTCATGCAAGCAATTGGGGATCCGTCTAATGCAATTGGGGTGTAGTGGAATGCAACTTACAGGACGTAGCCGTTCTCCAGGAGGATAGATAGGGGAAAGTCAGGCAAAGGCTGCTGAAACAATTTGGCCAGCCACCGCCTTGCTTGCACCTGCAGCCCCGTTGGAATAGTAAGTTGCAACACCGAAGGAGCCAGATGTGGCATGCCAGTACATTTTGTGCCCCCAAGGAACCGATGCCTACCTGAATAAATGTTTCCGAAGCGTACTTGAAGTCTTGCTCTGCAGAGAAGACGCGATAGGTCTCGAGCTCCTGCGATGGCGTTCCACTGTGTTTGCCTCCATCGGCCATGCTATTATCCAAACGTAAGATCAAGGCTCATAGCTACCATCGACACGGTGCTGCATGGTCTTTCATGCCGCTGGGATCTTGCCATCCAGCTAATGTGTCAACGGTAGTCTGTTGTTAGCGAAAGGTGCGGATGCTCATCACAATTAATCGGCGTCCGATGGTCCATCAACGGGCGCAAGAAGACTTCCAAAGCTATTATCGCCTACAGAGAACGCCCGCAAAGTAACATTGCGCGACTTAAGCATCTGCAGGAACTCACCATCTGTGGTTCTGGCATAGCCACCTTCCCGGCGATGGTGATCACGATCGCGTATAGCGCCAATTGTCTTAAACAACAAGCAGATTTGTGATCTTACATACAAACCTGGCGTTCAGCCGGATTGGAGGAGGAGGTCTGTCAATGCTAACATTCCATGTTTTGAAGTTTCCCGCCAACTCCACGTCACCAAGTACACTACAGCCAGGACTGTCACTTCTGCCATGCGAATTGCATTTCCCCTGTAGCATTATGCGCACGACAGCTTTCCATGTACTCACATTGGAACAGGCATCTATGCCTAGTGCAGCCCTTAGACAGGCAACATGTCATCTCCACTACTCTGTGAGGGGTATTCTAGCCAGCCCAAGAGTAGCAAGCTCTCGAGAGAGTGCTTGCACTGTCCTGCTGTGCACCCCGATGAGCTGCTGCATCTCATCACTGCACGTCCTTGAGCTCTGTCCGAGTTCATTGACTTATAGGGCGTGTAGCTCGCTCCAGAGCTCTGCAACTCTCAGCCATCCCAGGATGCCCTTGGCACCTCATCGCATAGGCGCCCTCCCCGCTGCTCGCCTCAGGCCGCATCATCGTACCTGGACGGTGCCTGCACACAGCTCAGCCCTTTCTGGCATCTGAGCGGGAGGCGGTGCACTAACAGCAAAACGCGCATCCCGGGCAGGCATGGTGCTTGCGCACTTGCCAATGGAAGTGATGACATAGTCCACCGCTGCTTGGTAGGTACAGCCACGACATCTGTTGGCAGGTGCATCCCCTATATCTTTTTGTGGCTGTACCCACCAACAACAACGGACAGCATCATCACTTACATTGGCTCCTTAAGACAATATCCTGAGATGCATCTGTAGTCTCAGCTCATTGGAGTGGCACATTCTATCTTGTGCAACAGGCAAGGAGTGAGCTATGATTGCTGAAAGCTTATGCACTCATGCATTGTCTGGCATTAGATACAGAGGACTGCCGCCCCATGCAGTTGTGACGGCGCCCACCTTGCCCTTGTGCGACCTCTTGCCGCGCCCCTCGGGGCCCACGGACCCTGCCCCGTCAGCCCGGACCTGCACCTTCCTCTTTAGGTCCTGCAGCTCGATGATGTCCCTGCGCAGCGCCAGCCAGGCGCCGCAGGTCTCCCGCGTCGGCATGTCCGGCGTGTTGGTCATGTGCAGATCTGCCAAGGCTGTCTCCACAGACTTCTGAGCCCTGCAGCATGCAGCCCTGTCAGGGTCATGAAGCCCCCTTTGGCTTGCCTGCATCAATACGTGCATGCATTGCATGTCTTTCAGGGTGGTGCTCAGGCATGCTGAGCACGTAGTGCCTTCCCAGCACTCCTGAGCCTGCAAACAAGATGCACATGGAGCGGGAGCCTGCTGCTGCAACGCGGTGCTGCTCTGCAGAAGCTCCCCATGCACAGCTGAGTGCCAGCATGATGCTGCAAGCGCCACACCTTGCGCCGCCGCCCATGCGCGTGATCTGCTGCTGGCCCATCTGGCGCGTGAAGGCGCCCCGGATGTACACCCCGGGCTTGGCGGGCCAGTGGGGCGCCACATCAGCGTCCAGCAGGGAGCATGTGCCCGGCTCCATGACCTCCGGCACAGCTGGCGGAACCTCCACGCTGGACAGCCCGGGCGTGGAGACGCCCGCTGCGCCTGCTGCGGCCCCGGCTGCGGCCACAGCTGCAGCACATGCAACCAGCGCCTCTCAAAATTCTGACACTCCCCTGTGATCTGCTGCAGAGCCCTTTTTGACACGATCATGCGAGGCAGGCTGGCGAGGTCGTCTCAAAGTAAGAGCGCAGAGGCTACCTACAAAAAAGCGACCTACACCTGTTCCTCAGGGAGACTTCTGTACTCATGCGTCAATCGGCACTACATCGAGCCATGGGCAGCCCACCTGGCCGGGCAGGCTGGGCAGCAGCCTTCCGCAGGGCGGCCTCCTTGCGGCGGGCCTCCTCTACAACTGCCGCCTGCTCCAGCACCACGTTCTCCTCTGCGTCCTGCTGCGCTGTACGCGCCAGCAGCACCTCTATGGCCTTCTTGCGGTCCCTGTAGCACCCAACAGTCTTTCAATCAAGACGTACAGCAGTCTTCTGTGTAGGCCAGACAACACATGAGGGTCCCGCAGACCTGCAACAGCCTTCACAAGCACAGCAGAAGCACCTGCACAGGCATGCCCCCCAGCCTGCTGCAGCTCTGAACTGCCTTGAAATTGTAGCAGTCCTATACCAGGTACATTCCTGGGAGGCCAAGCTGATCACAGGGGAGTGTCTTGTAACCCTTTACAAAGCAAAGAGGTCCCTAGCCATGCTGACAACTGCAACGCGGGAGGTTGAACGGCAGCACACCGCTCATGCTGGGCGTTGAAGGGGTGCTTGACGAGGGTGAGGTTGGCAGCGCCCTCCTCGGTGCCCTCCCAGGCCACTTGCAGCGAGCGCGCTACCTTGTAGTAGCGCTCCTTCAGATCCTCGCACGTCCGCCGCTTTCCGCCCGACCACTGCACCAGCACAGTTCATTGTCTGAGGGTAATTTTTAGTCTGGTCAGGAGGAGACAGACCTGCAGCCTGCTGCCCCTCACGATACCTGCGCTTTATATGCATGTCATTGCGGGAAGCATGACGACAGGCAAGTTACATCGCTTGTCTGTCCAGGGTGTTGCTTGGATACTGCTGCGGTCTATGAAGGTGTGTGAAAAAGGTCAGGGCTATGGTCGAAAACTTGCCTCGTATCGGTCTGCGATGACCAGGAAGCGCAGGTCAAACTGCTCGCACAGGCTGAGCAGGTAGTCTGTCTCAGCGCGGTCCCAGTCAGCATCCCTGGCCACCACATTCTCCCACTCCTCATCGTCATATTTGTACACCTGGGCCTGAAGCAACACACAGAGCTTCAGCCCGTATACTGGCCCAGGCCACATCAGCATGTCTTTATGGGTGCCCCTGAAGCAGCAGCACCCAGATCTCAGGCCTGAGCAGCTTCAGATGGAGCAAGGCTAGGGGCTTTCGTCCAAACTAAGCATGCTAGGCTAGAGAGCTGTCTGCCTGCGAGTTCCGGGGGGTCATACAGTATACTTTGGCTGGACGACTGTCAAAGCCCCTCACTGCCAACTAGGGTGTGGGCACAATGGGCAGCACAGCAGTGCACCTTCTTGTTGAACTTGGCAAAGGAGTATTCGCCCTCCTCTGCGGGGCGGACGTTGCCGCTCTGGTCCTTGTAGCACTTCATCCAGTGCTCCAGCGCCAGGCTGTCCGCCCTGGCAGGGTTGGTGAAGGGCTGCCACCTCCATGTCACCTGTCACAACAAGAGGAAGCCTCAGCTGAGTCAGGAGCACTCACTTTTATGTTTTGTGTGGAGCTGTTGCAAGCTCACGGTGGCCCTCTGCCAATGCTAAGCCATTAAGAACAAATGAGCTGCTCCAGCTGTACACATCCAGTACTGGAAGTGCATGCTGGAGCAACATATCTAGTCCTACTGGCAGAACGCATTCAGCACGGATCTCTGCTCTAGGAGAGCCCTGGCAAAGATGAGAGTCCCAAAATTGTTGGAAGACATGGGCAGTGAGGGCATCACATGGCATGCTGCGGGTGCTCACCTGGCCCTTGCTGTTCTTGCGCTTCTCCTTCAGCCCCTTCAGGTCCTCCTTCTTTCTTAGCTCGTCTGTCAGCTGGGAAGGGACGATGGGGTGGGACCCGCCCAGCAGAGCAAAGGCTTCCCTGCTCATGCCTGCTGGCCTCTGCACCTTCTCCTTCGTCTTGGGGGCCTCCTGCCTGTCGGCAGCCTGGCCACGAGGCACTCCAAGGATGTCTCGTACATCTGCCATCCTCCCAGTCCTTCGCCACACCCCTAGACGGGTGGCTCAGCAAATGACTTTGCTTAAGCTGTTTGGCCGGTGCGCCATTTGCGTGTCAGAACATGATAGTTCTGCCTTTATTCAAGCACTCTGCTGCATTTCTAAATGTTCTAATTGACTAAAAGATAGCATATCGCCTCACGGAGGCTCCAGTACAGCATCTGCTGGTGTACTGTTACATCATCGCCCTGAAGCTTGGCACATCTCTCGTGCTCGAGATGTAAAGCAAGCTATAGATCCTTTGGTACTGTCAACAACAGGGCACTGCGGAACACTCAGCGTTCCGAAAGTTGACAGAACACACTTATGAGGGGAGTGGGCTGATATATGCTCACACGCAGATCCCGATGCCTTTCAGCCTAAGAAACTTAATTGCCAAGAAATACAGTGTTGACAACAGTGATGTGCATGCGCAAGCGATGATTCCAGGGCTCACTGCACATGCGAGCGTATCCTGCATGCCATGCCTTGACAGGTTCCTAACTGCAGCTGGAGGAAGATGATGCACAAAGCAACCAAGCAGTGATTTCGTTTGGGCTCACATACCATTAATAGCGCCCCTATCGTCGAGGCACAGGCATTTCGAGGACTTGGGACATTGCTGGGCATGGCCCCCACGTCTGTTGGGGTAAGTCTCTCACGCCTCGTTCCACACAACAGCCTGCTAGAACAGCACACATAGGGTGATGTGTTCTGATGGTCGCTTTCGCTGAGATGATGGCCCCCGCCATGAGGCTAGTACATGCCATCTTGCTCTACAGCTGTGATGCCACAGTGGCTGCGTCCGATGAGTGTCCGTTCATTTCCAGACCATACTAAAGCTATGTCTATATGCTGTCTTTTCAGGAGCTTGTCTGCAGCCAGGCGTCAGGCACAGCAGCGAAGGCATCGGTAGCTGCCAAACTTGCAGGGCTCACGCTAGAAGCAAAGTCAGACAGCTCAGCTCTCCATCCGGTAGAGCTCAGGCTGCCCAACGGAACATTGTTTGGCGAGAATGCAGTCGCAAGGCAGGTTGCACTTGCAGCAGAGGCAGGGCTGTACCCAGCAAACCCATACGAGGAGCACAGCAGGCACTCAGCAGCACTGATAGATGGCTGGATAGAGTTCTCTGCCAATGAGATTCAGAGGAGGCTGCAGCTGCTGTTCAAAGCTGCCACACCAGAGGTGAGAGCCTGCTTGCAGTGATCAGCAGGGTGATCTCCTGCACTGCACTGGCTGTAGCTGCAATGGAATGCTGAGGCCTGACATTAAACTCTGCTGATTTCCATTCAGGAGGCAGCTGGAGAAGAGAGGAGGCTGGCCAAGTCCCTGAATGTCCTAGAAGAGAGGCTGCAGAGCGCCACCTACCTGGTCAATGATGCTATCTCACTGGCCGACATCGTCCTTGTCTGTGACCTGGCTCCAGCATTCAGCAAGGTATATTTTACACTGCAACTGCCCTGCTCTTTGGTCTGGCACCCTCTCTGCCAGCCTGTCTCCCACAAATCTAAGTATACATGCTGCCATTCCTAGTTCATGTATGCTGAGGTGTAGCTCTTCCTCTCAGTAGGGAGGGTCTGAGAAGCTCTAGCTGATGTGACAGGTACTGGACAAGAGCGTCAGGGATCAGATCCCCAGCACAGTGCGCTGGTTCACGACGCTGGCGCAGCACGACAGCTTCAAGAGCACGCTGGGGCCCATCAGCATGGCAGCCGCCCCCCATGTGCCGGCACATGCAAGGTGTCTAACGTTTGCCCCAGCTCCGCAGCCCACACCAGCTCGTCCAATGTCGCTGCATTGAGACAGCGCATCACTTGAATTGACACCAGGGTCACATCATCACCTTCGCTCTCGTCTCACCTTTGGGCATTCCACAGCCCAGTAGGCTAGCTAGGCCTTTGGCCTGCAGCCTGAATGGTCTCCTATGAGGTTTCAAAAAGATTAATAGTCATCACTGTTCTCTTCTGCGTGTGCTTAATGTCAACCCAGGAGCTGCCGTCTCTCACGTGCAATGGGGAACCGCCTGGCCGCATGCTCATCGAGGCTTGTAATGCGTGTACAGGTCATCTGATGCGTCCTCCAGCGCCCCCGAGCGCAGCGCCAACAGCGCTGGCAAGGAGCGCGGCGGCAGGGAGGGCAAGGAGGGCAAGAAGCCGAAGGAGGGCAAGCCTAAGAAGGCGCCCAAGCCTGCGATGGCCAACGGCAACGCTGCAGGTCAGACTTGCCATAGAATGTTCTTACTGGGCCCATGCCTGTTTTACTTTTGCTCAAACGTGTCCACCTAGCGAAGCAAGGTCGGGCGGGGTTGGCCGCTGGTGCCAACCTTATCTGACAATTCCCTTGATCTTGCCAACTACTTCAGATGGACAAATTGGCTGAGGGCTTGGCTGTGGGCCTCCCAGTCTGGGCTTTCAAGTGTGCACACGTGTCATGCCCACTCCAGCGCCCAGGGTCCCCTCCTGCGCAAGCAGCTGTGCAAAGGCCTTCCCCCGAAGGTGCAAGGCGGTCACTGTGACGCTCTAGCTGGGCTCTCACAGGCGACAGGAAGAAAGAGACCAAGCTGGGCGTGACTGCCAAGAAGGCAGAGGACTTTGGAGCCTGGTACCAGGAGATTGTGGTGGAGGCTGAGCTCATCAGCTACTACGATGTCTCAGGTACCCACCCTGATATCTAATTCTATCTCATCTAAGTCCAATCCTAGTACAGACTAGGAATGTGCTGAGAGAGACTTTGTCTATGAAGACCAAGCGCATGGAAACTTTTCCCTCTCACTTGGGTTATACTGCTCTGCGTGGCCAGTCTAATGTACCCATGCAACTAAGAGCAAGGAAATGGCCAGTGCATTAAAGCACGAAATTTGCAGACTGATATCAATCTTCAGCTCAGCAGCTGCAGCCAGCCTCTGCACATCCTTGGCCCTTGAGGTCTGAGAGCATGCATGCACAGATGCATAAGCACAATCCTAGTACAGACAGGAATCTGCTCAGAGAGACTCATTCATGGAGACCAAGCGCAGGGGAAATTCACCTCTGATTTGGCTTGCACTGCCCTGCGTGGCCGGTCTGATGAACCCATGCAATTTAGAGCAAGGAAATGTCCTGTGCATCAAAAGCACGAAGTTTTCAATACATCTGCTTGGCAAACCTGCTGCTGCACTGAGCGGGTTGCAGTGTGCCCTCAGCCTGCATGCTGAGGCGCTGAGCTACATTGGCTGAGGGTCTGTGCTTGTGTAGGCTGCTACATTCTGCGCCCCAGTGCCTACTTCATCTGGGAGCGCATCCAGGCTTTCTTCGACGCAGAGATCAAGAAGCTGGACGTGCAGAATTGCCAATTCCCCCTCTTTGTCACTGAGGGGGCCCTCAACAAGGAGAAGGACCATGTCGAGGGTTTTGCTGCTGAGGTGAGGGTTTCTTACCAAGCCTACTGACAGCACTGTGTTTCAAATGCGCCCAGCTGAATAGTGAATTTGGGCTTCGCTCTCCTCTCCACCTGCCTCATGTGTAACAGCCTGAGCCTCTCTTGATGCACTGCAGGTGGCTTGGGTGACCAAGGCTGGTTCCAGTGATCTGGAGCGTCCCATTGCCATCCGCCCCACCAGTGAGACTGTGATGTACCCCTACTATGCCAAGGTGGAGACTACTGCCCTCCTCATGCCCTGCTTGTGTTGATAGCACAGTGCAAGCCTGCCCAATTTGCTCACAGAAGCCAGATACTGCACAGCTGTGCTGGGCAGAAACACTCACTCAGGCCATGGCTGTGGAGACAGGACATACATAGATTGCATACATGGTTGTGACCCTGCGTGCTCGTCAGAGACGAAGCAGGGTGCTGAGAATAAGTATCAGCATTGATGCTGCAATCATTGGACAGTGCTGATGGGGATCGTCTCCTACTATGCAGTGGATCAGGAGCCACAGGGATCTGCCCCTGCGCCTGGATTTGTGGACGAAGGTGGTGCGCTGGGAGTTCAAGTACCCGATGCCCTTCAATGGCGCCCGCTGGACAGTAGCGGACTGACACTATGCAGTAGTCACTGGCTTGAGCGGGACCCTTATCACATGCAGTGGATCAGGAGCCACAGAGATCTGCCGCTGCGCCTGAACCAATGGACAAACGTCGTGCGCTGGGAGTTCAAGCACCCGACGCCCTTCATCCGCACCCGCGAGTTCCTGTGGCAGGAGGGCCACACCGCCTTTGCCACCCAGCCGGAGGCCGAGGAGGAGGTCTACCAGATCCTGGACCTCTACGCCAAAGTGTACACAGACCTCCTGGCGGTGCCTGTGAAGCAGGTGAGCCCCGCTGTTCTTTAGGATCTGTGCCATGAGACAAGGCGCGCGGTCTTTGGCCTAGGAAAGGCCCTGACTGAGATGAACTGTGTGGAATGCAATGGGACTGCGCCAGTGCCCTAAAGTTCAGCACACACATGCACACCTAAGAGCAATCAAGAAAGTAGCTGGTTCTGCATTCGCATGACACAGAATGCGCCCAACGAGAGACCAGGGAATGGCTGCATGAGGCTGTAACAAAGCGAAGCCCTGATCTTGCTATCTCTGGCGAGCTGTGATGCTGGCGATGTGAGAAGGGCTTAAGGAAATCCCTGTGGGCTTCACGAATGCTGTGATGCCTGTTGCAGGGAAGGAAGTCTGAGCTGGAGAAGTTCGCTGGCGCAATGTTCACCACCTCTGTGGAGGGCTTTGTCCCAGCCACTGGAAAGGGCGTTCAGGTGCGCGACTGCAGCAGGCCATGATATCCAGAGATCCTCTGAAAAATTCAGTCATGTGTGAGTACTAGTTGCTTTCAGGCATCTTTGCTACATGGCATCCTATGCTCATGTAATGGCCTGCTGTGCTGTGTGGATGCGCCTTTGCTGGCTGCATTGTTCCCACACGTCTCCTACAGTGTGACACACATGCTGGATGCCCTGTCAGATTGCAGCAACAGTCAGAAAACCCAAGGTAACTCCACCCGAGATTTACCAGTAGATTTGGATGCGTGTGCAGGGAGGGACCAGCCACTGCCTAGGCCAGAACTTCTCCAAGATGTTTGGGATAGAGTTTGAGACGGACACAGACCGCACGGACAGCGCCGGCGCAAAGGCGGATGCTGTGAAGAAAGAGTTCGCCTGGCAGAACAGCTGGGGCCTCTCCACGCGCACCATCGGTGTCATGATCATGGTCCATGGCGATGACAAGGCGCGTCGTCACCTCCCGTCACATGTCGCAGCAGCATACTTGCCAAACGTCTGCGCAGCAGACCAGGCAGTCCCAAGGGATGCACATTTCGCGGGAAGCCCCTTCTGCGGCTTTGAGGTTTCTGGAAAGTGTGCTGCATGCTGATGAAGTGGGAAATGCTCTCAGCATACAGAGTCATCTTGGTGTGATGTATTCTGGCGAATCCTCGGCACAGGCCGTGCTGTCTTTGCAGCTGTGCATATGCGTCACTGCCACCCCTGTACGACAGTGTGAATACCATATCTCAGACATGTAGAGTCTGAGCATGCAGCATGTACTGCTGCTCTCCTTCAGCTTTCATACACGCTCTCATGGTGAGGTAGGCACTCAGAGCTTCAGGTGCATGCAGGGGCTGGTGATGCCGCCGAGAGTGGCGCCCACACAGGTGGTTGTGATCCCCATCCCGGCCACCAGCCTCACAGACGAGCAGCGGCAGGAGCTGAAGACAAAGACGCATGAGATTGTGGCCGGGCTCAAGGCGCAGGGCCTGCGGGTGCACACAGATGACCGGGACAACTACCGCCCGGGATGGAAGTACAACCACTGGGAGCTCAAGGTGAGTGTGCTTCCAGTGTGCCCTCAGAGGGATCTAGCAAACCAAGCCCTGCTGTATGCTGTCATCTGACACTTGCAGATGAGACAGTCCGTGCTTGCTATAGTCTGCGACCAGGGTGCAGACATATCAGATGGTGCTCTATATCTGAGGCTGCTCCGCATGAAGGGCGGTGGCGTGCTGCATTTTGCTACTCATTGTGTGGTTGCTTACAGAGGCAGTGACGGCGTAGAAATGTCCCCCCGTGTAGTTGCCAGTAGAATGAGTGCGACATGTCGCCAACGATGAAGGTGTATTTGCAGGGGGTGCCGCTGCGGGTGGAGCTGGGAATGAAGGACTTGAAGAAGCGTATTGTCGTGTCTGCGTGGCAAGATGTATAGTGTGTATGCCTTGTGAGAGACAGCTGAGCTGAGAGCAGGGAGCCTGTTGCAGGGGGTGCCGCTGCGGGTGGAGCTGGGGATGAAGGACGTGGAGAAGCAGAGCGTCGTGTCTGCGCGGCGGGACACGGGCGCCAAGGAAACCATCGCCTTTGCTGATGTGGCATCCCGCGTGCCCGCCCTGCTGGAGCAGATCCAGGTGCGCTCCCCCGTGATGCCCTGTCAATCAGCACCTGAATAGGCACTCTGCCTCCGCTGATACTGGCCCACAGGCCAGATTGATTTGGCCGGTACCTTTTAGAGTAGCTTATGGCGGACGCAAGATGGTGCTAGTGGGTCATGAGGGACTTAGACATGGCTTACAGTGTGCGGGTGGAGGTACAAGCCCTTACTGAGTGTCAATTGCGCAGGCTGACATGTACCAGCGAGCCTCTGAGAAGTTTGAGGAGTGCACAGAGAGCGCGACCACCTGGGAGGATTTTATGGCCGCCCTGGACAGAAAACACATGGTTCTGGCTCCCTGGTGAGTCACTGGTCTCCTCAGGCTTCGGGTACCATGCACACAACACCTTGCCTGCAGTGCTCCGCAGCTTGTAAAGGGTATGATCTGCCTGCACTGGCAGGAGGAGTGGCACGGGTGACACTGTCATGCTACCAGACGGTCAGTGTACTGCCACATGACAGCCTTGCGGTGTGCTAGAACTCCACTGTGTATCTGCTAGTGCATGAATTGAGGTGGTGCACATGCGCAGGGCGGATGAGAAGAGTGTAGAGGAGCAGGTGAAAAAGGACAGTGCAACAGAGGCGACAGCTGGCGCCAAGACCCTCTGCATACCCCTGGAGCAGCCGGAGCTGCCCCCGGGCACAAAGTGCTTCAAGACCGGGAAGCCCGCCAAAAACTGGGCGCTCTGGGGGCGCTCATACTGAGGGCATTTGTTTTGCGAGCACGCAAGGTCGCCATGCTGGGTCTGCTGGCATGAGCTCAGAGCCCTGGTCATGCAGAGACTCGTTGTCTGGAAGCGCTGCTACAGAGCTGTACGGTGTCGGAACTCTCTGCTAGGTTTCGTCAGGTGGAGTTTTGGGCCGCCAAAAGAGACTGGTCTTGTAAGGGCAATCTCCTGAATCAAAGAGAAGCTGAAGCGCGGTGACTGCCTGTGCTGTGTTGCTGGCTTGAAGGGGCGTCAATGCTTTAGGGAGCAGAGGATCTTGGGTGAGGTGACGTAAACCCTGACATCAGCAATACCGAAGCGCCCAAAATTGCAGTCGACAGGAATAAAAGCACATCTTGCACGACACTTTTGGGCCACAGTACACTCATCATGACCATCGATATGAGGGCCTTTTCCAGGACTGTGCATCAAGGCTGCCTCATTGTGAGAGCTTCGAGAATATCGGGTCTCCGTCGCACCGTCAGCAGGCCAGCCTTTTCATCTTGGACTCCTACCGTGAGACCAAACAGTAGGAGAACAGCCACTGCCTTTGCTCAGATGGTCGGTACTACCCCTGGCACCACCGCGTTGGCAGAGGGCATACCAGGACTGTGCAGCAATGTCTGGAACCATGCCGATCTGGTAAGTGAGATGTAAAAGTGAAAGCTTTTCGACTGGCAACAAGATTTTGACTGAAAGAGCAACAGTAAATGCATTCAATAAATCTCAGTGATGGTCCTCACTTGCGCATGAAGCAGAACACGGAGAGAATGTCATGTGACACGGGACATGCCGTGGCACGTCGGAAATGAGATGCTGCTCTGCATGGTTGCAGAAGTCCACCTATCCCAAGCTCACGGAGAACACAACAGCAGATGTCGTGGTTGTTGGCGCTGGACTGACGGGTGCGATCCTCAGCAGACCTTTCCTTTGACCTGCTTAATGCCACATGAGAGCTGTTGATACCGACTGCAGTACATGTTAGCTCATGACTACTGTCATCGTGCGCAGGCCTCAGCATTGCCTACAATCTGGCAAAGGCTGGTAAGTTCCATGGCACCCACTTCCAGCCACCTCAGGCACAAATGCAAGCAGGACTCTCTGCACATGACGCGCAATACCTTATTTTGCTCCATGTGCATGTATATCTCTCCGCTACTGTGTGGTGTCTGTGTCATGAGACATAAAGGGGTGTCGTAAGGCTTTTTGTGGCTGCTCAGGCAAGAATGTGGTGGTCCTGGAGGCGCGCTGTGTTGGCGCTGGGCAGACAGGCAGATCACCAGGCAAGTCTGCACCACCTTTAGAAGCTGACGTGCTTACCTGGTCCTTCTCCGAAGGGACTACCACAAGTGGTATTCAGTCATTGGTAGTGACAAGTGGTGGACTGCCCTTGCAATAGCACATGATATCAGACATGATAGGGGTAGCGCCTTTCTAAGCCACGTCATGGGGCATGAGCAATTCCTTGCACCAGTGTGAATTGAAGGGCAGCGTGTGAGAGGTTTCCTGTATCTGTTTGCTTGTATTGCTGCGCTGGCAGAACTGGTCGACATGTAAGGCTTCTTCCCTGAAAAGAAAGGAAAGAGGAGGGGAGAGCCACCGAGCAGTGCGGGGCTAACTCCCACACCCCCAGCCTGCACGGCTCTTTCTCTGGAGCAGGCGCCCGCTCTTGCTGATCCCATGTGGTTGCTGTGCCTGCAGCCATTGCAATGCGCTGGAACAATGACTACCTGTCCCAGATCGAGGCGGAGCGTGGCGACAAGTTTGCTCAGGTGGTTGCGGAGAGCCACAAGACAGCCATTGACACCCTTGAGCAGGTGAAGACCCAAAAGGCCTAAGTCACCCACTTCACCTTCTCAGCTCGAGCATCAAAGCTTTCTGCGTTGCACAACCTCCAAAGCACCAGCCCCTGAACCATGGCTGTCCAAGATCAGGGATGCACGAAGCAGACCTTACTGAGTTCTGCAAGGCGCTTGTCAGGGCACAGCATGCATGGGCTTGTCTGACACCGAAAAAGCACAATGTGAGCATCAGATGGTGGCCTTGTGGTTGGTTTACATCTGCCGACAGTCCAGTCGAGGACAATGAGTGATGACTTCTGTGCCGGAGTACAATCTCTTATGTCACTAAGCATTGTTTCTGAGCTGGTCTGGCATGGCTGCAGACGATCAAGGCGGAGGGCATTGAGTGCGGCTGGAAGCGCGTGGACGGCTATCTGTTCCCGACATCCTCGGACCAGACAGCGTTCAACAAGCTGGATGGGGAGATGTCTGCCTACATCCGCGCAGGCCAGTCTGATGTACGGAAGGTACGTCACTGCTCAACATCTATCCCCTTAGCCCATCTTTTGTGGACAAAGCATCACAGCACAGTGAGATTCCGTTGAACTTCACCTCATCCTGGAAGGTGGTGCAGTGCTGCGCAGACTTCCAGGTACTGCTTCAAGCACTAATTTTTGTTCATGAGGGTTTTAGCCTATTCAGCATTGTATGGGATTCCTGCAATGGAAGGCATCAAAAGGCAATTACTATTCCAGGACTGCGCAGACCTGCTGCCGCTGGCAGCCTGCACATCTGCAGCAAAGCAGCCTGGCTCAAATCAAACAACAATGAGGGGTCAAAGCTTGATGGTGCGCTCAGGTAGCACTTGATGGGAGTCCTGCCGTGGGAGGCATCAAGGAGGCGCTGCTGTTTCCGGACTGCGCGGACCTGCAGCCGCTGGCGTATGTGCAGGGCCTGGCCAAGGCCGTGGAGAAGCTCGGAGGCCGCATCTTCGAGAACACGCGCGTCATGAACACCGACAAGACTTACGTGAGGGCCGCTGCCACCCAGCATCCCGCTGAGGGCCCCTCAGCTGCTGCCATGTGTTGCTGGCGCCTGTTGCGTGCTCCCCGCGCAGTGCATCGCTCACTGTATTGCACATTTCAATACCACACCTAGGTCACATTGTATAGGGAGGAGAACTTTGCAGCGGATTGCATGCTAGGCCTGCATTGTGGCAAGATGCACAGCAGGCCATGGGCTAGAAGGCACCCTTACATACATTTTTTGGCAATTTTCATGCATAACGAATGATGCTGCCTGCCAATAGGGCATGAGGCATGTGTTGGTGCAGGTGAAAACAAAGGACGGAAAGGAGGTTGGCACGCCCAATATCGTCCTAGCGACGTCTTCGCCGCTGCACCACAACCTGGCGATTCACTCCAGGCAGCACCCCTACCGCTCTTACATTGTGGGACTCCGGATACCAGAGGTGTGTTTTCCCAGCAGAAACGTCTGCCCCGACTAGATTGACATGCCACCACTGCATTCCAAGTTTACACCATATGTGTGAGTGGCCAGCACTATTGAAGGTGATAGGCAGTTGCAAGACGGTTGTGTGGTCACACCACCAGAGTGATTGGCCAGTGCTCTCCAAGGTTGCAGGCTGCGTGCAGGATGGCTGGAAGGAGGGCCAGTATTGGGACACAGCGAAGCCATTCCACTACGTCAGAGCTGTCAAGGACGACAAGGGACTGGTTCTCCTCGTGGGCGGAGAGGACCACAACACAGGCATCAAGCCCAAGGACTATGAGGTTTGCCCCTCCTGCACCCTTTGACATGTCAGTGCTGGTCTTAGCTGCGTGCCAGTGTTAAAACTTGGGAGAGATGGCTGGCCTTCCTAGGATGATTACGCTGTCTTGCTCTCCAGAGCTTCATCTCCGTTAGCATCTCAATGTGGCAGGTAAAAGGATCTTTTGCTGGCCGGCTGCTGCCTTGCTTGCATCAGTCATGCTGCCTGTCCAGGACAAGTATGCCATTCTGGAGGCGTGGGCTCGCAGCAGGTGGTCCAATGTAGGAGAGCGAGTTTCGCAGTGGTCCAGAGAGGTGCGTTCTCCCTCCAGCCCTCGATTTAGAATCTGCAGTTACACGCTGATATCACGGCAACACTAGCAGCTACTCTCTGCAAGAAATACCTTGGGATTCTACTGAGGTGGTCAAGTCCCTGCTGTGGCCATGCATGGCCTTTGACCCTGTGGGATGTGGAAGATGCAAAAAGCGTCTCAGCGGTCTGAGACACCAGTGGTGGTGCTCGGCTGTGCTGCTGAGCAAGTTGGGGTGTAGGACATACCAGTGATCTGTCAACGGGCCACACTTCCCGCTCGTGGTGACAAGTGCCCAGATCAGTTCCAGCCTGATGCCATGCAGTGCCCATGCTCAGTAGCCCTTCAAAGTGAAGGTGTCCTGCCCTTCTGGCGGAATTATTGCAAAGGCGGAGAGAGTTTTGGATGTTCTGTGAGGCTTGGGAAGGCCAAGGGGAAGGGACTTGTGAGAACTGACAGTTGCCTGAAGCGGGTGCGCGGGTGCGTGCAGGTGTATGAGCCCATCGACTACCTGCACCTGTACGGAGAGGACCCAGTCTTCCCGCAGGGCGGCAGCGCAAAGCTGTATGTGGCCACCGGGGACTCCAGCCAGGGTATGCTTCTCAGCAGCTTTCCTCTGCAGTGCTCTCTGTATGGTGCATGGAGGATATCGCCTGCTTCCCCTGTTGCTGCTTCATTGGAAAGTGTCTTGGACTCATCATCATGACTTGGTGATATTCCGCATTATCACAGACTGAAAGTGACATTGGCGTTAGCTCCGAGCAGTGTATGGGAAGCGGGTATGCCAAGTGAGCCCGACCTATTCATGATTTCCCCCTGCGCAGAGATTACTGGCGGAACGCTGGCAGGCATGATCATTTCTGACCAGATTCTTGGCCGGCACAACCGCTTCTCCGATGTGAGCTTACTTCCCTCATTATAACCCAGTCTTCACCTTGCTTCGGTCTGGGGCCGCTCATGCAAAAGCTCCTACCCAAGTAACACTACAGAAGCAGCTGCATGAACTGCCGTTGACCATCCTGCAGGGCTTTCCTTGTCCTGATGCGGGTGATACGGAAGATGCCAAGACAATGTAGGCTGGAGAGGAGCATCATAGAGAGTCCGCTGCAATGCACCTGATTGATGGGGCGGTGAGCATGTATATAGTGCTGAACGAGTGTTGACGACTGAGAGTCGCACACAGGTGTACAGCCCCAGCAGGCCGCCTGCGCTGTCCAAGAACCTGCCAGGCGAGCTGTGGCAGGTGGGTAAGACTGTGACTCAGGGCGAGCTGGAAGTGGTCAACCCAGGCTACGTCTTCACAACCATCTCAAGCATCCAGCCTGGCGAAGGTGGGACACTCGTGCACTGTTTGGTTCTCCTTGCGTGCCTTCCTCACGCACACCAGGTGCTCAGCAGTGTATGCATATGGCAGCCTCACAGCCTGACGGAGGTGGGACTCATGCATGCGTTCCCCTCAAGCATCACAAAGCCCTCAAGTCTACATCAGGCACGTTGTAGCAGGCACCCCGCTCTGTGGCAGTGAGATCGACCCATGGCATTGCATGGTGTAGAAAGACTTCCAAGTCAAGGCATTTACTGTAAAGAGGCGCTGCCGACAACTACGGCTATTTTGATGGGCTTCTTTTGAGTGTTGCACCCAATAGCCGCAGTAGATTGAAAGCCCGTTTCCTCTGTCTCGAGATCTGCCCATGAAAACCACTTTGCAGCTTTGGCATGAAGTAGGTGTGGCACATCCTCCTGCAGGGGCCATCACACAGCAGGGCGTGAACAAGGTGGCTGTCTATAAGGACGAGACTGGCAAGGCTCGCGGCTTCAAGGCTGCATGCCCCCACTTGGTGAGGGCTCTGTTAGCAACTCTGCAGTGAGAAATGTTGTCCCACGTGCCCTGGTGCTGAGCAACTCCGCACAGCAAGGGACTGGCCTGCAGTCATCTAAGATCTCACGGTGGACTAGCGCATTGCCAGGTCTTGAAAGATGTAGAATCGCCTGCTCTGCTTACAGAGCACTCCTAGTGTGTCTTCCCGCACGAGACTGGCAAGGTCTAGCGTTCTGTCCTGGTGACAAGGTGTAGCATCTAGTTCTGGTGAGTTCAAAGCAGCCCATCTTGCACCTGGCAGGTCTCATGGGCTGCAAGCCCTGAAGAAGCCTCATCAATGCTTGTTCTTGTAGGGCTGCCTGGTGCAGTGGAACCCCATGGAGAGGACTTTTGACTGCCCTTGCCATGGCTCAGCCTTCAGCAGGGAGGGCATTTGCATCCAAGTGAGTCCAGGATGGGCTGTAATGGCATAGTACATTCCCCACCAACAAGAAAGTTGCCTGGCTGTATGGTCTTGACATATTTTACCCAATGTGCAGAGCTCACAACAGGGTCTCACAACCAGTTGCAGCCCACCATTGCTGTCTGCAAACAAGCCTGTCAGTGCGCTTTTCATGACGATGGCGTTGCTGGTCAAGTCCTCACGCAGCTTGGTTGAGTGAAGGGAGAGAGGCAGGATAGAATGTGACAACACTCTTTGTGTGTGCAGGGCCCTGCCAAGGCAGACCTGGAGGAAGTTGAGCTCTGAACACACAGGTGCTAGAGGAACATGCTGGCTTAATGAAGCTGCTCTGGCTATCATGCCGGGCACTGGTTGTCTCTGTTCACTGTACAATGGGCACCTCAGGCTTTCCTAGTGCAGGATATTGGGTGTAGAAGTATGAGCACTGCTCATTGAGCAGTGTGCTTTGCTCAGCACTGCAATTGCGGTAGGCAAGCACGTATCATCATTGTGCGTTGCCCCTGTGCAACCATATTGATGTAGCAATAGAAATTTCCAGATCTTCAATTTCTTGATCAGGAGTGTTTTAAAGTCAGTGCACGGTTGCGGACACCCTCTTGTGGACCTCTGACACCCCAGCTATTTAATGACAGCTAGCTTCAAGCGCTTCATCATTCCCTATGTGCCCCTGGTGCTCGATAGTCATAAAAAGGAGCAGCACGATAGCGAAATTCATACGCTCAAGAGGCCTGGCAAAGCCCTTCACAGTTGTGGTAGGCTCTGGCTTGATGCATCTGCATCCCAGACGAAGCTACTGTCCGGCTCGAGGAAACTTCGGCTGCGCTAATCATCAGAGCTTCCACGTGATTCCACAAGTTGCAGCACGCATGTCTCTTGAATACAGAGTATGCCTGATGCGATTACCACGGACCAATCGGCAGCTACGTGGCACCTGGAAGCTGGCATCAGTGTCGTGGTCGTTTCTCCTCTCCGATGCGTTTCCCCCGGGTCTCTTGACTGCAAGCCCAGACATCACCTCACAGGCAAGAGATTAAAAAGCTGGACCCTTTCAATTCAGCGATTGCATTGAAGTACGTTTGAAAGAGCTACCACGATGAGCACCGTTCGGAGGGCCGGTCGATTCATGGCACGCTTGTCTTATGCTGCAAGACAGAGGGCCCACAGAGAGGTCTGCTCCTCGCTCAATGATTCAGCGCACTCATTCTTCCCAATGATTCTGACTGTTGTTCTGCTTGGTGTGCCCGGTACAGTGCGGTACTTGGCGGTACCCTTTCAAGCCATATATATGATACTTCCATGCTTTGGGGGTGCAGGGTCAGGCAGGAGCCTCAGGCAGCAGAACGTTTAGCTCTGCAGCCGGCGGAGCCGCTGAGGTGATGCTCAGCCTCCCATCCGAAAGCTCAGGGCTGACACCCTAATGATCTTGAATACAGAGCAGCTCCTGGCGCAAGTACAGTCTAATCAGTGCTGAGGCGATTGAACAAAAGCATGTAGGAGCTGGCATGGTACACCCCTCAGCAAATCGAGGGAGCAGATTTCCATGTATCCTGTGTAAAGGGCTGCAACAATGTGCTCTGAAGACTCTTGCTTAATAGGCATCACTGCTCACAGAGATCCTTGCTCCTTGCAGGGCGTGCAAGGTCCTGGCATGCAGAAATGGGGGCTGCCCGCTTTCGCTGCCGCTGCTGTTGGTGCAGGGATGTACTACTACAACAGCAGATCAGGGGTTGTGCAAGCAGGTCAGCCGACCCTCTCCTGATGCACTCTCTTCACAATGGACAGACAACAGCTTGTGTCATTGATGAGCGTTATCCATGTATGAAAGCAGCTAGCATGTTTGGATCCTGGCATGCTGAGCCACCTAAGGTGCAGCAAAGATCACCTGTTTTGCACGACAGAATCAGGTATGTACCTGTGTCTGTGACTGGCCTTTCTGCCTTACACCAGTCTGCCTGTGCTTGCAGAGAAGTCCGTCCCAGACAACTCAGCACAGCCAGACGCCAATGATGTTAAGACAGGCTCAGCTCCTGATGAGCCGGTGCAGATCCCGGATTTCACAGCAACTGACCAGCTGGGGAATGAGGTCAGCCTGGAGCAGATCAAGGTGAGAAGCTGCAGAGGGTCTGATTTTCTATGTAGCAGCCCTTGGGTACTGTCTCAAGATTGCATCAGTAGCGCCAGAGTAGGATATGAGCTGCAACCTCAAGCCAGCAAGCTCATCTTCCTCCACAGCAACATGCTTGGGATGGCTTTGCGCAGTGTGCCCATGACTTGGTCAAACAATACGTGCGGGTACTAAGAGAAATGGTGGGCATGATTGGCGTTGAAAGGAGTTTTGGGGACCAGATGTGCCGAGACAACTCCACTTGAAGAGGCATTGACAACAGGATGGGCAGATGTCTGAGTGCTGAGTGTGATGTGTCGCAGGGTGAGTTTGCGATGCTCTGCTTTGGGGCGACACGGGATGTGGATGATGCCAGGAGCCGCCTGGAGAATCTGACCGAGATTGTGCGGCAATCAGGTGCCGTCCTCTCTCATGCCAGAGACCTGTCAAGCCAGCATATCCCATACAACACGAAAGGAAGGACAGCCCCTGACGAGATTCAGCATGACACAGCACTCTGCTGACCTCAGCTGACCTACTAGAAGGGCTCTGGCAGTTTCAATTGCGTGCGTCCGTTCAGCGCCCAGCCGTAACACCTCTGTGGGTGGGTGCAGACCGGAAGAGCAACATGCAGTACATGCGGGCGCTGTTTGTCAGCGAGGAGCCTGAGAAGGATGTGCCGGAAAAGATGGCGGGCCTGCTCAGTGACTACAAGATCCAGAGCGAGAGGCGCAAGAAGGGGCCCCGCATTCTGGGACTCACAGGCTCAGATGTCACCAAGGTGTGCAATCTTCAGCATGCTCAGCCAATCACAATCATGTCCCCCTCCTGACCGGAACAGTCACCTCAAGGGGCTGCACTTCTTGAGAGCCTCAGCATACGGGGAATTTCTTTGCATAATTGGAAAGCCGTATTGAGAAGATTGGTCCGAGATGAGCACGGTTAGCATAGAGAGTGCACCGGTGCCTGATCTCCAGCTCTTGCCACCGCGCTTACACCTGCTTGAGTGAGCAAGAGAATGTCCTGAAAGGGTTTTTACTGCCAAGGTGCAGCATGTGTCTGATAAATCGAACACTGATGCAGATGCGGGAGATGGTGAACAGATTCAACGAGCAGGTGACCAGCGAGGGCAAGACAGAGGTGGTCCATGAGGGCGACCCCGACGGAACCCTGTTCCTCATCAACCCTGATGTGAGCCTCTGCACAGTGGCACCTCTCACCCTCTATGCCTCCAGAATCTTCCAGTCCCTCTTTCCCACGCATTCTCCGCGGTGTTGTCATTGCACAAGAAACTCTTGCACGGTTGTTCAAGCGTTTTGTAGACACTAATGCCCTTGCTGATGCCTTGGCTCTGCAGGGTCAGCTGGTGGCTGGGTTTAAGTATGCAGCTCACGGAGTGGACACCAGACAGGTGCAGTTCCTATCTCTATCGCAATCCCCTCCACACTCGCATGTTGCGTCAAGTGAAGTTCATGCCTGAGCGGGCCATCATATTTGCATACGAGAGTGTGTAGTTTGAGCCTCCATCCTTGATGTCCTATGAGTATGGATGCACCACCTGTGTGTGCCTCAATGGCTGCGGCACGTGCATGTGCAGGTTACAAACGCCATTGCAGAGGAGATTCTGGCGTACACACACTCGCACCCACAGTGGCACTCTCCCAAGAAGATTGGGCGCCGCTCTGCTTGATTGCTTGGGATGCTTGACCACTTGGGATGTGTGACTTCTATGGCAGCTCAGCTAGCTGAGCTAGTAGCTTCACAGTCGCATGGAAGGCATGATATTGCAGTCGTATGGCCTCTACATTGGAGGCTCAATCTTGTCTCTATATGGTAATCATCCATTTGAGTATGTGTTCCATATCTGTGTCTAGTTGGAGAGAGCCTGGCCATGTCAAGATTGAGGGCAGTGCACTGAGATAAAAGCTTGTTGGTTTTGCGCCCCAAAGTTGTGGAGAGTACCCTCATAGATTCAGATGCAACGTCAGACCTTTGGTTGACTAGATGCAAGATTGAAAACATCTGCACAATTTCTGCTCTTAGTGCTCAGGGACGCCAAGTATCTTTTCAATCTTTATTCAGTCCATGTTAGTCTTGATGAGTGTGCACAGGCACTTTTGACAATTGAGCCAGCTATGCTAAGGTAAACGGTTGAACGCATGACCTATTGAGTTCCTTCAATTGTTTGGTGCCTAGGATCTCCTGTTGACGAGCATTCAGATCTACTTGTAAGTTTGGACAAGCCTGAGGGGCAACAGCATCATGCAGCATCGCCCTTATTGCGTTAGCTCGACACTCTTAATGTCTGGGAATTTGTCTTTGATTGCTGCTTGTACGCCCATTCCTATAGGTGGGGGTCCGTCAAATCTGACTGTGCACACGCCTTGCTTCACCGTTAGGACCTGCACGGTTGCAGCTGTGTTACACAGGGATGTTTTTTTTTCACGAGACTGCACAATAGCCGTCAAATGTAGCAAGGACATACTCTCCTGTCTAGCATCTGCAAGGCATGGAAATGTGGAAGGATATCTAGGGCATGATGCTGGCCGGAGTAGGGGACTGTGTGTGCATATCTCACACATCCTATACCCTACTCTGCTCTTTCTAATGCAGCCTGTCCCTGGCTATGATGCAGAGCTCACCTCAACCTTAGCGCCATATGAGGCAATGGCTGGCCGCAGCATGTCCAGGTGAGCATCCACAGAGGCCACGTCAGCTGCCAGGTTGGCAGCGTCCAGCTGCTGCACCCCCTTCAGCTGTGAGCCGAAGGCTCCCTGCATTGCAGCAGAGCGCTTGAGATGTTCACATCCATAGCCGGGCCTCACCACACCCAGGCCTGTTATTGTCCAGTGAGGGGGCATCCCTGGGCAGATATGCAACAGGCACAACTTCATGGTGCTGTGATGATGAAAGTCTTCCTGCAAGACATCAGTGAGTGGCATCAGAGCTGATTTCAAGCGTCTGCATACCTGCAGCGCGCGCTCTATGCCCATCTTCATGGTTCCCGCAGATGATGGGCACGTCCCGCATGCTCCCTGCTCGCCACACTGACAACATCAGGCGTCTTCACAATCGAGTGTGTATGCCAGGTGCCTGCCCTTGAGCATGAGGCACATGAGCTCACATGACCTTCCCAACGCAGTCCTGTCATGTGCCAGCCACATCTTCATTGTAAGTGGTGTTGAGCCTGCCCCAAAGGTCTTCAAAGCCCTGCTTCATGATGCAAACTACCGGCAAAGGCAATCCGCCCAAAGGTCTTCACAAAGTGCCTTAGAGCATGCAGATGACATGGCATGTTATACACAGATGACGGTCATGTGCGAAGAGCCACACCTGCAAGCGCAGGTATACAGTGCCGTCTTCCACGCCGGCCACCTCGACATTCCCACCGTCCGCGATGAGGTACGGCCGCACCTCGTCCAGCGCTGCGTTCACGGTCTCGGGCGTCATCTCAAGTGCCTCGCTTGCCGATGCCTCCCCTGCAGATTGACCCAGCCCTTACTGAGTGTGCTTGACTTGCCTGCTCTCGACGGTCTGATACCTACCCTGCAGCTTTGTACAGTGATGCCTTTCCTATATTTGACTTACCCGCCCTCTGCCTGGCACCGGTGCATAGTTGCCTCTGCAGGAGGGAGCTGAGATTGATGAACACCGCTGGTCATGCAGGTACACGTATGACTAAACTCACAGCCCACTCATGTATCTGGAGTCCATCCGGGACCAATGCATGGACAGCACCTGAATGAGGGGACGGAGTAGCAGCTATGATGACAAGCGAGATAGTGTGAAAGGGCTCACCTATGGATCTGTGGACGGATGCCCTGGCAAAGGGTGTGGCAATGGGGTGCTGGCTGGACTCCTCTGCTGGGTTGCTTCCCTGGACCAGCGTCTCAGCTGTCTGGCCATCTATCACGCTGCTCCAGTCATCGCCTTCCACTGCCCTGGAAGGCACAACAGACTCTCTCAGACAGGCTGTCCTGCCATTTGCCGGACAAGGCGAACTGCCTCTGCATCAAACTTCATGCAGGGGTTCCTCGGCATGGACGGCTGTGCTAGCAACGCATGTCATGTGCACCGACATTGCCAGATCGTGTGCATGGACATTGCTATATTGAGGACACTGCAACCTTCCGATCCCAGCCAGGGTGGAGCCTGTTAGATGTCTGATATGAGGGGCCACTGCTGTGGGCCATACCATGCAGGCCCTGCTCCCGGCTTCCAGCAAGCACGCTACATGCCCAGCATGACAGTTGAGCAGAAGCTCTTGCGGAGGCACGCACCTGATGAGATTGAGGCGGCGCGTGCGGGCATCCGGGGTCTCTCCGGCCACGTCGTCTGCTATATTCTCGCCCATGGCCTTGCGCATCTTCAGAGCGCGCTCCTCCAGCTGCGCTGCGTCTGCCTGGGAGAGCCCCGCCTTGGGTGGCCCCTGCATAGTTCAGCCTATTATGTCAAGTGGCAGTCAGGCTGATGGGCAGCAGCGTGCACAGCGCTGTCAAAACAATTAGCACACTGTGCATCAGCAGCAAAGGTCATGTACGGGGCTACTGATCTGGTGAATTTGGTGGATCTGGAGGCGTGACTGCTGCAGGTCAAGGAATCCTGACTTGGTGGAGTATGACATACCTGCGCAATGGCTGCCGTCGTGGGAAAGAGTAAGAGTGCAAGGAGTGGGTGCATGAGAAGGCTGTCAGAGGCCCGGATGAGTGAGCCTGGGATTCGCACCTCCCATTCGCTTCTGTCGATGCCGTTGCCGGGAGGCGTGGTGCCGGCCTCCCGCAGCCAGTTCTCGGCCTGCTCCTCCAGGTGCTGCCGGCTCATGAGCGCCTGGTTCACGATCACCAGCGCCCGGATGTGCGCGCAGCGCTCCTCACCCACTCGCCCCAAGTGCCCCTGCGTCGATGTGTCCATGTAATCTTTCTTCTGCTTGTTAGATGCATCAGAGAGCAGGCTGTTCCTGCTGAATGCAGACCACATGGAACCCAGACAGAGGAAATGGTACCACAGCCCAATCGGTGCATGCACAGCTCTTTGATTTCCCTGCGCCTGCAAAGCGCGCCACCGCCGCACAACCAAAGGCTTTGTATGCGCTTCGTGTGCAAGATGCAAGGTACTTTGCACAGATCCCAGCTGCAGCCAGGCATGGCATTGCCAGTCCTCAGCCAGTGCAAGCGTCTTGCTGGCCAGGGTGCTCTACATGCCTGTCATGTGTGAATGTCGCGCATGAAGGATGTCCACCTTGACTGCAAGGATGATATTCCTGCCGTAGCCCACATACTGCAGATTCCGGCTGCTGTCGTACAGGGCGTACACTCCGAGCGGCTTCTCCCCGTCTCTGGCTTCCAGGTACTGAGCTACCGGTACCAGTGTTGTCCCGTCGTCCTCTCCCTGTATGTTCATGAGGCAATAACATTACCATGAGATCCTGTGGCTCTCATGGAGGCATGAGCTTTCGCCCTGCGTACTGCTGCCCCATACCAAGGGCCACTCTTCAGCAGGTGGGAGGACAACACCTGGCATTCTAGCCCTCACTCAGTAGGGGTGAAGAGGTCACACAAGACCCTGCATGCTGCTCAGGGAATCTGCTTGAGCAGGACAAGAGCACAGAATTGCACACCTCTCGGGATTGATACTGCCTGTCTGCCCCATCGTGCACTTCCGCTCCTCCTTCGCCATATAAGTAGCCGTGCAGTCCCTTGTGCCCCTCTGGAACACTGTTGTCCGTCATGACAGGGCCTGCTCCAGATGGCATAGTTGCTGTGTCACCCTGCAATTAGGCGGGTTCCTCAGTGAGGGGTGGACAGAGGCTTATATCATACTAACCGTCCCTTCTCAAATTGTTGTTTTGAGTGACACCGACCTTGCTAGCTCTACAACGCTGCTGAAGTGCGCGTCTTGTGCGAATGTGCACATGCTTCTTTGTCTCTGCTTGTAAAGCTCTGCCGCTTGTGCGTCCACCTGAGGTGGGCCTAGCTTGACTGTGCATACAGTTGTGAGACATAGTGCTGTGTGTGTCTCAGAGAACGCTTTCAGCGTCACAGATGTGTGCCTTGTAGCCTTTGATGTGTTGCCTTGCGTTTGCAGCTGTCCGGCACGAGTCCGCATCAAGCTGCTATCCAAGAATCACAGGCATGTGACCTTCCGGAACGCCATCCGGAACGCGAAGGTGGCTGTAGCGAGCTAATATTACCTCACAACCCTGCAAACGCGTGCTTTCCTTCCACCAGAAGCAGCATTTATCTATTGTTTGATTGCTATATAGTGCCATAAACCGCTGCGGCTCGAGATCCATTGGCGCACACGGTGATGTCGCCATGGGCATGCGAAGGGAGCAAGAGCGCCTGGACGACCAGAATAGTGAGGTAAATGCACGACGTATCTTTATGCGCATTATTTTTGAATTTTAAATGGCCACATGCCAAGGAGCGAGTGCTCTCGTGGAAGGCAGCGATCGCTCTAGGCGAGAGCATGGGACTGTCAATGGCACCCTAATGCATCATGACGCTTGAACAGTCAATGCTGGAGGGACAGGGCAATGCAGAGTCTAAGTTCTGCACTGCGCAGGGGGTGTAATGCCAGGAGTTGGAAGCGATTGCTTGTGCGGCTATCGACCGCCCTTGTGTTGCACATCTCGTATCATACCGCGCGCGCAAGCTGCTATCCAGCAGGTATTGGATTTTCAGATGCTGGCGGTTGCGTCCCAGACGTTGCCAGCATGGCACCGCAGGATTTCCCGCTGCGAAGCGATGGACCCACTGTAAAAGCAGGGAATTACCCCTTCAAATTTGATCCCCTGACCATATCAATCCTAGGTGAGAGGCCTTATAGCTCGTTCTTCTCTGGAGATCCTAATGTTGCGCGGTCCAGACATGGCCGTATCAGTATCTACTGTTGCCAGACCTCACATCCATGAGTCCAGCTCGCAGGACATCACATCAGCAGTCAAATCACCTTGGATCTGCGCGCCCCTTGATACACCCATGCGAACGTTGATGGTGCTGTCAAGGTACTGGCAGGCTTGGCTGAGGATGTGCTGTGACTCCCTGCAGCGGTCATCATTGTTCTCAATGCTGCGTTTGTGGCGTGCTGCCTCCACATCATTTGGACCCGGCTGTGCTGTCCCACGCGGAGGGATCCTGCGGCATCCCTGGCCCCTGCGGCTGGCGATGTACCCCGGGCAGGTGTTGCTGGAGGCGGGCCGGAAGCAGAAGGCAATGCCAGCAGGGCGCACATTGGCATGACTGCAGTCGTACAACCCAATGACGAGGTATGGTGGAAGCATTGCTTCTGAATCCCCCTCTTACACAGGCACTATGTGAAAGTCTTCATCCCCCTAGACACAACCAGAATAGGCTAGACATGTCCATGCACTCAGGCTCTGAGTCTCAGAGCTTTGCCTGGTTCTCTATTCCATGACCTGCTTGTTGCTGTTGCTCAGACCTGCTCAATACCATATGTGTTTGATGCTCTGAATTTCCTATCTGGGCAGGGAGGGCTTGAACGCCTTGATTTGCCAGTCATAATGCTGGCCCATCAGAGATCCTATGTACGTACAGGTGGCTATAGCCGTGAGGATCATCCCTGAAGCTGGCCCAGTCCAGGCTCAAGACAGGCAAGATGCCACTCATGCTGCGGCGCAGCCATCCTCGGACAGCGCGTCATCGGTGCACACACCGACGGGCATGTTCAAGAATCCGGTGTTCTCTATCTTTGACAATCAGGCTCGCCGGGACATGTCCCGCGATCCGGTCACTAGCATAATCTGACCATCAAGCAAATAGAGCGGCCAGATGAAACTGCTATCAGAGGCACGCATACGAAGATCACAGACCATACGAAGATCACAGATGCCAGGAGTATGCATATATATGCATGTGCAAGGCAGCTTGATGGATGCGATGCTTTGCCGAGCAGCGCGCATTTCCGCATAAAGATTACACAGTATCTGTCTGCATACCTTCAAGACAAACTTTTGCTGCTGTGCAACAAGACCAAGGGCTCGGACTGATGGGCCTTTTCTTGACAGCCTTGCATGCCATACCACATGGCATGCAATGTCCAAGATGTGACATTGCAGTGCACTGGCAAGTGCTTGCCTTTGGATATTGCCATAGAAGCACCAGTGCACAGGTCCCTGATGACACCATGCCCTCACAAATTTGTCTTTAAAGATTGGAACGGGATGCATGTACAGTATCTTGCATCAACAGATGCGAGAAACTTTTTAAATCACATATACATCAATTCCTCTAAGTGATGAATACATTTGCCTGCTCATATGATGCATCCTGAGTGATGATGACCATTGCGTCTGCCATCATCGTGCAGATTCACTTCCAATGCAAGAGGCAGGACAAATGTATCTTGCAGAAGTGTTTTTTTTGGCATGGCGCAGCCCTGATCATGATGTCTGCCTCTAGCGTGCATCAAGTCATTAGTGGGAGGTCACATGATCATGGAGCCGATGTGATCGTGATTGAATGCCACTTTGCTTCCCGGGATCCCCCACTGCTAGCTTGATCTCTGGCAATTCTGTGAGCGTATTACCATTTGGTGGCAACAAACAAGGATTGATGCCATCAAGACAGGTTTCCACAGTGAACCATTTGCGCTCATACTTGCCCAGCCTGCTCTAGACCCGTCCCTGCTCAGCCCAGGGTGCTTGTTGTGGCCACAGTAGGGCACTTGTCCAGGCTGTTGGCAAACCCGCAAGAGGCCTTCCACACCCGGGTCTCTGCACAGCCAGAGGAGCTTCTTGAGATGTTACCGGATACGATGTGGATCGTTGCATGAGCACACACAGCCTCAGCCGGTAGCAAGAAGGAGGGAGGTCCTGGAAGCTGGCTCAGCTATGCAATAGATGCATGTGGGCGATTCTCACGTGTTGCGACACTGGCCGCATCTGTCTGCTGGGAGTTGGCCAGACTCAGGACAGCCCGGTTGCAATTGCAGGCCTGCATGGGCATTATCCATCACAAAGAGAGCTGCTGCTATTTAGCCGTGCTTCTTAATGCAGCTCACATGCAGAGTCAGAATATGATGCTAGAATCCTCACACTTCACTTACAGGCCTGGCAACACTACTCAAATTGCTCGTGAGACTCATGAGAGATCATGATCATGCACAATTTATCAGGACTTATGCGAGCTGCAACATTGTCACACACACGAAAACGGGGCTTACGTTGGTGAGAAAGTCATTGTACACGCTACAACACCTGCAAGATGGAGCAGCTTTGCATGGCAGCGCCTACACTCTTCAGAGACTCTTATTGTAAGATGAGGGAGGGCAGAGATACGCAATATCATCTGCACATGATGACAGCTCGGATGAACACCAAGGGATATTGTTGCATCAGGCTGCTGGGACCTTACTGTGTTGAGGGCTGTACACCCTGGCTGGCCGCATCCTTGATCTGTGCGTCTGTGGCAGCGCCCAGCAGCTTGGCATCATTCTGCACCTTTGTCACAAAGGTGCCACACACGCTCACCATGTTGAGCGTGGCAGCTACACAGGGATCTGCACGAGCGAGCCAATGCTGAGTATTGCATATTGCTGAGAGCCCCCCGGAGAGTGGCCTCAAGCTTCTATAGAGCTGCGTTGTTTTACAGTGACTGCCGCTCAAAGGGCTGAAAAGCTTACCATCTGCTCCTGTGTTCTGCGCACTGATGAGCAAGGCTGCTGCCACAGTCAGCAAGTAGACAGCGGCCCTCATGTCGTGCGCTGTGGCCTGTTCTTGTCAAGCCTACGACCGCTACGAATACAATTGTCAATTCAGATCATCAAATGTATCAGAGGGATACCTCAGAGGCAATTATCATCTGACATGCCGAGTATTACCTCTTTCCACTCTCCTGATGCAAGCTGCGATGTTGAGCCCAATGTAAATGCTTTAATGATACTGTATTGACCGACCCTGATGGAGTGTAGGGTTCAGTATTCACAGCCCAGCATTGTAAGCTGATGCTGCGCAATTCGAAGTTGGAATCTGAAGGTCCCCTACTGGACCCCCCGCACGGGCACGCTGAATGCGGGACGATTTCCAATTTCATCCACGCCTCATAGACGCGCAGGCAAAAGCGGATCTGTCGATGTCGCAATCAAGAGACTCTTGCATTGCGCACGGCTCCAACATGAGGGTCCCAAGCCTGGGTAGCCCAGGACTGAGTAGTACATGATGGGGTGCAATTAAATCACACAGAGAGGATCTCTCGCTAGCTTCACTTATTCCTACGTACTACAAAGCGTATCACATCCCCAACTCCGATGGAGCATACTCTACACTCATGAGGACAAAAGTGTCAGCTGCATGCATGCCATATGGTGGCTCTCTGTTGTGCGAGTTTGAGTCTGAACCAGCAAACATGCCACCACGGCCCTACAAGGAAGGACATCAATGCAACATATTTGACCCACGCCTGTGAAAACAACTTCACAATAGACTCTCAAAGCACCAACGCCGTCTTGCACCCCGGGCCATCTCTGGTATCAGATCCAGTTCCACCATGCCAGGGAGACACTCGGCTTGGGGCTGCGCTCGCTTATGTATGCTTCACTGGCAGGCCTTGCGGCCCGCTCTTGCCCCTGAGCAGGCCGCGCGACAGCGGCCTTCTCAAACACAATAGGACAACTCCCACCGCACAGCCCCACATCGCCAAAACTCCTGCGCACAGACATGACATCAGTGGCGTCACTCTGAGCAGCACACCAACTGCATCGCGGCAGGACAATATTCAGACAGGCTATCAGAAGGACTGTCCGCATGTATGGTGGCAATGTTGCATTGCAGTGTGCCCTGACGATGCAGCACATTGCGGACCTACAAAGGCATTGCTTGCTGCCTTCTGGAAGCAAATGCGGGCTCACCAAACCAGTCTAGAAACAGGATGAAGGCGTGCACGCTGCGGGTTGACGCGCCATGCGGCGCAGAGCGCAAGCGCAGCGCGGCGCGGATCTCCGGCGCCACGCGGACCGCCGGCGCAGCCTCATGCACCGCTGTTGCGGGCGCCGCTGTGACCGCCGTTGCGGCCCGCACTGCCATCGCGCCGGACGTGAAGTTGGCACGCAGGCGCTTGGACAGCGGCATGGGGTTCTTCAGATGCACCTGTGTCCCAGAAGAAAGTCTCACACCCGTCCCATTAGAGCGAGTGGAGTGGCATGACTCATGTCTCTGCTGTCACTTGAGCTGCCCTCAAGATCCTTGGGGTGTGCAACCTTCCATACAGGGATCACGCCTGGGACGATGAGTGATCATGCTAGTGAGTGATGAGCTTGACAGTGAACAGGATAGGACAGGACAGGACAGAGCCTTACCACCACCTCTGCCGGCAGGGTCTCATGCGGCAATACCCAGCCCTCCGGCCGCTTCTGGACCTCGCCTGTGCCAGCAGCAGCCGCAGCCACCGCTGCACCTCCTCCTGCACAGCGCGCACGCTTTGCTATGGATGCTGGATGCCAGTGTGATTGCAGGAGCAGCAGAGGCAATTTCCCTAGCACTCCTTGATTTCTTGCATAACTGTAGATATCAATGGGTTGAGCCGGCAGCTGCCAGGAACACGATGCAGAGTATGTCCTTGGCATAGCCACACAAAGAGCTGTCGTCAGAGAGAAGCAAATAGGATCGCATGGTGCGGCTTGCTACTGAAATGAGCCAGCCTGCTAATACTCCCTATGGCAGAGCACACCTGCGGGCTGCTGTGCAGCTGCCTTTGCCTTGGCCTTCACTTCGACCTTCAGACTCTCCTTCTCCTCAATAGCCTCCAGCAGGGCAATCTGCTTGGCCTGCTTCACAGCTTCCTCGCAGGGGTCCTCAGCTTCCCCAAGGCCATCACTGCTGTAGTTCAGGTCGTAGTCCCCCGCCTGCAGCTGCTGCTGCCTGATCTCATGGCAGTGGCTTTTGGCCTTAGCAGCTGCCATCGCGCTTGCATCAAGACCTCCATGCCATCTCACCTGCACAGAGCACCAACATGCAGTTATGGTGCATCACAAGCACTGTTGTCTCGGCTGACCACACAAGCTTCCTGCATGTGCTCGTCTGACAGGTCACTGCATTGCCGCCCACTCAAATTTCGCGGTCGTGTCTGACGAAGCCTGGGCATATGACAGCGTGTCAATCGCTGTATGCTTTCATAAGATGAGCACCTGAGGCTGACAGCACATGACTCCTGTCCGACACAGACTTTCACCACTTCAGGGCAATGCACTTAGGCATAAGCCCTGGAAGGCTCTGCATACCTCCAGGTCAGGCTTGAAGCAGGTGCCGCAAGTCTTCCTGCAGGCATACCACATGAATCGCGGATTGCTATTGCAGAAGTTGCCTGCTCCCCAATCATCGCACTCCTGCAGCAGCACCGGCCTTTCTTGTCAGCATTGGAGATTGCGTCCACCATGAATGCTTCTGTTGAGGCACTACAGGATTTGCGCAGTCACCATGGAGCACTGTTGATGCCTGTTAGCAGCACACAGAGCACACACCTGGATGACTGGGCAGGCTGCACTTGGGACACATTTCGACGACATCCTGTCCTGATTACATCGTCTGAATGACCGGACACCGCGCTTTGAAGGAAAGCACAGGCATGACGTGGGCCGTCAAAATTCAGGGCTGGGGGCCCTACCTTGTGCCAGTTCTTGCACGGGACCTTGCGTAGATCCTCTTGCAGGGCATCGAAGGCCTCATCCAACTCCTGCTCCTGCTTGGCCACCTGAACAGCAGCAGATGCCTTGGACCACCCATTCAGAAAACGAGTCTGTAAAACATGAATCTGATGTCAGGTATATACAAGCCAGCTGGTTTTCAACGCCTGTCCAGCAGTGATACTGAAGGTACTGAGGCTTTCCAATGGGGCCGAACCTGGCTGCTGAAAACTTTCTTCTCTCAAAGTCTTTGAGCTTGTATGGAGTAGGCAGCACTACCTTATCGCAGGCCTTCAGGTGCTCGTGCTGAGGGCACCCCTTGAGGTGGCGCTCGCAGAAGGCAGCGTTCAGCACAACAGCCGGCTCAATGGCCAGTAGGTCCCTAAGAAGGTCCAGGCCCTGCATGAGCAGCCGGAAGGTCTTCGCTGCTGCATAGTTCGGCACACATGCCTTCACCAGCTGAGAAAGTGTGACGTGGCCTACAACAAGCAGGGAGGAGGCCTCTGGGAATGGCTGCACTTGTCTGCAAGGGCTTTGCACCAAGCAAAGAGCGTCTTTGCCGTCCCCTACAAGAAGCAGAGTCGGCACAGCAGTTCTGATGAAGGATCTCAGATGCAGGCAGCTCCGGCGATGGGCTCACCTTGGATTCGAAGGACAAGGGACTAGGCGGGAAAGGCAAAAGGCCCGAAGTGAACTTCCCATCCTTCTTCGTCCAGGGAGGGCACTCCAGGGGGTTAAACTTATTGGCCTTCAGCTCTATCTTGTTGAAGTCATAGTATGTGATGTTGTTGACGGCTAGCTCATTGCCATAGTGCAGCACCTTTGGCGGACCTGCAGGGAAAATGCTGGCTCTACACATGTGACTCTGCCGCCCGTGCATCCACCCCGTGTCTTTCAGATCTGTATCGCATACCAACCATCTGGCATCAACTCGCAAGCTGAGTCATACAGATACTGCATTGCCGCAAGCTGACACACGCTGACTCGCGTAAGTCCGAGAATTGGGAGTGTTAGGCCTGAGATGGGTGAAAGAGCTCACCAATGGGCCCATATCCTGGCACCAGGTTTGCACTATAGTCCACCTGCTGGTGCCATACATCCGCAGTGGCTGCAGCAAAGGCATACCTGCAGCAGCACCTTTTACCATTGCTGAACGGCATTGCGCTCGTGCGAGCTGCGGCAAACAGTGAAGTGCAGACGCTATAGCACACAAGACAGCATGATTCCAACACATGGTGACTACAAAATAGCTTACCCATACATCTCGCTGATCCAGCTCTTCTCTCCCGGACGATGCACAGAGCCGTCCCCGGTCAAGTTCCAGGCCTGCAGGGAGCGCATGCTGATGCTGAGATTGCTGTTAGCCCACACTGAAGCTCGTCATACTGCGCAGAGCAGAGAGCAGAGCAGGGAGGGCTACAGAACAATGAAGGCGCATTGAAGCGTCAAAGCCTGGGAAAATCCTCACCCCAGGGTCATTTCTGACTTCTTTGGTGAAGTGGTACCAAAGGGGGGCCACCGTCTCCATGTCTTCCCGGTGCATGATGTAGGGGGGACCCACCTGCAGCCATGCTGCATAATCAGCCTTCCCTACAGTCACGTTTCAACCTGTTCAGTCTTTTCAAGGCTGCAGCTGCCCTGTCAAGGCTGATGCAGGGCGCTCAAGCATGGTGGCTCCTTGCTGACGTGCACATTGGAATGTGCTTTCCCTCAGCACAGACAGCAATTGGCAGGCTGGTGCCTGCTCCTCAGCTCAATCTGGCAAGTGAATTACTGTGACAGGCACTGCATGTGATGGGTGGTTAGAATTTCGCACTCTATCAGCTTTGCGCCCCTCCGGCCCCGCCAGCCAGTCCATGCGCGGCTTAACAAAGGGCACGTGCCTCTCCGCCAGCTCGCCGCTCACCCCTGTCATGACCTCAAAGTGGTAGGGCGTGTGCGCCTGGCCTGCGCAGCATCCCACACAAGCTGACGCTCCTCTCAAGCTGAGGCATCTGTTCTCAAGTTAGTCCGGCTGTGGGCCTGGCCTGCACACCAGCGTGAAAGCAAACAGAGGCATCTGTGCTCGCTCGTTCTCGTATCCTGCAGCAAGTCTGTGGGTACTGTCATGGCTTGTGAACCGTCACACACAACTTGACAAATCCCTCAGGCAGCAGCGCATCTGTGCTTCCTTGATCTCCCATCCACCAGCACATCTGAAGGTATCGTCGTGTTGTGCTGAGGGGCCTCATTCCCAGGCTGGTGCAGGTCATCAGCAGTGCGGAACCCACTGGCCAAAACCCTCAGGATGGCAGGGGTGCTCACCTAACTCTAGATGTAGCTCCTCAGGAATGAAGGGCTTGCGCAGGATACAGTCTGCATCAATCACCATCACATACTCCTCTCTAGGCTTGACCACCTGCATCACAACAGTGCATCATGCTGTCTGCTGAGTACATGCATACACCTCTGCCATTCACTAGAGGAGATCTATGCTGCTTTTCAGTATGAGACAGATGCACCGTCCTTCAGCACGCCTGCATCTCTGAGGCATGCAGAAGGGGTTCTGTATGCTAGCAGGCAGGTGCATGGTCTCACTGCCGGGCAGGTCATACATGTGACGTGCTCACATGATCATGCATGCCCAGATCTCTGCAGGGGCGTTCTGCAGGGACAGCAACAGGGAATGTCCGGGGGCGCACCCGCAGCCAGGCAGACACAGCAAAGGGCTTGTTGTATGCTGTGTAGTGGTCCTGGTGCTCCTCGTCAAACTCCACGTCTGGGACCACGAATGTAGGCACAATGTCCAGCCACTTGTAGGCCTTCAGCTTCTCGTCCGTGCAGCTGAGCAGCCTCGTGAGCGGCCCAGGCTGGCCCGCTCTCTTGAAGCTGCGCAGGTGCACATGTTACAGACCGAGGACATCAGCAGAGAGCCATGAAGGACTTGGGACTTTTGGGCTGCGGCTGGGCGAGTGCTTCTGGCTTATGTGGATCTGTGATATGGGAGGAACAGTGCATTGCTCCAGCACCACAGGCCGAGCAACCAGTCCTTTCAGCTCAGCTCAGCTCAGCTCATGGGACATGCGTGCTTTCCAGGGTGGTCCTCAGCTCATGAGCTAGGTGCTGGACACTGCCCAATGCACAGCTCGAAGGAGATGAGAACATGAGCTCCAGCACCTCACCTATACGCAAGACCAATTGCCTGCCATTCGAAGTAGATGTCCTCTGTGCACTGTGTCGAAATCACAGTGTGGATGCTGGAGGTCGCCCCGGCTACACTGCTGGCTAGAACCGTCAGTATGCTGAAGAATGTCAGTGATGACGCTCCCCGCCACATGCTTCCTCGCATGAGCCCTCTTCAGCTCTGATGTTGTCCCCCCACTCATCTCATTCTATACATTCGCGATGTCGCTGAAATTGCCTATGATTTGGCAATCGAATATCTTCGACTCCAGACTGATACAGAAAGTATACAGATCCCTGCCGATATCGCAAGAATCTCCTGTAGGCGTTCAGGCGAACTGATGGATGACACCTAGGGTGATGACCTCAGGGACGGGATCTTTCTCACACGCAAGATAGCGCTACAAACCGTAACTCGCTCGATCTCTTATAATTTACCAAAGCTGCTCACATCAAGAAAATCCCCGCAAGCGCATCAACTTCATGGCATGGATGCCCAACGAGCCCGCTCTGCTCCGGTCTGGCAGGCGTTCCCGTCCTGCTGCAATTCACACCTTCTGAAAGGTGTGCCTGGAAGAGATGTAACATGATCTGATCTAATTAACCTTTCAGACGGAATATGCCTCATGTCAGCCATGGTACAAGCAGCAATGTGCCAGAGTTATGACAGAAGTGCATGCTTGACGCAGGCCCCATTGCAGCCAGAGGCTCCAAGGGCATAGGATCCTGCAGCTGGCCCAGGCCTGGCTCCAGCAGTGGCATTGATCTGTGAATTCTGATCAGCAGGCCAAAGCGTTTGTCATGCACTGCATTTGGATATCATCTTGTCTGTTTCACCCGGAAAATACCTCTCCACAGCGCTGTAGCATGGGTGATACAAAGTACTCTCACAGTCAGCCATAGTATGGCTGCCATACAGCATCCCATCCAGTCCTGCCTGTTATCTCTGACTCCTTTCCTCTCCCACTGCAGGGGTCCACAAAGTAGAACACTGTCCTGTCATGTGTCTTGTCCCTGCAAAAGCTGCCCGCTGTGTCCCTTTGCCAATTGCATGTGCACTTCCGTCGTTGGACGCAGATGTAGGATATTCATGCCATTAGAGCACCGCTGGGTCCCTGGATCAGACTGCTAAAATGCTGATTGAGGGACCCCCTAATAGTTCCTTGAAGCTGCTCAAGGCGATGTTTGGATCCTACAACAGGCAGCATCTCTTCATCCATGCTGCGCCTGCTGCTATTGCTCGACCTCTGCTTGTGGACTTGCCTCCTAGCACAAGCACTGCTACCTTGCTGCCACTGAGCAAGACAGTGACCATGTGGGGCACTCTCAGATGCTCTTGCAGGCATGCCGCGCATCCACATCAGGCCGCATGTCTTCAGCCCTCGTGCGGCTGCTGCTATTGCACGAGCTCAGCCTCTGGCTTGCTGCCTGCCTCTGAGCAAGACAATGCCCATGCAGGTCACTCCCAGGATCCTCGCAGGCCTGCGCCGCGCTCATGCCAAGTATCGGCCTACCAGCTGTTCTGTGCCTGCTGCTACTGCTCAACCTCTGCCTCCGGCTTGCCGCCGGGCACAAGCACTGCGATGTTGTTGCCATTGAGCAGGATTGTGTCCATGTGCGTCACTCTCAGGCCTTCCGGCCCCTCCTCGTACTCCTCGACATCCTCCAGCACCATGTTGACAAAGACGTCAAAGCCCCGCAATGTCCCCACCTGCACATGAAGTCTTTCAAGTCAAGCAAAGCAGCATCTGCACAAGCAGACCTCTCTGTTTCTGAAGGCTTCAGGGTACGTGAACCTTTCCCCCATGCTCTCCACATGCCTGTACCCTCAGCAACTCCAGGATGTTGCCAATTGCAGGCTCATGCATCATCCCGATGCATGCATGATAATCCCAATGTCATCAAGACAGGAGAGCTGAGCTTTGATGTAAGTCGGGATGGTGAGGACAGGTCGTTACCAGCTCCTTGTCTCCTTTCATGATGACCCAGATCTTGGAATTGATGCACTTGTCAATGAGCTCTGAGGGCATGACATGAGATGGGTTGCCCTGTAAGGTGGCTTTCTTCGGGGCTAGCATGTCTAGTTGCTACTGTGGTCCCGTTACTCTATTCACGTGCTTTCTGGTTAGCTGGGGATCCCTACTTTCCTGAGCTTGCTGAACGATCTGTCGTCTGAGTGCTTCTCCTGTATAAGTGCCACTTCCCGAGCGATGCCACGGGAGCTTCAGGGGGATCAACGATGTCCTACTGACATTAGATAGCTCTCATCTGAGGATGTAAAGGCCATTCAAGGCATATATAGCCGGCCCATGGAGGTTCCTGTTCTGGCTGCTCAAGACAAGTACCTGTAGCTTCCCACCAAGTCATCTCAGGTGCGAAGTGCTTCGTTGGTCCTGCACTGTACAATTCCATTCGATCATCCACAAGAAATTCAGTATGTGCTTCATTTCATGACGGTATGCTGGCTACAGCACAGCACCGTGACGTACAGCGTGAGAGTGCGTTCATGCAAAGTGTTGTTCCGGAAGGCAATGACTATGCTGACGTGCGCTCATGAGACACCGGAGCGCCCATCCTTGAGCCTGCAGCAGTATTTTCCACTATTTACAGTGACCTAGGCAGTGTTGCTGGCCGCAATTAACGACCCCAAATGAGAGCTCCGACTCATCAGGGTTCCTGACAGCTGTGCCATATCAATCAAAAGGCACGAGGGACGTACTTCAGAAGACTTTCTGTATATTTCGAGCAAAAAGGCGCGCTCTGCCCGGCGATATATCATCAGGAGTTCGATGGCATTCCTGGAGAGGCCAGCTGAGCCTCTACCTTTGAAACACCGATCGTCGACCCTATCAGACTCACTAGCCTCAGAGATCCAGCCTTCAGCTAGCAACGGCTCCATGGCGGATGGTGCCGTGACCATCAAGACCTCACAGCAGGTCTGCTCCTCAACTGTTCCCACTTGGTATCACAACGAGTCACAGCCCCTGCCTGGCACCAGATGAAGAGAGCTTGAATTCGTTGATTTAGGGTATGATAGATGCGTGTGATGCAACAGGCCTCCCTGTTGCTGCACAAGGAATTCCCTTGATCAACATTGAATTCTGCAGGAAAAGGATACGGCAAGGGCCGAACAGGCAGCGAAGCTCATCTCTCTGGCTTCGCTCCTGCTGCTCTTTGTGGCCGTGGCCCTCTACACGGGCCTCTCCATCATAGGCTGGAACGCGTACATAGCAGCCGCAGCGCTCTTCTCTGCCGGGCTTGCAGGCTACCCGCTGCTCATCCTGCTGACGCATGCGGTGGCCTCACAGACCTCGAGGTCCTTCACCAGGCTCGGAGCCTATGACAGGTGCTGCCCAGAACCCTTGTGTGATCTCGCTTCACCTCTGTCCATCCTCAGCGATGGAAAATAACTTGGAAACATCCACCGTCACTCACTCTGCTTGTCACAGCGCCTTTACCTCGAGCGCTCGGAGCCTCTTTGTGCATGCCTGTCCCATGGGAAGACCTGGCAGCGTGCCCCTGCTTCACCTTTATCCCCCATTCTCCCCAAGGATGCATCCGGGCTTGGACTGGCTATGTATTCAGGAGGCCTGCCTGTTGCCGCTCATCTACATGACGATGTGCACAGAAGGCTGACAAGAATCCACTTTGGTGGACCGCCATGGGTAGTGACAGGAAATGACTCATGTGGGCATCTGCAGATTCCTGTGGGCGCAGAAAGGGCCGTCGATGCTGCACGCAGTCACCATGACGCTGGTGGGCCTCAAGGTGGCGCTACAGAAGGACTGGATGCCTCGGGATCTTGCGGGGGGCCACAATGAGCTGGTCTCTGCATTCCTGGCCCTGGAGCTGGCCTACCTGGTCCAGGTGAGGCTGGAGTTGCACTGCTCTGACAGTGTAGCATCAGGTGCCAGGGGCATCTCTGCATGTCTAGGGTCTTTCAACTGCACTCCCATCCCTGCATGTCTACAGTCCTCCATCCGCATATCTGTCTTGTGGACAGACTTGAAGCTGAGGCTGTATTGCATCCTCTACATGCGCATGCTGCCACAGATGCCCGTACTGTGCATTGTGCGGGAGAAAATAGAATTGCATCACGAGTTCAGTCCAACATCACATTTGCAGACTGGCATCCACTCAAGCTGTGCAGGACCTGGGAGTGGAGGTGACAAAGCAGCTGCGCTTCGGGAGGAGCATGCACCCGCTAGGATGGGTGCATCACATTGTGCTGCTGATTGGGCTGCCCTTCTACTACACAAAGCCCCAGTTTGATGCCGGCGTGGGGCTCCTGTTCCTCTGCAACGCAGCCGCAGTGCCAAGGCAGCTGCGCTGGTGAGAGTGCTGCAGCTGTCTGCCCCTCCGCAGGACCATTTCTTTCATCCTCACAGCACTGCATGTCTGCAATCGTTTGATACAATTCGATGCTGGCACTTGCAGTAGCCCCGTCTTGGCAGCTGTTCAATTTTCTCCTGAAGTCAAGTCAGTGTCAGTATACACATTCCTTGCATGCTCTGCAATCCTTTGTGCCTGGGGACTTGTACGCACTTGACGCAGATCTGTCGTGAATGTACCATCTCACAAACGCTTTAAAGTTTCTGTGAGATGCACCCAGACGGAGCTTGTGGTCGCTGCAGGTACTTTCAGGCCAGTGGCATGCCAAGGAGGAGGCTCATGTACAGGGTGAACAGCGCCATGCTCTTGCTGAGCTTCCTGGCAACGCATGTGGGCAGCATGGGGCTAGTGCTAAGTGGGTACTGCAAGAAGCAGCACATCTCATGGCGTGAGGTTCCCTACAGGTGAGCACCTGGCCTTTGGCAAAGCAGGATACCATGCTCGTCTCGAATGCACAGGATGCAGCAGAGTTGCCTTGACATTGGACGCGCACCATGCGCTCACTGCTTGGTGCAGGTGCATGTCAGACGTGCAGGCCAGCATGGCTGCCATGCACATGCCTGCAGCTCTGTGCATGTTGTGAGAATCTACTCGACTTCTTGCTTGTAAGCTGGCAGCAGCGTTTGTGAAGCCCTCACCTGCATGTATGCAGGGTTCCACGCGTGTATATGCTGGCAGGAGCGGTGCTGCTGGCATACTGTGGGCTGTGGCTAGCAATTGTTCTGGCTGAGAAACCTGTGGTCCCGCGTGACAGTGGAGCAAGCAAGAGGCAGCGCGACCGCAAGGCTGCATAATAGTGCACGCAAGGGAAGAGCATGGTGCACATGAAGAGGACACAGTAGAGTCAGCTCCTCAATGGGGATGGGAAGTGTGCCTAGCTTGTCAAAGGTTTTGTGTATGTCTCCAATCAGTAGAGCCAGAATCAGGTGAAGAGTGTAGGAAAGGTCTTGAGACCCCTAGGTTCAGCAGCTAGGATGCAGATGCCTAAAGAAGCTTCCAGTGTACTTTGCACTTCCATCTGTTTCTACGTGAGTGTTGCAATGCATGCAATTCTAGCCAGCTCTGTAGATGCTAGCTAGGTAGCCAGCGCAGACGCCAAGCGTCAGCATAGATAGTCTCCTAGCACCACCACTGCGTGTGTGTTCCTCTCATGCAGCTTGTAACACCCAGCAGGTCCCCTAGAATGACCGAGCAGCATCAGGATCCTCTGATGGGGTGGAAGCAATTGCAGGCCTGCAGGCTCTTTGTCAGGATCAATGTGGCAAGGTTTGCTGCCAAAGTCTGCACTCAAGCAGGACCGAGACGACAGGTGTACAAGATTGGGGAGCCTGGCTGCATCTACATGAGATTGAATGTGGCCGCTTTCTGCGCGCATGCGTAATGTAAGTGATTGATGCTGCTCTACAGAGACAACGGCTTACAAGAACAGCTGACCCAAGGGACTTGCTCCATAGCTATACAATGGGAACTCTGCCCGCGATCCGGACTTGTGTACTCAGCATGCGCCCGAATGCTGTATTCTCTGAGACTCTCTACACACTCTGCTGAAGACCAAGCCAAATATTGCGGCGATGCATGCTAGCCCTTGATCAGCGCCAGCCAGCCCATAGCCGTGTAGAGCAGCAGCAGAGGGAACACCGCCAGCGCCCTGCGCGCAGGCGAGACAGAGCCGCCAATGAAGGGCACCGATGCCCAAGATGCCCAGCCCAGGCCCACCTGCACATCCGCCCAGCCTTGCTGTCAGATCTGCTTTGTGAGAGGCCCAAAGCCACAGTCAGCGCATGTGCTTCGATGCTGCTTGATTGCCAGAAATGAAGCCGAATGAATCAGTTAGAGTCACTTTCAGCCACCCGCAGGGCAGTTCCCGCAAGGGTCATGCAAATTCTCAGGGTGCGTGCCAGAGATGTCACAGATTATGACCCCAGTGATGGCCCGGAGCTTCGGCTTCGGCTGGCAAGCCTGCGCAGGCATGCCATGGCAGTGCGGGAGAGTCCTCGGGGCAGGGGAGCACTGCGCAAGAGAGGCGCGCCTCACCAGCACGACAATCCATCGCGCTATCATGTTGGTCGTGCACGCAGTGACGATGGCGGCCACATCCATGGGGAAGAGACAGTAGCCCAGCAGGCACATGGACTGGAAGAAGCCGATGTTCCCTCCCAGCAGCACCACGTTCACCGTCAGCACCACTGCTCCGGCCGCGCACGTTCCGAAGACGAACTGCGCGGCAGCAACGAAGCTGAGCCTGCGCGTCAGTTCGTGGGGCCTCTCGCATGTCCGACGAGGCCCCTGTTCGTAGACAAATTGCACAGCAGGAAGGAAGCTCCGAGATTGCCAGTCTGCTGGACAGCTGCTGCATGCCAGGTCAGTCACAAACAGCAGGGCATGCAGCACCACACTGACACCTGACGGGCCTACATTGCTCGACAGCAACGAGAGCCAAGCCTTCGCTGTCACTTCAATGATGAAGCTGTCAGCAAATCAAACCACTACCAGCGCCAAGGCTTCAGTTTTTGGCGTTGTTGACAGGGCGCAACATCACAGAGGCCTCACCGAGAAGACAGCAGATGGCTTTGGCGAGCCGATTGACAGACAGATGGCTAGCACCAGCGTGAAGGCCTGCACTGGCACCAAACGCCCTCAAGAATGCATAAGTCTCTCACGTCGACCACACAGCTGCAGCATTGCCCTCAGTGGTGTGCAGGCGCTGTCGACGACAACGCAGGAGGAGGCCCTTCGAGCCGAGCTACCAAATGCGAAGACATGTACCGCATGCCGGTTCTCACGTTGACCATACAGCTGCTGCATTGCCTCTGCAACACTCTCAGTGATGCGCAGGCGCTCTTTATCACAACACAGGAGTGAAGGCCTTTGACCAATTGTGAAAGCATGTGTCGCATGTGGGTTCAGGAAGGCACTGCTGGTGCTGCTCCTGTAAAGGCGTGGCGCAGCAAAGGTGCTGACGGCGTTGAGCTTTTGAGCACCTCGCCTTTCCTGGAGGCATGCTCTGGAGGCAGGGCCCGCAGATGCAGTCAGCACCAGTAGCAGCAAGAGGGCTCACCATGGGGCCCCACAGATCCCAATTCCGCAGCGCTGCGCTTTGCTGGTCCCTGTTCTTGAAGGGGAACACCACCAGTATCAGGTTGCCGCCAATCCTGTGCAGATCCCTTTTTATCTGCGCCAGGCATATGCAGTAAGTGGCGGAGGATCCCACCCTGCTTTCATGTAGTCCCACACTGGGGGATACAGCATGGCCACACTTCCACAGGACAACCAAGGCAGATTTTCAATTATGCAATGACAGTCCCCAGTTGTCCCAGGTTAAGGCTTGTTCGGTATGTTTGCCAAAGCCCCATTTCCAGAGCTGGCTATGCTTCATGCCTCGACCACCTCATGACAGCCAAGCCAATTGCAGGATGGCAATGAGGGGTGTCTTACCGTCTCCCATACAGGCTCGTCCAGAGTGTTTGCAGGGCCGCCCCCTCCGAAGCCGGCGCTGCCGCTGCCCCCCCGCGGGTGGTAGTTGCTGTCTGACATGTCTGCGGGGGTCGCTGTGCTGGCATAGACCGGGGGCGCAGCAGCCACTGGAGCCCCGTCGTGCTGGAACAGCTGCACAGCACATGGCGCAGGCGTAAGACAAAGCCCAAGCAGGCTTTGCAGCCTCATGTTTTCATAAGTCTGGCGACGACGAGACAGGCATGCCGCTTCGGCCTCCCCGCATGCGGTGTTTTGCTGCTGGGGCACTGTAATGCTCTCAGGGAAGCTGAGAGGGGACAGAATTGTCATATAGGCGATGCCCATCAAACCGTCCAGGCTTTCCGCTGTCAGTAATATCACGACGGGCTGATGGGGATGGCTGAGATGTGCAATGCGCTTGCAAATCAGACGCCACATGGGGTTGGACAGAGAGTCATCACGATCACTTGGTCAACAAGGCATCATACGCAGTGGGTCATGGGACGCTGACTGACACGAACGCCTATCACCACTGATTACGAGCTAGCGAGAAGGGGTGCTGATCCTGTATGGAAGCTTGGGAGTATCTGAGGGACGCGCGCACCCTCTCTACATCCTGGTTGAACGCTCCTCCACCTTGTGGTTTGGTAGCTGCCATCAGTCACAAAGATCCAAGAATAGGCGTTTTAAATGTGTTGGTTCTGATCAACAGCTCTAGCTCCGTCTGGGGGTGTCTTGGACATTCACCATCAGCTTTGCTTCCTCCCAGGCCTGCCTCGTCTTGCCTGCTTGGGCGCTCCCGTCAAGTGACATACAGCTGAAGCCCGCTCGAGTATAGTAGTTACAGCTTTGCTAGGGAAGGAGTCGTGAGAATGTCTGGTGCTGAGACCCTAAGAGGCATCATGGCATCGCCCTTTTCACAGAGGGCTTGTTCAAAAGCCACACCGACAGAAATCTCACCCAGCATCCCGTACCTGCAGTCTGTCTAAGTGTGGTGTTCAAGATGGAATGATGTTTGTCGACTAGTGCATGCTGTACTTTGGATTCAGGCAGAGCTTGTACCTTTGACGAGCATTTTGCGCTATGAAGGCGGTCTACCAACTGGTGCTGCTGATGTGCATCGAAGGATTTGTGGCTCAGCATCTGGTCAGAGCGGTAAGTGAAGGCCCGATCATGCGTCAACTGCCTCACTGTGCACCCCAGCAGAGAGCAGGCCATGCCTGCAATCTGCTGCTGTGCCATACATAGGCAAGCCAAGAGGTAGACACTCCGCAATGCTTTCTTATCATGCTGCAGGGGCCGGTGTCGAACATTCTGCACGAGATACGCACGGACATCAAGGCCGATGTCAAGGAAATACTGGGCAAACTCCATCATATCCCCGCCCCAGACACAGACCAGTGTGCACTCTCCAGATTGGGCCTGAGTGCCCTCTTTGGGCAGAGACAGCCCTACAATCTGAAGTCAACATCCTGCCAAATACAGGCAAGCACATCAAGGCCTGAAGGCCTGCCCGCCTGCTGTGCATCACGCCTTGCATGTTCCCACTTTCATTTGCTCGACATGCCCTCACCAGCATTGACGCTGCTGCATGCCTGCTGCAACGGCCGCCAAGCTGAGTCTCTAACAGTCAGCCCTCACGCAAGATGTGCATCAGCGCATGAGTGTGCCGAGCTTTGCCCTACCTGTTGCTTTTCGTGATCATGTGAGCCATGCACTGAGCATGTCTGGAAGTGCAGGGTGCGGTGAGCTCTAATCCTATAGGCTGCAAGAAGATCAACGGCGGGAACCACACAGCAACAGCTGGGTGCGGCATCAACACGTCCATCGGCACCCAGCCGGCCTTCACAACCAGCCCCATCAGGAACGCCACATTTGTGGGCCCCAAGAACTTTGTGGTTCTGCCCCCACAGCCACCCCCGGAGATTCAGCGGCGGCATCTACTGTCGACAGAGATCTCAGCATCCCCACTGGCGTCTTACACAAATGTTTCAGGTCTGGCCGCTTAATTCCTAAGTTATGTCTTTCCAAGTGATGAATGCGCCCCTTTTGTGTCCCCTGAGTCATGTATGGACCCCAAGTGCTTTAGGTCCGGTCCTCTTACCCCTGAGGCATGTATGCTCCCCCTCATATATCTGCTCCCTGTCTGTCAGAGCGATGTATGCAGCCTCTTGCTGTGGGACTACCATGCACCTTTATGTCCTGCTTTGATGGCTGCCTGGCTGGCGAAGAAGTTGCTAGACAGAGCGTGTGACTGCTGTCGCAGGGAGCGTGGTCACGTACAACCCCAATAACAGCTCCATAGACGCCACAGACTTCTATTACGCCTTCACCAACGCCTACAGCGGAGGATACACAGCGCTGCGCGTCGTGCCAGGGAATTACACCATCATCAACACCTTTGGCGGCTTCCACTTCATTGCTGGCTGCTACGGCGCTCAGCGCTCGCCCTTCGAGATCGACTTTGGAGGGAGCACCTTTGTCTTGACGGTGAGCCTCGCGCTCCCATGCTGCTACTCCATTGCAGTGCCTGGGCGCAACTGGACCGTTCCAGTTCTGCTCTTAACATATTAGCAGCCTGGAGGGACTTGACACAGCCCAAGTACTAGTAAGTAGCGCTTGCTGCAACAGCGTTGCTGATCACTGGCCACCAGGCCTTGCCCTCTTACAGTGTGTGCTATGGCGGCACAGCGCTTCATCGACTTGAGAGGGTTGTTGCGCATCAGTCTGTGACAACATGCCTTGATGAAATGCAGGATGGGACGTCAGGTGGCTTCTTCTTCAACTACTGCAACAATGTGCTGGCGCACAACGTTACCATGTACTATGAGTTCTCGCAAAACCCCTGGTACCAGGCCACCATCACAGGCATCTCTGCCAACGGCCAGATATGGAACATAACAGTAAGCCTCCTCCCACTCAGCATGCGTAAAACCCCTCGACCACACCCCACTCAGCATGGGGACAGACATGCTATGTCAATTGACCGAATCCTGAGCAACGGCGAAGGTACAAAGAACACACCGGCCACATGGTATCACCGTTTTTTACGTGCTATCGGCCTGATGCCATCGTGCCCCTTGATGAGAATGCAAGGCATGCCAAAATCGCCTCACTCTTGCTTCTAGCAACACCCAACTCCATAGATCAGTGATCAAGCTCGGGCCCTTGAGTGCAGGTCCAGGACGGGTACCCCATAGACTATGTGACCGACTACTACCAAGCCCTGTGTGTGCCATGGGACCCGGCAACTCGCCTGCCACTGCAGAACACTTCTGACATCTACCCCACTCCTGGCGCAACCATCTCGCTTGGCGGCACCAACTTTCAGTTCTCGTTCAACTACGTCAACTTTGGAATTTCAGTGGGAGACTACATCACGGTGGGCTACCCTGGTCACTCAGTGCCTACTCTTGCGCCTGTGCAGGACGGTAGCCTGTCATCAAGAAGCTGCCCTGCATGTTCTGGGCTAGCTTTGCTAAATGTGCCATCCTAGCTAGGCTTTGTGGGGTGACGTGGATCACAGATACGTCCTGATGTGGCTGCTTGACAGCTAGCCATGGGCTCCTCGCAGCAAGTGAATGTCTTTTGGTGCTGCAATGATGTGATGGCGCATGAATGGCCCAGCCTGTGAGTCCCGCAGAGCCCCTGTGAGGAGCACCGAGACAGATTTATGGTGCGCATGATGTTGACTGCACATGTGCATGCAGTGTCGAGGAAATCAGGGCAATCATGGGTTGATCAACTGGTACAGCCAGAACATGACGCTCAAGGACATCACCTTTTATAACCCTGCTGGTATGTGTCCAGAGATTGCCTGTGCTGCACTCGCACCTCTCCACCAGCATGGCGCATGCGCGGATGCTCTTGTGCCTCAAGCACTGACACCCCTTTCGTCTAAATGTCTTTTCTCATATAGTGGCAAGCGACAATTCTGGGAATCTGGCAAGCAATGCAATCTGAGAGGGAAGCAGGCACCCATATTGTGCTGTCGATGCAGTGTATGGGATCTATGAGGAGACAGGCAACAACAACACTTACATCAACAACAAGTTCATACCCTACCCTTACCCTGTGGGCAATGGGGGAGCACAGCAGGCACCCTTACAGTCATCTACCGCTGATGGTGAGTCGCCCATCTACCAACACAGATGTGACTCAAGCTCTGAGCGCTTGCCGTCTCTAGCAGTAACATGGGATATCATGGACTGTCATACGATGGTGCTACAGCAGCGAAGGCCATCAGTGCATTGGCAAGCCATTGCTATTCTACCGCGAGCTTAGCTAGGGCCTGTCTGAGTGGCTGTCATGGGATTGCAGGCTTCCATGCGTCAACCTCTTTCATTGGCCCCAACCTGATAAATAACACATTCCTCAACAACGGAGATGACGGCATTGCGATCCATGGCCGTTACTATCTCGTTGTTGCGGTACAGACATATGACCCCTTGCTGCATTGCTGTCTGGCTGCCCTGCTGAGCCACTAATAGCACACTGGCATCTCTGCATTCGCCTTGCGCATCACCCCTAGTCCTGCATTGGTGCGACCTACAAGTCTGGCCTTAAAACCAGGCCGGGGCTGATATGCAGGCTGACCCGGTTGGAGGGAATATCACGGTTGCCACGGGGTGCACCTATCCCTGTTCGCGCCTCTACCAAGGCACGGGGCTGACTGCCTACACCAACAGTACAGGTGCGTAGCTGCCCAACCCTGTCCAACCAGCCAAGTCTTGAACAGCTTCCAGGACATTTGGCGGAGGCTGTGAGCACTTCATTGGAGGCTGCCCTTGCGATTTGCACCAGGGCAGCTACAGCAGAGATAGGAATTCCAGCCTAGGACTCATGAGCTCATTGCAGACAGAGTATGTCAAGCAGGCGCAGACATTGCTCCTCTCAGCCCGCACCTCGGCGGAGCGCAAGGAATGCTCATCATGAGCATCACGATACGCTCGTTTCTTGTGTGCAGAGAGTCTCGGGAGTACAACCATCCTGGGCATCACTCTCATCCCTGATCCTCTGCCTCCGAACAGCGTGAGTATCACATTGCCGGGGACCAACCTCAACACCGGCACTCAATACCTCAACATCACAGTTGCCTGCTGGCCCGCCAACTTCAGCAGACTGGTGAGCCATCCTTCAATGCATGAGGGTTTGACGGTCAGAAAGGGCCTCAACGAGATGAGTCCAGGCACTGAATAATGTGCCGATGATGGCTGAATGCTTGCCATGTAATTGAATTCTCTGAGGCAAATAACGTCAACGCCGCGGTATAGCATTGATTGTACAGATCTGATCCACGTGATCAATTTTCCAAGATGGCGATACGCAAGTGAGACAGCAATGCAGGGCTCATGCCAGGTCGTCACAGCAACATTTATGCAAGCAACCCTATCATAGCGGGACCCAACATGGAGATTTCATGACTCATGCACGCTGGCCACTTGTGAATGGCGTATCATGACATACAATGAGGTCTGTATAGTAACGCCCTTCTGGTATTGGATGCTGGTCAGTGTCTTTGACACATATGCTGACTTGGCAAAGATATCCTCCTTTGCAGGTGTTTGATGGCCTCATCACGTCACGGTCAGACGAGGGAGATGGCTTCCAGGTCGTTGGCAACCAGATCGGCTATAACAGGGGTCGCGGGTGAGCAAAGACAAGCTGGGCTTCTCTCTCGTTGCATGTTAAGGTGCAATCACACAAGTCCGCTACCACTCGGCTTCCAATTCTCAGCTCATCTGGCTACTTTGGTGCAAATCTTCCACTCCCTGCGGCTGTCGGAGGAGGTGCGAGGCATTTAATGCTAGGCAGGTGTATAGTAAAACCCACACATGCCACCTTGGTTGATTTCGAGAAGCTCCCGGGATTGCGCAGGATCCTGCTGAAGGCTAGCAATGGAATTGTGACGGGCAACTCCTTCATAAAGCCCAAGTTCATAGCTGCTCAGGTCTGTCTCCCCAATCTCCTTTATTGATCACTGCACAGTCATTGAGAGGCTTGAGAACCTGCTTTGCACCTTGTACATATCTTCACGAGAGCATCTCGCAAGGTGCTAGAGACACCATGGCTGCGTGCACATTCAAGCGGCATGACATTGTTGACATCTTGTAGGCACACCTCCACAACCAAATCAATGCCCACTGAAGTGTGGATCAGGTCCTGATGAGCAGCTCTTGCATGGGTGCAGATTACACCAGAGGTCTACTGGCAGGAGGCTGACTTTGCTAGCAACATCATAGTCTCAAACAATATCTTTGACTCCTACTACAGCGGCATTGTCTTGGGCATTTTCTTGGATGGCTCCTATAACCCAGGACACTTCCAAAACCATATCAATGTCACCATCTCGGGCAACATCATCCGGGTAAGCCTTGTAATTTGGCAAGCTTTTTTAAAAAGGCCATTTACTGCTTTTATCAGACAAACTTGCGTGGTTTGGCGTCGTGCTGCAGCAGGTGATGTTCAGACAAGAGGGGCTCTGAAAATAATGTGATGCTTGTAGAGCGCAGCAGACCAGCCGCTGCTCGTCACATCCTCAACCAATGTCACCGTCGCCAACAACCTGTTCGACTCAGTGCTGTGCTACCCCTACGCCTACGGAGCCGCACAGTCGTTCATCCCGCTACCCCAGCCCCCGATCTTCATCGCCTATGCGTCCAATGTGCGCGTCGTCAACAACACGTACAGCATTCCCGCCAACTGCACCTACGGGAACTTCAGCAGCCCCATCCAAACCCTCCCGGGCACGGTGACTGGGCTGTCACTGTCCTGAGCGCGCTGATCGTGATAGCGCGCGCCTGGCGGCTCCATATAGCCTCACACCTGCGGCCCTGCAACGTCCAGAAGAGCCCTGTGCGGGTTGTGAGCGCTTTTTGTGATATGTGGGCGATGCCCTGCTCCATGTCCCGGAACTGCAGCACAGTGTTGGTGCAACGCTGGCATGCTTGACTCATACGGGCAGGCTGGCGTGTCATGTCTTCCGGTTGGCACAGCCCCTTTTTTTGGGCAGGTTGTTGCACTTGAGCATTGCAATGGGAGTTTAGAGCATATCTGCGCCATAGCCGCTGCAGTGATTTGATGGGTGTTGTGAGCCATCTCCCTTTCTCCTTGCTTTACCAAAAGCCATTGGATACCCAAGCCCATACGCCCAAGCCCATACGCCTGCCTTAGAAACCTGCACACTAAGTTACCTCTTCCTCCCCATGAATAGATGTCCAGAAGGCACACTTTAAGGTGCACAAAGGAGTTCTTTTTTCAAGTTCCTTTGAAGCCGGGGGCTCTACTTGTAGATTACCTTGCAATGCAACGCAACTGTTGCTTGCGTGCTTCATGCTGCATTCCGTCAAGTGCAGCGCCAGCTAAGCCAGAATATTGATACTTTCTAGACTTTCACCCCAAGTGTTGTCCTCAAGCAGATCGATGCACCACCAGCTACAGCTACTTGAAAACACCATCAACTTTATGAGGTGTCAAGCATGAAGGCATCTTTCGCCTTGCCCAGCATCACAAGCATTAGCTTCTTAGTCATACGCCAAAATCTACCAACTTTTGCACGCTTCGGGCTTGGCCGAAGACAGGGGTGCTACAAAAATCCTGGCAGATGCAGCCCTTCACTCTTCTCTTGTGCAAGAGCTCCTAGTGGAGTGCGCCACAGCAGCTGCCAAGCATGCTTTACATGCAAGAAGGTAGCTTGATGACACTTTGTGAGCCATATTCCCACATCGGTTGCAGGCATATTGACGTCATGATTGGTGGCGGGTGCTCATTTTCAGTTGTTCCAGACGTACCATGATTTTAGCGTGGGAGACGGCAGTGTGCTCTTTGCCTGACCCTCCAACAGTTGCATTTTCCTCAATTAGTGCAGGTGAGCCTCCTTGAGTGGGGTGTGAGCGTTTGGGCATGAGAAGAGGAAAGATGCTTCAGCTCTTTGGAGCATTAAGTTCGGTTATTGGGGCTCTTGGAAAGATGGGCAGATGGCATCTTTCGCAGCAGCCTGCGCTGAGCGCTGCGGGTATCAACTATGCAGAGCTAATTGCTTGTGAATTCTGGGCTCATGCTATTTCGCATGGAGGTTGCCACCGTGCCAGCATGCAGACACCATGTTTGCACTTGGCACAAGCACCTCCCGAGCTGATGCATTCGTCCTCAGCCGTAGACAGCACACATCGGGTCTTATTGCGCTGATTGCAACACCGCAAAACGTTTTCCCCTGCCGTGCAGTGAGCGGAGCTCTTTATTTCCTCCTTTCATGCCCACAGCAGGTATCATGCGCTCCCCCTAGATACCATCGATCTCAATAGGTTGGAACATATGATCATACCCCACCGGCACGGCATGTTCATGACTATCAGAGTGGTGTCAATAATGACAGTGTTGAAGCAGAGCTCTGGTCAATATCAGGACATTACCGCTCCAGTGAGACGGTTCTCTGTAATGCTTTCCAGTGATCTGACTGTATTATAATATGCATGCGCTGTGGCTCAGCTGAGAAGCGCATGCTTTGTGCAGTCACGATACTCCTCATGCATCAACGATCATCAGATCATGGCAGGCACGATCTCCCTGGCTTCAGGACATGCAGAAGTGGACTAGCATAGCCCGAAAGACAGATTTTAGAAGAAGTCCGCAATTCGCCAGACCTTCCAGGGCCGGCCAGCTACATGAGTCCACGCGACCACGCATCCGGTCTTTCAGGGCGCTCAGCTAGCCTTAGCACCAATCGCAGGCACCTTCTGCATTGTCTACAAGTGGGCAACGTGATCTCACCAGCCCTGGCTGTCCTGCAAGTTGTCAGGTGCCCGATTTGAAAACAGCATAGCCTGGCTAGGCAACCTCGGACCAGATGCGACAGCCCAGGAAACCCATCATCATCTGGCGCCTTGCGCAGCCTGTGCACCTCGAGGAGTGAAGAGATCAGTTGCAGGACTCACTGTTTATCGGGTAACTGTCATCGCAGCAATTTTGGTGGTCTCTCATGTAGGCAGGAGTAAGGCAGTCTAGCTTATATGGTATTCTGGCCATCACAGTCGACCAAAAACATATACAAGAAGCTTCTGTCCGATTGAGGAAATTTTGTATCAGTCCAGACAGCCGCTGGCCCCGAGAATCTGATTCTGCAGTGCAGCATTGCCCTTCGCTGGGCACTCTATACAGGTGGGACCTGCAGACTCAACGTCATCTTAGGAAAGATGCTTGGTCTACGGAGATTTACCGTAGAGTGACGGTTGCAATTTTACTTGATGCCAGGATGCAGAGTGTGCACAGAATTTCGCACACCCAAAAGGTTGCTTTGCTGAAGCGCAGATGAATGATGAGAGGGAAGGTGCGTCTCCATCGGGCAGTGGGCACATCGTGCATCCGAGGGAGAGACATGGCTTCCTTCAGGACAGATCAATTCACATAGCCCCGACTCCCAAGGCAGCAGGAGACCTTCCATGGCCAACCTCACCCCCCGAGTACCGAATGTAGAGCCCTGACCCTCTTCCACCCTTGCAAGTCACTGAAGACATGCCCTTACCATCTGTCTCTGATGTGCGCATCTGCATGTGACTGCTCAGTCTGCTGCTTGGAAAGACATTGCTGCCAGGTGATTCAAGGGCTTCAGACTATACGTCAGGAATCGTAAGCACAGCAGTATATAATGTGGCACCTGCAGCTTTGCGGCGGGCGGCAGACAGCTGTGGCAGAACCGCTGCATGCTCTCACCGGGAACTGTCTGCTATGCAGGCCTGTAAGCAAGCCAGTGCTCAGGACATCCCCGAAGCCGGCTGCACAGAACCGCATCGACCAGGTGTGCCTTGAGTATGCATCCCTCCTATCAAATACAGGCTCATAGGCTGAGCTTGGCAAGCTGCTCAGAGATCCCAAAGGATCCTCCATGACCTCCCTAACACTTGTGAGGTGGCTGTGTGCCAAGCAGAGCAGATGACCGTCCTTGCATACCATGACAAGAACCATCTTGAGCATCATGACATGCTGGTGCTAGACGACAAATGCGCTGTAGCTCAAGTCTCCATGGAGTGGCTGCACGAGGGGCAGGGCAGATGACAGCCCTTGCGTATGATGACAAGATCCACATGGGTCATGTGGCGCCATTGCGGGATGCAGGGCGCAGCTCAAAGTTTAGGGTTCAAGATGCTGCGCTGCATTGCAGGGTGTCATGGGTCGCATGGCCAGCTGGTTTGGGGCGTCCACAAGCGGCAGGAACGGCAGCGCGCACAGCAGGGCGCAGCACAGCAGCAGCAGCGGGGTCCCGGACTTCCTGGCGCAGGCGGACGACCCGGACAAGCGGCGCATAGACCATGCCAGGGCGCAGAACAGAGGTGAACTCCAGACTGTGGCCCTGGCCTGCTCGTCCAGCTGCATCTGTTGCATCAACTCACCTGAATGCCATGATGGTGAGGTTGGAAGTCCCTGAGACCATCAGCAATACACTGAACAGTCCTGTAACGCACTGCAAGCCTTCACAGATAGCCGGTGGGCGAAACTGGCTGCACTGGGACATGCTTGACGAGCATGAGCATGCTTGTGCCAGCCAGCTCAGCACCATCTGGAGGGGTGATGAGACCAGGATGACCTGGCAGGAGCTCAAATGACTGCTGGGTCTGGTTGGTGCAGCACCATCTGGATCCTTGGAAGAGCAGTGGCGGCAAGAGTGCCTGGCGTTCGCGCGCGTCAGGAAGCTGAAGCATGCCGCTGACATGCGCATCTTCTATGTGGTAAGCACCCGTAGCTTGCCCTGAATCAGTCTCTTGTATAGGGAAAGCGGACATCTGTGTGGCCTTGTAAGGATGGCATGGCAATATTGCTGCATCAAATTAGGAGTGACGCGGGAGTTTTGCATCTACTGCACATCAGTCACAAGCTTTGCCTGTAGAGCTCAGCGACTGTGCACTTGATCATGCCATGTTGATGGCAGTCTGTCAGCACGGCGCTGCTTTGGGATTGTTCCAGAGGCAGGCGCGCTGTGCAGGATCCAGACGCGCGGGATAGAGACGGTGATCCTGTGGTGGTCGCCATTGGCGCGCACTACAGGAGCCAGGCGCTCACGAAGGAGGACCTGCTTCTGCACGTGGTCAATGTGAGCTCCACGTCGGCCCATTGCGCCTTGCCACCAAGCCTTCAACTTCCTCACGCACATGGCCGTGTGCTGGCATGCGCCACATCTCATCATTCTGCAGCCTGGGAGCAAGTCCGGGGCGTGGCAGATGTGTCCCAGCTGACTTCTGGCAGGAAGTGTGCAGCAGGCCAAGCCTGATTACGGCTACTGACGAGTCAGATCCATTGTTTTAAGCAAAGTCGCTGGCCTTTCAGACATGTGTGCGGTAATCTTGTATCTGACGTGTGCAGGAGATGGAGAAAATTGGGAACCAGCGCTTTGTGGTGGTGTACTTCAATGCGGACACGCATATGGGCCTCTTCCCCAACAACACCTTCTTCCTGGACGCACACTCCGCCCTGCGCCCCAGCCACAGGCGGCAGATGAAGGTTAATTGTAGCTCTCCGTGCCACTATGTGCAATCAAATGCCATGCAAGCACGCGATTTGCTGCTGCGGCTGCTTCATCAGATATCCCTGCCGGTTTCTGAACAGGTTGAGATGGGGAGGCTCAATGGCCACACAGATGCAGGCAGCATGGAATTGAGGCGCGAGCAACCGGGGCATAACATATCCAGCAACCTGGGCATGCACCTACACAATTGCGCAGTTGTACGCGCCGAGCATGGCACTGATATGTGCCTGCGCAGAGGTGTTGAGTACACAGGTTGGCCAAAAACATGGTCTGCTGCCTTGCAGGCACTCTATGCCGTGCATCCAAACCCGCTGCTGAGGGCCTGGATCATCTCCCTGCGCCTGAGCGAGCCAGATATCTACGGCCGGGTCGACTACTGCGAGCGCCTGGGTAACCTGAACGTCTACTTCTCAGGCGGCAAGGCGCCTGTGCCTCCGCAGCACGTCCTCGACTACGACGCTGAGCACTGATCGCTGAGGTACCTGTCTCGGCTGCTAGAACAGGGTGCAAGGAACAGCGAGCTGGCTGGAACATGGCTGATCTGGCATTGCGCCAGCACCTTGAAAATGCCTGGCAAGGTGCTCTTATGCTCAGCTAAGAGCTAGAATATCATTTTCCAAGCAGAACTTCTCAACGGGCAATGGCCCTGGTGGGCAGAAACAGATCAAGGCGAGATGCAAGCGTGGCGGAACTTATGTGAGCGTTTGAGCCCGCAGCTAGCACAGCCACCCGCAATTTTGTGCAATTGCTGTGTCCCATCAACGGTGTGCAAATGGCTTGCGTCCTATCAACATGGTACAAAGCCAGCACAGGGGGCCCAAGAATCTTGGGCCAAGATGTACACGAGAGGAGTTTAAGCGGTCAGGTCAGAGCACTGACATCATCACACACAATTGTGTGGTGCAGAGGCCATTTTACTGAGAGCTGGTAGGTTAGGATCTTGATGTTTGAGGCTTTATCATGACAGAGGTGTGTCAGGGAATTAGTCCCGGGAGACCGTTTGCCAAGGTCTGGGGCACACGGCTAACATGCATGCTATTCACTCCGTGTTTATTTGCATCTGTCTGCCATAGAGATCGCACATAAGATGTTGCTGCAGCCATCGCTGGCTGAAGTCCAACCGTCAGTGTGCGCACAAGTATGAGCCTAGATTAATGACCAGGGGCACATTGAATTGCCCATCCCCGTGGCATGCTGCTTGCATAGTCTGTGCTATGCCAATCGCAGGCAATTGGCAGGGTGCGTTTGAAGTGGCCTTGGAAGCTGATGAGCTCAGACAGGAAGCTGCTTCTGCTTGAGGTTACAGGGTGGCGTTCCTCCTCATCCTTCTCATCCCGAAGATCAATCGGACAGCGAGCTCTGCCAACATCAAAAACCCCCTACGAGCACTCACTTGAAGCCCCTTACATCTCCTCTGTTGATCACCGTCCTGCAAACATGGCCGCTGCACAGATGACCGCTTCTCGCCTGCTGGCTCCCAGCACCGGCATCTCCGCCAACCGTCGTGCTTCCAGGCCTGCCCGCGCTGTCCGTGTCTTTGCCTCGTCCCAGGTGCGAACGGGCCCTTCGAAGTCAAACTAAGGCATCTTGTCAGAGGGTTCAGCAATCGAGGACAGGCATCACCATAGATACTACTGGGGATCGTGACATGTGGTACAGCCTCGCTGTCTGGGCTTGAGGTCTGCAGCTTGCCAGAGAATCTACAAAAATGTACGCAGAGCACTTCATGGCAAGGGGAGGCATTGCAGCAATATGGGCTAAAGATTGGGCTGATGATTGTGTACCTCGTCTCACGTGGATGTTAACCGCCATTGCCTGTGGCTTGATGAAATCAGCTGTATTACATTAGGGAATAATTATTTGCGCATCCTGTGCAGCACCACCGGATCTGCCCGAGAAACTAGGCCACTGTGGCAAGGCTAGACCGACGGACGAGTCGCAAGAATGTTTCTGTGGTGCAGGAGAGGCAGGGCCCCAAGGACATCGTCCTGAAGACACTGAGCGCAATCGCCGCAGCCCAGCTCGCTGTGCTTCCATTCTCCGGTCAGTCCACCTTCTATAGCATGCCGATCCTGACTCTTTGGACACTCAGCGATTCATTCTGTATCTGGCATGCTGGGTGGTTATCTAATACCCACGCGTGTACAGGTCCCGCTATTGCTCTCCCCGACCTCAAGGCACAGGCCGAGGAAAGCGACAGGAAGACAGACAACCTTCCCACCTTCAAGGACATCGGGTCGTCACTGAACAACAAGTTTGGCCAGACTGACCCCAAGGACGTCGGCAAGGCTGTGGAGCAGAACACCCCCGGTGAGCATTTCCTGCAAGAAAGTATCCTGGAGGCTGTCTCACACTGAGGAGCAGTGCAGATGTATGCAGAACAGTGTACATGCTGCTCAGTTGAAGTACCTCAGCCTTGAGCAGTGCATCAGCAATGCCTGACTCTGCGAATCTACTGAATCATCACTGGCCTTGACTTCCTCTATGGTTCTCTCACAGAGTTGCTCATGCTGACTTTTGAGTCAGAACCAGCATTGCAGTACTTTGCGTTCTATTGCCCTGTTCTGAGACATGCGTTGCTTGGTGCAGATGTGGACCTGACCAAGAACCCCAAGGACCTGGTCAAGGACGCAGGCAACGCCATCAACAAGGCCACCCCCGACCTCAGTGAGGCTCCCGGACCATATGACACCGCTCGCGAGCAGAGGGATGAGGCCAACGTGAGTCCTTCTGATCTCTGGCACTCCTTGCCTTTTCCCCTTGCTCTGTTGCCTGTGTGTTTTATGATGGGGTAGATGCGCCTGGGGTCAGTCTATATGTGACAGCAAGAACTTGTCAGGCTGTTGCAAATCTGGCCCTGTATGGAGGGTGGTGCACAGTAGGTAGGGGCCTGCACATGACGAGGTGCTGGTCAATGCAGAGCTACGGAAGCGGCGACTCAGGCTCGCAGGCTGGCATCCCAAAGGCCCTTCAGGGTAACCCTGGCCAGCAAGCTGTTGGCAAGGTGGGCCTCGTACTGTGCACTACAAGCTCACACTGGTGTGAGCGCTGCACAGCCGTCCTGACGCTGATGAGGGGCTGATGTGAGGCTTTGTGCTCTGTGTAGGCCGCCAATGTGGGCAGCAACCCGGCGCAGAAGCCCGCCAACCCTGCCCGCGATGATGTCAGCGACCTGCCCAACCCCTTCAGCGGCAACCCTGCCAACGAGGCCGCCACAAAGGTATGCTGCATTCATTGCTGATCAGGCCCAACAGACTAGTGGGACAGCAGCCCATTACCGCAAGATGTGCAGTATTGGGATGCTGGTGCCAAAATGAATGGCCTGCTAGTCGGACAATGACTCTTGTGGACTCGCCAGTGAATTTCTTTCAGGGACTGCAAGTGCCTCTTTACAGCACTGAGCCTGTAGACAGAGCAGCCTGACTTGAGTGCAGGCACAGAGGGCTGCTGAGGATGTGGGCAAGAAGCTCCCCGGCGCAGGTGACGTGACCAGCGCTGCCAAGAACGCCATCCCCGCCCTGCCAAAGGTAAGAATGTCCTGCATGACTGGCATGTGTACCTCTCAGCGTGACTGAAGTACAGTCTTCTGCATATCCTCCCGTCTGTCACCATTCGACATGGCAAGCACTGCTTGTCCACCTGCATAGCAGGGATGGTGAATGAGGTTCCTTGGTGGTGGAGGTGAACTTTTATATTTGTAGCAGAGCAGAGATGCATTGTGAAGTTTGTTGTGCTATGATCTGACCGTCTGAATCTTGCTGTTGCAGATCCAGGGTGACTCCGGCCTACCAGGATCCGGAACAGGCAAGGGAGACCTGTTCAAGAGCAGGAACCTGTAAGCCTACCCACCTTGAGTTTGGGAGTTAAGAAGATTGGGGCACCTTGCATTGAATAGGTGTTGGTATCACACGCATGACCAGATGGGCACATCCTGCAGCTGAGGCGGGAACACAAATTTTTGCATGCTGATGGCTACTGTCACTGGCTACAAGTTTTGGCATTTTCATGGCGCTATATGCACGCCAGGCATTTTACGCTGGGAGAGCGCTTGCTGTGATTAGGGACACATAACCCATGAGCGGGAATGCATTTGTACAGCAAGAGTGTCTGTAAGCTTTCATGCCGGTAACAGGACCCTTAGCCTTCGACTTCGGTATACTCCGAGTCAGGTTACATCATATATATCATTTTCTGCCAGTGTTTTGGCTTTCTTTGTCTGCGTCTTTGCTGCTCTTAACCCCATTCTCACCTCTGATGATTTGAACATGCTTGTGACATGATTAACCAATCACAGATCCTGCTTCTAACTGCACAGTGGTTCTGTTGTCTTCTTCAGAACTCCCCTTCAGATGCTTCACTCTCCCAGCAAGCCACATCAGTTCTTCTTCGTGGACGCCCATCTACACAAGAAGACATGCAATCAGGTGCTGAAGCATGCTATGCCCCCATTTCATAGCGCTGCCTCTGGCTTAGACAGCCAGGAGACTTATGTCAAGCTGGCAGTGTTCTACTCCAAGGATACATGTCATAATTCTCATTGCACCACATGCAACAAGGGATCCAGTCATGCTTGATTGGGGCCATGCATGCTCAGGACGTGGTCCAAAAGGGCCCTGCTTGTCAAGGAACCTCCTTGTTGAGGGCACATACACAGCACTCACCTCCTGGAGGGCCCTCACAAGGCCGTACAAGTACTCATCATTGGGACCAGAAGGGCCAATTGCAGAGGCGATCTGCTGTGCAATGGCTTCCCTGGGCGCAGGTCCTGCACAAATATGCAACTTAGCTGACACAAGCCCTGCAGCAAGCCCTGCTGGGCTGTCACTCTCTCTGCTTGCAGTTCGGGTTGTCTAAGAGATGCCCATGGCAGTGGCACTGCAGGGCATCACAAGTGAGAATCTGCCATGACAAACGCTTACCTGCATAATTTAGATTCTTGACGCGGTCTGCAGAGGCAATGTACGTGAGGGCGCCCCTCACAACGGGTACCTCCAAGCTCTCCCGCCCAAATACATCCACCCTGACCCTTAGGTCATACTGCTTCTCCCGCCATTCCAGATACTGCACAGCACTCAGCACTCTCAGCAAAGGGCTCGCAACACAGCGCTCGCCTGTAACGGAATTCTCCAGGACGCCAGTGAGACCCTTTAGGGACCAGGGCTTTGCAGATACAGTGTGGCCATCTCTGATCCTGCTCTTCTGTGTGTAGCACATGCCAGAAATGGACACAGAAGGACGGCTTGGGTCAGGAGAATGCTTCATGTGCATCATCTCCAGGTCAGAGGCACAAGCTGGACTCTGTGAGGAAGGTGATGCTCACCGCCAGTGTGTTCTGCTGCTCATCGTATGTGCCTGCTATGAGGTAGGCCGCGCCCCAGCACTGGCTGCCTGGCGCCTCCTCAAGTGTTACAACTCTTCCTGGAGCTTCAGGGGTGCCCCTGTGATCTGTCGACCCCTGGTAGAACACCCGCCTGCACAACTTCTTAGGCTCACCACAGGTGATGCCTCCAGTCAGTTTTCGAGTAGTTGGCATGCCCAGAGACTGCAATCTGAAGGCTGAAGATGCGCACCTGTAGCCTTTGATGTACCCTTCAACTCGCTTCTGGTACTCAAAGCCTGCAATGAGTTGCACTTAAGTGTTCAAATCTACACTGGCCATTACACTGAGCAATGCAGGGCAATTTTGCGGAACTGACCTGCTCTCCAGATCAGCGATCCAAAGCCAAAGATCCAGACCTCGTCATGGGCCGCATCGCCCTCGACTGTGAAGGTCATAGTTCTTCATACGGTGCTCTGAAGCAGCATTCATAATGAGCTCATTGGCGGCACGTGCTCAGAAAGAGGAATCAAGATCACACCATTCGACTAATCAAACCTGCCAAGTCCTGCCGAGGTCAGTACGCACGGTACTCCTCAAATCCCTAAGATTTCTTGTCACATACCAGCAGAGCCACAATTGTACCGCCTGGATGACGCTTGGCTCATCCTTCGCGGGTTAATGTGTAAATTATGGATTGGATTCGTAAGGGCACGATATGTCACCTTCCACTGATGAAACGCGCCTGCTGATGGCTGATGCGCAGACACACGCTCACTTTCAGCCAAAAGGTCGTAGACAGTAGACCATCGAGAGCGAGCGCGGACCTTGCGCGAGGCTCTGAGGGAGTCGTTAGAGGCAGGTCAACTCTCCGGCAACGCACGCAGCGCCACTGGACTTTCGGAAAACATACAGCCCGCCCGTGTTCCGAGTACCGCCACAGGTGGGCACATTATCAGTGGTAGTGGTGCTAAAATGGTCTCGTGCGCACTTGATGGGACTTGTATGGAGGCGCCCCTTACAGGCGACACCCCTGCAGGTCGTTGCTCTATGTTACTTCCAACAAAGCATGGCATTTACGTGAAATAAAATCTCTTCTGTATGCATGGTATGTATACAAATAGCTGTTTGAATGGTCAATAGTGGCATCGAGGGCACTCTCAGGCGCTCCCTCCCCGTTCCGATGGGCCCTCGACGCGACGCAATGCGGTGGACGACATGTAGGGTCTGGCCGCAAGACGCCGCAGGCTGAAAGATTAGGCTTTGCATTCTTCATGTCCAATAGGACAATGCATTGCGAAAGGGGCGCCCCCAACGTTCTATTTATTGTTTTCAGGGCCACGACTATGACTAGTCAGGAGCTAGCTCACCAGGGTAGCGCAGCAACCCAGGAAATAGGCTGCGCCAGCAGCAGACAACAGAACTATACATCAGAAATGCAATCGGAATCACAACGCAGCCAGCAGACCGGTCTGAGGCAGCGAAAGCAGTTACGGTTGAGCAGCAAGCAACACATACTGCTTGTGGCGGCATTGCTACTTGTCTGCCGGTCGGACGCTTTGCTTCTAGGCGCACCGACAGGTATTCCTTATGGCGAGCCCGGAGATGCCAGCCTGCTGACGCGAGTCAGTGCAGTCAAAGAGGCAGCCCATGTTGTCAAATCCGCAGCATACAAGTGGACAGGGCAAGTAAAGAAGACTCTGCACATCAAGGAGACACAGGTACGCTATTCCACTAGTCCTCGCTTGCCCCTTCATGGCAATTTCATTCATAACTCTCTGACGGGATGGGCTCGTGTTGACCATTGACCTGCTCTCTTGTGAGCTGCCCCAGCAAGACGTGTCTTGCATAACATGCCCCACAAGAACCAGCCAAGCACAGCGGTCTCGTCAGCAGGCTTCACACCAGGCAAGACTTGACAGGCAAGCACTGCTGCAGGTGACCGTGCTTGCTGGGAAGAAGCCTTCGCACGGCGGTGTGCCCTCGTGGTTCTCCCAGGCTGCCTCAGACCCCAAGGCCCTCAACGGGCGCAGCCAGCTGGAGGGCAACCGGCGCATGCTCCGGCGCCAGAAGCAGCACCACCACAGCGTGGAGGACGAGTGGCTGAAGTGCCACAGAAGGTGCCTCTCCCTTTCAGCGGCTTCCAATGACCCCGCCACATGCCCTTCTCACCAGTCGCGCAGACCCTACATCCACCCCACTGGCATGCAGCCCTCTTGATGCACACCCGCAGCACAGCTGGCATGCAGCACGAGCAAGGGCACCGTCCTTATGCCCCACACATTGCAGATATTGACATGTGCAGCACCGTCATGAGATGATTTCATGAGGACAACTGGTGAGAGCGCAATGCTGGCATGTCAGGACAGGGTGACGGAGCTGTGTGGCGAGCGTAAGGATGTGATGTGTGCAGGTATGTGGAGGAATTAGAGGGGAATGAGGCGAGTACCTCAGGATGGGATGTGATGTTCTATGGAGATAGCATCATGGAGGAGTGGAGGTGAGACAAGATCCTCCTGTGACTCTTTTGCCTTGAGCGCTCTGCTGCAGCCCTTCCGCGCGTCGGTAGCGAGGCCTTTTGGCGCCGTTTTAGCGCCACCTTAGACCAGCTAAGTCAGGCTGGGTCAGCTCGAGCAATGCTGAGAGAGCTCCTGCAATGCTGATGCGCTACATCCAAGAGCAAGAGCTGAGAAGCACATGTGGCTGAAGACGTTGGGTCTGTGCTGCTAGGGGGACCTTCCTGGGGTCAGCGTGGGGGCCCTTCCAGGACGTGAAGAAGGTGTGGGCGGAGTATTTCGAGAGCAAGCCCTACAAGAGCCACGCCCTGGGCATTGCAGGTAGAGCACAATTTCCTTGCGGTGGCTGATGTGTCTGCGCCCACAGCTGCAAGCAGACCACGCCACAGCACAGGCTCTGCTTCACTTCCTACAAAGCCTTCTCTTGCCATGTCGACTTCTGTCCGCCGTTGCGGCAATTAGGGTCATGTGTTGGGTTGCCAGCCCTACAGCTGCCCAAATCTGGGATTGAGTTACCTGTGCTGCGGCAGGCGACAAGGCGGAGCAGCTGCTGTGGCGGTTACAGAACGGGGAGGTTCCGGCCTCAAAGCACCCCAAGGTGGTGGTCATCATGATAGGCACCAACGGTGAGTGCATGCCTCTGAATAAGGGTCCATGTCAAGCATACATTGCAACATCTCTGGCCTGTCGACATACTCTACTACCTGTGTGACCAGGGTATTGAGCTTGCATCTCTTCCGGCTTGCCTTGCTGTGTCACAGGACCTCGGCAATAGGCTGAGGGTGTCACGGTGGAAGCACAGGAGTGTTTGGAGGAAGTATTATGCCAGATCCCCATGCCATGTTTTACTGAATCGACTGTCTGAGCTCAACCCTGAGTCTGCAATATGTAGTATTTCCAGCGCCTTGCACCGGGTCTATTGGGCTCATTGGGAGAAAATGCTTGTGCAGATCTTGTGGGCAATTGCACAGTAAGGAGCGCGCAGGAGACGGCGCGTGCTATCATGGACATCAATTCGCTGCTGCACGTGGAGCTGCCCGAGACGCACATTGTCTCGCTGGCCATCCTGCCCAAGGGCGAGACCTGGCCCAACCGCTGCTCCGAGGCCATCCTCACCGTCAATGCTGAGCTCCAGGTGCGTCTCCTCTGCAGCTCTGCAATATTTGCATCCTCACTGTCAATGCTGAGTTCCAGGTGTCGCTCTCCTACAGCTTCGCATGCTTTGCATGCATGTCAATAACGGCCTGTGAGTATACACGGCTACGTAGCCGCGGCCTGCATCCCATGCCGGTGGCCTTGTTCCAATGAGCATTGCATTCCAAAGCTGACAGTGAGACTGTGGTGCAAGCATGAGCTGCTTTGCTCTGGCCTGACATGAACATGGGGGGTGAAGGACAGGCACGCGCTGATCCTTGTATTCCCATTGCGCAGGATTATGCTGACAACAACCCAGAGTTTGCGCATTATGTGGACCTGGGCTCGGCTTTCCTCTCCGACGAGCCAGTCGGGGGCCGCTACGATGTGAAGGAAGCGCTCATGCCCGACTCGTTGCATCCGTCCGCGATCGGCATGCGCATCGTGGCCTCCCAGCTCGAGCCCATTATCAGCAAGCTGGTCAGCACGCCGGTCGACCCCGATGCAGACACGTCTGCCATGTCCTGATCAGACGTCCAGCACTTCCTCCGCATGCAGGGCGCTGACCCGGCACCTACACCACGTATGCTGATGCTGAGTCAGCCACGCGGACCTGTGCGCAGAGAGGCTACTGAAAGTCATTTCAGAGAGAGAGCTATGTGACCCTTAAGGCCACCGCAGAAACCGAGGAAACTCTGACACTAGGGGTTCAGGGCTCAGTGGTCAGGAATGATCCATGCTCTGAAGGGCTTCTGCCGACAATACATTTCATGCAGCCGGGAATCATCCTGCCCGATGATTGATCGCACCTGTGCTGAGGCGGGAACAGCTTCCTTAGAGCAAAGCCCCAGTCTGAAGAGCGGAGGGCGCTTAGCATTTGCATGCATGCCGCTGGGATGCTGCTTTACTGCTCGCAGAGTGCTGCAATGCAAGATATTCTTACAGGAAACAGGTCTTCTTCTGAAGGCAGAGGGCAGCCTGACAAGGCTCTCATGCAAGAAGATTTGATTCCTGTGCCGGAGGGACAAGAGATGACAGCAAGAGGGAGAAATGCAGCAGGGAGCAGCTCCATATACAGATACTGGAGCTGACAATATATTTGCCCCACCATACTCTACTGATTGCTTGCTTGTGCGGGCTGCATCTCTGCCCCCTCTCAAGGGCGTGATTGCAGAGGGCATTTTCAGCGTTTTCAAGATTTCCCAGCTTCAGGGCATGGCCACTGGGTCAAGGAGAGGAGTCGCTCTCTTGGTGGGAAAATCTGCAGAACCCAGCTTGAGGGCTCACATGAGCCACAGGCAAACCAATGAGATGCCCAGCAGGCTACAGAGGTCTGTCAATAAGGTACTGTGCTTACTCAACACCGAGGCGGATGTCTGTGTGCAGCATCACTTCAGACTTGTAGAGGGTAGCACTAGCTTCAGAGTGCTCTGGCGCATTACTGTAGCAGGACTGCTAGGCAACATGCGCCCGCCGGATCAGTCCAAGATGCAACATCTGGCTGCCATCGTGCAGAGGTACAGGTCAACAGATGTCAACGGCTGAAGCTGTCCTGTGACAGGTAGGATAGATCTGCAAGTCTTCCTCAGGGGTAAGGGGGTAGGGGCTTGATGTAGAAGAGTGCGTGATAGAAGTGCTCAGTCAGGGAAAGCATTAGGAAAACCCAGAATGGACCCACAACTTGGCAACTCATCTACAGAGACTCAGCAGTGATGTGTTCTGTCCCGCCACAGAAGTTCAGAGCTGAGACAGAATAGGACAGGCAGAAGGTCGCAACGTGTCGGCGGCTATGTATGCGGCCGTAGCTTGAGGTCCTTCTTACCAGATAAAATTAGGGTAGCTTCATTCTTTCCTATTGGGCCTTACTGCTGCAGGCCAGGTCTCACTACAGCAACGATGAGGCTTTCCAGTCAGGAGCATTGTTGGAACAGGGTTGTCTGGCTCTCGATTACTGACATGCAGCACAAGGTGAGCCTCATTGGTTGTACATGTCAGGTCATACCCAGGCCTATAGGGGGCTAACCCTCACTGCATGTCAGTAACAGTATACAAGTGCACCCTCAGGGGTTTTGCCTGCACAACTCTCAGGGGTGAGAGGGTGTTGTGTGGGCCGCTAATTCACGGCCCTCACAATCAGGCGCACAGCTGGGTTCCAGTGGATCATCTCGAACAGATATTAGGGATGAAACAGAGTCTGAGAGGTTAAAGCGGTATGTGTCAGCTTGTGATGTAGGATTCACCAAATCCAGGTCAGGGCATGCTGCAGATGTAGATCAGACTGCAGGGTAGCATCTGGTTTCTTCTTTTGGAGACTGTCCCAGCTGTAGCACATGGAAGCGCTTGTAATGGATTCAAATGAAACATTGGTGAATCTTGGTGGTGATGCATGGCAGACGCGTGAGCTTCACGCACATTCCTCTGGCTTGTTTTCTTGGCTGTTCCTTCTTCTGTTGCTGTTCAACCAGGTAGCACGCAATTGCCATAGCACCGGAGATTCCTCAGAGGATGCCCCTTATCGATATAAGCCAGCCGGCTCAAAGTGCTAATGCTGCATGTGCCGGTGCCAATTCAAGTCCCAAGCCGTGCACATGTTTCTGCCACCTCAGCACTTGGGTGTGCTGACTCGAGCAGAGCGGCGCAGGCCATCCCGAATGGAGTTCTCACTTGGTGACACCTCCCGGCTGCCTCTCCTGGATGTCTGCAGCAAGGCAATTGGCCAATTCAGATCAGCACCTCACCGTAGAGTCTATATCATGTCCAGGTAGATGTCAGCATTGTGCATGGCACACCAATTCAGGTCAGCATGCGTTCTGTCTGTGTGGCAGAGAAGGGCCAGCATTGACGCCATGAAAACGGCTTCCTAGCAGTTACAGCCCTTGATGGCACATCTAGCTGGACGACTTGAGCCCAGACACGCTCGCACCCGCTGCGGTAAGTGGGTGCATAGTCAGGCTGATGGCTGTGACTGCAAAAATCCTGAGGGTTGAGAGGCGCTCGGGGTCTCACCTTTTGGACGCTGGCAGAGGCGGCCTTCTTGAGGGCAGAGCGGGTGAGCCTCTTGATGTCGGGGGTCACCGCCTCCTGTATCTTGGGGCTGCCATCGTTGCGCGAGGGGCTGCTGGGAGGGAACACCTCAGGGAACGATCCTGCACATGCAGTACACCACTGTGTAAGGGCCTGCTGATAGAAACCACTCTGCATGCAAAAGTTGCAGCCGTCAAATTGCAAAGGACCCTGCACATGCAGCAGATCCTCACACGAGGGCCTGCTGGGAGGGCACACCCCCGTGACAGCCCCTCTGGGCGTGTAGCTGAAGAGCTGCTGACAGTGTACTTAGCAGAGACATCTCTTCGCCCGCCGGGCCAGGCATCTATGCAGCCAATCTCTGTGCCCTCACAATGCTATCACACAGTCTCCCAACAGCACTATCCGTCTCTTCACCTACTCAGGCACGCAAGTGTGCACGCGTCTCTCGGTAGGTCATGACCCGAGCCAGGAGGCCTGTGCTATCCTGCTACCGGCATAATGCAAATTCATCTAGCTGCACACAAAGATGTGGACTGCAACACCCAGCGCACCTGAAGGTGTGGTTTCCTCCGCCTTCATCAGGGCTGTCATGGGGTCCTCCAGGGCGCACGCATCCAGCTGCTCAGCAAGCTGCTTCACTGGGTCGATCTCGCTCAGAGGCAGTCCCTCCAGCAGCACAGGGCTTTCCTCCCTGGCCTCCACCTATGCGAATCTTCAATCTTCATTCACCCTGCTGGTCTCTACACTTTGCCTCACCTCCCTTCTGCGATACTTGTGTAAGCGAAGGGCATTGGACCTACATGGGGTCATTTCCTGTAGAGGGTGCAAATATTCTCACCCCCCGTCTGGGCGTACAGCAAGACAAAATGAAGACCTTGTGTAATCAGAGCAATAGAAGTGGCTCTGCAGAGACATTCAGAAAGCCTTGCCTCGGTCAGGCAGGCCCTGATACCGGGGTCCTGGGCATCCCCCAGCACCAGCTTCCCCTCGGCTGCCAGGTGCGCCATGCGGGCCTGTAGCGCCTCATTAGGCGCGTACGCAAAGCCAGTTGCGGCCATTATGCGGCCCGCCGACGCAGGCGCCTGACTTGGCTTGCGAGCGGACCTCCTCACAGGCGTCAGCAGCTGCGAGCAGGGAAGCTGTCATGCTCAGCTGTCATCTGTTTCGGTTTCATGGCCAAAACAGCTCCTCCTGATGCATGGATGTGCATACAAGCCTCATATCCATGGGTATTGATAGGATCATGCTTTGTGGCAGCTGACTGCAAGATAGTGCCTACACAGATGCTCCCAACTCCAAGAGATTAGGCTTCCCCTGTTAACTGTGATGCCGTTGCAAGTCCTAGCATGCAGCATGCCTTGGCCTAGGGGTACACAGGGTGGGTAGCAGTTCACCGTCGTATGGCCCAGAGTCTCGCGCATGAGCGCTGTGGCGCGCCGGGGGCTCAGCGCGTTGCGGCTGCCCATGGCCGCCAGCTGGGCAGGGTTGGGCGCGTCGGCCCCGGCAAACAGGCCCTTCATCTCGTTCCTGCCCACAGGAGGCTTGGCTCTGCACAGCACGCCTGCCATGGAATTCCTGTCCATCACCTGGTAGTGTGGTACTTTGGGTGCAACTTTCATTGGGCATGGATCAGACATGGGTCAAATAACCGACACCAGCCATGCTGCTGAGCTGTACAAGCGGGACTGGCTATAGGGAAGAGATGAGATGATTGGGTGTGCTGGAACTGAGTCCTACCAAGGATAGGCTTCGCACCTGGCGGGTGTGGGGATGCGCAGGGGGTTCCGCAGGGGAGTGGGCGCATCGTTCTCATCAGCGTCAGTGCGCCTGCGCCTCAGGGCCGAAGATGGCGTTCGAGGCGCCACTCGAGGTGCCTCATCGGCAGCCTGCATGACACAAGTGACCTACATGCAGGGTCGATCTGGTAAGCCCTTCAGAGAGCAGGCCCCTAGTGCCAAGCAAGATTGTCATCCCTTTGACGAGGGCTCATGCAGCATTGGTAGCAAGGACAGCTGCGGTGCATGTTGCATCGTCAACTTGGGTTATCAGAGGCCTCACCACAATTGCCAGCTCATCTTCGGTTGGCGAAAGCTCAGCGCTGTCTGGCCCCAGAGCCTGAGTGTCCATGCTATCATCTTCTGCAGGTCCCGCTGCTGACGCCACAGCGACTGCCGTGCTGTCATCAGGCGTGCCAGCTGTGCGCGCAACTGTGTCCTCATCAGCATGAGCCTCAGCCGCTGAGGCCTCCGCACTGTGCTGTGCTGCCTGGGTGGCAGTCTCGCACGCATCTGCACCCAAAGCTTCAATCTCTTCTCCCTGACTCTGCTCCCCTGCATGCAGCAACACCCTCCTGATCACAGCATATGACGGAAAGTGCCATTGTAGTCAGTCAAACGCCTCAGCATGCTGTAAGCCAGAGGTGTGTGCTGTAGGACTGCACAGTGAGGTCCAGATACCTCTTAGGGGATATCCAGCGAGGCGGGAAGCTTAGCAGGCTTCTGAAGGGCTAGTCAGGCATATTACGAGAGCCGAAGGTGTCGGCCTGCCTGAGAGCGCCAGCTGTGCAAAGCGTGCGATGGGCGGCTCAGCGTCCGGCTCCCCGCCCTCTGACTCCTCATCGATGGCGGGAAAGAACAGGTTCCTCACGCCTGCCGTCCCCATCAGCGGTGCAGCTGCGCCGTGGCTGCTGGAAGGTGTCATGAAGATGGTCTCCCTGCACGCCAAATGCATTCCTGCCGACATGCTCTTACAGACAAACGCTGTGCACCCTGCAGCTCCCACGTCATGCCTGTGTGGATCACATGCCAGGATACCCCTAGATGCTCGCTCAGCCAGCACAAGCATGCATCATGACTGTTGTAAAGAGAGGGAGCCCTGCTTTTGCAATTTTGAGCCAAGGAGGAGGCACATGGTAGGAGTGCAGGGGTCTTGACTCAACACTCCATGATAGGTATGAGAATAGGTCAGGCGTCGCAGGAAAGAGCAGCGTTGAGATAAGCGCACCTCCGCTTTGTGGAGCGAGGCACAGTCGCAGGCGTGCAGCTCTCATCGAAGGACCCCGTGCTGGGAGTGTTTCCATATAGAGGATTGATCAGCACAGAGGGTGTTCCCTTGCCTGCATGTCAGAGCAATCATTCAGTACAGGCTGCAGCAGAGATATCAAAGGATAGGCAGAGCGCAGGCGCATACTTAGCACGTGCTCCCATGCCACAAACGGGAACCCATGGATGAATGCGACACAGGGAAGTGTGATTTTCTGCATTGACAAGACGCGCCCTGGTAGAGCAAAGGAGGCGGCACTCTTGACAACTGCCTTAGGAGGACTGTGGCTTACCGACAGTGTCCAGTGGGGCGGCAAAAGGCTGCTGCCTCGGCGCAGTCTTGTGTGCTGGCGTATCATGCATGTCAATCTCTCCGGTGCGCGCACATGTCCTCATGTGAGAGGCAATGCTGGCGGTGGATGCGCCCGAGGACCACTCGCTGCAGGGCGTGTCATTGGCGCGCGGGGTCGCCCTAAAGCTGCCCAGGTCGGCAGCGGGCATGGTCAGGGCACCCGTGTGCGGGCTGGCCACGCTGCTCATCAGGAACCTGCACCGCGCATGCTTGTGCTCTGTGCGGCACTCATGTGCAGCGTTGGCTCAGCAGGCTGATGGACCTTTCAAGATGTCTTGCACCACACTTGGGATTGTGAGTTGCAAGCAATGCTGCGGCAACTGCTTGTGATTGACAGGCGCACAGTGTGAGGGATGATAGACGCTTGACACCGTACCTGTCCTGCTCTGGCAGGGCATCCTGCTTGCTGACACCATCCTCCGCCGCCGCATCGCCAAACATCCCTGCTCCCTTCCCTGGATTGCCCTGGGCTTCCACCTTGGCTGCGCGCGAGAACATCCCAGCTGCCGGTGCAGGTGTCTGAAGCGCTGGGCCAGGTGTCACGCCAGCATTGGCCGCACCGCTGCTTGCAGCAAGGCCGAGCGCGCTGCGGGTGCGCAGCTTCCTGATGGTGTCCAGGAGCACCGGCTGCAGCAGCTTGCGCGAGACTGTCGTGGGGCTGCCGACCGGCACATCTGCCTCGGCCAGATCTGGCATCTTGCTGTGCCTGCCGCCCGAGAAGAATGGGGTTGACCCTGCAGGTAGAAGCACCGCTCATTGTGCTGTTCACTATATTATAGCGCGAGCGTGGATTGCGCAGAGCACAGCCAAGCAGAGAGGGGGACACCAACACCCTTTCACGACTCTCCCTACATAGTAGATGATGCACAGCACATTGGCATGCTGCGCAAGAGGAGGCTGCCTGCCTGCGTTGCAGCTGTTGACGCCAGCCGTCTGCGATGGGGTTGGCAGGGGCACATACGCCGGGGGCGCTGGCGTACAGAAGCGCACATGAGAGGTACGCCTGCCATCCTTGCCTGCCGCCCTTGCCGGCACAGGCGTCTGCATGACCTCCGCCACCTGGCATTCAGCAGGCTTGCTCAGTTATTTGCATGATCATCCCCAGCATCCCCCCCCAAAATTGGCGCGCCTCAATCAAGAGACTCCTGCATGGGGTTTTGAAGTACGTCTGTGGGTCAGGAGCCAGGTTTTTGGTGCTGCTGTGTGCAGAGGAGCGGTGACAATGATGTACCGCTTGCTTGACAGGCGCATCTGCAGGCTTGGCCATCTTGGCGCGCAGGCTGCTGATAGCGCGTGTCAGCGCCTGTGTTGGCGCGGCCCTCCTCGCAAGCCCTGTCTCCAGAGCCTCGAGTGCAGCCTGCGCATGGACAGAAGCCTCGTACGGGGCGTGCCCTCATGTGCAGGCCATCAAGCACATCTGACCATGAGTTCGCTTTCCCTTAATTGTATCAAGGCCTCGTGACAGGGATCAGGATGTATGACAGCATACCTTAAACTTGCCGTCATTCTCTTGCACGCTGGCTCTGTTGAGCCAGAAGTCAGCCTGGGTCACATTGGGCAGGTCGGCCAGCCCCGGTGCCCGAGGAACAGAAGCGCTACCTGCAGGTGCATATATCCATAGTCACCAGACGTCCACGCCAGCTCCCATGCACTCCATGATCAGATGGTGAGCTGCTGTTCTATTTCAGGGCTCCCTTGTGATATCCTCAAGCCTGCACAGTGCTGGGCCAAGATCTGGCAGAGCAGCAAAGCATCGGATTGGGGACAGGATGTCTCAGCAGATAGGCACAAGCAGTCGAGCAGCACCTGTGTAGGGGGTGCGGCCAAAGGCGGGCAGAGCAGGGGTCTTGAAGGTAGGCTTCTGTGCTTGTGGAGTCCTCTGCAATGCGCTAGAGAATTGTCAGTACCAATGCACTATATGGGGTATCCTGTGACTGCCATAAAACGCCCTTCTGTGCTGCCCCTTCGTGACCTTTCACAAGCATGTAGTTGCTGTGGCTAACAGTAGGGTTTCGGGGCAGAGGACCACAGCCATTCCCACAATTGTCCAGTTGCATACATCATGCATGTGTGTTTTGCTGTCTCCGCGCGCTCTCATGTTACCTGCGGGGGGCCCAGGCGCATGGGTGTTCTGGCAGGGGCAGCTCTGGAGAAAGTGGGTGAGGACAGCTTGAAGCCTGCATTCCAGTCAGGCAGCTCCAGGCCCTTGGCTGAGTGGTACGGCGCTGGTGTGCACGGCGGCCGGTCGTCCTCTGGATGCTCCATACCTATGTGCTACACAGGTATCGTCACAGGCCCTGTTCTCGCAGCTTCTGCAGAGACTATTCCTTTATTCGCCCGAAGACCATGACATCGTCTCATTGCATCGTCAATGACATTTTGACACCGTAAATGTATCACTTTACCTGCAGAGGTAGTGGCAAACGCCCGTTTCTAGCCTTATACTGCATCTCTTTTGCCAAACTGTGCACACCGGAATAGTGCCAAACTAATTCGCACATCTCGGTAGGCTGTGCAGTTACGCTCCCAAATGAGTATGAAGAGCGTACTAAGGTCACAGCAGAGCTCGAATGGGACTTAACAGCGCGTTCTATCTGTGCTGAATGTTTGACACTTACCTACGACCTTGCTGCTATGACAACTCAGCTTCTGAAGATGCCGATGCGCTCCATACAAGGTCAGAGCTGAGCCTATACGAGCGAGGACGCTCCTGTTGAGAAGGCATAAAGTGCGACAGCTGCTGCAGATTTGTATGTTGGTGCCCTGCAGTTGCCTGATTTGGATCGCCTCTTCTTCTCCAGGGCAAATGCAGGAGTGGGGTCCACTCTTTCTCGCTAGATATATAACCCGCCGAAATAATCAAAACCGATCGACTGTTGCCTGGCGCCTCGCATAAGTGATACAAGGTACCATTGCAGGACTCTACTGATGCCCACTATGAACACCATTCCTGATCTACCTGTGTCTTCGCATCTGTGTATCCTTGGCATCTATAGCGCAGATTGCGACGGTGAAAGGGGCATGGTACTTAATGAAACAGATCTGTTGTGGCATATATGGAGTTCGTGCTTCCTTGCCGAAAGATCGAGGCCGCCAGGCATGCTAATGAGACCTCCTTGAAGCGCATGAGAAACATTTGTGATGGTGACTTTTCGTTTGGCATTGACCAGATACTGTATTGAGCCCGGCCGTTCGAGCAATCAGCCCCAGCATGGCGGAAGAAGCAGCCTTCGAGCAGGAACAGGAACAAGAAGAGGTGAGTATGCTCTTGTCTCCCAGTGCTGGCCAAGGAGCCATCCAGACACTGGAGTGGAGCCTGGCACCGTGATTTGTCTGCCTCAGGACAGTACGGGCTTATTCACCAGTCACATTTCACCTCTGCAGGCTCTGGACTACACAGAGGGTCTTGAGGGCGAGGAAGCAGTAGTAACGGCTGAAGAGGCAGACGCAGCACCTGTACAAGAGGTTTGACAGCCCACTCAGCATTCAAGACCCCCTGATTATGCCATCTGACCTACGCTTCTCCCCTTGCACTTGACTCGCATGTGTCACCACCAAGGCCAGACAGTGCTGCCATAGATGCCAGGATCATTCAATCATAACTACACTGGTGATGCCTCAGGAACAGTCTTGCCTGCATGACGCAGCCAGTTCTCTGGTGTGATGCCTATATATCTGCAGGATCCGGCTGAAGAAGAGCCCACTGATGGGGCTGAGAATGGCACAGCAGAGAATGGCACGGAGGAACCTCTCAGGTACCTGGAACGCCATGCCATGCAATGCAGCTCCACAGTGACATGCCGAGCTGCAAGCACAGCAGCATCAGCGTCTATGTTTGCGCCGTGGTCACTGTGCTCAGTAGCGTGGGGAGCCTCAGCATCTTTTGGGAGCACATGATCACTGTTTGTGTTGGTCTCGGCTGTGCTCCTGCATACAGCAGCACATCTTGCACTTGGAGAGATGCGTATCTGTTGCCATCGAGAGTGTACATGGTACAACGCTCGTTTTGTTGGCGCCAAGTTGTCACAGCCACTGACAGCGGCAATGCTATAGGAAATGCATCACAATCCACCGGCAATGTTTCTGTGCAGTGCGGATGATCCCACGGCCCAGCCGCCGCATGGGACGGAAGTCTTTGTCGGGGGCGTTCCCCGCACAGCCACAGAGGAGCAGCTCTCAGTGTTCGCAGCCGAGGTGGGCGAGGTGCACGGGATTACCTTGCTGCGGGAGCCTCAGAACCCAGAGCACAACCGAGGGTGAGGCTCCAAGGCTTCGCATGAGCCATACCTTTGCACCTCGCAGCTCAGCAAGCTCTCGCTGAGCGGCAATGTGCAGCCGGTACACAGGAAGTCGTGTCGTCTGCGTGATAGTGAACACATGCCTGGGACTTTATGTGCTTGGAAGATATTTCAGCGCAGCCCAAAGAGAGGTTCTTGTTTCCAAATAAGCATATATTCCAGATGCCAGGATTCCTGGAGCGGTGGGCCCAATATTCAGCTCTGGAGTTCTGGAGCTCCCAGCTACTACTGGGCCCTCCGGTTCAGGGATGAAGGCAATTTGGGGTGTATCTTGCTTGCAGTGGCATGAGCGTCATTGAGGTGCAGCCGCTGTGTGCGGCACCCTTTTGACTGACAGGCCTTGTGGCTGTGCAGCTTTGGCTTCATAAAGTACAAGACGCGGGATGCAGCCAATGCTGCGCTGCAGACGCTCGGCGGCAAGCAGATGGCGGACTTCCCTGGCCAATCGGTGAAATCCTCGTATTAGTAGTACACAGGCCCCAGAGCATGCACTCTGTTAACAGCTCCATACCCTGAGCCTGCCTGGAGCCTGTCTAGACTTAGGGTCCTTTTGTGACGACAGTGGTTCTGCGGCTCTGCCCTGTACAATCCCCGCAGCCTTGGAGTTTGCATAGAAAGGCAGACGAATGCCACATTATCCTGATAGGCATGCTCATGCCCTGCAGCTGCGGGTGGCGCCCTCGCAGTCGAAGCACAAGCTGTACGTGGGGAACATCCCCAAGGAGCTGACGACGGACACCCTCAAGCAGGAATTGTCTTCAGCCGTCAAAGGTGAGACCCATTCTGCCCGCCCTTGGACCTCATACTATTACCCTGTGCTCTGGAACAATACCAAGACATGGCGTTGGAGGGGCGGAGTGCGATGCTGCCTCTCCCTTGCAATCCTGTAGGCGCAGTGTGTTTGGCGGAGATCTAGGCCAGCCTTGCCCAAGGATAATTGTGTGCAGCTCTGGACTTGACAAGGTACTCCTAGGAACCCAGGCTCTAGGCGTCAGCGGCAGGATTATGGCAAGGCCTCAGGTCACTTCAGGCAAGCGCAGTGGAGTGAAAAGAAGGGACCAGCACGGGTCCAGTGTTGACTCCCTTTTGTTTCCTCAAGCAGTCAGTGTCTGAAGTGGTCTGAGGCCCTGCCACATATCTCCTCCCTCCTGCAGGCTTAGATAGGTGTGAGGGTGGCTGACCATCTGACGTCCGTATGCTGCTTCACCTGAGGTTGTGGATTGTGTGCAACAGGCGTGGATGCAGTGGAGCTGCTAATGAGCAAAGATTTCCCTGGGCAGAACCGCGGCTTTGCCTTTGTGGAGTTCTACAACCACGCCTGCGCGCAGGCCGCCAAGAACGCCCTCTCCGCGCCTACATACACGTGCGCTCAGCTCTCAGAGTTGTGGACATCTGGCATATCGCCTCCTGGGCTTTAGCATAGACTCTGAGCACATACACAGCACTTGCCTGTGAGGGATGGACGCGCAGATGCCAGTGCTACATATTGTGACTGTCTGGATAGTGCTGAAGGCCATATTTTCCAATGCCGTACTGCACTACTTTGCCATGCAGATGCATAAACAAAGGATTGCAATGTTGAGCTGCCCAGGTTGGCTATGCAAGACCAAAGCTGAGAGATTGACACATGGCCGCAGGATGGGAGGTCGCACGCTGAATGTGGCATATGCGGAGCCCAAGCAGCATGAGCAGCAGCAGGCGCAGCAGCAGCCGCAAGCGCAGCCCAAGGTGAGAGGTCCACATCCCGTCTTCTGTGGAGATACTGCTAGATGCAGAGGCTGCATGTATGGGCTCTGAGCTTGCCCTGCGGATGTGGGTACAGATAGCCTGGATATTGGATGGGTAGGCATGCAGGTCCTCATGTGGAAGAGCCACCCGCACATTATGGCTGCGAGATGCCTGGTTAGACTGCTTGTGTACAGGTGATCTATGTTGGAAACCTGCCCAACTCAGCCAATGAGACCAACATCAAGGAGCTCTTTGACACATTCAGCGGCGGCGAGGTGCGCATTCAGCATCCACCACTGTCCAATGCTTCTTCTGACTTGATGCGCACAAACGCCTTCATGCTGATCTGCATGGCACCAGTGTGCTGCTAAGATTCTGTGGCAGCCTGCAGTCCACATGGCTGCCGGATGACTCAATTTGAAAGTGTGCTGTGAGCCCACAACATTTTGCAACAGGGTGTTGTACACATCGCTCATCCATGGATGTGCTGCGCAGGTAACCAAGGTGGTCATACCTCCGGCCAAGCCTGATAAGCCGAACCGGGAGTTTGGCTTCATCCACTTTGCAGCAAAGGAGACTGTGGACAAGCTCATAGCAGATGCTGGGCAGGGCACCAAGCCTGAGATGGATGGCAAGACCCTGGAGGTAGCTTCTCGGCCCTCCTGTGGTTTGCAGTATGCTTGCAGAAACTGCCTCGAGGCACCATAATGTCACAATCAGCCTATCATCATGTGTCTGCAGGACTTTACTGTCAGTCTGGCAAAAGTGCCAGCTGCATGCTACCTGTGCCACCTGCATGTGCGGGATGCCTCCCACATCTAAGAATAGCTGCATGGCTGCATGCTGAAGCATTTTCAGCGTCTAGGCAGATTACCCCATGTCAGACCAGCCGACTGCAGGGACATTGGTGAGACATCCAGATTTGCTGCAGATCAAGGCAGCAAAGCCCCAGGTATTCCCAGACCAGCAGCAGGGCTTTGGAGGCGGCCGCGGGGGTGGATTTGGAGGTGGCCGCGGCGGGCCACGAGGTGTGCGCTCACGCCTGATGCCTGTCCTGCCTTTATAAGCTGATATAAACTTTGGACGCCATGTGACTGCCGCTGCATAGCTGCAGTATAAATGAAGTAGCCTGGCTGCGATCCCTGGGTGGTTTGTATATGTCACTCGCATCTGGCAGAGCTTCACAGGGAAACTATGCGTGCAGCACTCTGGGGCTGGAAAGTCAACCAATTGTTCTCGTCGGGGCTTGCATCTGTTGGCTGGCTGCCAGCTCAGAATGGGTGCCTGTTGCCTTGTCAGTACAGATCTGCAGTCAGTGAAGCAGCAGCTGTGCGTTCATGTAGACGAGTGCTAGCTGAGCAGTCCATGCTGCACTTGCAGGCAGAGGCGGGTTTGTGCCACGAGGACGAGGCAGAGGCGGCTTTGGCGGACGAGGAGGGTACAATGACTACAACAACCAGGTGCGCATGCTCCTGAGCACATGCGGCTATGTCAGCACCTGTGCTATTTGGAGAATTGGGGGTAGTCGCGATCCAGTCTCTGACAAGATTGCGGCAGCGCCGAGAGCTCAAGATAGCACAGATGTCAATCATTGACGAGTCACCCCATCAGCAAAGGGCACACCTGGTGCCTTGCTTGCACTTGCATTGCAGCCGCCAACGCTTCTATCTGACGGCCTGCTGTGCTGTGTTTCTGTTCAGTTCACTGTGTGGTCCTTGTCATGAGCTGAGACATGACAAAGGGTGTGCCTATTTATTGGGGTGGGTGCAGGGAGGTGGGTATGGAGGGTACGATGAGTGGGGCGGGGGTGGCGGCTATGGAGGGTATGAGGAGGGCTATGGGCAGGACGCGTACATGGGCTATGGGGGCGGTTACGAGGACTACAACGGAGGCGGCTATGACAGCAGCTATGGCGGTGTAGCAGGCGCCTCTGGCATGGCCATGGTGCCAATGATGCTGCCAAATGGCCAGGTAAGCTGCAGTCTACCTTCCCCATCATACCTGCTGGTGCACACTTTCAAAAGCTCAAGGCAGGCTCATGGAATGCACAGTGGAAGAGGTATGGAGGGAGAGAGAAGGACTGCGTCGCAGCGCGCTCCATAGAGACATCTGGATGGTGAAAAGCAAAGTTGGGGGCTATGCCCAGCTATTGCATTGTTGCTATATCCTACTGTGTCCTGCACTGAAGTATGTTCAGGGCTTCAAGCCAAGGTTACGTTTGGAAATGCCGAGTGTTTCTGCTGTGCATGTAGGTGGGGTACGTCCTGCAAGGAGGCGGTGCAGGAGCTGCTGCTGGCGGCTATGGTGGGGGCCCTACTCCGGGGGGTCCCATGCGCTCTGGCGGCCGCGGAGGGGGGTACAGCGGTCGTAGCAGCGGGGGGCCCAGGGGGCGTGGCCGGGGTGGATCTGGCGGCCGGAGATTCCAGCCATACTAGATCTGAAGCCAGCCAGACCCAGGGCGTGACCTTTCAAACCTGAACCGTGTGTGTAGTATGTCTGAGTACCCTGAGGCAATAGGAAGGCTGATGTGGTGATGGTGGCAAGTTTCTTAAGCAGGCAGGAATATTCATTAATGCAGGCTTGAAGTTTAAAGTTGCCTTAGCGTTGCCCTAATGACGCCCTGTCAGCAGGGAAAAACCGGCTGAACAGGGCATGTGCGGACATGTGTGAATGAGTGCTCATGCGATTCATACCTGGCAGTTGGGAAAGTCCCAGAGGAGTGGTCAAATTGGCACCCGTGAGCAAACTGCCGGCATTGTATGGCGTGCCTGAGGAGTGGTACTGTGAAGCAAGGTCATGACCTTCAACCATGAGGGTCAACAAGGTATTTCAGACTCTACCAATGGTGCACTGCTGAGCACTGGCATGACAGGATCAGGGCAAAGGCACTTTGAGTTGCAGACACATTCGCTTGACAGACGTCACCTTTCACATCCTTGTCAGATTTGACTCTAGCAGCAACTTTGAAAGAATGCTAAGCCTGCTGATCCTGTCACTATCACCGAACATCCATCCAGTGGGATATGGCCCGTCTCTCCTGTGATGGATTTGATCCAGAGATGTTTACCACCTGCTTATTGTACTGCCTATGATGTGGCTGCAAATATGCTCCAGGTGCACTGTGACCTTGCTCACAGGTGTCCTTGCTCACTCCCATCTCCTTTCATACTCCAGTACTGCTTGAGCTCATAATGGTAACAACTCAAATATATACATACTCCCTAGCTCACAAAAAATCTTTCACACGTGGTCACACCTCTGCATGCTGATCAGAAGCTCAACGTACAGTCAGAACTCATCAGCAGTTTTGGTGCTGCTGTAAGCAGCTGCAACAAAAAAATAGCAGTGCACAGACCCGCTTCACACACCCACTCAGTGCAACACATGAGCGACAAGGATTTTTACACTATAAATAGGCAAAAGCATCACAATCAGGTAACCCCTTCAGCAGTCAGCTGTCAGCCATCTCAGCCAATTGAGCCTGCAAAAGGGCACTCTCACCAATGTACATTGCATCCCATCTGGAGCTTCAGCCAGACCTCCCAGAGGACTTTCGGCTGATGGTGATGGGATCAGAGGCCTGCCGGGCCATCTCCTCAGGCAGAGGCATGGCGCTGAGATTGCTCATGGACAGCTTGGCCAGCAGCGACGGCGCCTGGTGCACGGCCAAGCTCTCCGCTGTGAGAGTCACCTCGTCCAGAGCCGCTGGAGCCTGCAGAGGCCTGTTGAACAGCGAGACCTTCTTGCCCGTCACCTGCATCCATGCAGAGCCTCACTGGGCGTCCCCTGTGGCCTTCACGGTGGCAGAGACATCTAGCAGCCATCTAAGCAACTGATGTGAGAGCAGACATGCACCGAGATACGAAGCGGTAGTGTTGAGCCATCTTGAGATGCCCTGTTCCGCACTTCCTTGCGCGATGGCTTACAATTACCACTTGCAAGCTCATGCGGCACCCTATCATTTCAGCTGCTCCTACTAGCTGTATGATAAAGAGGCTTCAAGGTCTTCACAGTGCTGCCCACTTCTAGGTAGGGTGCAGCACATTTGAGGTGCCTCCATGGCAGTCATGCACCCACCTTTGCCAGGCGAGCGGTGTCATCTAAGATGATGGCGTCGACGCCGGCTGCCCGCTGCGCTGAGTAGTGCTCCACAGCGTTGTTGGCGTCCCCAAAGGTGAAGAAGAACAGCCCTGCCTTGTGGCTCTGGTCCACGATGTCCTTGAGGCGCTTCAGCACAGAAGGCACTGCTTCTGCTACTACACCCTGCAAAAGTGCACGGTATTCACTACAGTGAGGGCTCAGCAAGAATGTACTGTGACACCCAGCACAGTATGAGTCTGCATATTTCATTTTGATAAGCGCAAGCACAGCACTTCAGGCCAGATCGGTGAGGTTCTCCTACATCATTCTATGGAAACGTCATACAGAAAACATAAGAAATCCTATGGGAACATCATATATGAAACCACCATTAATCAAGCATGGGCTGCAGAAAGCACTGTTGAAACTAGGCATCACAGGGCAGCCTCCCTGCAGCTGAAGTCTTGAGGGACGCTGGGAGAACCTGCGTATAATGGCTGGGCAGCCTACCTGCAGTTTGGAGGACTTGGCAAAGATGAGAGCGGCCTCCAGGGAGTTCATGCGTGGGTCCGCGTAGTGCTTGCTGCCGGCGCAGGTCAGGAAGAAGACCGGGTAGCGCGCGCACTTGAGCGACAGCAGCGTCGCGCAGTCCGGGTCGAATGTGGAGAAGATGACCTTGCGCTTGTGGCCCTCCTCCAGCACCACCTGCAACAGTGATCCAAGCTGACCAGACAAGAACTATGGGAAGGTCACCAGGCGCATGTATCCCTCCTTGAGCACCACCTGCCGCATGAGCAAGCTGATCAACAATCTGCTCTCAGCCTGAGCTGCTGCACTCCTAAACAAGCAGGGGGATTCAAAGCCGGGCCGTCCTTGCCGAGGCTGCCTACTTCAGGTTGATGACAGTGGGGTCGTTCAAGGCCCTCGTGTGAGGCTCTGGCAGTGTGCAACCTGCATTGCAGACGGCGCAATTGTATCATGCGCTCGGCACCTTGCATCAGGCAGCTAGCAGGGGATGCTCACCCGCAGGACCTCATCGCAGAAGTAGTTGCGGGAGTAGAATCTGGTGGGCATCACAGCCAGCTCAGCATCCGTGGGGTACTTGAGCTCGATGTTGAACCCCAGCCAGTGCGGGGTGTTCTGGAAGGCCTCGCGCAGCGTGGCGATCCTGTCCGCTATCAGCCAGCCGTTCTCGGTCGGGGATGGATTCCGCGGGAACGCCTCTGGCGAGCCTATAGAGGGCTTCAGCTGAGAGCGCATGATGTCCTCTGCCTGCATGCCAGAGCATTAGCTCACACAATGGCCAGAGGTCATACTGTTCTGCAGCTGAGCCCTCTAAGCAGACTGAGGACCGCTGGATGCTACTGCACATAGAAGCTCCCGTAGGCAATGCCAGTCATGTCCATGACAGTGAGCTGAGGAATACTTTGATCATCAGCAATCGCTCAGCTGGGGTGCAGCAGCGCATGCTCAGGAGTACTCACAGAGGACATGTTGCGCTTGAGGTAGCGCTGATTGACGCGCTGCTGCCCTCGCAGCATGCTGGCATGCTTGCCATTCAGCGCCATGGCATGCGTGAACTCCGCACTGCACCAATAAGACAAACTGCAGGCTCAGCACCTTGAAGAATAAAGTCTGTGAAGAGCCTGGAGGATCCACATTGCCCCTGATATATGGCTGTGCTTTTTGCACAAGGGCGCAAGAATCTGCCATGACGGCATGATAAGCCCATACCTGACAAACCTGATCACAGAAAATTTTTGTAGCGCATCGCTGTCATGAGGGAAGAGTTTGAGGGACACTGCTTCCGCACCTCTTGAGCTGGCTGTAGGAGAGGGCTGGAATGCCCAGCCGCACCACCTCTGAGCCAATTGCCAGCTTCACCTCAAAGTCGTGGAAGCACACGACCTCGCCATCGGCCGTGACGTGCACGTCGAACTCGACAAAGTCCACCATGTTGGTGGCCGCCTTCTGGAAAGATAGCACCGTGTTCTCCCGCACGCTCCTGCCCTTCACCTTGCTGGCTCCCGAGCCTCTGTGCCTGCACAGAGCTGCCACACATCAGGTCATCTAGAAAGGCATTGGCAGATCAGATGACCAGTTCAGAGGTGCATGGATCGGCTATCATAGCTCCCAGTGTGTAGATTGAAAGTCAGGGTAACATTCTAAGGTCTCACGAAATGGCTATCATAGCTTCCAGATGTGAACAGTATAAAAATTGGATATCCCTTGAAAGTCTCACAGACCAGCTATCATGGCTTCCAAATGCGTGACCAATAACATGTCAGGGTCACCCAGGTACATGTGGCCATGCGTCACCATTGGCGGATAAGAAGCAGCTTCAAGTCAGTACGAGCATCTGCCATGTGGGAATGATGACCCCCGAGCAGGTGGCCTCACCCAATGTCGAGGGTGCCCAAGGCAGCTGCTAAGGCAGGACTCCATTTGGCCCTCTGCAGATCTCCCAGATTATTGTAGGGGTGCTCCAGAGAGGTGACCACCAGAAAGCCCGCCTTGAATAACCCCACCTGCAGGGAACCCCTACGTTCACAGGAGCCCTAGCTCTGACTCCGCAAATATGGCTCCTATGGGTTCGCCAATTCTGTCACGCTCCATCAAGCGGCCTACTGCTACCCCTTCAGCCAGACATAGCCTTGGATCAACCAGCAGCCCTAGGCTGGTAAAGCCGATTGCCTGGTGCCACTGCAGGTGGGAACAGCAAAGATGACATCATGTACAAGCACCGCCTTCAGCTGAAAGGCCAAACATGGCCAGACATGTGCAGAGACAAGGCTGTCACTATCGAGGCACTCCATCTCAAGCTGATGGGACGTGTTTGTTGTGTGACACAATCGGCTGGTGGCACTGCATGTGGAGATGGCAAAGGTGCCCAAGAGATCATAAATGCACACCGCATGCAGCTGAGAGCATACAACTGCAAGGCTGTGACTGTCAGGACACACCATATCAAGCTGAGGGGACATGACTGTTGCAGAGATGGAGCCCTGCAGTGTTGTGAGCGTGGCCGCTGACACAAAGGCGCGCCCAATCAGGCTCCCGTCCTCCCGCGAGGTGACGTCCTGTGACAGGCAGGAAAGTGCTTTGTATCCCTCATCGCCGCGGTCAATGGAGCATGCAGTGTCGATGTCTCTCACATTTGCCCAGGCTTCCAATCTCTAAAGGGAACGCATGCAAGTAGCATACATCCATAGCATGTTTCACAGCTTCTGTGGAACAGATCTGGAAGGGCGCATGTCTACAATAATGCTCTGTGCCTCGTGTCTAGGGGATGGGAGCTCACCACTCTAAAGGCAAGGGCCTCAATGGCTTGGCCATTCATGTAGTATATTATTCCATCCGAGGCAACTCTGTCCCGATGCCCGTTTACTGCATGGCACAATATTACCCTTATCATCGTAATACTCGCCGGCATCTTTGCATTCACTTAGATGCAGGGGGCTTAGCAGCAACGCTCAGAAATGGCATGAACGCCGTCCCTCTGCCTATTGACTGCCACACCAGATGCAAGGCAGTGATCTTCAGGGCGACAGATGCAGACACACAGCATTTTAAGTTCACGCACTGCAGAGTCTCCGCCTCTGGTCCACTTACGGAGAACGGAGGCATCCCGGGCAGCGTTCACCTGCGCCTGGCGGGTGCATGGAGAGGCCAGCGTCTTGCGCAGAAATGGTGGCAAAGGCTTTGCCCTGGGGCACAGCCGGGTCCCCAGGCTTGGCCTCAAAGAGCTGCACTGACACATCCTGGCTGCGTGCCTCTCCTTCAAGGCACACCTGCATGCATCCTAGGAGCTTGTCGAGCTTTTACACACTTCACATGGTGGCAGAGACACATGGCATCTGTAGCTAGGTGTCACACGCTTCAAGATCTTGCGCCATTTTATCAAGGGTCAAGTGTCTTGATGTTGTGAGGGCCGCACTACATCAAGACTCTTCCACCTGGATGAAATGGCGCAAGTGAGCGGCAGGCCACAGGGTTGGGTGGCAAAGAGAGGGGGTCTGCACTTTAAACAATGGGCTGTCTGTATCAGTGAGCATAGGCCTACCAGTGGCTCCTGGCTACCAGGGTGTTGACCCACACGCAGCTGGAAGGCCCCCACGCCTGCTCTTGTGACCCATCCGGTGTCAGAATTTTCTGCGCTGGGCTCAAAGACGTCCTCTATGAGCCTGCAAAGGCAGGAAGGGGCTGTTTCCAACTTTGAATGTCACGGAAAAGGGACTCTTTAGACTGACATGGTGTCGCGTACATCTCGCTTGCCTGAATGTGTGCATCAAGCAGACATCAAGATCACCCATGGTGGTGCACAAGGCCATGAAGGTGTGCTTCTTGGATGCATGCTGGCATGTGAGGAGACATGCGACTCACCCGCTTGCTGGTGGGTGGGAGCATTCTCTGTGCTCTGTATCCCAAAACAGGGGCCGTGTGGTGGGGGATTGTCTGTGCCCATTTGCACAGAACCTGTAGATGAATGGAAACCTGCAAAATCAGCGTGGTCAGCATTAGCTGCATGTAGAGCTGATGTGATCATTCGCCTTTGTGATCTGAGGGGAAGTTGAGGTGCAGAAACTCACTTGGCTTTTGGTATTGTGATGGCGCATGTTTCCCAGACTCCCCTCCCTGCAAAGGTGACCCCCTTGTGCTGACGTCAGGTCGAAACCGTTCCCAACCGTGTCCCGGTACTAAGCCATCAAGAATTGCAAGCTCTACGCCAGCTGCGGATAGTTCTTGACCCACGATGTACAGTCTGCCAGAGCTGCTTTGCACGGTCAGCATGTCGCAGATCTGGTAGGTTTTGACCAGGACTCATTAAATGCTATGCAGGTTCTGTGTACCGAAATGCTCACCCAAATCAGCCCTCTGAAGCACTGGAACTCTTCTGGACAGGCACCAGGCGCCGAGCTCTGGGATGCTGCCGACGAGGGAGAGCTGCCTGCTAACGTCTAGGGAACCGCTACCACAGCCCGGGGCCTCCCCATAAACCGTGTCTCCGGTCCGAACACGGAACCTTACCTCCACAGACATGACGGAGATGCCATTCGAGCAGCACAATGTTCTGTGAAGTCAAGACCAAGGTTGTGAGATTGCATGTAGCATCCGAGCTGGCAGTGACGTGTCAATCACATGGGCCCACATGATCGTCTACTGGTCTGCTAATTGTCTGGTACAAGCTGGTAAACATCGATGGTACGAGGCACGCGACGAGCCGGTGCTCTTGGTCAGGTTGGGATATAGGGTCTGCTCAACAGATGCACGAGCGGTCATCCGTAGCAAAGGACGTCTCGACAGGGTTGCTGACGACCGAGAAAGCAGTATGGTGTGCCCAGCCTGCCTCACCGCTATGGTGGTATCGCAACTGCCAACTATAGCGTCTGCAGCCGTCGGTGCAGCTGGTATCAAGATGGCTTACGACCAGAAGCAGCAGCCGAAGGCGCGAGACGTGAAAGAGTCGCAGCCCGTAAGAGTGCTGAAGGTACGTGCAAGCCAATTAGAATACTGTGCACACTGTTTCAGACTTCCTGGGAAAGCACATATGTAGACCCTCAGAACGGAGGCAGAAGAATATCGGACGTGGACGCTTGACAAGTAACTTTATATGCAGGAGGTCCGAGGACAGAAGCTATTTGTGCAGAGACGAGACTGAAGCACGAGGTCTCTGCAGCGTTCAGCGGGATGGAGGATGGATCGTTGCCGTGGAAAGTTTCTGAGCTTTCTACAGCGTAGGTAGAACAAGAGAGCAGGTCTACTTACAAAATGACAATGTAGGCAGGTTTCGAACTGACATGACAATTGCAGAGTCACAACAGGTGTATCTGTACAAGAGAGCAGCAGCCAATGCTGTGTGCCCATTGGCTTCTATATGGCAAATTGTACCAACAGCGCCAGAGAATGGATCTCTGAGGCGCATTGCAATGGCAGTGGCAATTGCCAGGCACTCAGTGCATCGGATGCATGGAACCTAGAGGTCCTACCACAAGGGTGCTCTACATTGTTACTGAGGTCTGAGTGTGACGTTGCACATCTGATGAGTCAGAAATTCTGACTCAGAATTGTAAAAGACGAAGATGCTGTCATGAGAGCTTGAAAGTGCGATAACTGCACTGCGATCTCGAGCTTGCAAATCTAATTATGGGCGTCATGCCCATGGAATACTTCCATCCTCTCACGAGCGACTCCCTGGGTGCCGCATCAGCTGTGCTCCAACAGTGTTGCCTCGAGGGCTGTGAAGACAGCATAGGGGTCTGTGTTGCCTATGGACGCTTGCCCAAACACCTCCAAGCCTCCAAAGTCTGATGCCCGGCTGCTGACTTTGCCCCTCGAGACCACCCTGCACCCACCCGCCAGTCTCTGACAGCTTGAGTCATCAGCATATCCAAGATCGGTTGTTTCAAGGCTGCTCAGACTTTAACATGATTGGCAAGCATAGCACACTTAGGAGATGCAAGCCGCTCTCTGTCACTACCGTTGCAGGCTTGCCAGTGAGCAACAGCCACACAGCAGAGTGCACATCACAATGAGTCAGAGGGCACCTTGCAAGCAGCGGAGCAGCCTCACTGGACTCTGTCCCGGATGCATCCAGGCTGATGTTGAAGATGCCTACGTTGAACGTGGCTGCGCCCAGCCTGTCAACGAGCGCCCTCAGCCCCACGTACAGCAGCAGCTGGAAGTCTGCGCACTCCAGGCTGCTTCCAATGACAACGACTTCCATGTCCTTGGTCGGTGCCAGGGACGCCAACGCCCACGCCCTGCAATGCGCACCGCTCGCTGACAAGGATAGGTTTGCTGTGCTGGCCCCCGTGAATGAGACTGCTAGACTCCCATGTGTATGTTCTGTGGCCCTAGGCTACAGGTTGCCTCCCCTTTAAACATCACTTGCAGAGGGACAACTCTGAGGTGGACATGAAGCGTTGCGCTGTCACGAGATGCCATGTCCTTGCATGCACATCGATGGGTGGCTAGGGTCCGCTGTGCTGCATGCCATGGGCACATGGCTGGTGGACATGAAGCGTTGCGCTGTCACGAGATGCCATGTCCTTGCATGCACATCGATGGGTGGCTAGGGTCCGCTGTGCTGCATGCCATGGGCACATGGCTGCTGGACTATACTGTAGTATGGACATTTCTCGTCTTTGGCACCCTCCCCTTGAGCTGTCGTGACACACCTATGACGAGCTTACCACTCTGCAGCACGCCATCTGGGAAGCTGCAGATATATCTTCAAGCAGTAACGGGACCTTATGCCTCTCACATCACGTCATGCAGAGTAAGCGTCTCCGGCCATGTCAAATGAAGGCATGACATGCACTGGCACCGGGCATCACACATGCAGAAGACAGCAGGTGTGATGTGCAACCTCCTGTGAGGGCTGTCTAGAGCAAGCCCTGCAGCTCTGTGCGCTGCAACGAGATCCTCATGGTAGCTCCTGCCTGGTTGACTGGAGGCGTACGCTGCCGCTGCAGCGCTCAGCCTTTCACTCCCAGGGAACGGCACCTGCAGCATTATCAAGCATCTGCCTTGCGGTGATCTCCTTACCCCACAGTATAGGTTTGCGTATGGGTATCTTGTTTGCAGCGTCGTTGGAGTTGTGAACTCAGGATGCATACATGAAGGGTGTGTACCTCACTGAGGGCGACTTGGGCATGGCCGTGAAATTGGCTGGCTCCAGCATGAGCTCCACAGTTCCACAGGAAGAAAGGATGCATGGCTGAAGGGTGGGCAGAGTGGGCTGCCCGGAACCAGGAGCGGGCACACAGCAGAACGTCTGCTAGCTGAGGAAGGCTGAACTCCAGCGGCTGATGGTGCTTGAACAGAACAAGGCCATGGCAGGGTTGGCAGTACTTGAACAGGTTGCTGGCGGTCACTGCATGCTGCCTCTCAATCCTACGTTTGCCAAGAAGCTGCGAGTCAGCACTGCACCTGACGTGATGCCGCCACACTCAGTGCTGGACAGCAGCCCAAACAGCAGCATCGCTGACTTCTTGCTTTCTTTGCTTGCAAGTCCAGGTAGTGTTTGTGGTGCCATGTGGGGCGTCTTACCTCCCGAATGTGTCTTCTGCTGTCAAGGTTTCCCACTGGCAGAAGTCACATGTCCGGCCTCCATCAGTTGGATCTTGCTGGGGCTCTGCCTGGCATGCATAGAGCTCAGCTCAGATCCTACCAGGATACAGTGGCAATGTCAGTGCCCGCACATGCCCCTGTGATGTTGATGTGTTCGTACCTGCATGAATGTCTGAGGTTTCCTGCTGCGCTCCACATTGTACCAGACCTGGCCTCCCAGCACCCTGTCAGTCACACTGACGACCTGCTGCTGGTTGTCCATCGAAAGGCCTTCACCACAGGGCATGATCTCTCAGCATCTCAAGCATGTCAGCAGCATTACCATGAGCATCATCTCCATTCAGCTCCACAATCGCACCATATTTTGCGCTCAGCTTGCTGCTCAGACGACATGGTGCCTGCCCGGATCTGATATCAAACAAGGTCGCAAGCAAATGTGCATCAGCGCCTCTAAGAGATGGACGTTTTAAAGCCAGCTCGAAAATGCTTGTAGGAGTGGAAGAGACCCCAGCCATTGAGCGTTAACACCAGGAAGAGCAATATCATTCTGTATCACATTTCAGTATGTGCTGAAGGTAGCATACGGCAAGAGCGACTGTGAAGCCTTCTCGATCTGATCCAATCAGCGGTCAATACCACCAGACGGCAATCACTGCGAAGGACGCATAGCCTAACAGTTCTTGCAATCTTCAATCACGCATCGACTGAAGGTCTTTGGGGCATGATCAGAAGGAGCAGGAAAAGTCAAACTAGTTTCGGAATGATGACATCATCTGCTGAACGACTCGCAGCCATCATCAGACAGAGCTGAATGTCTCGAATAGATCGTTCCAGATGTGATGGCGCTAAGCATGCAGACCACACGATTGAGCCGCTTGGGGAGTGAAGAAGCGCATCTGTGCTGGCACAGTAAGCAGCAATTCCTCAGAACTCGCAGCTGCAGGCGGACTCGATCTGCTGGCATCGCGGTACAGGCCAATATCAGAGCACGGTGGTGCATCGATATAAAGTACGGTGTCAAAATGGATGCGGTGGCATTGTTGAGCGAGTGGGTACAGAACATTGGCAGCCAAGCAGGTCTCACAGACAATGTACACATACTCAGTGGAGCGGTGGGAGTGCCAGAATCCCGTCTCGAGGTACATCTTGGACTCACTGCAATGATAGCAGCTCTGCATGCAGCATCTCGATTGGCATGTTGCTCTAAATGTTAGGCATTTGCACGACCACCCTGCATCTAGGGACTGGGTGAGTGAGTGGCTCATGCTTGCTATTGTGAATACAGCTTGAAGTGGACTTCTCCACGCTAGCAGAGCTTGAGCAATTCTGGGCAAGCATCCCACCACAGGATCACAAGGCATGGTCCCAGAGGGCACAGGTACAGCCATTGAGCACACCTTGACCCCTCGTTCACCCTTCCCGTTACTGTACTCTCCTTGACAAGCAGCATGTGAGGTTAATTGCATACATATGAGGTGCTGGGCATTAAGCTGTGTGCGTGCAAGCCATATCTGGGAAAGGCACCTGTTGAGTTGCTGTCTTGCATTGCGCAGCATCTCATCATAGATGGCTCGCCAAAGTGGGACATTTACCGCACTGTGGCGGTCAGCTCTGCACCAAGCAGCCCTGCAGCTGCAAGCCTGCCCCAGGCTGTGAAGAGTCAGGCTCTAAAGATGGAAGCAGCGCCAGCATCAGCGCCAGCTCAGCGGGATTCCCTCTTGGACGCTGCAACTGCAGGCGGAGTCCTCCTTGGCTCGGGGAAGTACACCTTCCAGGTGAGGGGATCTGCACCCAGAAGCCAGCTACATTTCAAGTCCTATCAGGAAGATTGTTGCAGCACTGGACCTTTTGGCATATGCTTGAGCAATTGAAAAGGCATGCTGCATGCGGAGCCACCGGCAAGGTAGTTAGCAGGAGTGTTGAGAGCTCAGTCTGGCAATGCGTCACTAGGGCGTGCTGCTGAGGGGGCATGGGAGAAGCTTACAATGCTTGACCATGGACACATGTTGGTAGAGACTGGACATTGGGTGGTGAAGCTGCAGTGCTATTGCCTGGGGGCCTACTGCATAGGTTATATGCTTCCATACTCTGGTCCTGATTTTTGGCAGATGGATAGCAGATCTAGAAGGGTCTGTGCAATGCAGGCACTGGAAGAGGAACCCAAGAGCCAAGAAGTCGCAACAGAGGATGTCAAAGGAGAGCTTGAGCAGGCGGCGGCGCCTGATGGGCGCAAGATGATGCTAGACTGGAAGGGTGACCCAATGTACGTCAACCCCGGAGACAAGCTGCCATTCTAGAATACTGGAGACTACTTGCTGTTCTCGTCTCATCTGACCTACTCTCATCTAGGATGCACAATATTAAGCGTATATACAGTATACATATTTTTTAATTAATGCTGTGAGAGGTTTGGTGAAGACGGAACAGGGCTAGGTTTGAGAATAAAGCAGAATTCTACTCGTCTATATCACTTGAGTGATGAGGTGTTGCAAAAAGAGAAATGCTGAATTGTCATTGCCCATCGATTGATGCAGGCTGAAAAGCAGTGCCTTGACATCTACAATAGTCCAAGTCAACAATTGATGTCTCTCTCTTCAGTCATCTGCATCATCTCTCCTATAGACCTGTCTAGCTTTGACCTGCACTAGCTGGCCCCCGCATCCTTCCAACGTGACGGGCTCTGCTGGTGGTGTGGCAAGACCCTTCTGCTGCATTTCTTTGAGCGAAGGCAGTACAAGTGCGCTGAGGTCGTCACCCAGTACGCAGCCTGTGTCAATGCCTGTGGCGTACTTGCACATCTGCAAGAGAGCACAGCTATCAGCGGGAGCCTTGACATGATACCGTTGCACAATCGTACAGGACACAAAATGTGGGTCACTTCCTGTGGGCTCTCAAAGTGCCAGCAAGCCTTTGGCATAGGGCACGCTGCTAGCCCTTGCTCTTGTATTGATGCCCACAAGCAGCTATGACGCCAAGCCAGAGCGGTCACCGGCAAGTTTTACCTGCAATCGTCTGCGAGCATGGTGGCCGAAGACTACATGCTTTGGCCCCTTGTACACCTCTGCCCAGGGCTGCCCGGCATCCCTAGGCAGCTTGGGCAAGGCCTTCCACCCCTCACCCTCCCGATCAACATGCCTCAGCTGCACAGCACAGCACCTTTATCAGAAGGTCATGTAGCTGCTCTCCCCTGACAGCATGCTTGTTGACTGGAGCTGTTGACGCACACAGACAGAGACACAGCATGCAGAGCAGCACTCTCCACACAGCATACTTTCTACATAAGTAGTCTGAGGAAAGCCAATAAAAACAAAAGGAGCAACTGAGTGCAGCTGAGGACTCGGTAGTGCATGCTGGGAGAGGTCTGCAGCACAGACGCTCCAATTTGGGAGCAATCACGCACATTGAGCATGTCGATGAGTAGCTGCTGCTCCAGCGGCTTCTCAGGCACAATGCCGGCATGCGCCACCAGCACGCCATGGCTGGGGATGCTCAGGCTGAAGGGCATATCCCGAAAGTACGCCACGTCCTGAGCTGTAAAGTGCTGCAGGTACCCGCCAAACTTGGGCTGCACAGCAACAGTGAACCCTCTAAGCTTTTTCTGCTCTCACCAGTGACATGCTGCAGCACAATCGCTTCCAAATGTCCGCCCCTGTGTGGCATCACTGCCAACGCTTGCCACCTGCGAAGCTACTTGGAGATGCGCAAATGATATACTTCAGCAAAGTAAAGCCGTTTGCAGAGGGTAAACTCACATCAAGGGTCCCTGTGAGCTTCCAGGTCTGGTATCTCTCCAGCGCAACCTCGTCATGGTTGCCTCTGACTGTGATAGCACCCAATTCTTGCACCATCTTCACCACCTGAACAGTGACACATTGTCTAGGTCAACATCTATTAAATCGGTGTGCAGTCTCTCATGAGACAATGCATGTCACAAGAGCTGTGACAGGCATGAGCTAGTCGAATTGAGGCTGCTCAAGGGAAATGGAACAGAACAAGGCTCAACAGCAGGGTCTTGTCTTCTTGCCCCCAATCAGCAAGACTATATCCTGCTGTCAAGACCCGGTTCTTGCCATTTCTTCCTTGAGCACCCTTGACTCGCATCACTGGACTGACAATAAGATATGCGGGGCGTACAGGTTTGTGAGATGAAGTCAGCGGCCCAAGAGATGTCACCTGGTAATGGTGCAAGCCTTTGTTCACCAGATCGCCCACAAGCACCACCTGGTCAATGCCTTGCCTGTACTGGCACCTGCAGCCCTAGCGCATGTGAGTCTGTGATCTGCGGTGCGGCAACACCACGCTGCTGCAGGCCTTGGTTTCAGCGGAATGCATGAGTGCGCGCATTGAGCGCACGCCGCACAGAGCAAGGTCAAAAGAGCGTACTTGGCAAGCAAATCCTGCAGCTCGTCTGGGCATCCATGGACGTCCCCGATGATGATGACTCTGCCCTCCTGCAACCTATTTGAGGGCAGTGTTGCATGGATGACTGGGGGTAGGGGAAGCCCTGCTAGCAGGCTTCCACGATCAGGACAATAATGATACTGTCCGTCTGAATGGCAAAGGCTGCCCACTACACCCATCTCAGTCATAGGCAAGGTCAAAGGTATTTGGCAACTCAAGCTTTGACGTGTACACATCTGTACACGATCAGCGAGAACTGCCGCGCCCCTCGACCTCGTCTACTCCCAAGATATCTTGCTGGATCGTTGTGGGTGCTCACTACACCTCCAATGAAGGCCTGCAAGTGTCACGTGCTTACCAAGTGGAGTGGTGGGGGCTTCCTGAGGACTCGCCATACTCCGTCGATGTGCTTCAACTCTGCGTGTAACTGTGTTTCCCTGGCGTTTGTAGCTCGAACAGGGCTGCCTCAAGGCCAAATGCTGGCTTGGTGTAATTATAATTTGTAAGATGGTGATCAATGCCGATGCTCGATCTTACGCTACATAACCAATGCCGTGGCAACTTAGCGAATTGAAGTGCAATCAATCGATGTTTTGGCCTGAGGAAATGTTATAGAAGAGATCCAAGTATTGAGGGATGCATCCGGATGAACTCTTGGTGTCGGAAGAAACCGGACGACAACTTTGACTGATGGAGGCAAAACACCGACAGCTGCTAGCACAGCCGTCTGCATACATACATAGTGCTAAGTATTGTCCAGTGCTATAAGGCAAGTTCTGAAGGCGTTCCTGATGCTCTCGAGAGCCAGATGAAAGAAATTGCGTTAAGCCGCTCTTGAGCAAAGGCTGGCACATTAATGGACAGGACCATCGCGGAGCAGCGCCTGCAACAGGGGCTGCTGCCCAGCAACCCCCGGCACGTTAGGTATATTTTCATGCAGGGCAGATCACGAAGAAATGCACATCGTGTTTGTTCGTCTTGAAGTATCAACAGGACAGCCAATTCCAGTCCGGGTATCGATGACGCTGAGGCAGCGTAAAGCGTCTTAGTGTTTGCGTTGTGACCAGTATAAAGTCTGAGGGCGCTCCACACGTTGCCTGCAGGTATTTGGAATCCAGGAGTAGCTGCCCAGTGAGAGGAGCATGCTTGGGGGCATCTCAGAGATTGCGGAGCAATGGTGAGCCTTGGCTCCTCTTGCACACATTCACGAACACTAGTGGCATCTGTGTGGCGCTCATCTGGGTGCCTTGTCTGCGCAGGACGCAGCATCAGAGGGCCATGCAGGCATCTCTGCAGCTGCAGCATCGAGACGGCCCCTGGTCAGGTGAGAGTAATACTAGTCTTGAACACAGGCAGAAACCTTCCAGCCATGTCTAACGGACTCCCATTTAGCCACCTCGCCACTTGTCAGATGTAGTCATGCCTGCACCACTTGGAGCCTCCTTTTATGGTATGTGAATTCTTCATGCCAACACAGGAAGTGGCTACTCCCGGGGCGGCGGAGGAGGTCCTGACGCGCTCGGGGGAGGTGGTGCAGCTGTTCAGGCGGCCAGGCCTGTCGCAGTCTGCCACCAAGACCTTGCTGCGGAAGGTGCGCTGCTGCCAGCTCCACTCTCATCATTTGTCAGCACCATGCAACACCGGCATCTCTGCGTGGTTAAGGGCACCTTGAGCATAGCGACTGAGCGCCTGATCTTGCACAGCTTGCACGGAATGAACACATGGGTGCAAGGCTTTCATCATGGCATCTGTCATGCAGGTGCACCAGAAGGTGACTACAGATATAGAGCAGATAGAAACCGAGCTGGTAATCTCCTTTCACAAAACCTTGCATATCACCTTTCCCATGGTGTCTTGCATGTTGTTCATTGCCTTCGTTGCCGCAGAGTAAACACTGTTGCTGGGCGCTGTGCAGTGCTTCAATGTGGCATTGGAGCGGCCTCTATCGGAAGAGCAGGCAGCCACTCTCACATGGTGAGCAGCTGCATTAGAGCTGAGCCTGCATCCCATCTTGAGTAAGCTCTGAGTGAGCATCTGCAGAGCAAAATCATGTCATGCAAATGTGTGAAAGGTGACCTTGTGCAGGCTCTTGAGGGAGACATATGAGCCAGAGCAGCTCACTCCAGCTTCTACGCTGGAGGCAGAACCCCAGGGGAATGCTGTTGTAGAGGTGAGCCTCTAGTCCTCCATCCCGTGGCCAGCCTGTACAGGATGTAGTGAGGATAGACGGACGAAGCTGCTGGGATCAAGCCCAGGGTGCTGAGCAGAAAAGAACACAGTTCCCCAGGCAATCATGACATGCAGCACCTGCAGCATTTCCCAGCACCTCATGTGTATGAGCAGACCGCAGACCAAGGCTGCCTGTGAGCAGGACGGAAGGTATCAGCTGCATTGTGCAGGTGGGGCCCAGACTGAGTTTCCAGTCTGCGTGGTCCACCAATGCTGTGTCCATCTGCCGGTCCTGTGGGCTGGACGTCATTCCTCGGCTGGAAATCTCCAGGCGATTCCTTCTTCGGTCCAGCAAGCAGTTACCTGCCGACACTGTTGCCAAATTTGCTGCCATGGTATGAACCTACCGCATCTAGACCAGCCTTAGCATGCCACATCCCCATGAGAGCCATGGCTGATCTCTCCTGGAAGAAAGCATGTCAACCCTTGAGGGCAAGATGATTTTTGCCTCTATCAACGTATGCTTCAGTCAGCTATAATTGTCCAGTCATGCAAATGTGACCCTATGATGTGCAGGTGCATGACCGGATGACAGAGCAGGTCTATCTAGAGCCCTTGCAGTCCTTCACGTCCCCGGTCACACCCAGTCCCGTCTTCACAGTCCCGGTCCTAGAGCAGGGCCGCCGCGCCCTTGAAGACATCAACGAAGAGCTCGGCCTTGCCTTTGACGAGCAGGTGGGGCACCACTTAGTCACCTGGACCCAACTCATTGGCAGCCGAGATTGCAGGAGCATCGCATCTCATACGACAACATCATTGACACTGGCGCTGATAGGCGCGTTGCGATCTGTCATCGCAGCAAGACACAGGGCTTATGGAAACTGTGTCGGAATGACTCTGCTCCTGAGGGCAGGGCTGCTCTGATGCTGAGGCAGCTTTTCCGCAGTCAAGCTAATGCCTTGCATACACTGGAGCACCTTTCCTGACAGGCGTCGGCTGCTGTGCAGGACATTGTGTTCTATACCCGCATGTTCCAGGAAGAGATGAAGCGGGATCCCACCAACGTGGAGCTCTTTGACATGGCCCAGAGCAACAGCGAGCACAGGTCTGCTGCTCTCTGCTGAGCGCTGCTATGCCATGGCTGAGCAGAGCAATTCATCGATGGCATGCTAGCTGGTGCCCATGCCCTGCTACCTGGCTGCCTTCACCTGCTGCCCTCCAACACAGCCGATCATGGTTGGAACACGGGCAGACTGAAGTCATAACAGGCTTGGAACCCTGCTATTGCAGTCCAAGTTTCATGCGTGCGTGACTTTCTCCAGACTCACTCTTGCACTGCTCTTGAGATGTTTCCCTGTGCTCGTGCACAATCCAGCAGCTGACCGATCTGCTTGCGTTGTGCAGCCGGCATTGGTTCTTCGGCGCCCAGCTCATCCTGGACGGCAAGCCTGCGCCCGAGACGCTGATGCAGATTGTGAAGGCGACCCTGAAGGCCAACCCCAGAAACTCTGTCATCGGCTTCAAGGACAACTCCTCTGCAATCAGGTCTGTCCTCCCCAAGTGTTTGCTTGTGTGGGTCTTGAAACATGCAAGAAGGCAGCTCACAGTACAGGAGCAAGGACCATTGCACAGCACCTGTTGCCAGCCCACATTGGGCCCTGAGCCGGTCTCATTCTCCAGCGTAGCTCTGCAGTAGGCTTTGCAGACCAAAGCCTGCGTGACGGCCTTGTGCTTCTAGAGGTGCTTCTAGAGGTGCGTAGCTCTGCAGTAGTCTTTGCAGACCGAGATCAGAGGCAGCTGGCTGTACTTATGCCCACGCTGTGCCTGAGTTGGCCTACCCTGAGAGTCCTTGTACGCATTGGCATTCAGAAATCAATGTCGCACCTTGGAAAGGACTCTCAAGTGTCTGAATATGCTGCAGAGGGACGAACGTGGAGCCTGTCTTGCCTCTGAACTGTGGGTCGCCCTCTGCTCTGGCGCCGCAGCCGCGCGACTGGGATTTGCTGCTGACTGCTGAGACGCACAATTTCCCCTGCGCTGTGGCCCCCTACCCAGGTGGGCACTACCTCCCACCTTCTGCTGCCTGGTGACTCCCATGCTTTAGCCTCTTGTTTACATTGCCCATGACGAGTACACTCCTCATTTTACATGGATTGTTGAGGAAAACAAGCACTCATGTGCGTAGGCATTTGTGGTGCACTGCTCTGTGAGAGCTTTTGACAAGCGCAAGTCTGAGCATGAGCAGGCTGGCACGTCCTCCATGCACCGCAGAGTTCACAGGGGAGTTCTGCTTTGTCTGGCCAACACATGTGACTTTCAGGCCATGATGCCTGGAGTTGGACCCTGCGCTCATCCTGCAGCAACTGAAGATCCTTGCAATGCAGGTGCTGAGACCGGGGCAGGAGGTCGAATGAGGGATACACATGCCACAGGCATTGGCTCCATCATGGGAGCAGGCACAGCCGGGTACTGCGTGGGCAACCTGCAGCTGGATGGCATGCCTCTGCCCGGAGAGGACGCTTCCTTCCCCTACCCCGAAAGCCTGGCTTCACCCTTACAGGTAGGTGGCAGCGCTTGCTTCCCTTGCCATCCACCTTGAGTTCTTGTCACTGAGCAGCATTATGCGGGAGCTGCTTGTTGACACAGATAGGAGTACTATCGGCAATCCCAGGGCTCAGGATCTACCTCTGAGAGCTCTCATTGCCGTCAGAGACAATCAGGGCGGGCGCTGCTATACTACATGCTGTGTGTGGATTAATGAAATGACTGAATGTTTGTGGGGCTTGCAGATACTGATAGATGCCTCCAATGGGGCCTCAGACTATGGCAACAAGTTCGGGGAGCCGCTGATTGCTGGCTACACGCGCACCTTTGGCCTGAGGATGCCCTCCGGCGAGCGCCGGGAGTGGATCAAGCCCATTATGTTCAGGCAAGCTCCCCCAGCAAGCTGCATAGGTAACTGCGAAGCTGACACTCTGAAGCTTGTGAAGAAAATCGAGCTCCTCAATGGTCAGATGGTGCAAAGTATTGGGTGGTAGCACTATTGTGCCAAGAGTCCCTTGTTTGCTGAGGCATGTGGTCGGCTTCCATGGCTGGCCTTCCTGATGTGGGGTATGCAAGTCAGAGTATGGGCGACAGAATCCAGATCCCATTCTGAAGTCTGAAAAGACTGGTGTACCTCTGTTGCAGTGGCGGCCTGGGCCAGATAGACCACAGCCACCTGCACAAGAAGGATCCGGACATTGGCATGCTCATTGTCAAGATTGGCGGCCCAGCCTACAGGATTGGCATGGGCGGCGGCGCGGCTTCCAGCGTTCCCTCCGGCTCCTCCAGGGGCGACCTGGACTTCAACGCTGTCCAGGTACAGAGTCTCTTCTGTAGCAACGGCAGAACGCATATGTATCTCTGTATAGCATTTCCATGCAGGCCATGAACAGGCTGGTCCTGAGGACGGGAACTACCAGGCCTGGCTGAGCACCTCATGGCGGTGCCTGGTAGATGAAGTCCTCGGCGAAAGTCGGCGGTGGCAGAGCATGGGTGCAGCTTTGCAGTGCTGTCCAGATTCAGAGTCTGATTATCACCCTCAGAAGCAGCATGCTGCAAGTTCCTGTATATCGGAATGGCTGGCCATTGACAGACCATTGTAGACACATCTCAGTGACATCAGGCGAAGCACCTCATGGCAGGCGATGCACCCTTTTTGGTAAATGCTCCCTGAGGGGCTTGTGATTAGGCGCAGAAAGTCCTGAGACTCAGGGCCAATATGTGCACATGAGCCGCAGCAAAGCTGGCCCAAGCCGAGTTTTGAGACTTTGTGAGCTTTGTCACAGGCCTCTCAAGAGCTTGTCCTTTCTTCGGCTTGCTTTATGTAGAAACATGGTGCATGCGCATGCAGAGAGGGGACGCGGAGATGGCGCAGAAGCTGTGGAGGGTGGTGCGCGCATGTGTCGAGCTCGGGCCCAGGAACCCCATCCAGCAGATCCATGACCAGGGCGCAGGAGGCAACTGCAATGTGGTGTGTCCCTGCTCCAGCTGCACTGAGGGTGCATGTTGTACAAGTCTTGCACATGTGCCTCGTGCACCTGATGGCATGTCTCTACATCGCACCTGCCGGAAATGCCGCGCCTGAGCTAGCATCTGGAATCGCATGCCTTGTTTGTTCCTGGACTTGTGTCATGGCATTTCACGGTCGTGTTCTTGCTGTGCGCTCCTGTATGGAGGTGATGACCCCAGCCAGTGCCGCATGAACATTCCAGTAAGCTGGAAGTCCCACTTGCTGTACCATGAGATGAAGGCAGTAGGGCACTATTTTGGTCTGGTTTCTGCGGCAGGTCAAGGAGATCATCTATCCTCTGGGAGCCACCATAGACATCCGGCAGGTGGCGCTGGGCGACCAGACCATGAGCGTGCTGGAGATCTGGGGCGCCGAGTATCAGGAGAACGACTGCCTGCTCATCAAGCCCGACGACCGGCCCCTGCTGGAGGCCATTGCTGCCCGGGAGCGCTGCATCATGCAGGTCTGCAGCTTTTGAGTGCTATACAATGGTCCGTCGCAGTATGGACAAATTGCATGACCTATGAGACCCTGTGAAGCCATTGCTCCTCAAGACTGCTGCATCATGTAGTTTCGGCTGTCAAAGATCTCTCTGGACTGGCTTCTGTCTGCTGGGCAGGCCACGATATGATGTGGAAAGCCTGGCATGGCAGGCTTACCATTGCAGCATGATGCGCCAGCTTCAAACTGTTTGCTCACCTGCACAGGTCATTGGGAGCATCAGCGGCAGCGGGCGCATCACCCTGGTGGACAACAAGGCGCAGGCAGGAGAGCCCACCCCCGTCGACTTGGACCTGGAAAAGGTGCAAGAGCTTTATCCAGCCGCCCTGCTCCTGTGTACGCTTGCACTTCCAGCACTTGCTACCTCGAATGTGCAGGTGCTGCAGTGGCTCAGAAGGGGCTCTCCCAACTCCTGTGTTGCCAGATGCACCATGTGGGACCCAGGCTGCCAGCCATTGCCTCGAGAGGGTGACGCCCTCTTAGCAGAGGCTCAGGTGCTCTTCTGATGCTGCCGTATTGCGACATGAACAGGTGTTGGGAGACATGCCGCAAAAGACCTTCGAGTTCACCCGACGCACAGAAGCAACCGCCGCCTTGGACCTCTCACAGGCCGGCAGCCCTCAGGAGGCTCTGGACAAGGTAGGTTTTTCCCAGCTGTACTGTGGCACGCATAAACTCAGTCACTGCTGCCCTCTCTTAGGCTTACATGTGTTGAATTGCGGCTGCAGATTAGCTGTACTCAGCGCGGAGGCAGCCTTGCCAGATCTCATGACTGTAAAGTTAGAAGTGGTATTGCAGGTGCTGCGGCTGCCAGCTGTCTGCTCAAAGCGCTTCCTGACCACCAAGGTGGACAGATGCGTCACAGGTGTCACCCTCTCCTGAAATTGTTGGCGTCAGCGTCATTGTCTTCTAGTCTTACTTCTGGCGGTTTTGCCTACTATGCTGAGGCCTGTCATAGCACGTACGGTTTTACAGCTTCTACATAGGTGCCGCAGTTGCTGCACGTGTTGCAATCAGGTAGAGCCTGAATACATGCAAAACAGTGGAGCAGTGCTCGGCAAATTTGCCTTATGGTCTTACCCCTTGGCTTATTAAAGCTGCGTTTCTGTGGTCAGCGCGCAGTGCATGGCAATTGACAGAAACTGACAAAGTGATCCACTCCAGGGCTCGTGGCGCAGCAGCAATGCTGTGGGCCGCTGCAGCTGCCAGTGGCGGACGTGGCCGTGATGGCCCAGACGCACACCGGGCTGACTGGAGCAGCAACCTCCATCGGCGAGCAGCCCCTCAAGGGTCTCGTGAACCCTGCGGCCATGGCCCGCATCGCCCTGGGAGAGGCTCTGACCAACCTCATGTTTGCGGCCGGCACGGACATCGCAGACATCAAGGCCTCCGTCAACTGGATGTACGGCCCCTGTCCTCACCTTGGCATCTCATTCAACTCCGACACGTCATATCATTTGCGCTTCACGCACACTGGGCTGTGCTTGTGGACAGTGATGCCGCCGGGTGTTGCTACTGCTGTATGCACTGCCTAGACAGACAAGGTGGACGCATGCTGCTTCTGCAGCCTGGTCAGTGGCAAATTTATTTAAGCTTCTTAGAGCCCGAGGAGCAGCCTGAGTGGTTGCTAAAGCTGCCATATCGTCATGCAGGGCAGGTGGCAGAATGAGAGCTAGAGGGGGCTGCCTGTCACGCTTAGAAATGGCGCCAAGGTATGCCCTTAAAAGATTGATGCCATTTGCGCAGGTATGCTGCAAAGATGGAGCATGAGGGAGCCGCAATGTACGATGCTGCGGTGGCGCTGCGGGGTGCTATGATCGAGCTCGGCCTCGCATGCGACGGCGGCAAGGACTCCCTCTCCATGGCAGCCTCCGCAGGCGGCGAGGTGAGCTTGCACCTGACTGCTCTGCCATGCTCTTCAGTGTATCTGCTGGGCATGCCACCGTCAGCAATTGGAGGGAGAAGTCTCAGCGTGGTGCCCAAGACTCGTGCAGGGGCAGCACTGCAATGCACCTATAAGGGACAGCAATGTGGCACATACTGATGCTGCAATGATATCTCCTGAATTGCCCTGGCCAGTGTATGAGCTATTGAGCTTTGTGGCAAATGTCAGCTTCAGAGATCTGCGCAGGGCCCTGTTAGCAGTATGAATGGACTCCGGAGTACTTTGCAAGGATCAAGGACTCTCTTCATTAAAGAGCTCTGTTTCCTACACTTGTAGCAGAGTCAGAGTATGTCGTTGCTGCACAGGTGGTGAAGGCTCCTGGAAACTTGGTCATCAGCGCGTATGTGACCTGCCCGGACATCACTCTGACGGTCACGCCGGACCTGAAGCTGCCGGGCAGCGGGAAGCTGCTGTGGGTGGATCTGGGCCAGGGCAGGCGCCGCTTGGGCGGCTCAGCTCTTGCCCATGCTTACAGCCAGGCAAGCACTTCGCAGGGGATGGTGCCATTGCTCAGGGCCTTGAGTCTTTATTCCAGCCACTTGGCCGTCCAGAGACTTTGCCTGATTACTGCCCTGCATCTGATTGGCCCCACCTCAACATTCATGCAGGAATATCTCCGGCTCGTTTTACATACATGCGCCCTTCTGTCGGACACGTGCAAGAGCGTGATGCACACAAAATCGGCTGAAAGGTCACATGGTTTAGGTGATTATTGGAGCGCGTGTGCTGTCTAGGTGGGCGATGAGGTGCCTGATGTGGCATCCTCAGCCCTGAAGGGCGCCTGGGAAGCCACGCAGCAGCTGCTGCGCCAGCGCAAGATCAGCGCGGGGCATGACATCAGCGACGGCGGCATCGTGACCGCGCTCCTGGAGATGTCCTTCTCGGGCAACACAGGCATCTCGGTACGTCCCTGCGGATACAGCCTAAGATTTTGCTCCCTGGTTGCCAAGGGAGGTCCGTGTGCCTACTGACGATGTACTGTTGGCGGGCATGAGCATGCGTTGCAAAAGAGCCCTGGCTACAAGTGTCTGCAGAGGCAAATATGGTGTCGTGGGCATGATACTGTACTGCTGGCATTCCATGTGAGCTATGTCTGCATGGCACCGTTTACACCTGCTTTGAACATTCCCTGCTGTTGCTGCAGGTGGATATTCCTGGAGACTCTAGCTCTGCCCATGGCGCATTCCCAGCGCTGTTTGCAGAGGAGCTGGGCCTGGTGCTGGAGGTGGATCCAGAGAGTGAAGCAGAGGTCCGCTCAGCGTATGAGGCGCAAGGCCTCTCAGCTGTTGCCATTGGCTCCACGTCTGCAGACAAGGCGGTCAGCATCTCTGTTGGAGGAGAGCCCACCATCCAAGGTAAGGCACCAAAGCTGTCCTGTGATCCCCGCATGTCCCATGCACCCGGGTCAAGTCTCACCGCAGTAGGCAGAGCACAACCTCAGCCTGTAGCTTACACATGGTGCCAATCCCTGTGGAGCTCCTGTACAACTTTCGTGGCAACAGTATCTTGGTCACCACCATTGCCTGAATAGCGTACAATAAGTGTTGAGCAGGAAGGTCGGGTCGGATGAACCTTGCTGTCCCATGGATTGCACTTTAGAAGCCAACGTCATGTGTACAGCAGCTCTAGTAGGTGCACAGGGCTGCGAGGCATCTCGGAGGCACAGCGTGCCCTATGCGTGTTTTGATATGACTGAGAGAGTGTCGCATCTGTAAAGGACAGATCGGTGTATGACAGCATCTTGTATCTCCTAGTGATTGACCCAATTTGGGGCATGTGCAGGGGAGGTGGGGCAGCTGCGGGATGTGTGGGAGGCCACAGCCTTCCGGCTGGAGCGGGAGCAGAGTGCAGAGGAGACTGTAGAGCAGGAACAGAGAGGGCTGGCCGGCAGGGAAGCGCCCCTGTGGCACCTGCCCTACACGCCCACCTGGACGCCTGATGAGGCTCTCAGCGCCTCGGACAAGCCCAGAGTGGCCATCTTGCGGTGAGGCTTCAGTGGTTCAGTCTCGGTGTATTATCGCAGTATGGCACTTCAGAGCCATGGTACACTGGCAGTATGCTGTTCAAATATCATTCAGATGGCCAGAGAGAGTGTCAGAGATTGCCTGCAGCTGTCCGGCCGGTCTATCACCAAAAGCAGTTGGCCCAGACCGGCTGGACAGCTGGTGCCCTGGAGTGAGAAGGGAGCCAGCAGGACATAGCTCCCCGATGAAGTGTTCCTCTATAGCAGTCCTGGGGCCCCGAAGTGTCATGATTTGGCGTTAGCTGTGCTTAAACCGTTCTCAGTCTCACAGCTAGCTGCTGCCATCTTGTTACACTCTGTGCTGCCCTCTTCCCGCACCGTGGCCAAAAGCGTTGGCACGGCTGAAGGTGCAAGGATGAGGGCGGCAGGGAAGACAGCGAGATAGCAGTAGACAGCGTGCAGCCTGAGTAAGGGCCATGAGCAGCCTCGAAACAATGGCCACGGTACAGGAGGAGGGCAGCAACGGAGACAGATGGCTGCAGCATTGCTTTCAGAGGCTTAGAGCTCTGGGACATCCTGATGTGCAATCTGCTTTTGGGCTTCCTGCTAGACGGCTTCAGGGACACATTCAGTAGCAATCTCATCCTCCTCTTCTTGGTGCAGGGAAGAGGGCAGCAACGGGGACAGGGAAATGTCCGCAGCAGTGTATGCAGCCGGCCTTGAACCCTGGGACATCACGATGAGTGATCTGCTGATGGGGCGCGCCACGCTGGACAGCTTCACGGGGATCGTCTTTGTGGGCGGCTTCAGCTATGCGGATGTGCTCGACAGCGCCAAGGGCTGGGCGGGGACCATCCGGCGCAACGCGCAGCTCTGGCAGCAGTTCCAGGCCTTCTACAGCAGGTGCGGCCTCAGAAATATGCCATGGAACAGCAGTGTTTCAGGGTGCGCATGCATCCACAGCAGGTTGAATCGCATGCAAGAACAGCCAATCTGGCAGCAGTAGCAAGCCTTCAACAGGACGTGGCCACTTTACTGTACTGTAGACATAGCCATGATATGATGGACTCCTTCAAGCCTGATGCTTTGGCGCGCTACGCACCAGCCCTGAAAGGCCTGAAAGCGCTGCCAAAACTGGGCATTGCAGAGATCCACATGTTATGGCTACATGATGATAAGCAAATTGACTTGTGAACCAGACACATCGGATGAGCGATCCCCCCTATGAGCTGATGATGATGACGACAATCCACCTGGCCATGTTCACGAGGGAACGTGCGCTCCGCAAGTCTCTGCAGGGCGGGCCACACAGCAGTGGCTCTAACAACTCCTGCATAAGCCAGCAAGCAGTCCGACCATCTCTGCTACCATACCTTTCGAGGCGATATCTTATGGAGTTTCTGTTCTTGCTTGCAGGACGGACACATTCAGCCTGGGTGTGTGCAACGGGTGCCAGCTCATGGCGCTCCTGGGGTGGATCCCAGGGGGGGCCCTGCAGGACGTGGAGCAGCCGCGTTTCGTGCACAACACCTCGGGGCGCTTTGAATGCCGCTGGGCTACTGTTGAGATCAGACCCTCTCCCAGCGTCCTGCTGAAGGTGAGCTGAACCCCTGTATGGTCTCTGTTAGCCTGTCAGTGTACTGGCGTTAGACACATCTAAATACATTGCGTGTCAGCAAGGTCAGGACCTGATCATGATCCCCATGTTATGAGCATAAGGGAGCTTCAGACTTCCGCATGCTGCAGTCTCTGAGATGACATAACAGATGTTGTTCTGAGGGGCAAGTGCGTGCTGCAGGGCATGGACGGTGCCAAGATAGGCATCTGGTGTGCTCATGGAGAGGGCAGAGCAAAGTTTCCGTCCTCACAAGTGTACGAGGATGTGCTGGCGCAGGACCTTGCTCCTGTCAGGTACGTGACATGCATGCTCTGTCCTTCAGGTTAACTTTGTGCAGCATCAATGAGCTGTCAAGCTACCCCATCTCGCATTGCAAGATCGGGGAGTGGTCAGCAAAGTATTGCATAGCCAGGCTCAACTCACTATCAGGACATGCAGCACACACTGCAGCACTTTGTAAATTGCCGTAATCATGCATGCTGCAGCTCATATCACAGGGTGCACGCATGCTCATGTTCATGCCTATGGCGCTAGCGCCATCCTCCTGTAAGAGTCACTTCAGCAGTGCCGTCTCGACTTGTGCAGATACACAGACGCCCTTGGCGAGGCCACGGAGGCGTACCCCTTCAACCCGAACGGCTCGCCAGACGGGATTGCGGCGCTGACGTCCGCAAACGGCCGCCACCTGGCGATCATGCCGCACCCCGAGCGCTGCTTCATGACATGGCAGAATCCCTGGTGCGTTCCAGATCTGACATGTCCTGTAACGATGTGCCAGGGCTTGCAGAGGTCAGGACTCATGTCAAGAAACATTTGTACAGCAAGACAAAAAAAGCTGTGTAAAAGACAAGTGGCAACTGGGCTCTCGTAAAGGAGGAGGATTCACACCAATGTGTACCTGGATCTGCCAGTTGCACATCAACTTCGCAAGGCAGTGGTTGTATCTTCATAGAGGCAGAAAGCAAGGTCTTGCAACAAAATGTGCAGGTACCCAAAGGACATTGGACTGACACCGGACGGCCCCAGTCCCTGGCTGAAGCTGTTCCAGAACGCGAGGGAATGGTGCTGTAGCGTCAGCAAGTGAGTAGGGTTCTCTTGCGGCATTTTGACACAACAGACAGTGTGATGAAAGCGCAGCTGTGTCACCCTCTGTAAGACCAGTCAGTTGTCAAACTTACATGCCCTTGGTAGTATGTGCAACGTTGCACGCCCTAATAAGCCAGGCTGATCACACCATGCTAGGGAATAGACTTATAGGCACCTGTATAACTCGACAGTCTTATGGCAGCGATGTGGTGCATCTGTATCTGGCTGTAGATTGTGCTGGCTGCGTAACAATTTGCTTTCAAGGCATGATTCAGTACTCCCAGCCCATGGATTCACAGCTCACATAAGCTTCATACGCTTCACGAAGCGATATCCCTCCCCGTCAAATTGCTTGCATATGGCTCATATAGTCCAGATGCAGTTCGGTTCATGGCACGTCGGTGCCTTGTGAGATGTGGGATCCCTTGAGATGACACTCCTGCTATGGCCCCTCAACACCGGCCTGCTCAAAATTGTCTGCCACAGCAAGCATGTTCAGTGGCACCTTCCCATCTGAAAGCCTCAGTCCAAGTTATATACCCATCTCCTCCTCCTTATTTCAAGCTCTGAATGGAGCCACGCTTCTGCCAAGAGTATGGCTCCCTGTGCACCTGAAGTGCCTGCTGCTGTTCAGTGTTGTCTCAGTGCTGTTGGCATAGACACCAGCTGACGTCCTCACCTCGCAGCATCCGACTGCGCAAGATGGCATCTGTATGGGCTGTCCGCCTGTTTGGGGTGATGCTGTAAGTGCAAAACATTAGAGTCTGTTCTGTCTTGATGCGGCCCCGCGTCTGTGGGATGCAGCAATGCACAGCAAGACACAGCAGTAGGAGCTGGCCTGCTGCATCCCAAAGAGGCGAGGCCATCTGGAAAAGAATGCTGTTGCCTGGGTGGGTGTGCTGAAGGTGCTGGCCCGAGTGCGAAGGCCTCGGGCCGCAGAAATGCCTGTACGGGATGAAGGCTGGATTGCTGTAGAAGGCTGGAGAACTGTCTGTCTGCTGCAGCTGCGCTGTCCACTGGTGTGACAACACTGGAAGAGGATTCCCTCTCTGATCCACTGTACTGACAATTTATGGAGACGTACTGTCTCCCCACTCTGTATAGACTCTGTAAGAGCTGTGCACATCAGTGTATCTATAGGTGTGTCTGCTGTACGAGGACTGATTACCTCTGGCATTAACTGGAACTGGGCACGCATGCAGCCAGCATAGGCTACTGCAGCCACCGTCAGCTGGAAGACATTCCCCTAATGACATTGATGGCAGCTGTATAAGCGGCAGACTGACAGAGCTGATCAGCTGTATAGTTCTGCAAGAAATCCCCACGCCCGGCGGGCCATGGAAAGAATGCTTTGGGGATAAATGAATGCTGTGACGCTATACTGCTTTTACAAGAACCGGCCCTTGCGGCCGCCAGATGCATGCAGCACGGCCTTGACAGAGGCAGTCTGCTGAAGCAGGCCATGGCCGGTTGCGTGCAGAGGGAACGCCGTCTGCTCATCGTTCTCAATCAGCAGACGCTTGTGCTCCTACAACAGCAAGTTCAGATGCTCAGTGTAGTTTAGGATTGAGGGTTTGTCTCCCTCTCTCACAGGCTCACACACCAGAGGTGTGAGGCATCGACTTAGAGCAGGCAGGCAGGGCATTCCTCACATCAATGCACCTATGTGCAGGCCATGTGCCAGCATGTGCCAGATACTAAAGCTGTCAGACCATGGGCGTCTGGACAATGTGACAAGTGCTTTCACGACTGACCTTTCCAAACACGGTGGTAGCAGTCTCCTGGAAGTAGCTGGCCAGGGCGTAGTCAGCCTCAGCGCCCTTGCCGTGGAACACATAGTCATCGGCCAGGTAGTACTTGCTCTCAGGGTTGCTGAGGGCCTCCTCTCCAGCCAGCAGGCGGTTGTAGGTCTCTCCAATGATTCCCTGCGTGGCAGAATCGTGCTTGAGTCCCGGCTCCAGTGCACGCTTCTAGCGGATTGCTGCATGGTCCAGGCTACAGCACTTGCTGCAGCGCTGGCAATGGTACTTTCCCAGCAACTTCCACCAGCCCTGGAAGCACTATGGACCATCTACTCAGACTGCGCACTGTGACGCAGCTGAGGACTTGTGGAAAGGCTGGGCTGCATGGCAATGTGGGCTCCAGGGACTAAGAGGGGGGACCCTCACCTCCATCTGGTTGCCGGCAGGGGGGCCCAGGAGGGCCATGTCAAAGTTGAGGTAGGCGGGCTGCTCAACGCCGCCGTTGTCAACGGTACCAGCTGGCGCCAGCCAGATGGTGATCTGCAGCAGGTCTGCGCGCACACAGGACATCCATTAATCTACAACGCTGCGGCTTGCAGCATTGCCCCATGACATGGTGGCTGCCCCAACACCGGAGATGTGGTTTGTCATGCACACGGAGCCCTGATATGGTGCGTTGTTAGGGCGGCAGGCAGCCTTTTCACTAGGGGCTGCAAGGGGAGCCTAGCTCGTGGCTGGGACGTTCTCACGGAAGGATGCCATGATAATGTCGAGAGGGTGAGCTCACTGGTGGTGATCTCGACGGCGCTGCCGAGGCCCTCGCGGTGCAGCTGCCACAGCATCATCAGCTCGCCGCCCTCCACAAAGGGGATCATCTCTAGCTCAGTCTCGCCGCGGGTCATCTCGAGGCGCACTCCATTCATGACCACTGCAGATGTCGCAAAACAGGAGTCAGCACTGTCGTCTGGCTTTCAAAGCGCTGATGTGCTCAACAGAAATCCTGAAGAACAGTCAGTGCGCTATGCTTTGACAGGGCTCGGGGCGGGCACGGGTGCTGCTCAGGCATGATATGACGCCGCTGTTGCGCTGGAATAACGCTCTCTGCCTTGAGTCATGCACACATGCAATCCCTTTGGCAGCCCTGAACACAAGGTGGAGTTCTGCATTGGTATCGTTCCGCATTAATACCATCGAAAGGCAGGGCTCTGCTGAGGGAACCGGTGGCTCACCCGCAATCTTGTCGTCCTGGGTGATCTCGACGGTGATCTGGTGATCGCGGTACTGGAAGCCGAAGCCCTCCATATAGGTTCCGTTGTGGTCCCACATCACTCCCACCTTCAGCTTGGTGGACAGCTGCACACAACCATGCTGAGTCAGCACTGGAGTCCGCCCGTGAGAGCATATAGCAGACATCAAGCAGCAAACATGCTGCTGCAAGCATGCAGCATGGTGCACCCCAAAGCCTGGCCTCTTCTGTATTGGGCTTGGCATGTGTCATCCAGTGTTGCAAGAGTAGGAGGCAGGCAGGCAACGAGTCAGATGCAGCACCTTGTGGACCTTCTCGGAGATGAGGCTGTAGGTGTTGCCGGGCTGGCCGATGAACTCGAAGGAGCGGCCTCCGAAGCCGGTCATGATGGGGTCGCCCTTGCCGCCAGCATTACCTGCGCCGTCATCATCTTCTCTCGGCATGAAGCTCAGGTGTCAAGATACCCTGGCCTTACGCCAAGCCTGCCAAGCAAGCATCTGCCTTGTTCGACATGGTTGCTCGGCACAAGTCCACATGGGCAAGGAGATGTATGCAGATGGGCTGAATCCTGGGCATACCATTGCCATTGCCGTTGCCATTCCCATGGCCGATGTTGCCGTTTCCATTGTTGCTGCCGTTTCCGCTTCCTGCGCGTACAGAGGTTGATCCTTAGCATCAACTACACATGCAAGATATTGCAGTTCAGGAGAGCTGTTGCGCATGAAGGAGAGCCGTCACTCCTGGAGATGCTATCACTTGGAATGCGCTTGCTGAAGATATCATCACTGACCAGAGAGCCTGAGCTTGGAACGGCAGGACAAAGCAAAGGATGGCATGGCAAATCCTCCAGGGCAACAGACCCACAAGGATTGGCTCTTACCAATATTGTTGTTTCCATTGCCGTTTCCATTCCCGGACCCAAAGTTGTTGTTTCCATTCTGATTTCCATTACCAGATCCAAAGTTGTTGTTCCCGTTCCTGTTACCATTGCCATTGCCCCTGCACAAGACGGTGAAGGTCAGGCTCCTGCTTGTGACAAGCCTGCATGGGTGCCTTACGCATCGACAAAAGTCAGGAGGGCATATAAACCCTGAAGTGCACCATGGCTTCTGTCTACAATGCTGGCCACCAAGTTGCCTTAGGCATTGATGCGGATGAGGTGAATACTGTGCACTGTCAAGAAGTTCTGATGCTTGACGCTCACGTGTTTTGGTTTCCGTTGACGTTGCCATTGTTACTTCCCCTGCACAAGCATAAGCGCAATGTCGGTAGGTGAATTTCCAGCCCTCGAAGTCACCCTTGCAATGGCTGGCTTGCCAATGCGGGATATTAGATTCTGCACAGTGCTAACCAGCAGCACCAGATCAGGTTATATCACCGCTGGGCTCACACAAAAGTACTGACTCTAGGGTTCATAGTACCCACAAGTGCATTCATAAGGGGGGAGGGTCGCTCTCATCTCTCGCATCAATACCCATAACAACCTTTTGAGGTCTATGAGGGAAGGCACAGCAGGCAGGAGACCCACGTGTTCTGGTTACCATTGTTGTTGCCGGAACCTGATCCGAGATTGTAGTTTCCGTTGGTGCCGCCATTGTTTGCACCTGCGCACCAGCATGATGGATCAGTTAGATGGTCACCTTTGCAAGAGGCGGCTCGATCTGGGACCACAGCCAGCACAACTTGTCATGCGGTCGAGCCCAAACGCGCGAGCGCTCGGTGTCGAAAGGAGTTTCAGAGCGCTGCCAAATCGATAGACATAGCGCTTATGTTAGGCAACACAACGGTCCTGAAGGACTCCGCAAATTCGCATGTTGGGCTGCGCCAGGGCTGGCAATGCATGCAGGCGGCAGCACCCCTACGGAAGTCCACAGATTGCCCGAAGCAGAGCGGCGACTGCATTCCGAGGGTCATAGGCTTACCGACGTTGTTGTTGCCGGAGTTTCCTCCGTTGTTGATCCCTTGCGAGGCAGCGAATGCCACCAGCGCCACCAGGTAGGCGAGGAGCAGAAAGCTGTGCACCTTCATCGTGAAGACCGTTATAGTCGACCTGGTGCTCGGTACAGCTGCCTGATCAATCTGGTGGCGGTATTGGTATGGCAGCGGAGGTTGTAGGGCGACCGATGCCTGGTGAGTGAGGGTATGGTCTGATGATCAATCGGTCGTTAGCCATCGGGTTTGATCCGTTCGTCACGATCAGGCGCGTCATAATCCAGTGCGTCATGGATCACGTTGATTCCGGCTGCGATCAGCTGGATCCCTCGATGATTGACCTGATGATTACTGCTCCTCTTTCGGAACCATTGAAGCCTTGTCGCTGCCTAAATATAGGAAAGGTAGACCAATCTTTCTCTTGCAACGTCGGTATGTATGCTATATACATCTCAAACCTCTCCGGACATAGAGCCCCGCTGCGCTCCCTACACACCGGCATGCTTCCTGGGTGTTCAGACCTTGTGGAGCAAAAATAAGGAACGCCTCAGTACTCCGCGCTCTACATATGAATCCGGCATCGACAGACCACCTGTCGTCAAGCGGAATTGTATTTGAAGGGCTACGTTGGGACCCATGGACATGGCAAGTGGTCTTTGAAGCGAGACCAGAGTCTAAGAAAGCAGGCAACCCACATCATGTTGGCATCATGTTGGCGCGCAGCAGATAGTGCCACATAGTGCTGCTACGACTCTCAGCCTGAGAGGCATATATCAGTATTATTTTTTCTTTACCGAGCTTTTAATGGGGATAACAATCTATGTCTTGAGGTCCAACACTTGGAAACAGCTATTGTCTAGATGTGTCCAAAATGGGCCCTATCGCACTGCTTACCAACAGAATTTGGTGCTGTGCCTGTCTAGTCGACTCACTCAATGTACACCTCAGTTAAACAAGTCTTGCCTGACATTGCAGCGCAAGCCCAGCCCTGGGCATGTCCAGAAATGATGGGTCTTACTAGAAAGATTTGGCGAAGGGCTCAAAGGAGCCAGCTCAGCCCCTAATCTTGCGCAAGTATGTGCTGACACAGTATGAGGACTAGCCCTACTGCAGCTCTGTAGGCTAGGCAGCAATGCTTGCAGCTAACTCGACCAGTGTGCGTAGCGACAAGTCACCTCTACCATCATACTGGATCCGTACTGAAATGACTTGAGGCATCCCCTCCAAGAGTCAGGCTCTGTTATAACCATACAGGCTTTGTCTGAAGTGCTGCCTGACACAGACCTCTTTGCCAGAAGCTGATGAAGGCCTTAAAATCTACTTTAACTTTCCCAGAATGCGCCCAGCACATCCGCGCACACTTGCACTATCTCAAGGACATTGATTGCTGTGCAAGCTGTCTGCAACACCGGGCCAGAAGTGGCTCTGTCTGTAAATCAGACAGTGTCTTTATTACCACCATATTACCAGAAGTCAGAATTGCTGTACAGTATGTCTGAGAGCTGCAATGCGCGTACCCATTGCAGGAACACAGGTGCAGAGCTCTCCCTTGCATGCACGCTGGCCGTGAGGGCTTTCCGATGCGTAAGGACAGAGCATCTTAATCTGGTGGGGCTGCAATGACACCAACGCAGTGCTTTGCAAAATTGCGAGACATGCAACGTCTCCCTGTCAGTTCCCCATCAAATTGAAACTTATGTTAGTCCACAGCTTGGAGCAAAGATTGTGAAGGCATCTGCAAGTTTTGGGCATGCTCAATCCTGCCCTGATGAAGGACCAGCAAAGCATGCCAGAGGGTTGAAAAGTAAACACTGATCTTCACTGAGAATTTGAGATTCCCACATGATGGTCGAAATGATCCGACCCTGCTGAGCATAGCTGGACTTCCCATGCTTTAGCAGCACTCTCTGTGCCTGGACAACAGGCATGACTGGCCTTTGAAGGCGCTGCGATCTAAGACCGCTGGCATCACAGATGTGTATGTACGAACTTGGGAGTGACTGCGCCTGCGAGGCGCACGAAATTGATGCGATGGTGATCCCAGGATCGCTCCCCGCGGTCCTGGAAAACCGCCAGAACCACACAGAGCGCCCGGTCTGGCTGCAGCAACTGCTGCAGTGACAGCAAGTGCGCTCGCGCTCGTGACGCTGCTGCGCTCACAGGAAGCGCCCCTTGCGCCCGCCGTTGGCGTGCAGCGTGACGGGCTTGGAGGCCACTGAGAGGCCGGCTGCGCGGCCGAGCGCGCGCAGGGGGAACTGCAGGATGATGCGCGCCTCCTCCTCGATCAGCACCCGCTTGTGCTCCTGCTGCAGCAACCAAGCACCGCGTTCAAATCTCGCACTCCTAGCTGTACACACTTTTCAGTGCAGTGCAGGTGCAAGGGCCCCTGGGTGCAAGCATGCATCACCATGCATATGTGGAAGCGTCGTTATATGGCATGGCACCCATATCTCTGCGTGACAGTTACATGCAGGCGCATAGCCAGCATGGCCGCTGCTACTCATGCAACTACACATTGGCAGCAGTGTCCTGAGCTCTTGGCAAGATCCCCCGAGTCTGGCACTCGGAGATCAGGACACTACACAGCAGGGAGAGGGAGTCTCACCTTGGCAAACATGGTGTCAGCGGTCTCGCCAAAGTAGCCGTCCACGATGTAGGTCTCCTCAGCGCCCTTACCGCGGAAGGTGTAGTCGTCGGGTAGGTAGTACTGGCTGTTGGGGTCCTTCACAGCATCGCCGACCAGCATGCGGTTGTAGGTCTCGCCAATGATGCCCTGCACCATCGTGCGACGTCCCGTGAGTACAACACCCTGACAACAAGGAGTGCACATGTGCATGCACTTGGGTCACTTCATGACAGGGCACACTGCCGTGCCCTGTGTGAGGACGAGCGGAGAGAGGCGCTTTTGTTCTGCGCTATTATGGGACGCCCAGTCAGCGCACAGCCTGTGCAGGCAACCAGCATGAGCCAACTCCAGCCTTGCGGCAGCAGCTGTCCTCACAATGCCAAACCCCCCTGACAGGGCTACAGTCAGAGCATAATTGAGGAATGTATACTCAGGCTACGAGCGGGACTGACCTCCATCTGGTTGCCTGCGGGGGGGCCCATGAGGGCAATGTCGAAGTTGAGGTACGCAGGCTGCTCAAGGCCACCGTCATCAACAGTGCCAGCTGGCGTCACCCACACCAGCAGCTGCAGCATGTCTGCACAAGCACCCCAGAAGATCAAACACCTCCCAGACATATGCTAGGAGCGACATCCTGTGCAGAGCCATGCATGCAGGGCATTGACTGCAGGTGTGATCGGTGCTGCAGCATCATTTGGAGGTTGCGCAAGGATTTCTCAAGATCATCCTAAGACACCCTTATGCATGAATTCGAGGGCTGTAGTATGCAAGGGAGCAGACAGGGCTCACTGGTAGTAATCTCGACGGCCTCGCCCAGGCCCTCGCGGTGCTTCTGCCACAGCATCATCAGCTCGCCGCCCTCCACAAAGGGGATGAGCTCCAGCTCAGTCTCGCCCTTGGTCATCACCAGGGGCTCGCCGTTCATGGTGACTGCACGGGCAACCAAGAAGAAGTCAATATCGTTCAGGAAGGAGCAGCCTCAGCGCTAGCTGCTATGCTGAGCTGCCCAGTGCGCGTGGCGCCGCTTTGACGCTCTCCCACTTAGCGCGGCGCGCTGTGCAAGTGCCTTGTCTTGAGCTCAGAGCCACGACTGGCAATCTGTAGCACTTGTTGCGCAGCTCCAGCAATGCTGGCAGTTCCCGCAAGCAGGGCATGGCATGGTAGCAGCAGGCTGCAGGGCATATAGACAGGGGCAGGCAGGTAACTCACCAGTCATCTGGTCCTCAGCGTTCAGCTTGACCTGGACCTGCTGGTCGCGGTACTGGAAGCCGAAGCCCTCCATGTAGGTGCCGTTGTGGTCCCACATCACTCCCAGCTTTAGGGCTGTGTTGATCTGCACAGCATGCCAACTGGCATCAGCACACTGCACGCCTTTCATCTGCATAACGTCCTTGCTTGACGACCTGAGGATGGGCTGCAGACATGCAACAGACATGTGGCGTATATATGCATGGAACGATGGTGACTCCCATATAGGAGTGATATTCTCAGCGCAGCTGGAGTGAGACAGCTGACCTTGTGAAACTTCTCAGAGACGAGGCTGTAGACAGAGCCGGGCTGGCCCAAGAATTCGAATGCGCGGCCACCGAAGCCGGTCATGATGGGGTCGCCCTTGCCATTGGCATTGCCTGCAACATAAAGTGCCTCCCTCAGGACACAGTTGCTGCCTTCTCAGCTGCTCATGGCTGAGGCACACAGTGCGTGCAGCTCTGCAGGTGGCGCTCTCAAGCACTTAAATTGGCGGGACTGTTGGACAATCCAGAGCTTCGCATAAGCAGGGCTGCAGGAACGGGCACATGCAAGAAGAGGGGTTCCTGTGCCCTACCGTTGCCGTTACCGTTTCCATTGCCAGAGCCGATGTTGTTGTTGCCATTGTTGTTTCCTGCAAATGGCACGCCCGGTCAGGCAGGAGGCAGTTCCGCTGCTCCAGTGCTGTGACAGATGCGTCGTAAACCCTAGATCCGCAACTCACATGCACGAGATCCCTACCATTGTTAGATCCGGAGTTAAAGTTGCCATTTCCATTGCCGTTGCGGTTTCCGAGGTTGTTATTCCCGTTGCCGCCGCCGTTAAGGTTTCCCAGGTTGCCGTTCCCGTTGCCATTGCCGTTGAGGTTACCCCTACACAGCGCAATGATTGTCGAGTCAGCCGCCAGCTTACTAGCAGAGGCCTGATCAGGACAGCATGTACTGCCGCAAAACGCAGGCGTACTGAAAAGGAACTGTCATCATGCATGATTCAGGCAAGACTGATGTGCATCTGTGAAAGCACTATGGCAATAAGGCTTGGTGCAGGGGATTCGGCGCTCACGTGTTCAGGTTACCGTTTCCGTTACCATTCAGGTTCCCCCTGCGCAGTGCACAGAATCTCTATCAGGCAACCCTGCCAGAAGACTGCTGGCAGGTCGCAGCCCTGCTGGCATGCTTCTGATGCGCTCTCTCATGCTGTAGGCTTTTGAGAGCCTACAGCAGGCAATGTAAAGCCCACGCTCCATCATAACGAGCTGTGCGGCTTCTAAGATTAGTACCACACCTACCCAGGGAGCAAGAGGGACGCACGTGTTGGAGTTGCCGTTGCCGTTGCCGTTGTTGACTCCAAGGTTGTAGTTACCATTGTTGTTTCCACTGTTGGCGCCTGCACACAATGGAGAGGACAGTTCAAGATGGGGCGGCGCATGCCTGCAGCATATCAAAGCCATGCTGGTATCCCACAAGGAGGTCAAGCCTGTGTCAGAGCGGTGCCCTGCACCAACCTGTGCCAGGTGCCTTATGGCAAAGCATTACAAAGCCTGCTCAGCACCCTGCTGATAACTGCAGGGAAAGGTATAAGTTGTGTGCTGGAACACATGTCTCCTAGCAGAGCTGGCCTGACCAGAAACGGGCCCAAAGTATGGGATTTGCTCCTGTCTGGGGGAGCAAACTGAGACAACACTGCTGTCCAGATCACGTTGTGAGCACAGACAACAGCCACTCTAATGGCACATTCTGCCCGTCACGTAGAGAACTTGCTAAGAGCCGAGAAAGCGCCTGACAATCCTAGCCTGGCGAGTGCAAGGTGCAGCAGGTTCAGGGGATTATGTATGGCAGACCAAAAGGGGCCCATATGCAGAAAGGAGCCCTCCAATATGCGGTACGCGAGTGGTACTGCGCCGTTGTCGAAACACTGTGTTGACCGCAGCAGCATGCCGAAAGCGTCGCAATCATGACTGGCAAGTACTCCCTAATCGATAGATTACTACATATTAAATAGACGACAGTCTCAAGTCTAGTCCTAGTTCTTGACTGTATGCGGCCCTGTCACAAGCGCCATGCCACTCGCAAGCGACATGGCGAGATCAGGCCAGCAGCCTATCTACTGACTCAGAGGAGTCCACGATCTTTCTTATCTATGCACCTCACGTCCTGTAAAGTATGGAGGTCACGTACCGATGTTGTTCAGGCCATTGTTGTTCCCGTTGCCGGCAGCAAGGGCGTACGCGCATACTGCGAGTACGTACGCTAGCAGCAGAAGTGTCCGAGCTCCCATCGTGCTAGGCTGAATGTTGCTACTTATGCGTCTTTGACGTGCCCAGAAGATTCTTGCTCGACAGCCGCGCCCGCGTCCTGATCAGCTTGAGAAGACTGTCTCTGACCTGCGGCTCCTCTGCCCTGATACGCCTCCAGTCCTCACGCACAGACTGATCTCGTTGCTTGTGCACTCGTATAACGCTCTGATGTCCTGTCGCGCGACCACAGGGATCGATCGATTGCCATCAGGGATCATCGGTCATCCCCTGCGTGAGTCATTAGAGCAGGGTGACTACCATGCATCACACACTGATCTCTAGTAACCCTGACGCCCAGATCAGTGCACAAGCTGGCCCTGTACTGTCCTGCTATTCTGTTCGTGTTTGTCAAACTGCAAGGAAGAGCCCGCATCGTGCCCGGCCACTTTCGTGGAGCTCCAGAGATCACATTAAGCGACGCGTAGTCTCTGTCAGTGCTCTGCATAGGAGGTCTGGTTGCGTACAGGTATAGCGAGCGTCTTGCTGCGGTGTATCGGAGCAATACAAGAGAGGCGAGTCAAGGGTTGAAGGTGTGCTTGGGAGCAACAGGACTCTGGCAGCATCCACTTCTGTAGAGGCTTCTCAGACTCTGCAGGCTGTCATGCTAGTAATCAGGCAACAGCTTTGTGATGTGCCAGTGGCAATCGTACTCCACCGACACTCCTCTAAGCAGCTGCTAATGCCCAGTTTCTGGGTGACAGACCTAGGCGCTCTGTTCAACTATGTCAGGCCCTCAATGCAGTGGAGCTGCTTTCCTAACAATATCTGAAGATATTCTCACTCTCTATCTCCTATGAGAATCAGCTCGCATGCCTCCAGCCTTATCTCTTCCCCAGCAGCTCCACATCGAATATCAGAGTTGCCTGCAAGCGAATTTGCGCTATGCTCAATGCATTGATTCGGTTGGTCCACATGTAGAGGTGAGTGACATCTTGGCACCAGCTCTGTCCGCTGTTGCAGTGCACATTCTTGGTGGCTGCATGTAGCTCCTCTAGCACCCTGCTACTTTCTCAAGAACACTGCTGTATGTCGCCCTCAAAAAAGATGTGCCTAAGATCAGCGCCTGAGCAGCAGCGGCTGAGCAGCTGCAGGATTGGTCAACTGTCTCTGTCGTCACTCTGTGACAGGATCTGCACATGGGATATTCTGGGCCTGAGGGAGGCTCACACCTTGGGTGGGATGATTCCACCAGCCCCCCTGTCGCCATATGCCAGCTCAGCCGGGATGATCAAGGTCCTCTTTCCACCCTCCTGCAGGACCAAATATGTGTCCACCAACATATCTTCAATACAAGCCTCCCATGGCACGGCGGACACGGGATCGGGACTGGTCGTATTGTTCCGTCACCCTGGTTAGGGTGTTCTGTGGCATTGAACATGTACAGAGGTGTGCTGCATATATTTGCAGCCAAGCCTCCAGTACACTGATTGAGATCTAAGAGCAAAGCAGTGAGCTGCAGCCCGAGGAGAAATGGAATATCCAGTTTCAGCAGAGAGATCGAAGGGTACCTTCATTGGTGGGATACCTTGCTCCTGGTCTCCAAGGATACCAACATCCCAGCCTGAACATGCAACGGGTCAATTTCTCCATGAAGCATTGCTTGAGCCCAGCGCAGTGGGTATAAATTGAATGTCCCGGCTTTCCGCACTCGTAGACCTCCCGGAGAAGTGTGATATATATTGACGCTAGCATATTTCTCAGACACCGGTGTCAGGATGTCTAGACCTCCTGGAACACTATCACATGATGAGGTTTAAGCAGTCGCTCCGCCTCATTACTGGCCGGTCAACACTAGGCTCCTAGGTTAGTCCGCCTCACGCTGAGCTCTTAGGCATGCACAGTGACTGACGGCATATTTGAACTGAGAATTATGCATAGACACAATGCACAAAGCAGATTCTGGATGGGCACGGTTTATCATGCAGGGGTGGACCTCACCTGCGATGACCTGCCTGACGCCGATCTTGAAAGACAGGGGCCGGCCGCGCTCGTAGCTGGAGTCAAAGATGGCGTTGTTGGAGGCCAGCCTGCCCCTGTAGTGGCACCTGCCAGACACAGTCTTGCATCACCTCCTGCTATCGCTGTTCAGCAAGATTCTTCCTTCTTGCTGCTGATGTGTGATATGCATCGCAGCCCGTTCACTCAGCTGTGCAGCTGCCCTGGTCAGCAGCAACAGTGCCAGAAAGATGAAGCTTGCATGCATCTGGCAGTCGTAAGAAAGTGCCTTCTCATGATTTGTAGTGACCTGACGAGAGGTGCAGCTGCCCTGCTTGACAGCAACCATACAGTGTGATTAGCAAATATGAATTGAACAGCGGTCAGTTCAGTGTGGTCTTGCGACGGGGGATAACCTGATGAGAGCGCCCTTGGCAGGCGCCTTTCCTGTGCCTTCCTTTGTGTCGCAGAATTGGATGCCATTGCCTGCTGTCGTGAGCTGCTCGCACTCTGGCACCGTGATTGCTCCTGCTGCTTGTGTATTTGCAGCCAGGACACCTGCATACCAACATGACGATTGCAACAGTTAGGCGCAAGTATCCATCAGATGATGCCTCTATCGAACACCAGATGTGAAGTATTGTCTTGGGGAGACCTGTGATAACTTACTGACTGTAAGAAGGAATATAAGCAACCTGTCATCTTCACAGGGTGGTGGGAAGGCATGACTCACCCAGAGCCAGGGCTAGCTGCAAACTCGTCCTCCGAGTCGGCGGGACAGACTCAAATTTCGGGCTTGTCTGCATGACGGTGGTGCTTCGCCCACTCCTGGTTCTGCCAGACCCGACAATGGGTCTGAAACAGACCTTGTGGTACCCTGCATGACATGCCAGATGTCTTTCAACATCTGCCAATGTCAGTCCACCAAATCCATCAACAAACTCATCATATACATTATCGCTTTCTATCGCCTCATATATGTTGCGAACTTACCACAAGGCTTGAGCATGCTCTTCTGTCCCGCCAGGCAGCCTTGAGATGCCATGTCGACACGTTTCACACGCAGATGGCTTCTGGCAGTCAGTCTGTACTTTCGCAAATGACGCACATTAGCTGGTCATCGGTACAGCGGCTAGAAAAGGAGATGTGGAGCGATAGCTGGGGGCACGTGGGGTTGACGTCATCGCTGCATCGTAGAGCAGCTATGGGAAGCGGTACTGTCAGGGATGGCTTTATCAACTTGAGAGCGTGCCAGAATCATTGTTGTGCGTTGCTATTGTCACCTGAGTTGTCACCGGTTCAAGGTTCTATTTATTGGGTGCGCATCAGTGTGTTTCGTGCTGCAATACGCCTGACAACTTTGCTAGGAACGTTGAGAGAAGGTCAGAGTGGTTTGCAAGCGGACATCATGTAGTGTGTATCCTTCCGGTGCTATCGCAAAGCTATAGGGGAGTCTGGATCGGAGTTGCGGAAGGTTAGAAACAAGCATATTCATAAGTCTTTCAGCATTCGAGAGAACCTTGTTTAGAGTGTGGTCAGCACTCAATCATCCATGTAGCCTGGAAGTGTGAAGAGGCGCCAGGAATGTTTGGCAGACGCATTCTTGGAGGGCCCCCTGATGGCTTCAAGCTTCTGCTGGGGTACCAGGTACCCATTGCCCTCTTCACCAGTGTGCCCCCTTATTAGAGGACTATAGAGCATGCCTTCCCATCACCAGCCCTGGGACCAGCATCATACAATGAGTGGCACGGAACAGCCTGAGATGCTGGTCAAATAGCCTGATACTCCGCAATGGCAAGTCTAGTACGGTGCTGCGCTGGGACGCATTGAGAGCGTGCCGGAAGTCTTCTCTGAAATGACCTGCTGGTGTGTATATACTTAAATGCCGACGCGCAGCAGCGTGAGGCCATAGCGCCGGTACATGCCTGTACATGCTGAGCACGCCCTGCATGGGGCTGCGTGCTGACATGATGAATGCATGCACAATGCCATTTCTGATTACTATGCAGGTGGCCAACGCGCTCTCCCCAACAGCCAACTATGCAGCGGGACAGCGCTGGTTCACACCAGATCAGGCCGCCAGGGAACATGCGCGCGCCCTGCAGCATCTTGAGACGGATTTTGACCCGGAGACGGGCGCTGTGGAGCTGCACTCAGCGCTGTCCTCTCTGAACGAGGCCACCTTCGAGACAGCGCAGGTAGCATAGCCTGATATCCCTGGACAGCACCCGCCATGCCCTAGATGTTTTCAGGCCTTGTGGTTGCTTGGCATGCACCCCTTGCGCATGACCGCACGACTATCTGGACACGGATGCGGTTGCATCGAGCATGCTTTGAGGGACTGCTGGAGCAGCAGAAACACCATGCAACCGCTTAATCCCACCACGCTTTTGTCTCAAGGTGCAGCGCTGCGGCTTTGTTCTGGGCGCACAATTTTGATGCTGCAGCTCTGGCCTGCAGGTGGTGTGGACAGCAGGAGAGGCTGATGCAGTGGTGCTGACGAGGCTGAAGAACGCCAGCGTCATTCACGGCTTCCATGAGGAGAGAGTCTCATTGCACATGACAGTGACACGGACAGACAAGCCTGGTGACACTGTCTCAGCAGCCAACTTCGATGGGGACGAGGAGGAGGTGCAGGTCAGGCTTGTTGTGGAGCTGCTGCCTCCCAAGGTCAGTCCTCCCTCCAGAGCTTTCATGTTCTCCTGGGAGGTCTGCCACCCCTTAGCTCAGTAACAGTTGGACTGCAGCATGAGCTAGCGTGCATGCCCATGATCTCATGAGCTTGCATGCCAGCTGAGCTGGCACTCCACCTGTTAGTGAGCTGATGGGTAGTTGCCATTGTCAAGGCCATGGGTCGAGGAAGGTGTGGGCCGACAGGTGCGCGTTATGCGTGTTGGTATATTTTCATGCAGATAAAGGATTGACATCAGCAGACGCCTGTTGCGCAATGATGTGCTCTGCTGCGCTCCTGCAGGTCAGGAGGATCGAGCTGTCCAGGATCGGCGCGACAGGGGCTGTGGACCCTAGCCTGGTGCTGCAGCTGCTGCTGGAGTGCAAGCTTGAAGGCGTGACGCGGCTGCGCTGCTGCGAGGGCATGCTGCCCACCTGGGACGAGGCCCTGTTCAAGAAGCTAGAAGGCCTGCGGATATTGAATTTGTCGAGCTGCCAGCTGTCCAGCTTGCCCTCAGGTACTGGGCACCTTTCAGCTGACCCATCATGGCATCTTGATGAGCAGAATTGATAACTAGTGATCACTTGATCAGGACTACCTCTGCATGATGCAGTTTGTCTGAGGTACAGCGCGATGCAGAAGAAGAACAGTGCAAAGAAAGCCAGACGTCACTGCGCTGAAACTTGCAGCAATGTTATGTAGGCATCGGGGCCTTGACAAACTTGAGGGAGCTACGCGTCTCTGGGAACAAGCTGTCCAGCCTGTCTGCTGAGGTGGGCAGCCTCCGGAAGTTGCACCGCCTCATTGCCGACAACAACCTTCTTACTTCAATCCCAGGTAACTCTCCTCTCCTGGCCCGCCTGCAGCCTGTGCTGGTGCTGAGTGCAGTACCTCTTAGGTAGCTCTCACAGAAGGACACCCCTTTCAGGGATACAAATATGCCCATGCTCATAGCAGCCACCATGCGCTCATTAGTGACCAATGGAGAGAGAGGCATGACTGTTCTGTGAGAGTGGCCCTCATCAGGCGTGTGCTACACAGGGGAGATCAAGCGCTGCTCTCAGCTGCGCGAGCTGTCGCTGGAGGCGAACCGGCTGTCTGCCCCGGTGATTGACCTGCGCAGCCTGGCGCAGCTGCGCTCCCTGCAGCTCTTCGGCAACCCCCTCGATTTTCTACCCGAGCTCACCCCCTGCAGCTCCCTCCGCCACCTGTCCCTGGCCAATGTAGGCTCCTGCTACAGATGTGATGAGTGATGCTGACAATCTGCGATGCTGGTGTCATTTCCTGCCGTACCCTTCATCACCTGTCCTGGCCAACTTGGGCACCTGGCTATCCTGCATGCGGGTGTAACATTGCTGATGCGAGACCAGAGAGGCGGAGAGAGGACCATTGGCACATGGAGAGCTCTTGCACAGGTCTCTCACGTGGACTGAGGAAGCTCCTCCGCCTCTCTGGCCTCACTCATGTGCTACCCTTTTATTTGGCATTGCAAATCCGTAAGACAAAACGAATGCTGATTCACATGAGGTCTGTCTGCATGGCCCTGGGAGATGAACCATGACTCAGCAGTGAGCTGCAGCGCTTGTGCAGAAATATTCTTGTGCCTCTGCAGGTGCGGATCCGGGCGGATCCCAGCTTCACCAAGTGGGACGTGGAGATCGCAGCGCTGCCCACTTTCTCACGCACCCACAAGCTGGCGCCCCTGTTTGGCATCATCTTCCGGCGCTCGTCCTGCCAGCACCCCGTCCTCGCTGGCGCCCTTGGTGAGTCACCATCTGTGCTGGCATCTGTGATGAGTTGCCAGGTCAGTTCAATCCTCTAGGCATTAAATTCTGTGCCATGTGGAAGACTCTGGCTGGCAAGCTTGTCACTGGAGATCTTAGGCTAATAGGAGCTGTGAGCATGCTATGGCGATTTAATGCACAGCAATCCTCACAGTCAAAAGTCAGACCTGCTGTCTCGAAGGAGCACTGTCTCGCCTGCCGTGCGCTTCAGGTTGTTGCAATGCTCTATGGAGCTGATGCGAGCATCACTAGTCTCCTCATGACATTCTGCGCATCACTGCGTAGGCAAGATTGCTGAGGATACAGCATCTTGTAGCATCATCGCCCGGGAGGTGGGAGCCATACAGCAGCTGATCCTGATGGCGCTCTCAGACAACGAGGTCGTGGTCCAGCAGGCCTGCAAGATCTTGGGTGTGTGCCTCCGCTCATCAAGTGCATAGACAGATTTATGTCTGCACAGGCCAGGGTAATGATTCATGAATGACCAGCGGCTTCCAAGCGTGGGCAAGGGTGTGAACAAGCTTGTGGATTAGAGCCGCAGTGCCTGAGCAGCAGTGTGGCATCTGCCCAAATTGTATGCTTAGGCTTTGCTGCTGCTAGCCATAGACTTTTGAACATCTTTGTCTCCGCTTGAAGGCTGTTGTTGCATCTCCTGAGTATCTGTCCTGCCTGTGTCCATATCAAACTGTATCAGGGGTGCACACATGAAGGTATGATTGTGTGCTGGTATGCATGCTGAGAAGACATCAGACCTTGCAAACTTAATGGCAAGCTCGAGTCGCTTGTGCATAGGCTAGGCCGCCGGGAGATGTCCATGAAGCACAGAGGCGTGACTGACACTGTGAGGTACTGTGGACTTGCCAGGTCTGCTGGGCAAGAGCGAGCTGTTCACGAGCGACGACATCATCCAGAGTGACGTGCTCCGGACGATGCTGGACCTCATATGCAGCCTGAAGCACAAGAGCCAGCTGGCTGGCCTGGGCGTGCTGGCCGGGTTGGCCATGACCTCCGCTGAGATGGCCAAAAAGCTCCTGAGCCCCAAGCTCCACCAGGTACATGGCCTTAAACGTCTTATGTATGCTCGTGCATACATGAGGCAGAAGTGTGACAGGAGTGTCATGTGATGTCAATTGCGATGTTGCTGCCAGTCTGTGATCGCCCAGCGATAGCTGTCCGCCGGAGATGCACTGTTGCAGAGGGCAAAAACTGCAATGCCTGCAGATGCACCTTGCGAACATGCAAGCAGCCGTGTGCAGCAGGCATCACTTCATCACCATCGGCAGGACTCCTTTGGAATTGTTCTGAATTCTCTGGGCTTGCAGGCGCTGGCTGAGCTGGTGAGGAGCGGAACAGATGACGTACGCATCAGCGCTTTGGAGACAGTGGGAAACCTCTCCTTCCAGGTGGAGAACAGGGTCATCTTCCTGGCAGACGCGGAGCTGCTAGAGTGGATCTACCGCCTTGCCAGAGACCAGGTACACCTCTGTAATTTCCCGGCATTACATAGTGTGCTGATGAAACAATGGTGGGGGGCCGATAAATCCCTCACTCTCAGGCAGGAAACCAGACCAGCAAAACAGAAATCTCCCTTGAAGGGCCTGGCCGTCCGTCATGCGGTATTGATGACAGGTGGAGGGTTCGGGGAGAACGTTAACTGATCCAGGAGGCACAGTCAAGCGCTGAATGTCCCTGATGTAACATTGTGCTACAGGTAGAAGGTCTCAAGAAGGGGGTTAGTCTGGCCGCCATCAGGGCGCTAGCCATATTAGGCAAGAATGAGGAGGTGGGCCGGGCAGTTGGGCGGCCCGGTCCAGAAGGGCGCGGCGTCCGCATTCTGTCCATGGATGGCGGCGGTATGAAGGTAGGAGTCCGGTCTGAGTCTTTGGGACAGTAGTGCAAAGCTGTGATCCTCATGTCTCAGAACCTTCACTTGAATGTCTCATCCCTGAGATTCCAGAGAAGACAGACAGTGACCTAATTGCCAGTGGCTATTGTGTGAAGGAGCATCCACATAGCCTTGCAGATACTGTTGTACCGCTGTTACATCTTAGCTCAATGCAGGCTGCGCATGCCAACTGAAATTGACAGCACCAGTGTGCGCCCTGCAGGGCATCGCCATAATCCGCCTGCTGAAGCAGATTGAAGAACGGACGCAGCGCAGAATACATGAGCTTTTTGACCTCGTCTGTGGAACCTCAACGGGTGGCATCTTGGCTGTGGCATTAGCGCTGCAGCAGATGACCCTGGAGCAGTGCGAGGGCATCTACAGGTACAGCCATGCCCTGCATCATCCCGCTGTGACTCGTATGCCCAGCCCTCAGCTGGGGTAGTTGCCAGCTAGATATCGAATTGGAGGGGGCCCTCAAGCCAGTGCGCATGCCTCCAAACAGATGTCTGGCATGCAAAGGCCATCCTAGCTGAGGTCTGGTGGCCAAAGTATGCTTAAGAGATTTCTACCAGCATATACAGTGCATGCATATGATTGTGAGGGAATTGCCAGAGTCAAGTTGTATGCTCGCTTGCCATTCTTGCCACTGTGCAAGGTACGTGTGCCTCACTTTGGGCACTTTAGAGATACTTGAGAGATACTATTGAGGTACTCTTCAGGCGTAAGAGATCCCAGTCATTAATGTTAACCTTTAGGGCCACGGGGTTGCGATATGACTTCATCTGGGAAGTTCCAACACAGAGTCCTTTGCTATGGCAGGAGTTTGGGGCAGAAGGTCTTCTCCAGGCCAGGCGCAGCCGCGGCAGTCAAGGAAGAGGAGACGGGCTGGAAGGACAGCCTGTACAAGTTCTACAAGAGCGGGCAGCAGAGCATGCGCGTGGCCGTCTACGGCTGCAAGCACGACGCGGCCATGTTCGAGGAGCTCCTGAAGGAGTACTGCCTCCTCGACCCTGGACATGCCCTGGGCAACGCCATGATTGACAGCGCCTGCCTGAACGCACCGAAGGTCGGCCTCTCAGCCAGGATCCTGCACTAGGACTGTCGTGTGGCCACTGTTCATCTGCGCAGAACCTGGGCCAGTGCATTGCTTGCCATGCCAGGTCAAGCACACCGCAGAGGCTCTTATCCAGCTGGCCAGCTCGGTATGTCACTGATTGCATGCTGGGAAGTTCTGCAAATCTCTGGCTGCCTCAAGATGGCTACCCTGACAACTTTGATCACCCCAGTGGAATGAGGTATTTCAATCATCTCTTCACCTTTTCGGCCCTTTCACCAGAGTCTCAAGGGGCAGCCAGTGTGACCAGGGCATGTTGCTGCAGTGCTTTGTGGTGTCGACGCTGGTGAGCATGACGCCAGCCAACCCCTTCATCTTCCGCAACTACGAGCTCTCTCCGGAAGGCGCTGAGCGGGCACGCCAGGTCCGCCCTGAGCTTGACTCTTTGTGGAGGGCACGTCCAACCGCTCGATGTCATATGAGATTGCAGAAATTATGCGAAATGCAGATTCACCTTCGTCTCGTGGATACCTCAGCAGTACAAGACTGCTGGCATTCCTGCATAATGTTGAGACGCGATGTATCTATGTGCAGGTCAAAGAGCCACCAAGCAGCGCGTCGCACCAGATTTGGCAGGCAGTGAGAGCCTCCTCTGCGGCGCCATACTACCTGGATGACTTTAAATGCGGCAGTGACAGGTCAGCAGCCATAATCCTCAGGACTCATTTCAGAAGACTTCGCGATGCCCTTCCCGGGTCTGAAATCAGCCCGCATCAGGTGCTTACTCTGCAGAAATGGCTGAGTCACAGGTGCAGCTGCTCTTGGCCACTGCAGGCCTTGCAGGCACATGTAGGTGGACACCCTGTGTATGTCACACACCAATTTGCAAGCAGGGTGATGCTGTTCCCAGGTTTCAGGATGGAGCTGCGTCAGCCAACAACCCGGCTGCGTTGGCGCTCACAGAGGCGCGGCTGCTCTGGCCGGACATCCCCATCAGCTGCCTCGTCTCCCTCGGCTCGGGCGCGGTGCCGCTGCAGCGGCGAGAGAAGTCCATGAGCGCCTACCTGGACATAGGGAGCGTGCTGATAGAGGTGAGCACATGTCAACGCACAGTCTATAACCCTTCCATACCTCCTGCACAACCCTTCCCAGGCGTGCACATCTGCTTTCATGAGAACTCGTGGGCTCCTGAAGAGGGCCAGTATGGTCCTGTGCTGCAACAATCGGCCTTACCTCTGGTGTTTGTGCCGTCCTGTATGCCTGCCGCTTCTGGCGAGAGAGCTGGCTTGCTTTGGCTGTTGCCGTTCCCACCACAAGCTGCCTCCACGGGAGCTTTACAGGTGCCCAAAGTGACTGGATGGCTTTGCTGCAGAGCGCGTGCAGCGTGGACAAAATCGCATCGGCCCTGGCCACGGTGCTGCCGCTGGTGCCGGGCCTCTCGTATTACCGCTTCTGCTGCGAGGACCCCCGATGCGGCATCGAGCTGGATGAGATTGACCCTGAGCAGTGGGCGCTTCTGGAGGTAGGCATCCACACATCTTGCCTCGCACTACTTCCAGCAAAAGGCACCGCATCACTTTGAAGCCCCGAACAGCGGGCGCCTCTGCAGGCGGGCATACATGCATATGTTTTATCAGTCCTCCAGGATAGGTAGCATTTCATGGACATGCTCCTGGAGCCTCCCACTGCAATGAGGCCGATACTGATGCTTGGGGACATAATGTGATACAACGACTGGGAGCAGGACTGCTGAGGCGCCTAATTGAGATTGTCATGCATGGCGCAGGAGGCTGAAAGTTGCTATGTTGATGCAGACGGCAACTGATGAATACATCGAACAGAACGAGGAGCGCTTTAGTGAGGCCGCAGCCCTTCTCCTGCAAGGGAGGGAGGACCTGTCTGCAGAAAGTGCCAGTCCATCCACTTCGCTCTCTCTTGGTGAACATCCAATGGCCTCACATCTAGATAAGAACACGGCTCAACAGCATGTCCTGCTCTGTGCATGGCTGTGCTCACTGTGCGGCGCGCAGGAAGCTCAGTGCTAGCCTTGAGATGTAGCCCAGGGCCTGCAGACAGCAGGTTTGGTCTGCAGCCTGGGTTATGCTAGAACACAGCTTGGAGCGCTTCGCGATGCTTGGCCCAGGATGTCTGCCTGATCTGTTCAGGTGCCAGAAGAGGAGTGCTCGCCCTGGAAGCTTCAGCAGCGAGCGACACGCTGTCAGCCAGCAACACGTCTGCTGACAGGGCGTTGTCAGCCATTGCTGAGCTCCCGCTCACACAGCGCCTGTCCACTGAAGCCTTGATCAATACAGACTCCTGCAGCAGTCATGCTCCGCTTGATATGGCAGAGGTACAGACATCCATCTTGTTCCCAAAAGTAATTGAGGTGCACAGTGCTTAGGCAGGCAGTCCTAGAAGTTCCTGTAGTCAGCCATGCTTAAGTTCACAGTGCTCCATATGCTTGTAATGTTTAATGGTGCAATAAAAATCATGATGTTGCACAACAGCTTTTGGGGGTCCAGATGCACAACAGTCTGAGGCTGCTGTGGATATGCAGCTGGAGAAACATATGAGCAGGCAAGACAGCCAGATTGGGGCGGTGCACCTTGCGATGCAGCCCGCAATGAATTCTCTGATCTTTCAGTGGTCGCACGCAGTAGAAGCAGTCGTTGATCCAGGTGTGTCTCCTCATAGGGACTTCTAACTCTTGTGATATGTTATGGAAGATCGTGACCCCGTCTGGTGAGGTATAAGTTTCACAATGCAGGAAAACAACCTGCGTAATGATTTTTTAGAAGCACTGGACTGGTTGATGCGCTGTTAAAGTTGCTGTGCGCCATCTGCAGGTCCTCAAGCAGATGCCCTTGTAGAAGCAGCTGGGCTGCCTCCAGAGCAGACCTTGTCTCTGCTGTGGGCAGAGGGCAGGCATGAGCTGCCCGAGGGGCAGCATGGCTTGATCAGGCTCCTGGGCGTGCACAGCATGCTCGTGGGGCCTCAGCGCATGGCTTCTGTACTGCTCAGGCGCACCACGCCTTCCCTCATCTTGTCTCCAGAGCAGGTATGCTTGCTGTCAAATTCCTGCTCACCAGCCTGTAATGGAAGAACGCCTGACTGCTGCTAAATCCCAAGCCAGCTAGCATACAAAGCACTCTCAAGGATTGGCATGTACAGCACTTGTAGACTCATACAGTCTGCCAATCGTCCACTTTATGTGGTTGCTGTGAAACAGCAGAGCTGAAGTACCCTCATGATTGCGCTTCATCAAACGGCTGCATTAAGGTGCCCTGCCCAGTGATCTTCCACACCCTTTCAGATCGTTGCCTTGAGTCACAGGGACTCTCACCGGGGTCCACAGAGTGAATGCTTGCCTGTCATGGCAGTTGGTAGCTGATGAGAGGAGTTGAGCCATCACTCTGCGCTGCAGCTTGTGCCTGAGTCTTAGGCACTCTCAGCGGGGTCAACAAAAGAAGATGCTTCCCTATTATGCCAGTTACCAGCTGATGAGAGGAGCTGAGCTATCCCTATCTGTTGCAGCTTGTGGTGCTAGCGCGGGCGCTCTCCGGCTGCATTGTCACCAGCAGCGCGCAGCTTCCCGCAGCTGCCACCGAGACGCTCCTGCTCGGCGGCTGCAAGGCGGTCGTGTGCCGGGCGCGAGCGGTGGATGAAGCTGAGCAGCTTCCTCAAGCAGCTGCATTTTTCTCAGCGCTGTACAGGCAGCTGCAAGCAGGGCGCCAGCTAGTGCAGGCAAGCAATCCCTGTCCATAGGGCGTCTAGAAACTATGCCAGCTCCTGTGAGCTGTAGTCTTGCAGTGCAGCACAGTCTCATGTGTGAGTGTCTGTGCATTCTCACCGACAGCATCTATGGCTATTCCGTGTTGCACCCTGTCGCCATGACTCTGGTAGCACACTTCTGTCAATTGGTGCAAGGCTTGGAACATGACAGTGTGGGGAGAGACTAAGGTGTTTGCTGTGATGCAGGCTCTGCACGAAGCTGAGGAGGCTGTGCCTGGCCTCGACAGGCAATACTGCTGTTGGCAGCTCTGTGATGGATCAGTGCAGCATACTGAGCATGCATGATAGGCCCCCCCCCCTTTCAGGGCAGTCAGCATCTGATCAGCCTGGTGTGGCTGGAAGGCCTGTAATATGAGCTGATCTGAACAGCAGTATGCAGTTGCAATACAATGGGGTAGCGTGCCCCATGCGTCATTGGACCACTCGATGGATTCTGGTACACTCGTTTGGGGCAGTGTGGCCCTGGGAATGTGCACGTCATAGGATGGGGTACGCCAAACCAGTAACAATATGAACTGCTAAGGATCTGCCCCTCACGTTGAGCTGGTTGCAGAGTTGGAGTATCAGAGCAGATCCTGTACAAAAGGTGGCGAGGCATTGAATGTAATAGGTCAGGAGAGCAGTGTTCAGGTTTGTAGGTATCTCAGAAACATTACATCTGCCACATCACCCTTGGCATCCTGGGACACCCACGGGGTGTCCAGCAACATACTGATCTGTCAAGTCCGGCCATGGTGAAGTCAGCCTTATGCACAAAGCTGCCTCTGCTTGGTTTCTGATGGACTGTGAGTATTTGCACATCCAAGCCCACAGGATGATCATGCTCATGATGCAGCCTGGGGTATTCAGCAAGCCTCTAAGTTCAAGTATCACAGGTGCGGCGGCACAGTGCATCCTGCCCTGACAATTCGGGGACCGCAAACTGTAATCAATACTGCAGCTGCTGTCCCAACAAAAAATAACTGCAGTATCAGTCCTTCATCTCCTATAGAGCACTTGTGCCCCTTGCTGAGCAGGTATGTAGCCCTCTCAGCACACATGTACAGTCCGGAGAGAAAAATTCTGGCATCCTATCACTATGCACTGCAGCGCTCTGAGCCTGTACCTGATCTTGGATTGCCGGTGTACCTTGATTTGTCCGGTCGCAGTCTGTCATCAAATTTGGGGCCATGGCACTTGTAGGTGCAGTAGATAGGCCCTGAGACTGAAGTAGTTTCTGGACAGAACAGTCTGCAACCAGGTTGGATAGGATAGCAATGCTACTCCTGGCTGGATACATTGCGCATGCCAAGCAGAGGCGCTCAAGTCTTGCCTCAAAGTCTGCTGTACTCTATCCCCAACCTTTTGGAACACACCAGCAAAGCGGATCCTGCCCTGAAGCTACGCTGATCGCATACATCATGGCAGAAAGTCACAAAGGCGATATCTTCTGGCTCATGCCCTGTACAGGCCGTTGTGGTGTCATCGCTTGAAGGGGACTTGGCCGAGTGCAGCTGCTTCATGCATAGGCAGATCCATGCGAATTTGTCTGTGGCACGAATTTCTGCTAACACCACCTACTGGGCGAATGTATGGCATGCTGCTTCAAGCATCGAGACGCAGCATGCCATACCCACATGCGCCAGCGCAGGGTTGCTCAGACATGTGCTTCCCAGGCCGCCCGCAGGCGCAAGCCTTCCATGGGGTTTTCGCCTCCTGTACAAAACCCATGTTGCTCCTTCTCGTGATACTTTTGATCCTGCTTTTTGCGGACCTGCTTGGACGTGGCCAGGCCCTTCGTATAAGTCCGGGCTGTAAGGAGCGCTCCCAATGCCGCTGATGCATGCACTGGCAGCTGTTGCTCGACGGCTTCCTACTGCTTGACCGAAAGTAGAGGGGCAGTTGCTAAGTGGAGCTAAGCGGAGCTAACCGTGCTGTTAGCTGCCAGCAGCTAACAGCAAATCACTGAACCGGGGCCGATGCGGTTGCTGCGGGCCTGCTCGACGCTACCGTTGACTATGGCGAGCTTTGCAAGCTCAACCTGCGCTAAAGCGCGGAGCGGAGGGATGGCTCATGCTGTTGTTGCTCACTGCTTCAAACAGCAGCAGCAGCTGCACCAGAACCTGACAGGGACCTGACAGGGCTCTCCTAGCTCCAACTCTGGGAGACAGACACCACATCCTGTGCTGGCATGCTGCTGTTCATGCTGAGGTCGACACCCTCCCAAAATTCCGGAGCGCCGGCGCTCACAAGAAGCGCGCCTTTCGGCTGCGCGCGGCAGCTGGCTGCGCGGGCTCTGAGGACTCCTCGACACTCATGTCGTCCTCTGCGACTGTTGCGTCGGCCAGAATGTCATCCGATGCGGGCTGGGCAGCCTGGGCTTGCTGGGCTGCCCGCTCCTGCTGGTCAAGGAATGGCGGCCCGCCGTTGGCGATCAGGGGGAAGCGCTGAGCTGGCAGCGCAGTCAGCAGCTCCTCATCCTCAATGAGCTGCCTCTTGATGCGCTCCTGGCCAAACAGGTTGTACCTACAATTGACATACCTTGCTTCAGACAGGCACTATGCAGCCGTGAGAACACTCTGTGGAGGAGCTGATGAACACTTCTCAGGAGTCTCACTGGCTCTGACTGTCATGCGCAGAAAAGCGCAACTGGTAAGCCGGTCATCATGCTTGTGAGCTTTGCAGTTGTCAGGACTGCGTTGCAGTGACTCACGATGGCTCGCTGAAAATGCTTTCGCAGAGGTACTCTGCCTCCTCGCCGTGGAACTTGAAGTCATCGGCCAGGTACAGAGGGTGCTCAGGGTTCAGGATTGCGTCGCCGAGCAGCCGGCGGTTGTATGTCTCTCCGACAGCACCCTGCGCAGAGCCATGCAGCATATCAGACCCCGATGCTCCCAAGGCCGTCATGCGCCGCTTGTTGCAGACGCCACATGAGCCATGAGCAACTGTCTTGGACCACAAGTGCTGACTCGGCAACCACATGGGCAAAATAATTCGGATTGCATGACCGGACACAGAATCAAGATGGCACAAATGGGCAAGGGTAGCACTGCTGCATGCGCGACGGGCAGCGCTCGGTGCAGCTCAGGGGAGGAGCACAGGGGCTTGCAAGGAGTCTCACCTTCATCTCATTTGAGGCGGGAGGGCCCAGAAGGGACAGCTCAAAGTTGAGGTAGGCGGGCTGCTTGAGGCCACCTTCATCCATGGTGCCGGCTGGCGTGAGCCAGATCACCATCTGCAGAAGGTCTGCACCCAGGAGACACTCTTTAGTCAATTGCCCCACCCTCATATGACCTACCAGCAAGCCAGAACTCCCCCAGCATCCTGTCACACGGCATGCGAGGCAGCTCCGGAGACACACCCCAGCCAGCTTCACCCATGGCTCAGCGCAGTGTGTGGGCCACAGAGTATTCCCTGACTTTCTAGATGCAATTGATGATGAGGCCGGTGTCAACCTCCGCATGAGAACAGATCAGTGAGAGTGCAAACACACAGGTTCACCTCACGCATGAGAACACACCACTGCTCTGCACCTGCCTCGGGCTGTTGTGAGAGAGAAGAGGCAGCTCACCTGTGGTCAGCTCAACAGCATTTCCCAGACCAGCGCGGTGCAGCTGCCACAGGAGGAGGAACTCTCCCTTCTCAACGTATGGGATGACCTCCAGCTCATTGGTCTCCTCGTGGATGGCCAGCTTCTTTCCATTGAGAGCCACTGCAGCACCCAGGGACAGCGTCAACGACCTGACCATGTCATTCGTCATTTGTCGGCCTCGAGTGGGCGCACATATGTGGTGCGGGCCAGTGTTGACATGCAGAAAGTGAAGCAAGTTGAAAGGTGTGCTTCAGATTGATAGCAGCTTTGGCATGGTTAAGGAAGAGCAGCAACATGCGTGTGGCTGCATTCTCATGCTCCTTCACAGAGATCCAGCTCTGCTATCTTCGCTGATGGCCAATCATGGCCTTCGACAATCAGTGCAAAGCGCCTTGAGGATGTGTATCAGACAGGGTGCCCGGGCTGCTCTGCATGACTCAGCCAATCGAGACTCCTGTGTTGAGGTGTCGCACCTGCAATCTCGTCCTTCTCGTCCAGCTCAACGAGGACCTGCTGGTCGCGATACTGGAAGCCGAAGCCCTCCATGTAGGTGCCGTTGTGGTCCCACATCACTCCCAGCTTCAGCTTGGTGGTCACCTGCTCAAACAGCTCTCTGTCAGCATGTCTGCATTCGTGAGCATCCAGCTTCGCACAGCATCAGGTGGTGGGTGACATGAAAGGTAGGGCTGCGAGCGAGGCAGGCAGCATGCTGCGCTGCACAGCCGACAGCAGACGCGCTGTGGCTGGCGGGGCAGCACATCGTCATCATCACGAAGAGACAATGTGCTGGGGGCATTCCTGTGATGAAGAGGTGTCCCTGCCATGCACTGAAGGCAGAGCCGCTGATCTGGGTCAGGCAACGGGGTGTATCACCTGGTGGCGCTGCTCGGAGAGCAGGTTGTAGTGGGATCCAGGCTTGCCCATGAACTCAAAGGCGCGCGCATCGAAGCCTGTCATGATGGGGTCGCCCTGTCCGCGGGAGGGGGGGATGTAAGATCCGGTGACTGCTGTGGGCTGACCTCCGCTGACAGACGTGACATGGCCGACTGCACATGGCAGATGCTCCTATCAGCTCCATGCCTGCCTTTTGAGCCAGATGATTGCACAACAGACAGACGCGCAGGTCATTCGAGGCAGTAAACATCCCCAGGTGAGGTGCTGTAATGCAGTGCATCAAAGCGGCACAGCTGCAGTACTAGAGATTTGCACACTGACGAGACGGTACATGACATCGTGGAAGCCCACAGGCATGCGCCAGATACTGCACATAGACTGTTGACAAAGTGCAGGTGACCACAGGAGACAGTATGCTGGATCCTGTGGCTCAGGGAGGCCTGAAACATGGGTGAGGCGACTCACTGTGGATCTGAGGGGGGGTACCTGCACAGGCACAGAAGGAATGTCAGCAAAGCTGCTACCGTAAATTGCTTGTGGGGATATCTAGGCCAGAGCCGAAAGTGTACTTCAGCATGCCTCAGTGGGACTAATTCCGCCCTGATCTCGAGAGTTGTGAAGTTTCTGAGTGGCATTGCTGACAACGGCTTCTCATGGTGAGGAGGGCATGCGCCTACAACCTGTACTGTCAGACGCTAACATGCGTCATGGGCTCACAAAGGCTGACAAGCGCCTACTGTGCCGGGAAGAGCCCTGCGTTCCAGACAGAGCGGTGGACTCACTTGGTGGAGTGACTGGCGGCGTCACAGGCGGTGTCACGGGCGGTGTGACTGGTGGTGTGACGGGCGGGGTCACTGGTGGTGTGACAGGCGGTGTGACGGGCGGCTTGTTTGGCGATGGGGGTACCGGCACTGAACTCCCCTGTCCATAGCCGATCAGCGTAGTCGTGGATGTCTGCTTACTTTTCTGACCCAGCTGTGATTGGATTTCGCTGTCAAGCTGGGACTGGAGACCGCTCTGAAGTTGCGAGTCTAGCTGAGCCTGCTGCGATAGTGCGCTGTCGACGAGTCCTTGTGTCCCAACAACGCTCTGCGTGTACGCCAGGGCCAGCACAGTCAGAAACAGCGCTTGCATTGAAATGCGCGCCATCAGCTGCAATGGGCGGCAAGCAGCTGTCGTAATAGTCGCTGTCTTGGAGGGAGTGCGGGATCGTCAGGCCTAGTTGCCGAGTGTATGCGGGCACTCTCTGAACGTTAGGCTGGAGGACACTGCTCTGAGACTGTCTTCAATATGCTCACGGCTGGTACACAGGACGATCAGAGCGATCAATGCCCACAAATTGATGGCGATCGAGATCAGTGCCTGGGGTTACAGACTCACTGATCTGTGACTCAGCCGCAAGGATGACAAAGTGTACAGCCTGAAGCGAGAGGCCAGTGATTAAGTTGGCTCTGCAAGCATCTACTAGTAGCTCAGGTGAGATGAGCGCCGCGAAAGGGGAGCATACGCGCGGCGCGCGGCGCGTCATGCTCATGCAGCCCCGGATCCGAAAGTGTTGATGCCACTAGATGCGTGGCACTCCATGCACCCCTGTTGCTTGCTCCTTTTCTGCTTCACTTCGAGAATGGTGGGAAGTTTAGAATGGATGGACGCCACAGTGACTCGTCGCAAGACAAACTCTTACTGGTCATAACAGGGGATCGGAAACACGCCGCTCGAAGTCACCTCTCAGCAAGGACATGTACATGCATATGTTCATTCAAAGGGTATCTGCAAGTGCTGATATCCTAAATTGGGACTGACACGCAATGCCACATTTATGCAAAGGCAAAACAGCGCAAGAAAGGGGCTGTGTGATGCGCTAAGACATGTAGGAGAAAACTGTGTGACTTCCAAGGCAAGGGCATCATACTGCAGGCAGGAAAGGTATACAGCACACACTTTCAGTATGCTAGCTGCATCCTATATCCTTGCACTCTGAAAAGCCCAGGCTATCAGCACATCTTGAAACACTTTTGTCACTGGTCTGCCAGGCCCTGGCACCAGGGAACCGTGGATATTACGGCTTAGAGATGTGATCTTCCCCTCTCTCTCACTCTCGCGCTTCTGGTCTCACTCAAGCCTTCATCCTCTATCTGGCCATGCACTCATCGTGTATTCACCTTGGAGTCAGCACTGCTGACAGCAGCGGCCCTACCAGTGCTGGTGTGGCGACACAGCAGACCTCCCCACCTTTGACATAGCCCACAGCAGTTTCTCAGCACTTGATCCAACAGCGAGGCAGGAACTGTCAAGCATTTGCGGGATATCATGCTTGAGGACAGACATGGTCCCTGACCAGGGCATGTCCAGTATGGACAGTCCCCATGCTCTCAATCCATCAGGAGAGTTCCCTTGTCCTGAATGGGTGCTATCTGAAGATCCACGCCCTGACTCATTGGGATGGTCCACTCCATCTGACGGCTGCTATAGGATTGCTTGTGCTCATGACATGTCAGGGATATTCACTCTTCCTGGATAGCAGATATGAGGATGCCCAAGCCGAAGAGCATCACTGTCGATCCGGCCAGCACGGCAGCCACGGCATACTTGGCAATTGCCAGCGGCGCGGGCTCGCTGGGAAGGAATGACAAGATTGCTACGAGCACCAGACAAATGTCATTAGCGCACCAAGCAACTAGCACACTCCCCGCTCCAACAGTGCAGGACCGCCTCACTCTCACTCTCATGTCGAGAATCTCACCCCTCACTCACCTACAAGCTCTATACTGCCGAGTACTCCTCTGAGGAGTCCTCTTCTATCGCCCACTTAGTCTGTCAGAACAACGAGTTGTATGCAATACGCAGGAGAGGCATGACATTGCACCCAGCCACCTATGCCGCATGCAAACCCATATGTGATGCCAACCAGCACGAGTGACAGACATTTGCATCGGCAGGCTCACCGATGGTTCCGACAAAGGGCACGAGCGCCAGGGACGAGACGGCTGCGGGGTCGCTGTTGAGCAGGCGCTCCAGTGTGCTCAGCAGGCCCAGGCGCTCTGCTGTTGAGAAGAGCTTCAGCTCCTCCAGCTGCATGACAATATGTACTGGACGCTGATGATGCCACCGGACTGAGATTGCTCGCCAACAACTGAATCCCTGATGCGTCAAAGCTATGCCCTAGCGTCATGATGGATGTGCACACGCATAGAGCAGTGGGCTAGAGGCGCCAGGTCGAGAAGGAATGCATGACATATGTTGCTTGCCTTTACGTCGTTGTATGATAGCAGTTCAATATGTCCAGACATTGCTGAAGCTGACGCCAGGGTTGCCAGATCACATGTGATGCATTGCAAGGCAACTATTTTGGCCGCATGGCAAGCCCTGAAGGGATTGGAGCAAAGAGACAGCTCAGCTGTTGGGGATGAGGCAACATTACAGCAGCTCACCTTGCTCAGGCTGAGGCCAGCCTTCTCTGCAGCTGACAGCAGGCCCAGCTGCTCAATGTTGCTCAGCACCTTCTTGCGCTCCAGCGAGCGCAGGTAGTTTGGCGCATTCGCTTCTTTGTCCTCCACAAAGTATCCGGATGTGAAGAAGCCCTGCGCCGTATGACAGCTCTCAGCAGGACTATAGATGAGGTCCAGATCGCTAAACTGGCGGTGATGCAGCATAGCATGGCAGGGCTGATTGTGTTGCACACGTACAGCCTGGCAGACTACTGTGAGCCTGATGGGGCTTCTCACAGCTGCACAGTCTTCAAGAGAGCAGGATAGGAGTGGTAGGAGCAGCATTACAGAAGTCTCACCTTGGACCACTTGTCGTCGTATGTGTTCAGCTTCTTTGATCCTGCAACTGTGATGCTGCTTTGCAATCGCTTTTGCCTGCTGCCTGTCTGGCGGGTGCGCAGCTGCGTCCCAGGGAGAGGCCCGGCGCAGAATGTGTGCGAGGCCATCGGCACTCCTGCAAGGGCAGGGTCTCATTAAGGTGAGAGCATGCGACAGACCTCTGTGCATGCATCGTGTTTGCTTCCTTATGAAATGCATTCCTGCTGCTGACGAAGGTGATGTACGTTGTAGCAAAGCTTGCTCAAAGAGGAGCCGCTGTGGACCTTCTGTGATGGAGCAGGCAAGCGGCACAGCTTGGCAGAAAATCCGCTGCGCTTTGATTGGTCAATTTACAGAATTTCTGGCATGTGCTCAAGGGCTAGTCAGTTCGAGGGCCACACCAAATCCCAGATCTTGGGTAGAAGGGCACCTAGCCCTAGGAATATGACATCTATAGACCCCCATAGGGCAAGTAACAGATGCTTCTTGGACGGGCTCGCTCACGCCATCATTGTGAGATCTGATGCAGAGTGTACGTGATACCGGCGCTATCCACACGCTTTCTGGCTTACATCACAGGCGCGCTCCCTCAGGAGACACCAAACGTTGGACCACGGTGCTTCGTCGCACGACTCACATGCACCTTGAGAAGTGCGCCGCACAAGATGTAATGCTGCAGAATATCATTCATTGACTCTAATTCCCTTCACAGAAGTGCGTAGGCAGCCCAACGCGATGGGAATCTTGTAACCGTTCGTTCTCAGGGGGTCGATAAACCTCATCATTACGTTGCGGACATACTCAACATGGCGTAATGAGGGAAAGTGCAGTGAGCGCGCTCCTGGTCCAGAAGGAATAAGTAGTTACAACGAGCCAGTCGGTAAAATAGGTGTGCATTGTTTAGGTGTAGGAAGTGAACACCGCATTGACGACCCATCGTAGCAGCAGGCCGGGCGGTTGGACCACCGCGACGAATATATTCATCTCGGAGCAAACAGCTCAAAGATGCTGAAGAGCCTGAACTCTTCCAGGAAGAAGATACAGTCTCGATTGAGCAGCCTTAGTTCATCGTCTTGCAGCAGCTCCGAGAATGTACCACTGCACAGCTCGTCTTCGGAGCCAGCGAGGGAGTCCAGGTGAACCCCTCACTGCCATCGGCGTGCTCAGACATATCCTATGTCAGGATGATACCCCTGGCTTGTTGCCACGCCAGGGACAGCAGATGCCGCCACCCCCCCTTCTGGACCACCGGTGCGTGGAAGCACCGCTGTGACGTAATAAGTCAAGTGCCGAAAGCAGTCTGCACATCATGCAGGGCCGCCTCAGTGGAGTCATTTGTTCACCAGTCATGCGGTGGGTACAAGCTCCAGTCCGATAACTCTCCCCGGGTGACATGGAGCAGTGCCGGGTACCAATCCAGATGTCCATTTGGCGACATCAGTGTCTTCCAGGTGGGCACAGGATCACTGTGGGTGGTGAACCTTCAGCTCACAGATTTTAACCGCGCATCCCTGTCCTTCTTATTCAAGGCCAAAGCATCAGCTACCTGGCACCATCACGTGAGGCGTTCTCAGAATACACTGTTGTCTGGTGGCTCGGGAGATGTACCTGACTTCACTTTCCATCAGGTATTTGCCAGGAATGATATGCTGAAGGGGCTCCAGCTGAGGTGTTCGGCACCCAGGGCTGGCCTGGCAAATATCTCTCATATGTCTTGTCCCCAAGCTGCAAGGTAAGCCGCTAAGCTTCTACTGCTTCTTTTTGCAGGCAGACAAGCATCACATTCTTGCAGCTGTCATATCCTGCAGCCCCACAGCCCAGGGCGGGCGCTACCTGCAGCGCCATTTGCAGCGGGAGCTGCATCATCAGCTGAAGCAGAATGGCGGCAACGCTCAGGCGGCGCTCCCAGCAACTCTCTGTGCGCTGGATGAGGCGTTCCGGGATATGCACCCCTTCAATGGCCACGTCTGCGAGGGCGTGAAGCTGACCCTGGCATACATCAATGCAAAGACAAATGTGAGGCCCAAACCCCTTGTGTCCTCTCATATGCCGTTAAGCATCTATCAATTGCCTCTCAGCCCTAGCCTCTCAACATTCACAGGGTTTGAGGAGGGCCCAGTGTGCTAAGTCGGTAGTGAACTCATGGCTTGCACTATTTCATCAATGATTCGGGTGTGATACCTTCAGTTAATTGTGCTGACATGGTTATGACTCTGCTGCAGATGCTGCATGCTGCATCCAATGGGGGCTGCCGCCTAGTGATTGGGCGGCGACTGTCTGGTGGCGACATGTATGTGGTTCTGGATCTGGGGAGGACCGACAGAAAGCAGCCTATCACCAGCAGCAGCAGCAGCAGCGCAGAGCCACACATACAGAGTAGTGCTACCAGTACAGTGAGGGGCCTCAGCAGCAGCAGCAGTGCGCCCGAAGCAGCAAGGCAGCAGCAGGAGCAGCGGCAGAACCCGCTCGCTGACATGGACTACGCCTCGGTGCAGCTGCGCGATGGCATCGACACAGTCATCCTGGGCTCTTTAGGCCTCTGGTGCGCCGCCTTCCACACTGTCATTCTGCGAAGCTGCCCCTGCTCCATGTCTTGCTGCATCTCATGTGAAATGTATTGCATGTCCAAGTTGGCAGCGCACTCCTGCAATGGGCGAGCTCATCTCTGCAGACATGTCTGTGCTGCAGTGGGCTGTTTGTTCTGACCTGCTGCGTCATGCTGAGCCTGCGTGCTGCATGAACAGGCACGAGCTACCCGCTGACAAGGCGCTCCTGCGGCTGCGGCACTACTACGACTCGGCGCCCGAGGCCAATGCAGGGAACGCCGCCATGCACCTGGCAAACTTTGCGCTGCATGCTGTGGCCGCCCGCAGCGCGCGCTTGCAGGACCCGCGCATGCGCAGCCTGCGCTCTGTAGGCCACTTGCAGGTGAGATTCGCTTTGAAGCATCACTTGCAGAACATCCAGATGCGATGAAAGTGTGTGAGGTTTTATGGAGAGGCACCACATCCTCATGTCTTTTGTCAGCCAAGTGCTTACAAGCTTAGGGTGGTATGGCTGTGCAGAGCTTGTACACAGGAGACAGGAGCCTGTATAGGTGGGGTAAGCGCCAGCCTGTCAGGCGGCGGCGTGGCGATGTGCACGGCGACCTCTCTGCCATCGTGCTGCACATCGACTGGGCAGGCTCAGGTGAGGCACCTCTTCCCTCGTGAACCCTGCATATCGCTGATTGTTAAGGCCGACGCTACCTGTGCTTCAACCTCACATAAGTCGCGCCAGTGCTCTCTTCCTGTGATTGCATGAGCCTCCAGCCGTTTAAGTATTTGGACCCCTTGATCAGCATCTGGCTGAATCCTGTCAATGAAACATACCTTCAGTCTGTGTGTGATCCTTTGGAAGGAAGGACTGTCCCAAATTCTGATCTGTTTGTTCTCGTGATGCAGCGGACGTGTCACAGCACTCGCTGGGGAAGGCATCTAAGAGGGCGCACGCCGCGCTGCACGCCATGCTGCCGCTGCAGCGCGCCTCGTCAGCTGCCTCGCTGGCGGCCTCCGAGCGCGCTCAGAAGCGCTGGGACCTGCTGCGCATGCACTTCCTGGACTTCCCCATGCAGTCCAAGAGGCTGACGCGCCAGAAGTGGCATTCCTTGGTAGAGAGCGCCCTTGAGCAGAGCCGCGAGCTTGGGCACAGGCGCCAGGTATTGATCTGCCGTAAACTCCTTTTACAGCTTAATGCGTATGCTCTATTTGATCTTGGACAATGCTGAGTGGCCGCTCTCGTATGTTGAGTGATCTGAGCTGCACATGCATTGCTGGAGGCTACATGGAATGGCAGAAGACTCGGGCTTTTTTAGACATGAACCCTGAGGTCCTCATCTATGTGCAGGCGGCGGAGATGCTGCTAAGCACAGGCCTCCTCAGCAACGGCTCCCTGTACAGGATTGCATCGCCGCAGGCGAGCCTGCCGCCGCACTCACGCTCGCCCTCTGGGGGGTGGCAGCCTGCTGCGCGCAGCTTCAGCAGCGGCAGCCCGGCGGGCAGCCCGGGCGCGTCAGGCAGCCTCAGGGCCCTGCTCAAGCAGGCATGTTCCCTGTGCTTGTGCGCCTAATCCTCAACACTGGGTTCAAACTGGATCTTTATTTAGGACCATTTGATTTTTCTTCAAGCAGTCAGGCGGACAGCAGTTGTCTGATGAGTAGGTGTTGATTGTGCAGGGCCTAAGTGCAAATGTAGCGCAGAGCGAGTCATCAGGCAAGGGGCAGCCTCTGGTGCCTGACAGCAGGGAGACCTCCCTTGCCGGGAGATCTTCATCACTGCTGAGCACAGGGCTCAGCGCAGCCAGCTTAGCAGACCATCACGAAAAGCAATTCGTCTCTGCGGCAGTTCCCCGAACAGTTAGCCGGAGGAATCTCTTTGTTCCCGCACAGACGCCTTCTCTACCGGTGGTTATGGAGAGAGGGGAGTCTCAGAGCCTCAGCGAAACTGTGAAGGCGCTGCACGACATCCACATGGACAGCCCATTTGGGCAGGCCGGGCAGCCCAATGCCCGCAGCCAAGACTGGCAGGAGTGGCTGGCCTATCAGAAGCATCTCGAGCGCAAGTCCATGCAGGGCCACCACAGCACCGTCAGCGCCTTTTAGTATGTCTTGCAGTCTCTTTCACCTATATGTGGACCTGCTGAGGGAGCAATCTCCTTCAGCAGGTCAATCTCCCTCAGCAGGTGTTTATTAGTGGCAGCAACTTCAGGATCATAGAGGATAGAATGGTGTTAGGCAGACAGCGGCCACTCTGTGGGGCAGAGATGCCTCATGAGCATTTCAGAGAGTGAGGTATGTGGGACTGTATGCCAGACACAGCATTCTCTAGCTTATGTCATTGAGTTGTATGGCATGGTGATCTCCTTATAGAGATGTTGCAGTGCTCCTGGCAGAGAGCTGTAGACAGGCTGCGCCTGTTTGGAAGAAGTGCGTCATTCCTTTGCAAAGGCAAGCAATAAGTTTTTGTCAGCCGTCGGTGCTCAAGCATGCTTTATATAGCTAGTGCATTCTTCGTCGCTGACGAGGAATGCAGTCATAGGAAAGTCACGTGAAGGACGGAAATAGAAGGGCGCGACTGTGAGAGATGTCCAAGTGTTTCAGCGCCTTTGAAGTATCTGATCAGCACGCATGGTGGTCATTTTGTCACCTGCAGATTGCAAGCAACAGCTAGAGGCACCTACCCTGCTTCCTAGGAGGGCAGGGGAGAAGGGGCCCTGCGCATGTTAAGCTGTTATATCTAAACAGTTTCTCCCTTGCAAAGTATTGCTATTGACATTTATTGCTGGGCCGTACATGGCAATCTGCAAGAAGCCAGTTCGGCAGGGAGGAAGCGCGCTTCTCTTAGACAGGCTATCAATCCATGTGCAGCAGCTTCATCCTGTGTGTGAAGGCTTGATAGTGCGTCAACAGGGTGCCATTGCAAAAAGCTCTGCTGCAGCGATGGCATATGCCATTACAGTTGTAGGAGGGCAAACCTGGAATGGGCATACACGTAGCACACATTTTCTGAGCTGCAGACACAATTTGCTGTCAGCTGGTAGGCATGCAACTGCTTGTGTCACACATGAGGTTGCATTGCATCGGTCTTGTGGACTTGGATATAGAATGATGATAGCCATGCCAGTCATGGTGCAACCTAAATGGTCTCGCTGAAGTGCAAAGCCTTTCATGTAAGGACATGTGCTCTGCAGAGTATGGCCACACCTTTCAATCACAACTGCAGTGCACTCGTGTTGCAGGACATTGAGTACTCATAGTACAAGTTCCTGCCAGCCAGCAGCCTATGTGTTCAATGGCTACCCAAGACGCATCAAATGATCAGCAAGGACAGCCCTCGCAAGCACCTGTGCTGTAACATCCATGCTTGGTAGCGCTTAAAAGCACTGGTGTGGGTGTGTTGAGCATATATCAAGACAACAGGAACGCCAGTGCCGACAGGCCTGGCGGGTAGACTACGAGATAGACCTGCCCAGAAGGGTCAGGCTACAGTAGCACGCACAGGACACTGTCCGCTGAAGGTAGACCACAGGGTGGTCTACCAAGTAAAGGGAAATATGTTACACTCCCCCCCACTATAAAGGTCTTTTGCCCCCAAAAGACACATTAAGGACTGGGCTCAGCAATCCAATAATATGGCCAAATGCGCGGGTCCCGGCCGGTAACCCTTTCTGCGCTGATGTCTACGATGAGACCGAGGGATGTGTCTGCGCATTGAACCTGCCATCAAAGCAATCTTTGCTTTAGCCACGCGGCCTCGGCGTGGGGCAACGTCAACAGCACTGACAAAAGTAGGCTTGCTCCAGGGGGTCTCCTTCCCTTCAGCCTTTAATGTATTCCAATAAGTTTGGACAACCTTTGAGGAATTCTTCAAATTAACCTCAGGTTCCCAAGTGGAAGAGTCAGAGCCTCGACCCAGCCACTTCACAAGATATTTAAAGTTGGGCCTCCCCTTATTCCTGGAAGACAGGATCTTATGATCCAAAATGCATTCCACTTCAAACTCCAGTTCACCTTCCAGTAACTCAGCTGGAGGTGGAGGCTTATAAGAACCACTCATGTGGTACTCAGCCAACTGAGAGACATGAAAGACGTCATGCACCTTCCAGTTTTCAGGAAGTATGAGCTCATAGGCATCCTTTCCAACCTCCTTACAGACTTGGAAGGGGCCTACAAAACGAGGGAGCAGCTTAGGAGTACCCATCTTGAAACGGAGATTTTTGGAGCTTAACAAAACCCACTGCTTAGGCTGAAACTGAACCGCTTTACGTAAACGGTCAGCATTAGCCTTCTGCCTGTCTGAAGCAGCTTTATGCAAGACTCTGGCTTCAGAGATCCGCTTTTGCATACTTTCAACAAAGTCAGCAGCAGCTGGTGACTTGGAAGCCCTAGGTATGCTGAAAGGGACACGGGGCGAATACCCATAATTCGGCACAAAAGGAAACTTTCCAGTAGAGTCATGGTCTGCATTGTTAATTGCAAACCTTGCACATGACAAGTGCTCAGCCCAGTCATCCTGTACAGGAGAGACAAAATGCCTCAACATGTCCTCAAGGACCCTGTTGACTCTCGTTGTTTGACCATCGGTCTGAGGATGAAAGGCAGTACTCATTTCCTGACGGGCTCCTACAAGAGAGTGAAGTTCTCTGGAGAAGTCACCCATAAACCTGGGGTCCCGGTCACTAATGACCTGATTGGGAACGCCATGCAGCTTGAACACATTGTCTCTATACAACTCAGCAACCTTGACTGCACTGCAAGTGGTAACTGTAGGGATAATATGAACCATCTTGGTCAACTTATCCACTACTACCATAATTGCATCATGGCCCTTGCGGGTCAAAGGCAGCTGAGTGATAAAGTCCAATGAGATAGTATCCCATGGCGCCAAAGACAATTCCAAAGGATTGAGCAGACCCAAAGGTTTACTCTGACGAACCTTAATGGTCTGACAAGAGTGGCACTCTCTGACATAATTGGTGATGTCTGCAACCATACAAGGCCACCAATAATACCTAGACACCAACCGGTTGGTCTTATTAATACCAAGGTGGCCAGCGTAAGGGGTATCATGGAAGTCAGATATGAGTTTTAGACGCATGTCACCACTGTCAGGGACAACTATCTTGCCATTCTTATGCCAAAGGCCTTCATCAAGAAGCAAGTCCTTCAAGTTTGCCTGGTCAGAAAACCAAGAATCGACTGCGTATCCAGCAATCAATTTATTAACCCAATGTTCAACATCAGGTAAAGGCTCAGGAATGTCAAAGACATCAGGATCTGAGACAGAGGGCATATCTGGCAGTGACGGTGTTGCCATGGCAGAAGGAGGTCTGCTGCCAATCTCTGTCTGACCCGCAGATGGCCTCGCAGAAGCGGTTGTGCCCTGCAGTTCAGAAGGGTCCTGCGACGCAGCCTTTGCCATGGCTGCACGTGTCATCACCAACAAACCCAAGTGTTGCCTGCATGTCCCAGTAGAGTCAGTAGATCTGGGTCTCCTGGACAGAGTGTCAGCAACACTGTTTTTAACACCAGGAATGAACTTCCAGGTGAAATGGAAACAAGACAGGAATTCCTGCCAACGCGCCTGACGTCTAGACAGGTTAGGCTGCGTATCAAGAAAGGTGTTAGCACCATGACCAGTGTGCAGCTTAAACTCAGCTGCACCTTCCAAATAACAACGCCATATCTTCAAGGCATGAACACAAGCAAGAAGCTCTTGCTCGGTAGTAGAATAGTTTTGTTCAGCAGGGCTGAACTGCCTACTCTCAAAAGCAATTGGCTGGCCATCCTGTAACAGGACAGCACCAAGGCCAAGGCCAGAGGCATCACAGACAACGTCAAATGGCTTGGAGTAATCAGGCAAAGCCAAGACTGGTGCTGTGGTAAGAGCAGATTTAATATCTTCAAAAGCATCCTGACATGCAGAAAGTTATTTCCATGGCCTGTCCTTGCGCAACATGCGAGTCAGGACTAAAGTACGCAGAGCGTAATCCTTGACAAACTTTCTAAAATAGTTAGCCATGCCAAGGAAAGATCTGAGCTGACCAAGGTCACGAGGAACAGGCCACTCTGCCACAACAGCAGTCTTGCGGGGATCGACATGTAGGCCATCCCTGCCAAGAACATGGCCTAGAAACTCTACCTCAGGCTGAGCAAATGTGCACTTAGACAATTTAGCATAAAGCTGATTGTCACGCAGCAACTGCAGTACAGCGCGCAAGTGCTCAGCATGTTCAGCAATATCTTGCTGAATATAAGGATGTCATCCAGGTATACCAGGGCAAACTTGCCAATAATTGGCCGTAGCACATCACTCGTGACAGCTCGGAATGTAGCAAGACGTCAGTCAACCCATGTCCGAGTGCATCCAGCGGAGAAGCCCATAAGGCGTCCGGAAGGCACCTGTGCATTGCACTCAATGGTTTGTCAACATCACGGGCGCTGACAATCAGGAATGAGCCCAAATATAGCAATCAGCAGCACATGCAATAGAGTGCGTATAACACACACATGCCACTGGCTCTCCCCCTCCAGCAAAGAGGACAGGACTGCTGCAAAAGCATAGTCCTGATGTGTGAGAGCGGCTCTCAAGACATGATGATCATGTAAGTCGGAATTCTGCGAAAGACCAGCACTATGGCTACTGGAGTGAGGTGCCACTTCCATCTATGGGAAGCAACCTGCAGGATCCCTGTAAGCGTACCTACCAAGCACAGACTGAATGCTGCGATGAGAGACAGAGTACGTCTACTCAATTCATGTGTGACGATCAATAAGCCGTCAATGCCTTGCTTCACGATGCGCTCTTATGGCGCGATACAGAGAAGCTTACGAGGCTGCAACACTGGCATCTTGATACATACTCACCAAGAAATTGCCCAGTGCGTAGTGCTGCTTGTTCCAGAAACTATATATAGTCTCTTGGATACCCGATAGCAGCATTGTAAGGCTAATGCCAAAAGTGACCATATATAAGGTCTCGATCTCACTATGAGTTCGGTGGTACATACTGGAAATATCAAAGCCATCCATGATGCCTCGACCTTGTCGACCACAGCTATAGCTGTACGGACATGTGGGGGACTATGCCACCCAGATCGGTCTCAATCGGCGGAATAGCAGATCTAACCAGATCCGCCCGACCACTGGTCAGAAACGGAGAAGCGAGGTATAAAGCGTGGACCCATAAGTACAGAGCTCGGGACAGAGATGCCCTCCGAGACCAATTGTAACATCCATGCTTGCTAGCGCTTAAAAGCACTGGTGTGGGTGTGTTGAGCATATACCAAGACAACAGGAACGCCAGTGCCGACAGGCCTGGCGGGTAGACTACGAGATAGACCTGCCCAGAAGGGTCCAGGACCCTTCAGGCTACAGTAGCACGCACAGGACACTGTCCGCTGAAGGTAGACCACAGGGTGGTCTACCAAGTAAAGGGAAATATGTTACATGTGCTCGCCTAGTTGACCACACTGTATTTGAAGCCTGTTCCCTTGCAACACAGTGGAAGGCCGCTTAACATGGCATTTCAAAAGGTCCTGGTGGCAGGTCCTGAGGTGCTCCAGCCTCATTAACTAATGCTTCAGCGGGACTTCAGCATGGCTACCCTCGGAAACTCCACATGGCCAACCCCAAACCCAAATGCACATGCCATTGACACACCATCTGATATGTCTGTGGGGGTTACCTCCTTCATGTGAACTGAGGGCTAACACGTAGAATTTTATCCACGACGAGTCACAGGCGCCACGCCTTCAGAAAATGGGCCTTCCATGCTTGACGTTTGGACAGAAGCAACTCGCCAGAATAAGCGCACCTTATTGAAGCTGAACACTGAGGAATTCTGACCGTGCAAGTTCCCCGCCATATAATCCTACCTCAGGTCTGTGGTGCATCTGTGTTGCATTCCGGACAGACCCCGGGTCAAGGCAGTCAGCACGGTAGAAGCCGGCCATGCGTTGACCAAAGGCTTCAGTGCTACAGGTAAAAAGTCCTGTGCAGAGTGTCATCTCCCCATAATGGCTGGATGCTGAGCTGATGGTCCAGCATGGTCATGTTGGGCCTTCTCTGAAGTTCCGCCTCTGAACACACGCAACACCCGTTTCCACCACAATTAGAGCTGTATGGAATGCTGCCGCAAATCTGCCCTCCAGGACTTGTATTCCTGAAAACTTTGGCGCCTGTGGCAATGCATTGCCTGCTACATGCTCCACCCAACCTTATGGAGCCGTGCTTTTTAGTGCGCACATCAAGAGCTGCTGCTGAGAGCGGCGAGCTCATCTACACTGTGTGCTGCAGACTCCGAAACGATGTCTGATGCGCTGGCTAGCCCAACACAAGGCGCTTCCCTTAGTCAAGACTGGGCCACTTTGCTGCCATCTGCTGTGCTGAGTGGCGCCCTTACACTTTCAAGTATTGTCAAGGTTTGTCAGGGCTCAGAGCATGTCACCCCCTCTGGGCTGGATTTCTTTCAATTCTGACTTCAACCGGGCAAACACCTGAGGCAAGCGGAAGCTTTGCCATGCTAAGAGACCATGGTACACTCTGAATACTGCGGCTGCTGTTGTGTGATGGATGCATATCTGTGCTCTGCACAGTTCAATGTCAAATCTTGTGTGAGGCATACTCATGCCGCAATCTGAGCCGCATTTCAATGGTTCCCTCTTGTCAGAAGCGGCCCATGCGACGGCTCCTATGTCTGGCGCTGCTCAACAAGGAGGCTGCTGAGCTGACGGCAGGGTGGCGAATGGAAGCGCTCAGTGGGTATGCAAGCCCAAACCCTGGTGAGTCGTCGCCTTCGATAAGCAGGCGCTTGCGATCCTGCAATCAACATGTCATACCCTCAGCATGCAGCAGCTGCGCAACACCAACTGGTCTCTTGTCATGGTGCTGCCTGACTTGTGACAAATCATCACGAGGAGAATGAGGCTGAGTCTGTAAGCATTTGACAAAGCACGAACAAGACTATTGCTCATGAGTAGCCTGCAGAGATGCTGCTGGCGCTGTGCTGCTGGCGCTGAGAGCATTGACGCCATTAGCGTCGAGAATGTCAGCAGTGAGGACGGACACAGAGCTATGAAATGCTCAAGTTGCCTGGAAGTCTGGCACCAATAGGCACACTTGCAGCATGATGTGCGAGCTTGGGAGCGCACCTTGCCGAAGACGCTAAACTTGGACTCTGCAAAGTAGGAGTCCACGACATAGTCCTCCACAGCGCCCATGCCATGGAACACGTAGTCATCGGGCAGGTAGTACTTGCTGTCAGGATCGTCCATGGCTGCGCCTGCCAGCATCCGGTTGTATGTCTCCCCGACGATGCCCTGCACAGCCGGCGCAGAGGACGTCACGCATGGGAGGTCTTGCTGTTGACTGCAAGCCTTAGTTGTGGCATTCTCCCCACTGCCATGCACCCACCAACGATGCCATGTCTGGCATTGCATTGTCCAATATACCGTGGCCACTGGAGTAGGCTTGTGTGAGTGCCGGGCGCTGTGGGCTGCCAAACAAGGAGTTTCGGTGTTGCGTTCCTGAAACAAGGCAATGTAACAAGGCAATGTAGTGGGGACTTGCCTGCATCTCATGGCTGGCCGGGGGGCCCAGGAGGGCAGCATCGAAGTTGAGGTAGGCGGGCTGCACCAGGCCGCCATCGTCCATGGTGCCAGCTGGCGTCACCCAGATCACCACTTGCAGCAGATCTGCGCCCCAAATCAATCGCATGAGACTGGCACAAGTGACATGACAAGGCCCAACGTCCAGAGGGCCTCTGCTCTATAAGCTGTGCGCTTGTGCATAACAGCAGCGGACATGCTACGATGCGCAAAGAGAGCGCTCAGGGACGGCGCATGGCTCAGCATGCCAGCTGAGCAACGTACTGTGCCAAGACACACCGGGGAATAGGACACATCAAGCACTTCGCACACACCAACACGTTGCAGCAAAGCTTCCTGTGACCAGGCCTGTCGCAGCATGCTTTGTTGACCCGATAGCACAAGGAGCAATCTGTGTCAGTGCTGCTGCATTTGCACAAGGCTGACCTGTGGTGAGCTCCACAGCCTGCCCCAGGCCCTCACGGTGCAGCTGCCACAGGAGGAGAAGCTCCCCGCCCTCCACAAAGGGGATCAGCTCCAGCTCTGTCTCGCCCTTAGTCATGACCATCCTCTCCCCATTCACCCTCACTGCATTTACCAGCCATTTTCTGTCATTAGATTGTCTCACTCTAGTATTTTCATTCTTGCTTACTGACCGCGCCGGCAATGACTCAAGCATTGTCTCGGCCCCCGACTGTGATAAGACCTGCCGAGAATTTGAATTACAAATGTTGCCGTCTCTGCTGTTTACATGGCCTGGTAGCATTCCAGTGCCTGGTGCTAGAGACCCTAAGGACATTCCATGAACGCATTCTATATTTTTCTGCCGGCAGCCTAGCGTAGTGGTGAGGCATCATTATGCCAGTAAGAAGGTGGTGGAGCTGCAGATAGACTGACGCTTGCTGTTCACCTGCAAGCTGCCCATCCTCTGAGAGCTCGACAGTGACCTGGTGGTCCCGGTACTGGAAGCCTATTCCGTCCATGTAGGTGCCGTTGTGGTCCCACATCACTCCCAGCTTCAGCCTGGTCGACACCTGCGCAATGATCCCACACACCATGAGATGATACGCAACACTCAGCACCAATGCAGCGGCCAGTTCTGCACAGAAGCATCCAGCACCTCCAAAATGAGGCTGCTCTGCCAGGGATCATTAGCCCGGCATGCTTGTGGCATGACACCCGTGCTTTGCAACCACATGCGGCCAGACAGTTTTCTCGCCACTCTCCTGTATTGCTGTATATCTCCCGAGGCTTTGCCGAGCAGGGCTGACCATGACCTGCCTCAAGCTGATGGCCATGATACAAGAACACGACTGCTGCACTGTACAACACAAAAGCAACCGGCCCTCGTGTGACCCACACATTGCAACTGCTCTGTGCAGCATTGACGTGCAAGAACTGGGCTTGCCTGATGGTGCCTCTCGGAGATGAGGCTGTACATGGTGCCGGGCTGCCCAATGAACTCAAACACGCGCTGGTCAAAGCCGGTGAAATAGGGGTCCCCCTTGCCTGATGCGGTATTCTGAGCGGCCTTGGAGGCAGCCCTGCATGCACCCTGAGTCGCATGAGAGGATGAGTGACCCCCCATACCGCCATGACATCATGAATGTTTCTCACACGATGGTCAGTCATGTCTCATCTCAGGGACCATTCTGCAGTGGCACTGCAGCTTGGGACATTTGGCACACGGCAGGCAGCCGTCTGGAAGATGAGTCAGCTTCTGCAAAAGGTAGGAGGCAGTGTCACAGCCTGTTAGCGGGGCTTGAGCGCACCCTTGCCCGTTGCCGTTGCCGTTGAGGTTGCCGTTCTGGCTGGACTGGAAGCCGGCAGGGAACACCGGAGTCCCTGCATGCACAGACAATCCATCTTGAGCCTGTTGCTGCTGCTGAAGTCACCACCTTGAATGAGTCCATGTGAGGGCATACACACTTGGGCCCTCATGGACCCAGGTTACAGTCAAGGCATATCAGGGCACAGCAGACCCACCGTCATTGTTCCCGGATCCGACTCCGGCAGTTCCCAACGGACCATTGCCTGCGCAAGTCAGCGCCTCTTTTCAGGATGGTGTCAGGGAATGCTTGACCTCTCTAGAAGCACTGCTCCCGGAGATACGCAGAGCGGCAGTGGCTCTTGCCAGTGCCGGGACATGTGTCTCTGATGGCCGACTGATGCATGCAGCAGACGCATCTGCGGCCGAGGGTTGACCTCACCGTTTCCATTCCCATTGCCAGAGCCGATATTACCGTTCCCGTTGTTGTTTCCCGAGTTGGATCCGCTAACCTGCACAGGCGCACTCGAAGTGTTCAAGGAGGTGCAAATGCATCTCACTTTGTCTGGCCATGCTTGGACTCTAGAAGCCATACAGACCCTGCCATCAGTGTGAGCTGTGGACGAGGCATCACTTGGGATGCTTCTGCAGGTAGCGTCATCCCGAAATCTCTTTAGAAAGGGTTTGGACTGGCAAGAAGCCATGCAACACACCAGGAAGTTGCCGTTGCCCACTCCGTTGGCAACCCCCAGATTCCCATTCCTGCAGAGCCGAGTCAGTCCATGAACAGATTGACCCCGAAATCAGTCTTCTTTTACAATCAGAGGCAAGACTCCAAGGCTTCATGTACAAGTAGTGCTTCCAGCAACAGTGAGGGCATGCATGCCTGTGGAAATGGTTTGTCTAAATTGCAGGCTTTGTTGTGATGGCTTACCCATTATTATTGCCTACGTTGGAGACTCCAGCGCCGTTGAAATTGCCCTGCAGACCAAATCGCTTTTACAGACCTGGTGTCTGTGGCAGCGTGCCTTTCACTGGTGCACCTCAACAAGCAGCATATGATGCAGAAGCCTTGGCATAGAGGTTGCAACAGTCCTCACGAGTAGCAGAGTCGGCACTTACATTGCCAATCCCGTTCACAATTCCATAGTTGTTGTTCCCATTCCCGTTGCCGATGTTCTGGCCTGCACAGCCAGATGAGAATGTGGTGAGACCTTGTTGGCACGCTACATCAGGTCATAAGCTCGGGAGCACACACACAATTTGCACAGGGAGGTATTGCTAGAGCCATGACCAGGCATGTCTGACAGGCTCTCACCTCCCTCATTGTAATTTCCATTGCCAACACCATTGAGGGTGCCTGCACATCTCACATGCCATTTCAACCTCAACACGAAAATGTGATGAGGAACATGTGAGCTGTGTAGCCGAGGATCAGCATGGCATAGTCATGCCTTGGTGCTATCTGACATGAGGAACTTGAGGCTTCGTATATCCGTACCTGTGTTCCCGTTGCCATTTGCATTTCCTGCTCCCTGCAGCACACCAAGAAAGTGTCTCAGACATTTAGATGTAGGCTACACCATGTCAGGGCCATGTCGAAGGAAGTGCTCACAAGTGCGTGGCACCACAACTTGGGTATTCCACAGGGTCTGTCAGACGTGCACGGCTTTGTGTGCATATCCCTATCAGAGTGCAGCGCACGTGCATCAATGCTCACCACACTGCTCCCGAGACTGGCCAGGTACCCCTGGTAGTTCGCTCCTCCCGCAGCGCCATTCAGATTCCCGTTACCTGCAGCAAATTGGGCCCTTTGGCAGTGCTGAGTTCCGTGCGGTGCTCAATGCCGTCAAAATAAAACACTGCCTAGCAGGGGGTGTGATAGAATAGCATGGCAACGGATCGCGCCCAGGAGGAATACAAGTCAGCAGAGCGTGATACACATGTGGATCCAAGTGATAGCCAGACATGCTGGGTAGCAGAAGCATCATACCGTTTCCATTGGCAAGGCCATTGCTGCATGGCAGGCAAACACCTCAGTGGTCAAACACCGGATAGTGCAAGTGATTTGTGAGCAGGAAGCTTGATATGATGACCGTGCAAGCGAAACTCCAAGCTTTTGTAGGATGCAGTAGGGCCTTCTGAACTGGATCAGAACAACATGGCCATGCCACTGTTGACGCGTGCTGGCTGTGGCAGCAGGGAAGTCTACCTGTTCATATTTCCATTGCTGTCTCCATTGTCCGGTCCTGCAAGTTGCATAAGACCGATCTCATTCGCTGCCGGTCGGTCCGAGTGAGAGCAGCAACAGTTCCATACTTACGGGATCAGAAATCCTTGATCGGGATCCTAAAGCGAAGGGAATACCATTGTTGCCTCCACCATTGTCGTTTCCACTCTGAGCAGCTACGGCCTGCGCAGACGAGCAAGTATAGGCCAATATGTACGACAGAACAAAAGGTGCCATAGAGTCCGCCGATCTCCGATGATGGCATTAGAACAACTCGGATATATGTCAATTTAAAGCATATGCTACTGACCTTCAGTATCGCAGCTGTCAAGAGTAGCGCCTTCGCCCATGGCAGAGCCCCCATGCCGGAATACACAAGAGGCCCCTTCTCGAGTTACAAGTCCTCTAACAATCTCGATTGCTACTGTGACGCCCAAAAACGCAGGCCTGTGATTTGCAGTAAGCTGTGACGAGCAGGGCAACCTGAACATCCTGCAGTGGCAGGATGACTACCCCGCGGGATGATCTGACAAAGTGATCTGATGGCCGATGTCAGTGTTCTGATCCCTGCCACACCTTAATTTAGTACTCAAAAACCCTTCGTTAAGCGTCTCCGCCCCGGAAACTTGGTCGACACGGCGTACAGCAAGACCCGAGTTACCCGAGTGGGGCACGGGCGGTAATGGTCTAAGAGGTCGTGCCCTACATGTAGCAGATAGCAAACTTCCTTCCGTGTGTAAAGCTGCCATATCATGGCGTGAGGGCGTGCGCGAGCAAATAGCTCCGTGCGGGTCTCGCAATAAAGGCCGCAGCCAACTGACGGTTACATGAGTCACGTATGTACCACTAGATGTCAGGAGATAGCATGTCGCAGCTTCAATTCTGTTGGCCTAATGAAGGAATTCGCTAATCGTACAAAGCCTTCCTCATGACTTCCATTGTCAATGGGAACAGTTCAACAGCATCGTGTGTTGCATGGCAACAATACCAACAGCACAGTCCAGCAACTGTAAAGCTTTGAGGTCAGAACTTTGGGCCAATGCATTGGTCAGAAATCAGGGCAGGATTCCACCCTTGCAGCTGCAAGGTTCAAGAACTGGGCCACCATCAGCACCCTTGTCTGCACCATACTGCCCCTTTAAAATTCCCCTTGCTAGTGTTAATTGGGCTTGGAGGCATGCTTCCAATAGCACGCCAGTTGTTATGGAGCCTCTAGCCGCCGCAGGAGGTACTGTATCTGCACCTCCTTGTTCAGGGGCATGACCCATCTCCTGTATAGCTCTGCTACAATCTCAGGCTCCACCTTGTAGTGTGGCTTGGAATTGCCACTCTGCCTCTCCTGCCTGCATTGCAGCCGGCAAGTCAGCTTCGCGCAAACCGCTAGCGGTGAATCAGCGGTACATAAGGCTCTTCCAAAACCACTTCCAAAAGCCCATGCAATTGAGGACCACTGTGCATTCTGAGGCCAGCAGCGTGCCTCCCCTGTCACCCCCTGTGCAATATGGCATACCCTGTGCATGGACAACTTGGTCATGATGGAATGGGAACAGCACGCACCCTGCAGGCCCAGCGCCATCTACTGAGTCGCCATTCTTGAGCCCAGGCGCGCTGCTGCTGCTCGTGATGTCCTGCCCATAGACGGCTGCCTTCCGCCGCACCCTCTCGACAACCTGCACTCCATGCACACCCTCATGATCTCAAAGCCTTTTGAGGTGCTGCTTGGCATGCCTTTTCCAGCTTTGGCCGCTCCTCAGCTCAGTTGCCCAATCAGATGCCCACGTTATCTGTTCAGCTGTCTCTATGGCTGGCTGTCTAAAGCGGTGGCACATCAAAGCAGGTAGGTGGTGCTGCATTTACCTGCCTGATGTGCCATACAATGGAAAACAGCCATATTTACAGCTGACAGCAGACAGAGCAATTTAGGCTGGGCATACCTTTGCTTCGACACTCTCATCTGTCAGCAGCCTCATGAGCCCGTCTGCGTCCTGCGCCCTGATCAGGCTGCTGTACTCCTCTCTCTTTGCCAGGAACTTGGCCTCCGCCACAAACTTGCCGTAGTGTATTCTCTTTGACAGAGCCTGCACCCGTCACACACAGACTCTCAGCATGTCCAGTGTGCAAGGCATCACCTGTCTATAACCTGCGGATGCATCTGCAGCAGCACGAAATGAGCTGACTGTGATAGCTGCCTCCAGTTAGACCATGGTGACCCCATGGCATACCGGAAAGCAGTTAACACAGTCACTGTAAACGAATCTCTGCAAAGTGCACGCAGCCATGACAGGAAGGGCAGATGAGTCAGGAGCCAAACCTGGAGCGCCAGCACATCATACATGGCCGAGGACCCGTAATTGTTGTCAGTGCCCGGATCTGTGATGCCCGGAAGGAGGTGGTCCAGGTATAATGCCATGACCTTGTCATTGATGTTGATGTCTCTGGCGTAGGGCGCCAGCACCTGCAACACAGGCGAGGCCAGTCAGCCATGTGGAACAACCACACTAATACAAGCACCATCCAGCCCTTGCTATAAGTCTGTGCACTCTGGCACGCAGGCATTACGCTTGCAGAGAGTGTGGAAACGCCTGGTCACAGCCAGCCTAAGCACTGAGACATGCACCTCAGCGGTGGCCTACGGCGACTGCTTGAGGGTAGCACCAGAGCAAGTGAGCGAGCACTGGAGCAGATTCTGCATGAGCAGCAGTGCCAGGGTTGCGCAACACGCTAGCTTGCTCCGGAACAGCGGTGCATATCCCGGCCGCAGAAGCTTCCACCTCACCCCCAAACTGAGAAGGGTCACCTCGGGATACTGGATGGGGGGCAGGACCAGGGGCGGGAGGTCCCGGGCGAAGAAGGCGTGCTCGTCCGGGCTGGTGTAGCGCCTGATGCGCCCGTGCATCTGCTCCGTCTCCCGCACGAGGTACTCCAGCAGGCTGTACTGCGTCCCGTCCCCTGCATACCCTGTAGCCGCAGAGCAGATTCTGACGCTCTTGCAGAGCTGATTGGATCAAAAGGCACCGTGTAGCTTCACACAAAGCACACAGCATGGCACAATCCCTCTGAGTTGCACTGGCATGCAAAACTCTTGGCAAGGCTTCACAAAGCCAAAGTCCTGCACCCTGGTAAATGCATTCTGATGGGAAGATACATAGTGGCAGAGGCAGTATATGTTGCTCAGCCAAGCGTTGCGTCTGTGACCTGATGCAGAGCTGCTGAATCCACACAGATGTCTGACTGGTGAGCCTCAGCTCATGGACCAAACAACATATTGCGTGACCATGCACGGGGGTGGTAACCTGCAGCAAAGGCAGGTCTGCCCCACAAGGAAGCATGCTTGTACATGCATTAGGTGGAGGTGCAATGATCTGTGCATGATGCATGAATGTAAAAGGGCAAGACCTGGGACGGCAATTGCTCCGGACTGGTAGACAGGCTCGTTTGCGGCAAACTGCGCGCGCTCAATGAGGCTGAAGATGATGGTGTCCTCCTGGCGGATCAGGGACTGCCGGATGTTGTCCAGCGACAGCGCTGTGCTGTAGTCCAGGGAGTCTGACCGCTGCAGGACTGGCGGTACAGCTGCTGTGGGTGCAGCTGAGCACGCCACTCCCTGCAAATGGCTCTTCTTGTCGAACCCAAAAGTTTGAGGCGGAAAATGAACACCAGGCAATGACCTAGAGCCTACAAATGGGAACACCAAGCTTATGCAGAGGGCATAGATAAGGGGACCCCTGACCCCATTGTTGTGATGGCCGGAAGGAGGGGCCCTACCTGCTGCTTGGACGATGTAGTGTGAGCCTGCCATCGGTTGAGGGCATCAATCACCACCTGTCTTCTTCTCTCAAGTGAGGTGGTCATTGGCCTACATACGAAGGGCGTCCCCCGTGAACGCAGCAAAAGAGTATGGTTGGGAGCGCGGAGGAGAGGAGATTGTCCTACAGTCATACTACACCACAACGACGTCAGTATGTACGTCCTGCTTTGTCATAGCCCAACTGCTATGCCAACTGCGAAATCATAAGATCACGGCTGCACTGATGATATGACTTTCAGAGAATACCACAGATCTTTTTCCAGCAATCTTTGGATACTTAGGGGCCCTCGGGGGCCACTGAAGAGCTAATGTACCCGAGAAAAGAGCATCCACCGACTACAGGGCTTCGATGAGGCACGCCCCTTCCGGAAGAAACCTAGCTCGTGGTTCCGACACCGGACGGCTGGATATTCTCCTTTCAAGCTACAGGAGTCCTTGATCTCCAAAAGTGTGTGCTATTCGGTATTGAAGCGTGCCCATTGCGCAGCAGCGTCCAGGCAGCTCATAGTGTGAAGCACGATGCCGAAGAAAAGCAAGAAGTCGAAATCTAAGAGAACGACTCTGAAGCAGAAGTACAAGGTGCGTCGGGCTTGAAGATCACTCTGCATTCGATAACACAATCCCGAGCTGGATCTTGACCCCCGTTGTTGGCGGCGCAGGTCATCAAAAAGGTCAAGGAGCACCACAAGAAGAAGGCCAAGCTCGATAAAAAGCTAGGCAGGAAGGCCCAGAAACAGAAGGATCCAGGAATTCCAGGCCAGTGGCCCTTCAAGCAGGACCTCCTAAAGGAGCTGGAGTGGGAGAAGCAAAGGGCCGCAGCTGAGCAAAAACGCAAGAAGGAAGAACGAAGGCTCGCGCAGGTGTGGCTTCTGCATAGTGTACTCCAATGCTTTCCGTTCATTTGAGTCGTCAGTAGCCTCCTCTGCTTCACGGCGTTCCGAATGTACCTCTTGTGCTCCAGGTCAACGCAGAGAAGGAAGATGATGAGATGGCCGATGGCCTCACAATGGAAGATGTTCAAACAGAGGCAGCAGCAAAGCAGAGGGCGTTTGAATCCCACCAGGCAGAGGCGTCCACGTCTGGCAGAGCCTCTGTGACAGGTAGCCATTGTACTCCATACACACTCCTGCATACACTTCAGGCGATGCCACCCAGCCAATGCACAATGATGATTTGATAGGACGGCTCCTGCAGAGTGGATGTTACATGCTGATTACCAGATGTCCTGCCAGACGCAGGGCAATTACATCCTGCTGACGGGGTAGTCATGGCATGCAGACAGCTCCAGACGGGCCTTCTACAAGGAGTTTGTCAAGGTTGTGGATGCTGCTGATGTCATCATTGAGGTGCTGGATGCCCGGGACCCTCTCGCAACGCGCTGCACTGACGTTGAGCGCTATGTGCGCAAGAGAGGCGCGGCAAAGAAGCTCATCTTGCTGCTCAACAAGATAGGTGGACCCCCTGACGCCTGCATCTTTGTTTTTGGACCCTATCACATCTTGTGCATGCCGGAACAAGGATGCAGAATGTGCCTGGCGTGTAGGTATGCGAGCACAAGGGCGTGCACTGTAGCATGGTAGCAGATCCTTGGCATGTATGAGATCAACACACTACCATCTGTGCAGCCTCCAAGGAGAGACCGTGTCGTTGTGTGTGTGGGGGGCTGATGGATGGAAGGGGAATGAGATCATTCTCTTTGTGCAGACCTGGTGCCTAGAGAGGCTGCAGAGGCCTGGCTGAAGCACCTGAGGGAGGAGTTGCCTACTGTGGCCTTCAAGTGCTCAACGCAGAAGCAGCGCGAGAACACTGGGCAGCGCCGGGGAGGCCACAAGCAGGCCCCCCTGTCCGCGTCTGCAGACCATGGCATGTCCGGCAGCACCTGCCTCGGCGCGGACATGCTGCTGCAGCTGCTGAAGAAGTACTCGCTGGCAGCCGGCATGAAGCAGGCCATCACAGTGGGTAAGTACCATCCAATAAGCCTGACAGCAGCAGCGTGTTGTGGACCTCCCATGCAGGTTTGATGATAGGCCTCAACTGGATCTGCTCAGCTGCCATGCAGCAGATGCGCATGGTGCACGTCACTCTCCAATTATACTGAGAGGTCCTTGGTGATATTGTTGCCGGGCCTTGACACTTGGTATCACCTGCAATCAAGCTGCGTGAGTAGGGATCATGTCAGCATGCGTGCGAGCATGTTGGTAGTGAGGGTACATTGCAGTTTTGATCTGCAGATCAATCCTGACCGCCAAGCAGAAAGGCGTTCTGCAGATGTCACATCTCTTGATCATGACATCACGTGCAGGCATTGTGGGGCTGCCAAATGTGGGCAAGAGCTCGCTGATCAACAGCCTGAAGCGCAAGCATGCCGCCCCAACAGGCAACACGCCAGGCGTCACGACCTCGGTCCAGGAGGTGCACCTGGACAAGAAGATCACCCTGCTGGACAGTCCGGGAGTCGTCTTCTCTGCCGCTGGCAACGCACATGCAGCCCTCCTCAACTGCACCAAGGTGAGGGCTGTTCCTGCTGAGGGTGCACCAAAGCCATGAGTGAGTACAGGCAAGCCTTGCGGGCTGCATGTCACAGCTCTACCAGCGCAGGGCCTACTTCCCCCACCCAGGAGATTCACCCTGACAGTGCTGCTAAGCCACGGCAGTCTCAGCATTGAAAGATGGGGATGCACGATAGGGAGGTGTGACCTCATGGGCTCAGGGAGTGCATCTGCTAAGTCTGTAGTCGTGACTTGCGGCATAGGCTCAGGAGTGCATCTACCAATTCTCTGCCATCATGACCTGCGGCATAGGCTCAGGAGTCCATCTACCAACTCTCTGCTTTCATCACCTGCGGCACGTGCTAAAGAGGAGACTCTCTATTGCAGGTGGAGCAAATAGAGGATCCTTTGGAGCCGGCGGCCGAGATCGTGAGGCGCTGCGAGCAGAAGCAGCTGATGACGCTGTACAAGGTGGGCGCCTATTCTGGCGCAGATGATCTGCTGCGCCAGATCGCCACCGCCCGGGGGAAGCTGAAGGCCGGCGGCGTTCCCGTGCTGGAGGTGTGATGCCTATCCTGGCCCAGCAGGCCGTGCGCAACCTTGATGGCATGCTGATGATCTGCAACCTGTCCCTCTAGCATGTCACCGGGTGCGATGCTTGTGCACTTGATGATACGAGAGTCTGATGTGATGTGAAGAATGCCCCAAGACCTGGCCAGCAAAACTCAGGGGTGCACAGGCAAGGAGAGTGCCTCCCCAGGCAGCAGAGCAGCTGCAGTACTGGAGTGTCCCATGCATACAATGGAAGGGATGCCTCCAGGCATGCATCATGTGGTGCAGGCTGCAGCTCGGATTCTGCTGCATGACTGGAATGACGGGAGGATACCCTTCTTCACAATGCCGCCCCAGCGGGACACGCATGGGCATGCTGCCGCTGCTGTGATACCCTCCTGGAGCCAGGACTTCAATGTGGATGAGGTAGGCACCCCTGCAAGGGCCCTTCTTGGGTACACATTCCTCATCTACAAGCAGACCGCACTTTGGGATTGCCGAAGGGGTGAAGCTGTGGCCTGTAAGGTGGTGACATGCTGCTGGATGTCTGTGGCATGGACCAGCATGTGAAAGTCATATTGCTATACAACTGTTAGTGCTCGCTGCTGACCATGCGCTCATCCAGTGCTAGTATATGATGGCGCCTCCGCATCATGGCTTAGGCTATGGCAGAGGCATCCATCTGGCCATTGTTGTGACGATCACTGGGAGCCAGCAACATTCGCAATGTCTTGAGGATACCTGTGAGCTTTGCAGGCATTTGCGGATGAGCAGAGTGCCATGCTGGCAGACCTGCCTTCTGTGGATGACGGGAACTTCACCCAGACGGAGGCCGGGCAGGCAGCAGATGCTGCCTTGGAAAGCATGGACACCGAAGAAGGTAGCATCCCGATATTGCTGTCCCCTGCGTATGCTCAAGTGTACCATCTAGGCCATATATGGAGAGCCTGTGCATGTGGCTCTCTGCAAGCCACACTCGGTGTCCTTCCCGGGACATGCCGTGGGCATCAGGAATCTTGCGACATCATGCCAGAGCACACCGCCTGGTCATGCCTGCCTGAAGGTGAGGATTTAGGCTGGTGAAGGTTAGGTGGCATGTTGTCTCTGTGCTTTGCTGTACATGCAGCTGATTTGAGTGGCTGGGCATGCAGGTCTGAGAAGGATGAGTGATGATGACGAGGATGAGGACGGCGATGACGAAGAGGCAGACATGAGCGATGGAGAGGCTGAACAGGCAGAGCGCCTGGCTGGCCAAACTGCCAAAGCAGGCGCTGCTGCGTTACAGCAGGTATACCCTTTCTCTCCATTGATGCCAACAACCCAGACATTCATCTAATGCAGCAGGCAGGAGAGACTTGCCAGGAGGAGGGGCAATTGCAGGCTCTCAGCCAGCATCTGCCATGGCCATGACATGCAAAGGCAGAGTCTGTCAAATCGTCCAGTCACTGCCATGTGTGGACGGTGCTGTACACGGCAGACTGCTCAACTGACAGTCCCTCGCCGGGGTGTGTCGCAGCAGGCGGTCAAGCTGTACGGGGAGGAGGGGCAGTTCAACCCGCACGCGGCCCGCTCGCAGCGCAAGCAGGCCAAGAAGGGCCAGCGCCGGCAAGTGAGCCTGGCCACGCAGAAGGCAGCCGAGGAGGAGTATGACTTTGCAGAGGCCTTCGACAACGTGGCAGTAGGGTCAGACGAGGAGTAGAGCATGGGTAGATATACCTGTGGCGGTGATGTAGAGGCCTCTGGCAGCATGGCAATGGTGTCCATGAGACCTGGAAGTAACCTGGAGAGATGCGATGCATTGTGTGAGAGCTGGAAAGCCCGAGAGCTGACAATCCAGCGGTAGGACTAGTTTAGGAGCGCAGCTTTGGTAAAAAGTGAGCAGTAGGGGATTCGTGCAGCAACCTTAACAGTGTTCCTGTTGTATTGTCTGATTGAGGTGAGTGCTTTGTAAGGACGTTGATCGAACTGTGTCAGATGTCAATGCAGCAGTCATGGATATTTAATGGCTATAGAGTCATCTCCAACGCATGCACATGTGCCCACAGGCATATGCATGCATGCTTTACAAGGTTGTGGAAAGAAATCAGGACTTTGGTGCACAATTGGGTTGATGCCCATTCATGCTATTGCTCATGTGCATGGGGTGTTGAGTGCTTTCGTGGCAGCAGCGTTGTGCATGCTTCAGACCTCTTTGCAATTGGCATTTGGTCACAGGCAGCCCTCAAAATGTCAATACAACGCTGCCATCTGCTCAAAGCAGCCCTGAGCACCTTGTGTGCTATCACAAAACCTCACAAACTGCGATCAGGTTCTCAGTACCGGTATCGCTTGATTGCTACCTCAACAGCAAAGACTGCAACATCACTAGTCCTGATCCACGGCAATTGAAAGCCCTACCAAGAAACTGCACACAGGGATCCTGCTCTCTAAGGGCACGCTGCTCAGACATTGTCTCTGCAGGCGCCACTCCAATGCATTATCTATGCGGCTGGAGCATAGCTCTCTCAGTGCTGCACATCTGCAGAGAGCATGTCGTACTTATCATTATCATGTTGCCCACTTGCAATGTAATTTATTGTATCAGCTAAGCATTGGTACAGCTCCTCAAAATCTGCAGCGCTGTCGTGCAGTCAAACCCTAGTCTAGAAGTTGGGAGCTTTAGAGACCTGTCGCTCTCCAACAAAACCTCTCATGCAGCAGGCGCTTGACTTATCTGCTGTGAGCAACCCAGGCATGCACAACAGACGGTGCATCAATCCAATATCTAAAGCCTGGCTGGATGCAAGCTCTGTACTAGCATGCAAGGCTCTGGACCTAACAAGGAAGGGAGCTGCTTGACAGCATGAAACACCTACTGCAGGGCAGATTTTTGCTTGAGGCAAGGCTACCTGCCATCAGACAGAGCCTGCCAAACCCACACAGAGCTGATGCCTTTTCCATGTGTAGTACAGCTACAGGCGCTCATGTCAGGTCCGCTCTTTGGAGTCATGTTTCATGGTACAGTCACAAGCTGAGAAGCATGTCTCTCTCGACACCCAGGCAGACAGCTGTCGCTCTCTGTCATGTCAGGTATTCTTATGAGCTCTGGTCTGCTTCTGCTAAACTCTTGTTCGCCACCCTTTGCCGCAGCTGCAAATGGGCGGACACCTTTTAGCCTATCTGCTGCTCGCTGCCGCAGGTTGCGGGGCGCTTGTCAACCACAACCATACATCCAACCCCCAGAAGCAAATTTAGTGCGTAGCTGCACAACAATTGCTGGTGAAACAGGCCCTCTGCAGAATGCAGGCTGCTGTTCAGACTCTGGCAGGCTCTCTAGGGCATGCTGACTGGGCTGTCAAGGCTGTCTTGCCTGCTGCAAGGCATGCTGAGCAGGAATATCGTCATTCACGTCCACGAGTCTGCCACACTGTCTAGCCGTGAGCTAGTCGACAGCCAGCCTGCGGCATCAGATGCCCGGCAACCCGCCCGCTGTGCCCGCAGGCGCTGAGAGGGACCACCTCCCTATCAGCACATCAACAGCCAGCCTGCGGCATCTTCAGCTGCCTGGCAGACTGCTTGGCAGACTGCTTGCAGTGCCCGCAGGCGCATTGCCCTCAGGCACTAGAGAGAGACCACTGGTGCTCCGGGGCCAGGGGAGCATCTTTGTGGCGGGGGAACGAGCCGCTGCCGTGGAAGGGATGCCCTAGCTCCTGCTGGAAGTTGCCGCTATTGTAATGTCCCAGCCCGCCGCCGCCGCCCTGCTCATCCTGGTAGGAGGGCATGCCGCCTGGGTAGGGCGCTCTCCTCCCTGCGCAATCGAGGCAGGCACCTCATGCGCTGACAGGGTGTCTCGCTGGTGCACCATACACCTTGAGGAGGATCATGCACACAGCCACTGCAGGAGTACAATGAATGCTTTGACGTGTGTCAGATTTTATGCATGTGGCCGGGCAGGCCATGCGCTTGTGTGCAGGATGAGCGGGAGAGCGCATGGCAAGCGCGTCAGAGCGCCAAACTTACTCAAGGGCGGGGTCAATCACCTGGGCTCGGTAAGGAGTGCTGATGCTGGTACTGCTCCTGCTGTTGCTGCTGCTGCTGCTGCTGCTGGAGGTGGTGCGAGCCGCCTATGTGCATGGGCCCCCGCTGCTGCTGAGGCGGCGGCTGCTGTGAGGCATCCCCGGGCCCCAAGCTGAAGCTGCTCGGGAAGGGCGCATCCTCCATGCCTCCCTTCTGCAGGTTCCCCGGCCCTGGGCTGGCAGAGGGAACGCTGCGTTCCCTCCCAAGGCCATAGCTCTCTGCGCTGGCCATGCGGTTCCCTATCTGAGAGGAGATTCCACTGCTGGGGAGGCTGTGAGCCTGTGGCTGCGCCTGGAAGAGACTGGACGGTCCCAGGCTGTAGTTTGTGCTGCCCAGAGAGCCTGCGCTGCCGACGCCCTGTGCTGCCAGACCTTGGGAGAGGCTCTGCGCCAGGCTTGCTAGGTTGACGTTGTTGGCTGCTAGGGAGAGTGCTGTCATCTGGCTGATGAGATCCCCACTGCCCCTGGAGTAGTCTGGGCCTCCCACGCTGCCGTTCAGGCCTGAGAAGTCCAGGCCGCCAAATGTTCTGTTTGTCAGGCCTGCTGACGGGTAGCTGGCTGGGCCTGGGTTATTGAGGCCCACAGGCCTTGCACTGCTGATGGCTCGAGCTCCTGAAGCCAGATGGCCTCCTCTGCCGCTTATGAGGCCACGACTCTGCGCTCCCATCTGGTCTCGAGGCACCGCACGCTTGATCTCGATGGGCTTGTCATGCAAAGTCTGCATCGTGCCGCCACTGAAGACTGCTTCCACCGCCTCCTCACCGCTGAAGGTGATGAACCCAAAGCCTCGCGGCCGTTTATTATCGTGATCGTACATGACAACCGCATCCTCGACCTGGACAGCAGGATGAGTGAGCATCATGCAACCTGAAGTACGATGGCATAAAAGGTGGGGTTTCAGATGTTGACGGAATCATGGTGCCCGATGCGCTTCGAAATGCCTGTAAGCTGCCGGACAAGTCTCGATGGGCCTGAAGAGCAGCCTTACCTCGCCAAAGTGCTCGAAGTACCCCCTCAGCGCGCTCTCGTCCACGCTCGGAGCCAGGCCTCCCACAAAGATTTTCTTGGTGCGCTGTGGATTGACGCTGTCCAAGCTCCTTCCGGATGGCTGTTCTTCCTTTGGTACAGCCTTCTTCGCCTCGACCTGGCGCCAGAAGTTTGAAACTCAACGGCTTGCATCCTAGCATCTTTTCCGCTCTCGAGGCTCCTAGCAGGCCTCCGATTGCTATCAGACTGGCTCTGGCGGCGTTCAGACACATTTTGGGAGGCGTGTACGCCTAGGCGGAGCTCGCGGAGCTGCGGCAAAGCCCAAAGCTTGCTGACATCTGCTACTGCTGTGTTGTGTGGTAGGGTTTCCTCACCTCTCTCCTGTCTATGGTGTGCTGCAGACTGACAACCTTGTCCGCCACAGCCGGGTCATCAAAGACGACAAATCCAAAGCCCCTGGGGCGGCCCGTGTGTCTATCGTAGCTCACGAAGGCCTCGAGCACCGTGCCGAAATTCTCAAAGAAGGCCCTGCAAAGATGTGCCCATGTCACAGACTTGCGATGCCTACAAGCTGAAAGCCAAGGCCCATCGGGCCCACAACGGTCCATCAGGGGCCAGCCAAGGCCACAGAAGGCGCGGGAAGCGGAAAACATCTGCCCGAGTTCACCTCAGCTTTTCGTCGCTGGTCTCCCAGCTGAGGCCCCCGACGAACACCTTACACTCTTGCTTTGACATGCTCAGGGGCTGCAGGCCATGCGTGCGCGCTTCAGACGGCACATGGGAGACTTGGCGTTAGGAACTGAGAATTGTGAGGAAGCCTTCAGCCGAGCAACTGTGGGCACGTGCACGCGTGCCACGTCACCTCCCTCCATGACCTGATTGCAGGCGACCTGTTTAACCTTTTATGTTTGATCACATGCCCTGAATGAGACGGCTATCACACCAGATGCTTCCTGCAGAGAGAGCAGAAGGGTCCCAATTTGCCATGCATGCACAGGACATGTACATCCGATCGGGAGACATGCCCAAGATCTCCTTGCTCTGCACTGCAGAGTCTGCAGACCTTGCATGTCTCAGGCAATTGTGCTCGCTGATGCACACAGACCAACTCCGCAGAAGACAAGCGCCTCCATTGTATGCCCTACACAGGCTGCATAACAGGGCGGGTAACCACATGCACACAGCCGTAGCGCTTGCACTGGGCCGGCACAATCTGCAGGCGCTCATCACGCCACTATAGGATCCTGGAATGATATCTACAAGTCCTAGCACCCCAGAGCAGTAGAACTACATCATGTACTCATTCTCAGCTGAGGCTGCCTTCGTCCACAGTCTGGCAGTCTGTGAAAGCAGATCTACACATCATGCTCGCTCCCGACCCACTGATTCCGCTGCATTCCCAATTCGCTAATCCCCTTTGCTGACTTCCAAGGTTGGCTCTGTCATGCTTCTGCACTGGGCGTTCGGAGTGCAAGCTCTCTCCTGTTCTGACTGGAACCTTTCCGGCTGCCGGGTGTCACCCAGAGGTCGCCAGCTTGCGCAGGTGGTCCATGAAGACGCTGAGCGAGACGTCGTCTGTCATGATCATCTCTGCTGACATGGACGTCTGTGTGGAGTATGTGCTCGAGGGGTTCAGACGCGCCAGCAGGAATCGCGCCTGCACAGGATCCTACACCTTCTCATGCATCATCCTCACCGTACAGGCATGACCACGCAATGCCCAGAGGGGGCATAGGAACCATGTTCAGGAGTGAGTCATTTTCCAATTGACAAGGCTGCAGACTGTGCATGTACGGCTGGCCCCAGATTCTGGCTGTGTGAATGCCCAATGGCCTCTGGCTGCGGGTGGCCAACACACACATACATATATCGTCCTGACTGTACAGACAGCACTGATCCTGCAGTCACCCTGCATGATGCTGCTGCAGCCAAGCTTGCCCTCTGCAAAGTGTTACTGAGGAACGGCAAATGAGCCTGCCTGAATGCTATGCTGACCTGGAACATTTGCAAGGGTAATGATGATGCTGTGTGGCATGTCATTCTGTAGGATGAAGTTGACAAGGGCTCGCTGCACAGGACATTCAATGTAGTTGGCGCAAAGAGATGAGAGCACACCTGTGAGCCATTCTGGTCACAGTCCACCAGGCGTGGGACTGGGAAGCGCCTCTGCAGGATCTTGGCCGCCTCTGCTTTGGGCGCCTGCACACAGATGCAGCACCTTGTTGCGTGAGCTGCCAGAAACCAAAGCACTGAGGGCATGAAACTGTAGCAAACTGGCCTCGCAGACAAGTCATCTACCAGCTGTAGCATTTGCTGAGCTGGCAACCACTGTCAGTGGGTCCTCAAAGGCAACATCTGCTGGGCCCGTGACACCTCCCTTTATAGGCAAAGCCACGCTCCTAGCACTCGCATGGCTTCACAGCCTGCAAACAGTGGTAGGTGAGCAGTGCCGGTGCGCTGTCTACCTCGAGGTGATTCCTGAAGTCGGCGTGCTGCTCCTGCAAGTGGTAGCCCGCTTTCCGCCACTGCGCGATGGTGGTACCATGGAAGACCACCACGTAGAAGAAGGAATCCAGCAGCAGGATTCTGTCCGGCTGTATGGACTCCACATCCAGCAGCACCTGCATGCGTGACTTGTGTTATGATGTGTCCTCTGTTTGATGCTCGCTGTGTCCACACAATTGCTGGCCAGGCGCGCAGGACTCTGCATCTCAGCCCAGACTCCCAAAAAGAATACCGCACGAGACTTTCAAGCACATCAACCCAGCATCATCTTCCATGCCAGCTTAGGTAGCCAGGCATCTGTGCCCCAACCTGTCCTTGAAATCTGTGGCCTGACATAGGTCAGCAGCGCCCACATGGGAGGGTGTAAAGCTCAAAGGATTTGAGGCTCTATTGCACTTAAAAACAAGGGGGTCCAATCCTTGGGGTCAATCTAGACCCCAAAGATCGGAGCCCAGGGCCAAATGCAATGAGCATCACAGCAACCTCATCCCAAATCTGAGCTAGGGGGATCCAGAGGAGGCTTCTGCGTACCGGGTAAGGGCGGTATCCGGCCTCGGTGTAGGCAAAGGCCATCAGCTGGGGCTGGATCATGGTCAGCGCCTCGATGGTGCTCTCCCTGTTGAGGTACAGCCGGCAGTTGGCTGTCTCATCTGGGCTGTTGCCAAAGACCTGCAGCAGCATGGCGGCAGACATGTAGAGGTGCACTGCCTAGGTTTGGAGTACATCTTTAGGATCGAGTGGGGTAGCTTCCCCGCCAGATCTGTACCTCTCCCATCCTGCTGTGTGGCCAGCAAGGCGCCCTGCTAATGAGAACTCTGGACTGCACAGAAACAGGTGGGCTGCAGCATGGCAGGTGCAGCAGGCACACAGGGGGCGTGACGTGCCTGGACAAACTGGGATCGCCGCAGGTTGAACATGAACTGCGGATAGTAGGACATGTTTTCAGCCAGCGTGAAGCTCTGGGGCTGCTCTTTCTGGTACTCCCCAAACCTGCAGGCATGCAACCACAGATCTGATCAGCAGTCTGATCAAGCGCCAGCAACAGCCGATCTCGACCCCAGAGCTGCATGTGCCAGACGGCGAAGGCGCAACACTGTCAATACTGCGTTGCAGATCTGAGCTGCCAGAAGTACCCCAGCTGAGTAACCCCCTGACGGCCCAGATATGCACCGCAATTCTGTGCAAGCTGCTCACCATGTTCATTTCATGCATCAAGGCCAGGTCCATAGCAGCAGGTATGTAGTAATATTGGTCATTGCTCTGAAAGGGCGCCTATGACTCACCTGGTCGCCAGGCGGATGAGGGTGCGGTCAATCCAGCGGGTAGCATCAAAGTCCTCCTCGGTCTCCATCTTGAAGGTGGTCAGCCGTGTCATCGCCACTGCAGCTGCCTCCTGGTCAAAGCCGCTGATCAGCGTCTGCGTGTCCTCGCCTGTTGTCCACCTGCACGAGGCCAGAAGAGTGAGCCCTTACTGCTTGGCGCCCGAATGGGATTGGGGGTCCAGCACCAATGCAAGCCTCTCGAGCACTGCCTACTGTGCAGCAATGCAGCATCATGCAGAAGTCAAGCGCCACAGCCTTAACAGATTTCCGCAGGGATACACTTAACACGATGAGTAGCTCTAGCGCACAAGACCTTTGAGCCCGACTGGCATGCTTCTGCAGGCTGTGCGAGATACCAGTGTGCAAAGCAATTGGGCTGCCCAAGCCTGCTGGGAAATGGTGAAGGCCCGGCTCAAGGGGCTTGTGCAACTGTCAATCATCTGCTTGCGGCAATTCTAATCTTAAGCATCTTCCAGACCACCCTGTGCTGATGCCCAGAAAAGGTCCATGCTTGTTCCTAGCTCACTCCCGGCTACAGTGCACTGCCCTGCCGTACCAGCATATGCATTGCCCATCCCAACACAATATAGTGAGAGCTTACTTCCGGGTGATGGTGGTGACCCTGGTGCGTAGGCTGCCGTTCGCATGCAGGTACTTTGTGATGAACTGGATGTAGAACTGCTGGTTGAGGCTGGGATCCTGGCCTGCCGCGTCCTTGCTCTGCGCCGCCACAATCTCGTAGAAGGTGCAGAGGCTCGTGTTGACGTCCTGCAGACACAATGATGACCCTCAGCACAGCCTGTCACCACACGCTAGCTCAACAGCCCTCTCACGTTCATTACATGCAGCCGAGCCGCCAGGCATGCCAGTGAGATTGCCAGCAATGCTGCACGGCTCGTAATTGCAAGGCCCGGCCTGCCTTTATAACGTAGCCATTCAAAGCGCAGTAATACAGCAATTGTAGGGACCTTTCCAAGCATTCTGACATACAAGACCTTTCTAGCCTCTTCAAGAATGATGTGGTCGAGTGACTTAGCTTTCAGGTGAAAGACAAGTGCCCACATGTGCTGCATGTATGGGGTGAAATGGCATACCAGGCCGGCCAGCTTCCACTGTGTGGTGCCCCCAATGCCTACAGGAGTGTCTGAGATGTTGGGGCCCTTCCTGTCTGTGGGAGATGCAGGGCCCAGCAGCCCGGCCACCTTCACCCCTCTCGAAGGGATCACCTGCAGACAGCAGCGTGCTCTATGGTTGTGATAGAAGCAGCAGCTGAGAGAAGCCCTTAAGCGCCGTTCACTCCCATTCTGTGCACATTCAGCAGTCAAAACATCCATCGATGCTGAGCAGAGGGAGGATTAGAAGAAAGAGGCAGGGCAAGGCTGTCAGAGGCTGCGGCGCCACAGCTTGTCCAGTCCCCAACACCTCGGGAACCAAGGAGGGGTCATAGACAAGGCACGGCAGCATTGGCCTCTTTTGACAGAGCCAAGGAGCGGTTTGCAGCAGGGGTGATCGGCCGCACTGTCTGGTGCACATAACAACCAATAGACAACGGGCTTCCTTGCAGCACGTTGCTGTACCGTATAATTAGTTTGGCCACCTCTGTGCTGAGGTATACTTCTTGGGGCATTCGTTACATTTGTGCCACTTCGTGGCATCAGTGCAGCGAAAGCCACAAGCAGCACACCTTCAAACAGAGGTCGCCTGCTTGGCAATTATGATCTTGCTGCTCAAAAAGGCCCGTAGGGCTGTGGGTGTGAGGGCGGACCTCAAAGGTGGCGTTGGAGGCCGTTTCCAGGGAGGAGACCTCGGGGCCGGGAGCCACGAACATGCGCTTGAGGCTCTCCTTGAAGACTGGGTTGTGGAAGGTGTCCGTCTGCACCACCACGCCTCCCGTCATGTCCACCACCGGCTTCATCTCTGCCAGGCCCACCTGCATGCATGTTCCTCAATGAAAACTCCATTCAGCAGATTTCATCTGACATTCTGGCTACATGCTGCCAGCCTGGACAGTGGTCCACCCCATGTCTCATGCTCACCACCGCTTCAATGCTCCACCTGCATGCACACATGCTCAGTGAGTGACACAACCAGTAAACTGCATGGCCACAACAGACTGGTCAGATGCTGCCAAATCTGCTGCCAGCCTGGACAGCAGCCCATACTCTGCATCACATGAAACCACCAGGTTCATCTCAGCAGGTCCATCTGCATGCATACATGGCGCTAGCTTCCAAACTGATCAGATAAGCCCACAGGTCTTGCTAGCCATGGACACTGAGCAACCTGATGGGGTCACCTATTCACCCCCGACAATGCTTATAGTAAAAAGCACCGAGTTGCCCCTCCGGGTGTGGACGGAGTGACAGCTGCAAGTGAGCAGGAGGGGCCATGCCTGATCAAGCGCGCAGGCAAAGACGTCCAGGGAGTGCTGCTGCTGCACAAGCTGAACCGCGACGCCGTCGAAGAAGCGCCTCGCCTTTTTGTAGTGCGGCGCCCGGTCCTTTGCAAGGTCCTGCATCACAACAATATGTTTATTAGGCATCCAAATTGGCGTTTGGCTGCATTCTGAGTTGCACTCCTGTTATACTTGTATGCGGACGGTCTCATACTACCCTCTGGAGGGCGTCTAATAGGTTTGTTCAGTGGCCTACACCCTTTTAAAGCTGTGCAAGCATCCGGCTGATGGTTGTTGCGCATGTTGGCGGTGCACCCATGTAATTGAGCCAGCAGATGGAAAAGGTGGTTCTTGAAGCCTTTGTGCCTGCTGAGATGACACGTCTGACTTATCAACCGACTCTGACAGAAGCATGGTGAGCGCAGTCTCTCTATGCTTGACATAGAGTTGTGCAGTCCCGTCATGCTTCTGAGGAAGGAAAGTTATGAGCCAAGACGTGCTATCTAGGAATAAACCCCGCAGCTAGATTGGACCAGAAACAGGTCATCGTGGTCAGGGATACACGCTTTCCCACCTCATGGGAGCGGATAGGCTCCGAAAGCTCCCTGTCCACAACCTTGCCTGCGCCTTCTGTGGAGGGTCCCCCCACAAAGAGCAGCATGCGCGCCGCACAGGCGCCCGCTGGCAGCGCAGCACCCATCAAGCATGCCGCCACCTGCGATCATGTGCACGCACACATTGGCCATGGCCGCAATGCCATCATAGCTCTGTCCTTAGAAGAGAGCTACCACTTTCCTACAGCTAGTAGTCCCGACCCATCAGGTCTGAAAGAGCCAGCTGCATGGGAAGGCAGGCTAATGTTGGTCACAACAGCAGAGGTGCGGGTGCCTCAATGAGGCGAGTCTCCCATCCCACTGCAGCTTGGCCCATGCATGCCATGCGCTCACCTGTACAGCCGTGCCAGTGCACCGGTTTGGGCGGTGCTCTGACAGCCGCGGGAAGGCGTCGTGCATCAGCTCGTCCAGCGCGGCGTTGATGGTGAATTCGCACTCGCTGATGGGCTGGATGAAGCGCGCGCCGGGGGGCGCCTGCGGGGGCATCATCTGCGCCTGCCCGGGGCCCTTCCGGGCAGCCATCTTGGTGCCCAGGCCCAGCTGGTCCACAATCTGCTGCGGTGCATATTCCCTGGAGCCCTGCAGCCAATTCCTGAATTTCAGCTCCCAAATGATACCTTCCGCTGTTGCGTGCGCACTCACTGCCCCAAAGTGCCATGTTACCTGACACGTTCCGCACCCTATTGCAAGCACTGGCAACCTTGGAGGCTGGGGAGGGTCCTGGCACACCCTTCCCATTCCAATGCCTGACAAAGCATGAGCGCCTCACAATGCACGAGGTCAGAGAGGGCAAGGACATGTATCACTGAGAAAAGTGGATCATACCTGGAAAACATAGGCCTTTGCGCACTCTGAGTACCCGAGCTCATGGACATGGACGTGTGTGCCGTAGGTGACAAGACCGACCTGCAAGCAGCCTCAACAGGTCACACCACCAGGTGACAGAGGCCTCTTAGGCTGCTTCCTGCAGACATGCTCTATCTGCAGGCCACTCCAGACTGGGTTCCACATTACACTATGCTTTAGAAGAGGTCCCCTCCGCTTGGCACTGACTCAAAAGGACATGGTCTTGGACACGCAAACCAGAAAAGGGAAGGTAGCAAAGCCAGGTTGAGTGTGCTCTGAGGGCTGACTCACAGGGACACGCCCTTCTGTATGCCCCATGCTGCAACAAACCAGCAGAGGCAGTACCTGAGTGTACTCTGGGAGGGTGGTGAGAGCCTGCGTCAGAGAGGCAACGCAGGCTCGGAGCTCGTCCTCTGCAACGCTGGTGTCGATGATGAAGACGTAGGCCGGCGGCAGGACGTTGCCGGCAGGCATCTGGTACTCGATGGTCGCGCATCCAGCGTACAGCTCTGGGGGCTGGTACTGCAGACATGCAAAACAGCTGTTGATGCCTTCCCTGTCCCTGCTGATACAATGCACACCTGCAATATGCTTGCAAGGGCGATGCTGCGCTGCTTGCCATTGGAGGACCTCCTCCGCATGAGATCCTGCGACACCATTGGTACGGACCATACTTATGTGGAGAGAATTTGTAAGTAGGCGGGACAATGTGTAATGCTGCTCTTGCATACAGTGTCGGGTGTGTGCAGTCATGAATGCCTGGCGGTGCATGCTGGCACATGTCTCAATTGCTCAGATGACATGCCAGGCGGCCTGCCTGGACATGTGGCAGCGCTCTGGAAAGCTGCGCCTGTGTCCTACTGGAAATGTGGCAAGGACATCTGTGCTTGGGGAGAGTAGCCCTCACATCTGCGGTGATGCCCCGGTACTGCGCTGGGAAGTGGTTGCGCGTATGGCAGAATGGGCATGTCCACTGGTGCGAGTTGAAGTCCGATCTCACGTGCGGGTTCAGGATGGCGCCGCAGGTTTTGCAGGGCACAGGCGGGTACTCCATTACCTGCAAGCAGATGTGTCTTGGGAGACAGGCTTACAATGCGACATGGGCATGAAGGTGCGTACAGCCAGGGCACACACAGGATCCCATGAAACGCAGAAGAACCAATCGAGAGACACCGTCTACACATCCTGTGAAGCACAACGAAATTCTGCAAGGAGTGATGGCGCCATCATAAACAAGCTTCCATTGCATGCTATCAGTGGGACACCCTGCTCGGCTTCGTGGACTTACCGAGAGGCCTTGGATCCGCTTGCATGGCGTGTAGATGGAGGCAAAGGGTATGACGCATTTGGTCGCCTCAATTCTGCTGTTTGGCCATACATTCCATGTAAGGCGCACGCCATCAGTATCCTCCAGAGCCGCAAAAGAAGCCATTTCACCAGCACCCTAGCAGAGCTAAGCTCTGCACGTTATATCAGCGCATCGAGCTTCCTGAGCTGTCCTGTGCTTTCTAGGCGCTTGAAGACGTATCCAATGATCACCGGAGCAGCGTCAGGCGCAGAATGTCTGCATGCAACTCGCCGCTACCCTAACCAGTTTCTATCAAAGCTGGTGTACCGCTTCGCACACATGCGTCAATGGCTTCCATAGGAAGACGCCCTGGGCAGTAGGGTTTGACGTGCAGGGGTTACCGAATTAGGAAACCTGTGAAGGTCCGCCTCGGAAGAAGAAGACTCGCTCTCCGCTTGTTCAAGAACGGTGAGGATGGTTGCTGGCCATAATATGCAAAGCAGAGCATCACCGTGCTGCCGACAGAGGGCTCAAGATGTAGTGGAGTCAGGGGATCGAAGATCGAAGCCCGCTGACGTGCCGAGGAGGCAGATTTGCAAAGCCGCATAGCTGACGCAATAGCAAGAGAGATGAAGCGCACGTACGAGGGCGCCCAGAGCAGCCTGAACGCCAAGAGGCCCACCAGGTGGGTCCCAGACCTTGCCGAGACAGGGATCCTGGGCAGCAAGGCAGGCAGGAGGCCATGGCCCGTTGCTGCCCCACCTCGGGAAGCTCTCTCTGGCAAACCCTCTCTGCACTGCCAAGTCGCGGCTTCGGGCATCGCAGCGCCTGCCAGCCCACTCATGCGTTCCATGAGGCATGGTGTTATCGATTGTGGGTGCGGCAGAACCAGGGTCACAAGTTGGTGCAGGATAGCCCAGCAGTGCTGACCCGCCAGTATTATATGGGCTGCATGCGACAATGCTGCAAGAAGCTTGCAGGCATTGCTTGGCCGCTACCGGCATCCTGTAGGGTTGTCATATGCTTATACAATGAAGCTTGATTACAGGCCAGGGCCAAGCCCCAACACTGGAGGCAAGCTGACCACCAACGATGCCCTCTCATACTTGCGGGACGTCAAGGTCAAATTCTCGGACAACAAGGAGATATACGATGAGTTCTTGGAGATCATGAAGGAGTTCAAGGCTCAGAGGTGGAATATTTTCCCTTCATGCATCCTTGCCCAGCTGCCCCTGTCAAAGGATGCACCTATAGCTTCCTCACATGTGGGATCGGCCCATGCACGCGGCCTGCGCTAGCTGCCTCACGCTATGCCGTGTCCTAGAGGTATCTTGAGGCCTTTAGGGGGTCCCGCGGCATTACGCCACGTTTCGTGCCAGGATCTTGTGCCACTTTGACCGCAGTTTATGGAGCATAGCGGGCACTCTTGCCTGGGTGCGGCAGCCCAAGGCCCACAATATCGCTACTCACAGTACCTTAATTGAGTAGCACCAGGAGGCAGTTGCTAAGCACAGCCCGACCGTTTTTCTGCATGCAGGATTAACACAGAAGGTGTCATCAAGCGGGTCAAGCAGCTTTTCAGGGGCCACAAGGAGCTCATTCTCGGCTTCAACACTTTCCTACCACAAGTAAGAGTACCCTCTGACATGCTGTAGACTCCTGCAAGGCATTTTGTGGGATTTGGCGCCTGACAGGTGGAGGCTCACAGCCAATTGTCTGTATCTGCAGGGCTATGAGATCACTGTAGAGGAGGTGGAGGAAGATGAGAAGGTGTGTTAGCATGCACCTGTTGCTATGCCACGAGCTTTCACTTGAAGTCTCTGGTCCGCTGGGCTCATGTCCACAATTGTGAGGGCCATGTGGGTGTGCAGGCGTCGATGCAGCCGAAGGCGGCTGTTGAGTTTGATCAGGCCATCAACTATGTCAACAAGATCAAGGTGCACTGAGGCTACAGATCCTGCCGAGCTGTGTCAACTCATTGCACTACACAACCGTGGGCAGGACGTGCGCATGTACTTCATTGTGGGTTGGCCATGCTAATGTCAGTAGGGGGGTGCTGCAAGCCTGCTGATTACGTGCTGAGGAGTGCTGCCTGTGCAGACCCGTTTTGCAAGCGATGAGCGGGTGTACAAGGCGTTCCTGGAGATCCTCAACATGTACCGCAAGGGCCAGAAGACCATTGGCAACGTCTACGAGGAGGTACTGCACTCATGATGAGCTAACCCAGTGCATGTCCCTGCTTTTGAGGATGTGCAGATTGCAGCATACATGCATGTGTAGCGGCCCTCTGAATACTATTCTGCCTGTGCCGCAGGTTGCGATGCTCTTCCGGTCCCATAAGGACCTCCTTGAGGAGTTTACCTACTTTCTGCCGGATGCACAGGCGCCTGCACAGGTGCTACTGGCACCTCCCCATACCTGGCGCACCCTCATTCTGTATAGTGCTGTCATACGTATGCCCAAGGAGTTTAATGCAAGCAAAGAGAGATGCTTGATCACTGCTGTGCTGCTTTGATGGTACCGGAACTGCTAATAGCATGGGATCTGAAGCCTGAGCTGATGCAGGCTGCCAAACGCCAAGCGCGCGCCCAGGCAAGCTTTGGCAGAGGGATGGCCCCGGACCCCGGCGCAATGCGCAACCCGCACAAGCGCAAGGGCGGTAGCGCCAGGAGGAGTGACTATTACGGTGACTAATCCACCCCTTGCCCCCTGCCTTCACCCCATGTCTGTGCGGCTTTCCTGGGCTCATGAGGATTCATGATGATCTGGCTACTGGGTGTAGAGGCAGTCATGCAGCCTCATAAGGGTCAGGACTATCTATCCCAGACATGGCGCTGCAGCATGTCTTGACGCATGGCCTGAAAACTTCCGGGATGACTTGCGAGCCTGACATTGAATGCTTTCATTGCGCTGGTTGAAGGGCGGGATGACGGATTGTATGCAGATGACGAGGATTACCGCCCCAGGAGCCTGTCAAAGGAGCTCACCTACTTTGAGAAGGTCAAGCAGAGGTGTAGCCCACATCCTAGTACTTTGTATGATAGCATGATCATGAAGTGTTCCTTACTCTCAGGGAGACCTGGAGCAAGCCAGCATACTTTGCTCACGCCCTATGAAGCACGTTCATGCTGTGTGGTGCTTGTAGCCAGTTGACTCAGTCTTCTGTTTGGGGAAAGATGGTCAGAATAAGCAAGCGCTGTGGCTGTGCAGGCTGCGGAATCGCGAGCAGTATCAAGACTTCCTCAAGGCCCTCAACCTGTATGCGTCCGAGATTGTCAGCAAGAGCGAGCTGCAGCAGATGGTGCATGACATCCTGGCCCGCTACCCTGACCTCATGGTACGCCACCTTAGCACTCATGCCCTCCATCCTGAGGCACGCCTGTGACCTGACATTTGCATTCTGAGAAGTGCTGTGGTCAAATGTGACTGCATGATGGAGACCGGAGTGCTTTCTGCCTGCATGGCTCATACAAATGTGCTGCTGTCAGCTCTCAGGGCCTTGACACTGTGTGGAATATGCAGATGGGATTCCAGGACTTCCTGCAGAAGTGCGAGATCCTGGAGTTTGACTTCGACCCAAAGGCTATCCAGCAGGGCCGCATGCATGCTCGCGACTTGCAGAAGTTCAAGGTATGCAACGCGTACCCCTGGACCTTTGACAGCACATGTACGTCGACATGAAGTCCAAGCAGCGGCCATGTGGGGCCATGTCATTGTCATACAGCTCGTCCAATCCATGTACGTGCTCATGTAATGACATGCCTCCACAAGTCAAGACCATGCTCACGGAAGAACAGTGCTGAGAAGATATGGCATGCCAGTCCCGCTGATGATAGTCCACCTTTTGTGCAGGGCGACAAGTATGGCTCACGGCCCATCTCTGAGCTGGACGTGACCACATGGGATGTAAGCGCCCATCACCCTGTCCCTGCTTCTCTATTCCTGCTCCGCCTTTCATGGGCTCTTGCTCCATGCATGACTGTGGCACATAAGTCCTCATGGTGGCCTGTTTGAAGGATATGCATAGATGGTCAAAGTAAGGTGCATACTGGCGTTTTTGCTAGTGACCCTGCTCAGACATGCTGCCTTTATCCTGACGTCATGCATCATGCACAGGCCATACATTGGCTGAGTCTAGTAAGAGGGTTCAAACGCCCCAAAACAAGATAGCAGAGGATGCTGATCAGCTTTGCTTGGTCTGCAGAGATGCACCACGTCCTATGTGCGCCTGCCAGGGGACTACCCCAAGCTGCCGTCCAGCCACCGGCCGGTGGACCTGCACATCATCTGGAATGACACCTGGGTCTCCGTGACCTCTGGCTCAGAGGACTACTCCTTCAAGGTACTGCAATCTTCCTGTGACCGCTCACCCCATGTGCAGTATTGAATTGGATTGGATTGGAGCGCGCCCCAGCATGATAAGCTTGTGCTGTTGCCTGTGAGCAGGCATGCACAGCCAGAGCGCGCTGCCAATATGCAGCAAAAAATTGTATGTATGTGGCTGTATATGCGGCGCTTTTTGGCGGGGCCGCATATACGCACCGCAGGCAAAGGGTGCACCATTTTGACTGTGCATGCCAAACTGCCAGCTGAAAGTGTCAGACCATGTATGCTGTTTATCCAAAATCAATAACGCCAGGGTGCGCCCAAGAGATGCTCATTACATGTACCTCCCTGCAGCACATGCGCAAGAACCAGTACGAGGAGGCGCTGTTCCGCTGCGAGGACGACCGCTATGAGCTGGACATGCTGATCGAGCAGAACACGAGCGCCATCCGCGCCATCCGGCCGCTGTGCGAGGACATCATGAAGATGAGCCCCGAGGACAAGCAGAACTACCGCATCCCCGAGGGCGCCATGCGCCCCATCCACTTCCGTATGATCGGCAAGATCTACGGTGCGGGCCTGCTGAGTCCTGCGCTGTGGGATCATGACTAGTGCCACCTCATGTGCGCCAAGTGCTATATATGTGTTTGCTGCTGGAAGTGTTTGGGCGCGTGGAAGCTGAGGTGACGGGATGTTGAGCAGACATGTCTGCTTGATGTCTTGCTACTGCAGCTTGTACGTGCCGAAGGTAGTGTGAAATAACTGGTGATCAGGTACTTTCCTTGCATCGGCAGGTGAGCAGGGCACAGGTGTGGTGGACCTTGTCAGGAAGCACCCTGGGGTGGCCATCCCCGTGGTCCTCCCACGCCTGATGCAGAAGGAGGAGGAGTGGTATGTCCCTGCATCTTCCTTTGTGCATGTGCCTCCTGGGAGGCTGCACTGCATCTGTGCGTGCTGTCTCCACACCAGCTATTGAGTGGCAACCCCTTGAAAGCCAACCTTTTCAAGACCTACTGCTCAGACGTTGTGCATGCTTTGTAGGCGGAAGGTGAAGGCCAACATGGCCAAGATGTGGCAGAAGGTGTACGACCAAAACTACCACAAGTCGCTGGACCATAGGTCTTTCTACTTCAAGCAGGTGAGAGGACATGACGGACGTCTCATCCAGACATGCTTACCACTCACCACAAGAGCATTGCACCTGCCTTGAGACATCAGCTTGCACTTGTGAAAGGGAGGCTGCAAGCTGGTCAGCAGAAGCTGTGAAGAAGCCGGGGCATCTACGGAGTCCCTTGGAAGCCTGTTCATAGCAGGCTTAGCTTCAGAGTTGGTATGATATGACAGACTTTGTTGCTAGAGGTGAGCCTTGTATCTGGCTTCGCCAGGGTAGTTTGGGGGTGCTGAGAAGGGGCTTCATGCGCATGTGCAGACGGACAAGAAGACGCTCAACACGAAGGTGATGATGCAAGAGATCAAGGAGATCCGGGAGAAGCGCCGCTCGGCGGAGGACACCGCCAAGGCGATCAGCGTCCAGACGCCCTTCGTCTTCCCGCTGAACCCTGACCTCACCTTCAACTGCCAGGACAAGTGAGCCGACCCACTCTGGCCCATGCATTCCATGAATACCTGTTCTGCATCTGAGTTCCTGAAACATCTTGGTCCTGTTGAAATCAAGGAGTTGCCAGAGGTCAGAAACCAAGCCAAAAGAGACCCCAGCTCTTCTGCCAGAAGCTTCTAGCAGGCCTCAAGCATCAGTGGCTGCGCATTTCACCAGGCCTCGATAGCTGACACTGGTCTGCTGATGGGCCCTCAGACCTTCCCCAAAGTGTTCCTGCTGCTGACTCTGTTCTGTAGCAGCATCCTGATCAGCAACTGCAGAACCTCTCACAGACACAAGAGCTTGTGCATCTGCTGCGAGAGGTTCAATGGTGCTGAATCGGCCGCTGCTACAGGCCACAAATGGCCCTTGGCTACAGAATCTTGAGGTGCCCTTCCTGCAGCTGACCAGTGGCCTGCTGTCCTGCAGGATCGTGCACCAGCACGTTTTCGAGGTCATGAAGCTGGCCTTCAAGGAGATCCTGACCACGGAGGAGGCCACCGAGAAGGCCTACGTGCTGTGGAGCAGCTTTGTGGAGCCCTTCTTTGGGCTGCCACCGCACAGGCGCGAGGAGTGGGAGCTGGACCAGAAGCAGAGCAACGCCGCGCAGCAGCACCACCTGCGCCGCAACCCCAGCCTGCGCGCCACCGCCCTCTCGGGTGAGTATTTTTGACGCTGCAGGACTCATCTCAATACCTGCACGCCCTCAATCTCTTAGGGTGGGTGCTGACATACCAGGCCTCTGTATGGGAAGGCACACGCCATGCGGTAGGCTGTGGGCGGTCACTTGCTGATTGCTGTGCAGCTGCTGCAATCCCGGCGTATGCAATGGTGCGCAATGGATTGAATCACAGGTATGATCCACATCCATGCTGCATTGTGACGGAGTCGTCTCCTGAGTCTGTACCATGGCATGTACAGGAGAGCCTGGGAATGACAGCGAAGCAGAGGCGCACTCCGCCATGGGCGGAGGTGACGACGCTGATGACGTGACCACCGAGATGGTCGGCCCTGTGCGCACCACTGACGCAGCTTCGGCCATGATGGAGGCAGTTGCTAAGGTAGGCTGCGTTCTCATGAGAAGTCCGCAAGCATGCCTTGGCAGGCAGTCTGTTGCCATGTGATCAGTGCGTCTGCATGCGTCATGTGCGGCCTGGCACTAGCTCTCACTCGCGCAGGATCTGGGCTGGTGCATTTCTGGCCCGCAGTAAGATGTCTGGGCTTGCCTAGCGACAGCAGTCACTGTCTGAGCATCCTGTTGCCTGTTCAGGCCCATGCGGACGAGGCCGAGGGCCCTGCAGCAGCGCTATCACAAGTGGTGGCGGCCGCTACGGCCCTGGGCACTGTGGGGGACAGCGAGGAGCCAGATACAGCCCTCACCCTCTCTCAGCATAAGGCAAGCGCCTACCCTTCCTTTTGCCGCTGAGACTGCTGGACCCGTCTGGGGAACCTGCAGGATGCTGCATGCACTTTGCTCTCAGGCCCCGTATATGTCAGAGGCAGGCATGTCTGACATTGTGGGCATGGGGAGTGTGCTACTTCCTGGTAGTGTCTGGTGTGACCAGTGTTGGTTGCTTGAATGTCGAGGGCAGGCCAAGAGCGATTTCGTGGGCTGTTCAGGCGGAGCAGGCATTGCCTGGGGAGGTCGATGACTCAGCAGACGGCGCTGACGAGGCGGAGCAGGAGCAGCGCTTTGCGCGCTGCAAGCCGCTGGCGCCCGTCGACTCTGAGCGGTGGCACGCTGGGGAGCCCAGCCGCCTGGGCCGCATTTTCTATGGCAACGATAACTTCTTCATCTTCTTCCGCCTGCACCAGCACCTCTCTGACAGGTGAGCATGACTGCTTGCAACAGGCATGCGGTCTATCTCAGGTTTCTGAGGCATGTGAGACCAGAGCAAAGTTCCTGCTGCATGCCACTGGGATGGTTTTGCCAAGCATAAGGTGGTGCAGCAAAGTTTTGCCCCAGCCCAAAATGTTTGTGGGACTCAGTATCACCGCATCATGTCCCCAAGAATTTTGCTGCGGTGGTGCTTGAGTGTTGCGGACATTTCAGGCCGGGGATAGCTGGTGAGACAGTTGGCTGCCATCTTGCACTACTGTTGTGCAGGTGTGATCTATGCCATTGTCCAACGCTAGGTGAGTATTGATTGTCTGGCTGTTGCACAGGCTTCGGGTGGCGGTGAGGTGTGCGGCAGCCATCTCCAACCCGGGCAGCTTCAACCCAGACCAGGAGCAGAAGACGCCGGTGCCTGAACTGGACGAGGCGGGCCGCGCCGCGCACAAGCAGTTCATGGAGTATGTGCGCGACCTCATCCTGGGCGAGCGCGAGCCCAGTCAGTTTGAGGATGACGTGCGCGCTCTGCTGGGTGAGTCAGCAGCGGCCCCTGCCGTTCCCCTGCACATGGTGCTGCCAGTTGATGAGCGTTGCATGACATCTTGCCAGAGGCTACAGCATGCTGAAGGAATGCCTGCCAGCTACCAAGGTGTGGCAGCAGCTGCAGGCATGCCTGTGGCGCGCTCTGATCTCCTGCAAGATTTCGCCTTCAAGCTGATAAATTGGCACACCTGTGTCATAGAAGAAAGCTTTGCTGGCTTTCCTTACGGCAGGTTTCTGCTCCTATGAGGTTTGATTGATTCCTGTAAGCTTCCTTGTGGCATCTTGAGGGACAAGGTCAATGATCGGCAGCTGAGCAGGCCTGTGACGTTGCAGGGACCAATAGCTATGTGCTGTTCACGCTGGACAAGCTCATATGCAGATTTGTGAAGCAGTTCCAGGCGCTGCTGGCTGATGACCTGGCACAGGTGACCTGCGCTCTCAATCATACACATCCTATTTTGCAACTAAAGCTTTGTGGTGGAATTCATGTCGTCCGGCGCAATGAGGCAGAGTGTGTGCATGTGTGTAAATTTATTTGCGGCGGAACCTCTATTGTTGCAGTGGTCTCATGTATAAGGCCTCAAATTGTGGAAACTCCAGCACAATCAGAAGCAGTCTAGCAGTTAAGATCAGTCATGATCCACTGTAGCGCCCCTCTATCTAAATGACTGACTCACCGTCCGTGCGCCTGCAGAAGCTGCTGGAGCTGTACAAGTACGAGTCGGCCCGCAGCCCCGAGCACTTCTCCGACCCGGTGTACAACGCCAACGCGCATGTGCTGCTGCACGAGGACACCTGCTTCCGCTTTGAGTCACGGGAGGAGGACGGCGCATTCACCGTCCAGCTCCTGGATCCTGACCGCAGCGAGGTGGCTCCAGGTGAGTGCAAGTTTTCTTGTGCACATGGAACTATTGTCTCCCTATGTGTACGCAGCGGTACAACTAGTAACAGCGATATTGAGTCAGCAGCGCATTTGGGCTGCAAGCTTGGAAGTAGGATCCTCAAAGCACTCTCGGAGGTTCCCAAGCAGGCTGCCTGTGAAACTTGTAGTCGAGCAGGTGTCATGCAGTACGTGTGGGTACACCATCCTGGACGGCATTTGTGAAAGGAGTTCCTGATGGGGTGAAGCAGCAAGAGCAAGCTGCTGCCAGGCCTGACGAGGAGTACAACAGCAATTGCAGGGGCGCTGAGAGCTTGCCCTGGTGGTGCAGGCGTCATAGAGAGCAGCTTTGCCGAGTACCTGGACACCTTCACGGACCGGCCGGTGGCCGCTCTGGAGGACTTGCTGGACAGCACTGGCTACCAGCGGCAGCCCTTTCTGAAGCGCCTGCTCCCCCGCCAGGTATGACGCACACTCTGCATTACACTCCTTCACATGTGCTTATAAGGGAAGTGTCCTTCAAAGCGCCTGCTCTCCTGCCAAGTATAAGGGGCGTCCAGCTTGTCAGACCCTCCTACTTGCCTGTCAGCAGCCAGTTAGACTGCGCGTGTTGGCCAGCCTGTCACCTCCCCGGTTCCGCAACAGAATCTAATTCAGTGCGCAAAAGGATGTGCATGCTCTCATGTCCGCCAGAGCCTGTCTGCTGATGCAGCAGTCACTTCTGTGCAGATAGAGGGCGTGCAGGGTGCCTTTAGGCAGATGTGGGTGTAATGAGGACTCCTATATTGGCTATGCAGGTGGCGCAGAGCTTGCAGAGGCGGTCCAGGGCAGCTGAGGCCAACGGCTCGGAAGCTGGGTCCCAGATGCAGCCGCCTGCAGCAAATATCTGGAACGGCCTTGAGTGCAAGCTCTCCACGCAGTCCTCCAAGGTGTGCCCTTCACCTCCCGTAGCTCCATCGTACACTGAGGGCAGTCTTGTGCTCCCACTCTGTCACCCGCAACTATTTGATCTTCCTCCTTGGTATCAGATTGACGAGCTATATACAGTAGGGCAAGCAACAGTGCAAGACTGCAGCACTGCCGATGTTGTCCTCTGATTTGGTGATGGAGGTGTGTAAAGCTTGTGCAGCACAAGCTGGTGCTGATTTGGGATTTTGGACATAGGTCTCGTATGTGCTGGACACTGAGGACCTGCTGCTGAGGCGGCAGCCGGCTTCTAGCAGCGGGCGCAGCGCACAGAGCGCAGCGCAGCAGAGCCACCGCTTCGCCGAGTGGCTGGCCGAGAAGTTTGAGGAGCGGGGAGGCCACGAGCACACGCTCCCGGCCCCGACCAGCGCGCATGGAGGGGGCTACCCCCGCGCCCTGCCCCCGGTGATGGCCTGATCTGGCATGGCGCCCAGCCTGCGGGCTCAGCGTTGCGGCAATTTGCCGAGATGCATTAGTCAGATGTCCTGCGGAGCACAGCAGCCTGCCGGCCAAGTGCCTCTGCAGCAATTTGCAGCAGCGCAGACTTGATGCTGCCTGAAGGAGGCTTGTGTAGGAGGCATAGAGCATCCAATGCTGGAGTGGATGCATTACGCAAGCATGCAAGGTTAGTGTAGATGTCTCTGGCCAGAAGCCCTTTCAGCAATCTGTATACTGGGCAAGCCAGCTGAGGTGCAGGCTTCAGAACAGCACCGCATGAAGCAGGGGCATGTTGTGCTACAGCCACGGCTAGTCGAAGGGTAGGAGGGTGTAGGGGTGGTGTGGTCAAGCGCTGCAGATCTGCATACATGCAAGCATTTGCAACTGTGGCCTGACCTCTGCCTGACAGCCTCATGCAGAGGCTTGACTGCTAAGTGTCAGCATCAGCTTTACACTGTACAGACGTGTCATGAAAGGGCCCATTTGCAGCATTGCGTTGAACTTGACATGAACATGGTAAGGTGCGCAAGTTTAGACCAATATTGTGAAGGACATTTGTCAAATGGTGACAGGCTGTCGCACCAGCTACATATATAGGTGCCAATGCTTGCATCTGCATGCATTGCAGCATCCACGCTGCAACAGCTGTTCACTGCTCAAATTAGCCAGCAATTGGACATTGTGCGCATGCACTCTCTGACAATTGCAGTCATGGCATGTCATACGTACCTTGCTGTCAGGCCCCACCAAAAGCACAGATCTTGCAACGATGCCTATGTAGTTGCTCTATTGCGGTATATACCTGGTGGGAGCAGGGATGCTGGCACTGAATTAGGCATCTGCGGCCAAAGTCTACTAGAAGCTTCAAGCATCATTGATCTGCACAGTCCCTCTTATTCTCAGCACTGTGTAAGCTTGTCCGCTCGGCCGTGTATGCTCTCCTAGAACTGGTATGGAGGCTGACTTACGCACTCCCTCATGGAGCCTTTAGCCGTCAGTTGCGCTTGATCAGCTTCCTGCGGCGCTCAGCAAAGGTCGCAGCGCGTCTTGTGGGACCACAAAGAGGGCAAGGCACCTGGCCTGTTGCCTTGGAATGCCAGCTCACATTATGGACTGTAGCAGTCCAGTGGCCCACCTGCCCCTCAGCACACTCGTGTTGCCACCAGACCTTCCTGGTGCTGTCCACACCGAGCCATGATGGATTCAGAGGCTCTGCCAATGGAACGCCATTACCAGCAAGGTCCCAGAATTGCAGCAGAGCTGGCTGCAGCTCTGCAAGAGACTTGCAAGGGCAGACAAACAGCCCACTACAAAAGGGGCAACCTGAAGGCTTCCTGAGGCTTCCTGTTGGCTTCCTGCAGCGCTCTGCAACTCGCGCCTCCCACATGTGAGTGTGCTGGCAACCCTCAGGGCTGCTCTGATTGCTTTGGCAGAGCCACCACACCCTCTTTCCGCTGCCGCACGTCAACCTCGCTGTGTCAACGCCGCTTCTTTTGTTGGGGTGGAGCTCTGCATAGACGCCTGGCATCTCATCCTTCAGAAACCCGTGCCGTTGTGGACTTTTCCCAAATCTTTGCTGCCTTGCGCACTCTGGGCAGCCAGAATCCGAGCGTACCCTCACCCATGGCATGGAATCCCACGGGCCATGCTTGGGGCATACCCAGAACACCTTTTTTTTGCTGTAGCAACCTAGGCTGTAGGGATCAATGCCCTGGTTGCCTTCCCAGTCCCACTGCCTCATAAGCTCAGGATGCATGGCTGCCACTGACCTGCATTTGCAGATCATGCGCCCAGAGCACAATGGGCAGCCGGTACCAGTCTGAGTCCGATTAGTTACCCTTGCAGTCCACTCATGCAGGTTACCACAGTGCTCACACCCTTTACCACACCGCCATGTTGCCCTGAAAGCTGATGCAGCTGATATTGACTCGGGAGTCTGGCTGCCATTGCTCTCAGGGACCCACTGCAACGCCAGGTCGGGATGTCCATCTGCCAGGCTTCCGTGTGATATCCACTTTGCCTTTGTATCTGCAAGAAAAGATAAATGAGGGCCACCCCTACATGAAGCTGCAGGCCACAGTGCCTCACGGCCAGGCCGACTGGCTAGGTGCAGGCTCTTGTAGCTCTGGAAAGGTCGGTGTGCACGGGTGTGAGGGCTTTTAAGACCAGGCAACTTCACTCACCAGATGATTTGGCATGGGCTGCACATACAACAGGCCGCGGCGCGCATTTCGCTGCACTGACCACTTTTCTTTCTAGTCCATGCCAGTGAGTGGGGATCAGACTGCTTAAGACGCTGCCGTGGAGGCTGCAGCATCTCGACAATGCGATGGTGCTATGACTAGAAAGAAAGCGTGCGTGACCAGCACTCATCAAGCCCAGCCGTCCAAGTGCCTCTGGTAACGCCTATAAAAAAAGTGACCAGCCCCGCCAGACACCCCAACGTTGCGCAGCTTGACAGTGTGATAGAAGAGTAGATGGCAGTCAGTGGGACTGATACCGCAAGTGGTGAAGCAACGCGTGCAGTGCCCGGTCAAGATGATGAGGGTAATAGGCTCCAGCTTCAGAGGATCTGGAAGCCAGCCTTTTGAACACCGTTTGTACCAGAAGTGCCAGACCTATCCGACTTGTGGTACCGGTAGAGGTGACAAGCAGGATCCAGCCATTCATTCAGTACTCCTTCAGCTCTATATTGCAGACCGACAACACACTATGGCCGCCTCCCTGATAGCCGCTCCCATCAGCAGTGCGTCCTTCCTGGCCAGCAGGCCCGCTGTGCGAAGGTCTAGAGCCGCGCATGTGAAGGTCAGCTGACAAACCCAGAATTTCATGCTCAAACTTCGTGAATGGGCGCTCGTATGACGTTTTGAGCCGCGCGATGCCCCAGATCGTGCTGGCTACGGGGTAATGACGATCGGCCTAGAATGGTGGCAAATCGTGACACCTTGAGGCCTGATACTTATAACGACAGACCAACAATGTTATACATTGCTCATCAAGGAATATAGGAAGTACTCTAGCGTGTAGCGCTTCGGACTTCTAGGTTGAAAACACAGCTCGCGGAAGGTGCAGCTTCGTACTGCCTCTCTCTGCCAAGTGGCTTATTGAGCAGCTGAGTAAGTTTCAAATTGTTGTAGGTGACTGCTCAAGCTCAAGATGCCAAGAGGAACCCCGCAGCTGCCATGATTGTGGGCGGTCTAGCTTGGGCTGCTGTGACGCTCTCAGCCTCTGCTGCTGACCTTTCTGCTGGTGAGCTGCTTGGAGCATGTTATACCTATTCCTCCTGAGGTTTTGCTTGTTTTGAGACTGCCTATTGGAGTTGTCCATGTGCAAGCTTCAAGATGACCGGGCCTCTGGGTACGCAGGAGAGGATGTCTTCACTGGCAACTGCGGTAAGCAAACATTTGCCGCTCAAAATGCTTCTGCTTTACTCCATGTAGTTTTACAGTCCGTTTTTTGCAGCCTACTTAAGGACCAGGCTCCAGATGAACAGGCCATCATACCTGAGACGTCCATCAAGCGGTGTCTGCCATGCATCTGACATCTGCTAGTTTCATTCAGCACTTACAACAGTCACAGGGGACCTGTGTGATGGCCCTCTGTGCTTGCAGCTGCTTGCCACAGCGGTGGCGGCAACGTGATCGAGGCAGGCAAGACGCTGCAGAAGGACGCCATCTCCCAGTACCTTGACGGAGGTCTCAGCGTGAGTGTTCCTTCCTTCCCTGCTGCATGGCGCTACTCTCAGATGAGCGGAAGACACCCTGCAGTAGTGCCATATTGCCGATATTTGAAGGTCTCAGCTTAGCGTGCTATGCATACCTCAAAGAGCTGCAGCGTGGCTGTTATGTGTGCAGGAGGCTGCCATCATCAAGCAGGTGCAGAACGGCAAGAACGCCATGCCTGCCTGGTCGGTAAGTCACATGGCCTTTCCAGCAAGCGTGTGAATTACAGCCAACACACCTGTGCTACACAACTCAGTCATCAGTCTCTTTCGGCCACATGCTGCTTTTCATCAGGTGCATCACTCAAGGTGGGAAGACGATATTGGAGGCCTGCATGGCAATACAAAGCTGGCCAAGGCCATGCTTGCATGCAGGGTCGCCTCTCCGAGGATGAGATCAACGATGTTGCTGCCTATGTCTATGACCAGGCCTCCAACGACAAGTGGTGAGGGGCTGATAGCTAGGGGCTACCTACCATGTGCAATTGCACTCCTCTAGAGCCGATGTGTCTGGATGCGCATGAGTGTGCAGCACGCCCAAAGCTCTGACTCGAGAAGAATACGAAGTGTGCTCCAGATTGCAGGGGCTGTATGAAGTGTAAGGCGTCTAAATGTCGACTGGCGCATAGACAGTGCAGTGTTGACAGTGTCGTCATGCATGTGGCCTGCCAAAACTTAAAAAGGCGCCGGTGCCAGCTCAATCAGTGCATTGCAACCACTGTCACATTCCTGCCTCACCTCTTTGTTTGAGTTGGCAGTGACTCATAGAGTAACCTTCTGAGCCTCACATTGCCATCTCCACAATGTACACCCATCCCTATCTGTATCTGAAGCAAGGCAGCCTCCTTGATTCAGGCAAGTGATTTACCACTTGCTGCTATATACGTGCTGCAGCGCAAATCTGCCCTCGCACTCATTCGTCCCATGTGCATTTATCTCCACTCTGTAGATGCCACCTCCTCCCATAAAGCCTCATGGCACTCCGTTTAAGTGCAGCATAAGCAAGTGGCTGCATGTCTTACAAAGAACTGAGACTGATGATTGGCATCTCTGACTGCTTTGGCACAGAGCTGTGCGCTATCACATGCAGGTCTGCAAAAGTCATACTATACCGTACTCCCAGATGCCTTAAGGGGGCTGCTCGTACCAAAGTCAATTGTGAAGAACCCCTATGTGAATCCTACTGCTATATACATAGGAATGAGCCCTCTAAACTGGCTCCAACCTGTGCGGCATGTAACCATCTCTTCATGCACTTCCGCATCATCCAATCGATTGCTTGTCCATTTCAATCTGCATCAGAAGAAACATAGGGCCAATCATTATGACAATGTGAGCTCTTGCAAAATGCATTTATTGCAGATAGGATGCAAGACTGCCTATGCTGGCCGGCCTGAATACTGCATGAGGATTGACACAGGGGCCTACTGCCCAAAGCTTTACTACTGGCCTCCCCACCAGCCAAGAGATCACAGATGATAAGGCGGACGGCTGTGAGCTGAACACTTCCTGCCCGACTAGTCCTTCCTGCCAGAAGATTGCATCACACAGTTCACTGCCACTGGACATGGCACTATCTGCCGAATCAGAATGGGGAGTCTCTGACACATAGACATTGTCAGAATTGCAGATCTGTGGTCTTGAGAGAAGACGTGACTATCGTGGAGCACCCACGCCTTCTCAAATCATCTGGCAGCACGTGGTGAATGTCGCCTGGCCGTTGACTATCTTGGCAGCATCTTGTGACGGCATGTGCTGCCAGACCCGTTCCCCAGTTCCTTCCCTTACTCCTTGCAGCATGCGATGAGATGCACAGCTGCCCAGAACTTGCAGCTGAGCATGCGCTCGCCCAGGCTGGCGACCTGCACGGGCTGCATCAGTGAGCTTTTGCACTGCTTCTAGCAGGACGTGACGCAACACAAAAAATCCGCTGAAGTCATGTGCATTAAGTCTACACTCCTGCATGGAGTGGCCGGTGCTATAGATGCGTTTGACAAGGCGCACCAGCTGCTCAGAACTTGCAGGTGAGGGTGCGCTCGCCCAGGCCGGCGCCCTGGAGGGGCTGCATGGAGGCGCTCTTGCGGTGCTTGCGCGGGGGGCGGCTGTCTCCCAGGCGGCCCCCCAGCAGGCCCCCGCAGTCCACCAGGTTCAGCGCAAACGCCAGAAACACCAGCCCTGCACACATCCCAGTCACTGGCTAAGGCAGGTCACTGATACAGACCATATCACAGGGGCCGGCATACAAGTGTGGCCTCCCAGCAGGCGCCCGCAGTCCACCAGGTTCAGCGCAAACGCCAGGAACACCAGCCCTGGGCAGCGCACCGGCACATATAGTCTGGCTATGACAGAACACAGCGTAATCCGCTTACTAAATTACCAGCCCTGCTCTGCAAGACCACATGTAAGATCGGGGCCACAAGATGTCATCAGGAAGCCCATGCTACAGATGGCAATTTGTCAGAAGCTGACAGTGACATTCGGTCAGTTGGGTCTTGTTGCACAGCAACAGGTCACAGCATCATGTCAGTGGCTGAAACCAACAACAGCAGTGGCTAATAAATCTGCCACCAGTGCAGGAAAGACACTTGAAGATGAGATGCAGGATGCCATCATGTTTATGACTCAGGGAGCAGCTTATGTGTCCAGGGCGAGCAGAGGAGGCGCCAACAGCATGAGAAGCCGCAGAAGTGCAGCTCACCCTGCAGGCCCAGGAAGACGGAGAAGGACCACTTGTGGGCGGCCGCGACGCCGTACAGGGCGGCTGTCAGCGCCAGCATGCTCATCACCATCTCGCCCGCGTAGAAGCGGCACGCGCGCGCCGGCGCAGGTTGCTGCGCATGCACAGCCACACAGTCATTTGGCGGCTCGCAGACAGACCACTCACAAGCAGAAAGCTGCACATACCAGGCCCCTCTCAAGAGTCGGCAGCCCATGGAAAGACTTGTGAAAGCAGGTCGCTGCGCATGCCAAGCTCCTCTCAGACTTGGCGGCATACACATGTGGATAAAGAGCCAAGCCCTCGTCTAGAGCGGACAGGGTGGCTCAGCAGAGACACTCCGGTACAGCTGGCGTCAGGAGAAAACGAGTCTGCGGCTCAAGATCCTGAGTGTGAGACAGAAGAGATGAGCGTGGGACTGCTGCAGGCTGCACCTGGGTGCCGGGCCGCTTGTCAGAGGCGCCCAGCTTGGTGGTCACCACCCACTCCTGTGCCTGCTTCAGGTCCAGCACCCCTGCAGTGCATGCAACCCTCTGCTGTAGATCTGGCATGACAATCTTGTCACAAACCATGTCCCCAGCCATCTTGCCAGGCACCCAGTGGCGCAGCTAGACTCCCTATAGACCTGGCTCCAAGTGTGATCATGTGGGCATGAGAGCAGGGTTGAGAGACTTTGCATGGCAATTAGATGGGACAGACAATACCAAGATGCTTCATGCATATGGCTCACCTGCAATGACCGCCCACAGCTTCACAACGCTCATGGCATTCTCAAAGAGCACATACAATATGCTGTGCAACCACCCCTGCACACACACAGCGCAATTCTAAAACTGCACCGTCAGACTCAGAGAGGCAACACTCCTCATTCTTACACCCTCTTCTGACTGGGGCTGAATTACTGTATCAGGACACACATGGGATCAAGCACTGTATCATGGGAACATTACATTACCATGACAGACATGTAGGGGAACGCTGCTCGCCTTGCGGGTGAACATGGCGGTGGAGACGGTGACGATGATTGGCACATGCACCAGCGCCCACAGGGGTATGCTGACCTGCAGGCCACCATATTGCTCTCACACTTTTTGTACCTCTCGTCTCAATGGCACCCTCTGCTGCATGCAAGTGTGACCTCAACAGCAATGCTGGTAGTGGCCACTCAAGGTACTTTTGGTATCTTTGCATACATGAATTCCTGCTCCTCAGGGCTGATCAAAGGCGCTAGTGCGGCCTACAAACGCTACTTGCGCAAGGAGCGCAATTAGTCCATCTGCACTTGGAGTTCTGGCAGCCTGCTACACCTACTTGAGCAATAACATAAGCTGGCGCTTCAGCTGAGGTGGAGGCACCTCAGCATCTAACCCGCCAGCTTGCTGTCATCTTGCACACATGTGACACAGCCAGGCAAGACTTCCAAGAGCGATGGACCTCAGACCTACTCCAGGTGCAGCAAGCGTGCCTAGTCAACAATCCTGCTGAAGCCTGCTGCGAGATAGCAAGCAGGAGGCTGCTGTAGCTCCCACGACAAAGCTGATTGTGCATGCGATGCAGCTCCTACCGTGCAGACGCAATCCCTAATATGGGTATGTGGATGAGGTCTTACCTCAGGGGTGAACATGGAGAGGGGCACGAGGGTGCAGAAGAAGCCCAGGGAGACCCAGTGCGTGGCGAACTTGCGGATGCCAAAGTAGCACACGATGAGCTCCAGCTTGGCGGCCAGGGGCAGCGAGGACGCCCAAATGTCCACTGCTGCGCGGCGCCACAGCTGCACGGGGCCGCAGGTCCAGCGGTGCTGCTGCTTGCGGTACGCAAAGAAGCTGGCTGGCAGCTGCGCATGTGCACATATCGGTCAGTAATGACGGAGCACATCAGACAGGCAAAGCAGATAAAGGTGCAAGGGTCGTGCCACAGCTGCACAGGGCCGCTGGTGCAGCGGTGCTAATGCTTGCGGTACGCAAAGAAGCTGGCTTGCAACTGCGAAGGCGCATGCTTACACAGCTTCAAGATAGGCATTATTGAACAAGCAGTCTATGCGACTGCTGAGCGCATTGACGAGTGCACAACACATTGTACAGTTCTTGGTCAAGGGGCCCGGCACAGCGCAAAGGGCCAGACCACAGAGCTCTCACTAGTTCAGACGGCTCGTCATGACATGGGGCATGACTCCTTACGCATGTGCTGGGCAGACAAACCTCATTGAGGACGGTGACGTGGCGCAGGTAGATGGCCTTCCAGCCGGCCAGGTAGGCGCGCAGGGACAGATCCATGTCCTCCACCGTGGTCCTGCTGTTCCAGCCGCCTGCTGACTCGATCGCCTTCCTCCTCCACACCCCTGCACAGAAACGCTGATCAATCCACAGTATCAGCACCCTGCTGGACTCTGGGGTTCTGACATTGAGCTGCACCATATGATATTATCATAGCAATCACACTGCCCAGGGGAGGCAACAGAGCCCGTGAGACCAAGCCCATCAGACATCATAGTAAAAGCAGGATTGAGGCATGTGGAGATACTGCAGCGAATGGATGAGGCATGACAATGCATGGGGTATGCTACGAGCTCAGTACGGTGGGGAAGGTGCCTTAGTTCAGGAGCATTGCCAAGAGGGCGTTGCATGTGCTCACCAGCAGTGCCGTTGAAGTTGAAGAAGCCGCCAGAGGCAAAGTGCACCCACTGCTCGCACTTGCAGTGGTAGTTCAGGGAGATCTGCTGCGCCTACATGGGAAGGGCACTTTCAGCCCCTCAAGTCTTCAAGGTAAAAATTATACTGCCTCTTCGGCAATCCGCGATTTAAGTCTGCATCTCTCTGGACACAGGCTACATAGGAAAATAGCCTGACCTGGCCTAAAAAATGTGGTCCAACGGCCCCATTGAAAAGGAAGGCATCCACACCGAGTCTCTGGTTTGCATGAGTGCAGCACTAGGCATCAGAGGAGGGGGAGGCCTACCTTGGTGAGGTAGGACTCCTCGGGGTTGGTGAAGGTCCAGCGCGCCTGGACAAACCCTATGCTGGGGTTGTCTATCAGGTAGGGCACCACATTCACCTGCAGTAGCGGGCAGCTCCTTCAGAGTCCCAAAGATGCTCTGGCTGTGCTGTAGAACACGCTGCCGATGCTCTGTGACAGCGCAAGGGCTAGGGCATTGGGCGGGCAAGTGTCATGTGTATGGCAATTCTTACCAGGAAGTCAGGGTCAGGCTTGAAGTCAGCGTCAAAGATGGCCACGTAGTCATAGTCAACCAGCAACTCCATGCCCTGCAATGAGACACATGCAAGTTCAGTCCAGAAGTGCTGCAATGCAGTTTCTGCTGCTGCTGCAAGCTATGCTCTGCATATCCATGTGGCTGCATGCTGCAGATGCATGCCGTCTGCCAGGAGACTGCAGACAGGCTGCATGCTGTTGGTTTTCCTTCTGCAGATCTGTCTATGTAGACCTCAAGCTACAACACATCCAATACTGATGCAAGCCAGAGCCCTAACCTCTGTGCATACTGTGCGCACAGCGATGTAGCATCCCGCAGGAGCAAGATCAAGTGGGCGGGGGGCGTATATCTTTCAGGGCGCTGCCTTATATCCAATCATGATGCACCTTCAAGTGCTCGTCCCCTGTGCATGCAGAGTCCAGCCATGCGGCTCATGAGAGATGATTGTGTGGCATCCTGGGGGCGAAGTGGGCAAGGGGCGTACATCCTTGAGGGCGCCAGCCTTGTAGCCCTTGCGGTTGGTGCGGCGCACGCACTCACAGCGGATCCCACGCTCCCGCCACTCCAGGCACTTGTCGTCCACCAGGTCCCGGGTCTTCTGGTCTGTGCTGTCGTCCAGCACCTGCAGACAGTCCAGCAGCCATGTCAGTCTACATCTCAATTGATGGAAGGCGCTCATGATCTGTGACTGTCTGTTAGGGCAAAGCAGAGGACCTTGTATACTCAAGGGCAGTGTAGGGAGGCTGATGCTCAAAGATGAGAGCAATCTATGCAGAAAGCACAGGATGTACCCCCTACTCAATGCATGGGATGCGAAGATCTCTGCAGATGCGGTCTCAGACCCTGCAGACTGTCCCAGTCTGGAGACTCTACATCAGATGCCCAGCCGGTGCTTAGCATTATGCATGCAGCATGCTGCAAGTCAACCCTGTCTGATGATCTATGGTGTTGATGGCTTGGGCGCACAGTCCTGTCAGGTATCAAGCAGCGCACCTGGACCATGAAGTGGTTGTGCGGCCAGTGCATCTCGCAGGCGCTGTCAATGATGGCCTGGCACACCGCTCTCTCATTGAACATGGGCAGCTGGACTGCCACTCTGGGGTACAGGTGTGCCTCAAACTGAGGGTCTGGCAGCGGCAGAGGCTTGAAGGGGTCCTCAGGCTCCCTGCCTGTGAGCTTTGCCTTGCTGACCACCCACCCACACTTGAGGACATGCCACAGCCGATCAAGGGAGACGAGCACCGACAGGCCTATCGCGAAGTAGATCACAGTGCCCAGGACGGATGTGTAAAGCTCATAAATACTCTGAACTGCCAGGAATGTGTACAGCAGCATCGAGATGCTCCCTGTTCTTTCTGGGCCTGAGCTCAGTATTGGCTGTCTGCTTGGCTCTGCATTTAGCTATGCTGATGTGCCTGCAATGCCCGATTTTGACCCCAGAATGTTCAAGAGATGCAAGTCTGGTACCCGATCTCAGTCCAAGGGGACATCAGAGATGCTTCACATGGCTGAGGCACTAACGGGTCTCACAGTCCTTGCATCACACGACGGCTGTCCGGCCACTGCTGAACTGTACGGTAAAAGCTGGAAAGATCAGACAGCGGCTCTCAATACATTGCGCCCAAGTCGGCCAGTCACAGTCTGCCTCAGCGTCCATCAAGGGAGAAAGCCCGCACCCACAGCTGTGCAGTCCAAGGGCGTTGATCCTACCTCGGAAGACAATGCATGCAGATGATATCAGCACTCATATCCACCTGGCTGTGCATGCAGCTATTGGGGCAGCCAAGAGTATGTCAGCAATCAGTACACTGTTCAAAATGCTGTCATGACAGCTCTCCATCGTGCATCGCCATATCTGCTCTTTGGCGGCCGAGGGCTGCTGCTGCCCGTGTCAAGATGTGCTATATTAGTTGATGTATCGATCGCAGCTAGCAAGGATATACAGCAGGTCTCCAAAGGTGTCCATACCTGGCCTGTGCTTAGCCTGCTTCCCTGCCCTGGTCCAAGCTTCACACACGCGCAGGTAAAAGGCCGGGTGAGTGCTGAAGAGGTGATCATGTGGAGTTGCTTCTACTTCGATTAATTACAGATCCGAACACACTCATGGTAGCAGCTGTGCAATATGTAATAATGCTCATCAAATTTGAAGCTGGCAGCAAGGCTGTGGGGCGTCTGATCTGTTCTACCGCATGCCGCTCCGCTTCAAACGCTGCACCTGCCTAAGTGTTCCTTGATCAAACCATACCAGTCTCCAGAACCATCATGCAGTGGGGAGACGTTGTGTGATCAGCGTTGGAAGTGCTGCAAGCGACTCTTGAGGAAATAAATGACGCCCCACACAACGTCGGGTCAGCGCTGTAAGACGCCATGCTTGCTGCCAGCATGAAAGCTGCTGTGAGGGCGCCGCATGTGCCACCTACAATAGCTGGTGGCCAGCAATGGCTTTGCTATGCAGTGCATCTGTGCGTCCTACCAGCCAGAATATAGAGAGCGCTCTCCTAGGGCAGGATAAAAAAGCTGTCTCTCATACAGTATTGCATGCTGCCATTCACAAACAATCCGCAACAGCCGCGTGTCTTTTGGGAAATTCTGTAGGTTGGGTACCTGTTCCAACGAATGCAGAAATTGTCAGTTCGTCATATGATTGCTGTCATTGGTGTCTCCTGGTTATCAACTGCATGCCCTGCTGATATGCTCAGCTACTAAGCTGTAGGGCCTCGTACTGCATCTCACAGCGATATCTGTTGCCTGTGCCTTCCGGACTGGCAAAAGGGCCACCGAAAAGAGTACAGTCCAGCATCAACTGCAGCACAGGATCAACAACTTGTGCTAGGCCTGCCTATGAGTGCCAGGCAAAACTTCCACATTCCCCTAGGGTGTGCCTGCTGCGCAGTCTCGGAAAGGCCTTGATAAGAAGACTACTCTTGAAGACGGGGACATATAGAATCGGAGGTCACCAGGACTCCTGCGTCTTGAGGACAAGTCAGGTCTTGATTTGCACTGTGCAGTACAGCGAAAGACTCTGTCTCCTAATCTGCCAACTTTTGCATCAACCTCTCGTCCATTTGCCGGTCGTGCCAATGCAGGACGGCAACCTGATACCTGATCTAGCCTATCAACACGCCTTCTGCAGTCTGCCCCGCCCTGCTGCTGCGAGGGCTGTGAGGGGTGTGAGCAGACCCTCTGGGAGTAACACCTAAACAGGCCAGGCCCTGGCGCTCCTGCGTCTAGCGACGCCAAGTCAGGGGTGAGTCAGCCTTGCGCCAGGGCAGGTCTGGGTGTAGCGGAGCTCCAAGGCGGGATTGCAAAGTTCTACAACGCTCATGCGGCCTGTCCGGATGCGCGCCATACACAGCAAAGTGCAGCATGGGACACCCACAGAAGCTAATGTCCCTCCATCCTCCGCCTGCCACCTGCCAGTGCATCAGCAGATGGGGTTCCAGAAGCTCACACGGCCTACTTCTGCATCCACCAGAACTAGTGCTGCTCGAATTGCGCTGGGCCAGCATGCTGTGCATGCTGAGCCTGCAGCGCAGGGGGGACCTGGGGGGCCATGGCTGGCGGGCGAGTGAGCCGCCTACAGAAGTGCAGCTTCCTTCCAATGGCAGTAACTAGCTAGCGCGCAGCGCGCCGCATCACAAGATGGAGCTGTAGGCGGGCTTTAGAGCAGCGCTGCCTCTGTTGGCCGTCACGCACTTCCCGGCCTTGTCGTAGGTCTGGGGGTAGTAGTTGGCACCAGCCTGCACCATCACAACAGATGTCAGAAGTGCGGCCTCAGCCTAGACTCATGGCAGTGTTGCCTGCAACTGCGGCAGGAGAACAGCAGAGAAGGAAATGATGCAACCGCAAACTCCTCGCTGAGGGAGCGTTGACACCTTACATAGGGCTCTGTCAATGTGCAAGTGATTGCAGAGACCGTCGTTTGTGCTGAGAGGTTGCCTACCTTGGCCTTCTTCAGGGAAGCTGCGTGCATGTTGATGTTGTTGCCCAGACGGCCGCCCAGCAGGCCGCCGCAGTCGACCATGTTGAAGGCAAAGGCGAAGAAGACAAGTCCTGCAAGTTGATGAGAAGTCAGCAATTGATGCTCTTGCAGAATGATGGAGTATCCCTCTGCAATCAATTAGCAGCGCCCTGGTGACTTCTGTGAGAGTGCCAAGGGAGGATCTGCCTTCCTGAACCATCTCTTGCGCCATACATAGCTGAAGCACAGCACTGAACGGTCTAGGTGCATGCCCAAAGGCAGGCACTTTGAGGGAGCAATGGCGAGGCAGGGAGGGTTGTTGCGTACCCTGGAGGGTGAGGAAGATGGAGAAGGACCACTTGTTGACGGAGAAGATGCCGTAGAGGGCAGCTGTCAGCACGAACAGCGACATCATCATCTCGCTGGCGTAGAAGCGCAGCACGGGCGAGGGCTGCGTGGCCTGTGTGCCCGGGCGCTTGTCTGAGGAGCCCAGCTTGGTCGTCACCACCCACTCCTGTGCCTGCTTCAGGTCCAGCACGCCTGCAACATATGATGGACCGCATGAGCCTCTCTGCCAGCATGGCCACCCCTAAAAAGAGGCATGCCAGGCATGCTGGACTTTGCAATGAGCCAGCAACGACAGGAGCATATCTGCCAACATGGGGTCCTGATCTGGCTCAGGCCATGCATGCCGGCTTTGTGCTCTAAAGATAGCACAGTACATCTCGTGGCTGGCTCCTTACACGAGGCGGCAGCAGCGAGCAATGCAAGAAGTGATAGGTGCCAGCAAGATGGCGGACCTGCAATGACGGCCCAGAGCTTGACGATGCCCATGGCATTCTCAAACAGGACGTAGAGGATGCAGTGCAGCCATCCCTTGGGGGTGAAGACCGCGGTGGTGATGGTGACCACGACTGGCAGGTGCACCAGCGCCCACAGGGGGATGCTGACCTGTATGTGAACATGCCAGGTCAGCGTCTTGATACTGCACATGCAGAGCAGGCTACACAGCATGGGTGCTTTCAACTCCCCACTGCTTCAGGAAATCCAGCAACCATGGCAAAGGGGTATAGTCTGTAAGCGCGCGACGACTTGGCAGCAGAGCAAATACCAGCAGAGTCCACAAAAGAGCGCTGGCATCACAATGGAAGCAATTGCATAAGCAGGCCTTGTTCCAACTCTCCTCACATACATATCAGGCACTGCAGACAACACGATGCCGCAGCAGGCATAGCCACTGCAGTGTGAGGAGGAGACCCTACCTCAGGGGTGAAGACGGAGAGAGGCACAAGGGTGCAGAAGAAGCCCAGGGAGACCCAGTGGGTGGCGAACTTGCGGATGCCAAAGTAGAGCAGCAGGAGCTCCAGCTTGGCGGACATGGGCAGCGAGGACCTCCAGATGTCCTTGGCGCAGCGCCGCCACAGCTGCACGGGCCCGCAGGTCCAGCGATGCTGCTGCTTGCGGTACGCGAAGAAGCTGGCGGGGAGCTGCGCATGCGCACGAACATGTCAGCATGATGACTCGGCATGTCAGGCACTCAACTTGATCCAATGCGAGGGTGTTGCCACAGCTGCATGGGCCCGCAGGTCCAGCGATGCAGCTGCTTGCGGTGGACAGTGAAGCTGGCGGGGGCTGCACCCATGCACAGCACTGCCTGACGCTGAGATCACCCTTCCTTGCCAACCTCAGGCATGCCAGGGCGCTTCAGCCACAAAATAGGGCTCTCACTGGGACCGCCCAATAGCACTGAAACCTTTCTGCATCGCCCCAGATCTGAGAGACCACATCACATGTAAAAAACACAGCCCTGACAGCCATGCTGGGATTTGCCCTTTAGCCTCTTAGGACATTGCCACCCGGGTGTTCACCTCATTGAGGCAGGTGGTGTCGGTCAGGTAGACGGCCTTCCAGCCGTTGACGTAGGTGCGCAGAGACAGATCCATGTCCTCCACGGTGGTGCGGCTCTGCCATCCTCCAACAGTCATGATGGTCTTGCGCCTCCAGACTCCTGGACAACGCCATGCACTGCTTGAGCATACATCTGCTATACTGTATGCCTGGCAGACCTGTCAGTGGCACCTGCTGATCAGGCAGCATTCTATTGAAGAATTGAGCAGTGGTGCAGGCACCGCCAATCGTGTGGTCTGCGAAGCTACATTCGTCATGCAGATTTCCTCAGTTGCGGCCAAGGCCTTATCTGGGCATGTCTGATGCTGGCAGGATCAGGGCTCTCAAGCCAGTCAGCGCAGGGACTCACCAGCAGTGCCGTTGAAGTTGAAAAAGCTGCCGCTGGCGAAGTGCACAAACTGCTCGCACTTGCAGTGGAAGTTGAGGGAGATCTCCTGCGCCTTGGTCAGGTAGGACTCGTCGGGGTTGGAGAAGATCCAGCGGGTTTGCACATAGCCCACCTCGGGATTGTCTATCAGATACGGCACGGTTTGCATCTGCAGCAACATTCACTCCCGTCAGCTTCTGCAACGTCCATCCTTGCAATATGCACTGCAGATGCTCGCATGTGGCGCCGTGCGGTGGCAAGGTGGTGCATGAAGCTGACACCAGGCAGCCCCGGCGCCAGAAGATATGAGCTGAGGGGGCAGCTGCTGCTCACCAGGAAGTCGCTGTCAGGCTTGAAGTCAGCATCAAAGATGGCGATGTAGTCATAGTCTGACAGGAGGTCCAATCCCTGCAGTACAGCAGAAGCACCGTCATGCTGCCGCTCAGACAAGAATCAGTGAGAAAATTGGCCCAATGTCAGCATCAGATCATGCCTGCCAGGCAATCGGGTCTTGGTATGTCACCCCAGGTGTATGACACAGGGACATCACTGGCTTGGGCAGGGTGCAGCAGCGAGGCTCACATCCTTCAGGGCTCCGGCCTTGTATCCCTGTCTGTTGGTCCTGCGCACGACGTCGCACCTAATACCGCGCTCCGCCCACTCTGCAGCCTTCTCGTCCACCAGCTGGCGCGTCACCTTGCACGTGGAGTCATCCAGCACCTGCAGGGAAGCAATCCCATCAAATTGATGCTCTAAGTTACGTATACGGGATCTTTCACAGCTGTGCAGATTGCACTCCCGTCCTCGAACATGCTCCTTGTGCTGGCTTAGCCCCAGAGGGGGCACTCCTGCAGCAAGGCGAGCGTGTGAGGAGGCATGAGCCCTCATCTGGCTCATAAAGGAGTATTCAGATTGTGCTCAGCAGGTCACAAAGCTGTGAAGACCATATCCAGGCCCCCTGTGTGTAGAGTGGGTGATCCAGAGCCCTAGCTAGACCTTCCTGGTCGAACGAGGGGACGTGCAAGCTGATAAAGCTGTTTAACTTTCAAAAGATATACATCTTGACCCCTAAAAGCCGGGCGCACAGCCTCCCTGCCAAGTCCTTTTCATACTGGCACAAGCCTATTATTTTGAGCATTCTTTCGTGCTCAGTGCCCCAGGCAGCTGAGCCAGCGGGCGGCATCATCACAGACAGGGAGGAAAAGTGCGCTGCATACGCGCCATGTGCGCGCTCCAGCGTATGTGCAGGCACTAGCATCTCTTTCGGAGTCTGCCAACTGGCATCATGTTCTTAGCAAGGCGCGCATATGCAATCCCTTAGGGCCCTGCGGGCCTCACCTGTACGCAGAACCTGTCGCTAGGCCAGTGCATCTCGCATGCGCTGTCGATGATGGCCTGGCACACAGCCCTCTCGTTGAACATCGGCAGCTGTACCGCGACCTGCAGAGCAGCGCCTGCCGATCAGGGACCCTGCTGCTCCCATTGACGTGCATGCATGATGTAGAAAAGTCCATCGAGACCCAAGAGGGCCAGGCGCGCCGTCGCGAGGCCTTCGGTTCGCACCTTGGGATAGACCATGCTGTATGCAGCTGGGTCCGGCAGAGGACGTGCCGAGAACTCGTTTTCGGGCTTTCTGCCCGTTATCTTCGTCCTGGCGTGCACTTTAAGGTATACGAGGACCTGCACATGCACAAATAAGCCTCAGAACCGCGCTGTCAGGAATGTCCACCAAGCATTGCGTTGCGGAAGTAAGGTACGCGGAACACACCTTGTATATGCGGTCCACGCTGATGAGCATGGAGAGGGCCACAGCCACGGCGATGAGTGCCCGCAACAGGCCCACGTAGAGCTCATAGAGCGTGGCATAGTGGGTAAAGGTGTACAGCATCGCTCCTACCACACACGACCAGGGCTTGCCTAAAGGTCAAGGCTGGGATGATAGCTGTGCCCGGCTGTGATTGCCTCAAATAATATTTTAATTTGTTCCTGCTATCCTAGGGGGCGCCCGGCCCTGCTGTACGCCTGACGGCGCTCTCTAGCCTGGCGATGAGAGCGGCTCCTAGCTGGAGAAGCACACAAGCGCTGGCCTGCTCGTACTCTCCCAATCAGCTGCGCCGGCTACTGGCTGATCGTAAGCTCTAGCTGAACCGTATTTGACCCTCGATGCGGCTCCACAATTGCTCTCTGTCCAGTGGCGCAGAACATGAGTCTGGGCTTTCGCAAGTGATACCGAGACAACTGCTGCTCTGAGCAGGCAGGCCCCCGGGCTAGCGGCGCTTAGGCTGCTTATTCTGCCCGTGCTCACGCCCACTATTCACCGTATTGCCCGCCGATAAGTCGCGATGCGCCCTTTCCAGTTCCTGGCAACTTAAGCAGAAGAGGTGGACACGGCGGGGGGCCCGGGGGGAACCTCTCATCGTCTGTCGGCCGCCCAGTTTTCTGGATGACCAAGAGCGGCGGGGAAGCTGGCTTTGCCGGCGAAAGCCCGAGCGCGGGGCGGCGAAAGGCCAGGCGTCGATCTACTGCGCTCTCACTTTAACGCACGGCCGTGACGTTATAGGGCATCTCTAGAGTGACAATAATTTGGCGCCAGAGCAGCTGCGCCATGTAGAAGGGCAGGGACCTTGCGACGCGCTAGGGAGCGTCTTCCCCTTGCCGACTGCGCGGACGGGCAAGCTTTAGTATGTGGAACGCTTCCCTTCATTTCTCTCTGCACCATTTGCTGGGCATTTCGTCCCCCATGGGCAGCAAAGAATGCCATGCACAGCCTGGAGGACAGGCTGACGAGCTTGTACTGCCATGCAAGGACTGTTGTTGCGGACACATTCTTCAAGGGTGTGCTACATCTCGAATAACATTTACAATGCAGCTTCAATTAGTCTGGTACACTCCCGTCTCATGCAAGGCATGCACTCTCAGCTCCCAGCTGCTCGGTTGAGTATGTCTGTGCTGCAGCTGCAAGTCGAGCTGAATTGCTCACACAGCTCAGGATCTGTATCATCCTCAATTCAGGAGGGCCCGGGCCCAGGAACACTGAGATTCCCTCCTCTTTACTGCCACACACAAGTACCAGCGCCCACTGCGCTGCTCTCTGCGCCTTCAGCTTTGACATAAGTCACAAGCTGCATGCAGGGCTCCGCACGACGCAACCAGCACATGGCAGGAAAGCTGGGCACAGTATGGGACATTGCTTACTTGCAGAAGCTTTCACACATCCACTACTGCCTCCCGAGCTGTGACTTCTGTCAGATTCTGAATACTGTGCTCGCCGCCGCGGCCTTGAACTCACTAGAACTCATTGCTGATCAACATCATGCAGCTCGTTCGTTCTGGTAGATTTAGAGGGCAGGCTTAGCGTTCAGCTTGGACATGAAGACACCTGGTGCTGTAGTCTGTCTCTCCACTCCAGAGGATCTTACACACAAGGTGTTGCGTTGCACCACATGGGTGATCCCTATCGGCTCCGAAGGATCCTGTGGACTACATGTGCGCGCTGTGTCTGTTCTGCACCCGCCTCATGTGCTGCTTGGCGCGGACATGCTGCCTGTAGGAGTCCAGATCAGGAGCTGTTGTCCCGCACACCTGCACAGCAGCAGTTGCGCTGAGGCTTATCCAATAGTCATCAGCTCTGCTCGAACTGCTGTTGTCTCGAAAAAGTTACCTCGTGCATGGTTGGGTGCACACTCATGATGGCAAGCGCTTCCCTGTCAGCGGCAAAAGCTAGAGCAGCGCATGCATGGTTGCACCTTGCAGCAGCCTCGAGATGCTTTGTGCTCGGCAACATGCGCTGGTGAGATCAACAGATGGGACAGGCAAAAGCTCACCTGGCAATTGTAGTCCAGCTGCGCCTGGGACTGCTGATACTCTCTGGCGGAAGGCGCATAAGCGTTGCCATTCCCTGAGTAGATGCTGCCGTTGCCAGCATAGGCACCCAGGCTCTGGTGATACATGGCCTGCTGCGGCATGTAGCCATACTGGGGGACAGCCATGCTTCCAGGATACACTGGCTGGGCAGGGTACATCGCCTGGGCGGACACCACCTGCGGCTGATGCATGACTCCAGTGTGCGCTGCAGACGGCCTGACTTGGCTCCACTGCTGCCATGCCTGGCCTGCTGGGTAGTCTGTCGCTGAGTGGTGACCTACATGAACAGTACCATGGTCTTCATACATGAAGCTGCAGCGCCACCATAGGACTACAGCCCTTATCTACAGAGAGAGCACTCGCGATGCGCTGCTGACTGTGTTGGTCAGGCCACTTTGGCCATCAGCACTTTTCACCATATCCAATGAGCTGGAGTACCAAGGAGAGGTATAGGCAAAAGTGCAAAGGTACTGTGGTGAACAAAGGATGTCTCAAGCTGTTCACCTGGCACAGCAGTGTACACTTGCTGAGGGTCATAGAAGACTTGCTGGCTCGCCGTGTTCTCCTGCCAGAAGGGCGGCGCGGCTGCAGAGTGCATTGCCTGGGGCTGCGGGGAAGCCCTCTGCTGAAAGCCCTGACGGGGTGGGGCGGGCTGCGCCCAGCTCCCGGCGGGCGCTGCGCGCTGCGCCTGTTGCATGTGCGCCTCCGCAGAACGCCGAGGAGCCTGTGCATGCGTAGAGAGACACTATTAGTACCGTGGCTGCCTCTGAGGAGCCTGTGAATCTGAAGATAATTGGTGAGAACCCTGACACCTCTGCAACATCTGGCGCACTGAAAGTGAGCTCTTGCTGCCAGGCGAGCTCGTCCCAGCTCTCCAGATGCTCCAGAGGCAGCATACACGCCAGACACTGACAAACGGGGTAGCTGCTTACGCTGCAGACCTCCAGGCTTGAGTGGCATGACTTCAGAACCACGCACCATGGCAATTCTGGGAAGACAAGTTGTTGGGGAGCAAACTCCAGAGAACACACGATGCTACAGGTCCCTATCCTCTCTATGGTACTGTACGTTAAGCAATAGAATTCTCACCGCCAAGCGGTTGATAAGAGCACTGGGGGCTCTGGGAGGCGGCGGGGGCACGCTCGGGTGCATTGGGCCAGAGCTACCAGGCAGGGCCGGCCTGCCCGGGGCTGGGCCCTTGGGCATTTCCTTCCTGGCTGACTCCACAACAGGATCAGCGTCCAGCGCCACGCCCTGTGCAGCTGCTGGCAGGTGCCCAGTCGCCAGACGCCTGCAGTGCGCCTGTGACAGGAACCACACATTACACGCTTTGGTGAAGCCACACGCATGTCCTGCAGACCTAAGCTCTCCCAGAACAACACAGGTATGCGGACTTCTGCCAATGATCAAGCAGACATGACGGTGGGGTATACAGGCAGGACAGATGGCGCAACAGCTCCCACCTTGCCAGCAACATGCATGGCCATGTGCTGCGCTGAGGTGGTGGTGATGTCGCAGATCTTGCAGTAGTGCGAGGAAGGGCGCTGCACGCGCACGCCCACCACATCTGCTCTGCGCTTGTGCTTTCTCCCTCTGAGATGCGCCTGCATGTAGGTTTACTATCACAGACAGCATCTGAAATGGGGTCCTGGCAAAGCATGCTCAGCATGCAGCATGGTCCTGAATGTACAGCATGTCGTCGCCAGACGCTGCACCGAGCAGAGGTGACACCCCCAGAGTCTGCACTGCAGACCAACTCATTAGGGATGCCACTGGTGTCTGTGACATGCACACAAGGACAAAATGCCTCTGGAAGCCAGCTGAGGTAGGTGCTTACCTCTAGGTGTGCTGCGCTAGTGGTGGTGATGCCGCAGATGACACACTCGTGCCTCTCGCGGGGCGCTGAGTCAGACCCAGCCTCAGAGGCTGAGTACTCCGGTGTGGCTGTGCCTGATGCAGAGTCCTCATGTGGACTTTCCTCGCCTCCCTTCTTCCTCTTCTCTATATCTGCAGCACACTTGATTGCTTTAGCAATCGCGAAACCTTCAGGTCGACTCAAGGGAGATGAGGTGCTGGGACCAGGCCAACACGATGTTTAGGCAACACCGGCCACACTTCCTCACAAGGACATCGAATCTCTGAGTCCCACATAGGAAGGTGGAGATAAGGATGGCCCACAACATGATGGCTATGCGCTACCTGGGACGAGAAAGGGTCCAGCTTCATCACATCACCATTGGGTCTAAGCATACCTTTCTCTGGTGCATCAGGGTCTTCTGAGAGGCCGCCATCACCCTCGCCCTCCACCTCAGCCAGAGGCGCCAGCTCGCTGATCGCCGCCGATGGGCGCCTGGTGAAGGCGCTGCTTGGCGGAATGGCGCTGGCCTTGGGAGTGCTCTCCCCTACCTCCTGCACTCGCATCAAGACAGATCTGTATGTGTCTCTCCCTCTCTCAAGTCAATCCACACAGGGCTTGCCATGTTGACATGAACAGCCAGTAAAGACTTTGCAGGACAGCTGGACGACCCCCTCCCTGAGTCACCCAGGATCAATGATGAGAGGCTGCAGTCAGGAGTGCTTGCCTGCATCTGCTCCAGGTACTGGCGGAGGTCCATGGACGAGGGCAGCGTGATGGACCCAATGCGCAGCAGTGAGATCCCCTCGCCATTGCTTCCAGTGCTGCCTGTACTGTCCCTCCGGTGCAGCACATGCCAGTCACCTGCACGAGATGACCTATTGAGCCAATGATGTTTGCTTCCACAAGGGGTTCCTGCTGCAAGGCATGATCTGATTTTGGACAGGACCCAGTTTATTGCCAGGCAGATACAGTGTGTCTCACCTGAAGCTACACGCTCCATGAAGGGAGTCCTCTCTGACTCAGGCATGTTCCGGATGTACTGCAGCCGCCTTGCATGCCTGCGCCCACGCATGTGATCCTGCATGCAACTTGAAAATGAGTGTGCCACCCCATGGGAATATAGGAATCCTCCGTTCATTGTCTGATATAACAATGCATGCTCGTACAAGCAGGTCTGTACAGGCGCATGCAAATCTTTCCTGCACAATGAGCATCTAGCCAATACTCGCATGCTCTCATGCATGCATCTGTCACCTTTCGGTCAACCCAGCAAGCACTGCAGCCCACAATAGGCTCACTGCTTGCTAGAGCTGACGGAGGAGAGATGCATGCAATGCACGCCGGAGTGACATCCTTGAGAATGGAGTCAACGCCTTCAACAAAGCAGGGCTCATTGACAGCTCTGGCAGCATACAAGGCAACAAGAAGTGGGGAGGCACCTCCAGGTTGTCCTGGCTGGTGGCGATGATGCCGCAGACGGGGCAGAAGTGTTGGGCGGCCAGGCTGACGCTGCCCCCGCTGGGCGCCAGCGGCGGCTTGCTGCTGAGGCGGCGCATGTCGTCCTCCGGGGAGTCATCCTCGTCAAAGCTCTGCGAGAAGCGCACCATCTGCACAGAGGGCAGCATGTTACATTACACCACATCATCCCTGAAGGAGCGCCAAGAGACCATGCCACATGCACACAGTATCACAGAAAAATCACACTGGCAACTGATGATATGAGCATATCTATGCCCACACATATGTATGCTATGCAGCCATGCTTTGCGCAATGGGTTCTGAGCTGCATGCGCTGGCGATTCAAGGACGCTGACCAACATGCAACCTGCTTGTGACTATGTCTTCTGTGTCTGTGGAGCATGAGTACAGATGAGGGGACCACAATGTCTGCAAATGTGCCACATTCCAGTGTCAAGCCTGCAGGAGCAGGAGTCTCACCCGCAGCCCAGAGGTGCGCATCTGCAGGGGCAGCTTGGGCAGGTCGGTCAGGCGGTCGTCCTCAGCTGCCACGTCAGCGTCATCAGAGCTCTCAAACGCGCCAGGGTCTGCAAAGGCTGAGGGCACTCCGCACCCCTGGAACTCGACTTCCCGGTACACCGTCTCGGCCTCAGCCACGCTGGGGTCTGTGTGCGCAGAGCTGCTGGCGTTGCTCTCCAGGTCCACATCATCATGCACCTCTGCATCACCTGCATTATCGCAAACACCTGTCAGATCTTGCCAGGCTCTATGAGCTAGTCAAAAGGACGCCTCCACAAGCCTGTACATCTGCATGAAGCCTTCTTGTCATGAGAATGAGGGCCCACGCACTTTTCATACCTGGACTCAGGGCAGAGAGCTAGACTGGGCAAAGGGAGCTTCATAATGAGCTCACCAGCTTCCTCTGGCCTCAATGCTGGTGTGTTGCTGGCATGCTCTGCGGGCTGAGCGTCGCCATAGGGCTGCTCCCCGTCGCTCAGCACAGCAGCCACAGCGCTGTGGCTCAGCTCCTCGCTGTTGTCCAGGTGCTGCGCCTGCTTCTCCCGCCTCTGGTGCTTCTGCCCTCTGCGCATGTCAGATATCTCCCCTTCATACCGTGGCTAAGGAACTCTACGCTTGCCACTAAATTTTTCCTTTAGCCTATCTACAAGAGACACACATTACCAGTATTGTGCATCCTAAGACCTGCATGCACGTGATTGCACTGTCCTCGCACGTGATTGCACTGTACTGGCAGAGCTCATCTCATCACATCAGGCTACGGCACATAAGAGTGTGGGCCTTCATGATGACTGCACCACCTTTGTGCACAAGCCTGCCATGTGAGATGAAGTCTGTCTAGGTAGGACAAGCAACATGCAGATCTGCAGTGTGTGCCTGCAGGGCAGGTGAAGCACTGGCAGAGCCGCTCACATGAGGTGCAGCTCCTTGTGCGTCTGCGTGGGAGCAGTCACGTCGCACAGCTCGCAGTGGAGCTCTATAGGCTCAGCTGCCGGTGCAGGCGCAGCCGGGCTCTTGATGTCCGCCAGCACCTCCGCCATCTGGACGTGCTTCCTGTGGCGCTTGCCGTCCAGGTGGGCTGCCAGGTCACCCTCTGAGGCCGCAACCACATTGCACACATCACAGGGGTACTCCACAGCTTGCCTGCATGCCAAGGCAAATCTTAGCATGCGATGCGCCAAGCTTGTATGGTGCCACACAAAGCCGTCGATAATACCTTCCTCGACTGTTATCAGAACAATCCAGGGGGCCAGCTGGAGCCTCAGCATGGTCCTGGTAGCAGGTGAGGTTGCTGAGCACTTGAAAGGGGGATGCACTTTTGTCCCTGTGGGTGCTGAAAGCTTTTCACAGGGGATGCCACAAAGTGGGTGCTACATGTCACAAAAGACTCGCACCTGGCGTCAGCATCTGCAGCAGGATTCTGGACTGCCAGGATCTTCAGGTGGCGGCGGCCCTGCAGGTGCTGCTGCAGGAGCTCCAGGGATGTGGTGGAGATGTTGCAGACCTCGCAACTGAGGCCACCCGCCGCTGGGCTGGAAGCCATCGAGGCACTGGAAGCTATCACAGCGCGCTGCTCCTGAGTGCTGCTGCCCGGGCTGTGCTCGCTGGACTGGGCGGGCGTGAGAGGCTTCAGAGGCTGCAGGCCGTCGAGGGAGTCTGGACCGCTGGAGCAGCTCAGGGCATCTGTGTCCGCCTTCGGGGCAGTGACTGCTATCTGCACTGTTATGACCTCTGAGCTGGGTTGCCTGGAGGCTTGCTGAGCCTTCGTGCTGTCTGGCTGGGCTGAGCTGTCAGGGGCTGAGCTGAGGTGCTGCTGAGCTGAAGCCGGGCTGGAAGCATCACGCTTTTCCTGGTCCATGTCGTGGGGAGCACGAGCGAGTGACTCCTGTGCGGATGCAATGGTGCCTGCTGCTGCACTTATCTGCACTGCAGGCTTGTCCTTCGAGGCAAGCTCTTTGAGAGTGATGGGTTGCTGCTGCTGCTGCTGAGCTTGCATGCTGTCAAAGAGGCCTGCATTGGGCAGAGGTACCCTCAGGACAGAACCTTTGTCCAACACTTGTGTTGAGCAGGACAGCAGTACATCTCTGCCTGAGAGTCTCATTTCAGTACTCGATCTAGCTACTGCAGGGTACACGCGTCCTCCACCCTGGCAGACTAGTCCGTGTGGCAGTTCACAAATCAGCAGCTCTCCTGATATTATTTTGACGACGACCTCATACGGGCGTCAGCGCATGCATGTGTACCCAGTGCCAATGCCAGAATGCCAAACCTCACCCTTCAGCTGCCAAAGAGATGTCATAAACCTGTCTTTGCACAGCGTTATAGCGTCCAGTAATGCAACAAAAGGCTGTACCTAACATTCAACGTGACAATCACAGCATTCCACAGACAGTGTCAGCATGCTTCCGTCAGTGGGGGACGCGCCTTGGTGACCCCCGAGCAACGTTGAGCACGCCCAGGCTTGCGTCCAATCAAAGCCCCCAAAGACGAGAATGAGTCCTGAAAGACCCGAAGGAAGGCGACACAGAAGATGACTGCCACGTTCTTTGTTCCGAGACCTTGCGATAACGAGGACAGCGTCAACGTTGGACAGGGCTTCTCTCTAGTGCGCACGGCCGGGAGTCTGGTCGCTAATCTCTCGCAACGCCTCTGAAGGCCTGGCAACAGCTACACAGCGCTCTAAGCATGGCTAGCTACCATGATGAATTTGCTGCAATGACAGAAGCTCTTAAGTTTCCCTCTGGCGGCGTTCCCGGTTATTTGTCACCCTCAGCTGATCACCGTCGGAAGCCTTGCACAGTTAGCAGACAGCAGATGCGGGTGAAAGCTCCAACACTTGGCTGCCAAAAGAAGGCAAACATCTGGATACAGTCAGGGGCAACCAGCACAAGGCCTGGACTGCATTGAATCCAGGAGTGCTGACATCAGAACGTCAAATGTAGCCTTGTATCATCACCATCATGACATCGCCTTCTGTGGATCGAACAGCAGATTTTTGGCAGGGCGTACAATTGCAAGCTGCAAAATCTGGTCTCACAGAGGTACCATGCATGCCTATTGTACTCATTGCACTGGTCCCTCTTTGACAAAGCATGCCTATGACCGTAGCCTCCGTGCCGAAATGTTGTCTTGTGTGCAGGAAAAGCTTCGAAAGTTGAAGTCTGCGCAAATACTGCGGTCACTGGCGCAGAAGACTTCTTTTGGCTGTGCTGCTGTAGAAGTGGTAAGCATGCAGATGATGGGCCATTTACTCATGGACCTACTCTTTTTCTGATCTTCTATTTATTGGGCTGTAACGGTGACGCTATTGCAGGCCAAGAACATTAACGCTCTCAAGGCCTTTGTGCGAGGGCATCAAAGGGACTATGTACAAGCCGGTGATCATCCCGCGAGCTTCTGCAGATCCTATCCTATACCTGATGCACTGCTCTGGCAACAGTGCCATCTGGCAGTGACTGGCATTGCAGCTTGCATGCACACACCGTTGCTGGGGTTGCTGGCGTCCTTGATTACAGCATGGATGCCCTTTTGGCACTCATAAAGACCAGGATGTTGAAGACAGTGAATGCCCCATCTTGCAGGGAGGTGCAGCGAAGCGGAGCGTGATAGGATAGAGGAGCAAGTGGGGCTGTACATGCGCAGCTGCACGGACAACATTGCCCGGCTGGAGGGCAGCCTAGCCCCTGGGCAGCCCGGCGCACAGAATCTCAATCCGCATGGCTTGGCGCACAGGCATGGCGTGGTAAGGCGCTCTACCTGATTGTTCATGAGAGGGTGTGGCTCTTCCAAGGGCCATTGCCTCGTACTGACAAACAGGAGGTGCATCAGTGCCAGGCACATCATGTGGCTGTCCAAAGCTTAGCAATGACCCATGCGCAAACACTAGTGTTATTGTGAGTGATGCATCCCTATGCAGGCGCTGATCCTCAGTGAGAGGCTACAAGCAGCGGGCACCACTTTCGACCGCTGTCGGAGTGTGCGCTATCAGCAGCTGCTGCAGCAGCAGCGGCAGCTTCATCAAAAGAAGCAGCGCCTGAATGCTATCCAGGTAGAGTCATAGGTGTGCAAAGTTGTGTGTAGGGCACCCACATTCTTGTCCTGTCACAAGCCTTGGGAACACCCATAAGATAGTCTGAAGGGGCACGAAAGTCTGAGTGCTGTCCGTTGCTGCATGCACAGCAAGAGCGCTTACAGGATTGAGCTAGAGCTCACTCAGCAAAGCCATGCCCTTGCGCATGTGGCCCCATGCACCTGCCCCTGGGAGCTTTGTAGCATGAGAGATCAGGCCCCTTATTGCTCCTTTGTGATGCAGGGCAACAGCGCTTACCGGCCTGAGCTGGAGCCCGGTCAGCAGAGCCAGGCTTGGGCGCAGCTGCCGCAGGAGCAGCAGCAGGCGCTGGAGGCTGAGAACCAGGCGCTGGTCAACGAGCTGTCCAGCCTGAACCAGAGCGCGCGCGGCATCGAGAGCACCATGCGCGAGCTGGCGCAGCTCAGCCAGATGTTTTCTGCCCAGGTCATGCACCAGGCCGAGCAGATCGAGCAGCTGTATCAGCAGGTGGGGGTGCTCATCTCTGCTCGTTTCTGTACCGGAACAGCGACAAATTGATAACTCATGCAAACAAGTATACTCATATATCCTCTGACCTGCATTCACAGAGCGCTCAGGCATCTGTGCATCAGCTGCATTGACCCAGCAACAATGATCCTGTGCAGACTTTGAGAACGCATCACAGCAATTAAGTGTTACAATTTCAAGGCTGTATCACTGCATACTCCCGCCCGAGTCTTGTATGCAAATGAGAGCGTAGCGTCCCAACAAGTACTTGGCTGTGATGGAAAAGATCCAGTGGGAGGCTGCATAGGTGCATGTGATTCGTTGAGTCCCTCCTGAGTGGCAAAGCTGTGTGCAGGCGGTCAAGGCAACAGTGTATACTGAGAAGGGGAATGTGTCATTGGGCAAGGCCATCAAAGCCTCTGGCTCAGCTTCAAATCTGCTTATTTGGTTCATCATCTTCTTTGCTGCAGCCCTCCTCTTCTTTGACTGGTTTCATAGCTAGCCTAGCAACGAAGTGGGCCGATAATGTGTTGTTTCCATTGTTGCCTGTTTTACAGCAGCGCGCCTCACAGCAGTGTCGCGCCTCTAGTAGCAGCTAGGATGGTTTCATTTGAAGCATTCATTGCCATGCGCGGAGTTGGCAACAGCCATATGGTACATGAGACTGACACTCTGAACGGTTGATGACCTGGAACTCTCTCTACACCCTGTATGCAATCTCTTTGGCAATGCAAATTACTGGGCCCTGGCTTCACTAGGGTTGCACTGAGACATCTGCTGCTGCAGAAACTTATCTCTTCCAGACATACACTCCTCTCGTCACAGAATTATGGTACATGCTCGTCATGTCATGCCATGCCATAGATAGGCTGCGCCGCCACATCAGTTGAGCAGATCGTAGTCGTCCAGCTTGTCATTGTAGGCCAGGACCTTGCGCCTGATCTTGGAGGTGTCTACCCATGTCACGAAGTCCTCCATGGGCCTCGTCACTAGGTACGCAGGCTCCAGTATTGTCTCTGGCCCCACTCTAACGTGCCCCTGCAATGCAGCATGCGAGTCAATATCCTCTTTGATGAAAGAGGTGGCCGCACCTAGGCTGGCAAGAAAGCTGGTATAAGAACGGCCAGAGGAGTGTCATTAATGCAGGCCTAATTGGCACATGTAAGCTGGCAAGCTTCCAGTAAGCGTCAGAGCTCACGCTGCGGTGAGGTGCTCTCTGCTCATGTAGGCCACTCTCGCCATGTGTGGCTGCCGCTTTGCAATTTTTGCAATGTGCAGTCTCCTGCAAAGACAGTGGCCTACCTGCTCTATGAGTGTGCAGGCCTCTTTCAGGGTCTCGGCCATCTTCAGGCGCACCATGACCACAGAGAGCCGCCTCCGGCAGAACGCTGACGTCGAGAGCTTCTCCAGCTGTACTAGGCTCTTCTTCGTAGTGATGATGCCCATGGCGTACAGCCTGCGCGTGCATAGCCATCTCAGAATGCATGCGGCACGCTGCGCCGACCCTGGCCTCAATGCTTTATGTACTGCTTGTTGAGTATGCATGCAACAAACAAGTCAGGAGCTCCTGACGCACGTACACATGAGCCTCCTCCCACCGCTATGCTGGTGCGCACTGTGACATCCGGCATGGTTTGCACTGCAGAGATGAAAGAGCTTACTTGTTTAGCGCCTGGTCTGTGAGCTCGATCCGAGTGGGATCCTTGGGATCCAAGCGCTTGATGATGGACACCAACTTCGTGACCATACCACAGATCTTGTTGTACTTCTTGTAGTCATCCCTGTTCTGTATGTGGTAGCGCCTGATAATCTGCACACACCCGCGGCAGTCAGGTCTGGGAAGATTGCTTGGCAAAGCTGGCTGGGCTTTCCTCGATGAAGCAGGAGCCGAGCCCACGGAAACGGGGTTCACCTGCAGCTCTCTCTGGTTATTCTCGTTCTTCCACTGCAGAAAGTCGACCTTCCGTAAGAGTTTCTTCTCATGGTACTTCAGCTGTCTCATAGTGGCTTTGCTGCTTGTCCTTTACTATCGAGCAAGATTGCAGCTGCAAGCCCCCGATCCTGTCGTGCAAATTGTATGGCGTACACTCCAGAGATGGACTGAAAGGCTGCACAATGCTGTCAGCGGCGGCTTTTCTCACTCGCAACTACTTGATCGGTGCCTTTACTACAGCTAGACGTGTCAGAAATTCACAAGACAGCGATCAGATGAGCATGAGTATGTTTTCTGGAAGATCGGGAGAGTTTCCGAATGATGAGGCGCCATCGAAGTTACTGATTGCTGACATCACAGGTTCCGGCGTCAGCGGTGAAATCGGAAGCTCTCTTTACGGAAGCTCGCACACGCGCACTGAAATCGCGAAGGCCGGCTCGGTGTGAGCTTCAGTAAGCTCCGGGTGGACCTGACAATCTCTAGCACGCACCTGCGTAAACCACAGTCGGGCTCCAAGCCAGCGTCTCTGCCCTGTCGGCAGAACTCTGTAGTCATAGGCGCCCAACGATCATCACTCAGGTGAGGTCGCGTAGGAGCCCGGAGTAGTAGTTTCGCATCGTGTGGCTTTCAATCATACATGCCCGTGGTGTTCCAGACCAGCGCCTGTGCCACCTGAAATCACCTGCCAGGCAATGTTGAACAATGCTGGCGCAAGGGCTAGGGTGAGCGCAGGCGTAAAGCTAGCCACTGTCAACTGCTTTTAGTATCTAGAAGGCGTATTGTAGGCATGCGCCCGCCGTTTCGGAGGGAAGTGAGCAATCACTTAGTCCGTTGTGTTGTCTCGTCCGACACACGGAATCAAGCGTTTCGCGGGCTGATCTCTCACTTCGATGCAAAAGGGAGGAACTCAGTTCCTGTCGGACTATCTTATAGCTTGGATCTGATGAAGATTTAAGCACTACTTGCATGAACGCTGCGCGCCGAAGCCTCACACTCGTCTCTTGTGCTAGCAGGGTCCTTCCAAGGTGGAACCAAGGAGCAGGGCCACGAACATTGAAGGCCCTGGAGGTTCATCTTAGAATATGTTCGAGCAACAAGATAGCCTGAACAGCTCGCACAGCGAAGCAACAGGGCGTATGTGGGCCCCGGCAAATTTGCCGGCACTCCATCAGGGCACGCAGCCTGTGGCCCTCCCTTGTCAGCAGCGCCACCGGCAGCACACGACCGTGGTACCGAACGTTCATCAGCAGCCGCGACTTACCAAGGCTGTTCTGGATCAACACGAGAAAGCAGCCCTCACCTCCCTGCTGCTCATGCAGCAGCAGTCTTCTCCCATGAAGGTGTGCCAGCACCACCTCCTACATCTTCATGCCCCATCTTATGTCCACCACCTAGGATTATCAAGGGATGCCAAAGTTCGGAGCAGGCCTTTTGCTGCGTTGTGCATAGTTAACCAGCTGTACCTCACTTGTCTTCAGCTCTACGATTTCCACCCGGCAGTTCCAGTGAGCATGACATCCAGTAGGGTGTTCAGCTGTGTTGAGAGGGGTTACCCACAGGCCAGACACCAGGACCTCTGTTCTGCATGGCATGGCTGGTCAAGGCCTGGTGGTTTTCCGGCAGGCCGCCCGTTACATCAGCCCCTCTCTGCATGCAGGCGCCTGGGGGATCCCACACACCTACCCCAGGGCTGGAGCGTATGGAGACAGAGCAGCTGGAGACATCGCAGCCAAGCTGCGAGACCTCAGACACCTGCTCTGAGACAGGCTCATCCAGCCACCCACCCCCCAGGAAGGCTGCCCGCCGCTGCCTTATTAGCCTGGCGGGCACCACCACACCCCGCCCGCAGCGCCTGGTAGGATCCCTGTGCTTTCAGGAGTCTGCTCTCGGTGCTGACAGGGCTGTGCAGAGCTGCTGCATGCATAGCGGTTGAGGCGAGCGTGACACTTATTGTCCCAGCACATGCTGTGCTCAGGGTCTGGTAAAGTGTTTTCATAGTGCCGGCTGGCCTGTAGGCAGTCATGAGATGTGTCAGGTGAGAGTTGCATGATGCTTAGCATGCCTGGCAGCTGGCGCATGTAAGGTGGCCATCCCGCAGTTGAGGGTCGCAGCAGGCATACATGGCGCAGGGAATGAGCATAGCGCTGATGGATGCTGAGGTCTTTACAAGGGCTGCTGTCTGTGCAGGAGGAGCCCAGAAAGCTTGCACCGGTTTACATCCCAGTCACCAGGCAGCAGGACTTTCCAATGTCGCGGCAGACGGCATGTGCCATGGTGCAGAACCTTCTGCAGCACCCCAACGCATCCACCCCTTTCCCAGCACACCTGGCAGCCTCAGGGCACAAGCGCGAGCTGCCTGAGCCAGATCAGGCGCGCTCCGGCAGGTTTTTCATGCCCTTTGCTGGCGCTCCTCGCCCAGTCCTGCCCAGCGCTGCCCCAAATGGGCAGGGCGCTGCCCTACCCGACGAGGAAGCACCTGGTATGTGGAGTGTGCAAGTCTGGCCCGCTCCGCCTAATTGCGCTATGGGTTGATATGGAGAGCCTCTCTTTGAAGGCAGCATGTTTCTAGCAGCGCCTCAAAGAGCTGATAGAGGGTCTGGTAGTTTAACGTGAACAGCACGTAAAGGAGGAGACATTGCAAACTCTCACAAAGTGCAATGCGCTACCTGGGCAGGGGAAAGCAAACTTTCCCACAGGAGAAGGAAACAGCCAACCCACATGGCGGCTCAGCGTGGATTTGCGTGACCACGGATTGAGCACCAACCCGCCATGGGGGTGCTGCAGAGCATCCTTCTGTTGTCCGCAGGAGATGCGGGCACACCATAGTCCTTTAGCGCACCTGAACAGGTGCTGTAGCTGTCTTCGCTTTCAGGGCCTAATGGGTCTCTGAGCCCAGCCTTATTCAGGAGCTCCTGGAAGGGCACCAAAATTGGTCCTCCCATGAGCTTTGGAGTGTTCTACCCACTTGCGCTCTTGCATAGCAGCACGTATGACTGATGGCTTCACCGCGGTTCTCGCTGATTTGCCATGTATGTTCTGCCGGCATCTGGGTTCCTGCACCCTTGTGTGCAGCCCAGAGCCGCAACACTCATTGTCTTGTGTGTGGAGTTGAATCAAGGACACGGCTGATGACACAGAAAACCTTCCTCCCTTGATTGAATTGACTGTGGAAGCTCCTCTGGATCCCATGCCATGGGGTGCAGAAGGCTTACAGATGACTGGCTAGCCGGGAATGGATGAGACATATAGAAACTAGCACAGCAGAACTTCTTTTTGAAATATTGACGACTGTATGCATGCTAGCTTGTACTCCACCTGGCACAGAACGCCTTCTAGAGCAGCTGAGAACTGCTCAAAGCAATGCCCATCCCGGGTGAGGTGCTAAGGGAACAAGCATGAACCACACGTTGCAATCTCGGCAAAGACTGCCGTGACTGCAATGACAACTGAAAATTGCACCAGGCATGGTCACGACCCAAGGCTTGGACAGCTTGGGGAAGACATGCAATTGCCAGAGTGTCTGTTGGAGAGTTCTGCCCTTGCAGCTGCTGTAGGGTATGGAAGGGTCAGTCATGAATCCCAGACTCGTACATATGCACATGTTTCATTTGAGAAACAGCTGAGAGAATTTGTTCAATATCCAGATGCTTGTAAGCAAGGTATATATTGTACTGTGGCCATGTATGATCGGTCATGAGGCGCACTCTCAAGGACTGTTGTGCCAAGCTGCCGCGCTCTTGTGAACTTGTACCTTGCCTGTGTTCCGGAACATGTATCCATGATACTCGAGACGGTCTGTGTATGACCCTCACGTTTGCACCCTTCGACAGGTTGCCTGTTGAGTCTGTGACCGTGTCCAGGCTCACCCATGAGCATGACCTTTACAGCCTTTTCAGGAGCATTTGCAGTCAGGGTTGTCACATGGCCCCTGCTAACACACTGCGACTGCCAGAGTGGATGGGTTCCTGTATCAGAGGGATTTTCCTACGTGTCCTGCTGAGTCTTCACCCCTAGCCCGCTTTCCCAAGAAGCCTCCTCGGCATGCTGTAAGCAAAGGTGTATGGCAAATGCCAGCCACTATCCATCAGAATATCCTGCCAGTCTATCCCCTCAAGAGTGCTGCTGACAATACTGTGACCATGCTGCATGGTTGCTGCTCACTTGTCCTCTGGAGGTGGTGCAGATCCAGTGGTAGGCCTGCATGAGTGCACGGCCCGCTCACACCACAGCACCAAGAGCACCACACCCAATCCTGTGCAGCCTTTTCAGGCATGCAGTTGCAGAGCCTGGAGAATTTTCTCAACGGCATGTCAAATGCAGCTGGACAAACCCCACCTATGCCTTGCAAGGTATAGGTGAGGGGCTGCTTTAACCGGCATCTGACCACGCAGAGTCAGGTGAAGAGGACGTGTGAAAGGGAAAACTCACAGGCCTACGTACACCTTGAAGGCGTCGTAGATGCCCCACTGCAGTCCGGTCAGGGTACCGATCATGACAATACGCAGAGGGAGGCCACGGGTGAAGAGAGCCGTCCTGCAGGCATCAATTTGTTGTCAGCCTGCATGCCTCATCATCGCAAAATCCTTGAGAGGCTGCGTAAATATGCCATATGTTGGTCCCATACAAAGTGCACAGCGACCACCGCCAAAGCACCTTTTGCACTGCTGCCCGTTCTGACCTCCCAGCAACAAGTGCAGCAAGTTGATGCAGATGTCACATGCATTGTGCATTCTTTGCTGTCACTCCTGTTGCGCTTTCTGGCTTGCTATACGGGCTGCACACAATCAACAGCATAAAAAGATTACGACTTCCCTCATGAGGTGCTGGGCTTTCAACCTTCACACCTTTAGGTGGTACTGATATATCAGTGAAGGTGATGAGTGCCTTACCAGCCCATCTCATTGACAACGCTGCTGATGGTGGCGCTCTTGTTGGAGTTGAGCTTGGACACCAGGTTGTCTGCTGGGTGCGACACGATCGCGCAGAACACTCCTGCAATGTAGCCGGCCGCGAAGGACACTCCAAGCTGCTCAGTCTTGGAGCACTCCACCTTGGGCTTGGGCACCACGTACTTGTACAGCGCCTGAACGGTGTTCTCAAAGCACGCTGCAGGGCACACGAGATGTGTTTGTGACAGGCAAATGTGCCCAAAAGCCACATGTACGAGGGACACATGCCACAGGTAGCTGAAGGTGGCACGCTAAACAGGCGCTCATGTACCAGCATGGTGGCTGCATATGGTGCAGGTGAGACACACGCTGTTTGGGCGAGACATCAGAGGATCAGTGCACTGTAGCTATATCCTACGGAGGCAGCGTAGACAAGGGGGCGTACCAAACTTCATCATGGTGTAAGGAATCTGTCGGCCCCACAGTGGCGTGATTCCCTTGAAAAGCCTGCAAAGAGAACAGCAGCATGAACAAAATGCCAGCCGAAACAATGCACCTGGGAGCACTTGTGAGGCAGCAGACGTCAGGACGGTGGCAATGATCAATTTCTTGGGCCTCACCCTGCAACACCCTCCTGCTGGATGAACTTGGGCATGCCATCACGGAGCCCAGATGCAAATCCAGGCACTGTCTGCACCTTCACCTGCAACAGCAAAGCGCCTTTTCACACAAGAACCTTGATTTGCATCTTTCGATGTGTCAAAACCGCCCGTTGCGAACATCAGGGCCTGTATACAGTACAAGTAGCATCATAAAGCTAGGTGATCTACCTTGACAGCTTCCCAGGGGCAAAGGCCAATGTCAGCAAAGAACTCTGCGGAGGCAGAGCCGGCAAGGAAGAGAACAGTCTGGTACTTCGCAGCCAACTCGGGTCCCGCCATGTCAGCGTACGTCCTGCGTGCAGGTACAAAGGGTCATAAGTAACGTTCATCACAGATACCAAGGTGACCGAGCATCATTGGAGCCCTAAGCAGGGGGCTATGAATAGGCACGTCGATGAACTCACTTCTTGAAGTACTCGTAGAGGCCGAACTTTCCGGCACCCTGGATGGAGTAGCCAATGAGAGTGGGCACCCATCCCTTCACCAAGCCACCCATGCCGCCCTCCCTGAGCGTGATTGAGAACCCGGAAGCAATGCTCTTGTACTTCTGGGGGTCGATCTGCATGTTGCACTTGACCACATCCAGCGGCGTGACAGCAGTGTGGGTGAGGCCACAGCTGAGCACTCCTCCTAGGGTACAGGCCTGCATGGGGGCATCCCGATTCAGTGTGCAGCAAATACTATGTTTGCCGTCCATTGTACCACCCCTTGAGTGCCAGCTGCCTCAACACCAATGGGCACCAACTAGATGCTGTTCAGGCATGCAGGATCTGCTCACCGCATAGAAGTCCCTGGAATACAGCTTAATCCTCTTCTTCTCAGCAGGAGCGGGAATGAAGGGCATGTTGTTGAGCTGCGAGCTCATGCCGAACTTCTGTGCCAGCGAGCTCTCAGCCAGGCTGAAGGCTGTGGGCGCAGCTGCATCGCGCTCTGTTTGGGCAGCGAAACCGCTGGTGGCTGACAGCAGCGTCGCGGAGAATCTGTCGGGACTGTACAAGCCAGCAGGGATGAGCTGGGACAGGGCCGCCATGATGGCGAGATCTTGTAGGGCAGCTCTTTTGCACCTTTTGCACTGGCGCGCTCCATTCTCGTTGGCATCTGTCAACCCTAGCTGCTCGGGGTCGATGTCTCTCAAAACCCTGCATCGCCCCAGTAAGAGAGTACCATGCCCCTCTTCGCCCTTGCATCTCGTCTGCACGCACTTTACTGCAGAAAGTTGGCACTTCGTGTCGGGTCATACAACATGCTCGGGCCAATGCTCCGAGATGGCCGCACTGCATGTCACATGCTTTGTCCATGCTGAGGCCTGTGGCTTACGAACAGGAAACTGTACCCTTTGAATAGTGTGTGAAATTCTTACATTGTTTGAGGGTGTGATGGCTCAGCCTAGGCTCCCACAGCTATATGTCGAATGCCGCATTACTCATCAACAGGCAGAACCATCGAGGGTTGATGTCCATGAGCCAGAGGCTCCCGAGCTGGGCTTTGAGCTACAAAATGCAGCTGGAGCAGCCTTTCATGACACCAAAGCCGTCAGGGGCCTGTCATGGACGATCAATCAGGAGGTGTGTGCACAGCATGCATGCCCTGCGGCACAAATCATTCTGCCTTCACAGGGGGTAGCCGTCCAATGACCTCTACTATCTTCGTACAGGAACCGTCCAGGCTGCACCTCAGAAACTTCAGCACAGCAGCACAGCCATCACGGCAGGACATGACTCTGGCCTTTCCGCAAGCGCTGCTGCCGCATGTGGCTGTAGACATGTCCCGTGTCTATGCCATCACGCATGGTGGCTTCTTACATAGCATCCAGCTGCCTGAGGGCCTGCATCCAGCAGCGACGACAGGACAGCAGCCTACAGAAGTGTCTCCAGCCTTCACACCCATGAGTGCTGGTACGCACATGCATCTAAGGAGCACAGCGTGCTAATTGTCAAGTGGTGCCACACTGAAATTAGCTCTAGTCCTGAGTCTCTTCCTCCATGCTTCCCACAGGGATGGAGGGATTGAGCCGCATGCAAGCGTGGGATTATGATGCATGGCTGACTGCGCTGAATCTGCATGCAGAGTTTCAGAAGCTAGGGCCGCCCACTGCCCTGCTCCTGGTGGGCTCCCACATCTGCATCGGCACCCAGAGCGGCACTGTGCTGGCCGTCCCAAAAGCGTCCGCCCAGCGCGGCAGCGCAGACTTTGCTGTGGAGCTGAAGCCGCCAGGTGGCGTCGGGCGCCTGCTCACCAGCCTCTTTGCCCGGTGCAGCTTCCCAACTCCTTGTCACCACCCTGGCCAGCATGCGCAGCACAGCAGGAGCCCGAGACGCTCACTTGCTTCATAGCTGAGACGCATAGATCCATGTGTATGGCCCAGCGTGCTTGTCTATCGGCCTAGCATGCTGCAGGACTAGGACACTTGCAGTGAAAGGCAAGGATTGCTGAATTGCGCAAACCTAATAGATCAGGGTGAGTGATGCGCTTCCCTGGGGTTGCAGGGCCACATCAGCAGCAGTCACATGCATGGCAGCAGTGGAGCTGGCAGGCCACACCCTGCTGGCGGTTGCCTACTCAGACGCCTCGCTGCGCCTGTGGGACCTCAGCAGGCAGGCCCACCTGCTGCACAGCCCGCTGGTGCCCAGCGGTACCCAGGAGGGCGCAGCCCTGCCCACAAACATGGCATTTGCCCCTCCGCCGGGGGATGAGCCAGGGCGCCCTGGAAAGGTGGTGGTGCAGCTGGACGAGCCTGTTCAGGACGCAGCGGCGAGCCGCTTCGTTGCTTTTGAGCTGTACGGGACCCCTGGGACAATGTCCTCCCTCAGCGGGCTGGACCTGCAACAGGTGAACCCCTGCCTTGACCATGCTGTCGATGAGCGCCTGGCCTGCAGTTATGTCTCTCTGCTGAAGGCGCAGGACTTGATAAGAAGTGCTTGCCAAGGGAGCTGTACGATTTCTGTCAATTATTATGGCATTCCACTCCTTATGCGGGCCTGTGAGGCAGCAGAAGAATAACACAATTTTCGCATGCTCCCTTGTATTGACAGCACATTGCCACCTGTTGCAGGTGTCTATTCTGGAACCCCTCAGCGGCAGACCTCTTGCGCAGGGCAGGGTCAAAAGCCTGGCAGCGCAGCAGCGCACGGGCGGCAAGGTGCGGGCCTGGGTGTTGGATGCTGACGGCATTCCCTGCGCTCTCGACGACAGCCCCATCAGCCGCGGCCTCAAGGGCGCAGTTGTCCAGCTTGACACGCACGACATCGCAAGCATTGCTCAGTCCACCAATCCCACGCTCCAGGTCAGCACCTCTCACTCAGCATCAATCTGCTATCTGTTGCAAAACCTGTTAAACCCCACCGTTGACATTCAGGGGGCCCTTAGGATTTCTGAGCCATTGCGTCAGGACTGGAATTTAGGCTCCAAGCTACAGCCGCAGGCAATGACTATGCATTTGGCATTGCCCTGAGCCACTGGCATGAGACACACACAAGCTGTGGTCCCCATCTGATGTGAACAGCTCAGTGTCACAGTAATGTGAGGACATTGCGTTGGCTGCAGGAGGAGCTATGGGGGCAGGCTGTGGCAGCGCTGGAGGGCGTTTCTGGGCGGAAGGTGCCAGAGGACCTGGTGCTGAGCACGCTTGCTGACGGGCTGGTCTCCGGCGGCAGCCTCTCCCTGCCCGCCCTCCGGGCAGCGCTGTCTGCCGCGGGGCGCTCCATCAGCCTGCAGGAGCTGCGCCGGATGACCTCCGCAGACCTCAAGCACTCTATTGCTCAGGTAGGCTGCACGAGATAGCTGCTACAGTCTGTCAGATGGCAACAAAGTGTTTGCCTGGCGCTCTCAAGGCTCAGTTGAAAGTGACACACCTTTGAGATGCTGGTCTCATGTACAGGGTCCGCCTGCTGCCCCTCAAGAGAGTCTCAACGCAGCAGCACAGAAGTGCTACCTGGTATTGTGGTTGATGGACAGCTTGCTGATGGCGCCTATGGTGCTGTACAGGCTCTCGGTGAGGCTGCTGCGGCCCAGGGCACCTTTGCAGCGGCGCAGAAGCTGTACAGAGACTACCTTGAGGCAGAGCGCACGCACAGCGCAGTCATGGCCCTGTGTCTCCCGCCAGGTGGCGCTCACGCAGCGCCTCTCCTGATCAGGCGCGGGCCTGCGCTGAGCTGCCTGCAGCCTGCAGAGCCTGTCACTGCTCTCGTCCAGAATGCCTGCGCGCCAGAGCATTTTGTCAGCAGCCAGGTAGCCTTCCATCTTCAGCCGGTATCTGAATGTCTGGGATACAATGTCAATGAGCTAGCTCCCCCTACCCTCAGACACTGTCAGGTGGCACCCTTCAGGGTTTCGCACCTGCAGTTCCCATAGACATGAGGGTGGGAAGTCTCTCACAGGACCCTACAATCGCCTTGACTGCACTTCCTGGAAAAAGTTTCGAGCTGCGGCAAGCAGTGCTGCTGTTCGTTGTGTCTTGTGACAGTGCTTGACATATGGGCGCCTGCATGGACAGGCAATGCAGCGTATCGCAGCGGCCAGCAGCCTCATCAGGGATCTCATCGGGCCCTTCTGCTCCACCCTGGCGGTTGCCCTGCTCGAGAGGGGCTTTGACCTGGGGCGGGAGGTGCTGCCTGCCATCATGCATGCGCTGGCTGCAGGCCCGGGTACTGCTGTGCCGAGCCAGGGTAGGCACCCTCATCCCCTCTTCGCAAGATTACATCACCCCTTCCCGGTGTTGGCCATGATGTGCTTGTCTTCGTGAGCGCTTCCTAACATGGAGACGTTTAAGAAGCCAGGCAATTTGATGGCCAAACACCAGGCAGCGCACACCACATCCGTGCATCTCACAGAAGACAGTGAACTGTGAGTCCACACAAAGCTTGATGATCGAACAGGTCATGTGCCCCGGAGAGCAATCCAATCTCCACGTGCTTGTGCTGAGGTGGCACCTTTGATGGGCAGGCAGCAGGTCTGCATCAGCCTCGTCTGAGGGCATGCGCAGTCACTGGCGCCGGCAGCGCTCAAAGCTGGCGCTTGATGTGGGAGCGCTGCTGGAGCATGTGGAGCCTCTGGATCAGGTCTGGCCCTTCATGCATCTCATACTCTGTGAAAATTCACCGTGCATCAGAGCTGTGTGATGCTGCCTGCTGGCTGTGACCATGTTTGGGGACAGCAAAGACACCTGTTGTTGGCGCTTCTGCTCATCTCAGAAGTATATCTGGAATGACAGTCAGTCCCATTGGGCAGTACCTAAATTCAAGGGCAGAAGAAGATGGATATAAGGGCATGACGCCGTTGCCTGGGTATGGAACCAGGCTGCACTATCTGGGCGTTCTTATGTTGTTCCACAGAAGGCTTTCAGAGAGCATGTGTAGTTGTGCTTTGCTCAAGCTGCAATAGGCTCCATCTGGGGCTACCAGAAAGGTTAAGAGCAGCTCGCAAGCATAGTTGCACATGTGCATAGAAGCCTTCTTTGGAGCACTGCTCCAGAAACACTTTGGTAAACCTTTTATCTTCTTTGGGTATGACCGCCGTGCATGCTGCTTGCAGGCTCTGAGCGGCTATGCATCGCTGCTGGACCGGAGCTCTCCCGCTGTGGGGCCTGCTTCCACAGCCCCTCCCACACAACCTCCTGATGACAGGAAACTGGCAGCAGCTGCCGGCCAGGCTGCAGCTTCCAGGAGCGAAGCGGCTGCAAGCCTGCTCATGCTCCTTGCTTACATAGGCACCACACGTAGCCTGGGGATACTTGTAGTGAGCAACGGCCACTTACAGCACATACAGCAGAGCGTAATACCAGCGGTGAGTGCCCGCTTTTGCAGTGTACTGAAGGCCCTCCTCACATGTGCCGCATCCTATGCAACCCTCAATGGCGTTGAAGCATTGAACCCAGCCACTACTTTACTACTGGCTAGCACCTCCCCAGACTGCTCTTCCAGTCAATTGCAGAAAGCCACTTTAAGGTGATGAAGAATGTTGGCTTGCACATACAGTGCATAATTCGTCTGACAATCGGCACAATTGCCCCAATCATATAGACCTGCACAGTTGAAGGTTTGGGCCTGTTACAGGTTGAATCGGCTCTGAGGCAGGCAGAAATGATCAGATGGCTGGCCAGCAGTCCCGCGCAGCATACAGAGGCGCCTGGCAGGGACCCTTCTGCTCTCCTGCACCGCCTGCAGCTCGGACAGGCCAGTGCGCCTTTGCCCACAGGATGTCAGGTGTGACCCCTCTGTCCTGACAGGCTGAGGCCCGTACCTACAGAGACGTAGCTCACGCATCCAGGGGCAAAATTGCCACACACAGCTCTGACATCTACATCGCATCACATGGGACACAGGCGGGGCCAAATCTTGCCTATCTTGCCTGATTGCAGGTCCTAAAGTCTGTGATGGCAGTTGTGAGCTGATGACATGCTGAGAATCATCTGCAGGCCCAAGAGAAGTCGCTGGCTGAAGCATTGTTGGCTTCAAGGTCATTCTCTGGACAAGAAGCTTCTGTCACAACACCCTGGGGCCCATGTGCAGAGGACACCCTTCTTGGTGTCCGCAATGCAGATGCATCCATGGCAGATGAGGATGCAGCAGACCTCTCAGCTAAGGTGAGAGCTGACCTAGTACAGTGCGGCACCAGCACCTCAGAATCTGACGCTGCTCCACAATTCTAGATGTGAGGTGCAAGCTTATCAATCTCTGCACCTGCCTTGGTGCTGGGAAGCTTTGCACAATCTCCAACTCATAGTGCTCTTCCAGGTGGCGCATCTGGGCATGCAGCTGCTGGAAGCAAAGCAGGTGTCAGGGCTGCTCCCTGTCCTGAGATTCGCTGGCACTGTCAGCGAGGAGCCCCATCTCCAGTTCCTAAAGGTGAGCTTGACTGCTTGACAGCTGCAAGCAAAGCAATGAGAGCCACTGTCCTGTCTGACTCAGACATCAGCAGGTACAGCTTATGCTCTTAGAGGGATAAAGCATTAGTCGGCAGAGGGATTAAGAAGTTGCTTGTAGGAGCATAAGCTGCTCTGCTTGCTGGCCATACATGAGCAGAATGTTGACGATGGCTGCAGGGGTATGCTGCCTTGGACCAGCTGAGGTCCACTTCAGGGAGCGCTGACAGAGCTGCATGGCTGGACATGGCGCTAGGGCCTCTGTTCAGGGCCGCTGCTGCGCTGGGCACTGACTCATCAGCAGAGTCACCCAGCAGCCTCACCCCCATGAGGAGCCTCCTGTACTGGCTGTGGAAGGATGCGACGGCGGCTGCCTTTGAGGAAGAGGGTCCCAAGGTTTGTCCATCTCTCACCAATTGTGTACATGGTGCGAAGAGACCGCCTGTGCTGAAGCGCACAGCCAGCTCTCTGCAGAAAATGCACATGAACAAGACCTTAGGCTTGTATGTCAGCTCACATTGTGAACGGGGTCTTGTTCAGTGCGCTCTGCGTGTGGAATGGTGGCCAGCAGAGAAGGTTTGTCAGCAAGACAGCGAATGACGCCAATTCCCCAACGCAGGGACAGCAGCTGCAGTACTTTGAGGCTCTGATGCTGGTGTGCGAGCGCCTGGGCTGCCCGGAGGGCGCAGCCCAGTTTGCCCAGGCGGCTGTGCATCAGGTGGATGCCGCCTACTCAAGTGACAGCAGCAATGAGGCGGCCCGCCATGCCAGAGAAGGCCGCCTGTGGACCAACCTCTTTGTGTACTACCTTGAAGCTGGGCGCATGGAGGTCAGAAGATATTCCCAGACGCCTTCAAAACAGCTGTTCATGCAGCCATGCCATTCGTCTGAAGAGTCCTTTAATCCTAGAGCTTACTGGACTCTGAAGTGCTACTGGCTCCAGATCGCAGTTGCTCAGCCAGGACAGGAAGGCAAGTGGCATGACAAGGCTTTATTATGCTCAAATGTGCTCTATTTTGCAGGCAGCATATGCGGCCATGCAGGCAACGCCTGTGCCTGAGCGCCAGCTGGAGTCTCTGCAGCGCCTCCTGGGGGAGCTCTGCACACGCGGGAACATTGCTACTCTTGTGCAGCTGCCGCTCTCAGGCAAGATTCAATACGTTCCATCATGTTCACTACACAATCTTGCAAAGGCATTGTGAGAGGAACACCCTCATCAAAAATTTTGATGTTGTTGAATGTGCCACAGGATCCAGGCATCGTCAAGCAAGGCAGCGTGAGGTCCTCCTTGTGTAAGACTAGGCGGTGTCCTACCTTTGCGGTCTATATATTCGCCTGCACAGCATGCTTTGGAAAAGGAAATGGGACTCATGAGCTTCAATCGGATGCAGGCGTCATCCAGCTGGACAGGAATGGACAGGCTGAGGTCCGGTCTGTGGGGGACGAGGCATTGTCATACCTGCGCCGCCGCGCGGATGTGTCTGACCTGGCGGTGGCCCCGCAGCCCTACCAGGTGCCCCTTCTCTTCCCTCAGCCCATGGACACAGTAAAGGTCAAGCAGAAGCTGGCAGTGCTTTGAGAAGCATGGGCTTCTGTTGTGCGTGCTGCCTAGGCTACACTCATCTAGAAAGCCTTGACAGCGTCCAGGCGGGTGGGCACTTGGGCAGCTGGTCACAACTAACCCCATGACCTCAGAGTACCACCGGCTCATCACCCCACATATGCTCCTCTTGTGCACCTGCTCTTGCACTCTGTCTGCCATCATGCCAACCTTGCTCCACATCAGTCAGGTGTGGTTTGTTCCTCAGCAGTTGAGACAGGGTACATGGTGACCATGTAAGGTCATTGACGGCCGCTGTGCAGGTGCTGTACAGCTTCTGCGTGTCCAGAAGCTGCTTCAGGGAAGCTGCTGCTGCACAGCTGGCGTATGCGAGGCGCCTCAGGGATGAGACTCCACAGCAGCTAGACCTCATCATCTCCGCCCTGAGTGAGTTGCTGAACTTGGCCCCTCTTGGCAGCAGTCAGTACTGATGTAGTGGCAACTGCCTGCTCACCTGCAGTCTCTGTAAAGCATGTATGTAAAGAGTAGGGTTGCATGTAGAAGCATCCCTGCCCAGACAATGCAAAGGGATGGAAATGCCTTCAGACGAGTCCGTCACAGGCTTTGTTACAGGCTCGCTCCGTGGGTTTCATCATTGTCTCCCTCACTGAGAAGTCCGTGAAAGAGAGGAAGATGGAGCCTGTGCAGGAGACCATGACAAAGTTGGTGAAGGACCAGTGCGAAAAACATTCTCCTGGGTGGCCATTTCTTTCTGACAGCGTATGCCCTCTGAAGCTTTGGGAGCTTCCAACACCTTAGCAGGGTGTGATATGGGTCTACAATGCACTTATCCCACCCGGCCCTACGCCATATGGTGTCAGCCCTGGGTTCTGACCTCATGACTTTTGCAGGCGCAGCAGCAAATGCACTGTCTCTGGTGGAGCCTGCTCACGCCTGGCTGGAGGATCCAGCAAGCGCCGACACTGCGCCAGCTCAGCATGGCTTCCTTGGCTCCAGCCTGCCAGAGGGCTCCTACCTACCAGCTGCACAGGACAATGCGTCTCCTCGCTCGCCCCTTCCTGAGGCTGGCCAACAGGTGCAAAGCCTGTCTCCCCACCTGCAGCGTGTTGCCTGCTGGGATTACCATATGCATCCAGCCGGTCTAAGCCTTGCGCACCTTTTCAGGCCTTGTCTGAGAGGCTAAGAATGATATAAAATCTCACACCCTCAGTCAGCGGATTGACGTTGACGAGGCAAGGGGTACCAAGGTCAGGTCTCATCTGCAGGATGCACTGGACAGTGATGCTCCAGACGCAGTGCATCTTGTGACGCCGGGAGCCTTGATGAAGGAAGTGGCAAAGGTGCATGCCATGAGGAGTGCTGGCATGCACAACTTTGAGGCAGCCAAGCCCATGGACCTCATACACCTGCTCTTGGGGCAGAGTGAGCCCTCCGTCTCCCTCCAGTCTCTGCAGCTCTAGGCGTAGTCAAGAGCGTTTTAATGTCAGGCTCAGCTTTGTACAGGCTTGTCACATGAAAATATTGTGGGCGTGCCTTGCCAACAGTAGGGTGCTTTGTAAACGGCACCATGCAGAGCTTGATAACCAGAGCTGTGCAGAGCAAATGAACGCGGCATGGCAGCTGGCGTCCAGCGTCCTGGAAGGCGCAGCGCTGGGCAAAGCGCTCGTTTACACCATCAGGGCGCTCGCAGAGGCCTGTGTGCAAGCACAGCACGAGGAGGGCTCCAGCACAGCTTCCAGCTCAGGTGCTGCAGGCTTTTACCAGACGAGTAGCCATGAAGAGTTTGAAGTGAATGCTGAAGGAGCCCGGGTGGTGATACAATGTGCATGGCAGCCTCCTGGGCCGCAGCATGAATGTCTGCTGTAGTGCTGTATTTGGCTTGTGCGCTCTGGACCGCCAGCTTTGCCCTAGGCTTGGCTTCATGCGTAGTCCTCCCAAGGGCTTTATGCCTTTTATTGAGCTCAAGGAAGTGGGTCTGCAAGTGCAGGAACGCAAGGCAGCGCTGCGTCATGGCAGGCGTTGCGAGGCCGGCTTTCGGATGCAGCATGTGGTGCATCCGCTGGCGTGCTGCGCATTGCTGCTGTGGATGCAATCCTGTCCGCAGACAGGCGCATGTCGCTCCCAGCATGGCTCCTGGCGCCCTTCCAGGTGTGCAATTGCATGATAAAGTCTCCCTGGAGCCGTGATGGGGCAGACTGCGCCAGGAAGTGTGTCCCTGTGCTTCATGACGTCTCACCTTTGCGTCTGACAGGCTACCAACCGATCTGACACACCAGATGGTGCGGATAGTGCATGATGCTTTCTTGCCATGAGGGCAGCGTTGTCAAGATGTGCGTCAGTACACGTGACGAATCCACATTCTGGTGCAGGTCCAGGATGCCAGCAAGGGGATGGCAGGGTCGCAGGTGGACCCAGCAGCCCTGCTGCGTGTGCTGATGAAGCATTGCCAGGTGGAGCAGGCAGCTGCCCTGGCCCTGCAGTACCTGAGAGCCTGGCAGACAGAGGTACAGCTTCTGATTATTTGTCTTCCTATGCTGCCAGCGCAAGGTTGAGACTGGCAATGTTCATGAGTGGATCTTGATCGAATAGACCTGAGAGTGCTGCATGCAAGACCACCTGTGAGTATGCTAGTCTAGAAATCCCAAGTCGTGTTGAGGACAGACAAACAGGGCCAATACCAGTACATGCAGAACAGCGCTGAAGGGCTCTGTCATTGTCCTGCAGGTCCTGGATTCTGAGAGGCAGAGGCATGCAGCAGTGTGGTTCCCGCACGACCTGCTGAGGGATCTGGTGTCACGCCTGGGAGGAGACAGGCCTCAGTCTGGGGGTGCTTCTCGATTGCAGAGCGAGCTGGACAGCGCGCTCCAGCGACACAGGCAGACTGTGGAGGAGCAGAGCTCCCGCTTGCAGCAGCAGAGCATGATATATTGAGGCCATGGTGCAGCGTGATGCAGCCACCCATGCGGCATCAAGGTGACCTTAAGTTAATAAGGTCTCATCTGGAAGCAATTACAGTCAGGCATGCATTGCAGAACCGCGCCTGCTAAGTATACATCCTGATTCCCATCACAGATGAGGGACTCGGGCCGTGTAAAGCATGCAACACATGATTCTGACGTCAGAGGCATCTGTAACAATCATCTCTGCAATCGTTTAGATATCTGGGGATGCCGGGCACAACACTTGCTCTGCTGTAGACCAACCAAGCTGTCTGTACGACACAGGCTAAGATTAGGAAAGATAGAGTAGGGCATTCGCAATGGCCTAGGCTGCTAGCCTTTTCGGAATCCTGCATGTGGGGTCTCGGAGTAGTCTCGGACGTTGACCTTTGACCTTCCCGGAAGCAGAAAGAAGCTGTCCACCGAGGGCGAATCTGTAAAAGCCTTGGCCATAACAATTAACGACGGAGCAGCGTGAAATTTCTTGAAAGCGGATCAAAGGCTGAAGACACAACAAGGCACAGGGCCCCATCGAGACGTGCAACACATCGTGGACACTGTCGGATGCAGGCCCCTGCGATGGAGACGGCAGGACTACCTAACCAAGAAGCCATATGTTCCAGTGTAAGTACGGGTACGGCGCACTGCAACACCTCTTGCTGGGGATCGACTGCACACACTGTGCGCATGCTTGGCGCACACCGAAATGCCACCTAACAAACAACCTGACATTCCTGTCTTGACGGACACTATGATATGCACCAGCAAGAGAAACGTTTGTAGAGTTGTAGGCATCATCTGTCACCTTGCCACCCCATGCTGAAGGCAAATGTTGTGACATCCTCAGGGAGGGCCTCACAAACATCGTTACTGCTGAACCTATGGCTTGTCATTGAGACATGCCCCTGAGACTGCCACCTCTCGGATGCGCTGAAGGGGTGAATTGCGCCTTTCAGGTGGTGAGGCAGATAACCATTGGCCAAAGGAAGCTGATCAAGCCTGCGGCGAGCTGCACTTGACGGGCATGCCACGCGTCATTCTGGACATGCCAAAACACTGGGTAGGCCATATCTACCCTCCCCCGCTACAACAGCAGCCACGGTAGCACGGCAATGCCAAAGCAAAGGCGGGCGCCTGCTTACCGGCAGGCAAAGGGCTTGTATCATGTCCGCAATACATGTGTTATGGTGTGTGGCCCACACTTGTGACATGTATATTGGTGCGCCCGCGTGAGTATGCCCTTCATCAGAAATCTGCTTGGTGGAAATCGTGCATGTGCTTGCAAGCGTTTTAAAGCAACAGATTAATGCAGGTGCGCGAAGAGCATCAGCAAGCCGTGGAATGGGCTGCACAGCGCACGACATCAGCCACACTCTGTTTCCACATCACCCTCAACTCTGGCTTCCAATCCTCAGGCGAATCTGTGCACATCGGCCTGGAAGATGCATTCGTGGGCACGGCAGACCTGAGCAATGTCAGGTGCTTCGACTTTGAGCCCGTGCCCAACTGCCCATCAGAGACAGTTGCGTCCGCGTTTGGACAATTCCAAGCCTGGGTGATGAACGAAGCGCCGCGCATCGAAGCCGCGCGGCTGCAGGCATGCGGACCATATCTTGCTTCCTGCACCATGCCCATGCAGCATCTCAAGCATCTGGAGATGGAGGCAGACTCATTCGCTTGCGGCGTCGCGGAGGCTGCCGCAGTCTTCCCTAGTCTGGAGACATTGTGCCTGCATGAGAGGGGTCAAGGCAGTCAAGGCATCAATGTGCTGGAATGTGAGAATCTCAAGCACCTGGTAGTGAAGGGCCGGTACCTGCGGCCGGTATTTCATGAGCCCACATGCCAGCTGGGGATCGAAATGCACGGTTTTACCTTCAGAAGTCTTTCTTGCTGGCACAAGAATAAGCGCGTCCTTGAAGACGAAAGCAAGAAGGCGTGGGCTGGGAATTCCCACAAGCCTCCCCTGGAGGGCGGAATGTGTGGAGACCTCACAAGTGTGAGCAGCTTGAAATTGGCCTGGCCGGCGCCGCAGGACTGGTACTCAGACAAAGACCAGCCTGGGTTTGCTGAGTATGTTAAGGAGCATGCGCTTCCAAAGACCGAGAGCATACTCAAATCGTGTATGCCTGTCAGTGGCCAGCCATTGGGAAGCCTGAAGGCTGTGACCATCACAGCAGAGGGTGCCATGGATTGCTGCATCCCAAATGCTATGCCCAATCTTGAAGAGCTGGTGCTCTTTGCCAGTGGGCGTGCATGGGTCTCTTTTGAGGACCCTGTCGCTACGCTGACAGCGCTGAAGACCCTCTATCTCTTTGGCCAGCCATTGATGCCAAAGATCAGCGATAGTGAGATGACCCAGGTGTCGGCCAGCTTTGCAAGCAGAGGGTTGTGCATGAGCACTGCCTCAGCTGGAAGGGCAAACTGGACGTCGGTACGCTACAGCTCATGCATGTACTTGCGGCCGGTCGCAGCTCAGGAGCTGTCCATTGAAGAGCTTCATGACAGGGTGAGCGAGCTTGCAAGGCAGTGCAGGTACACGGCTTGCTTTGAGTGCCTGAGACGGGCAGGATGCCTGGCATGTTGCTGAGGCAAGGCGGGCGAGTGCAGCCACATACGTATAAGAGCGATGCTGGTATGCTGTGGTGCTTTGAGTGCCGAGGCAAGGCGGGCAAGTGCAGCCCTTCTTGCTGGTATGCTGTGACTCCCAATGTAATGTGCAACGGACTGTAGGTCTGGGAGGTGAGGAAGAGTATCAAGATGACAGTGTCGCACAGTGTTGCTGCAGCTAGTGCTGCTGAAATCGCGTGCAGACTAAAAGGGTTAATCAGTCATATATGGGAGTGGCGCGCTTAAGTGTGCACTCATGTCGTTGATTGCAAATGGACGGACCCTGGCCCTGTAGCATACGCTATAGTAATGCCTGTATAGAAACCATTGCAGCATTCCCATCTCGGCAAGCCAGCAGTTCGCAGATGCCATGCCACTTTTGCGATAGTGACGTATAGCAGTCCTCCTGCACAGCCTAATGGGGAACGCGAAAGCCGCAGCGCATTGGGCTTGTCACTGGTCTCGGACGTTGACCTTTGACTTTTCCGTAAGCAGAATGGAAGGTGGATGCACCGGAGGCGGATACTGTCATTTACCTGTCAACAGCATGAGTCGAAGCAGTGCTGTACAGGTTTGGTAAGAGCGATAAGAAGGTGGGGATACAAAAGGCTTTCAGGCCCGGGGCATAGGAACCGTCGTAGATGTCGTCAATGATATTGCCTGCAATGAGGACCTCGATACCGCCTTCCCAAGCCACATGTTGGAATGAAGCCTCCGGTATGACGCCGTCCTACACCTCTTGTTGGGAATCGAGAGTGTCGTGTGCGAAACTTGGGCACACATTGGCATGCCATCTCGCCGGCACACGAGCTCATGCATAAGCCTGTCTTTGCGGCAGAGGAATTGGGAAAACTACCTTACGCTAGCAAGCACTTGATTGTGCAGCAGCAGGCATCACCAGTCAACTTGCCACCCCATGCTACGGCAACACTTGTCAGGAAGGCCTTGGATGCATACTCGTCAAACGTTGCTGCACGCCGCTGCTGGTCGGCTTTGAGCTGAAGAGGAGAATACTCACGCATTTGTGCATTCCAGGTGACGATCTGCCTCACATGCCGGGGTATCTACTTCGCCAGGTTGCCTGGCACTTTACATTGAAGGAGTGGGCAAGGGGGCCCGCTCGGACTTGCAGCAGATTGTATGAGATGTCCCTGCCACGCGTGGTTCTAGAGATCCCAAAACGCCCGGTAAGACATCTATCCCTGCTTCTCCTCACACATCGTCAGCCATGTTGGCAGCGCTAAAGGAGCGCCAGAGAAATGGCGGGCGCCAGCAGATGGGCAGGCACCGTTTCGGGTGGTCTGCACATAGGACATGAATTTCTCCCAGCACTCAATCTATCTGACAGGAGCGGTGCATGTGCTTGCAAGCGTATTGACGCGATGAGTTGTTGCAGGATGGCGACAAGCTTCGGCAAGTCTTGAAATGGGCTGCACAGCGCATCACGTTGGGCACACTCTCCTTCCACATCAGACTCGAACCTGGCTTCAAATCCTCAGGCCCGCCCGTGCAGTAGCCTGGAGGACGCCTTTCCGGGCACAGCAAAGCTGAGCAATGTGAGGTGCTTCAGCTTTGAGCCCGGTCCTGACTGCCCATCAGATACCATTGTGTCTGCCTTTGGAGCTTTCCAAGGGTGGGTAGTCAAGAAAGCGCAGCGTGTCGAGGCCTTGCAGCTTAAGGCGTGCGGGCCATATCTTGCTTGCTGCGAGAAGACGCTGCAGCATCTCAAGCATGTGGATATGGATGCGCATGATTTCGCGTGCGGGGTTGCGCAGCGCACTTATACGCTTCTGCCTAGCCTGCAAACGCTGTGCCTACATGAGAGAGGTCAGGGGAACGAAGGCATCAGCGTGCTTGGATGCCAGCACCTCAGGCGGTTGGTGGTGAAGGGCAGGTATTTGCGGCCGGTACTACATGAGCCTAAATGCCAGCTAGGAATTCACATGCATGGTTTTACCTCAAGGAGTCTTTTCTGCTGGGTAGACCATTGGCGCATCCTTGAAAATGACAGGAACGATGTAGTATGGGCCGAAAATTCCCATGAGCCTCACCCAGAGGGAGGAGTGTGTGGAGACATCAGGACAGCACGGAGGTTAAAGCTGGCCTGGCCTATTCGGCAAGAGTCAACTGGAGATAAGCATCCTGACTCGGATCCGCTTCCTAGTGCAGAGAGCATGCTGAGATGGTGTATGCCTGTCAGTGGCCAGCCATTGGGAAACTTGAGGGCTCTTACCATCACAGCAGAGGGTGCCATGGAGTGCGAGATCCCAAACGCCATGCCCAATCTAGAAGAGCTGGTGATCTTTGCCAAAGGGAAAGTAAGGGTGCATTTCGACGACCCCGTTGCCACACTCACGCCGCTGAAGACGCTCTACTTGTTTGGCCAGCCGATGATGCCAAAGATTCACAATGCTCACCTGGCCCAGGTGTCAGCGAGCATGGCAAGTAGAGGCTTGCTCCTAAGCTTTGTCTCGGCTTCGGATTCAGGTTCGAAGCCATTGGAGTATATCAGTGCATACTTAGGACGATGCGACTCATGCTTGTACGTGCGGCCCATCACAGCACAGGAACTTTCTACTGATGAGCTTCATGACAGGGTGAGCAAGCTTGCAAGGCAGTGCAGGTGCATGGCTTGCTTTGAGTGCCTGAGACTGGCAGGTTGCCTAAAGTACTGCTAAGGCCAGGCAGGCACGTTCAGGCACTGTACATATAGGGGCAATGCTGGTTTGCCGAGAATCTCAAAATCAATAGTGCTGTGAGGCTGATGTCTAGTGACCCTGCTGTACCTGCTCGCCACAGCGCTGCAATTGTACATACCCTCCTATGCACCACATCACAGCTGCAGCTTTGGCAGACTTAATGGGAGAGTGCTTAAGACGCACACAGGCGTCGTATGGCCCCTTGGACCAGGACGTGTAGAGAAGAGAATGTCCCATTCATATATCCGTACACCTCGAGCGTCTGATAGCTGCCAGGACGAGGCCTGGTCGAGATGTAGTATGACGAGTAGCGCAGCACGTGCATAACAGGGTTCATGGACTGGCACCCTCACAAGCGTGGTCCTTCATAGAAGACAGGGAAGAAAGGTATTCTCATTGAGAGCACAGCTGGATGTCCCGGATAGCAATTGCATGCCATCGCTTTCAGCAATTAGATTTCACACCGCACATAAAAGCATCAAACCGGCCCGCCTTCCGCCTGCACACTAGAATGGCCTCTTCTGGAGGCACGCTGAGATACAAACTTACTGATACGTCGACACTCATCCTGGAGCAGGGCGATTTAACAAAGTACAAGGGGGATGCCATCGTCAATGCTGGTACATGCCGAACGGAGTCAACTACTTTCTGGGCCTCTTAGCCGGCTTTTGCGGTTCAATCAGACGCAAAAATATCCTAAAAGCTGAGAAGGTTAATGCTATGCAGCCAATGACAGACTTCTGGGTGGGGGTGGAGTGGATGGGGGTGAGTCATTTCACAGGCTCTGGAGCTCCTGCACACCAAGATGTCGCAAATGAGCTCATTTGATTGACCCATGCACACACAGAGACTTACTGTACCAAGTTTTTTCACGTTGTGAGCACTGTGCATGTGTGCAGCCATACACAGTGCAGCTGGTCCCAAGCTGCTGGAAGCATGCAGGGCGCTGCCAGTAGTGCAGAACCCATCTGTACGATGTCCCACTGGCGATGCCAAGATCACAGAGTAGGGCTCCTCCCAGGGTTGCATCACGCTCAGCACTTGCTTGGTGCGGGATCTGCAACAGCGCGCTCATCTGGCGTCTGGGCCTGCCGTAAGGATGATGATGTAAGCATGATGGTGCCTTGAGAAGGCCTGCATGCTGCAGGGGTTTTAACCTGCCAGCTAAGTGGGTGATACACACTGTGGGCCCCATCTTCAGCCAGTACAGCAAGCCGGATGCAGCCTCCCTTCTGGCTGACGCTCACAAGTGAGGCCACGTCAACCATCAGCCTATATCACAATACTGAATTGCTCAACGGGTAGCCTTCACACGAGCGACCGGGCAACAGTGACTAGAGAGGTGCACCCTGTCACATTGGCTGAGGATTGTATGGTGCGCCTGTGTAGGAACTCTCTGGCACTGGCGAATGAGAAGCAGCTCAAGTCAGTGGCATTCCCGGCCATCAGCTGCGGCGTGTATGGCTACCCCATTCCTGATGCAGCAAAGGTACGGGATGCATGACTTCAACTCACATCTGGACTCCTGCATGCTAGTCCTCAGCATGCCTGTGGACTGCCTCAGGCACCTGTTCTTGCCAGAGTAAAATGCTGCCTGGAGGTGCCTGAGGCATTTTACTCTGGCACAAACCGCATCGCACCAGGCAGCTTTCTTGAACTGTACTGTTGTGGCTGTCCCCGTGCCGCCATGGCAGCCTTGTGCTTTTAAGCTGTGCTTGATCACTTCATGAAGGCTGGTGCAGATGCGTGCCTAGACGAGTTGTCCATGCTGCAGTGACACCACTATCAGGGTGTATGCATGGTCAAGCAATTGGCAAGGGTCATATGAGTGACATTCCACAATCTCCTTCATCTTACTCTGAGCTGTTGCACGCAGGTGGCCTTGAAGGCATGCAGAGAGGCAGCAGGGAGTGTGGAAGAGGTTGCGTTCATTCTCTTCAGCGGAGACACATACAGCATCTGGAAAGAGGCAGCAGAGGACATGCAGCTGCAGTCAGCATGATGCCATGCAGCTGGTTGTAGGACCTTTGTCTTTGTAACAACACGTGTACATCTCAGAAGCCCTGTTGGATAGTATGTCTGAATGTCGTGGTGACTACTCTGAGCAACGTACTCAATGCTATTTTGAAATTGGCTTTGCATGCCGTGTGTCTTAAAATACAATGTTCCGGTCTGAAGGAGCGGTGTACATTGATGTCAGAGAGAGGTTTTGTAGAGACTGGTAAGAGTGTCAGCCGCTAAGGAGCATTACTTGGCAGGCACTTGTCTGCATATGGCAGGTCATGCTGCAGCTACTTGGACGACTTGTGGCACAGCCAGGCTCTCAGCAATGGGGCCGGAGTGGAATCCGCTGGCAATCAGCGCCCCGTTCTGCTCCTGCAATGCAGATGTCCTTACGTCATTGGCCAGGAATTGGAACTGCTATGGAGGGGCCTGAGGTCACTCACAATTGTCAGTACTGCTAGAAGCATGTTCAGCACTGCAATCTTCTTGTGCGGTGGATACAGGAAGGGGAGAGAGGACCGGCTGACCTGCCAGAGGTGGTGCCTGCCAGAGTTGAGGTCCACTGCCTCCGCCGTGAAGGTGTTGTCCTTGCTCAGGTGGAAGGTCACCTGACGCAACACATGAACTAGACTTTGTCAGTTCGTGTCACGTCCCTGCAGCAGCTTGCATATGACACAGCAGTCAGTGTTATGGGCTGCTGTGAGTGCTATACCCCTTCCCCTTCCGGCTTGGAAGGACAGCACTCACCATGTGAGTCCTTCAAGAGTCCTTGTAGCATGAGGGGTAATGCAGAAGCCTCACCTCAATCTGGGGCTCCCCTATGGGCGCGGGCGGCAGCCCTACTAGGTGGAACTGCCCCATCAGCTTGTTGCGCGAGGCCACCGGCGACTCGCCCTGGTACAGCATCAGGCACACCTCCCGCTGCCCCGGGTGTACCGTCGTGAAGATCTGCAGGCACAATTGACACCTATTATCGTGTCTACGATCCAGGTCAAAAAGCAATGGCTTCATGGGGGAAGCTGGCATGGAGCAGGAAGCCAGGGTACTCTTGCAGAGTTGTCTCGGCAATGGCAACAGTAATGGCTACTGTACTGGATGATCCACTTGCGTACAGTCCCTACACAGCACTCAATGGAGGCATGGGATGTGGTCAGGCAGCAGCACAGCTGGTGCAGTTGGGGCAGCCGACCTCTTTAACAGAGCAGGGCGCGGGCGTGGTGGCGGGAATGAGCTTGTGCAGGGCGTCGCCCACTGTGGCAATGCCCAGAGTCCCCCTCGCAGCGGGCAGCTGGGCGCCCTTGAACATCTCCCTGCTCGTCGTCTCACCTACGGCAGCAACAGAAGATGCTTTGGTCATCGCCCCCATGATTAGCCAGCTTGTCTCTTTCAGCAGTGAGCTTGCAGGAAGGTTGGAGCTTCCTGGGCCGCATAAGGCTCTGCTCCCTCTGCCGATATAAGCGTATGCAAATGTTTAGAGGTGTTGGCGCCCGCATGTGACACTGATGCCACAGGATGCCCAGCTGTGTTCTCAAGGTACACAATCAAGCCCATGTGACCTGATTTGCGGAGTCAGGAGGTTGGAGAATGAGCGGGACACCTGTGAAGGGCAGCATGGCGCGCATGGGCGCTGGCGGGCGCGCCGGGCGCGCGGGCAGGTCCCAGTGCTTGTAGCTCTCCTGCTTTTCGGTGGTGGAATCGAACTTTGCCGGCTGGTAGTGGTACTCCACAGCGCTCACCTGTGCCGCATGCTCTCAGCTTACCCAGTGCAGGCACATGTGGCCTTTCCACAGAGCACAGGTTGTGGGAATTCTAGGAACCAGGGTGTGTCATAGATGCACAGCAGGCACCCCCTGCGTAGACTTGAAGCATCAGGCAGATGTGGCCAAGATATTTGCCCATCAGCAGGATCTGCAGAGATGGAGCTTTCCTGTTGCTGGTGACGCAATTCCACTGGAGGTGCAGGTAACGAGGCTTACTGTGCGAGGCGGGATGGGATGGGCCGTGTAGGCGGACCGGCTGGTGGTGGTGCCATCGAAGGCGCCGCCGCTCTTGTAGGCCTCTCGCTGCGGCCTGGGTGCGCGCTGCTGCACCTCGTGCGCTGGAAACTGCTCGCTGTACATGGATCCGCCTTCGAATTTGGCGCTTGGCCCTGCATGGCAGTATCAGCTGTAGTGGCATCAGCAAGGTCTCGTCCCTTTGCAGCAAGAAGCACTCATGGCTGATGGGAAGCTCACATAAAGCAGCAAGGTCACAATGATGTCCAGTGCAGAGGAGCGCTCAAAGGGCGCTCTTGCTTCTAGCTGCAATATTTTGGCATTTACTGGACCTATCAGCTAAAGATGAAAGCCTTAATGAGGCATTGACTGTCTACAGATAGCCTGAATATATGGAGGCCCCCACTGAGTGTTCGCATTGTCCAACCATGGCAAGGAGCATAGTTTGCAGCACAAGGGGACGCTGGTAGGTGGGCCTACCCTTCCACGTCTCTGGCTGGCGCTTCCAGCGGGCCTGGGGCTCGTGGGCAGGGTAGTTCTCCTGGTAGGCGGATGTGGCATCGAAGGGCTGCGTCACGCGCGGCGGCTGTGGCGCCCGCGGCGCGCGCTCCGGCAGCTGCCACGTCTTGTACACATCCTGCAGCGGTCCTCTCAGATCAGCATCATCAGATGTGCCCTGATGGGGCTGCAGCCTTTCCAATCAGCAGAGAGTCACCCCTCACTCCGTATAGCCGGCACCTGAACCCCTGCCCCCTTGCAGCGATCCCCTTGCATAGGTTTTTGGAGCTCCCTATGGTCTGTGCTACTGATCATGATGCTGTCTGGCTACGGATTGATTTTGGTCAAAGATATGCGGTGTTCGAGATGTGGTGAGATTTCCTACCTGGGAAGTTGTTGATGCGTTGAATGGCTTCGTCTTGCCATATAGTTGTATGGCCCTTGGGTGGTAAGTCTGCAAGTGCACAGCAGCTTTCCGGTGGTTTATACCTGCTGAACACTGCACTTGTACATATTATTTCTCGATCTAGAATCTTATAGCGCACCTCATGAGCCGAGGAAGGGACTGCAAGCTCCGTGGCGGTGATATAGTGTGGTTCGCCATCTTCAGCCATTGTCAAAATTCTGCTTTCTTCGACTTGTCAGGGGGCGAGAGCTATACTACGCTTGTTATCTAAGAGGTACGCACGCCCTTTCGATGGCTGATGCGCAGAGTTTCACTTCCAAGGTTTCTTCCAGGGGTATCCTGGAATCCCACTGGCCTGCGCCGTACTGCCCCTGAAATTACGTGCCTAAAGTGCGATGTCTTGTTAAACAAACATAGAAGGCACAAAGCTCAAGCCATATGCTGGCGTGGGCCATCGCCCAGAATAGCAGTGAGGTGAGCCAAATCAGGCAACCGCTGCCTCCGCAGCTTTTGCTCAACTAGCCCATGAAAATGATGGAGTGAGACTGCATGTATTCGCTGTTTGGGTGCCCAAGAGTCATTTTGCTTACTTTGCTTATGAATTTCCTCGCATTCGTCGGAACTTGAAGCTGAGTGTACCCCCATCTTCATATATACAGTGCCACCCACAGCTTTTCTGATGTTGTAATGAAGGATGCCGCGATGTGCAATACTTTCCTTCCTCTTGATTATTTCAGCTGCAGCAATGCTGTCTTTAGCTTCGAGGGAAGACGATGAGCAATGCATCTTAGCCATTACAGAGAGCTTGATCGACCTTGAAAATAGTCCACGAGTGCAGCTCAGACAGGCCTTTCAGGTCATTGCTCGATCCCAGCTGTACGGCAGGCCACTTCGGATAGAAGAGCATCTTGAGAAGCGCATCTATGATATCCTTTCCGCAGTTGATCAGTGTGGCGCGGGTACTCCGGCAGTACCCTGCCTGCTGGACCAAACGCTGCCCACACCTCCAAAAGACAAGAAGATCTTCATAGCATCCAATCTGCACAATAATGCCGCGCTGATGCCGCACTACATCACACAGCTTCTGCTCTCAGTGGTGTCACTCACACCTGGGGACACCTTTGTCTCCTTGTATGAGAGCGGGAGCACAGATGCCACAGGTAGGCTTGGCTTCCGGGCAGCAACATCAGCTTCTGTCTTGAAGTCGCAGAATACACGGAATTGGACCACAGTATTGTGAAAATGACGTTGCATGTGTGAACTTCAGGGGCATGGCTGCAGCTGGTGGATGCCCTACTGGCGCTGCTCGAGGTGCCGAGGCAGATAGTCACAAGTGCGCGCCGCCCTGTGCTGACATGCAGGGGCCTGTGAGCAAGCGTACAGCCGGCATGACCTTTCTGCACTTTGCACATGAAAATCAACTGCCAGCTCCCACACAGGTAACATGCATACTGACGACGTGTGGGAACGCAGATGGCTTTGCTCGCCCTGAAGGCACGGACCGGATTGAGTTCTTGGCGAAGATGCGCAATCTTGTCAGCGCTCCAATGCAGCAGGTGGGCCCTGAAACCGCGTGCCAAAGTGGTAGAGTCTTGTCAAACTCTCGGTCAATCCATCTGCATCAAGCAGCGGTCTTATGCTGACTCCTGGAGTTGCTGCAGATGCCAGACTTGAGTGCACCTGCATGGCCGGCAGACCGCCTGGTCTTCGTGAACGACGTCTTCTTCTGCGCGGGCGACCTGATGAGGCTGCTCCAGCATGAGGACACTGACATGGCATGCGGCATGGACTTCATAGGCTGGAAGTCCCCTCCCTCCACCAATGACATCCAGCCCTACGGCCCGTACGGCCCCCCACTGTCTGTGAGTCGCCTGCCTGGCTTTTCCTCTGATATGTTTCTGACTCCCTCAAATCGCAGAAGGCTTTCACAGTGCAAGTGCTGCAGAGGGGTGCAGGCCTTCCAGAGCAAGAGCTCCTGCTGCATGCGGGGGAATGTCCATGACACTTTGACCTGCTTTGGCTTGGCAGTCACAGCCTTCAGCATTAGACCTTCATGAGCCGCATGGGAAGGGTTCCTGGGTCCCGGGCCCACTGCGGCTCCAGGAGGTGAACTCCCAGGCAGGCATGCAACGATGACATGACATGCAGGTGGTGCATGAGCCGCAGCAGCTGCAGTTCTACGACTTCTGGGTGGCGCGGGACGTGGATGGGCTGCCTCTGAGCAACGTGAAGCCCTTCGTGCATCATGGGTACTCCCTGCAGCGCCTGGAGCAGGGCCTGCCCTTCCCGGTGGCCAGCTGCTGGAATGGCATGGTTTCCATGAATGCAGCGCCCTTCACGTTCCACTCTGCGCGGTTCAGGTTGGTCCACTCCCTCGCCACTCCTGTTTTCAGAGGTTCTTAAATTTTCCTGGAGTATTCTGTGCAGGAACGATATTTTGTCCATGAATGCAGAGCCCTTTATGCATCCCTCTATTGGCCCAGACATCCTATCCTGCTTCCGCACCACGCTAGAGTACTCCAGCCCCCTGGAAGCATGCCCAACGTAGTGCCTGCCCCCAGTATGCCCCTCTTCACTACTAAAACTGATGTGGGAGGGGTGTACATGGGTCAGCCTTGTCCTGAGCACTAGGGCAATGAGTCCTCAGGGAGCGACTCCACTCGGGTCACCTGGCGGCCCTATGGTGCCTCTGCGGAATCTGCGCCCAGAACGGTGTGTGAGCAGATTTGCAGACGGTGACTCTGCCTGCAGGAAAGCTGGGATGGGGGAGTGCCGCGAGTGCGAGGCAGCGCTGCTGTGTCGGGACTTTCTGAGGCTGGGCTACTCCAAGTTTGTGGTGGACCCAGGGGTCCGCCTAGCATACACCGCTGATGTGGCGCGCCAGCGCTACACCAAGAAGGTGCCTTGCTGCTCACAAGCTTCCCGTGGCAGAGGGCAGTCTTGCATGGCCTGCTCCCAAGCGGTGTATGTGATGCTCCTTATACTTTTGCTTGCTTTTCTTCGTCAGCAGACTTGGAGGAAAAGCTGCACGTCTGCTGTTCGGCATGCAGCTGTAAAGTGAAGGGACCCTGTGGTAGCTTGTCACATCCAAGGGGCTGCAAGATACCGAAAGGCAGTGTGCATGATGCAAAGTGCTGATGCTGCAGGTTGACATACCCTTGGCGCCTTGGGCCAATGTGACACTGGCTGGCCCGGTGGACTTTGGGTATGCACCGCAGAAGTTTCACATGACCTGCTGCAACAAGGACGCAGACTCGGACAACGTGGACTTCTCCCAATGTGCTCCAGAGGCTGTAGTGTATGAGCGCGAGATGCAGCCTGCGATTAGGGTCAATTCTGCTGTTTTTTGAGGAGGATGCTCTGCCAGGCAAGGTGCCGTGGCAGTGGATCAAGCATGCACCTGATAATGGAGAGTGCTCTAGCAGCAGCGCAAGTGTACAGTTATCCTAGTAATAAATGTACGCTGGAATGGCTATGGCAGATGAACGGGGCAACTCGTAGGGATCCCGGAGTAGCGTTCACTACAGCCCCGCAGCCCATGCATTGTGAGTGGCAGATGCTTGTAGGCACATCGCCCCGCCCATCCCCTCTCTGTAGACGCATCACCACCTTCGTAAGGATGGGGCTGCAGCATCGGCGCCAGACACATGTGACATATGCACATACACAGTGGTTCTCTGGCTTGGGAACAAGTCTATGGTGGTATGCATTCGGATCGTGACAAGTGTCTTGCGCCCAAGGTGTGTACATCAAATGTCATGATGCTGCTCTGTTCGTGTGCGTCTGTTTGTTGCGTCTCAGCGCATCGTACATCTGCATGTGCTGCTGGTGACTGTGCACTGCATCACCAGAGGAGGCCTGAAACATTCCAAACAGCAGGGACTCCAGTAACTGCTGCGTTCATGCCTGTATGTAAAACTCAAGTATAGGCGCTTTCTGGCACCGTTAAGGCACTTACAAGCCACTAAACAGCGTCCGCTTTGTGCACGTGCGGCCTTTCATCACTCAGTACTCAGCCAGCACAGAGCTCCGAGACGGCTATCTGCAATATTACGATGACGTGCAAGAGATAAGTTGCTGTGAGTCATCGTTAAACTCCATACTTCATTGATTGCGTGATCAGCCGAGATGGTGAAGAAAGCGAAGGGAAAGCACCGTCTTGACAAGTTTTACCACCTCGCCAAAGATCAGGGGTGAGGTTCCCGATGCGTATCTTGATGCATTCATGGATTAATTCTCTTGTATGTCATGTCACAAAGTCGTCCGGCATTATATCTGTGCGAACTAACTTGCTCTGCTTGTGCGCAGCTATCGATCTCGGGCAGCCTTCAAGCTCATTCAGCTCAACCGGCAGTTCCACTTCCTAGAGAAATGCCGGAGTGTTTTGGACCTGTGTGCCGCCCCAGGCAAGTCTCATCTGCACTTTTGGTCTTTACTAGTCTCTGAAGTGGTAGCGAGTGTTTCAACATGGTCTCGAACGACGATTGCGTGCGCAGGAGGATGGCTGCAAGTAGCACAGAAGACCATGCCGATGAGCAGCCTGATCATCGGCATCGATTTGGTGCCCATCAAGGCCGTCAGGGGTGTTCGCACAATAGTCGGAGACATCACTACTCAGAAAGCCCGGCAGGTACGCAGTCATGGTTCTTTAGAGGCATCAAGACACTGTCTATGGAGCATTTGCATGTTTATTGCCCCTTGCTGTCTTGTGGCAACGCGCAAGTTTCACCCTGCTGCAAGAGCAGCATCCATGGTTGTCAGCTATCACAGACCACCTTGAAGACCTTGGCACAAAGGCACTGCAACACATTGGAGGGACCTCAAAGCTTCAGGCCTGACATGCAACTCTTTCTGCGCGCAGGCAATCAAGAAGGAGTCTGGGGGCCAGATGCTGGACTGCGTGCTACACGATGGCGCCCCGAATGTGGGCGGCAACTGGTCCAGCGAGGCCTACAGTCAGTCCGCGCTGGTGCTGGAGTCCCTGCGCCTGGCCACAGACGTCCTCGCGCCTCGAGGCAGCTTTGTGACCAAGATCTTCAGGTGAGGCGCGGCCCATAACAGAACTGACTTTCAGACAGCCCTCAGAACGCTGGCTGCACGCAAACCACTGTTATAATACCCTGCAAAGCAAACGCACTCTGCGCCACATGTACTTAGCGGCATGGATCAGAAGGCAGCCCAGGTTGTGTAATAATAAGACAACCTTAGGCCTTGCAAGTGCTGGTTGAGATTGCATGCTGTGTGGTAAAGAGCAGCCGTGCATCTGAGAAGCTGAAACGCGTCAGAGGACAGGACTCCAGAAGCCTCACAAAGGTGTTTAAGGTGAAAAAGGCTCATGCCATAAGGTCATGTGCAGGTCCAAGGACTACAATGCTCTGCTGTATGCCTTCAAGCAGCTCTTCGACAAGGTGGAGGCCACCAAGCCGGCAGCCTCTAGGAATACCTCTGCCGAGATCTTTGTGGTGTGCCTGGGATACAAGGCGCCCGCCAAGATTGACCCCCGCCTGCTTGACCCCAAGCATCTCTTTCAGGCACGTCTCAAGACAATTTCTGAAGCTGCGAGCGCTGGCCTGGTCCAGATGTTCTGTAGATAGGCAGTGGAGTCTGCCAAGTGCAAGCTGTCATGTTTGATGACCTATCTCTTGCTTCATCTTTGGCTGAATGGGATAGGTTGAAATGGGCGAGCCGTGCGCATGGCAGGACCACCAGACACTGTGTGACAGGGATCGCTGTCATGGGCCTTTGCAGGCACTGTACAACGAGCTAACAGCATGCAGCATGAGGTGGCAGGAATGAAACATTGCGTGTAGACCTGCAGCTGCGGCAGAGGGTGTGAGCTTAGGACGTGGTTCCCTCCATGCACCAGGCATGGATGCAGCTCTGGTGCTGAAGCTTTACAGAAGGTTCTCCGCTGAAACGGCGCTCTGTCTGCAGGAGGTGGCTGAGGAGCCGAAGAAGATGGGCCCGGACTCGCTGCTGCGCCAGAAGGTGAAGCAGAAGCGCTTCCGGGAGGGGTACGAGGACGGCCTGTCCTCCACGCACAAGGCCACCTCCGCCCTGGCGTTCGTCGTGTCGGAGACCCCCGTTGAGATGCTGGGCCAGTACAGCAGGTGCGCTGTTGTCATGCCCTGGCATCCACATTTTGGCTCCATGTTGAGCAGTTATGTGCAACAGTGCATGGCGTTGGCATTTGTGAGCAGTCCTGGCATTTCACATCATAGGGTGACAGCAGGGCATGAACACCACTCGCCGGGACGATGCAGGCTGTAGGAAAAGGTTTTTGCACCTGCATAGGGCTCTCATGCCCTGGTTGCAACCCCAATCAAGATCCCCCAAGCCTTCCAAGCCATTCTCCCCATGGGTCTGGCTGACAGGCGGCTGGGTATACGAGGTTCAGTTCGTCTCTTCCTTCTCAAGAAGCACCCAGTGCTGAGTGGCATGTGCCTGCGCAGATTTGAGCTAGAGGGAGCGGATGCACAGATGCCGGTGGAAGGTGTGGAGGCTGTTGAGGAGGCTGCAGCCTACATCTTCCTGCACCCGGCGACCAATGCAGAAGTGCGCGCGCTGGCAGCGGACCTGCAGGTGCTGGGGCGCAGCGAGTTCAAGCAGCTCCTGAAGTGGTGAGCCTCCAACGCTTTCTGTTCACTGCATCAATACAGGATGAATTGGCATTGCGGCGCGCAGGACATGGCATCAGAAGCTTATCTAATCGTCAAATGGTGTACTATGTTGTCAGCACACCCATTCTGTGAGGGCTGTGGCCCGTCACTGCTTCCTGATGTTTCCCCCCCTATTACATTGCAGGCGGCTTCAGGTGAAGAAGGACCTGCAGCTGAAGCTGGCGGCCGGCAAGGAGAAGCCGGGCAGCGGGGAGGAGGCTGAGTCAGACGCGGCCAGCGAGTCATCCCTGGACGAGGAGGGCAAGATTCTAGAGGAGATGGACGATGTGCGCTCCAAGGCAGCCTCTCGTCTGAAGAAGGAACGCAAGAAGCGCAGGGAGTCGAAGAACAAGGCTCGTATCCGGGCTGCCCAGCTTGCCCTAAGTGAGTCTCGTCGCCATGCCAAAGTTCCCTCTCCAGCTGGCTATTCCTATGTCATCACCTGCATTCTCTCTTGCAGCAGCTGTTCAATCCTGGTCAGCAAAGAAGTGCAGGGAGACCCCCAAGCTGTCAAGCTGGGCCTGTTCACATGCCAGCACCTTCTTGCTGTGGTACTTGCTCATACTGCAGCTGTGCACAGCCTTGCAGCATCTGTACATACGCAAGTTATAGGATAGCCATTCATCATGGTATCAGTGCCCAGTCGAGAAAGGACTCAAAGTGCTGTGGGTTGGGGAAGTCAAGCTCTTCCTTGACTTTTCTCACTCCACAGCGCTTCAGCTGGCTTCAGGATCTGGGGCTGAGACATCCGTGAAAGTTGCTTACTGCCTCACACCTTGGAATTAAGCGCAGCTTTCCGTAATGAGCACGTATGGGCCATAGCAAAGGGCTCTTTAGCTGAGGACAATGATTCAAATAGGCTGTTAAGCTCAGCATGCTCAAGACCCTTGGGCAGCTATCAGAGTGGCTCAAGCTGCTGTTTATCCGATGGTTGCATACCAAGCAGTCAATGATGCTTCAGGCGAGGGCATTTCAGCAGAAGACAATGGGCCCAACGCCATGTTCAAGCTGAGCGCGCTGAAGGGGCCTCAGGCAGCGGTCAAGGTGGGCGAGGCGGCTGTGCCTGATGAGGAGGACGCTGCAGCGGAGCCTGAGAGCAGCGAGGACGAGGACAACACCGGGGCGTCAGATGTGGACAGCGATGAGGCTCAGAGGTGGCCGCCCCATCCTCCGCACATGCCTGGAGTGTCAGTACCCTTGATGGCTCAACCGTGCCCCATCTGGGGCCAGAGCATGCGACCTGTTTTTGCTACAGGGCTTGCCTCTGCGCTGGAACCTGAGCACAGCGATCTTGAAGCATCATGAAGTGGACATTCCACATGGCACCTCTTCACATCTGTGCTGTACATACAGGCGGCTTGGCTGTTTTGGCAGCTGACTGGCTTCCCCTGAGGGCACAAGCCTTGTGGGTACAGCAGCCTATGGTGTTGTCATGGCACCTCCTGACAATCTGCCAAGCCGCTACACCGTACAGCAGACTGACTCTGACATATTCGGCAGCACATTGCTGCATAATTGGGAGTAGGTGAGCGGCCGGTGTATATCATGCTCATCTCACCCTGTGGCATTGTCCAGAAGATCCCACTTGATGGTGCAGGCAGTATGAGAGGGATGTGGACGAGGCGCTAGAAGACGCCTATCAGAGCTACCTCAAGCGCAAGGGCAAGCGCGAGGAGCTGGAGATCGCCAAGGAGGAGGCCATGGTGGCCAAGCGTGCCCGCCTGGGCAAGGGCGGCAACCTAGCCGGGGACGCTGATGCAGACGAGGACGCTGACGCGGACGCCCCTGCCACTTTTGGCACGGCTCCAGCGCCAATGGAGGATGACGAAGAGGTGTGCTCCTTAGAACTGGTGACCCGTCTTACCATCCTGATGAGCGCCCCTGCATCTGCATCAGATGTGGCCGAGGATAGCTCCGACGTCACGAATGTATTCATGCTTGTGTCAACACCATATATGGTACAGGTAGCGCGCTGGGTAAGTTGCACACTGTCCACATTGCGTTGCTGGGTACAGCTGAAACACCAGCAGCCTTCCAATCTGAGCAGCCATGAGTGATGTCACTGATGGCTAGCCATTTGGTGCAGGAGGAGGCAGGCGGTGGTCTGCTGGTGAAGCTGGACAAGAGGAAGGCGGGCGTGCCCCAGACGGCAGCCGCTGTGGCGGCGCGCTGGTTTGCGCAAGACATGTTCGCGGACCCCAGCCTCGCAGAGGAGGCTCCTGAGGAGCTGCATGCCTCAGCTGCAGCAGCAGGTACGGCTTCAGACCCTCCGAACTACCCAAAAAACATGCCAGGCGAAGAGACATTATGCCTCTGTCCCCAGAGCCTTTGCGATGTTCATGACGAGCACAAGTACCCACACATGCCATTCGTGTGTCTGCTGCCCGCTGAGCAACATGTCTCTGGTAAACAAGCACTCTTGAGCATGTGAGGATCAATCAGTCATTGGAAGTTGCAGCACGACCCCAGCGGACATGTCTGACTTCTTTGTTGGCGCCGTGCAGACACTCATGAGGCGGCGGATGAAATGGAAGAGGAGGATGCTGACCTAGACGCAGGCGTTGGGGTGCTGGCTCCTGGCAGAGCAGCAGCCAAAGCAGTGCAGCAGAAAGCAAACAGCAAGCAGAAGCACGGCCAGCCTGACACATCGGCGGGCGACGCAGCGCTGCCCAGCGTGCCCGCAGAGCCGGGCCAGCGGGCGCAGAGCCGAGCGAGGGAGCATGCTGGATTTGAGGAGGTGCCCATGCAGATGAACGGCGCGGCTAGCAGCGACGACAGCGACAGCGACAGTGACGCGGGCTTGGCTGAGATGGATGACCACTCACGCGCTGAGGTGCGCATCTGTCCAGCGCCTGGGCCTGACATGGGATCTATCATTCAGGCGTGCGGGATGTTCATTCAATATATACTCTATTGCCACCGACACGTTTGTTTATAGTTTGGGCACCTCTCTTCTCCCGAGCCTGAGCCTGAAGCAGCTCCTCAGTGGAGCAGGCTTGTAGTGTCTGTGCACATGGTCTGGCGTGTGCCTGACACATGCTGTGCATGCCAGGTGCTGGCGCTGGCGCGCAAGATGCTGGACGGCCGCAGCAAGCAGGACATCCTGGACAGCTCCTACCACAGATACGCCTTCCACGACACCGGCGTCCCTAAGTGGTTCTATGAAGATGAGAAGCGCCACATGAGGTGCGCCTCCAGCACACCTTGCAAGCCCCTTGAGTACCTTGACCAGCACCTATTTGCGAACATGATTTCTGTCCAGACATTCAAGCAGGTTGAAATAGGCTTGAATGTCAGGCTTGCAGAGCTTTGCTGGCTTGAGCACTTGCTCTGAAGCCTGACCTACGAGCTGGGACTGTTTGATCATCATGGTGCTTTGCTGCTATGCTGTTTGTTGTATAGCAGAGACCAGGGTCAGGACTACGTACGCAGCATGCTTGAGAGTGTTTCTGAGCGAGTCAAAGGCAGCCATCCCTAAAGCACATGAGAGGCTGGCAATTATTTTGTGCAGGCCGCCAGCAGTGCTGAGCAAGGAGGATGTAGAGGCTGAAAAGGCGACGATGCGCGCCATCGATGCGCGACCCATCAAGAAGGTGGCCGAGGCCAAGCAGCGCAAGCGCAAGCGCCTGCAGGTGCGCACTGAGCATTCACATATGGGGCTCCTGCATTCATCAAGACCCTGCAGGCCGCTCTGCTTGGGTGTCCTTCTGAGAAACGTGGACTTCATATAAAATTCCGGCCCTCTCAATGGTGAGATGGTAGCTTGCAGCTGCTGCACTGGCTGCCACCCCACCCTGATTGTGGTCTCAAGCCCCAATGAATTTGGCACCACACTTGTGCAAAGCCGTCAGGGGTTTCACCTGCTGTCAGGTTGCATGCATCCCATTTGATGTCATTCTGTGCGGTGCAGACGCGGCTGGCTGCAGCAAAGTCAAAGGCAGAGGCCGTAGTGGGCCAGGAGGACCTGTCCGAGCGGGGCAAGGCGCGGGAGATAGAGAAGCTGTACGCCAAGGCGCGCGCGGGCAAGGGCGCCAAGAAGGCCAAGCCGACGCGCGTGCAGAAGCGCCACGCCAAGGGGCCGCCGCTGGATGGGCGCATGCGCGCAGACAAGCGCCAGGTGCGGTTCCTGCTGCTCAAGCACAGCTATACGCCAGAAGGCAAGGGCCTGCTCTGTCAGTGGTCCACAGGACCATCCAAATGCATGCTGCCACTGAGGTGCAGGCAGTCAAGAGTGCCGTTTGGATGGGGATGCAACCATGACCACACTCAGGATCCAGGGCCAGAGGGCTCCTCTGATGCAGCACTGATTGGCGTGTTCTGTGCAGATCGATATGAAGAGGAAAGGGAAAGCCTCAAAGGGCAGAAAGGGCAAGGCAGGCGGAAAGGGGAAGGCCGGGGCTGCTGGGGGATCAAAGGGCCGTAAGCGCTAGGAGACATCTGTGACCTAGCTTTCACATGACAGACAAGGGTGGTCGTTGCACCACTGTCTTTTCCAATATTGATTGTTACACTCTGCGCGGTGCATGGTCAAAGTTTCACAAGGCGTGGCTTGTGTGCCCAATAGATTGAGAAAGCATCATTGGCAAACTACGGCTGTATGAAAGGCAACACAATTGTATACATCAGCAGTATGCAGAAACAGTCGCGGATCCCTTTGTTCAATCTGCATTCCTGATGTCATCAGTATTTAGATGCCTGCTCAAAGTCAAAGCAACCGTACCTCCAGGCCTCTCAAAATGTCCTAGGCATGAAGTTCTTGCACGACTCCATGCATGCACCACACTGCCATGCTTATGCAGACCCAAGGACAGCTGCAGAAGCTGAGTCCTGTATCTGAATCAGCATGGACTGCTGTATAAATCAAGTCTATTGAAGGCCACCTAAGACTATCAAGACTATGGCCAGTTAGGAAGAAGAAACAGAGCTGCAAACTGCACATATCAATGCAAAGCAGCACCCTGAAACCACTTTGATCCGCGCTTTGTTAAGTTATTGGCTGACAGGCTTGAAGTACACGGGAGCTTGCACGTATTGGTCAGAACAGAACACGCCAGCCAACCATGCCAAGCACATCAGTATTGGCATGGTATGGCTGGAAAGATCACCGGGACTCTCTTGCATCTCAGACTGCAAGGCACCCAAAGAAGGCTCGACAGCCGAAATCCTCTTCATTCACATTATTTATGCTTACACACCCGAGCCACCAGCCCGTGGGGTTGTTGGTGTCGAGTCACCTGCCCCGTTCACTCTGTCCCTCTGTCCCGGTCCACCTCCTGCGCATGCACCCCCTGTTAGAGGCCACAGTGCTTGCAAGAGCCTTATCGACCTTTGTGCAGACAATTGTCAGGTTTGTGAGTGATGAGGTGGACATCGACCATAGCCACATCCCTCTGGACATTGAGAGTATGGGAACAATCAGGTCAGGGAACAATTGCAGCGGCCCCGACCTTGCAAGCCCAAGTCGTTGCGGATGGAGTCCAGGCGCGACTTCTTGTACTGCGAGTAGGGGATGACGTGGGTCTTCCCGCTGGAGGTCCGCTCCATCTGCTGCTCCGTCTGGCTGCGCGGGCGCGCCCCGACGTTGCTGAAGCTGCCGCCGCTCTTGGTGAAGCTGCCGCCCGACTTGGTGAAGCTGTTGCCGGACTTGGTGAAGCTGCCGCCGCTGCTGTCCATGGAGCGCTGGCGCTGCAGCACGGGGGACGTCGGCGGGGGGACCGCCGGCGTGCTCGGGGAGGACTTGAGGGTTTTGGCGTCTGCCCTCCGCCGCCGCCTGGATCTGAGCGCCAAGCATCCCACTAGCAGGCCTGCATGCAGCATCTCAGACTGAGACTTTCCTCACCTCAAAGCGTTCTTACTGACAGAGCAGCCTTATTCCTGAGTCCATGAGAACTCCTGTGGACAAATGTGCTTCCAGTGCAATAGACATTTGCTTCACCTGCTGTGCCACCTGCGTGGCATGTCGGGCACTTGTGCAAGAGCTCTGATCTCCTCTGCCTACCACAATCGTCAAGCCGCTTATGCTGAAGCAATCGGCATTTGTTGGTGAGCCGGGTGCTTTGCGTGGGAAACTTCTGACTACATACCTGCAAGAATGATGGCCGCTGCAGCTCCCACAGCAATCCCGATGATGGCTCCGAGGCCGAGGCCACCCGAGCCCCCACCGCCAGAGGGCGGCGCAGAGCTGCCTGACGCGGAGGCGCCGGATGTCTGCGGGGACGGTGGCTGGGGCAATGCAGGCGAGGGCGAGGCAGCCGGAGGCTGGGCAGGGGCCTGGGTAGGCGGGCTGCCTGGGCTCTCTGCTGGAGGGGATTGCGCAGCCGGGCTACTTGAAGGGGATGATCCTCCCAACGACACCCCGTTCACATTAAGACCTGCAGGACGATTCAGGTCTGTGACAATGATGCAAAGCAGACTTTTGGGTCCGTGTGCCAGGTTGCTGTCAAGACGGCGTGTGATCATCTTTGGGCAAGCTCTGGAATAGGGCTGCTTGTACTAAAAGGCTTGAGCAAGCGGCAAACAGACAGCTGCGCACCACTTTGCCTGAGCGAGTTGGCGAACTGGCCAGAGTTCACAGACTGCTGCAGGGTGTTGGAGATGTTTTGGGTCTCCTGGCTGCTGGCGCCTGATATCGTAGACACAATGACCTGCGCCTGTGATCCCTGAGCGCCCTGCAGGCAGCAAACATAGCTCAGCATTGCCACCAGTACCACTGCATGGTGCTGTCTGGACTCAGCAGGACACGTGAAGGGTGTCACACGCAGAATGGCCAGAACAAAGATCAACACGTGTACGCAGAAGCAGGCAATTAATGGCATTTAGAGGCAGTGCCCAGAGCAATGCCATGTCCCTGCAACTGATGCCCACCTGCAGAAGCTGCCGTCGCCTGACGTTCTGGATTTGCGTGGATGGCGCCGGGGCTGCAGATGCCAGGTTCTGCAAAGAGGACTTTGTTTTAAACTTTGCTCCATCACAACATCTCTTGCAGACCTTGAGTGCCCCTATGCAGACAACCCAAGTGCTAGGCTCTGACACACCCTAGCAAAGCACAAAGGCACCCAGCGCAGCTGTTCTGTGCCCCTCGGAGATGCCTCACAAAGGTTGACTTCTGGATCCGACGACAGCCTGCTCGCATTGAGTGTGCCACACATGGGTTCCAGGAAGGGGCGCATTTTGGCGCAAAAGGAGTTCTCACCGTGACCTGCCCCAGGCTGATGTTGGCGACATGAGCGCCCTTGGCAGCCAGCGTCTGATTGACTGCGTTCAGCAGCGCCTGCTTGCCCTGATCTGTCAGGGGGTACAGCCCCTGGCCTTGCAGGTTGAACGTGGTCACCAAGGTTTGGCCCTTGCCTGCCGCCTGCACACATGTCAACTGGTGTTGTCAGGCTGTACTTCATCCTTGAGAGGGTCTATAACCCATCTCTGCCATCCCTGGCTTAAGAGGGATAGCCTCCTGATTACTGGCAGCATGAGCAGCGCTGGCTGTAAAGGGTGTCTTTGATCAGTGGTGCTGCTCTCTTGAGGCTTGGTGTTGAGGTGTTGGGCTCATCAGTCAGAAAGGCATTGTCGGCGCCAATTTAAAAGGAGACTTGATGTCTGGCAGAGCAGGATCTATTATACTAACCAGATGGTAAGAACACAGATACATCGCATGGTAGCCGCAGCATACCTCCGTAGGTGCCGGCGCTGGAGCAGAGGCGAGCGCCACAGCAGGCGCAGGCGCCATGGCGGGCGCAAGCGCTACGGAGGGGCCAGGCGCAGACGCCTGCGCTGCCTGAGCCAGTGTAGGCGCCAGGGCCATGGCAGGGGCCAGTGCCACAGACGGACCAGGCGCTGTGGCCAGTGCTGCATGAACCATAGGGCCTTGTCATGAACTTGGAAAATCCGACAATAACACGCTCTCCCATCACTACGGAAACCAGGATGAGCGCGCATCCTCATGCAGGCATGTCTGTAGCAATGCGTAAAAGTGATGTCTGATCAGATTGAGCATGACGGCGTCAAAATGGTATGCCAATGGACGCTGAGGTATTGAGAGGAGGCCTGACGACGCCTCAGAGCAGGGGGCTGAAATGCCTTACGTGCGCATGGGAGCTGCGAGCACATGGAGTAGCCGCTGGGGCCGTTGTACCGCAGCACAGGGTAGGGCGTGCCCAGCGGTATAGCGCCGCTCAGTTGCGGGTTGCCGGGCTGCAGCACCCTGCATGCATTCATGCTGTCAGTATTGACCGGCCTCGAACGCAGGCTGACCTGCATGCACACCTCGGGTGCGGGCGTGTGCCTTGACGAGTCTGCCTCTCTCTGCAGCAAATGGCATGCCTGTGGCTTGGAGTACAGACCAATCATGCTGAGCCCCGGGCAGGTTTGTCAATGCTTCAAGGAAATGCTGCCCGCACAAGACTCTCTTTCGGCGCACAAGGGGGAGGGGCTGCGCACATGCCGTTGCCGGAGCCGCGCATGCTGGGGAATGCTGTGCCGGAAGCCCAGGCGTCCGGGAAGGTGCCGCTGACGTTGTTGTTGCTGAGCGCCAGGATGGCCAGCTTGGGCAGGGCGCTGTTCTGGCCCCAGCTTGGCGGCAGGGTTCCATTTATTTGATTGCCTGCCAAAGTGAGCAGCCTGCACAAACCACCATCATCACCAAACATGCAGATGCAGGGTTATGTCAGAGATAATGATGTCCAACCTTGCACCTACTGTTCTGCTGACAGCAGAATGATGCTCAGAGGTAAGATGTGCATGGCAGTGTCTGTCTTGCAATGACTTGGGCATGACTGTATCGCCATCCTACAGCATAATGATGTTCCTGTCAACCTTGCCGTGCAACACCGTATCTGTCAAACGTGAAAGTGACGGCCAGCTGCATGTCATGATTGACGCGCCGGAAGCTGCAGGAGATGAGCAGGACGAGGAGCACGCAGCGTCAGCACAATCCCCTGCAGCTGGCGCGCCGTCTATGACATAAAACCAGCCAGGCACCACAACTGCATGCATGCAGGTTTCCCTGGGTGCAGCAGGGAGCTCACGAGAGGCTGGAGAACCCCTGGGACCAGCTGGCAGGCAGGCTGCCGCTGAGCTTGTTGGAGTCCATGGTGAGGATGGTGAGGGAGGGCATGGCCTTGGAGCTGTTGCCCCAGGCCTGGGGCAGAGGGCCCTGCAGGCTGCTGTTGCGCATGGCCAACACACGCAGCTGAGGGAACGCGCCCGGGCTGCCCCAAGACTCGGGCAGGGAGCCTGCAACACATGAGCCGATTAGTGTCAATACACGTGAGAATTTGGGTAATGGACAGGCTACCCTTAGGTCTTGGGAGCTGCTCTGTGCAATATCAGGAGCCTCATCAACTGCATCGACACTAGTCCACCATGAGCAATCTATGCTTCTCTGCGTCATGTCTCTGAAGCTAAGGTGTGCCCAGGAGGTCTCTGTCCCTCAGGAACTGGTAGTTCTTCTAGGTATTCTCTTGGGCACACGTCCTCTTGAATTGCTAGGAGTTATGCCTTGAGAGCTGCACCAGAGCTGCTGCGCACCTGAGAAGTCATTGCTGCCAAGGTTCAACACGATAAGGCTCTTCAGGCCCTGGCTGTAGGAGGTCGGCAGATTGCCACTGAGCTTATTGTTTTCTAGAGTGATGATTTGCAGTTGCGTGAACACATCTCCAAACCCCCAGTTGCCTGGCATGGACCCCGAGATCGCATTGTTGGACATATTCCTGCATACGCCATGGAAAGCTTAGACTCCTGTATGCCGCGGAGAGCTTAGCCTCTCAGTTGAACGAGCACTCATGGCACATGTCTCACAGGACGCCACGAGGGCATCCTGGAGCCCTGTCCTGGCATGTGGGATAAGAAGTAGGCAGTGTCATGTGGGCAGTGGACAGACTGCACCGCTGCTCGAGACAGTCAGAATCTGAGCTAAACTGCGCCCAGACGTCAGTCCAAAAAGCTCTGTATCTCCGCTGCACTGCACTCTGATGAAAGAGGAGAGTCTCACATGATTTGGAGAGCTGTGAGCTTTATGAGGTCATTGGGCAAGCTCCCACTCAGCCCCACACCATTCAAAGCCCTGCATGCCATGCGACATTCATCACACGTATGCAGCACATCTGCTCCCCCAGCAGCGCCGCTCTGCCGAAAGCGCCATATGAAGGCTGCATATTCTGCATTGCCCATGAACTTTGTTTGCTAAGTCTGCAAAAGGGTTGGCGCCTCTACAAAGCATGCGCGTGAGGCGTTGTGTGGTGGGATGCAGCCCTTTAGGACGCATAATGTGCCCCAATCACACTACGCATGACTTGCATATGATCACGTGATGCTCTGGCCTGATATTGTGTGCATGTGAGAAGATTTGGGGCCGCTCAGGGTGATGCAGGGTGGCTTACACAGTTGTCACTCGGGGCGCTCCATTGATATTCTGGCAGGTGACGCCAGTCCAGTTTGAGCTGCATGGGTTCCCAGCGGCCCAATTGGAGAGGACCTGGGGGCTGCCAAAGGCTATTCTGATGCTTTGAAGTGCTTGCCCTGCACCCAGCACTCTGTCTCAGTCCCCATGTGAAATCCTGGGCTTCTCCTACATCTATGAGTCGATCCTGTGCCTCTCTTTATATGCCCTGCCCCATGCAAAGCATACAAAAAAGAGTACGAAAGCTGCAGGATGCAATAGATATGAGAACAGAGGTGGTTTGAAGTCCAGGCATAAGCATGTATATATACTAGGGGGTGCACCAAGGACCTACCGTCACTGTCTGAATTCCCATTGAGAGGGTTTGAGCTTTGCCCAGAGACTGAGAGTATGCAGCACAGTAGGAGCACCAGAGGATGCAAGCCAGTGCTCCTGCTGCTTCCTAACAAGGGTCTGTGCCGCCTGCTGCAATGTGCAGGAGGCAGCCTTGGCATTGGGAGAGCTGACTTCTGGTCAGCGCCCCGCCAGTATCGCTTCCTGATATTGCTACGCCCAGGGAAGCTTATTTTCACCTGCGTTTTCAGAGTCGTATTCGCTTTTCAGGGTACCTTGAAAGCGCAGAATGACCTTGCACAGGTAGTAGCATTATTCTAGAGGTTAAACTGCACGGCCGTGAGCAGGGTATTGGCACATCATTTAAGCTTCCATAAGGAAACAGTAGCCATCGGGTCCATTGATTGGCATGCAGAACGCCAATGAGCGCCATCTGACAACCCTGGTACTAGGAATCTTGTTTCGTCCCAGAAGCTCACCCCGGCTTCAGGGCGTTGATTGATGAGACCAAGGACGCGCTCTTATAATTGCGGGGTGTCTTAATATTGCGAAATGTACTGCCCTGGCGCCGAGCTTACAGCTGTGCGCCGGCTCTACTTCCCCGGCGTGACTCAGCTGGAAGCGCTCTGGCGCGCGAGCACTTTCAGTAAGGCAGAAAAAGAAAATAGCACTCGAAGGGGATCGTTGTGACTATCTTTAGTACAGCAGGGACGACAGGTGTTGACATCAAAGCTGCTCCTTCTCATCACTCACATTGCCGAGCCTATTTCGGCAACCTCTGCCACATCATCGGAGCACTTTTTTCCGAGATTGCAAGCACTGCGAAATATGAATTGCCATATCTGCGTCGTATACACGCCAGATTAGTTAAGTACAGTAGATGCTGATGGCACGCTCATAGGATAAGGTTGAGGGGTGCCCAGAGCGCATTTAAGCATGCATACATCGTGTCTAGCTAGGGAGTGTGCCTGCGCTAACCAGGGCGCAGGAAGCTTGCAAATCCATGCAGGAGCAATCAAGCCTTCTCTTCCTGCGCATCTGTGCAAGAAGGAGAGGATTTGCCTATCATCGTGCGACAGAAGACCTTTCTGTAGCACGACTTCTGCCATATCTAGATCACAGGCACAAAAGCTCACAACATGCGCCGTAGCGGCTACAGAGCCTGCGACGTTGACCACAACCAGTACGCCCGTGACCTGGACCTGCACCCCTCAATATGCTACATTGGAAGACACATGCATGCGTGGGCATGTCTGCGGTCTCCCCACAGCAGGAGCCTAACCTTTCATCATGCAGCCGATCTTAAGCCCTCCGCTGATAGCTGGGGCTCCTCGTAGATGGCAGAGGGGGAGCTAAGGCTCGAATTGTGGCACTTGTGATGGAGGGGCAACTCAGCAACCTAGGGCGGGATATTGAAGTCACTAGTGAGGCTGTGATGGAGCACATGGCGCAGCGCTTGTCCTTTGTAGAGCCAGGCTTTGACATGGAGGTCTACACCGACAAGCAGCTGCAGGTGCGCGCACTGTACGGGACCTGGTATGCATGTTGCCCCGCCCCTGGGAGTGATCATGGCTGCCCAAGGCAACACCTTGATTCTGCTGCCTTGAAGGGTGGATGGAAAGAGATGACATGAATGGCGCTGTGGAACCGCACCAGGTGTAGGGCGTCTTGGGCAGGTGCCTCATACAAGATGGGCGTATGACGGGATGCTTCTGCGCTGTGAAGGGGAGGGGAGAGCTGCAGAGCTTTCAGGATAGCTGCGCGACGAGCGATATTGTCGTAGTGGAGGGCATAGAGCTGGAGCCTACGGTGGATGTTGTCCTGAGCGCGACAGACATCGTCCCCACGCTCGTGGCGTTTGGCTGCGCGCCAAGGCTGCAGGCTGCAATGCGCCTGGGAGGCATTCGCGTGGCAGACCATGGGTGAGAGGCCTTTTGCAATGCGATTGCGTGTGCGGGCATCAAGCATGTGGATGCACTCACATCGCGCATGGCCTGCTAAGCCTGCTCATCTGCTCAAATCCTTTTCCATCTATTTCAGCGCCCGCAGGCTCCTTATTAATGGGCATTCACTGCGCTCATGCACCAGGGTGTGAAGTTGCGGGAAATAGCGCACTCTGCTGTCAGCTCTCGCTGAAAGTGCTATGCTACTGTAGGCCATGGCAGCAGCTGCAGGCGGCGCTCCCATGGACGGGCGCAGCACAGGCCAAGCAGCTGCAGTCCTCTATACAGGAGCTCTGGGAGCGTCACTCCTCAGATGACCTGGTCTCCATGTTCCTGGTTCTGATAGATGCCTATGTGACCAAGGTACCTCTGCCTACCTTCCCTCACAACAAGCATCGCCTGCCTTCACAGCCATGCACCCTTGTCAACAAATTCCTCCTTTGGTGCTGGCTCCTTGGTTGTAGACTCCATTTGATGTAGGCACATGCTTTAGAGATTATTTACAATTCTGCTGAGGTGGATCATTTGCTCCCAGGTGGACCGCTTGGACAGCTTGAGGGCGTCGGGACCCCTAGTAATTGCACGGATGATTAAGAATTGCGGGCCTCAGATTTTTGCATGTGTGAACGATCCTGAGTGCAAGGCAGCCCTGGACTGCCTTCAAGCCTGCTCTCCTACTGACCAGGTGATACTAACAGAATGCTCCATCAACATTGATCCCAGGTCAGACTTGAGTGTGCCCTAACTGCCCGCCAGGGGTTTGCAGAACTCGGGCTGTTGACAGGGGATGGACAGTCACCCCTATGGTGCATCTTTGCATTGGGTGCTGCTAACAAAGTGCAGCAGCATTCATCGCTTGAGGCTATACCTTTGTCTAGGCAACCGGTACTGCTGATACAATACTGTTATTTGGCAAATTGTGGCTCGATGAACACACCCTGACAGGTATTCTTGCTCTGCAGGTCTGCTCATACCGCTGCATAGTGTCCCACGAGTCCCAGCTGCTGGAGGACTTCTCCTTGTGCGTTCTCCAGAAGCACAACTGCATGGGCAAGAGCGCTGAGATCCCCGCCCTCCCGGACCCCCCGCCCATGGCCGCCTTCCGGGGGGAGGACCTCACGCATGAGCTTGCAGAGAGCCTCTTCATTGGCTGGCTAGGTGCGCCTGCTCCACCCTCCAGCATGACCCCCCCTTTGTTTCGTACAACACAATTGCCTCCATGACAGCCAAATATGCTAGATATAGTCCTGCAATCATCCTTGGTCAAGAGGTCTGACGGTCATGGTAATCGGGGATGATTGCCAGGCCTATCCTAAGCACGACTTGTTGGAGGGCACAGGTGTTGTACTTGACAAAGAGAAGGCAATGCATGGTGTAAGAGCATCAAGCTCTCTCTCGCTTCGATTCTGGACCTTGCGTGTAAGTATGTAGGCAAGGAGGAGTGGAGCTGGCGGGTGGTGGCAGGCCAAAATGCTGCGTATGACCAGTTCCCGTGCCAGTACCAAATCTTCTACCGTGGCAAGGCCAGGCAGTCCCTGTGGTATGACCCTGTGTTCCAGGTGAGGCCACCCAGCTACCTAGAGCCAAATATCACAGGATGTCCTGACGAAGGACATTTCAACCCCATAAGGCACTGATTCTACAGCCAGAGTGTTAATGAGTGTGACGGTGTTGGCTGCCAAAGTAGTGCATACAGATGACAGCATCCAGGCACCGAGTCAAGGTGTCACTGTCTCTTTACAAATCAGGCAGTGCCCGGTGAATGCATTGCCCTTTATATAATCAGATGCTGCAGGTCAAGACGCTGGATGGGCGTATGGTGTGGCGGCGGCGGCACTACAGAGTGAGGCGCGCAAAGCAGCCGGGCGCCTTCAACTTCTCTGTCCTGGACAATGGGGTCATCAGCAAGGAGTACTGGAGGTCAGCTTTCACATCCTGAGAAGGATTGCTTCCTCCTTCTGATGCAGCACAGTGCAAGGGTCTGAAGAGTGCAGAGTCAGCATCCTGAGCCCAACCTCTGTAGATGCATATCAGAGCCCTCCCTCTTTCCGAGGAGATCCCAAACTCGTCTGTGCACAGAACCTGTTGGTCATAGAGGCTGTAGCAGCAGAAAAGCAGCCCGTCAAAAATGAAATTCGGCTGCCTGCAGGATAGTAGACGTCCCTGATGACCTCTCGTGGGCGCTGTTTGCCTACTCGGGCGCTGCCTCCGCAGCAGGGCAGGTCTACACAGGCGCTGTGCTGTGCACGCCTGACGGCCGCTGGCCTGCGCCTGCTGCAGAAGAACGCATAGTTCATGCCCTGAAGTGAGCATGGCTCTGCATCCTCCTGCAACTTGAGACCTTGCATCCTCCACTGTAGGCTTGGCACTGAAGACATGCCCTTGGCCAGACCTGTGGCAATGCCTGGTCAGTCTGCGATGGTGTCCCCGGTAATGCCAGGCATGCTGAGTCACATGACCTTCTGCAAAGATCGGCGTAGCTCACTTGAATTGTACTGCAGGTTGGCAGGCATTGAGCTGTGGGAGCTTTTCAGAGTGGACAACAGCTGCTGTACTGGGATGCCATTGGGGGTGCCTGAGAAGGACGCTGCATCCAATCCCGCTGGGCAGTCCTTGGTTGTGATGCAAAACGCATGACCACCTAGAACAGACCTTTCTTGTATTGCCGCAATGCTTTGCCAAGACGAATCCCCTTGTAGAGCGATGATAGCACTGTAGGAGAGTGTATGGTGAGACAGGACCGATGTGAGCACTGGCTTCTGGCTGTGAGCTTGGTGTACTAGCAACGAAATACATGCAAGAGATCTGTCCTATTGGCTGTCGGACTCAGAGGCATGTATTGGCTGTCAGTGCTTTGACCGTCTATCATTGATGGCAGGCCGGCCTGGGTTTGGCGATGCATTGTGCATGAGGCCTCCTCAGTACTCATATGACACATGCATGTGGCTCCCGGTTCGTCATGTTGAAATGACACTGGTGTCTGCATATTGCACATTGGAAGCTGCATCTACTGGCAGTGTCAGAGGTGAATAGGGACTTGAGAGGAGAGAGCTGCTTTGATTTACAGTCTGGGCAGTTTCAGAGGTGGACATTTGGTGTCACCTTGTCAAGACACACCTCCATGCTAGGTAGCTGCCTCTTGGGGAGCTGCTGACAGAGCTGCAACTTATTAGTGCCACTGAAACTATTGCTGCTGCACCTGAATACTGCCCTCTTCTCTCTGGGCATCCTGATGTCTTCAGAAATCCTGCATGCTGCCTGGACAACCTGAAGAAGAAGCTGCAGAGCCCCTTATAAGCGCCTGAATTGTCTACCTGTTTCTCTGCAGCCTGATGTGCTCCCAACTTCCTGCTTGCCATCTGGACAGCCCAAAAGAATACCTTCGAGCTTCTTCTACTGAAGACTCGCTTTCATCGCCCTGCGTCTCGATATGGTTCAGGGAAGGTTGCCTGCTACTTAGACAGCCCAAAGACGCCATAGAAGCTGTTAGAGCGCTTGAGTTTCTGGGCTTCCTTGTCGGCGTCCTGCATCTGCAGCAGCTCCAGGATCTGCGCCATGTTCGCCTCCAGGCTCACGTAGCGCTCCTTGAGGTCGCGCAGCTCCTCACTCATCTCCAGCTCCCGCCGCTCCAGGCGCTGCACATCAGGGAAATAGATTGATTAGGAGATGATCGTAGGACACTGCAAATCCTCCAGGATCTGCGCCATGTTCGCCGCCAAGCTCACGTAGTGCTCCTTGATGTCGCACAGCTCCTCACTCATCTCCAGCTCTCGCCGCTCCAAGCGCTGCACATCAGGGCAATATCGCGATTAGGAGATTATTGTAGGACACTGCAGCTGCTCCAGGATCTGCGCCATGTTTGCCTCCAGGCTCATGTAGCGTTCCTCAATGAAGCGCGGCTCCTCAGCCATCTCCAGGTTCCGTCTCTCCAGGCGCTGCACATGACATGGACGGTCATCTGAGTAGGAGCTGAGCTGCAAAAATAACACTGCAGGCAAATGGCATCTGCGCCAAGACAGCCTCAATCATGTGGCGCTCCCTGATGAGTCACAGCTCCTCAGCCATCTCCAGCTTTCGCTGCTTTAGGTGCTGCACATGACAGGGAAAGCATCTGGTCAGGAAGAAACCCCAGAACACTGCAGGTACATCAGATCTGCTAGATTTGCGCCAGAAGTTGCCTTCAGGCTTGCATAGCATTCCTTGATGAAGCGCAGCTTTTCGGCAAAACGCCACCTGACCATTGGGGAGCTGCAAGGGAAGATTGAGGCCATTGAAAGGCTACTGACAGTTGCCAGAGAGGCCTTGCGAGGTATTCAGATCACAAGCACACAAGCATCTGTCGTCTGTGCCCAGGTCACGGGCTCTGAAAGCCTTGCAGCTGCAGGCACCTCAGCAACCATGGCCATGGCATGGATGCAGGATACTGAGGCGGAGGCGGGGCTGCTCACCCTCTTGTCCTCATCATTAGCTTCCTGGAAGGCCTTTTCTTTGGCGGCTTTGGCAGTGTCTTTTCCCTTTTGCCGCTCATACTCCCAAAAGATCACCGCCGAAGCTGTCTGCACAGGCAAGACATGGTGTGGGCTGGGCTACATCATCGGCATAGAAACTTTGCACTGGCAGCCGACACCATGCTGTGTCCTTTAATTAGTTGTATTAAGAATATCATGACCAAAGGCAGCCCAGCAAGGAGACCACTGTCACTCTGCCAGCCAATCTGTGAACAACAGCTGGAGGCATGGACGTCCTCTGGATGGGCTCACCAGCCAGAGAAAGGACTCGCTGATGACCTTTCCAGCCAGCTCCAAAGCGTTCTCTTCGCTGAGATCTCCAACAAAGACCTTTCCTGACTTCCCCTCTGCTCCACGGTTGACTCTGACCTCGAATCTGTGCAAAACCTGCAAGCGAGGAGTTGGCATTCAGGAAAGCCAGGCTTACATCATCATGCCAGGCCTCCTACAAGCGACTGTCTGTATGGGCTATCTCACCTGAGCCAGGTTAACGACAGGCGCTCGCAGTGTCGGATGGTCAAGGACATAAGCTTCCACCCTCTTGCTGAGAGGCTTTGCTATGGTCCTGATTGTCAAGGTGAAGACCTTGAAGACGAACGCTGCCATACACTAAAAGCTCTGGCAAGGCGAACGTCAATGCTGCACATAAAAGCGCGGACGAGACAGGCACTGCTTCAGGAGGAAGAAGTTCGACAAGTCGAAGCTGTAGCTACTCTGGACCGCTGTCTCAGTACCATGTCATTTATCTGTCTCAAGCTGCGATACCATCATGCTGAAGTATGCGTTTCTGCGACGGAAAAGGGGCCTAGTGCTGCGTCAGCAGAACATCCTTTTGCCTGAGGCAGAACCAGTGCCCAGAACAGGTTGCGAATGCCTCGCAAGTAAGGTTGTGTTCAGGCTCGTCAAGCGGTGCTCAAGCTCTACAGAGTAATCTATTGCCCGTCCGATGCCATGGCCGCAAGCAGGAAGCAATATGAAGGTGTCCGAAGCCCTAGCAGACGAGATCACGATAGCTACCAAGTCAACGGAAGCTGCGATTGGGTCAACTCATGCTACATCAACAATTACTCCAATGGTTCTCTCACCAGCGACGAGGCATAGGCTTCCTAGTGTTCAAGTCATGACCGGCCAATGTGGCTGGATTGCATTGAGTAGCATTGCAGTACCAAAACTTCAGGTTGTAGTGTACAGTTGGCTGGCAAAACCTACAGCTAGCTAGGTGCAGCTGCTGCTCCCAGCTCGACGTCTGGCTTGCTCTTCCTCTCTGTGTCGATCTTAGGGCACGGTGTAGGCTCTCTGTCTCCAAGCTTGCACTCATGTGCAAAGCAAGGCTGCTTGTAGACCTCATCCTGTTCCAAGGGCAGCGCCTTCTGCCCGAATATCATCTCGCAGGACAAATCCTCGAAGTTTGGGTTCATGGTCAGCGGCAGACCAAACTGGTTGGTGAAAAAGTCCTCTGTGGGGATCTACGCAAGCACAGGCAATGCCATGAGTGACTTGGCTGCTTGCTTTGCAATGCCAGCTCTCATGGACATTTACCTTGTCACCTGGCATTGCAAGGAAGGTCTGCAGGTCTCTGGCACAGTCAAAGGATTTGCATCTGGTCCTTGCACTTGCGCTGGTTCCTTGCAAGCTCAGATAGCACTTCAGAAGCCACTTGTAGGTGTACCTTGCACATGTTGATGCACATGCCCACGCAACCCGACTGCTCCAGGTATCTGCACTTCTTGATTTGGACGCCGCTGCGCCAGATCTTCTGCTCTCCCTCAATGTCCACCTCCACCTCCTTCGTTTCCAGAGGCCCCACCAGCCATTTGAAGAAGATGGCTGTGATCGATGCGTTTGTTTCTGCTGACCACTGCAGCACACACATGCTTGTGATGACCTCTCCGAAAATCTATGAGGCCGCAGAGATGGGCTGATACCGGTGGCTGAGTGTAATGTGCCATGGTCTGAATAACCTGGAGCAAGCAGTCAAGGCAAATATGCTGGACCAAGCCGGAGACAGGTCCAGACAGAACATTTCACAGCGATGATAGGGTCACATTGATTGTGGCCTACCTCCTCAGCACCTAGAGGGCTTACGAGGCATCAGGCCTTTGGGAGCTGCCTTGCATTGGGAATAGCAGTGAGAGGCTGAGGCACACCTTGCTGACTGGGAACCACTTTCTGAAGCGCGCAGACGCCTGAGGAGGCATGAGGCTGCCCAGGACCCCGGACACTGTCTCCCGCTGCTGCTTGGAGCTTCGGCCCTTCATGATATCCTTTGACAGATCCACAAAGCCCTCGTAGCCCGGCCGGTATGGCTTCCCTGAATAGGCACTACACTCAACTCAGGACCTGTAGGTGATAGCTACAGGCCCTAACACTGCTTGCTGACCTGCATGGTGGAGCCTGCAATGCTGGACCTGTGTAAGATGCTCATTTATGACCTCACTGCCTGCTGACCATCCATCTCTGCTCTTATATTGCCTGCTGAAGACTCCATACATACACAAGCGCTGTAATGGTGTTGAGGCATGAGAGAGACACTTTTCCCCAGCACAAGGCAGTGGGGATGCAGCAGGATCTTGAAGATGCTGACGCACCTCCAAGCTGCTTGGACATCTGCTTTGCAAAGTAATCCACCATGAACTTATCAAACCAGCCATCCTTGTATTCCTCTTTTGTGGCAAATGGGTCCTGCAAAGAGGCAACGCTTTGAGCTCCTCATAGGACGGAGCACTTCAAGCATCTCATCTACTCAGCAGCAGATAATCGACATTCAGCTCACCATCTTCTCCTGCGTCTCGAGGGAGGCTACTTTGGGGCCGTACGCATGGTTGACTGGAAAACGTCTTGGCTCCTCTCTGCCTGAGAAGCCCGCTGTCAGATGGCTGGCAATGCGAGGCGCTGCCAGATGCTGCTGATGATGGCAAGGTCTGCTACATCTCGATCCAGCATTCCCTGGACAAGAGGCCTGGCCTGTCGAAAGAAGGGCTACAGTCATCTGGGCTAGTAGTCCAAAATTCTCGATAAATCGCTGCGAAGAGATGAGAGCAAGTGCTGGTATTGGCAAATATGTAATATTGCAAGGTCAAATATTGTATGCAAAAGCTGAAAGGCCCCGTTCCCTCGCACGCTCGTGGGACCAGCTCATGCGCACGTGTAAGCTTTAGGAGTCAAACTTTTCAGTGCTATTCTATTGTCTTGAAGCAAGGCGGCTCTAGACGTCTGCATCAGGCGCTATGTATAAGCATGGCAAAATGAGATACAAGCACAAAAGGACGCATGACGGTCCGCATGTCGACACCAGCCCAGTCATGAAGTATTTCGGAATGACATTTTCCCAGCCTAAAGCCATGCATCGTCAACCATGCGTGACGAAAGCATCATTAAAAGCATTCTATGGCATCACAATGGCTCCCGAGATCTTGTCATGCCAAGTAGCAGTTCCTTCAATGCTCAATCATGAAGGGGCAACAGCCTGGCCCTCAGCCAGCTGACTGCGAGGAGTGCAGTGCATTTGAAAGCCCTTGGCAGGTCTCAGAGCCAGCATGCCCGTGCACTCCAGTCTAGGCAGCCACAGGCGCTTCAAGCCGTGCGCAGGCCTGACAGTGAAGGGCATCACTCCTATTGTTTCAGCATCCCTGATGCCCTGGTAGCCGCCCATCTGCAAAGGATGTCTCTCCTCAGAGGCTATCCTAAGACTGTCCTCCGTGCTTCCATGTGATCTCTCGGTGCAAGGTTTAGCCCGCTCTACTTGTCACCAGGCTTCCATCACCTCAGGTCTTCCAAGCCACTACATCAGTCAATCAGAGCACACAGGAGGTGCCCTATATGAGCATGCCTTGGAGGGTGTCAGTACCTCTTCTGCGAGCTTGAAGGAGAACTGGGACAGCAGCATGGGCACGGTGGTCTGGTAGTTGACCCTGGCCAGGTTCTGGCCAATGCAGTCCCGCGGGCCTATGCTGAAAGGGATGAAGCGCTTCACCTGATGCAATGCACAAAGGATCAAAATCCATCACCAGCCCTGCAGCATACTGTGCAGCTACCAGCTACAGGAGACAGGCATACAGAGCTTTGGCATGTCAGGGTAACCTGCAGTGAGTAACAGCATGCAGATGCCTCACTCTGTGCTCATTCTCCTTCTCAGTGTCTTGCAGCAACTCAGCTGCTTCCGAGGCAGCATGGACATCCCCCGTAGCATTGACCTGGACGCTGACGCCAGTCGTGGCTGCCTTGCCATCTGTGGTCTGCACATACTCTGCTCCACTCGTCTCCCATCGCTCCTGCAGGTGCAATTCACGCAAGGGTTTGCGCAGTTGTGCTGCGATGGCTGAGAGCACCAGCTACAACAACCTCTCTCTACAATTTTCCTGCCAATTCTGTCCGCGACTTCTCTAGGCAAGGCTGAACGTGGTGGTACTGGACGTCCTTACAGAATGCCTTCTCAGCATGAAGACACCCCAGACACTCTTGGGGAGTGGTACGTGGCGCTCACCGGGATGTATTTATCAGGCTCATGCCAGACGTCTGGGCTGCTGAACAGGGCATTCAGGTTGCACCAGATCATGGTGTTCCTGGGGATCAGGTAGCCCCCAAGCATGATGTCCTGGTCAGCCATTCTGTTCGTCCCAGTCAACGCTGGCAACATCCTCATGGACTCCTGCATGTAGAGCAAATCACACTATGTCACAAAGAGCAGCCTGCATTGTACAGCCATGATGAGCTGAGAGAACACGCCTGCAGAGGCTTTATATGGGCTATAGTTTTTTGCATGCATGCTGCTGCTGCTGACCCCTCGCCTGCAATGCCGAAGCTTTGATCCTCTCACGCACTCGATGCGGGCAAATGCCGCTTGGGCTTGCCAGCCACACGTACTCTTACAGCGAGTCTACAGCGTATATGATATAGGACAGCACGTCTAGGAGGTATCTCCACCTTGATGCAATTATTGGTGTATGTGAGCTTTCCAAGGTCATCCCACTCCAGTGATCTGGGATTGGGCCGGGCAGGGGTGACTAGCAGCCCATGTGCATCCAGCTCAGCGAGCACCTTCCTCTCCACCTCTGGGTGCTGAGTGATCATAAATCTGCACGTGCAAGCCCAGTCCTGAATCCTGGACTTGTTACAAACAATGCTCCTGTGTCATGCGCGGGCATATTGCACCTCCATCTTGCCAGAGCTGCATGAGTTCTCAGATGCCGGGCAATGTGCTCTGCCCGTCGACTCCTCCCATGCATGCGGGATCAGCCAGTCAGTGATGTATCAGTCTGTGTCAACTCTTTGGCGTAACGCTAGAGCATGTGAGCCTGATAGGACTCACATGGCCCAAGTGGTGGTGAGAGAGGTTGTCTCAGTGCCACCCTGGTACACAACCGCAAACTCTGCCGCCAGCCTGTCATCCGATAGCTTCTTGCCTGCGCAAGCAGCCAGCATTCCCTTAGACCACCACCTGATGTTGTCTGACCAGCAAACATCTTGTGTCAGCAGCTGCCTCAGAGCTGAAAGTGCCTCTCAAGGCCTGTCATGCGATCTGGCTTGGCTGAGCTCTGAGAGCGCGATCATACGAAATGCAGCATGCTGAGCGCCACCTGTCTTGGGGTCTCTCAGCTTGAGCAGCAGTCCCGCAATGCTTTGGTCATCTGCTTTAGGGTCCCCTCGCGCCTTCACCTCCTCCAGCAGCGCGCGCATGCGCATTCTGAAGTCGCTGTGCGCCACCCCGCTCGCATTCAGCTTGAGCTGCAGCAACACCCTTCGACGCATCATGCAATGACAGAGAGGTGCAGAAGCTCACTCTAGACCGAGAGAGCTGGTTGTCTCAAGCTATGGCATGCATTGCATGCCTCATCCATAGCATGGTCTGATGCAGGAGCCTCTATGCCCGACATTGAATTTAGACTTGTGAGCAAATACTGGCTTTAGGCTTTTCTCGCTATATTAGCGGATTGCCAGGGTCGTACCCCAAGCTCCTCGCTGACTCTGTTCGCCCAGTCCATCCAGGAGCTACTTCCCGCTCCTGCAGGTGCAGGCACGGCACATAGCATCTGACATGCGGCCTGGTCTCAGTATACCGAAGCGCAAGGCCACATGTTGTGACTGGGAGCTGGTGAGTGCACATGGCAAGGGAATGTGACAATGAAGGCGCAAGGAAGGGACGTGGGCAGGTTGTGCCTGAAAGGGCAGTTACCAGAAGGAGGAGGCGCTTTGCCCTCTATGACAGCCTCAAAGCTGGCGGTGGCCCCAAAGTCCTTCTGGAAGCCCACGCGGCCGATGACGTCCAGCGTCACGCACAGCGCCGCCTTCTCGAGCGGCAGCGGCGCTCCGCGCGCTTTGCGCATGGCGCTCATGACGTGATTCGTCACGGCCTGCACCTCTGGGAAGCCCTTCCTGCAAGCTCCCCCTGCCGTGAGACTGACTCTGGAGCACCAGCGCTAGGTCCTTGACAAACGGCTGAGCAAGGCCCGCTTGGGAGCAGGTTACATGGCTCTGTGTGGGTGTGTAGAAACGCATGCTTTGCACGCCTGGGAATTGCATGATCAAGGAGAAGTGAATGTCAGGGCCAGGAGGAGCTTTTGCCATGTGGACTCACCTGAGGTTGTTGGCACTGAAGGCTGGAGAGAGGCCCTTCCTGATGAGGCGCCACCAGTCATCTGTCTTGGAGGTGAACAGATTGGATTTCTCCTCCTCGTGAGCGAGCTGCATGGAAGGAAAACCTTGCACAGACTGCAGCTTTCACACGCCTCCATGCCTCAGGACAGCCCATGTCAACCTCGGATCATTAGTCAGCATGCAGGAAGCGTCATGTCCACATACCACATTGAATTGGTCATAGAAGACGCTCGTACTTTTCTCCAGCTCAGTAGAGCGCCCGATAATGCTGTGCACCAGCAGTGGATCCGATACAATGACCATCTGCATGACAGGTGTGCACTTGACACCTGTGCCTTTGCGCATTTATAAGCACCTTCATGCACAGGTCAACATCCACGCACACATGGCGAAAAGTTATGTCAGCGTACATCACAAGGCGGGCATGCTTCTGACAGTCTGGACTGGGCAGGTGCAGCGCATCGTGAAGAGCTTGCCGTGGGAGAGACCCTACATTGACATTGGTGAGCCTGACGCGGAAGACGCCTCCATAAACCCGGGCCCATTGGCACACTGTCTTATGATGACCGACCGCCAGGGTGTTGAAATGCTTCAAGTGACCCATCAGCCCGCCTGGTGGCCCTGGCATGCGCTGCAGGATGACCCAGGCCCTGACCCATGCGGCCACGTCTGGTAGCCATCGCAGCGCTAGAAGACATGATACTGTCAACAAGAGGGCCTGTAAGTACAGCATGCTGTGCCGCAGCGTCGGGAAGCTGTGGGTACTGCCCGCTCAGCGCTGGAATCGGCTTTGCTGTGCAACGTCTAGTGAGTGCCAAGCCCCTGCTAGGAAGGAATTTAGAACACCAATCCTTGTCTCCATGGCATTCAGAGGTGGTATTGTCTTGAATAGAGCCTTTGCCCGTGCGCATCTCGCTGCTCCAAGAAGGCTTGGGCTTTGGCTAGGGTTTGGAATCAGGGTTGGGGGTCAACATATTGAACACAGACTCTCCTTCCTTGTTCGCATCATGATGGAAGGCAAACGCTGCGGATAAGCTGCTGAGCAGGTCACGCATGTAAGGTTTGATGCGATGGATGGTTGCGTGATAAGTGCCTGGCGCTGGGCCCTGCCTTGAGAGCCATCTTTGCCTCAAGCAAACACTGCAGATGGAGACCTCAGCTCAGAGCGCCCAGACTCTCCCTCGCGACAATGCTGGCCCGCAGATGAGCCCCCAACAGCCGGAACAACCTCATCAGACACAGTGGCCGCGATGGCAGAATCCGGAAGAGGACAAGCTGGACAGGAGAAACATCATACAAAATAGTGAGTCTTTCCTGCCTGGCGAGCTCTGCACACAGCGTGCCAGCCACAAGCTGAGCCTTTTTTAATAAGGACCATCACTTGGCATTGGCTCACGGATGCGATAAGACCTGCCTGTGCACTGCTCTCCTTCCTTTTTCGTGACTGGGCTGAGCCATCCTTTGTGGGTATGCAGTCTTCAACCTCTTCGCCAGCAGGCCACGCAACAGCGACAATGCCCAATTCAAGGCCAAGCTCCCTGACTTTGTTCGGAGGCTGGAGGAGGCCCTGTACCGCACAGCCCACACAAAGGTATGCTCTTGTACTTCCCTTGCTGGGAGGATGTTTCCCATTTGCTTGCCACACCCGCCTCGCCCGCAGTCTGATGTGCAACCTGGCGTGCAGGCCGAGTATACCGATCCTGCCACATTGGAGGCCCGGCTGCAGAATGTAGCACGGCGAATGGTGAGCACTACGCCTCGGCGTCCGGACTCTGAGCGAGCCACTCCCACCCCACCGCCCCAGCAGAATGGCTACGGCGGGCCCGGACAAGCAGGTGGTAACTTTCCACCCGGGGCTGCTCCGGGGCAATTCCCAAGCGCAGGCGGGCTGCAAGGTTTCCCCGGACCTTCCGGCACGATCGCGCCTCAGGACCAGCTGCTGGCATCTAGCTCGGCCGGTCTGCAGAGCTCCATGCCACAGGCGATGGGGATGCAGCAGAGCCAGGCTCGTCAATATGCTCAGCATCTGAGCATGCCTGGGCAGCAACAGAGCGCGTCTGCGGCGTCAAGGATGGGCCAGGCTCAAGACTCCCAAGCGATGGGGTTGCTCGGGAGCACGCAGATAAAGGCCGAGGGCGGCAACAGCCAGATGCCAATGTCATCCAACGGCACATTCTCAGGGATGAATGGACAATCGCACCCCGGATTCATGCAGCAGCAGCAGCAAGCAGCAGGAACAGGGCCAGTCATGAGCAACGGTGCCCCAGTCCTGCTGCGCTCCTCTCGAGACTGGGCGCCAGGGCAGTCGCCTACTGTGCTTAATGTGCGTTCCTTGAGGCTTTTCTAGCTCCACATTTTGGCCTGTCACGCATGTACAGACTTTTGGGCACCTGAGCTTCTGGGTATACCCAAGGCTTGGGAATGCAAGCTGATACCTATCCTGTGATGCAGGCTGCCACCATGCCCAACATGCAGACTGGCAACTCTAGAATCACCATCAATGGTGAGCATCCCTGCAATTTCGCCTCTGCCCTGTCTCCCGCTTACGATGCTGCCCTTCCTGCAGGCATACACCAGCAACTCATCACGCATATGGAATTTCTTGCAGCCTTCTTGATATCCTGTGACTTACGACAGGTGCAGGGATGACGCCAGGCCATTTGGGGTCAAATCATCCCCAAGCAAATGGACCCTACGGCCATTCCGGACAGATGGGCATGCAGCAGCATGGGCCGCCTCCCATGCGGGTAAGACCCTTATCACTCTTCCTGCCTCATGTTGCATGCAGCATGTGGCTGCCTCAGCTTGCGTATCATCATATCGCTGCAGGAGAAGTGCTAATGTCCAGAAAATAGAGCATTTAAGCAGCGGACTCCTCAAGAGCTGCCTGTGTGCAGATGGGTGGCGGCAACATGATGATGAACAGCGGGATGATTCCCATTGGCGCGCATGCGCCGTCTGGGGCATCACCCATGGTCCCAGTGGGCGGCATGCCTCAGAACAACAGGCACATGAACCCTGGCATGCAGGGAGACTACGGAGGTATGTAACATTACCCCGCAGCCTTTACTGCTTGCCAGTTAGGCAGATCAACAGAAGATCATAAACTGAGGCAGGGTAGCAGACTTGGCATTGCATGAGAGCATCGTGTATGCGCAATGTTGTTGGGCCTTCAATCGTGCTGCCATGCTTTGTGAACATTCTCATCAATGGTCCTATCAGGGGTAAAAGCATCCTTTCGCGGAGGCAGATGCCAAACCAATCTCTGCTATAGAGCCAGCAGTGACCTAGCCAGACAGAGATGGCATCATGTGCTTGTATTGCATGTGTGACAGGCTTTGGAATGGTGCCAGCAGGAGGTGGCATGGGCGGGATGCAGGGTCATGGTGGCATGGGCTCTCCATCCATGGGCGGCAACATGGGCACAGGCATGCCCGGAATCCCTGGAGGCATGCCCGGCATCCCCTCTACCTCTGGTCAAGGTGTGCTCTCGAGCCAGCGTCCTGTGCTTCCGTCTCCTGACCCGAGACCCTGCTTGTTATGGCACTTAGCACCCCAGCTTGCATGATGGACTCACTTGAAGGACACATGCTCACACCAATTCCCTCCTGGCCACAGGGTGCATCAAGGTGATGATTTTAGTGTCCTGACATGTTGCAGCCTGGCGTGCAGTGTCGCACAATTACAATCCGGGGGCTCAAGACGGGGGCTTCATGGACCTGCAAGCCATGCGGGAGCGCGCGCACAAGAAGGAGTACGTGGCCAAGCAGCAGCGCTGGCTTCTGTTCCTGCGGCACTGCGCCAAGTGCCAGGCGCCCGAGGGGCAGTGCACCTACGGGGAGTCCTGCACCACCGCCAAGGAGCTGTGGCGCCACATCCTGACCTGCGCCGACGCGCACTGCCAGTACCCCAGGTCCGTCTTGGTGGCCATGCCATTGCCCTTTTGCTTCTATGAAGAGCCTGAGCCTGAATAGGAATGAATCGACAGCGCTGTGCCCATGTAGTGTTGTACAGAGGAGCCTGACAGCGCAAGATGGTGTGTGAAGCTAGTAGATGCCACAGCAAAAGCTTTTTGGGTAGGTCGACTGACTGATGTGGTGCGCTGCAGGTGCCTGACAAGCAGAGAGCTTCTCAAGCACCACCAGAAGTGCACAGCCACAGACTGCCCTGTGTGCACGCCGGTCAAGCAGTACGTGCAGAAGCAGCGCATGGCAATGCAGAAGCAGCAGCAGGAGAGCCTGCGCCAGCGTGAGGCTGAGAGGCAGCGCTATGGGGAGTCTCGCATGCAGGTATGGGTCGTGGCCAAACCACATGTCCTCCCATCACCCGGAACCTGCAGCTCGATACCTGATGGTCCTTGTCAGGATTCTGTACTTAGTCTTCAAGGGTGGGCTAGGTTTTAACATTGTCTTTGCCAGCTTGGCGTGTGTCCTGCCCTGCCTGTTCTGTCATACAGAAGTCTTTTCGTGAGCCTGGCGTGTTGTCCGAGAAAATTGACATGAGACATGCATCTGAGGTTCCTTTATGTTGCGCCTGCAGAATGGAATGGTGGGCAACATGTATGGCATGCGGAACGGGCTGCGGCCTGAGGAGCAGCCAGCCAAGCGGCTCAAGCCCTCCCAGGTGCAGGCGGTCATGAAGGGCAACCACGGCACCAGCCTGGTTGAGGCCATGAGCCCGGACGAGATCTCATCCCACCTGGAAAATCTGCGGGTGCGTCTCGCTGACCAGTGGCGCTGTGAACTCTAGACGCCTGATATGCCTTGCTGTCCCTAGTGATCAGCCTGATTGTTTGTCTTTCTCAGTCGGAGCGTGCACACTTCATGAAGACAGCTCAGCTACCTGGTGGTGCACAGTCTGGTTAGGCCACCAGCTCTAGTCATCCTCATATGTGTCCTCCTTGTCTACCCGTTCATCAGAGGGTGGAGCTTAAGGTGAAGCAGGAGTTGACACCTGAACTTGAGGGGTCTGCTGTCCATGCAGGTGACATGTCAACAGACGCCCGTGCGGCCCAACTCCAATTCCATGTATGGAAATGGCGGGGTGTGGCCGCCGCAGCAAGTGGAGCCGGCCGAGTCGCTGTGTCGGGCCTGCAACATCTCGCGCTACACCTTTGAGCCGCCCTCCATCTTCTGCACCTCCTGCCAGCAGCGCATCAAGCGCAACCAGGTGCGCTGCGCATGCCTGGAGCTGCTTGCATGCTTGTGGTGCTGGCTGTTGGTACTTAGCTGTGTGCGCGTGACTCTAAGACCACCAGGGCTGGGTCAGTCTATCTGAGTTTGACACCAAGACTGCCATGAGTGGATTTATTTAATCTGCAGCATGCTGCGTATTGGTGTCGAGCACAGACGAAGATGAGGCAGGCTGCTCCAGTTTCTGACCACCTGTAATACCGATGTGCAGGTGTACTACACCACGCCATCCAAGAAGAGTGAGGGTGTGAAGGGCTACTGGTGCCACGGCTGCTACAGCGAGCACCGGGGCGAGGTCATTGAGCTGGAAGGCATGCGAGTGCGCAAGGTAAGCCTGCAGAGCTAATCTGCCCTCTCTCCTGCATAGCAGCCGACACTGTGATACAGCTGATAGAGAGCTCAAATCTTCCTGCATATGCGATCGAACGGTCTCTTCTCTCACTGTGCTGGTGAGGGATGTTTCCTAGGGAGCAGTTTTGTGGGAGATACCCAATATCTGGTGCCGGCTCGCATGCCAGAACAGGCATCTGGCGTAGGATGCGCATTGCGCATCCTGAGCCGGCTTGGATGTCAGAACAGGCATCCCAGGAGGTGTGCAACTTGCGCAGGCGGAGCTGGAGAAGAAGAAGAATGACGAGGAGACGGAGGAGGGCTGGGTGCAGTGCGACGTCTGCGAGCTGTGGGTGCACCAGATCTGCGGCCTCTTCAACAAGGGCCGCAACAAGGAGGACACCCCCTACGTCTGCCCCAGCTGCCTCCTGGAAGGTGAGCCTGAACCCTTCACCAGCTGCAACCTGGAAGCACACAGAGGACGGCACAAGGGTGCACGTCGGAGCCGTGTACATGACATTGCGCATCTTCATGCCATGATGCCGTAGACACACCTCTGCATGCTTCACACCTTGATGTTGTCGGATCAGGCAGCAGGCATGTAGGCTCTGTCATGGCAGAGGGGCAACGAAGCCTGACAGAACATTCATCTGCTACAGTCGCTGACCGGGCTTTCTCAACTGATGTTCAGGATTGCAAAAGGGGCAGCGGCAGGCCATCGCGGTCCGGCCACAGGCCATGCTGGAGGCCAAGGACCTGCCCAAGTGCGACCTGTCCAACTACCTCTCCGAGCGTTTGGACAACGTTCTGGACAATGATCGGAGAGTACGCGCGGAGCGGGATGGCTGTCCCATTGAGCATGTGAGTCCTCAATGCAAGGATGTACACCTGGTCAATTGTTGAGAGCCACCCAGTCTCCTTTGATACTTAACCTCCAGAGCTGTCGGTCATGATCTGTGATGCCCAGTGTTACATGCGCACACAGGCAACGCCTGCCGCCACATGTAGGCATTCAGCTGCATGCCCTTGTCTGGTCGCTCTGTAATTTCTGTGTCATAGCCTCGCTGATGCATATTGCGCGCACATTGCACACCTTTGCATGTCTTGCAGCACTGTAAGGGCTCCAGATCTATGTTGGGGCTGCATGGAGACTGCGTCCTGCATTAGGAGTACAGGAGTTATTGTGATTTGCCTTTGGTATGCGCTGCAGGTGCCTACGGCTACTGGCCTGACAGTGCGGGTGATCAACAATGTGGTCAAGAAGATGGACGTGAAGCCCAGATTCTATGACGCCTTCAGGAAGGACGGCTACCAGGGCACCTTCCAGTTTAAGCAGAAGGTGCACAGCACTCACATGTACCCACATTCTCCCCCTGACAGTCCGCTCGTGGTGCGCAATTGACACTGTCTGGAGAACAGGTGAAGCAAGGTCTGCTTCTGAGACACTCTACTGCTGCAGGTCATCATGCTGTTCCAGAAGCAGGATGGCGTGGACGTGTGCCTGTACTGCCTGTACATGCAAGAGTATGGCGATGACTGCCCTACGCCCAACAGGAAATGGGTCTACCTCAGCTACCTGGACTCCGTCAAGTACTTCAGGTGCTGCAGCGCTTCTTCCCATCTCACATGCCAAGCGCCAACACCCCGTCCCTGTACATGTCTTGACTTGAGATTGTGGTCACAACCATTCTGATATCGGCATTGTTTGGCCAGCTTAGAGTATGGGGTGCTTGAATGTTGACCAGCTGCAAATCATCTGCGCAGGCCTGAGGGCGTCATGTCCCACCGGGACGGCTTGGCGCTGCGCTCGCTGGTGTACCACGAGATCCTGTCCGCCTACCTGAACTACGTCAAGGCCCGCGGCTACACCTCCATGTTCATCTGGGCCTGCCCTCCCATGGCTGTGAGTTTCCTGCATGTCACCATCCAGAAAGGGCTTGCAGCCTTGTGTATGCTCTTGAAGTCAAAGGGCCGCCATTCAAATTTTGCCATCAACATTGACAGAGAGCCCTCACAATCCTGCAATCCCATGATTTGCTCTCATATGGCGCTAATCAGGCTCGCCAAGCAATTCCCTTCCTGGCGTTGTTTGAGAGCATTGTGTGTAGGCTTGCAGGAGCGGGATGGCTGCTGAACCTACCCTTGCGTGCTGTAGTTCACAGTATCATAAGAGCCCTAATGCTGGTGTAGCATAGACTTGACCGGATGTGTTGCTGAATGTTGGCGCATGCGCAGGGCGACGACTACATCCTGTACTGCCACCCGACGAAGCAGAAGACGCCGCGCAGCGACCACCTGCGCGAGTGGTACCTGCGCATGCTGCGCATCGCTCAGGAGGAGGGCGTCGTCACGCACCTGTCCAATCTCTACGACACCTTCTTCCCGGGCGGCAGGGATCACAGGATAGAGCGGCCCTCTGTTACCCAGGTCCCCTACTTTGAAGGTACACCTCACCTCTGCCAAAGCGCTCCATCCTTCCACGCCAGCCCATTGCAAGAGAGGCACGCAATGTTTAGCGTGGGACTTCGGCCACGTACTCTACATCAACACCTGCGGCAGCCTTTCCTGTGCTAGAAGGTAATCGGCAACCGGGGGCATCCTCAGTCTGCCGTCAAGCAGACTGCTGCTGTTTGGTTTTGCAATGTGCTGCTTGTTTCTGACAGGTTTGCGAGGGAACGCCACCTTGCATGATAGCTGATGCTTGCGTGGCATGCACAGGGGACTACTGGCCGGGTGAGGCGGAGAACCACCTGACCAACTTGAGCGAGCACTCGCGGCAGAGCGGCAAGAAGAACAGCAAGCCCGGGCGCACCGCCAAGGGCACCAAGGGCAAGCGCTACGGCTCGGAGCCCGCCACCACGGACTCGCAGCTCATGGACAAGCTGGGCGAGAACCTGCAGAGTATGAAGGCCGACTTCATCGTGGTGCACCTGCAGGAGCCCTGCTCCTTCTGCCGGCAGTACATCTCTGACGGCACCAGGTGCGCGCTTGCATTCGCTCTCTGCCTCTCCTGACCATAGTAGAAAAAGCTCAGCCAGATGGATGCTTCTGAGATCTCTGGCCTGTGACGCCTAGCGCAACACTCAGCAATCTGCGGAAAGCTGGAGGACTGCCTGCAATATCTGTAGTGTCCCCTCAGCTTATTGGGTGACATATTTTCAGAAGTGTCAGTGTTATTTGAGCCAATGTCAAGCGATGGTCTCCAGGAGGTTGCTCACCATCTGTCTCTCAGCCTGTCTTGACGCGTATTTCTGATGCTGCTGCAGGTACTTCCACCCATGCCCGCCCACCAAAACCACCATCAAGCCTGAGCGCACCTTTGAGGGTATCTCCCTGGATGTCCCCGGGCAGAGCAGCAAGACCACGAGCGCCATGACGCGCTTCCAGCTGTGCGAGGAGTGCTACCTTGCAGAGGCCAGGTGACTGGACTTGCCTGATGCACCTGGCATGCAACATACGACCTTGCATGGGTCCCTCACATGTCCTGTTACCATGCCATGACTGCCTGGGAAATTCTGACCAGTGGGTGGCCTTCAGCTCTGAGCATAGCAAGAGTGTCCGTAGCAGAGTCCACGAGTTGTGCATGCATCAAGGAGATGGTGATCCAGCATAATGCAGGTAGCAAAATGTAAGGTGGATGCTCTAACATGTGCGGTGGTGTGTGCAGCGCTCAGAAGGAGGGTGGCGCGACAAGGCGTGGCCTGCCCAGCGGGGTCCTCCTGCACGACCTGGTGGCCTCCAAGACAGCGCCGATCCCCCCCACGCATGACGAGGGCAACCCGGAGCTGGGCTGCGAATTCTTTGAGACCCGCCAGGTGCGGCGCTTGCCCCACTTGCATGCACATTGTCATCTGTGCTGGCAACCTGTTCTTCCTCTTCCCTTTGGTAAGGACAGGGAAGAAGGGCTCGTAAGAAGCCAGCGGCAACAGTCTTGTGCCATCCTTATGAGCCAAGGGCAAGCAGTTTTCATGCCGCTGGCCTCTTACATGCATCCATTCCCGCCCTTACTGAATGGAAGGTTAATGACAATTGCTAGCTTGGGTGCATGCACATGCTGGAACAGTCAGGCTGACATCAGTGTGTGTCTGGGCGCAGCAATTCCTGTCGCTCTGCCAGGGCAACCACTACCAGTTCGACAGCATGCGCCGCGCCAAGCACAGCAGCATGATGGTCCTGTACCATCTGCACAACCCCGAGGCGCCCGCCTTCGCTACCACCTGCAACAAGTGCCAGGTGGAGATCGAGCCGGGCGCCGGATTCCGCTGCACGGTCTGCCAGGACTTCGACATGTGCCGCAACTGCAAGGAGACCTATGGTCACCACCACCAGCTTGTGGTAAGACCTCTTCGACACTTCCAAGCCCAATGAAGCATGACGGCCCTGGAGGCACAACCTCTCCTGGTGAAGAACTTGCGGACTGACGCAAATGCTGTCGCACATGCACATGCTGTAAGGTGCCGGGCTTATCCATGATTGGGTGGCGTGCAGGCACATGCGCGGAAGATCGACGAGACCACGACGCGCATGACGGACGCGGAGCGGGACGAGCGGAACCGCCAGATGGCGCGCACGATGGCGCTGCTGGTGCACGCGAGCGCCTGCGGGGACCCCAACTGCGGCTCCAGCAACTGCCTCAAGGTCAAGCAGCTGTTCCACCACGCGGTCTCCTGCCAGCTCAAGGTCATCGGCGGCTGCCAGCTCTGCAGGTAGCTCTTGCTTCTCACTGCTGCATTGCTCTTCCTCACATCATGCTCACAGCGCAAAGTTGCATGAACTCTACAAAATCAATCCAGAATCATATAATCATTCAGACAACGCTGATGCTACGGGCATGTTGCAGGAAGGTTGAGATCGCCCTCACGCTCACTATGTCTGTCCTCGGGCCTCAGGTGTATGGAGCTGCATGAATAAGTCAGGGGTGCATGTGTTGGCCCAGAGCAGCGTGCAGGTGTTGAATGTGCTTGGTGCTGTGCAGGCGCATGTGGATGCTGCTCCAGGTGCATGCGAAGCAGTGCCAGCGCTCGGACTGCCCGGTGCCGCGCTGCAAGGAGCTGCGGGAGATGCGCCGCAGAGCCGTCGTGCGCCAGGAGGACCAGCGCCGCGTCGCCTACAAGAACATGGTGCGCATGCCTGTCTTGGCTCCGGTCTTCTCATGTGAAGCATGTCAACAGTGCTCTGGGCGAAGGAATGCGGCTGACGTCCCGCATGACAGGCCATGCAAGCTGACGTGTAGAAGGAAGCTGTGGTAAGGGCATCTGTATGCATATCTGTCCATAGCTTCCGCTTCACGTAGTAGGCATGACCTGCCAAAGCCGGCCCCTGTACGGCTTAAAATGTTTGCATCACAACGCTGCATCAAGGGGCGTAAGTGATCTTGTGGGTTGAGTCTCTGATGTGTTTTCCTGTGCTGATGCAGCTGCGGCAGCAGAATGCGGCAAACCAGTCAAGCGGCTCCCAGGCCTCAGGCGGCCCACCAGGGAAGGGCGAGCAGCCCAAGCACGAGCCGCAGTACTGAGCAGGTCTGGCGCGCGCCTAGCCACGCTGCCAGCGCAGCAGTTGCGCCAAACAGCGCTGCTTCTGCACTTGAGCGCTGGCTGCTGTTTGTGTGGGCTCCGCTCCTTCGGTGGCTGTGTTTGCAGCTGGAGATGGAGTCTGCAGCACCTTTCAGGTGTGCACAGCATGGCAGCGCGCCATTGCTCTGTCCAGGACAGAGCTGCTTTGCAAGGCTGATCTAGCGGTGTGCTGCCGCATGCGCTTGCGAGCGCTATATGAGAGGCATTAGACATGGTCAGTAAGGGGCGAGGCTCAGTGCTGGCGTTGCCTATGGAACGAACAGCCCATCAGAGTTGTTGTGGGCAATCCGCAATGAGATATGCGTCGCCTGTTTGTGAAGCTTCAGCAGACAGCGACGGTGGCAGGATGAGAGGAGTTGAAGTCTTGATCTGGGGCCAGGCTGTGGTTGCACAGCCTCGGGCCCCAAACATAATGTCTGTGTGAGAGGAGCAGGAATGGCCTTCCGGCTGTGCTGGCCTTATCAGACTTTCCAGCTCAGCAATAGAGGGTTTGTCTGGACCCATCTCCAGAACCCGCACAGCAGATGGCATCATCCCTCTAGTAGCTAGCCTGAACAGGCCTCATGCCTGTGGGTACGGCATTCTGTGCTTCAGGCACATCAGAAATGTCTCCGGCACAAAGGCATGTGGGAGGTCAGCATGCTAGGTTTTGCCATTGGCTTGATGAGGGGTTGCTGGCATCCAAACAAGGAGGCACATTTATCCTGTAGCAGGAAGGCCGTACATAGTACAAAACCCAGTTGAACGGGGCCGTCTGCGCCGACACTTAGAACCAGTAGAACCAGAGCGTTGCAGAATCATACCCTAGCTAAGCCACTGATAGTCTGGTGCCTTCCAGAGCTCATCTCAGTGCTGCTCAGCAATCGCACTACTTCATGTGCAGGCCTCAGCATGTCGTTTCAAAGCCCATTTGACGGCATGCAAATCTAGAAATAGCTATGGTCTGTACATGAGCTGGCAGTCACTTGACAATACTGTACATTGCTGGGCCGTCAGCTCCAGCAAATTAGCGTGCCCTGCAGCGGGCAAGCTGGGGCATGTAGGGCAGTCCAATGAGTACATCAATCAGCAAAAGGCGTCTGAACACCCAGCCAAAGAGCTGATGCATAAATGAGTGGGCCTCCAGGGATTTTGCCATATCAATCTTGCCCCCATGGGAGGGGGCGCCATCGCTGGCACACGCAGCTTGCTTGACTGCGATTGGGCGCTGCCTGTAGTTCTGCAGGACAGAGGTACTGTTGCTCCACAGTGCTGCAGGCTGAGCACACACGCGCCCTAGGATCCTTAGTCCAGCGCGTGCCGCTCAAGACTGTGTCCGGCGGAATATGTACAGTGCTGTGTACATCCATGGGACGCACCAGTTCCAATGTATGACGGGCATTTTATAGAGGAGATGGTTGCTGTGTCCAGGGAACACATATATAGACAGTGGTGCGGGGTTTTAGTTGTTTTCTTCAGCAGCGCTGGCAATCCCTACACACCCGTATAGGAGTGCAGCTGACATCATGTGGGTGCTGTCCATGAGCACACCCGTAAGCTAGCAACTCTAAGGGTTGTGGACGAGTATAAGACTTCATCTGGGACTGCAAATGTGTCTCATCCCCAACAGTTGGATTGTGCTTTCCGGCAGTTCAGTGTCACAAGGTCTGCACTGTGCCTGTATAAAGTGGAGTCCACTTGGTGGACGCTGCCGATTGCTTATAGATCCTTCTGACTATGTAAGGAATGCCGAACATACACCTTGCCTTCCCTTACACACAAGCAAAGTGTGCAAAGGCTGTTGAGCGCAGGTGCTGGGCAACTCAAGGTCATTGCAACCACTGTCCTCTCAGACATGTGAACGTTGAGGAGCCGTTGCTAAATCTCGGTGACATGCGTGTTCTTGGAACGACCCAATGGACCAGACTTTACATTTGCTGGCACTTTCCAATCTATCATCAGCAGATACTCCGGTTGAGTTTGCGCGTCAGATGTCCAAGGCTAGTAGTTGGGACGCCTGCCGACCTGAGTCCTTCGGGCAGGCGCCGACACCTCCTCTAGCCGAGATCAGTACCTTGGAGTTTGGCGCAGATGCTGACCCGACAAGCAAACTATTGAGGATAAGCTGTCTTTGATGAGCAACAACGTCATCTCAGTACTATGCCGCTCAAGCTCCCCAAGTGATGCGTGTACATCTGTGCAGTAAGCAGACCTACAGCCTTCAGCAGCCTGGCAATTCTTAGAGACCAGGGCTTCCCTTCAGTGCTCAAGTCCTCGCCTACCAAATCAGCAGCGCCGCATGGTATGGCTTTAGCAAGGTAGGGGCTGAACCAGGGCATATACAGGGCCAGGAGAGCGCCAGGCAGCCTGCAGCCATGCCAAGAGCGCTTGCCTCGCTGAGGGAAGGAGCCCTCTTGCTGCTGTGCAGTGGCAGCGTATTCCTGCTGCTGACGGTGATGCTGGGAGCCAGCAAAAAGGTACTCCTGCATGGCTTCATCTCTGCCTCACGACAACACACATGTTGTCACCAAGCGTTTATAAGCTGAGTCTTTACTCATGACGCTGGCCAAGTGCAGCCTTAGCAAGGCTACTCTTGCATGCTGTCAAGGTGCGCTGTCATGTGCCCTTGCATGCTGCCTGTACTGCGCTATGACACGGGATTGCGGCTTGTGCATCTAGCAGAGGTCGCTGTCATCATTCCTAGCTGCCACAGTGTGTATCATACGATGTGGAGACAAGCCATACATAGCTTCTGACCCACGCTCTGCTGAGAAGAGACCGGTGCATGTAGGTGTATCAGCTGGTGCAGCCGCACATAGATGAGGATCCGCAGTGGCTGACAGCGCTGCCCAGTGCCCAGCTTGGCATGCAGCGGGAGGCCCCTGTCAAGCATGCCGTGCCCAGCTGGCAGCCAGCTACAGCTGCTCTTGACACCACTGAGACACCCTTGCCGGTAAATCCCACAACTTGAGCTCCTGCGTGGTGTCTGGGGAAGGATGCTGAGCTTGCAGATGAGCACATCCCTTGGCCTCCAGCATGTCTCTCTGCCAATTGTACACTGACGTATGGCGCTTGTGAGGCTTCATTGTATAGCGGCTTGCTCCACACAGATCAGTAAGAGATCAGATGCATATACTCTGCCACGTAGTGCTACAGGACACATGCATTTCCTGGCAATGACAGGCATACAAGTATCAGTCTGGGAGCCTGTGCTCTTCTATCTTTCATGCACAGGAGAGCTCATGGCTTGTCTGGTACTTCTATGCCTGTCATTGCGCACCGGCCTGCCCCTCAGAGTGGCTACGCTACTTGTTGTGGAGACTCCATAGCTCCTGCAATGCCCGTGCAGGTGCTCCAGGCCCAAAGGGAGAACAGCACACTCTTCGTGGGCTTTGCCAATGGGGGTTACGTCCCACTGATGCGCAACTGGGCAGCACACCTGCAGCGCCTGGGGCTGCCCCACCTGGTCATCTCCTTGGACGAGCCCGCGCTGCAGGCTTGCAGGGAGCATGGCATCCACACAGTGCCTTGGATGCTCTCGCTGGGCTCGCAGTAAGTCCCTCACTCCTTGTGTGTTAACTCACTTCTGATGACTGTCATATTAGGGTTTCAATAAAGCCAGTGGTAGCAGGCATGGCAGTCATACAGTGTCATGGCTGCTCTCGCTCGAGTTACTGTAAGCACCTTGGTCCTGTTATCTGAACAGCAGCTTGTCGTGCCATTCAAAGTACCTACAGTCCGGTGCACTTAGAGTTGCACAGAAGTCAAAGGGAAATTGCAGCGCTGGCACGCGACTGGGTTCCTTGAGCTTGCATCAGCAAGTAGGGGCTTGTCTGCTCTCGTGAATGAAGCGGGACTGGGCTTCCGAGCATGCTGCAATAGCGAGCGTGCTTGTGCAGTGGCTTCAGGGGAGAGCTGAAGACGTTCAGGAAGATGGGCGCAATCAAGCCCGCGCTGGTGCTGCACTACATGCAGCAGTATGGCCTATCTAAGATCTCACTGTCTGACACCGACACTGTCTGGCTGCGCGATCCTAGAGGCAAGCCCTCCTCCCAATCCTGCTCTGCGAGGCAGAGACTTCAACTGGAAAACATGTGCACAGCAGTCCTCGCGTCTTGTGCTTGTGCTACGCTGAGATAATTCGAGAATCTGTGCAGAGCTTGTGGACGCTGAGCCTGACGCAGACATGTTCATATCTACAGACTGCATCTCCCATGAGGTACGACAGCCCTCCCAGACCCTGCAGGGCTTATATGTTGACGAAGCACATGACTTGGAGGAGAGCTGTACTGCAAGAATCAGGCACTGGCAGTGTCTGCTGTTGATTCCTTGCTAGCATGGCATCACAGCAACACTCTTCACATGGTCAAGCACTTTCTGAGGTCATGCAAGAGTATAGAGCGTGTGCAATGGACATGTTCCAGGCAGAGGCAGCTGCCTGGCGGGGCGAGGTAGACACAGTGACGAGATGTGGGCACCTTGCAGGTGACTGTTCCCTGTCGTTTGCCTTTGTCCTTGGCCAGACTTGAGTGTTGGCAGATGCCACTGGGCATGATTGTTACAAGTTTTGATCTGGTGTGTGGCCTACACGCATGTGCTCCTAGCTCAATGGTGTTTCGTTGCCCGGCTGACCATTGCTGTGAAATTTTGAGTGCCTCCAGAGTGCACTGAACAGATGGGCTGAAGTTTGACGCGTGCAGGTGCCTACCAGAGGGGCCGCCTGGCCATCAACTCAGGCGTCAACATCTACAGAAACAGGTTAGCGCACAGATCCAAAGCACACCTCCGCAACCTTGTGGCTGTTGTGGCAAAGCTGTAATGTGGGCGTTTCCAAGTCTGCATGAACAAGCCTGCGTGATCAGATTCTGTGCTTTTGAAAACGCCACAACAGATAAGGTATGCCTAGCTGCAAGTAGATGTACGGCATGGAGGATCGGCCCCTCGGTGCAGGCCGCAGGTGCGGGCGCTGCTGGACGGCGCTCAGTGCAAGGCAGGATGTCTGCCATTGCGTGCTGTGATGCTCATTGCAGGCGTCAGGCGTTGCTTCGGTAAAACAGTATGCTGAGCGCAGGCCGCAGGTGCGGGCGCTGCTGGAGCGCTGGCGCAGCGACATGCTGAACGCCACCAAGGCGCGCCACATCACCCCCGACAAGCACGGCAACTGGACCGTCACCGATCAGCTGGCGCTCACCCTCATCTTCACTGTGCGCCCCTTTCCCTATGTAAAACCCATGCTCACCCATTGCACATCTGCTGTGCAAGCACGTGTGTTGGCACTGTCAGCGATGAGCTGGCAGTCACTCACGTGTCTACAAGGCAGCAGCTTTGCTCGCCTAGCCATTCCCCTACTGGAGATACACACCTTCCCCTGTAGTGGACCATTGAAAGAGGGCATGCATGCAGGGTGCGAGAGATGATATCCTAAATATCTGGCAGAGTGCATGTTCTTGCACTCACAAGCTGTGCCCTGCAAGCTATCGTTTGAGGGATCCCAGTGAGATGTGTGGGTTCAGGAGAGCAATGACCTAATCACCGAGGGAGTGACAGGGAGCAAGACGCTGATCTGGATGGCCAACCATTCTGTGAGGGTGCTGCCTCTGCCCGTTCTGGCTGCCATGAACGGCCACACTGCATTTGTTCAGGAGCTGCACCTGAGGTGAGGCCATGCACGCTGTTCGAGCACCAGTAGGTGCCCAACTTCTGCTGAAGTCGGCACATCCTGTGCTTCTCTGCAGACACCCACCTACAGAGCAGCGTAACAAGTGAGAAGTGGAAGCTATTGAGGCTTGTTGGCGTGAACGTTTCCAAGATCTAAGTCTGCACTCACATGCAGGCACAATGTGACGCCCTTTGTGGCACATGCGACCTTCAACCGCTTTGAAATGACGGGCAAGACCTTCAGGTTCAGGTGACAGCCTGCCTGTCATCTCAAGCCTACCTTTCATCCGGACACAGCATGCACGGTATGGCGATGAAACTATGGCACCATGCGCCACTGCACCTTGAGCACATTGCCCTACAAGATTTCTCTTTCATTCCCTTTCAGATGTTATTGATGGTATCAGGGCCCTCATCATCACCGGGAACGCCAGTCACTTATCACATGCAGGGAGAAAAGCTGGTGGCTGGTGGATCCAGACGAGTACTATGCTGATCCTGCAGCGCGCTACCTGGCGTACAGCAACAGCGTGGTGGACTATGTTGCTGAGCTGGAGGAGGCGAGGGGACCCATGGTCCCCCTACACAAGCATCTGCTGGCTGTGGCCTTTCAGCTGGCTGCTCTGCGAGATGCCTGGGCCATTGCCTGGTGAGGCTTATGCCATGTGCGTGTTGCCCAGGTTCTGCTTGTATTGCTCATTAGGTTGTTGACAGGCAAAGATGCCTGGAAAAAGCCTGCTGAGCAGTAGAGGCAGAACCGATGCAGCACTGCGGATTGGCTGGGGGCCCCACATGTCATGTTGCCTTGATGTGCGCCATCCACACCTGATGACGGTACACTTAATGCGGGGAAACCATCCCAACGTGCTGTGCGCAGGGCTCTTAACAGGACGTTGGTCTTGCCCAGATTCTGGTCCTGGTGCGAGATGGACCAGGTGGCGACAGTACTGGAGACTTGCCGCAAGGATGGCGGGGACCAGGTGTTGCCTTTTCAGACGCCCGCTGACTACCTCCTCAGCTTCTGGGCCCTGCCCAGCAGCCCCTTCAAGTACAAGGAGTACAGCTTTCTCGACAACCCTAGGGTACAAACCTCCTCCACACCCAGCTACCTTACTTGGGCTGGTATGCAGATTCCCTGCATCTGTCACACACCTGCCAGCTCTGGCACCTTCCTGGCTAGCTGTGCTCCTCAGGTGGTAGAGTGCGCACATTGCAGCGAAGACTTTGCAGAGGCTGGGGTGCACTGAGATGATGCATGAGATATGACGGCGTGTCTGCAGGTGCCAGCGCACTTCAGGACGCATGCACAGCGGGTGCACGTCGTCGCCTCGGAGAGCGCACCCCAGACCTTTGCAGCTGGACGGAGAGTGCCTGTTGTGCCCAGAGGCTCTTCTGCTCTGGCGATTAAGGCATGTCCAGACAGCTCCTCTTGAGCGTATCCACGGCAGGAGACTTCACAGATTGCAGAGCATGCACAGCGCAACTTTCTGTGCCAAGCTCATCACAGGATATGTACATCCCGTAGGTTGATGTGATGCAAGCTCCAGCATGGGGCGCTCCTCTATCAGGCAGAGTGCCTCAACAGGACCTCTGTGATTGCGCAGTGCAGGGGATGAGCTGACGCTCTTTGTGCTGCTCACAGATGATTTTGCGGGACCAGGTTGACACGCATGTGCTGACCTGGACTGGCCTCCTTCCTGGCACCTTTGGCGGCTTCCTAGATGCTCAGGCGACCTCATACTTCAATGAACACTTCTCAGTGAGTTCTACTCCACCTGAGACGGCTGACTTATAACAAGCAGCAGGCATCCTGTGAAAAGTTGAGAGCGTTTGCAGCAAGCAAGAGACAAAAGTGATGGTAGTATGCGCCCCGATAGCAGCAGCCACCTATGCTCAAGTCATAGCATCTTGAGCATGCCAGCAATCAATGAAGCACGGTACATATTGCACTGATCAAATCTGAGGCGAATCTCATATAGAGCTGTGGCTGCATGGCAGGACTTCACGAGGGGCATGCAGTGGTGCTGCAGCGCCGGAGACTGGAACACAGACCACCAATTTGACGCGGCAAGATGGGTGTATATCCAACCTCGGCTGCTGGTGCGCAGCATCGCTCACGGTTTGCCAATGTAGACTTCAGGCAGACATGCTCTCAGGAGTCTGCCACAACTTTAGGGGACCCCTCTCCAGAACCAGAGGGCGAGCTATAAGCGCATTCATCTGCTCATTACAGGATGCAGCATGATTTTATGTCCGTGCAGATGCTGCTGCTGGTGCAGAGGCGTGCCGGCATGCAGGTCCCGTGGACGCAAGACGGGCTTGCAAACGCATGGCGCACACCCACGCTGAGGCGCCCGGCCATCTGCGAGATGCTGCAGGGCATCAACAAGGAGTTTGCACGGGACTATGAGAACCACCCCTGCAACTTCTTGAAGAAGGGCTGGTAGATCTATCCAGAAGGGGTCACAGGGGTTGCCTTAGCAGTGTTGATACAGGTCACTGGACAGTTGCCGTTGTGGTGAGAAGGTCATGATCGTCACGTGAAGAACCATACAATTGCAAATGGCAGTATTTTTTTCGATACAGTCCTCATTCCCAGTACAAACCCTTCTTTGGCAGGCAGCCTACAATACTAAATGTTGCGCACCCAGCTGTCACATTCTGAATTGGGTGACTCCCAGACATAGTCCGACTGTGTCTGAAGCCCATTTGTGCGTCTTCATCAAAACTCGGGCGCCCAGAAGGCCCTTCGCTACTTCCACAGACTTCGCCTCACCCAAGTTGCGTTGGCAAGACTGTGACTGTCGAGTCTGACTGCATCAGGAGGCCGCTCGGTCAGAACTCAAACTGCATCTCCTTGGAGAACCCCTGAGCGTCCAGAATGCCCTCCACTGCTCTGTTCATGGGCGGCGGCCCGCATCTGAGCGTGACGACATCCGCATGCGGCAGGGGCAGGTGCTCGTGCACCATGTCCTTGCTGATATACCCCTCGCCACCTGTCCACCCTGCTGGCGGCTTCTCCAGGACGTAGTACACCTGCGTGATGCGCAGGCTCCTCAGCACACCATCACCCGGTGCTGTACCGGAGCCTGTTGGAAACTTGATACGACGGCACACTGTGCACCCATCATTGCTCAGGCTCAGGCATGGGCAGTCAAAGAAAAGGCAGTTCGTCGCTTTGAGCTGTTCATCAATGGCAGAGGTAGGACTAGGTGCAATCCTCGGATCCTGAATGTGCCAATCATGTGGAGAGCCGGGAGCAAGGACGGAAAACGAGACCTTGAAGCGTGCGCGGTGATCCCGCGCCCACTTGTCAAACTCCTTGCGCAGCAGAATGTCCTCCTCTGCCACGTTGGCGTAGATCAGGAAGACCTTGGTCTGGTCGTAGGGGTTCCTCAGGATGCCCTGCGCCACCTGGAACATGGGCGTGATGCCCGAGCCTCCTGCTATCATGCCTGCGGACCACAGAATGTGAATTTTAGCCGGTCAGAAGCCCATGGCCAGTCGCCTCAGCAAGGCTATCTACTGTCTGAAGGCTCACAGTCATCATTGGGTAAACGTGCTGCAGCTTCTCTGGATCAGGGCGTTGCTGGCTGATAAGGGCTCTCTGCCTGGCTGCCACAGTGTTGCTCTTCTTTCAAATCCACTGGTGCAGGATACACAGCAGCCGCTGGGTCAGATGCTCCCAGGAGCCTCACCTATGGCCCTCTTCATGTTGGGCTGGTACTTGAACTTCCCCCGAGGCCCCTTGAACTTCAGGGTGTCTCCTAAGGCCAGACGCTCCATGCACTGGGACATCTTCCCTTGCGGGTACACCTGCGGGTCGCACCACATGCTTAGCGGCTCGGTCTGCAAGCTGGACAGCGCAGAGTGATCAACGGCGAAGCTTCTGCTGCCCTGGACGTCTGAGCCTACGAGGGAGTGGCAACTGCGCGTATCCGCTAGCCTGGAGCTCTCCTTGTCCCGTTGATGTGAACATCGGGGTATTGAGATCAAAATTTGCGCTGGGCGCTTGTGATAGCCAGGAAGTGCTGCAGCTTGCCTTGATGACAAAGTCCACATAGCCCTTCGAATTGTCATCTGTGACAGGCGTGTAGGGCCGCATCACATCCTTGCCCTCCGTGTCCTTGGCTGCGATGGTGATGTGCGAGCCAATGGGCAGCCCGATCACCATTTTCTTCTCTGGCAGCGCAAATCTGAACCTCCTCACATTGTGGGACACCACCTGGCCAGCACAGCAGTAACCTCAGCAAGGCAGAGATGGTATGTGAAGGAAGCGCGGTATGTCCAGCTCTTCAGTGGAGTGTAGTGGTGCAGCATGTGCAAGGCTGCTTCTGACTTGGCGCTGTGCGCATCACATACGCCTCCTGCTGAAGGACTATGAACTGTCATTTGCTAATGAGGATGAAGGGGTGGGTGTTCACCTCCTTGTGCTCTAGCGGCAGCTCCTGAAACTCTGTAGGCTTCAGGAACGCCTTCACTTTGGTGTCCCGGAACAGCAGGTAAAGGATGGGTATGATGGCAGCAAGAGCAACAACCACGTTGATCCATCCGGGGATGCTCGACTCATGCTGAGGCTGCCTTGCCCAATCTGGAATGTTTGTCCTGCAAAGGGACAAAATCTCTGGGCACCCCATCATTGTTAAAGAGTTGTCAACATGTGGGATGATAGGCCTCGTAACAGTCGACAAGATGATTGAGAGACCTACAAGTCTGCATGCCGAGAAGAGCCTGCTGAGAAGTTTGCTGGCTTCAGAAGGGAGGAGAAAGCTCCTGACGGGTCTGGCAATGCATTCTTCACGGAGTCTGGAATCAGCTCTGATACGGCATGGAATAATGCAGCAAGCGCCATGTAGTAGACCTAAGAAGTAAATGCTGGCCAGGCGATGTCGTTCGCAGTCTCGATGGTAGCTTGCTGTCAGATCACACTCTTACGCTCAAACCGTGCTGAGCCCCTTCACGATGTGGATGTGTCTAAAGCTTGTAGAACCACTACAGGGCAATGTATTCAATCAAGAGAACCCTAAAGCTCCCTGGCGAGCTTCTGACTCAAAGTGAAGACAACGGTCAGCAGATCTTATCGACAGGCCTACCCCTAGGTCACAAAGCAGCAACGTTTCTATACTGCATTTGTGACCCGGCTACAATAAGATATGACCAGATGTGGGTGCAGCGATGGAGATGGAATCGAGAGTTGGGGCATTGAAGGGGGGCACCGACGAGCTCCAATATTTGAATTCGACCGGGGGAACCTCATTGGGGAGATGTCCTGGAATCGCTCGTCCATTTGATATTCGTGTGATAATCGATGCATAGCGCAGCCTTGTACGAGTGAGATGGGCTGGCTCTCTGGACCAGTGATGGCGGAGGAAGGCTCGGTCGCAGAATTGCGCGCCAGTGTGCAAGACCTGCTGGATAGCGACCCTGCCCTCGAAGTGTTCGCATCCGATGCCTGCCTGAAACGGTACGTGTCGTTCTTTGCATTGCGTAGCATTGACTTATTGCATTGTTGCACAATGCATCACCGCGGACATGCCTTTCTGACAGGGCACCGTCCGAAATGCTATTACACCACATGCATATCAGGGTCCTCATGCAGATAAGTAATGTGATCATAGGCCGCACGTTCGACATGCACTGCCGCATACAAGGGTTCACCAATCTGTCCGCCAGATGTAGTTGATGATAAATGACGAGTCCTTTGCCAAGCAGACTGGCAATGTGAGCTGTATTCTTGTGTTTCCGGGATTTAGATGCTGGTATCGTGGCAAAGCGGCCTGCACTGCGAGCATCAGCAAGGGGCGTGAGCATGAATCTGCTGCTTGTGCAGGTTCCTCACAGCCAGAGGGTCTGTAGCAAAGGCAAGCCAGCAACTCCGAAAGACACTGCAGTGGCGGTCAGAGTATAAACCGCACAGCATCAAGTGGGATGAGGTCACAGACTGCGCCCAGGGAGGCCGCCTAGAGCTGCTGGCTGACACAGACAAGCAGAAGCGCCCCATCATCCTGTACAGACTCAGGTTGGCATCCTGCCACCTCTGCCAACGTTTTCCTTCTGGCCAATGAGCTTGGTAGTACAGTCCCGTGGATAGGCTGCCAGAGCAGCCAGAGTGCCCTTCTCGGCTCAAGCGCTCTGTGCACTCTTGCGGGTCAATTTTACTCAAACAAGAGCTCGTCAGGATTGCACGGCAGAGACTGGCCTTACAAGAAAGTGTCGAGGTGATGCAGACTGATGTGAGATGCTCTGCTCTGCAGAGCACCTTCACGGGAGGGCACAACCAGTGAGGAGTACATGCGCTTCTGGGTACACTCCCTGGAGAGCGCAAGCAAGATGGCAGATGAGATAGGTACCCATCAGCCTCCAGAACCCCTGCATGCACGTGTGGATGCTTTGGCTGTGGCGCTGCTGCATCTATGAGACCAGCTGTGCTCATCAGATCTGCATTCCCCCTCGGACTCTACACAGATCATGCCCTGTCTTGAGCCTGTACAGCACCCTTGGTTGAGTATTGCAGAGGTTGTTGGACAACACACTGCACAGCTCTTGGTCTTACCATGATGTGGTGCATCAGGGTCTGCCAAATCAGTGCTGGTGTTTGACATGGAGGGCTACTCAGATCCCAAGACCATCATGCCATCATTCATGGTGAGCTGCTGTCTCAGGCATCTCACTCCTTTACCACCCAGACGCGATGCACATGTGTGCTGCACAAGACGCACATCCTGAGATGCCGAAGTCACTGTGTGTGAAGTAGGATGCGCTTCTCTCCTTCCTGCAGCGTGGTCTCTGTTATGAGGACCTGCTAGACGCATGCAGCAGCCTGTACCGAGCATGGGACTCCTGTAAAGTCTTAAAATAACCTCCCGGAGGCCTGCGCCAGCCTTTGCTGACTGCATGACTCCTGTCCTTGACCCTGCGCAGACGAGAGTGGATCTCATACGGACGGCTCAGGCGCACTACCCAGAGAGGCTGGGCCTTGCAGTCGTGTGCAATCCCCCCTTCCTGTTTTGGGCTCTGTGGAGAAGCGTGTCCCCCTTCTTGGACCCAGTCACAAAGTTCGACTCATCATATGTCCTGGGGCTCAGTCATGCAAGCCCTGCCTGTCAACCTTTTCTGCCGTGAATGCCTGCAGTTCTGCAAACTATTATGAAATGACTGAGTATGAGCAGGGGAATCTCCAGCCAGATTTTCCAGAGCGCAGGCAGCATAGACAATTAAATGGGCTGTTTGGGATGTCCCAGCATGGTGTCCTGGTGGCTGAGGGGCCGCAGGTGCTGTGCAGGTCGAAGATCAGCTTTGCATGCAAGGACCAGGAGATCAAGGGCGCGCTAGAGCCGCATGTGAGTGCGGATCTGCTGTATGCCAGCCTGGGCGGCACCAAGCCCGATGACAGCTACAGCTTTGACCGCCTGGACAACCTCATGCGCTCCCTTGACAAGGTAAGGCATTCTGCTACATGTTACTCTGTTTTGCGAGCCGCAGATGCAACAATATAGGCTTTATGTCACACTGAACACTGGCTTACACATGATTTGCTGTGTTACAAGTCACGTATAGGGCGCTCAGTCACAGAGCTGCTTGCCAAGGCAGGTTGGAGATATAGAGGTAGCAACGTGCGATTCTGCCGATAGTAACAGCTGTCGTGTCAGCATTGCAGAAGCGATTTGCTGAGCTGGAGGCGGCCCAGCTTCTGGAGGCCAAAGCAGCTAAGGCTGATGGGGAGGTGGTGGCTGATGCAAAGCCGCTGCCTGCGGCTGTAACTATAGCCTAAGTCCTAGTCTTAACACTGTGGCCCAAACAAATCAGGAGCTCCCCAGTGTGTCAAGAGAAGCAGGGCAAGCCCTGAATTTTATTGGGGCTCCAGCTGAAGTAATCAATGGTTGAGAGACCTCTTCAGCAGAGCTGAGCCGAGTTGTCCCTGCGGCTTTGCACTGAAGCGCAGACATAGCAGGCTCCACGCGATAATGGCCACAGCACAGGAGCAGCCACAGCTCAGGGCTGATTAATCGGGTTCAGCAGCAGCCAAGCCAAGGGAAGATCATGTAGGAGAAAGTGTTCAGCCTTGGCAGGCAAGGGTCAGCTCAGCATCTCAATGGCCTGGCAGTTGTCAAGAGCTGAGCCTGAGAGCATGCAGGCCCCAGTATCGCGTGCTTGGATGACAGCACCTGCAACGCATCATGCCTTCTGCTGTTGTTGCCCTCAACAGCCTGTGCAGCCACTCCCGCTGCATGAGCAATGCTTTTGCATGTGGAGATAAAGTAAGTGCAAACCCGCTGGTAGAAGAGAGCACAGACCTGCTACTGCTTATAAGAGAGGGGCATGCAGCACATATGCCAAGTGCAGAGAATTAGTGCATGCTGGGGCGTACAAGAGCATATCAATACACATGCGCTATGCCCGCAGATAGTGCTAACCATCTGCGCTCAGGGCTTTGGCTGATAGGCCGCCCATGCGCGTACACGTGCTCTCGTGTAACTGTAGTACAGTTGAGAACAGACGTCTCTCTTGGGTGGCGTCACCACAGATACTGTACTTGCACAGAAGCTGGATTGCTTAAAGATTTTGGCAAACTTGAGTGCTTTCGATCGCAAGGCGGGGGAGAGTCTCTGCAGCTCTCCGATGTGCAGAGCAACGCAATGCTGTAGTCTTGGTGCGAAGAAGGGACCACGAGCTGTGGGTGGACTCATAGCTTCACGGGGTCCACGGCTTCTGGGTAACCATGTCTTCTGATGGTGGTACCTGCATCAAATTGCCGGTGCATTTGTACGTCTATATCTGTACCAATGCCCTGTTGCTGTGAAATGGTACAGGGCTTATCATATACTCCTTAATGCACTGTCTACTTCCTGCATCTTGATGTCTTGCCAGAGCAACGACGACTGGAGAAGCAGTGCGCCGAAGACCGCCATAGCAGCGGAGATAATATCAACTTTCCTGAGTCTCTGGTTTTGTCGCTTTCGAAAATGGTCTTGTATACACACCTATTGCAGTTTGTAGCCTCGCGGGGTGCTCGCAGGCGGGACAGCTTCCCCGTTCCCGGAAGCCGCACGTGCCGGTACCGGTTGGACGGGCCCAGGAAGGACTGTAGCACGCTGTGAGAGCGACAAACGCCATAGAAGCAAACTGATGATCATTCAACGTCCCTAGGGTGAAGGGGGTAACAGTCCAGCCGGCTGCTAGGGGTGAAGTGAATGGACTGAATGCCCCAAAGCCTACATTATACGGTTGTATGAGGGCAGAATGGAATCCGAAATGCGGCATAGGACAAGCGTCATCCAGAATGGGGATGTGACCCCTCCAGCCCCTAGCTCCGAGGCGGAAGATGGATATGATACTAGTACAGCAATGGACAGCTCGAAGGTAGTATACCTCACGCATCCAGTGGGATGTCCGCCACTTTGCTTATTATTACACATGATATACCTCGCCCACCTTTTGCTTCGTCAGGTTTGTTCAAAAGCTACAAATTGATCACCATGCGCAGGGCACAGCCTCCACTAGGATGCTTCGAGAGTCGGTACGTTGTATGCAAGCTCCCATACATAACATACAGCCTGATAAGTAAGTCTGATCGTTAGCTGCACTCACTGATCTTTGCTGGGTGTCCTGAGCATCCTGTCTTGGCCTTGCAGAGGAGTAAATACAAGTCACTGAAAGTGCGAGCAGGGTCAACGGTTGTGATTATTGCGAGCTTTATCATCGTGATATATCTGGGACATGTCCCTCTCATGATCATGATCCTCGCCATCCAGGTAGTGAAAAGTTTCCTTGGACAGCAAATTCCCACGTGTAGGATGGACCTGAAAGACCACATGGCGAGGGTCTCATATGCACACACATGAACACATGAGAGGCCCATAGAGTCTGCTGCAGCGGCAAAGACGATATGACAGGTTTTGGAGCAACATGCTTGTGTTCAAATCACGTTGCATCTGTTCCAGCTACACCAGGCTGATCAGATGCTGACCCCCCTGAGAAGGGGTGACGACCATTCTGAGACACACAGTGACAAATGTTCCAATTTTTTTCAGGCAGCGATGGTGGGAGAGCTGTACCGGCTGGCGGAGAAGTCGCAGAAGAAGGTGCAGAAGCCGACTGGGCAGGGGCGCCTGCTGCAGTGGTACTTCTTCCTCGTGACAGCCTTCTGGATGTACTTTAGGTGAGTGAAAGCAGCCCCTTCTGCATAGTCAGGTTCTTAGCCCCTTTTGGCACCTTGCCTTGCCAGGTGCATGCATTGCACCTTAGGAAACCTGGAGTCACCCAAGACCACAAAGGTCCATTCCAATTTTTCAGCTTTTGCCTGCCTTTGTGGCAATCCAGCAGTCTTCACGCCTGTATCAGCTGGCAATCAACAGGGTGTCTGGTCATTGAAAGCATGCCAGTTCTGTGCAGGTTCATAAGGAACCAGCTTGTAGTGGAGATCACCTCGAGCGCCCAGACAGCGCACCTATTTGGCTGGGCGCTCAAGAAGCACACAATCCTAGCTTTCTTTCTGTACACTGCTGGTGAGCCTCCTTTGGCTAGCTCATCCTGCTCGTAGAATTATGCTGGGTGCACTAAGATGCAAAATTTGGACATGCGTCTTTAGCTATGTTGTGCGGGAAGCAGATGCTGTCGGCGCAGCTTTGTAGATTTGTGCTGCAGGCTGTGCCTCCCCCTGATTGGCAGCCATGCTATTGCAGGATTTGTGAGGTTTGTGCTCAGGCTGGAGAAGGGCTGCTACATGTACCAGTTTGGGCAGTACGCCTGGACGCACCTCATTCTGCTGTTTGTATTCATACCCTCGTCCTTCTTTGTCTCCAACATCTTTGATGGCATCATCTGGTTCCTGCTGCCCTGCTCCCTCGTCATCGCCAACGACATCTTCGCCTACCTGGCAGGTGACCCCTCTCTGCCTATGGCACTTGCCTATGCTGGGCACGCGCTCTGTCAAACTCTCTGATCCCTCCATCTCTTTTGGGCACTGCCTGTGATGCAGATGTGGTTATATCAACACGCTCATGGAGTCCAATGTCTGTTAGCACACAGCACGCTTGGCTCCAGATTGCACGTATTGTCATGAGCACCAGGCAGTGCCCACCGACCTCTGTCACCGCAGCTTTGTAGGCGAGCTGCGCCCTGAAGGCGGCTCTGTCTGCAATATGATATAATGCTTGGTTGATGCATCAGGTTGGGCTGTCCACCTCTGCAGGCTTCTTCTTTGGGAGGACTCCGCTGATCAAGCTGTCGCCCAAGAAGACCTGGGAGGGGTTTTTTGGTGGCCTGGTCCTGACAGTGGTGTCGTCCTGGTATCTGGCGGAGTTCATGTCGCGCCACCAATGGATGATCTGCCCACGCACAGTGAGCACATGCTCCCCCTCAATCTGCTGCGCTGTTGCCTTACTACAATGAGAGGGCAAACATCTCTAGGATGAGCAGACAACCCACCTTGTTTGGCCCTGCTTGTCAGCGGGACACGACTGCTGGAGAGTAAGGACACTGATCTGGACCCTGTTTGTCAGCTGGACACGGCTGCTGGACAGAAGGGACACTGATCTGGGCAGCGAATCGAGCAGCAAAATGGACTCCTGTGCAGGATCTGTCCATGGGCTGGCTGGACTGCAATCCGGACGAGCTGTTCCTGCCGACGCGCTTCACCGTGAGGGACCTGCCCTACTACACGCCGGGCCCGGTGGAGAACTTCCTGATCGGGCTGTCCCACATCACGCCCGACTTTGTCATGCGCGCCCTGGACGGCCCGCTCAGCAGCAGCTTCACAGCGCGGCCCATGCAGGTGCCCTTTGTCCCTCATCCAATTCCCTTCAGCGCGTCCCCTGCAGGAGTGAGAGCATGCCACTTCTGAGCTGAATGCTGGCTCTAGGCATGCGGGGATGTAGAGAGACTCTCCCTCGATGCCAGTTCATGCAGATCGGCCTTGTGTATGTTGCTCTCTGTCGGGAGCAGCCGCATCCCAACTTCCCACTGGGTACCCGCTGCAAATCCAAGAGCTAGTCCATGAGGTGGAAATAGCCTGCCTCATGTGTCGCTTTTGCTTACATCTCTGAGACAAGGGCTCTTACAATAGATTGCCCCTGCAGCTTCATGCAGTGGTGATGGCGATGTTTGCTTCCATCATCGCCCCCTTTGGCGGGTTCTTTGCGTCGGGCTTCAAGCGGGGCTTCAAGATCAAGGACTTTGGGGACTCCATACCCGGGCATGGCGGCATGACAGACAGGATGGACTGCCAGGTGAGCACATCTTTGGAGCAAACAAATTGTGAGCAATCAAGGCAAGCCGGCTGGTTCTGAGAGCTCCCCTTATGGATGGCATGATTCTCAGGATATGCATGTCTATCTTTATACCACATCGTGAATTTTCCACAGATTTTGTCTGCGTCTTGGCTCCTATGACTTGTGCTACTTACATACACAAACACCCATCTCCTTGTAATAGTGAGTCTGAGTGAGCCTCCTTACCGTGAGTAAGCATGCACATGAGGGATCTGCGTGGCAACAGACAAAATGCCAACATTGTGCACTGCAGGTAGTGATGGCCATGTTCAGCTATCTCTACTACAACAGCTACGTGGGGGCGGAGGTGGGAGTCACAGTGGGCAGCGTGCTGTCATCGGCGGTGCAGCTCAGCCGGAGGGAGCAGCTGGAGCTCTGGGGACTGCTTGCAAACCTGCTGGCAGGCATGCTTCCTCCTCTGATCTCCGATAGGGTAAAGGGAGCTTGCTCAGCTGTGCTCAGTAGCCCCTTTGGCATCATTCATGCGTGGTCAGCATGCAATGTGCTCCTGGACCGCAGATGGTTGTGACTGTGCGCATGCTCTTCTGTGAATGCCGCACTGTATCTGGCCCTTTTGCTTGGAGGTGCGCATCACTCAGTGCTGACAACCTGATCAATGTGCAGCGGATGATTCAGTGCCTCAGCAGCTGCTGGGAGTGGTGGAGAGGGCAGTAGCAGCCGGGCAGCAACGCCTGCTTCCACACCGGCTTCGATAGGGCTTCATAGAGCCGACTGCCATCAAGTACTTGCTAGAAGTAGCAGGCACATTGTGCAACATCAGTGATTGTGCACAGAGCCTAATCAATGAGTGTATATCACCCTGAGAGCAGTTGCTGGACTACAGCAGCAACCCCTTCTCAGTGGCTTTGATCTTTCCAGCACTACAGCCAAGAAGCTGTGGAGGCGGCAAAGGCGCAGGTGCAAGTCACAGAGCAGAAGCGCAGCCCCCTTGTTCCGCACAAGCGAAAGGGCAGATGCCGCAGGCCAAACGGGTACAAAAGGCTAGCAGCAAGCGCCAGAGTGAGCTTTAAGACCGGCGACATTGCAGTGGGTGCCACCAAGCAAGTGCCTCCAGACGCAGTGCAGCGCAGAGACTCGATTAGCACTTACAGCATGCAAAGGCAGCGCACGGGGGAAGTGTATCGCTGAACTCCCTGTCAGCATAAGAGAGCGGCGCTACTCGCCTTTCCTTGGGCTGTGGAAGCCACTCAGCCTGAGGAGCACACAACCATACGAATGCTCTTGGTCAGGCAGACGGCAGCAATTGAAAGGCTTGGCTAATGCGAGTACCATGGGCTGATTCAAGGCAGATTGTCTGGACTTGAGGCAAGGCTTCCATGGGTTGCGAATAGCTTTGTGAACCGGGCAAAGCCGTTTGGTGGCAGCTCCAGCTGCAGGGTGCAGGGAGGTCTCTCCGCATGTGTGAAGTATGTCATGCCCGGCTTGCATTGCGCGATGCAGAGAATATAGTCAGGCAAAGACCAAACTACCGCATCACCCAAAGGTGCAGTGCTGGACAGTAAGAAGTACAGGTGAGTGTGGGCAGTTTGAAGTGACCAAAGAGCAACATAATGGTCATCTTATCAGCACTGTCAGCAGTACAAGCAAGGATGAGGGCATGATCAGAGGTACATTGGCATTGTCTCATCTACTTCCACATGGACGTCCCGCGAGCAGCGAGACTTCCAGCAACAGCGGGTAACGATCACATTCTTCCGGAAGTCGAATCGCGAGAATAGTCTTGCGCGCTACCTCATCTCACATACGCAGGGCTATTTTAAAGGCATTGAAGTAAATTGGCGTACAGAACAGCATGGTCACAGAACTCCCTAACCATCACACCGGAGCACCCCGGAACAGCCCTAAGACAGCAGTGCTCCCTTGTCGAGAATCAGGTAATGGGAGCAGTCTCGACGACGCCATCGGAGCGTTCGCGCTACCTTTGCACGCCGCCTTTCATCAAGCACCGCAAACGGCAGACATGTCGCTGCGTTCGACAAAGAAAGTATGGCACTTGATACGTAGGTTCATATACGCTAGAAATTGCGAGCCTGCTGTCGGATGTTGCCGCACAGGCTTCGGTAGCTCAGTCGGTAGAGCGCGAGGCTTTTAACCTCGTGGCCGTGGGTTCGAGCCCCACCCGAAGCGCATTGCAAAGTTTTCTTTTTGCATGTCAGCGAAAGCCCCACAAGACCGGTCATACTGTTGGATCACTTGTGATTGCTGTGGATGATACACCATGTACATCTTGAGCTAGATGGAGACATGCTTGGACCCCCCGGATGAAGTGTGCAACTTGGGGGCCACAGCAAAGAACGGCGTGCACATGCAGCCCTGCTGAAGCACGACACTGCGATTGGATGCATTCTTTCTTACATCAGCCTCTTGCTGGGATGTGCCACTAGTAGTACCCAGACTTATTCAGCACAGTGTTTGGGAAGGGTCCCATCTCCCGACTTTGCTCAAGATGGTGGTCATTTTGCAGCTGTACCGCACATGCTTGGAATCAGAAATGCATGAGCATGGGCACCAATCGAAGCCCTCCTCTTGACTTCTGTCACAGAGCAAGGGGCAAAGCAATCTGACAGAATGAGGCAAATCTCTGAGCTCTTGTGCTTGTATCTTCAGCCTGGCTAGCCTGGCCATGCCTCAGACTTTGGTCGCAAAGTCCAGACCATGCTCACTCAGGAACTTTTGAATGCGGGCTAAAAGAGGCTCATAGGCATCGAGCAGCTTCTGCAGGTCCTGCTGCATCTGCTCTCCCGGCGTGCCCAGCGCCTGGAAGAAGGTTTCTCTCGACGGAACAAGCTGCATGTGAAAACTCTTTGTTCTCACCATCGTCCACTCATACAGCATCACACAGCCAGGACACTCCTTGCTCCACAAGGCTCAGAAGCATGCAGATGAGCATGGGCGAAGCATGCAGAGGCGCCTTCAATCATGCCCATGTGGCTCGGGCAAAACCACTGCCGTTCATGCCTTACGAAGCACCATTTCATCCATAGCATGCAGCAGAGCAAGTCCCCGGGACACAGCTGCCATTTGCGGTAGATGTGTTACTCAATCCACTGTGTCAATCAGGGTCTGCAGTGTAGTCGTGTATGCTTTAAAATGCATCAGGCAGGCAAGCGGAGTCTCAGACTGACCTTCAAGACCACAACAAAGGCCGCAGACGTGCACCAGGTGTGGTTATTGTACAGCGTCTTGTAATATGCGTCGCTGGCGGCAGCAGACAGGGACACCTGCTGGTCGTCATGCAGCCGATGGAGTAAGGCCACAATGAAGTCTGAAGCCCTGCGCAGACAAGACTGGGTGTTATGCATCAGAAGTGCGATGTTCCGGATTCCCTCTAAAATGATGTCCCTGTTGCACCTTACGAGACCCTAGACAGCAGGCCCTGGGCTGCAGGACTGTGCTTTGGATGATTGCGTAGACGCCTGCTTTGGATAGTCTCCAAATAGCTACTGCAAGCAGGCTTTTGGTGTATTGCTTACCTTTTCAGCCAGAGCAGGGCATTTGTTTCGGATTGCTTGCCCTCCTGCCCGCCCCTTTGCACCTCATCAGAGATAATCGCAAAAAGATCTCTGTACTTGGCATTGTTGTGCCCATACGCAGCAGCTAGCCGGTCAATGTTGCCACTGATGTCAGACCGGATTAGTGTGAACCCTGTCCCAAATTTGTCTGCGCGCGAGCTTTCGGGTCATATCTGTGCTCTTTGAAGCACCCAGCAGCGCTTGGCGTACATTAGACGTACGCTATGTAACTTGTGAGGAGGCATCTCACCAATGATAGGGAGAAGTTCTCTGCAGGTTTCCAAATATTCGGCCGTCAAAACACCATCGCCTCCTGAATAGCTGTCTGTGGCCGCATTTGCTAGACGTACGAGGAGCTCCGACATAGGGATCGCTGGTCCAAAAGGTAAGTAGCGCTACAGTAGCTCGATCAAGAGATCTTGCGAAGCATGCACAGTAGACTGGAGCAGCACCACGATATGATGCACATATGGACAATCCTACCTTTGACTGGCTAGGACAAAATGCAGAGGACAGGACTGAAAGGCACCTGCGTGCACGTGTAACGATCATCACGTCAGCACGGGTGTCTGATCCATTCCCCCGACCAGGAGTGGTTTGGAGGATCATAGAGCCATAAGGGAATGCTGTTTGCTGTTCCTTGGGCTGTAGCATATCCTCCTCAGGGTCAGTGTAGGCCGGAAGTTGTTGTAGCCTAGCATAGAGCTCACTGCAGTCTAGGATACCACCGTGGCTAATAGCAAACACTTCAGAGATCGGAGACTTGTAGGGGGTCAAAAGGCTCTCCATTTAGGCTTTTGGTATCGTTGCGGGGTGATCAGGCCCTATTGCGCAGCTCATTGTATGGCCTCGTCACAGGCCCTCGACCTCCTTCTCACGCCCGAGACAGAGTCACGCGATGGCGTTACCAGAGACCTTCAGTCAGAGGAAAGAATAGGAGTGTTGCTATTAGCTGTGGCACTTTGGGATGTAGCGGCCAGGATCATCAGATGCGTCCTCCACGCGGCCACAACTTTCGTCATCACCAGATTTTTGACAGAGCAGCTGGAGGAGCGATTGAAAGAGACCGCAGAGCCTGGAATAAGCCTTGCAGCACGACAGGAGGTGTGCCGCAAGCGGTGCAGCGCTTCAAGAGCCCCTAGCCAGTCGTTGCTGCTGACTGGCTCCGTACCCAGTCAGCTCACGGTGAGTCGAGCTGTCCCCGGCTAGCCGCGAACCCTTCACACCAATCATTGAATATACAAAGTTGCTGTAACGGTCCATACGCCGTGAGGTAGACCTTGCCCGGCTGTGGGTTGGTCCAAGGATGACCCATTTTCAACTTATTGGAAGCATACCTCTGTGTCTCTCTTTCAAATGGTGCCTGATCAACCTCATAATACACCTTGCAGGTAGTCTTGGACTTGGATGAGACTCTGGTGTCCTCTTATAACGCCAGTAAGATTCCAGAGCACCTCCTCACAGGGGAGCAGCGCCACTTCATGGTGCACTACACTCCCAGCAGCAACTGCTCAGCCGACATTGCAGTATTTCCAAGACCAGGCGTGAGCGCATTTCTCAAGCAGCTGTCCGCCTTTGCAGAGGTCATCCTCTATACTGCAGGCAATGCAGGTACGTTCTATATATTGCCCCTTCTGTGCGGCCCCCTGTAGCGAGCGCTCAGTGATTCCGTGCCTTTCCGTACGCTGAAAGCGCGCGATGACATGTCATGCATTCTCTGGCGTTGTCGCACTGACGATGCTGATTGCCTGTTCACCGCATAGGTTACGCCAAGCCTGTGGCAGACATTCTGGACCCAGATGGGACGATCTTTGCCGCAAGACTTTACAGGTGGGCAGCAGTAGGACCTTACTGCAGAATCCTGTGCCATGTGTGACATACACATTGCAGTGTAGCTTTGTCAGCCTGGCTTGCCGCTGATCAGTACATGGGAGATATCATCTGCGCATGGTGGCCTGTTCGGGCGCTGGACAAAGTACCTCCGGTGGATGTTCTGCACGCTTGACACTGGAAAGGGACTGCGCAGGTGCTCTACTGTCCGCACGCTGTGCGGCCAGGACTACGTGAAGGATCTGAGCCGGCTGGGGCGCAACCTGGGGCGCACCGTGCTAGTTGACAATGACCCCTACTCCGGCCTGCTGCAGCCGTGCAACCTGCTCCCCACAAATGCCTACTATGGAGAGTCCTCTGACAGGTGGGTCTCAATTTGCACTAATGTTTATCTGTCTCACTTGCTTACCAATGGCAGGATTGTTATTGAGGGCTGCTCTGGAAGGCTGTATGCTTTCCATCTGCCTGTGTAAGTAGGAAGCGAGCATCGTACCCACCATTGCAGCTTGACTCATGCCTGGACCTCTCAGGACAGGTCGTGCAGCATGCAGCCTTCTTGTTCTATGCCTTGCGTGTCCACAGTACCCGGCGGTATAGGGCCGGGTTCCTGAGCCACAGTGTGGTGCAGGCTTCTGCTGCAGACCCTGCTGCCATACCTGAAGAGGCTGGCGGAGCAGCCGGATGTCCGGCAACCCCTGACCGAGGACTTCAAGATGGCTGAGTACTTCCGCAGGCAGGGCTACCTCCTCTACGAGGACCCGAGCTCCGGCTTCCTCACGGCTGCAGCCTCAGTCATTCCCTAAGCTGTGACTGGCAAAATTTCAGGGCCCTTAGCGCTCATACTCAAGACAGGTGTAGAATGTGGTCAGGAGGCGGCCTAGTATTCTTTTAGACAGAGCGCTGAGTGCGGAGCGTGAGTGTGGCGCTATTCCAAGCGCAGAGTGTGAGAGTGTATCATCATCATGCGGGGCGTCTGCAACAGCCAGGCGATTTTGACCTTACGTCCCCGTCTGAGTACAGAGGTCGAGAGAGAGAGGGGGCTTCTGCAGAGCCTTTAGGCCATGGGAGGCATTCTCCCATCAAGAAAGAGAGCTTTAGTCATGTGTGTGCAAAGCAAGCCCTCAGAACAGCATCCTTAGGATGTTGTACTACAGATGAAATAGGCCCTTCTTCTCAAGAGCGCACGGGAATGTTGCGCTGAATTGTCAATGCCAGACTTGGCAGACCCATTTCTGGTAGCATTGCACGTAGCAGGCAGCAGGTGTGTTGGCACTACAGCTGGGCATACTATGATATGATATTGTACTATTGCGGAGGGCTGATTCTATGGTGCTGGAGATGCACCCTTATGCAGCGAGAGTAAGATGGGCTTGCACTTGGCGCCTCTGATTGGCATGTTGTTGAGAGTGCTGATCAGTATCACTAGTAGACTGGGATAGAAAAGACCGGAATAGGCTGTGACAACTCTTTAGACAGGGCAGGCTGTGAGAGGGTACACAGCATCTTGAAGTCAGGGATTGTTAGCTGCGTCTACCAGACCGCAGATTGTGCCACAACAGCAGTGACGGGAGTGAGAATTTTTGTACATAGAGACAGAGTTGTGTGAGACTGAGAGACCGTAGTGCAGACAGCGAATCGTGTGTTCGCGTTAAAGGCTGATCAGGGCAGGTGTTTGACGTCCTGGAGCACCGTGGTGACAAGGTTGACAAGCAGGGTAAAGGTCAACTTCATCGGAAGGGAATGTATCTTTCGAGCGTGTAGCTGGGATCCTCCAGTAGAACAGCTGCATGCTGTCAGTTCGATGGCGACCTGCGACAGGGCAAGTACCCGACGCCGAAAGGGTCTTTCTTCAAGGCTACTTGCTGGGCTGGGGGAAGCGTTGGTATAGCCATTCATATAGCATGCAAAATACCGGATGTCAAGAACATGGAAACGGAGGGAAATCAGCTCGGGTAGCTCAGTCGGTAGAGCGCAAGGCTCTTAACCTTGTGGTCGTGGGTTCGAGCCCCACCTCGAGCGCTTCATTTTCCTTTCCCACGTTGAAACACCCGTGCAATCACAGGTGCCGGCTGTAAGCGCTTCATGCTCTAGAGACGATGCCCTCATTACCGGTCATATTTTTCCTTGGAGGGCCAGTGGTCATGCAAATGCTGGGTGGTGAGCTACAGCCCAGAGCCATATAGGGCATACACATGCAAAGTGTCTGGCCTGCTTACAAAGACTGCCGGACACTGCCCACATCACACAAACTCTTTCTCAAGCTGGGTGGTTGCGGCGGCACTCCCACATGTACATATGGGCTCGGACTAATTGAGCAGACTGTCAGAGCCTGGCTTCAAGGTCCTCAAGCATCACTGACTCCTGATGAGGAGCATTCCATGACCACCTGTCCTTCTGTATGCTGCTGTGTGCTGTGCACGTGTTGCCACTGCCACTTCTGTGCAAGTCTCAAGCGGAGCAGTGTCATTCCCAACCTGGCAATGCCTTGCAAGCAGCACCCTTGCTATGTTTGGCTTGTTCACACCCGCAGCTCTACCTGCTGCATGCTGAAGTCAACAAGTCCTCTGCAGACATCTAGCGGTGCGCTCTGCGTCCTCAAGGGTCAAGCATGATTGCATCTCCATCCAGCACCAGCTCCACAACAGCCTGCTCCCCTGCTGTGACCTCATTGTCCTCTACCCCGCCGTGTGTGGTCATGAAGATAGCCGGCACCTCGCCGCTCGTCCCTGGCATCTGATACAGGCCATCTCTCAGCTCTGCTGCCTGCTCAGGCAACAACAGCCTTCACACAGCCATCCTGTGGGCCCTTGTGTGCGCTCACAGCCTGGAAAATGGCAACACAAGCAAGGCAACAGCAGATCTAAAGCACACTTGTGATTCAGGCGCAGGCCCGCACCATGGTTTCCTGTTTTCAAAGTACAAATCATGGGACTTGGCGTGCGCCTGGATCACAAATGCTGCTTTGGAGTTTGTGGACACTGTGCCAAGCAGCGAGCACATGACAGGATTATATACTGGTTGCTATGGCAGCACACCTTTGAGTTGAGGTACGCGCAAAAGGCAGAATTGCCCTTTGCAGTGTTGTCGCCTGTGCTTGGGTCATCACCCGCAGGCCTGTCCACCTTCTGCCTCTTGCAGCTGGACCCTGCACGACAACATTCTGGGCCTCAGCATTCTGGACTCCATCCTCACAACCTCGCAACAGGACTTGTTATGTGCAGGCTACACTCTGCACGGTCTGTGGTTCTCATGCCCGCCTGCTTTGAGGTCATCTAAAAGCTGGGATGCATGCTGCTAAGAGGACATGCTGGTAATTTGAGCTATATTGATTGCGCGTCGTAGTGTATGCCATTGCAATGACAGGATGTCATGTCAGTGGTGACTTTACAGTCATTACCCTTCATGGCACCACATGCAGCCAGGGCGGCTGCGTAGGCTCTGAGCAATATCGAAAGCTTGCCTTCAGGCTGATCGTCATAGTGCAGGGCAGCCTCAGCCTTGCAATGGTCACCCAGGCGGAGGAAGTAGGCTTTGGTGCCTGCAGTGGAGTACCTGTGCCCATGCACTTCAAACCTTGCTTCCTTCCATTGTCAGGGACTGCAAGTCAGCAGTGGCCCTCACAGTTTGGACAAGAATATGTGCAGGGCTGCCACCTAAGAACGCTCACTTTGAGAGAGTAGGTGCAGGGATGCACCCTGCAGGCAAGCAGTCCTTGCAGAAGAGCTATCCCTAGCCAGGGAGCGGAGATGAGACATGACGAGAAGTGAAAGCATATGAGAAGCTCATGACTTTGGATCTGGGAAGGTACATGCACTGAGGGTGGTCCACATGTGTACTCACCACCTGCACGCCTTCTGTTCCAGCACCAGCAGTTCCACGACTGGGCCTTTGAGCGGAGGCGTCAGGATGGCTTCTCCGCAGGCGCTCTCCTTCAGCTGCACAGACAAGAAATGCAACACTCAGCGTGTAATGTCATACAGAAAGGGGCTGCATCAGTGCCTCTTAGCCAGATGAGATGTTGGGGAGGACAGATGGTGCAATTGTTCCCTTCCAGCATCTGTCCTCCCCAACATCTCATCTGGCTATTGCTCTACACATCAAAGCCTGGGACCTTTGGGAAGAAGAATTCAAGCCACCTGTGGGGGTGTGCACAATGGTCATCAGAACAACAGATCACGCCAGCATGGGACCTTTCAGAACACTGACAAAGCCTGCCTTTGGGGATGGGCATTGTGCTTTTGAGGTGCGAGAGCATGTGGAGCTTCTCTTTACGCATCTCCAGGATGCTTTCAAGCGTCCCTTTCCGTTGTCTGCTGTTCTCTGCTTCTGTGTAGGTGCAGATAGCGTCAGCATGGGAGCTCTGGCATTGGGATGGATCCTACCTTGGGAATGAGCACAGAGCCCTTGAAGTGCGAGAGGAGCTCCTCCTGGGGCATGTCCAGGGGCCGCTTCTGCGCCTGCGCCTGCTTCTGCTGCTCTGCCTCCTCCAGGGACACTTGCATGGCGCGGTCAATGTCGCTGATCTCGTTCCGCAGCTCCATCTGCGCCGTCACCCACTCTATGGCCGTCATGGCCCACCTGCGCATCACCTCTCCCCTCACAATGAGAGTGCATGTTTCATGCTGCGTTGTCCGCCACTCTGTGGCATTCATCATCACCAGCCTACGCAACAGCTTCTGCTCTTGCAAGGGATCCCCATCTGGGTATGACAAGGTGCGCCTTCAATGCTTCTAGTACAATGCAGCAGATTTCTGCAGTATCCCAAAGCTCTTTGATGTGCGTGACCTGTGCCAGCTACACAGCAATGGCATAGGCGCCTCAGCCGTTGAGAATCTGCAGGCTTGTGCCATGTGAGGGTCTTCCCAATTGACGCTTCGATAACAAGCACCGGGAATTTGCTGGCAGAGCAAGTGTCTGATGGAAGCGCACGTCTCAGTGTTCCCAGGATTCTCTGGAACTGCTGCAAGGGCCAGAGCCCCGTCCTCCTTCCTGATGCCTGCGTTGACCATCATCTGCAGAGCAATCGTCCGCGGCTCGGTCCGATACTGGTCGGACCGGTATGGATCGCTCCGATACCGCTGGTCTTCTTGTTCCTCTACGTCTTCTGCTTCTTCGTCTCTGTCTTCGTCATCATCTTCTTCTTTGTCTTCTTCCTCTTCCTCTTCGTCTTCATGATTGCCTTTATGCACACCTGCACACAGCGCTCCTTTCAGCTGTGTCATGCTTTGCTATGCCTATTGCCTCGATGCTTATCAGTTGGGTGTAAGTGTAATAGGATGTCTGCTGTCAAGCATTGGACTCACACCCAATCAAGACTTACGGGTGAGCAAAGAGGATGAAGGATTTTGAAGTTGAGCTCTCGGGTACATGCACAGCGCATGTACCTGGTGGTCTTGTACCAAACTGAGGCAGTGGCTGTTGCGGCGGGAAACGGCTGGCAGCTGGGATTGGCGCTGCTTGCTGGGCCGAGCTGCTTGGGATTCCTGAAGTCTCTGACGCTGCAGCTGTGCTGGCCGGGGCGGCATTAGCTACTGCAGTATCGCCTTCAGGTGCTGCAGAGCGCTGAGGGTTACTGGATGCTGCTGCAGTGTTGTCTCCAGATGCTGCAAGGTGCCTGTCTTCCTGCTTTGGACGCTTTGACAGGGCTGCGGATGCAGTTGCGGGCTTCGCATCAGTCTGCTGCTGAGGAGCATAATCAGAGGCAGCCTTCTGGTCAGGTAATGCTTTGTCCTGAACGTTGGCAGGCTCTGCCAGTGGTGGCGTGCTGGTCTCAGTGGCATCCTGCAGGCCCCTGCTGGGTACAGCTTGAGCCTCTGCATGTTCGGCATTGTCCATCGACTTGCGCTTACCACAGCGTTTTGGGGCTTGCTTGACTGCTTTGGTTGCCTTTGGGCTAGCCTCTGCCTTTGGAGTGTTGGCCTTACTCTTCGCGCATGCCTTAGCCTTGACGGGCTGTTTCCTCGACCGCATCTTTAGGGGGACTTGTTTCTTTGCCTCTTCAGCCTCGCGCTTCTCCCTGAGCGCCCTTAGCCGAGTAATACTGCCACACGTCGCTGGCATCGAAAAGAGGCACCCTGAGGGTGCTCAGCTGATAGCACAATGTATGTCATGCAGTGCGCTAGGGGCTGTACAGTTGCCCTTGTAACTATGGAAGATTATTCGGCTGCTTATGCACTCTACGAAAGCTAAAAAACAGCTGGCTTGGGATCCTGTCTTTGGGCTCAGGGCTCTTGGAGGTCAGTGATGTGAGGCAGGACGCACTTTTCTGGCATGCAAACAGCCCCTTCTCCGGTTACGATAAGAATGTTATTTGGTATGGATGCTAAGGCTCTGCGCCTCAATGTGGGTGTGAAGCTGTTCTCGGGCTAGGTACTGGGCAATCTAGGGCAGTTGCCCAATTTTGCCGGAAGCAGCTGAGGGCTTACCTCGCCCGCCTGTACTGCTCAAAGAAGTCTCTACCGCGTGTTGAAGCTCTAGTCCGACGGATTCTGCGTACGCCCTGCTTGAACAGAGCATCATAGAAAACTCGCGTTTTACCATCAATTTCTCAAGCTGGGAATGTGGTGTTGAGAATGAGTGTGGTACTGAGAATGAGGCTAGTGGTTGCTAGAAAATGTTCCGAGGTGGTGCTTCTCTAGTGAAGGCGGTTGGATCCTGTCTGACGCTCTACCAACACTTCGCAACACACCTGAACATTCACTGCAAGTTGCTTACCTGCCAGTTCAGAAAGGGTTTCCTGGGACTTCAGCTCTACTGCTGCATGGCAGATTCAACACACAATTATGTACTTCCTCAAAGGCCTCACAACGTTGCAACGGGTATGTTTATTGACTGGCAATTTGGCCTGGTCAGGGCCTCCTCCTTCAGGAGATAAGACTTCATCTAAGGTCAACACACAACCCTGCCAATGTGATTTGGAGCAGGGACTACGATTTGCTATGCCCGCGGCAGCACTTGCCTTGGGCCTATGGGAGCTCAGCTCGTCATTCTTCTCGTGCAGGCTTCAACCTGACCTCTTCTGCATGCTGCATCATTCCCTGTAGCGCAGCTTGCGAGCCCCCATCCATGCTTGCTGTCAAGGCCTGCTCACACACGATCACTCAGCATTGGCACTCGCATCGGCCTCTTGCATGTGCAGCACACAAGTGACTCCTCGCTTGCGGCACCTTGCACTCATTCAGCAGCAAGGGACTGCATAGAGATCAGGCAGTGCATATGGCATGGGCTGTGTTGATTTTCCGCACCTGAAACCTTGCAGGGTGCTGCATCTGAACAGCTCGGAGGGTGTCCGCAAAGTATAGGAAGGGGTCTGCGGTGTCTAGAGCCTCTGAGTCATCCTCCTCGTCTGTCCATTCATCTTCTGAATCACTCTCCTCATGCCGCCGCCCCTGCAATCACCACAGCATGATGTTGATAGATAACTCCACTGATCACGCACACCCACCATGTCACGCTGCAACCTTGTGCATGCTATGCACATTCAGGCTGCTAATGGCAGGGGCTGTATCGCACTTGGTGACAGGTAGAGCATTTGCTTGATAGCGTTGCCTTTCAATGTGCGGTTTGGCCAAGCCAGAGGCGCTTTGAATCACATAAGGATAGCCTGAGTCCCACAGGTAGCCTCAGTACATGACTCAGATTGCATCTGGCCTCGCCCAGCGTACATGTGGAGAGGCAACATGACCAAGGTAGCCAAGGGCGCTTGCAGTAGCAAAGCACCTTCAAGCGCCGGCTTTCCCTCTCAAGCCGCTTGATGTACGCATCATCCACCCCGCCATCAGCGTCCTCGTCATCACCCAGGTTGCCGTCCTCGTCAGCTGCCTCGTCAGCATCAAAGGCTCCCTCCTCGTCCTCAGACTCGCTGACCAGATCCTCCTCTTGGTCATCCTCTTCGTCCTCATCCTCATCCAGAGCCACATCCTGCGAATAACCACTGCATCTCACACCTTCCAGAAGTGCTGCAGCAGGACAAGCACAGCTCTGAGTGGCGCATGCAGCGCAAGCACTTCTTCGTGCTGACTAATGCATGCAGGTCGATGCTGGTTGGTCAACCAGCCCATGCAGGCAATGATTTACAGGCTTCACATAGGGGCAAAAGACCTGGTGAAGAGCCCTGACAATACAGAGCTTGCTTAGAGCAAATATTGAACACGCTGATAGCACCCAGCGCATTGTACACATGACCAAGAGTTTGCAGATGCAGGGTGCTCGGGTGTTGGCCTGACTGCAGGTGCAGCAGTTTGGAAGGAGTGCAGAGTCAACTCCTTGTGGCATGCGGAGTGAGCACCTGCTGTGCTTTGAGGGTTGTCAGCAGCTTCAGCAGCCCAGCCATGAGCTGCCCGAGCCCGGCAGTGATTTCCCGAGGCAGCGCCTCATCAGGCACCGTCAGCACAGCCGCCATGGCCAAGGCGTTGATCTTCTTATCGCACAGCCGCCGGAAGTGCTTGGGGCCCTCAGTCTTCTTTTTCTTTGCAAAGACCATCTGCGCGCACAGCAGTCAGATCACTCATTTCGCATCTCTGTCTACATGGTATGTAGTTGGGGAGAATTGACCCTATACACCCACTCTCTTGCATCTGCTGGGTACTTCATGATGCAGTGATCAGGCATTAACATATGCTCTGTCAGATTACTCCCTCACCATGCATGAATTGTTGCTATGCATTGGACGACAGGTCAGCGCCCTTTAGCATGGATTTGCAGCACACTGACAGCGTGTCAAGGCCTTAAATACGGGCCCCAAATGGCAAGCACACACACCTGGAACCATGTAGCAAAGAAGTGCTGTAATTTGCCTTGCTGCTGCAGCTGCTGCAGCGCCAGCACAGGGTTGTAGTAGATAGCATTCGCCACCACATTCATCAGCTTGTCCTTGAGCAGATTCTGCTCTGCACTGGGTAACCTGCACCACCCCAGTACCCTCACCCCTCTGCATGTCTCACGAAGACCACACTGCTCTACCTCGGTGACGAACAGTGTTAAGCTGCAGGTGCATCTGCCCTCTGCCTGTTGCGGTCAAAGCAAGGCAGAGATTCCAGCTACCGACGTATTGCTTATCGCGAATTGTCATATGCCTTGAGACGACGTCAGGATGTGTGGTGGAGGATCAGCAAGCCTTGCAGGGCTGACCTGGTGAGTGCCAGGCTGATGTAGCTGCCAATGTAGGAGTCTACGTGGCCCCTGCAGTTCTGCATAACCACGTCCAGCAGGTGCGGGGCGTTCCCGGCGTCCTCGTCATTCAGGTCCATCGTTGTCAGCGCCTTCTCGACCATCTCGTTCAGCTGCACGCACATGTCAACAAAAGATTAGATGTGTTGCGCACTGCTCTGGAACAAGCATCCTGGTTAGTAAACAGACACACCATAGCATTCACCATCTGGTTGGCCTATGTCCTCCAGTTACCAGTCTTATGTGGCACCCTGCGCACATGCTCCCAGATATGCTCCTTCAAAGCTCTGAAATATACTAGCAGTCTTGTTTCATGCAAGCTGGGGTTTGGCGCAGCAGCATCGTCACAGTATGCAGGCACCAATGAGCATATGAGATGCTGCCAAAGTGTGACACGCAATCAGGTACACATGCGTCCCAAGTGGGCACCTGCTGCAGATAGCTGGGATTCTGGCCCGCCAGGAAGTGCTGGGTGCCCTTGCAGACGTAGTTCTCCAGGGCCCCGCTGATGTGGTCCAGGTAGTCCACCGCCCACTCGTAGAAGCACTGGATGATCTGGGGCCACAGGCTCCACATCCTCTGTGAGATCTGCATCACCCAGTCATCGTATGGATGCCAATTCCCACCATTCAAGGATACAGTGTCTGCGTCAGTCTCAGTCTGGGATGCAAGGACCTATCTTGCCTGGGATGCAAGACAGGTCCTTGCGTCCCAGGTTACACAGTACAGACCTGACATATGTAAGAGCAGGCCCCCACACTACTGAACCCTGGCGAGCAGAAAGGGGAAGCAATTGCAGCCTGAGAGGGGTTTCAGATGGCAGTCTCTGTCTGTGTGACGCTTTCAGGACCGCAGTTTCTTCCCCTTGGAAGGCTGATACAGATGCTGTCGTGCACTTGCAGGGGGGCCAGGCACCGCACACCTGCCCTTCCTGGGAACGTTTTTGTCACAGCACTGCTCATACGGAGCCCAGACACCGTGAGTAGCAACACTTACCGAAGGTGAGAAGTAGGTGAAGTAGGAGATGAGCTCCAGGACCTCCTCGAACACGTCCTGGCCCTCGGTGCTGGTCAGGCGCTGCATGAGGGGGAACAGGATGGCTTCGAGCTCCGGGAACAGCGTGGACATGCTGCTGACGCTGTCGAGGACGGTAGACAGCGCGCGCATGCAGCCGTAGGCCGCCATGAGGCCCTCCCCATCGTCTGCGTCATCATCCTCTGCGGATTCCTGCAGACATGTGTCTGCCTGAGTATACATCAGAGGAAATGAGTGGAAGACGAATTGAAGGAGCTTCAGCTTTCAAACAGAAAATCATGTTGCTGACAGTGTTTGGCACTGCAGACATAGCCCAGAGGGACCACTTAAAATTTATGATGTCCAGCCAGCTGCATGATTACTGACACACTGTTGCATGAGGCCCATCGACGTGCACGACAGCTTGATGCCAAGCCATCCAGTTCCCATGGTACGCTCTGGCGTGTGTGCACATGCCCAATCATGTGTTGGGAGCGCCTGGCTTGCCTGTAATCGCCAGAACGCCTGGGAGAGGTGCTGGCAGAGGCCGACAGCAAAGGGCGCCATCTCGCTCCCAAAGTTCTCCACAATGGTCTCCAGGGCAAACACCACATCCTCACTCTCCACCTGCAAAGCACATGTGCACCCCCTGCAACGCCCCCCATGCCTCCAATGCAAAGGTCTCTGGGGACTGGCACCATGCTGTGCAGGCACAAAGGTACCCCTCTTGTGGCCAAAATATCTGTGTCCAAACTTTGACTGTAGAGCACTGTGATGCTGCGGGCACAAGAGCTCTGCTGTGTGCCTCCTTCTTGAGGGCTATGTGGGCCCAAAAGCACCCCTCTCATGGCCAGAACCTCTGTATTCAGACTCCAATCATTGGAGCACTGTGATGCTGCGGGCACGAGAGCTTTGCTGCGTATGAGGGCCAAGCAGGCACAAAAGCACCCCTCTCATGGCCAGAACCTCTGTATTCAGACTCTAATTGTTGGAGCAATCTGATGCTGCGGGAATGAGAGCTCTGCTGCGCACCTCGTTCATGAGGGCGAAGAGCTGGTTGAGGAGGTTGGGGATGAGGGGCTGGATGCTGGGCAGGTCGTCCTCGTGGAAGGCGTCCACCAGATTCCGCAGCGCAGCCACAGCATCCACGCGCACCTGCTCAAGCAATGTGTGTTCAGCCTCAAGCCTCTTTGCAAGGACTCTCCTGAGCATATTAGCTACAGTCCACAGAGCCCCTACGTCCTTGTCTTACGGGATCAAGGGATGCTGCTCTGAGCGTGCCAGTGAGCTTCTCTACAGAGGGCTGCATCCTCACATGGCATGCGTCCGTATCCCTGAAGCTGAGCAAATATGGTGGCATCCACTCAACCTTGTCCTGGGTTTTCAGGGTACGACCCTAATGGCCATTCCTAGGGTAAAATGTAGACCAGTGCTTGGGGATAGGGTTTGAGCGCACCGGGAGGTCGGGGTCGTTGAGGCGCTCGAGCGTCTTCTGGAACAGCTGCATGAAGGTGGCGCCGCGGCCGCGCCCCTCCGCAAACTTCACGTCTGCGTACTGCTGCGCCACCCAGCAGGCCTTGGCCCTGACGTGCCCCGCCGGCGCGTCGAAGCAGGGCAGCACGTACTGCTGCAGCATCGGCTCCAGCTGGGTCTTGTATGGAGCCTACATCCCACAGCTCTTTGTCACAAATTCCGAAATATACATAAACAAAGCCTGTGACCTCTGGGAGATGTGAGTCTTAGACTCAGTAGGACGTCAAGGATACACTGAGTCAGCAGGCTGTCAAACAGAGCTTACATGCAATGAGCTGGGCAAAGCGAGAGGACAGAGCTTACCGTGGCTCTGAGGATGTCGTTCAGGCCACCCACTGCCAGAAATGCACCGTCTATTCGCCGTGACTGCTCCTTTGTCGCATTTGCACCGGCAGCCTGTCGCATAGCAAAAGTACATCAAGCCCAATGGCGCAAAATTCACATTGCTGCCATCTGAACTTCAGCATGCACTTCAATAATCCTCCTATTCAAACAAATCCTCTCTGTCACATAAGTCTCCAGAAATGCACAATGACGGTGAGACATTGAGCATCAATGCAACGGCTGCACAGGCAGCATCAGAGCTGGTGCAGCTGTCCGGGAGACTGACAAGAAGCAGGGATCTGACCTTGTACTCATTCATGACGCCTATGCAGATGCTCATGAAGTCTGCCAGGTTACCCTTCTGACGCACTTTGCAGACCTCCTGCACGAAGTTCATGGCCGCGGTCTTCGCATTGTACATCTCCTCCATGACATCGTACCCCTGCATGGGCATGTCTATTCAGCTACACGCAATGCAGGTGTCAGAATGATGGGAATGTCCCTGGCATGCTTCACTCATGTAACAAGCCCCTCTTGTGACGCCATCATGCGCACCAGAGGTACCTCAGATCCTATGGGCAGTATTTCCCACTCTATAGGAGCCAGGCACAAATGCTGTGCATATGGATCAGGTCATAGGAAGCAGGGGGGAACATTGCGCTGAGATGAGGTTGAATCAGTGATGTGCCAAGGGTCAGCGGGTGTAAATGGAATCTGCCTACCTTCCGGATGTACTCCTGGGGGTCCTCGTCCCAGAGCTCCTGGTCCTCGTCATCGAAGCAGCACAGCGGGAACACCACGTTGGCCATCAGGCTCTGCATGTGCGGCTTCATGGTCTTCCAGGGCGAGCTCAGCGCGACGCCCGTGGTGATGTACTGCAGCGCTAGATTGGTTACCCGCGGCGCGATGTAGTGCCCCTGCGCAGGCATGGCTGCGCTCAGATGGCGCACCTCTCAGCCTTGCAGGCCTCATCGCATACTCAAAAGCGCTCTCTCAACCTGGCACACGCTCTGCAGCTCATCTGCTCTGCGGCAGCGCTGCAGAAAATGCCCTGTGAAGTTGCACGGTGTTTCACGGCAGGGACCTGGCCCTGAAGGGACTGCTAGGCCCAAGTACTGAAGCTGCACAAACAGCCGAGACCGCGCTCTATCTATCGCTAGCATTACCCACTGTGAAGCCAGGCTACAGAGGAAGCTACCTGAGGGATGCTGGCTAGCAGGCTGAGGTGGGCCTCCAGGAACTGCGAGGAGCAGTGCTGCTTCCAGAGCTCAGCGAAGGCGCGCTCGGGGGTGCCGGGGTTGGTCAGCTTGGGGTCGCCGTAGCGCTGGAACAGCCGGTGGCTGATGTGCAGCATCCACTTCTTGGCCTTCCACCAGGGCCACGACTTCCTGTCCTGTAGATCCGCTGGCTGACCCTCCTGTAAGACAGAGAGCTGTGAGTAGGTACAATTGAGTGATTGTTGTCATGGCTGATGTTGCTTTATACCTGGCCTTCCACCAAGGCAAGAAGTTGTGTGCTGAAAGGCATTTTGACCCTCCTGGGACAACCAACAACAGCAGGCACCTGTGGTATTGGCTGAGTTGTAAGTGGGTGGAAGCTGTGGCATGCTGCGATACTCAGGTGACACTGAGTGTCGTGAGCATCCAGGAAAATGCACCTGGGGCACAGGCTGCTTGCCAGCCTGCAGGAAACTGTGCCATCTTCCATACTCAGGGCGATGGTGACACTCAGAACATCCAGCAACACACACCTGGGGCACAGGCTGCTTGACAGCCTGCAGGAGGCTGGTCATCCAGCCCACGAACTGGGGCTCCTGCAGGAGCAGCGCGGGGATGCCCATGTAGGTGGCGCTCCAGAAGATCTTCAGCACCAGCTTCTGCAGCTCCGCGATCTCCACCGCAGGGCTCTTGGAGGCCAGCAGGCTCTGCACAGATGCACACATGTCACTGCCAGTCGCAGCATGCCTCCTCAGCACATCATACAGTCACTACTCAGTGTCATGCAGCTCTGGGGTGGGACTAAATTCGTCTTCTTGCAGGACACCTGCCAGAGCCTCCAGCGTATGGCGACCTTCGCATGGCGGCCAGGAATCCGGGAAGTTTCAGGATGCATGTTGACAACGTTGCCCATCGATGATGAAGAGAAGTCATGCTATCACATGCATGCCACCCTTATGCCATTCATGGAGCAAAGCAGTGGCCTGCCTGGAACAGCTGCAGGAGGACGGGGAATGCGCCATTGACGATGCCTGTTAGGGGCGCTCTGTCCTCTTCGTCCTTGAACTCATACTTCCGCGCCAGGATTCTGAGCGCAAAGAGCGCTCCATAGAGCCGCCCATGATCCTGCATTGTCATACATGCATCTTGGTACGCCAGCTCATATTGCATGGTGCCTGGCTAGTGCTCAAAAAGGCATTGAGACTATACATGGTCCGTGTCACAGAAACGCAATGACCAGCAAGCTGAGTCATGAGGCTGGTGCACCACGCCTCTGCTCTATGCTGCCCTCTCACAGTCTGCCCTCTCAATCTTTGCATGCTTTCAGGCGTGATGGCAGTGAGACTGTTCATCATGCGCAGCACAGGAGACGAGAACCAGCTCATAGCTGACTCATGTGCCTAGTGCACAATATTCTGCCCCAGGCGTGTGAGCAGAAGCAGATGTGGGGCTGACCTGGGAGGACAGGTTCTGCAGCACGGCAGGCAGCAGCCCGGGCCAGTGCTCAGGGAAGTCCTTGCTGGCGATGGCCTTGATGGACTCGCCCAGCTGGGTGCGCACCAGCGGCGGCGCCCTCATGACGCCCTCCAGCAGATTGTCCCGCACGGCCGCCTTGTCGCTGTCTGGGATGGGGCTCGGGCCCTCTGCAGAACGCACAAGCAAGATCAAGTCAAGCCCTTATGGCAAGGCATACTGTCAGTCGAAGCTGACAGGGCAGCTGCTCCCTGTTTGCCACCATCCCCCTCGAGAGCCCCGTAAAGCCCGCTCAAGACGTTCTTTGAGGATCAACGCAGACTGCAAGCTCAGCAGATGCGGCTGAGATAGCTACTGAGATGCAGAATGAACCTTGGATGTGCAGGTGCACCCTATCATGAGGTTGCATGGCTTCAGAGTGAATGTCTCCAACAATATGCTCGGGCTGGATGTTGCTGTTTTGCGCTGGAGTCTGCCTGACCGCTTCTTGCTCTTGCTGAAGCAAGAGACTTGACAAGAGCCGGCTCGCAGCAAGCGACTGCATGCTGTTCGTACGCAGATGCCTCACAGCTGTCTGGCATGGGGCCAAGTATGGTGAGAACGCCCTTTGGGCAAGGAGGGTCAAGAGGTGAAGCAGGAGAGCACCTAGGGGGTCCCAGTCCTTTCTGGTGGCGTTCTTGAAGGTGATGGCCGCCACCTGTCGGATGCCCACATCCAAGCTGTCCTCTACAGCTACTCTGAGCAAATTCACCAATTGTCCTGGGACGTGCTGAAACTGCAACAGACACGCTCAGAGGATCTGAATTATGCAAGTATACGGTTTGGACGTCTTGGGAAGCAAGCGTTGATGGCAATATTGTGAACGCTTTGCATCAAATAATCGACTGCAGCCAGCAGGGCGTCACAAGCCCACAGTCTCCCCTCTTTCCGGCTCCTTCAGGATTGCGCAAAGGCATTTCGAGCGGCGGGCAACCAAAAACTACCTGCTCCAGCGTGGCCTCGCCAGCCTTCCGCTGCTCTGGGTTTGTGCTCATGCATGCTGCAAGTATGGAGCATAGCTGCCCTATATCCATGTCGCCCGGAGACTTGTGGCGCTCCCAAAACACTTGCCTGGCTCACATCAGCCCCTCATAAGCTATCGGACCGTGCATCGGCTGCCGCCTTTGTGAGCTGCTGCGCAGAGATTTCAATATGCTAAGGCCAGCTTCCCCCCTGCCCGAAGCTGCCTCGGAAAGCCCAGCACCTTCTCCAGGCTTGTCTCTGGGATCTCAACACTTTCTCAGGACATCAAATGCTCGTCGATAGTTGACGTACGCCGAACGTCCTATCCCTGCATGCCTTAATGAGATCGAGATCGAGCAAGGGCTGAGGTGTCATTGAGCATGGCCATGGACCAAGACGATGCCAGCTTTGAGGCTCTTTTCACCAACGAGAGGTTGGTAGTCATTTCTGCGAAGACACTGTACGCTGCCCCTTTTGATGCAATTCAGATGTTGCTGTTACCTGACCCTTGCTGTGAAATGCAGCTACGAGAAGCAGACATTCAGGGCAGGCAGCCACACCCTACAGCTGCTGTGCTCAGAGTCTGCCTCAAGTGAGACGAAACCATTTCTCCCGTCTACAAATACCGCAGATTCACACCTGTCCCTTGACTGACGATGCCTCTGGCCATACATGACATTGCAGGAGCCCCCCCTTTCCAGCCTACAAGCAACTAGCTGACTAAGCTTATGTGCATGCAGCCGACTATGATCTGACTGGCCAGATTATGTGGCCCGCGGCTCAGCTGTTAGCAGACTACCTTACAGCCAATATGCACATCATGGCCGGCTGTCCTTGTGCGCTGGAGCTTGGCTCTGGCCTAGGCTTTCCTGGCCTCGTCGCTGCGCAGGCATGCCCTCCTGCTGCTATGCGAACAGTGATACATGACCGCTGCACCCTGATGTTGGACCCAGGACTTATTTCTGCATCCCATCCACAGCTGATCCTGATCAAGTGTTTGTAAAGTGTGAGCCACACTTTGCAAGCCTCAGTGGAAGCCGTTGCATGCTCCAATGTCAGATGGCCTGGCGCTGACCTGTCTGACATGCTCGCTTTGCCATGAGATGTGCTGTCAGCATGGATGGTGCAATGTTCTGATACATATGTGAAGCACTGGATTGTGGCTTGCAGCACTGCCCTGTCATCCTGACAGACCACAATCCTGTGGTGCTTAAAGTGCTGGAGCGCAACGCCGAGCTCAATACGGGCGACCATCGCATCAGGTGCCAAACCTGTGCCTTGAACAAGTGACTATCTGGCCTGAGTCAGGGCCCCTGACTTGGTAAACACTCGGGATGAGGTCTGACTGCCTTGAAGTCCTCTGGAAAGTTGTCATTCTACTTGTCAAGAGACTGCAGGACTAGGCTTTGAGGCTGCGTGTGGATGCTGCAGGTGCCTGCAACTCGATTGGGATGGTGACAGTGACACACTCACGAGCATCCTCCTCCAATCGCCTGACAGGCAGGTGACACTGCACCATTCGACCAGACCTGCACATCACCGCAATGCCATTCGTGCTCTCTGGGTGCTTTGAGACCAGCGCCTGCAACCTGTGCTCTGCAATCATCCTGGCTGTGCTGGTACTCACCTGGACAGCAGTACAGTGGACCGTTGCTGAAACGTAAGCAGGGGAGGGACAGCTGTGATGTGCAGGGCTTTGATGTGCTGCTGGGATCTGATGTGGCCTACAGTTTGAAGGCACTGCCGCACCTGTTCAAGGTAGCGGCCTCCCTGCTCTCAAAGCGGCCATCGTCTGTCTTCATTCTGGGCTATGTCTCCAGGTGAGGCACATCACTGTTGTATGGCTACATAAGATGCCACCCTTGAGCCTCTTCCTGAAAAGCCGCAATGGGCCCGTGCACTGCTACTCATGCATCGGAGCAGCGTGGTGTCTTGTCCAGCGCAACAGTGCATGTTTTGTGAGGCAGCGCGTGCATGACAATGCGCTGGCGTCTCGTGCAGGGCAGCATCCATAGACAGGGGCATCTTCCTGGAAGCTGCGGCAGCTGGGCTGAGGACGAGAGAAGTGGACGGGACCAGGAAAGCTGTGCCGGGAGGCCTTGAGGGTGCGGTCTATGAGGTGAGGCCATCCTCAGTCGCGCCCCTCATATAGCCTGTACTGATGGGAGCAACCAAGCAGTGGACATGTAAAGCCTGCAGAGCAACTCCCCTGCCCTCTCGGGCTGCAGCAGCCCTAGAGTTTTCTGCATGCGGGTCTAGCCAAAGGGTGTCAGTGGTGTGGGGCTTGTGCTTATACTGGCAAAGGCCAATCAGTGCTGCAATGCCTCAGCTCTGTTGACATGTCCTATTGCTGATGTTCAGCCAGGTCCCCTCCGAGCTCTTCAGGACAATACACATCAGACCAGGATTGCCCCAGATTGGCCCATAGGGTGCTGAGGGCTTGTGCTGTCTCGGGCAGGTGCGCTGGGCGCATTTGGCAGGCGGAGGGACTGCGCCTTGCAGTCGAACAGCTGGGTCAGGCGTGCGCAGAAAGGCGAAGGGGAGCCCTGCACAGACTGGCATCGTGCTGGCAGCCACGGTGGGTCCCTTGCTGGCTGGAGTTGCGCTCAGCTACTTCCTGTCTGGCAGCTCAAAGTGACCATAAGCCCGCACATCCTTCATGCCGTACATTGTGCCTCTGTGGCTTGGACAACTGGATGCTTTGCTAGTGCTTTGTAGACCATCCAGGCCCATTTCCAATGTCTCCAATGCTATGTAAGAGACCATCAGCCAACAATGTATGGCAGAAGAGATTAACTCTGTACAAATGTGCATCCAACCTTGGAGACTAGTGTAAACCATCTTCACGCTGCACACACTAGGCCTCATCTGCTCATTACTTTCCAAGGGCAGACAGTCGCATATTTCAGTTACTCTGCAGCCTGCGCCTGAGGCAAAAGCTCAGTCTGAATGATTTCTTTGATAGAGGCTGCTGGTAGAAGGCCCTCTGTCCGCAGAGCTGGCTTGTTCGGGTCAACTCCCACAAATACCATTGTTGGCAGGCCCTGAATCTGCGCGCAGCACATCAACAGTTGAATGCCATTTAGAGACTACATGGGCAGGCACAGACTATCATTATTGCAGGAGGGTCAGAGAGGCGTCAATGTTTTGCAAAGAGGAACGCATGCGTTGCATCTCGCACCTGCAGCTGAGAGCTCAGGTCCGGATTCTCATCTGTGTCTATCTTGATGATACGGATGTCATCACCAAGCTCATCATATACCTGCAACAGATGCATACATGTAAGTCTGGGAGGACATGATAGTATGGAAGACCTTCAATGTTGCCCTGACATCAGTGGCCGGGATGTGAAAAGGGATGCCATACCTGCTCCAGCTCCTTGGCAAGCAGCAGGCATGGCCCACACCATGTGGCATAGAAATCGATCACTAGGGGCCTGTCACGGGTCTGGATGGCGACCTCCAACTCTTCCGCAGTTACCTTCTGCACCTGCATTGATAAGTGACAGTCAAGAGCAGCAGACTGACACAGGTATAAAGTGAAGACGATATCATACACGACGTTCCTGGCGTCCTTAAGGCATGCGTAAAATGATTTTGGGGATAGCCAGAAAGCTTACAGACCTGTCTGCAGACTGTTGTGGTATGGCTGGCCGCAGCTCTTGCTGGTCTCTGCTGTCTGATCTGGAATGCCTTTGACAGCTTCCTGGCACCACTGCCTCGCAAATATACACCCTTTGAGATCATATGAGGTGCTTGTACGGCTGAATGGGTTGCTGCATGCTTTGTGTCATGTGTAAAGCAAAGAGTGTGACTGCTATGCAGGGCTTTGTACATCTTGCCGTCCACTAGTGCTTGTTACTCACGTACAAGAGCAGTCTGGGGTCTGTATAAAGTGCCCGTAATGTTTGGTTGCGCCCGGGCTTCACTCAATGCTTCGAAGCCTATCTCGGAAATTTGCACCTGTACGGTCTACCCAAGATAACATAGGTACATCGCTAGGTAGCCCCTGACAGAGAGAGAGAAACTTTACATCTTTTCCAGCCACCTAGGGCTGATCAGATGCCTGACCCCCATAAGGGTCAGTGCCATAATATACTCCCAAGCATTCCTTGATAAACATCGCAACACCACGAATGTCATCTTGCCACATGAATTGAAGCATGATAGTTGCATGCTCTCCAAACAAGCCTTGATATCTGTCACGAATATCCTGCAATCCTGGGCACTCAAACACAACACTGCATCGCAGTAACTTTGGAAGATGTGAACCGAGAAAGGAGTCCACAGGAGATACTCTGCTTTGCGTCTTCACTTACATTCTGCAGCTCATCAACAGCTACATCAAAACAGCAATGGCGCAGAGGATCGCAGCTGTCTGTGGTCGCGCTTGCACTGCCGCATCTATACTTGCTACCTAGACATGCCGCAGTTGCACTGCAAACACAAGCTCCTGCATCCTGGCAGCTGCCAGCTTGGATGCACTGCTTTGCTGTTCAGATCCCAGCCTTATCACAAGGCCCTTATGTTTGAAGGTTTGGTGTGCTCAGTCTCCCTTGACTGCTGCTGCAGCTGCAGACGACCCTGAAGCCGTGAAGTCCTCCCCAGCAATGTCTGCCATGAAGGCCTTCAGCTTGGCCTCATATGACAGCAGAGTGCTCACGGCTGTGACCAGGAAGGCCAGCAGACCTGCGTGAGAGCACAGAGCCCAACCTCAGCAAGGGAGCCTGTCAATGCTTTGTTATTGGCTCACGCGTCTGCGCTTGTATAGCGAATTGTGCCTGCGCACAGAAGATGCACGCTTGCACACGCCAATCCTAAAAGCGATAAACGGGGCATTGTTATCAGAAATGTCACCCTCAGTACCAGTATCCGCGCTCAGGTCAGAAAGGACTCACATATAGCGAAGACTACATACAGCCCTGACAGAGCGTCCACCTCCTGCTCAGCCTGCCAGCTGTACTGCACCAGCAGATGCTTGGGCCAGTGCGTGGCGTTCCTGAACTCGTCCAGCAGTTGATGATGCGCGTACAGGTACGCCTGCGACACCTGGTGCACCTGCACCCCACCATGGCCTAAAGCTCGCGTCACGCTTCCATGCAGACGAGGAAGTGAAAGCTGACAGCAATCCTGTGCATGCAAACATTGTGTATTGGCCACCAATCTGGGACAAAAATCGTGTCAACCAAGCAATTGTCCCAGACATTGCTCTCGGCACAACACAGCACTGGTTTTAGTGCAGATTTGCAGGGGGAATGTTGATAGTGTGATGAATGCTGTTGGACTGGTGGCACCACTCTCCTCATGTGTCCAATCAAGGTGACGCGCATTTCTGACAATTGGCCGCTTCACTGCCTAATCGAGGTCAGGATGATGCCCACCTCTGCCTTTGCCTTCTTCAGGACTTCTCCCCTGCGCTTCAGGAAGATGTGCACAATGGGCGGGTTTGGCGCTCCCTTGCCCATTAGCTTCAGCCATGGCGTCACCAGCCGGTCCCCTACAGGCAGTCACATCACATCAGGCTCGTGTCTCCGCGCAACACTTCAGGCCTACGGCGCAGCATCATTCAAGTGTGTTGCACAGCTGACACGCTATGTAGCTCGGGTTGAACAGAGGGGCAATGTTCTGTTCTTGCATGTTATGTGCCAGATGTCTCAAGGAGCTGGCGAAAAGACTGTGAGGTACACTGACTGCCCCTTGCATGTCATGTGCAAGTATACTCAGACTTCCAGAAGATTGTCCGTGAGCCCTTTCTCGTAGAGTGTCTTCTGGAAGTACCCGGTGCACACGAAGCACACGGCGTGCATGGGGCTTGGCATGTCATACGCATGATAGCGCCTTTCCAGCCTTAATCTACAGACCTGGAGGTCATTCGTCTGAAGCTTGATATATTTGGAGGGAGGTGCTTACCATCAAATGTGAACTGGATCTTGTATCTGTCGGCAGTCATGAAGCCCTTCGGCTCTGGCAGAGGGATGGCCACCTGGATATGCAAAACTACTTACAAAGCACTGCAGCAGCTTGCTGACAACGATCTATAATAGTGTTCGGCATGCTAGTGGGGGTCTTGGGAGACCCACCACATGGTCTTCGCCGAATCTGGGGCAGTGCCTTCCCAGCAGGTCATGCCAATGGGTCCGTGACTGCAAAGGCATTGATATGTCAAGGGATGCAGCTATGAGGTCATCACACGATGCTGCCTCTTTTCCCATGGAGCTTCACAAGGCACATGCACTTGCTGACGGGGAAGACTATGGCATACCCCGCCAAACTGCGCTCTCCTGGCTGACGGAACAAAGTCTCCTTCATGGAAATTTGCAGCTGCTCCACTAAGCAACAGGAGCAAGCCAAGCAGCAGCAGCGACATCTGTGAAGGCAAGATCAGAGACATGGCGCATCCCCATGTGCTCTGCACCTCTTACATCCGTGCAGCTACTTGAGTACAGCTCTTGGTATGGCTTTTATTGGCTTATAGAGAGCCCTGCAGCCCTTTTGAAAGCCTTCGACTTTGTACGTAGAGACTTCAATGGCTTGGCCCTTCACCCCTTCTACGCAGTGGCCTCAGCGGACTAAATTTTCTCTCGAGAGGTACAGGAGCTTTACACGCAATTCCACTTACATGTACAGTGGACGCAAGTGCTGTCATGGCGCAGCTTTCTCATGAACGGCATGCCATGCTTCGCCTGCTTTGCACACATGGCACCCCAATCTTGGGCTTCTCTGGATTGCACAGGAGTCATAAGCGTGCGAGAACGGAAGCGGGCTTGCTATTGCTATAAAAAGTGAGCTCAGGGCGTATGCACATCCCAGCACAGCTGCGAGTCAAAGCAGGCAGCCTGGAACGATCTGGTGATCCGGTATTGTGAAGAGGTGTAGCTTCTACCTGACAGAGGCCTCAGAGGGTGGTTGTAAGGTACCATGAAGAATCTACATTCTAAATCAAGCGTTCAAGATAGCCTCAAGCCCCAATCTTTGACGCAACACCTCAGACAATGCAGCGGTGCTTGCACTCGCCGCAGCAGGGTAAGGGCCCCCTCTCATGCATTCGACATAAGAGAATATCTTCGAGCTTCCCTAAGCAAGCAGGGGTGTCAGTGCTTGAGTCAGCTGTCATTTTGGTGCAGGTTGTCAGGCACTGTAGAGCTCAGCAGGGCAACGGCAATGGAACTAACGGCTCCTCAGGGCACACAGTGCCTTCAGCGTGGCCTGGAAGAGTTGTGATACCAGAGCAGACGTCTGGGAAAAGCTACAAGGTCAGCGGCCATTGTTCTCATGCAAGTGTCTGTAAGGCCAGCATATCCACAGAAGCCAGCTCGCTTGATCACTGCTTGCAACAGGCTGACTTCATGTGCGCTGCCTGCAGAGATTCTCCATCCTGGGCTCCACTGGTAAGCCTTCATACTGGGAAACCCCTCTAGTTGCTTACTGGCCCTTCATTTCCCGATGCAGAAGTCTGCATGCATACGCTCATGCCCTTTTGTCAGTATGGGTACGTTGGGGAATTGTCTTGCGTTCAGTAGTCACCCTCTACTGGGCCCAACACTGAAGCCCTACATACAATACTGCTTTCAGTAGGCCCCTGCCGAGGACCTAGACATATCCAAAGCAATTTGCTTGACGGGCTCACATTGCAGGCTCGATTGGGACGCAGACGCTGGACATTATCCGGGAGCACAAGGACCGCTTTGAACTGGTGGCCCTTGCAGCAGGCGGCAATGTCAAGCTCCTGGCAGAGCAGGTGAGCATCCGCCCTTACCTGAGCTCCCATGCAGCGCAGAGAGCCGTGACCCATGCACTGGGATAGCCCTGAGTCACCCTGCAGTCCTGTCACTTCAGGCACTGTTGAGGCGGAGAGCTGTGCTCATGGATCTGGACAACATGCAGCAATGAACATCGCAGATGGGGCAGCAAATGACTGGAGTCCAGCATCAGCGCGGGATGACCTTGGCCGGGCAGATGCTGTAGCAACATCATGCGAGAGCTCGTCTGATCATGCCTGATGACAGCACTCTGAATCAAGCGTGTTTCATACGCTCAAATCCCTTTTGCTCTGGTACAGGTGAGGGAATTCCAGCCAAAGATGGTGGCCATCAGGGATGCCTCAAAGCTGGAAGAGCTTAAAGAGGGTATCAAGGACGTGCCCACACAGCCGGACATCCTGGTGGGCGACGAGGGCGCCATTGAGGTGGCGCGCCACTCGGAGGTTGACGCTGTCGTCACCGGCATTGTGGGTACGTGCTCTGGCGCTAACATTGTTGAGCTTAGCCGTCTGCACAATTGCCGAGATTCTCTCTTAGATGACAAAGCCCTCAGCAGAACTCTGTTGCCACTACAGATGAGCGTGCTCGTGCTCCCGAAGAGCACCATGTGATATATGAAGGCAATCAATAGCACCTCACATGACACTGGAAGCCGGCATGACACAAGCACCCATGCAGTGCCTTGCACCATCGCAGACACCGGCCAAGGGCAACGACTGGAAACTCAAAGTGTCCCTGCAGGCTGCGCCGGCTTGCAGCCCACAGTGGCAGCCATCAAGGCGAAGAAGGACATCTGCCTGGCCAACAAGGAGACCCTCATCGCCGGCGGCCCCTACGTGCTCCCACTGGCCAAGGAATACGGCGTTAACATCCTGCCCGCAGACTCCGAGCACTCTGTGAGTACCTGTCCATTGATAGTATTGTGCTACTTCTGTATTGGGTTCCTCTTCATACATCCCCCCCAGCTTGTGCCCCATATGCACAGTTATGTGAGGATGTTGTGCTCAGCTCATGTTGTTTGACTTTACTGCCTGCCATCGTAAAGGGCTCGGTGACTGCTGCTGAGGCCTGCCCAGTCGAAGCTCGTTAGCATGGATACACTTGCTGCATGGTATGTCATTGGTACTTCTTCTGGCAGCTCTCCCTGATTGGCATGATGTGCTGGCGCAGGCCATCTTCCAGTGCATCCAAGGGCTGCCGGAGGGCGGCCTGCGGCGCATCATCCTCACAGCCTCGGGCGGCGCCTTCCGGGACTGGCCGGTCGAGAAGCTCAAGGAGGTCAAGGCCGCCGACGCCATCAAGCACCCCAACTGGAGGTGTGGCGCTTTTCACTTTGAGATGAAACGGCCACTCAAGGGAGCCAACTGAGGTGCATCTGGGTGCCAAGAATAAAAATTGGGCTTGCCAATACCATCAACCTGGGACAGGTTGTTGAGAGCACGTCAACTGCTTGCCATCCAAGCCTCTTAGCCACTCTGCATGAGATGCTGCCGCTGCCAAGCTGCTCGTGCAGCTTATGCAGGGAGGCAAGGTGCTTGAATGCAAGCGTTTGCGGCAATCAGGCAGTCTGTGCCCCAAGCTCAAAAAGTGCAATTCAATGGATGTGAGCAGCCCTTGGCGCTCGTGAGGATTTTTGATGTTTCTGCAGCATGGGACCCAAGATCACTTGCGACAGCGCAACGCTCATGAATAAGGGCTTGGAGGTCATCGAGGCGCACTACCTGTACGGCGCCTCGTACGATGATATCGAGATCGTCATTCACCCGCAGTCCATCATCCACTCCATGGTGGAGACCCAGGACTCCTCCATCCTTGCACAGGTGCCTGACCTCTCTCCTCTATAGGCAAGGAATTCTAGGGTGCAAAAAAATCCAGATGCCAATCCACCAGCTGCAGTGTTCTTGTTACCGCTTTGAGAAGTATTCTGGCATGAATACAGGACCACAGCCATGACATTGCGCAATACCTTTCTGCCTGCATGGCGCCTGTAGCCTGGTGGCTCATTGACGTATATTTGAGGCTGAGCACTATGTCTGCTGCAGTTGGGGTGGCCGGACATGCGGCTCCCCATCCTGTACACCATGTCCTGGCCGGAGCGGGTGCCTTGCAGCGAGCAGACCTGGCCGCGCCTGGACTTCCGCAAGTGCTCAGAGCTGACCTTCAAGGAGCCCGACCATGCCAAGTACCCATCCATGAAGCTGGCCTACGCTGCTGGCCGGTACGCATCATACTGTTCCCCCTATTGTAAAGCCCACGTGTGTTGCTTTCACACCTTGAAGCGACATGCCCTCCATTGCACGAGAGGAGAGGGTACTCTTGACGTTTCAGCCGTCCTTCCTGCTTCCACATCGCGTATCTAAGATGTGTACACCACAGTGTTTGGTCTGCCTTGATATCAGAGAGCAGTGACCCCTGAAGACTAGGATGTTGATGCCTACTTGCGTGCAGGGCTGGCGGCACCATGACTGCGGTCATGAGCGCAGCCAATGAGAAGGCGGTGGAAGTGTTCTTGCGGGAAGAGATCGAGTATCTGGACATCGTGCCTCTGGTGTCAGCCTGCTGCGATGCCCACAAGAACGAACTGACAGCACGCCCCACCATTGATGACATTGTCAGCTTCGATCAGTGGGCCCGAGACTGGACGCAGGAGCACGCCAAGACCTTCAAGCGCTCCATGGCAGCTGTGTAAGGGGGAGAGGAGGTGGAAGGGTGCTTGCACCCTTCAATGTGAGACATGTCTGCTGCAGCAGTGTAGGCTTTGCTTAGAAGCAGACGGCATACGCCAGGAGATCGAATGAGTGATAGTGATAGGCAGGCTTGGCTGTGCGCTTGGGTAGTTAAGGACGCTCAAAAGTGATCCTACTTTATTTCAGCACAAAGAACTTGCAGGGCTATTGAAGAATGATATAATGACTGGCAATCATCGTTCAGAGCCACGAAGGGGAAGGGTGGCAACTGGTGACGCCAAGGCATATATTTTATGGAGACTGAGAAGATCCTATTTATAGGACTGGTGCGTGGTATCTTGAACTGAAGCAATTGATCTCACAGTCCTTGGAAGGTTGTCGGAAAGCACCACATTTGGTACTATCACTTGTACCTTGTAGGCCAATATACATGGGACACCCGGGCCTGGGCACTGTTGATCTGCCGTGCACCCCAATTGAATTGCGGCGTATCTGGCATTCGCGAAAGGCTGCAACAGCGCATCGGGATGGAGAAGGAGCTGGACGTGGGACGTTCTGGGAGGCTGCCTTTGCTGCGTCGAAATCTTATCGGATACATAGGTGCTCCAAAATTGCATATCTGAAGCTTCTCAACAACAGCATTCTTGGTCTAGTGGTAGAATAGGCCCCTGCCACGGGCCAGACCCGGGTTCGATTCCCGGAGAATGCATACCATTGCTTTTGGTCCTTCATTATTGTTACAAGGGAGGCAACCCGTGGCCTAGGGCCATAGGGCATACACGTGGGGATCTCACCAGCCTCACCACGGGGGCCAGCACACCATGCAATCTGTCTGCAGCCCAATAGACTGCAAGGCATACACAAGCCTGGGTAAAGTAAGCCTTGGTGTCCCGGCACCAAGGCACCCATACTCCAGCCCCACAGCGACGCAACACCCAGCCTGTGGGCATGGTGACGTCGAGGGTTTCTAGGGGAGAGGACCTCCTCTGTCTGGAGTGCCTTCAACCCTTCTATATGCTTGAAGGCACCCCTGAACAAGTTTGAGCACTCAGTAACACTTCCAGGCGTTGCTATTTTACAAGCCATTCGGGCCAGATTTCTGGCATGTCATAAATTTGAAATAGCTGTCATAGGAGCTCCTTTGGGGGCTTACTAGCTTTATCCTCAGTTAGCGCATGGCAACGTCTAGGTGGGCACTCCTTTAGACGTGTATGTCCTTTGGCTTGTACGGTATGCCAGGTCAGTGACTCTAAGAACCCTGATTGGTCCCTTGATGTGATAGAGAGAGGCACCACGCCTTCCGTTCCTCGCATGCTTTGCTCCCTAGACAACAGCCTCTGCTTGTGTTACTGCTGCCATGTCAAGCCTTTGGTCATCAATCAACCAATGCAGCACAGCGCGCTTTCGACGCCTAGCTAGGACGCTGACGGCAGGAAGCGGACGTCTGACTGGGGCATGCTGGTCCCCTCAAACAGGTGCATCACCCTCTCCACAAACACATCCACCTTTGGCGCAAACTCTCCTGCTCGCACCTTCGCTGTCTCCTCTGCACAGGCCAACAAGTCTCCAGTACTTGGCACCTTGCACGTTGGCCACACAATAGCACAGTCTTGCTGGTAGCCTGGCAGGTTTTGATACAGCAATGCGCTGCAAGCCAAAGCCCTGCAGTACAGCGCACTGCGAGCCAGACAGTCAGCCTGTTTGCCTTCTCAGCGCTGCTTTCGCTGATATGCAGTAGACCATGCAGGATGGGTTGGGATGATGCGCCCGACAGAAGAGTAAGCTGCAGTGATAATCATAAGGGGATCTTCAGGAGAGAATGCACCTGTCTCCCCGATGCTGTTCAAGAAGGTGGCCCTGTCTGGCAGGAGGTACAGCGACGCCTTCACAGCTGTGCGCACAAAGTAGGTGTGCACTGGCGCCAGCGTCGCATCATACGCCTCGCTGGCAGCCTGCAAGTGTACAACACAGCTTCACCAGCAGTCCTCTGCCTGCATGGGCAACTTGAGATGCCTCACAGCCCGTCCGCAGACTACAGACTGCTTCCGGCGGATGCTTTCCTGCGTGTACTGTCCAGAATAGGAAGATCTCAGACCTGAGTGCTTACAGCCTTTTCACTGCAAAGAGGGGAACAATACCTGTCTGAGCGTGGTGGCTGAGTCCTTTGCCATGTTCTGCAGCAGCCCAGAGACGAACAGCACCGCTGTTAGAAGCCTGTGAAGATTCCTGGAGCCGCTATTTTTCTTGGTCACTGTGTTGGTCTGCAAGAGCAGGAGACTCGCTCATGAGTGCATGCCTCTTCACATGGTCTGCTGTGCTATGGCAGTCCCCAACCTGCTGCTCTGGTACCCTGCATGCTCTTGCCGGCACCATAGCAATGGCAAGTTTGGCATGCTCAAGACAATGCTCAGACAGGGCCAGTGCGAAGAGGAATATGGATTCATGAGGTTGCATATGGTAAAGCAGCGGCCGTGCAGAGTACGCTGTGTGCATGTGCAGTCTCTGTCACCAAAGGGAAGAGCACACGGCAGTGGATAGAGAAGAGGCAGGTACCGGCAGTGGATAGAGAAGAGGCAGGTACCTTCTTGTCAGCAGCTATGACGGCATCCAGTGTGGGCATCTGGCTTTGCACCTTTACAAGGGACTCTTTCTGCAGAGAGGGAACATGAAAGTGTCAGAACATTGTCTGACACTCAGGGGCTCACAGGAGGCATACCCTCCAAGTGCCATCTTCAAGGAGAGTGTGTCACCTTTGAATTCATCTCTCCCTTGGCAAAATGGAACACCGTCCCTGCAGAATCATAGAGGCACCGAATCTACGGGAAGGCATTGAAAGAGGACAGCACATGTCCATCTGGCTAGGATGCTTCTGTGCTGCACGTCTTGAGCAACAGCTTTCTCACAATGGCTGAGCACACATCTGCTGAATGTCAGTATTGCATGAACAGACTTACCTAGATGATCAAAGACTGGGAATAGCTTCTCGATGGCATCGATGAAATCTTTGGTGTTGACCGAGCTCTGCTGTTCTAGCACAGTGAAAGCCTTCATGAGCCTGGGGAGAAAGTTCTCCTCCTTGGCTGCCATTGCGTTCAAGCTTCTACGGAGGTTGTTTGCGAGCAGGAAGCGGCCTGTAAGAACTAAGGCACCAGTGTGTTGATTGTATCCCTCTTGAAAGGGGGTGCGATTTAATGAGATTTCCCTGACTTTCGAGTGACCCGTTACTTGTTCAAGCAACCAAGCACGTCAACGGCGCCAGCGCAACTGTATTTAGTCTGTGTACACACCAAAGTGACCGGTGCGTCTTGCTGCCTGCAGGGCTTTAGGGTTTAAGATCTAGGGTCTAGGGGACGTGCAACAATGGTCATGAAGCATTTGGCTCCCATACACATTCAGAGTGCAGGCGCTTAAAGACCAATCTTAGGCAGAAACTCATAGGATGTTGCAGCGCACTGCGTAGGCCAGCGCTCGACGTAGATTTCTGCAAGCACCTCCAGTCAGATCAGTCCAACGCTTTCTGTCTGGGACACAAAGAACTAGGCCACTGCCAATGCCGAATCTGCCCCATTATGCTTTGAATGCAGTAACAGCGCCTTCAAAACCCTGACGTGAGCCTGAGAATCGAACGGGCCAGGCCCCAAGAATGGCAGCCCTGCAGCTGTATAGGCAGTCTGCAGTAGGCGATACCTTGAGTGATGCTCTGCATGAGATGGTGGCAGATGACAAGATCCCGGGCGATCTGGCCACCAAAGTCATGGCAGAGGTGGCCTCCTTTGCCCCTGCACCGTTGCTCTGGCCCTCAGTAGAGACCCTCTGCTCATGTTGCCATGGGCTCTCTTGCAAGCTGCATTGAGCAAGCAGCAAGAGATCTCGCTCGAGGCCAGTGCAATTGCATCAGCTCCAGATGAGCAGCACTGTCAAGGTGTCTCATAATTGCATGGGGCATGCAAGTCTCCTTCCTTGGCAGCACTCAAGTTGTGCATGGCCTCCCGCTGCAGTTCGACGAAGCCATGAACAAGGCCCTGGAAAAGGAGGTGACCACCAAGACCACCTTCAAGGGCCACCTTGATAGCTACCGCTTCTGCGATCAGGTATTGCCAGCACAAGCACTCCCAATCCTGGCTCTCTGACTCAAGCACGCGACTGGTCATGGAGAGCAGAATTCTCGTGTGCTGAGTGCTGTTTTTGTAGTGATCTGCAGAATCAGGCAGGCTTAGTATGCTTGTGACATTTGACCAGGCACAATGACACCTGTTTGCCAAACCGTCGCCAGTTTGACAGTTGGTTTGCTTGTGGTGCTCTGAGTCTAGGCAATTTAAGCAGGTCTTCTTACAGAAGGTGTCCTGCTTGGCTGTAGAGAGGGAAGCCTTGAGCACAGCTCAGGTCTCTTGCAAGTCATGCTATGCATTGTGCTGGAGGCCGAGTACCTCAGCTCAGTATATTCTCAAATCATGCCCAAGGCCTTGCCGGAGCGGCTGCATGTTTCGCAAGTCAGCTGACACTCTCAGGGCCTGCAGGTGTGGACCTGGGTGGCTTCAGATGTGGTCTTCCGCAACGACACAGCGTCCCTGCTGGACACCTCCGTGAAGGAAGTGAGGGCCGACAAGGTCAAGATCGTGTGCGTGGATGCCAGAGTTGCGCAGAGCTGAGCAGGATGGGTTTCCAGGGCATGCTCTAGCAGGCCTGCACCTGCGCACATCGCAGCTTAGGCGGACGGACTGTAAAGATTATGCAGAGCCAAGCAGCGCGAGTGTGTGAGACCTGGCTGCATGACAGGCCCGCAGCTGCGCCTCTTCAGACTACTTTGCGCAGGATTGGAACTCAGGATCAGTGAGGAGATAAGCACCAAACAGATAACCAGCTAGCATCCAGAATCGTTGTAAAACAGATTAGGACAGAAATGACCCGTTCATGAATCATAATAATACTATTGATCAATCAGATCAGATTACATCTCTGCCAGCCACACCAGGCTGATCAATGATTGTACAAGGGAGCCTTTCACTGTCTTGCATGTTTGCAGAGTCAGAAGGAATGAGACACGGGCATGACTTCAAAGACAGAGCTTTTGCCAAAGTCCAGATGCATGTTTCAAGTTCCCCTCCTCTTGAAGCCTGATTGCCAGGCCCTGATATCAAGAGAATCTTCTGCTGCCCACTCAAAGTGAAAGGTCCTCAGGGCCAAATTCAGGTACATGTTCAAGGTAGGTGGTACCCAGGCATGTCGTTGGGGTCATTAGATGATAACACGTTTAAGCCAGAAGACCCTCATTGATCATGTGTCCAGCTTCCATGGCTGGCTCAGCAGGGCCAGATGAGGCAATGTGCTGTGTCAGAGAACGCAGAATCACATGGGTACCGCATTGCATTTCGCAGACGTACTTGCGGACTAGACTGGAGCTAGAGTATCTGTTCCATTGCAAGCATCTCTGACTGCTCTGGACTTCATCTGAACACCGCACGTACTAGCTTCCAACTGGCATTTGGCTTGCCGAATTTGCCCATAGACAGAGCATACCCTGGATCATGGACTCGAAGGTCTCAACGAGCGATCAGAAAGCATCTGACGCAAAGAGCGCTCTTGTCCATCGCACCCCAGTCATTCTGCGGGCCTTGTGTGCCCTGCATGCCGTACTATTGGGAGGCTGTGGAGGAGCTCTGCTGATGGGAGTGAGTTGCCCATAGCAATGCCAGCTGATCAATATCTATTTAGTGCATTGCATGCCAGAAAAGTATTCATCTGTCCATCCTTCACTGCAGTCCTACATGGTCAGCATGAGGGAGCTGCAAGGCACGGAATTTGACGCTTGCCTCTACCCACTGGGCGGTGGGCTCGTTGTTTCGGGTACGTCTGCCTGCAGCTCATCTCGGACTTGCCTTGACTTGCACGGAGATCCTATTGTCCACGCTACCCAGCCATGTAAAAGTCAAGATGGCTTGCTCAATAGGACTAGAATGGTGTGCCGTGTGGAAATAGAGACAATCGCATTGTCGAGCAGTAACTCAGAAATACATACAACACCTCATAGGCAAGAGGATTGCATAGGCCAGCTGAAGTTCTATTGCATCACAGGTGGGAATTTTCCGCAGACACTGAAGTCTGGAAAGGAGTGCGACAGCGTAAGAAGGCAATATCTGGTGAAGCTTGTGTCACCTTCCACAGACACTGCGATTGCGTCTTTGCATGTCCATTGCAGCACTGTCAGCAGGCCAGATATTGAGTGATGTGCTCCGCCACCAAATCCTGGTGAATCTTTGAAAGGATTGACCCTCCACAGGAGGTACTAGCACATCATCTCATGGCAAACGGTGCAGGAGACGCAGTATGATAGAGATGTGGAGGATGCAATAGGCACAGCCTGGTGCGCACTGAGCTCCTCTGCAGTGCTTTCCCTGATCATGCCCACCCCTGCGCTACAGTACACCGTTCAATTCAGGGGCCCAGGCCACAGGTGAAGAGGTGGCTCTGCGAGGAATCTCAGTCCTGGAACATATGCTCGACGTGCACGCAGGGACTTCTTTGACAAGACTGATGTACCGCTGGACAGGTCGCAAGTCGCAGTCTTCGACATTGATGAGACTGCTCTCTCCAACCGCGCTGAATGGCTCACAAGCCTGCAACAGGCGAGCATTCTCCTGATACCCAGCAAACCCTGCCTATGTGGGGACCGCTCCACAGCTAGCACTGCATACTTTCAGGAGAATAGCTACCAAGTCACGGCGATCTTTCAGCCATCATAGCACCCTGTATAGGCTACGCCTTGACTCAGGTGTGGTGGCAGACTTAATCTACCTCTGAAGTTAGTGCTGGTCAAAGTACAATGATGGAGTTTCTGCCCTGCAGAGTGGTTTCCAGGGTCTACGGCAGGTTGTCTACCCACAGAACAGCAGCACAGGGGACTTTCGGCCAAAGCATATGAGGGGCAATGAGGCCCAGGTCATCCCAGAGGCGCCTCAGGAGTCTGCGCCTGCGCTGGAGCCCACACTGGCCATCTACAAGGAGCTCTACAGGCGGGGCTACAGTGTGACTTTCATCACTGGCAGGTAGGCCTCCATCCTGTTCCATGACACAGAGCCCAATATATATCTTGCTGATAAAAAAGGGCCCCTATGTCGGCAATGGGGGTGCCAGAGCGGCCTTAGATCATGGGCAGATCGGCTTTCCGCTGTGATGGCCGCATGCTTGAAAGAGCTTGCGCTTTGAGGACTTTTGTGAGCATCGCACGGCCTCACAGGGATCAGCGTCAAGAGGGTGCTGCCTTCCAGCCGTTAGTTGACGCTTTCAATGAGCTGAAGCAGGCTACTCAGGCTTATGCATGCTTTGCAGAACGGAGTCTGGCGGAGCAAGGGAGGCTGCCGCAAAGAATCTGTTGCAGGCAGGTTATGGGGGACCATGCTCTGATGCGGCAGCGCAGCCTGACCTCAGCGACAGCGCATCATCTCTGGATACGCAAGGGCTCACCGTGGAGAGGCCCAATCCCATGGCAACCTCCAGGAAGCTCTTGAAGGTCAAGCCCCTTGCAAACCCTTGATATCTGGAGCTGATGTGATCGTGAGGCTGCCAGGCCAGCACAAAGCCTTGCGCACATTGCGCAGAGGATGACCAACCAGACTGCTGTGCTTCTGTGGCGCTCATATGTGCCTTGCATGACATTGGCCTCTTGATAGCCCACCAGTATCGACCAAGGCCACTGTATGGGCATCACATGTAGGATTGCTGTGAGGGTTCTGGGCCGCAGAACTTTATGCCAGGCAGCTAATGTGGGGCATGCTGACAGTAAGGAGTTCCTGTGTCTGGAAGTATGCTGGTCAAGTGATTGACCATGCTGCAATGTAGCTGAAAGTTCTATCGTGCAGGACCCTAGCAGCGATGCGAGCAGCGCGGAGGCGCTGCCAGAAAGGGAAGAGGCGCAGCCCTGCTATGTGGAGCTGGGGATGAGGAAGGATGGAGACAGGCGACTGGCGTCTGTGTACAAGCCCGGGCAGCGTGCCAAGCTGCAGGTGAGTGTGATAAATGTGCAAAGATCTGCATCATGGGGTCCATCAACAGCTAGCAGCAATGTGTGCAGCTCTATCCATGGCGCCCTAGATCTCAATGCATATGCTGGACAGATTCGGCGTTAAGTCCCCTACACTGCGCCATTGCAATGGAATGGAAAGTAAATAACTTGGCCCACAAAGAGCAAACCTCCAGGCATCAGAGATGTGAGGAGTACGCAGTCTTTGACACCCACTCAACACTGCCTGCTTGATGCAGGGTCTTGGCTACACCATCCTGGCTAGTTTTGGCGATCAGTGGTCTGATCTGTCAGGCACCTCAGCGGCAAAGGCGTCTTTCCTTCTGCCCAACCCCTTCTACTACCTACTGTGAAGGAGATATGGTGATATGATACTGAAGTGGCAGCATTCCTCTCTTTTGGCTGGTGCAGAGCTGTAGCAGTTGCTCCAGGTGTGAGACTTTGGAGCAATCGATACTGGCCTCTGTGCCACCACCCTGATAAGCACTCTGATGGTGGACAGGATACGCTCATTGGTGTACTGTCTAGTCTGAGCACTGCTGTCTGAGACTGGGTGAAACTTTGGATGTCATCTTGTGGGGCGCAGGTTAGAATAGAGCAGCATATGAACCAGTTCGAACGGCAGTGGTATTGGTATCAGACGCTCGCTGTAGCAGGACTTATTAGCGTGAGGCACTGTAAGGATCGACTCACCAAGCGTTGTATGTGGCAGGGCACACTGGCACTACTTCTTGGGACATCCCATCCTGAGAAAACACCCTTGTCTGTCTGCTTCCTGCCACACTTGTTGAGTCGCAACGCCTAGCTGCACAAAAGGGCAGGGCTCTTACTACGGGCCCAAGGGGCCAGTTTTCGGGCTGCTTTACTACAGATCGCGGTCAGCCCTTTCGAGCGGTTTTGGGCCCAAAAGCAGTGCCAAATCTGGAAACTCCATGTGCCTCACGGGGACAGCCCACAGCCCATGTGAGCAGATCCACTCCCAGACGAGCAGCGCCAGCCTCACACGCTCACAAGGTCATTGCTGGGATACAACGAGCTCGGCTCGAATCTTGCAGGGGCAGCAGCATTGCGACAGGCTTGTGTTAGTCAGGCGTCAGGAAGGGCAGCAAGCCCAATGGCGACCGAGGTCGGGATGAAGCCCAATGGTGCGCACAACGGTACCAAGGGAGGACAGTATGTCGACGAGCCACCACGGAAGTTTGCACTCCCGGTGGACTCCGAGCACAAGGCCAAGGCCCTCAACCTCCTGTCGCTCTCCCGGCCGCACATGCTCTCCTTCCACCTCAACTGGATCGGTTTCTTCATCACTTTCCTGGCAGCATACGCCGCAGCACCACTCATACCTATCATCCGTGACTCCCTCAACCTGGAGCAGCACGAGGCCAACATTGCAGGTAAACCCTCGTTTGCGCTCCATAACGCGTTCAGGCTTTCGGTGGTCCGTTGCAGCAGGCACTTGCTGTGATGTTTCTGTTATGCCAATCATAGTATCGGGGAGTCTTTGAGAGCGTTCCGTGGTGCGGTTATTCCATATGAGCTGCGATGTGCCGCAGCAATATCTTGCGTTCATAAGTATTGGCTCAGTTTCTGGCAGTGACACGCACCGCACCAATCTAGCCTTTCATAGCATGTGATGCAAGATGCAGCCTGATTTGTGTTGCCGGATCGCCCTAATCGCAAAGTTCGTCTGGTGCCCTAGATGCTGAAGGTTTTTGGTTTTTCGCTGATCCAAAGGGCTGTGCAGCGCAGCGTAGGTCTCCTGGAACCTGACCGTCCTTATGAGGATGCATATGTGGTCCCAGAACAATCCGTAGATAGCAAGGTTTGAGTTGGGGTCAATTCCTGTGCAGGTGTTGTGACCACAGCTAGTACAGTGTTTGCTCGTATCTTCATTGGAGTCGTCTGCGACAGATTCGGCCCTCGCTATGGTGAGTCGCATCCCATATGCCACCAGTTTGGATCCCTACAAAGCTTCAGCTGCATGGTCTCATGAGCTGCAACAGCTCCCTGGCTGGCTCTCGAAAGAGTCGCAGAGGGCCGGCATGCATGTCTGGGAGCCACTGATGTTCTCAATGGCAGCAACTCACTGGTCATCCACGGTGCTCATAGTCTATGAGTTTCCGCTGGCGAAGTGCACCAGGTCTGAGTGCTACATAGCCAGGGCATGTGTCTGGGATGTGTCCGGCAATCAGCAGCCTTGCGTGCATGCCACAGCACTGACTGAGTCCTGTGCGTGTTGCTTGCAGCCTACAGCTTCCTCCTGGCGGCCTGCGCGGTGCCGGTGTTCTGCATGGCTGTGGTCGAGACGCCTGTCGGCTACATCATCGAGCGCCTGTTTATTGGATGCTCGCTGGCCGCCTTCGTGGTGTGCCAGTTCTGGTCCTCCATCATGTTCTCCCCCACCGTCGTCGGCCTCAGTAACGCCGTTGCCGGAGGTTGGGGTAACGCCGGTGAGCTTCTGAGACCTTTCTGCTCATGCCTGCACGCCCTCTGTACAGTGAACTGCTGCAGCATTCATGAGGCCCTGTGCCTTGTCAGAAATCCCTGCACGCCAGCCTTGATTGCTGGCGCATCCTCCTTGGCCTCCTTCACCTGCGAGAATCTGTTTCGGGGCAGAACAAGCACAGAGCACGGTCTGTGAACATGATGCTGTTGGGTTATATCACAGAGCACCCTCCACAATTCTGAGCAGGCTTCCTGAGGGTTGCCGCTGGACTGCAGGTGGCGGCGTGACACAGATCGTGATGCCCTACATGACCGAGGGCATTGCCAAGCACGTGCCTGAGTACGAGGCCTGGCGCTGGGCCTTCTTCCTGCCCGGCTGCCTCTACATCGTCATCACCTTCCTCATCCTCACCCTTGGCCAGGTATGTCTGCATTGCTCTCTTTGCGTACTCCCCTGCATCGGACAGGGGCCCTCAAATGCTGCGTCCCTTCTGAGCTGAGCCGTGAGAACGGTCTGTCCAAGAGCACCTTCTGTCGATGTCGGCTGCTCGCTGACAGCAGTGCTTTCTGCGGGTATCGATGCCAGCTGCTCTGGACAAGGTTGCTGACAGCAGTGCTGCATCGCTTGCCACAGGCAGCGTGGTCACGTCAGCATCTTCGCGATAGTGGTGAACCTCAGGAGGATGATTTCTATCTGCGTTGCAGGATTGCCCTGACGGCAACTACGCCTCGCTGGAGCGGTCTGGCAAGAAGCAGAAGTCCAAGCCCTGGAGGGAGCTGTACAACGGCTTCTGCAACTACCGCATGTGGGGCCTGGCTGCCTGCTACGCCTACTCCTTCGGTGTTGAGGTCTGCTACCCCGCCTGCTCGTGATCTTCTGCCTTGGTGCTGCTGGCACTGACATGCCACCACTTCAGCAAAAGCTGAGAGATGATGCTGCAGGATCAGGCCATTCCCGTGGAGTACCTGTTCAGCAGGGCTTGTGCAGCCCTTAGGTGTTTTGCTGCTTTCTTGTGAGGATTCCTCGGCATTCGATGTCAAGCTGGTAGCGACTCTGCGCAAACGCTGGGACAGCTTGATGTGCTTTCGGAGAGAGTTCAGCCGTCTGTTTGAATTGGACCGTCTTTCCTAGCATTGTATCAATCTGGTATGCCAGATCTGGCCTGAGCTGATGAGGTGGACCTTGCGGTGCAGCTCGCCCTGGACAATGCGCTGGCGCCCTTCTTTGAGAACAACTTCGGCTTCGGCATCACCAAGGCCGCCAACCTGGCCGCCATCTTCGGCATGATGAACTTCTTTGCGCGCCCGCTCTCCGGCCTGTTCTCCGACCTTATCGCCCGTCGCTACGGCATGCGTGGCCGCCTCTGGTGGCTCTGGTTCGTCGTCGCCGGTGGCGGTGCGTTGCTCGTTCCCGTCTTTCCTGCTATGCCACCCGATGCATTGCGCTTCTCGATGAGACAGCTCCGCCATCTCTCCAGCCTCTCCTGGAAGCTTGTGCACGCCCCTGTGGCATGCGCGGCCGCCTCTGGTGGCTTAAATCTGTCATCTATCCTGTGTTTCAAGTCTTCAATACAACCAAACCCTTGCTACACTGCTCTCTTACCACCTTCATCAGATGAGTGCGTTGCCGCCTTTCACTGGCAAATTTTGCCTGGGCGGCAGCCAAAGCCTGTCTTGCTTTGTCCTGGAGCATAGTGTGTTGCCTGACATCCTGTGGTGATCAGACAGAGCAGTGCATGCAACGCTGGCATTTTACAGCTCTGGCAGAAGGGGACATACCACTGACTTTGCCACTCTTCCATGCAGGCGTCTTCACAGTCCTGATCGGCGTCGCCCACGAGGACTTCGCCGCATGCATGTGCATGATGATTCTGGCCGGAATCTTCCTCGAGGCCGGCTGCGGAGCCACCTACGGAGTCGTGCCCTTCGTGTCCCGTCGCTCTACCGGCATTGTGTGCGGTTTGGTCAGTGCCGGAGGCGCCTGCGGAGGTGTCATCAACCAGGCCCTTTTCTTCCTCAACACCCCCGCCAAGGGCGCATACGGTGAGCGCTTGCGCTAATTCTGGGACCACAGCGCGATGTGCATGCACCGCATGGGCAGGCACCCACTGTTGGCTGGAAGCAGCACGTTATCCCCTTTGATCGTGCCAGTCCTGCTTGCAATTGCTCATCCACACTGGCTGCTGTCCCCCCAGTCTTAGGCGGGGCACATTTGATGTTGTGTCGCTATAGACACGCATGTGGCAAACGTGCGACAGACGTGCTGACAGAGGGGAGCGCATGTGCTGCAGTGCTGGCCCCATACAACTCCTTCAAGTGGATGGGATGCGTCATCTGCTTTGTCGCCATGGTTGGCGTGGCCCCGATCTACTTCCCCATGTGGGGTGGACTGATCTGCGGACCCAAGAAGGGCTACACAGAGGAGGACTACTACTTCTCTGAATACACCCCTGCTGAGCGCGAGGCTGGCCACCACCTGGCCTCCTCCAAGTTTGTGAGTTCCCTGCCCTCAGCCTGTGATACTTTGCCTCTTACAGCTGGTGACAGCTCAGACAACTCGGCCACCTCCCCTCCATCGCCTTGCCTGCAATGCAGCCCCTTCGAAGCTGAACGTTTTTGCCTCAAGTAGCCAACTTTGCTTCAGGGACTGCTCATGACTCTCATGCTGCTGCATGCTACGGGCAGCAGAATATGTGAAGGCCTTTGTGCTGCACAAGTCTGTGCATGAAATCTTCATTGCAGAGTAGGGGTTGTGCGAGCCGGGATCGCTCTGATGGATGTTCTGCCGATGCGCAGGCTTTCGAGACGCGCAGCCAGCGCGGCATGAAGCGCCTGCAGGCGGACCCCATGTTCCCTGTCTCCGGCCACCGCGTCGAGGGCGGCGCCCCCGCCAATGGCAACGCCAAGACCGCCACTGTCTAGATCTGGCGCAGCGTCTCTCAGGCCCTTGCCTGACAGGGCCAGCAGCGTCTGAGTCTGGCTTGGCCAGACCTGGCAAAATAGGATCTCTTTTACCATGGTCCCTTCCATGTGTTCTGTGAGATCAATGCCTCGTCCTATGTAGCGTCTTGAGCCTTGCTCCAGAAGGGTTTCTTCAGGACCTGGCATTACAGTCATGTGTCCTGACCTAAGCAGCTTCCACAGCAGGCAGTGAGTTTGATCCATTCAGATGAGGAATGTTGAACCTGGTGCGCTCTGTGGAGCCAGCACAGGCAGCACTAGCATAGTTGGGTACATCAGGAGTCATGGGGGTTTCATCGGGTTTCATGCCCCGCCTTGGACAGCCTGGCAGAGGGATCTGTCATGAAGAGTCAGGAGACTGCCACTCTATCGGGGATTTGGGGTCGGTGAGTCCATTTATATTGCTAGCAGCAATTGCGGTCGAGCATGGCAGAATGTATGTGCGAGAGTCATGCCCGCTGGGCATGGGTAACTCACAGAACGACGAGGTAGGAGTGCAATAGGTCCTACCTAGGCCTACACTGCATCTGTGAAGAAGCCGCCATGCGGCCTCTCACACAGCAGCCGGCACCTTTGACATGCGGGCTGTGGCTGACTGAATCAAAGTCTTTGGTGCGCCTCACAGCACCTTTAAAGAGTGCTCCATAGCAGTGGCGTGGAGGAATTGAAGCTACAGAGGACTGCCCCAGCTCTGGCAATCCAGGGGTGCTTGCAGAGCCTTCCGGGCCTGGAAACACCAGGTGGAATAATGGGGTCGCTGTGCAGGGCCTCATGTTGCTCTAGGAAAGACCACTCTTGCGCAAGACACGTCTGGTGTACCTCATAACGTCCTGAATAAGTACAGGTGAAGTGTCCCGCTGCCAACTAGATGCTGGAGGTTGAGGGACTCCCCTCACTAGGTGTATTTTTGTTATGATTCATGCAGCTGAAGTATGTCAAAACAGCATCCTATTGGATGGGTCATATAGGCAGTTCATTGGCGCGCCGCATCAGCGTGGTCAGACTGGTTGGTACAAAATGTACATTGGCGGCCCGGCAGCCATCAGCAAGGCACTATTGGCATGACTGTGGCACACTAAGCGAGGACTGTGCCGCTTTGCGCTGTATTGCCCCTGAGTGCCAAGTCTGGCCATGTCGCATTGTAGTTCGGATGGGCACAGTGCCAGGCCTTGTATCCTGTTGACAATTGCTTGTGGTCCGTTCTGGGACCAAGCCTGTATCCTGTATCAAGGCTATTGTAACTCCCTTCAGGATTGATTCGTCAGTACTTGCTTCAGAAGCCTTACAGATGTGGTCTTTGTCATGAGCTCGACTCATCTATAGGACTCATCAGGACTGCATTGCACAACCTTGCAATACCAGCCAACATTGCCTTTCATAATAGTGGCCAGAACTTACATGTGTGTCATGCCTATCTGCACTCTCTCAGCACTCAGAGAATGCGAAGCCACACATTCATGGAACTCTGCAACGTCTTTGCCCCATCACATCAATCAGTACTCCTTTGCCCAGCCCACTCTATGAGATCCTGGCTGATTTGAGGCAGTCAAGCACTCACATGAGATCAGTGAATTGCAACACACCGTCATACTCTCTAGATTCAGAAGTCCTTTCACTCTTGTTCCAGCAACGTGTCCTGCCAAGTGCTTTTACAGCTGCATACCACAGGTGATCAGTAGCAAAACTGAGGAAATCGTTGGCGCAAAGTCATCAGTTGGCGTTGGTACCCACTGTATTGTCCAAGCCCCAGGGACAGTGATGCCTGCCAGACACACAGCAGCACTTTCGCCGCTGCCAACAGATTGTGGCTCCTGCTGGATGGAGGGAGGCACGTCAAACCGAGTCGCCATGTTTGGCCTTGGGGAAGGCGTTGGGGCAAGTGCTTCGCCTTCCATGGCAGCGAATGCAAGTGGGATTTACTTTGTCAAATATTTCATGGGAGTACCAGTGCTGTCAGCTGAATGCCATGCAGGCGTGTCTGCTGCTGGCTAGAGGGAGGCGTCATCAGCTCAATCACAAAGTCCACTCCTGTGGACGGTCTCATGGGAAGCGTCACACTGTCCTGGGCAGCCTGTGGGGTGTGGAGCGCAGCTGGCTGCTTGCAAAACAAAGGGAGCACTGTCCAATTCTGCCTGCCGGTCAGCTGTCGACCAAGTGTGTCTCCTGCTGGCTGAGGGCAGCTGTCATGAGCTCAAGCACACCCTCAGGCCCTGTGGACGGGGTAGGGGGAGTTGCTGCGCTGTCTTTGGCAGCCTGTGGTGTTACCGCTGTCAGAAACTCCAGTACAATGCTGCTGTTTTCAGCTAGCTGCCAACCATATGTGTCTCCTGCTGGCTGGAGGGAGGTGTCACGAGTTCAATCACAATGTCGGGCCCTGTGGACGGGGTAGGGCCAACTGCTGCGCTTTCCCTGGCAGCTTGTGGGGTTTGCAACTCTGGAGATGACTGAGACAGGTCAATGACCTCCGGGCGCTTGGGTGTCTTGCGGCCTATACAGCATAGTCTCCTCAGATCCTGAGCACAGATCATGCAAAACATCCGTAGCATCTGTATCCAATTTGCAGCCACAAGTGCAAGGACGCAATCTGCTTCAAAGCAGGGATCAACATCACTTTCCCTCGCACATGTGTACTTTATCTCACCTGCAGCACTCTTGGGAGAGCCTGTCCGAGCTGAGGGCTTCTTCGCAAAGAATGTGGCTATCGGCCGAGAGCCTGCTGCTGCCTGTGGACAGAAGATCAATAAAATTCATGACTCAGATTGGCACATGAATGCAGCTGCATCACCACCACTACTCTTGCCATGATGCCGCAGGGACAGCAAGTTGTTGAGCGCATCTGACATCAATCTAATGAGACTGTCATCACACCAGTGACATCTATTTATGACTCAGCAGCACCCAAAAAAGCATGCACAGGAGCAACACCTGTGCAGTGCGCTTTGCAGCTGCCTTACGAGCAGCACCAAGCGCATCCCTGGCGGAGGCCTTCCCGGCAGCGTAGCCCTGCCGTGCCTGCGGCTGCTTGGCTGGCGTCGACACACCCTGAGCGCTCTGCTCCAGTCCTGCTGTCTGCCCTGGCCCCGCAGAAGCAGCAGCGCGCTGTGCAGCAGCCCCCTTTCCAGGCTTCTTTTTGCCTGCTGCCCTCTCCCCAGCGCTTATGGCTGCTGCGCTCTGAGCATGCTCCTCGTCTGCACAGCTGCCCTGTATGACGGCAGAGACGGCTGCCAGCGCAGCGTCCACGTCATCGCGGCCCTGACTAAGGCCGCCGCCAGGTCGCGCCGCTCGGCTGCGCACCGGCGGCCGCTGCGGGGTGTCGGGGCTGTGCACGAGAGTGCGCACAGCCGGCGATGCTGACGGCGTCTTGAGGCGCTTCGTTGGCGAGGCAAATGGCGTGTGGGGCTCTGCCTTGGCCTGCTGACTTTCTCTGGCCGCCTGTATCAGATGCATCTCTATCAGTGAAGCAGACAGTGTGCTGGTGAACAATTTGTGGGGTCTGTAGCAGGACCCAGAAGCACATGCTGTGAAGAGTTTCATCTCAAAAACATCATTTTCCACTCAGGTACTGACCCAAGCTGTGGCCAGGCAAGTATACGGGTGTTCTTTGCGCTGTCACAGGGCCATAGCGCCTCGTGATGTTGCCAGATAGGTTCTTTGCCTGCATGAGGCCTCCGACCTGGAATGAAGACCTCATGCAGGCAAGACTCCGACTGGCTACATCAAGAAGGCCACATTATACTCCTTCAGAGCAGGTGCATAAGTGGCATAGTGCTGACAATCAGTCCCTCAAAGCTATGAGTGCTCAAGGTCCCAGAACACTCATCATCACACATGGGTTTACTAATATAATGATGTTGTGCAAGGCTAGGAACCACCTGAGTGCTCCCAGAGGGTCTGCGCTTGCAGGGTGTCTTCTGGGGGGTTGCAAGTCCAGCGCCTGCTGGCTGACTGGGAAGAATCTGCTCTTCATCACTAGAGCAGGTGGCTGGGGCAGACACAGGATGACGCTGCTGGATCCCTGACAGGGAGCCCAGTCCCCTGCTCTCAAATTGGCCTGCACAAGCCGGAAAGCATGGTCAGTGCAGCGCATAGACCATGGCTGTAACACATTCTGGTGCGGGATACACTTAAAGACCTTCAAGAGCCCTCTGTTGCAATATGAGACAGCAGTCTTCACTATGCATCTAATACAGCTGGCCAGCAGATGAATGCATGCTTTCCAGTGGCATGCTGTTAATACAATGACTGAGCAGCAGAACTCTGTGGACCCTCTCGAGCCCACAAGACCCCTCTCTGCTGCTACACATATAGCAAGAGAATGCTTACTATGCGTGGGAATGATGCCAAGAAATTGGGAAGAGACCCTGCGCACACCTGCCATGGCCTTCGCTGGTGCGCTGACCGTGCGCGGCTGCAGGAATGCCTGCAGCCTGGCCGCCATGCCGGCAGTTGCCTTGTCGAGCGCCGCAGCCGCCCTGGCGGCCTTCCCGGCCTTCTTTGCTGAGTCAGTGGCGCGCTTGGCCTCGAAGGCCTGCGCCAGCCGCGGCCAGGTCTCGCGCACCGTGCTGACCCGCAGCGCCCGGATGTCTGTCGACTTGCCCTTGGCTTCCAAGTGCTCCCTGTCCTGCGCCTGCTCCTGCACAAGATCACCGTACTTGTCATACCTGTAGAATTACGTGGCACACCAGACAGGCTGCAACAGACCCACTGACCATGCATGATGTCTTGGTGTCAGATAAGCTCCTTGGTTGCTGAACTGCTTGCAGCTCAGCAGCAAATTTGCCAAGCACCAGATTGCCATGGGCTCATTTGTCTGCTGGTGCTGCGCTGCTTAAAAGGTGTCTCTCTACATCAGGTGACTTGCCTCAAGAGGCTTTGTCGATCATTGGGTACCGCTGTGGTGTCTCACGCCAATGAGGGCGGTCTGGCCCCGCTCTAGGCTCAGGTCAATTCTGGTATATGCTACACCAGTTCAGTCAGGGCTACAAGCACAGCACTGAGAAAGTTGGCTCGGATGCGAAATCACGGCTGAAAAGAGCAGAAGCCTACCCATACTGGGCCAACAGCAGTGCGCTTCCAGGTCATGAGGTAGCGCCAACACGTCTCCTCCAGGCCTCCATGCAGCTTCACAATGCCTGTAGGCTCAAATTCTGCCTGCACAAAGTCTGGGGTGCATCCTCAAAAGCTTCATGCACACTGACGTGTCATTGAGCAGCTGCAGGAGCCCTCTTCAGAAGCACCATGGGTTGCCGAAGGCGCGGTAGGAAGTTCACACCTGGATATATACTATGCAAAGCCAAAGAATTGCACAGACAATTCACGAGTCAGTCCAATACAAGGTGGTGGTGCCTTGTTAGGCAGCAGCTGAGCCTTAATATGGCACTTACCTGGGTGTGTGGGCGGGCGGCGTCCCATTCCATGAGCAGAGGCAGGGCCTTCCTTCTCAGGGTGGCTTCCTCCCAGGAGATGCTGCAGCCGTGGATGACCCCATACACCTGCGTGCCAGCACCACCTGTCATGCCTCTTGCAGGGCCCAGGGTGTGTCCAGAGTCCATCGCCCGCTGAAGCTGCCTTGACAAGATAGCTTAAGACTTGAGCCATGTCCTTTCAGGAAGAGCAATCCAGACCCGCCCCTTGCAAGATGAATTGTTGCTCCGTGATGATATTGAACGGCCTCAGGTGTAGATAAGAAACGAATTGCTCAAAGGCCTGCCCACCTGCCCAAGGTCCGGGCGGTGGCGCCAGGTCATGCGATCCGCCTTCCCATGCTGCTCACAGAAGTCTTGCACAGCATCTTCAGCGTCGATCATCTGCTGCTGATACTCCTCGTATGCGGCGAGGGCGTTCCGCAGGAAGTCCGTGCTGCCCTTGATCCTCTGAAGCGCCTACAGGAGCGTGCCACATGAGCTCTATATCTCGCAACCAACCTAAGTGTGAGGCTAGCACAACCATCCAGTATATCATACAAGGATATGCCCTGCACACTCACGCATAAGAGCTGCCAACTGTAAGCAGTGATGGTCATTGCATGGAAAACTGCATCCCCAGAACTAGGTGGCATCCTTGTCACATGCCAATTTGAGTGCTCTGGACGCCAACAAGAATCTGTTGGAGCTGCACCACTGAGCCTGGATGTTATACCACCCAAAGGCCGTAAGATGTGCCACTGCATGAGTGAAGCACAGAAGCGCTTACCCTGACCACTTTGCGCTGCTTGTCAAGCCGGTGGAAGGCGCATTCGCACTGCTCAAACTCCCTGGCCTGACACCTCCCTTCCTCATCCGCCGGGCAGTGTGGGCAGGTGTTGCGCCCAGAGTGGGCCTGTATCTTGCTCTTGCGGTGCCCCTCATGCCCGCAGCGCTTGCAGCCTGCGTCCAGACATACGACCATGTCATGAATGTATCACTGTGCCTGGCACACATTGCAGGTCTGAAATGGGTCTCCCTGCGCCCATCATGCGTTGTAAGAGTGTTGCATGCTGTTCCTCTTGCTGTGTCTCTCATAGTGCCTCATGGGAGGAACAGCAGAGCGAGCACACTTGCAATGCCCAAAGTCACATGATGGGCACATGGCTGCACCAAGTGTCTCTTGTGAATATGGCAGGGGAGCTGAAAGGCCTGTCAGCCTCTACGCGATCTTGCAGGCATTTGCAAAGCAAAGAGAGTTGGTGGCTGATGGTTGCACTTCCAAAGCTAGCAAGGGGGCTTGCTTTGATGCTGCGAGCCGCCCTACCATGATCTGCGTTCAGGAGAAGCGATATGTACGCATGCCGCAGAGATAGAAAGCAGATGTCCAAGCATGCGTGGGCACAGGTGGCTCACCAGTGCACTTGTCCAGGCCTTTGACGTCTGCATGCTCCTCTTCTGCCGTCTGCAGGAAGTCGCAGAGGGCTTGGATCACATGTTTGTCATCATTGTGGCCCTCCAGCAGGTACCTTACCACCAAGAGTGCCTGCACAGGAGGAAGACCCATGCTGAGAGCAGAACTTGTCAGGTCCAGGGATCTCACCGGCCCACATGCCTGTGTGTATCTGTTTTGTGGCACCAAACGCAAAGAGTTTGGAGAGGCACGACGCCCCATACAGCCGCTGGCCAGAAGGTTTAGGGTGTTTCAGCTGCTTTGCAGAAACATATTTGTCACCCCAAAGGAGCATGCAAGTGTTCATGCGCAGCACCAGAAGTTTGCACCTGCTTAGGCCCAATCCTCTCGGCGCCACGCATGTGGTAGTCACCGCCCAGGAGCAGCGCCATGGCGATCAGCGCCAGATGGCCATCAGCGCTGATGCCCAAATAGGCCCGCACCCGCGCCATGTCCAGGCTGGACAGCACGCACTGGTTGGGCGTTGCTGTCTGCACAGCACAGAGGCTTTGCTAATGTGTAAAATCAGCTCCAGGATGTCTGCATGTCAAAGGGGCCATAAAGCAGCCACTTTCAGAGATGGGACTGAACCTACATCACAATAGGGCGGCCACCGGGACAGCAGATGAGAGTAGCGCATTCCCGCTGCTGCACTGGCTCCAACACAGCAACAGTATGCCTTCACTCTCATCTGCTTGCCCTGTGCCCAGATGGACGGCCTATACAAGCAGAGGAGTGAGAGGGGTATACCAGGGGTTTCAGGGTGTGGAAGGCGGTCTCGGCTCCGAACAAGAGCACATCGCTGTCAATGGTTGCGCATGCGTCCACATAGCCGCCTCTGTTGAGCGCTGCGCATGTGGCCTCAGCCTCACCCGGCGCTTGGACCACCCATAGCCCCTGCATCCATATTTGCTGATCAGGGTGTCTGAATGACCAGTGTGCGCGGCAGAACCTCAGAGCCAATGGCAGAACGCTTCTGCCATGTGGCAGAACTCTTGGCAGAACACCTTCCACTTTGTCACTCGAACCGGGAAAGCCGGCAATCGGCTTCTTTTCACAAGCTACAATTTTGCCGGAGGTTGCTGAGCATGTCAGAGAAGCGAGGGAAGACATGACAAATGGCAGAACCTCGCTGAGATGGTTCTGCCACAAACACTGTAAATGACCCTTGACGTATGTAGTCCCTCTAGCCTTTACAATATGACCAGGTGAGGTCATGCAAAGGGTTGAGCGATTGCAAACATCAGGAGGGCTTCCTGGCCTGTGCTGTCACAGCGCAAGGCAACACTAGCCCCAGCACAGGGCATGTATGAACACTGGAGGAAAATTTGACATGCTGATGTGTTTTGTCTGGGCAGTGAGCTGGACCGTACCAGTGCTCTGAATAGCCTGGCAACAGCCTGGCACTGCGAGATGAAGATCTGGTTCCCATATCCTCCGCCCTCTATGCCAAAGCGCACTAAGAACCTGCAGAGCACTCGTACCGCTCAGTCTTCGTTACTCATGGCCTCTCCATCTCAAGCATGCCAGACACGCCGCCAATGCAAATACAATGTGTAGGCCCTTCTCTCCCCTTCCTATTGCACATGAGCTGATGTGGGGCCTGGTGAGGCAGCTCACCTAGCCTGTAGCGTGGCCAGCTTGGCTTCAGGTGCCTCGCCATCAAGCACACCCACTGGGGTACACCCAAACCTGAGGAAGTTGACGATCTGCATAAACAGCTGCTTTTATTGCACCACCATCCCTTTCGATCCATCGATAGACCCTCTGCAGTATACATGGAAAGGCTTGCATGGTCAGCACATACGCATGAGAGGGGTCGTTAGGCACTCTCTACCAGGAACACACCCGGTCAAAGGCCACCTTCACAACACGCCCTTCCTCACTCCACAGGTCTGCTGTCGCCTGCTGGGTGAGTGCATTGCACGCCCACTGTGAGATATCAACCGCAACAACCTTGCCTGCGCGCAGCGCTTATCCTAGTCAATGTTTAAACAGGTTTACTTTGCCTCATGGCGCTGCTTCCATGAGCCTGATGGCCCTACTTTCATGAAATTGTTGTATTAATGATGCTGTGTAGGCCTCTACAAAAATGCGCTCATAGGAAATTGTGTATCTGCACGTTTTTGCTCTTGCCTAGCACATGCGGATACACAGGCATACTCCCAGACCGAGCCTTTCCAGTATTCATGGGCATACCCGGTCTGGGGTTATGCCCATGTATGCCCATGAAAGCCCAGGGGGCACAGAAAGCTGGGCAGGCAACCAATTGCTTGGGAGGACAAGATCTGAATGCAGGCATAAATTCCACCCAGTCACCTTCAATCTGGTCAGCTACTGCTTTCTGAACGCCTGCCCCATGGGTCTCACAGGACCACTCCTGCATAAGCTTTTCCTCCCTGAAGAGCTTCCATAGCTCCTTCACGCCCATTGGCTGCCTACTGGGATAGCTCCGTCAGGGATTCCCAATTTACGTCCTGCAAGGAGAGCAGGAATCTGGGAGCATGACCTTGAGGGACGTTCTTCTATACCCCACTGCCTGGTACCTTGTATGCAGTCTGGCCAACGCTACAGTGATCTCAGCTGCTTTCAGGGGCCGTTGTAGCATTTGGTTCAACCAGGAGGGAGTTCCGAAAGGCACAAGCTACCTGATATACAGTCAGTCCAGCACCACAGCTAAGTCATGTCTTGTCCTTAGCGCTGATTCAGGAGCCGTAGGGGTGCGCATTACCCAAGGAAGCGCATTTTTGGAGCAGACGTTGGTGGTATCACAACGGCAGTGCAGAGTGCTTCCTCTTCTGCTGTTGAAGCGTTACAACAAGTGTAAACCTTGTACAACTTACAACGTTCAGGGGCGTTTGACTATCCCAATGAGTGCGTCTGTTCGAGTGAGAGGTGCAGTGCATGAAGAATACGAGCTGCTAACTCTCGTGCTATAGATAACCCTTGCCAAGGATCCGTTGGATGTGCCCAAAGGTGGGGCCAAAATAGGCGCCACTTGCAACAACATGAGTAGGATTCTGCCGTTGAGGGGCACTCGAGCAGGAACAGTTGCGTATATGTCAGCAGGTATAGTTTAAACTGTGGTAAATTGCGGCGCGGACGCCGGCATAGACGGCATAGTGCCGCAAGGGCTACTTGGTCCCTGACAAGTGTGACAATATCATCTGCGCCCAGCAGTCGCAGTCATGCTGCAGCTTTCTGAAGATCCCGTAGTCCACTCATGGGGCCGCAAGCTTCTGCAGGCGCGTCTCCAGCTTTCTCGTACACCATGCATCACGTCCATCGTGGTATATACATCAGCCGTGCGGTGACTTATTGAATTGCCTGGGATGTGCAAGCTACCATCGCGCACAATATCGTGCTGACTACTTTTTTGTCAAGGTTTCGTCTACATGGCAGTGCCACCTAATAGCTGTCGCATACAACGTGAAACAAGAAAGGCTATGTGTGACTGTATCGAGCATGTGCAGGCCCACCACTGCACAGGCAGCGATACGGTGGTTGGCAGCGCTAATGTGTCTTCATCCATCTTTGCCATGCTCTTCGTCGGGTGGCTGATTGGGCTGGCCATGGGCTCTGGCCTGGTCCTGTACCTGAGGAGAAGGCGCAGATATGGCACAGGCACCAAGGAGCTCCCATTGACCACCAGCCCTGCAGCAGCAGTACGTGCAACGCCCATTCATATTGCTCTCTGCCTGCAAGGACAGCCTTCTGTTGCCATCTGCTCAGTGACAGGTTTGCAGGAACGCCTTGTTCATCTGTGCCTCTGAAACAGTGCTATACAGTGCTGCCGCCCTGCACTCTGCAAGCCAGCTGTGACCGTTTGTGCAGTGAATGTCCTGTCATGCAGAAGACGGACAATGACCGGGCGCAGATCAGGGTGAGACATGTCAAAACCGAGTCGGCTGCCATCCGGGACGAGGCTGTCAGGACATCTGGGGCAGAGGGTCCCTTGGGAGCGCACCTTGTCATGCAGAGTAAGCAATCTGTCCTTCGCAGATTCCTACATCATGATGCTGGCATTCATATCCCACCTTGTAATTCAAAGCAAGCGATTTGCCCTTCACAGTGTGCCCAAATCATGATGCTGGCATTGGGTCCCACAACAGTGCAGCAATCCCAACACGCATCTGCATGATCTGTCAGGATTGGTGCTTCAGCAGTGTTGCAACAGCTGTCAATGCTGAGGCGCACCCATCTCTGCATGAATCAGCACGCTGTGGGTCCGAAGTCAGGAGCGTTATTTGCATGCACGAGAGGCAGCAGATGATTCAAGCTGCAGGGGCTCACCTGCTTGCAGTGTCTTCCTAGCCAGGCACTGCTCTGATCAGGACAGCTGTGAATTGCAGGCATCGACTCCAAGGCAGTTCCTCCTTTTCCAGACTTCGGCCAGCTGAAGAAGCCGGCTGGGGAGCTGTGGAGCAATGTGGACCTGACGAGCGAGAAGGGAGGCGCAGGCAGCAAGCCCGCCAGCATGGCGCTGATGCCCCTGGAGATGCCAGCTGAGCCATACGAGCCCCTCAAGGTCAAAGTGGACGCAAGGACACACGAGGTGACTACTGAGGCCATTCCAAAGGACAGATTTTGCGCTGCTCTCAAGTAGGTCATGGATGAGAGTCATAGCCATCTGTTTTTATCCCTTTGCCTTGTGGACTCAAGAATTAAATACGAGACATGGCTGTATGTCATCACCATTCTGGCAGTATCACATGCAGCAGGGTGCTCTCCTGTGATCTTGGCTGGTACACTGTGAAGTGCTCGGATTTATGCTCTGCAGGCACCAGGGGCAAACGGCAGGGCCTCACTGCCCGAGGCGGGCACAGCGGGCCTCATCAAGGCGAACTGGGCAGGCGGCAGGAGGTCAGACAGGAGCCTACCGGCCGGCAGCCTGTACAGCTCCAGCCACAATGACGCCATGAGCATACGCGAGGCGGCCGCAGCCAAGGGTACCATTCCTCCTGCAGGCTAGTCTCAAGTCCCCGCGACAGAGCATACACCTGAGCAGCACCGTCCTTTCCGTGTCCTGCTGTCATGGTCCGGATTCCCAGCGAACATGCATTGGCTGAATGTGCACTCTGGCGTGGCAACACCTGTGTACATTCATCAATGCTAGTAGTGGTGTTAGCAGGCAGACTGTGAGGATGTGCTTGTTGTCTGTGTCAGTAGGTAAACTGTGAGGGTGTGGGAGTGAGGAAAGAGAAGGCTCTCTGTGCATGCGCAGATCAGGGCCGGCCCCAGAGCAGACCCCCTATTCCACCCCCGCTGCCCCCTACCCATGAAAGGTCTTTCAAGCCCGCTGCAGGCAGCCAGGCAAAGCCTGATCAGGCAGCCCAGAGCCACACTGCTCAGCCTGCAGAGGCGCTGTCAACAGATGGACAGCTCCGCAAGCAAGAAAAGAAGAGCAAGGTACAGAACACTCAAACCCCACATCAGCATACTCCACCTACGACCAGCATTGGGCATGGCTGCTCGCTGAGGCTACACTGCAGCCTGTTTTCCAGTGTGGTGATGTACAATTGCACCGGCACATAATTCAATTCACAAGCTGCCGCCCTACGCGTTGGTTGCAGAAGGCATCACTGCTCTGAAGCTGAGCAGCATCAAGCATTGGGAGGCCTGCGGAGCTTTTCCTCCAGCGGTGACACTGTTTGCATTAGGTGAAGCAGAATGCAGGTGAGGTAAAGCTCAGGCACTGCAAAAACTTGTGCAGGCAGCAGCAGTGGTTGCTCAGGCATATGACATGGATGACCTGGACGATGGGTGGCATGCGCTGCTCAATGAGCTGGAGGACCGCCTACTGCAGGTAGTAACACAACACTACTACGCCTTGATCATGTGGCACCACATCACAACAAACTCAGGATGCAATGTCGTATGCAAGTTTCCGCATCCTTAAAATGGCAGTGTACTGGCTCCTACGTGAAGAGACTCACACTCTTTTGGCATGTTTGCACTTGACCAAGTAAAGAGTAGCATGTTGCAGTGCACGTGATGCCTCAATGCCGGTACTATGCTTTCAGGCTGCATACTTGATACGCCTCTGCTAACATCAGCGAGGATAGAGTGTAGTGAAGCCTGTGGTGCACAACGGCTTGCTGCTGCTGGAAACGGGAATGTGCAAAGCTCGACACTGACCCACTGTCATGGAAATGCAATGCTAAGCCAGGTGTTCTGTGCTGCAGGCCCAAGCGCAGGGGATGGATGCGACAGACAGGGCTGTGGCCATCCGCTCGCTCATACACAGCACCGGCAGGGAGGAGCCTGAGGTCGCGCTGAACATGGCTCTGAAGGACATCCTGCGCCACCGCCGCGCAGCAGCCTGAAGCAGTGCCAATAGCGGTAGGATGCATGATGGGCCTAGAAGAGCCAGTAGATGGGCAGCAGCTTCAGAGGGCAGTAGAGCAATGGGCCCCTAGTCAGCGTGGCCAGGAAGACGCCTGAGTTGGTACTGTATCTGGCTCTGAAGGACATCCTGCGCCGCCACCATGCAGCAGCCTGAAGCATTACATCAGTGGTGGTGACGGGATGCATGATGGGAGTAGGAATGGTGGGGAAACAGGGCAGTAAGTAGTATAGTCAAGACACTCCTAGTCAGCGCAGCCAAGAAGGCGTCTAAGTGAGTGCTGGATCCGGCTCTGATGGGCAACCTGTGTCACCGCCGCGCAGCAGCCTGAAGCAATACTAGCAGAAGCAGTGAGAAGACACATGATGGGCTAGTACAGACAGTAGTAAAGCAGCACTTTAGAGAGCAGTGTATCACTTGGGATGCGAGTCAGCGCAGCCAGGAAGGCGCCTGCATTGGTATTGGATATGGCTCCGAAGGTTCACTGCTGCACAGCGGCCTTAAGCTACCAGCAGGGCTGTGATGCGTGATGCTGCTAGAGAGCACAGTAGGAAGCAGTGCTTCAAAGAGCTGTGGAGCAGCAGAACCCTAGTGATCACAGCCAGGGAGGTGCTTGAGGTTGCGCTGCATATCCCTTGAAGGATCTCCTGCGCAATTGCCGTGTAGCAGTCTGAGCTGATAGAAGCAGCTGCAGGGGTACTGACGTGACACATGATGTGGCCATAGAACAGTAGGAAAGCAGTGCGCTTTGGAGAGAGTTAGGGTAGCAGTAGGGACCCTATGCACATTGCCAGGGGTGTGCTGCAGCTGATGCTGTAGGGCATTGTATATACATATATGTTCATCAAGGTCTCGCAGTGTCTGAAAGGTATTACAGAGAGCCTTGCCAGGTTTCAGCAAAGGTAGTACAGAGAGCCCATCCTGCGATAGGCCAACTTTAGACAGCGCCAGTTAGTACACCACTTCAACAACACTGTAGTCACTACAGTGTATACGGTATTGTACATCATGGGTGAAAGAGATTCCAGGCTGTGTTGCATTACCACGCCCACACAGTGCGAGGAGGCCTCCTGTCTTAGGAGTAACTCCAGCCTGGTCAAGCCACTATGCTACCGGGACACAGTGCTTGGCAACACATCAGCTCCCTTTGGCTCCCTCAGGGTTGAAGGCTTGCTGGCCTCTGTCTGCTGTCCCTCTGCCCGCGCCATGCCTGCAGAGCATCCTTGTGCATTTCAGAACACAGACTCTATGAGATGTACAATCCCAGCAACTTGATGCTCACACAATGCTTCACAGAGCAGGCAGATCCTTCCCACATATGCGCTTCAGTGCCTACATATCTTGCAAGATTCCATGGCCATGTTGAGTATCTGCAGAGACATGTAGGCGACACATGGGAGCTGCCCACCTAGGTAGTGCCTGATGAGGTAGGAGCCAGCGGGGTGGGTGATGAGGTGGCGCATGAGCGCCAGCTGGATGCCACCCGGCGCCATTGCAAATGTCAGCAGCGCGAACGCTATGAGCTGCGCTGAGGTGAGGCTGCTGGAGAGGAAGCCCCTCCAGAAGAAGTCTGGCAGCCGGAAGAAGGTGCTGAAAAAGGCGTTAGTGTCCTTCAGGTCCAGCCTGGCCAGCAGCTCCATGCCAAACACATGGAAGGCCGCCTGCAAATGTGGCATGACGGCTCTGAGAAGGGGTCTAGATGCTGTAGCCTTACAGAGTTCCCTGGCACATGCGCGACCATTCCTGTTCCTCATGAAGTCATGCCCTCTCACAGTCGATCAATGCATATACACACATGCCGGTTGCAGAAACGTCAAGGGTAGTTGGGGTCAGGACAGTGAGATACGGTGCAGAAGTGGGTTCAGCTCCTTCGTCTGAATCAAAAAAGCTCGCGCACCTGCCGGCGTTTCTCGGCAGGCCACAAGGCATTCCAGACTTGGCGAGCAGTCTCCTGCACAGGCAGGTCCTTGCGCAGGATGACCGCCATCTCTGCTGCCAGAGCAGGCGCCTCTCGAAGGCTCCTTGCTATGGAGTAGCCGGTCGCTGGGTGCACCAGGTTAGCGGCTGCCCCGAAAGCTGTCACTGGTTGGTCCCCCAAGGGCAGGGGGCCTCCCACTGGGATGTAGGACCACTCCTCCTCAATCACATGCTTCACCTGCGAGCGTGCAGCATGGAGTTTACATTCTCTGCAATGGCATGCCCACTCCAGCATTTTAAGACTCTCACTGGCCACTGTCTGTGCGGGTGCATTCTCTCGCCTGATTGAGACGATCGTGCTCGAAGGCAGAATCTCCAGCCAAGTATGTCCACACGAGAGGCATATGCCGTGGCAGCCGAAACAAGTTCACTTCAGTATTTATAGACAGGAGTTGGCCCGGCACAAAGAGCACCCGAAAGGGCTACGCCAGGGCAGTTGAAAGCAAGGAGCCGGCTCTGTACCTTCAGGCCCATCGCACCAAGGCGCCTCTCTAGTCGCCGCTTAAGCACACTGAAGGGCAGCGGAGGCTTGGCCACGAGGCAGGTCTCCTCAAGAAACACCCGGCCGTTTGACACAGGCATGGCATACAGGAAGGAAGGGACCTCCCTCTGGGTCCCCCATAGCCCCTCCCCTGCCACTGGGTGCTCGCCAGACGTCAGCCTACGCAACAGATGCGCTGCCTGTAAGGGGGACGCAATGGACCTGACAGAATAGTGCGCTGAGACCGTCACGACCGCTGTAGTTGCAGGACAGGCCGACCTTGAAGTATGCCGAGCAAGCTGCCTCAGGATGGTTGCTTGAATCTTGAGATCTGGTGCAGGGCAAATTGTCTATCTGCCCATGACAGCACACTTCAGGTGAGCACCCTATGCTGTGCACTACACATTGGCATTCTCAACAACAGCGGCATTTTCTGCTTCAATCAGTTGTCCTGAGAGAGGATCCACGCTGTCTCACTTGGGAGCCGTGCTGTCCCAGAGGCCAGAGTGATGCCGCCTAAAGTCCATGAACAGCATCGTGCTCTCGTCGTACTTCTCCTCGTACCCGTCCAGCTCCACCTCAATGCCATACGCAGTCTGCGCGGCCACCGTGGGCGCCTTGTGCTCGTACTTCAGGAATTTGCCAGCTGCTGCGCCTGCTGCCAGCGTCACCAGCCTGCACAAGCATCTGCACTCAGAGACGCCTTCTCTGCTAGGTGAAGGGCTTTTGTCGAGCCTACCAGTCACGTGAGCTGATAGTGGGCGCCTCTGTATGTGACAGGCTATTGTTGGCGGGCCCACAGAGATCTGCCATCAGCATGATGGGAAGCAATAATAGCTGCAGCTTGCGCAGTATGTGCTGCACACCAGCTGAGTGTCAGAGGCAGAGTGATCGCATGTACTGTTGCCTGCATGCACATGAAGGCTGAGAGAGGGCGGGTCAGCTCACCGAGAGCGCACTAGCGTCCTGTCTGAAAGCGTCAGCGTGACGTGCTCTGCCTCCTGGTCGACACTCTGTATCCTGGACACCTCCCCGGCCCTGAACTGTACCCCGCTCGCTTTGCAACGCTGCAGCAGGAGCTGCCTCAGCCGTCTTCTGCACACCCTGCAATTGCAGATGTGAGAATGCTCAGCACCCAGTCCTCATGACCTACTCCACTGCTATGCAAGAACAAGAGCTATAAACATGATGTCAATGAGAGAAATCTCATGACCTACACCAGCGATGCCCGTATCAACTTGAAATTGGCGCAAAGACCAGGGCGGTCCCTGGAGATAGGATATTGGCTGGATCAAAGCAAGCTGAGCAGTGATGGACGTACCTGCCATAGCCTCGTCCGACTCGCACTTCCCGGTCCTCCCCGAAGTAGCACATGGCATCGTCCCATGAGACGTCTAGTGTGCTCTCGAGGCCCAGTTCCCGGAACTCGTCCTTCCACACGCCATAGTTGTTGACAAAGGGCACATCGTGACCTGCAACACCATGGTCTACCACTTAATGCAAGATGACTCAGAGAATGTTCTTTTGGGCAGGACTCCTATCCCCTGCTTCCAGGTAGGACAGGGGAATGCTTCTCGCAGTGTAGCATGCCTTCCTGGATGAGAGCATGGGAAGGGGCTTAGGGCATGATGAGGGACAGCTGCTTACCCACTAGTGCTACTGTTAGGCCATGCGATCCGAGCTCTGCAGCTAGAGCAAGCCCTGCGGGCCCACAGCCCACGACGCATACGTCAGCTGTGGTTGCTAAGGGATCAAAAGGCTGTAATACTGCTCCTATGGATGGCTGTTCCGCATCCTCCTTGCTTGCCTGCACCAGCAAGACACCAGAACATCACGATTGATTAATGCAGATTTGAGAAGCAGCTTAGGGGCAGGACGAAGCTGCGCAATGCCGAGCACATGCAGGGCTTCAGATCTGCTCTACGTGTTCAGGTAATCAATGGGCGTTGGCGGACCTGCTCCTGGACGAGCCTGGCCTCTGATGAACCTTCTCTAACATGCTGATTGCACGAGGTAGCTGTGTCGACTTCTGGCGTCAATTTGATTCTCTCTGCCACTGCCGATAGCCGGCCCCCACGTCTTCGCTGGAGCGGCAGCTGCTGATGTCGGCACCTTTCACAAGGTACCAGAGCGGCCTGATTTCTACTCAGTGCATGTTGAGGCCATTGCTGATGGTAGGGGGCAGTACTCATTGTTCTGCCCGACGTAGAAGCTTCCATATTGCTCTGTCGCTTTACATGCAGTCCTGACGGGAGATACCTTCGCACCAGGTCACATACGCGACTTTATGGCTTCAGCTTCGCTTTTTATTTAATCATACGAAGGCACATGCCTGCATTGTGTAGCGTGCGCTACAAGCTAAGAGCAAAGATTGAGTGTCCTAACCAGGCACCATGTTTCGGGCTCAACTCCCCTGCCCAGAAGGCAGGTCTGCTGCCGGCCATGAACGCTCAATGCTGCCTGGCTGACGAGCTACAGCACTCTCCTCTTGGTGTGGAGACAAGTCAGCGCAGTCTAAGGGCGTATTGAAGTCCAGGCTTGCGGAGCAGTCGTCCTAGAGGCCCCACCACCATGCAGGCTTTGGAATAGCTAGCCGTTTGGCTATAAGAATATAGAGTTGTGACCAATGCTACAGGCGGATATGAGGTGCCAGCAGCCAGATGCCAGCACGTCTGGCCGAGACCTGCTTCACCAAGGCTGCAGCTCAGCCAGGAGGAGCAGCCGTAGGAATGCAGCAAGAGTCGCCTGCGCTGGGCAAAAAGAAGTAACATTGCTGGACTATGGAGCTGGCAATGTCCGCAGCGTCAGAAATGCCATACTGAAGCTTGGCTATACACTGAGGGAGGTGAGGTACCTGTCAGAAGCTGGTGGTATGGGGCACCCTCTATAATCTGACATTTCCCAATCCCATTCATCTTCTCTCCAGTGAAGATCTGCCTTCAGAGGCTCATCACCTGCTGCAGGTCAGCTCGCCCAAGGACATCATGGGTGCAGAGAAGCTCATCTTTCCGGGGGTGGGCGCCTTTGAGCAGGCCATGGGTGTCCTTCGCTCAAAAGAGTACACAGAGCCCTTGAGAGAATACATACAGGCAAGCAGCCCCTTTTCACGGCATCCCTACGACCAGGACAATGCTGGGCATGGCATTGCTCATCCAGTATGACGCATGCTTCTCGGGATTGCCACGAGCAGCACGCTTACACTGGCATGCTGTATCCGTCAGTGGAAGTCAAAGGACGCCTTAGCTTTCATGTCTACCAAGCTAGAGCTTGTGTAATAGCTTCGTCACCCTGCTGCATCTGCAATGCCTTCATACAAAGCATTGATGACAGATGATGCCTGTTGCAGGCAGGGAAGCCATTTCTGGGGATCTGCCTGGGCATGCAGCTGCTGTTTGAGGGCAGCGAGGAAAATGGCGGGGTGGAAGGTTTGGGCATCATTCCTGGCAGGGTGACAAAGTTTGACACCTCCCTGGGGCTTCCTGTGCCCCACATTGGCTGGAACACTCTAGAGCAGAGGTAAGCCTACTGAGAAGATCACCCCATTGTCAGGCGTTCCTCACCCAGACACACAGCATCCATGTTTGGGTCTCACTGAGATATTGCCCGGGATAATTTTGAGCAGGGCTGTTGACTGTGTTCTCACTCTGGCTGTCAGGGCATGGAACGTAAGGAAGTGCTCTGCTGTAGGACCTGCCTTCTCACATATTGGCATGCTTTCAGAATGCCGCGTGAGGTGTCCGGTAACCCTGTCAAGTAGGGCACAATGTCATGCGCAGGCGGGAATCCCAGCTGCTGAGCAGAGTGGGCGACAGGCGCGTGTACTTTGTGCACTCCTACCGCGCGACGCCCTCCCCAGAGAACAATGACTGGGTGCTGGCAACAACTGAGTATGGAGGCAGCTTCATCTCAGCTGTCCACAAGGGCGAGATCAGTGCCACACAGTTCCACCCAGAGAAGAGCGGGAGCGCCGGCCTTGACATCATTGAGTCCTTTCTAGAAGCTCCAGAGGAGCCTCGATCAGCATACACAAATGGTGAGCTTTTTGAAGAGTGGGCACTCCATTTCGGACCAAGTGTCAAGCCTGTCCCAGTAGCAGCGCTTTCTTACATGCTCCCCGCTGCTCTACTACAGCCTGCGATGTACAAAGCATTGGACCATGCAAAGCTCTTGCCTGGCAGCCTGGCAGCAGGATAGAGCTGGGTGAGCAACACTCTGACATGGCCTCAGCCATGAATAGGTCACGCCGCTGCAGGTCACATGAAGGGGCTGGCGAAGCGAGTCATAGCATGCCTGGACGTGAGAGCCAATGACGCAGGCGATCTGGTGGTGACAAAGGGCGATCAGTATGATGTACGAGACACAGACGGTGCAGGCCGAGAGGTGAGGCCTTGTCAAGCACATGTCCACCTTTTGAGCAATCCCTATCCGAGCTGCATGCATGCTTGGACTCATAACCACTTGTGTCTTCATCTTTGCAATTCTCGCTGGTCTGAGAGGGCTAGAAGAACAGAGAGGTCAATGATGTGCAGGTCCGGAATCTAGGGGCGCCTGTGGAGTTGGCAGGGCGCTACTTCACCGAGGGAGCAGACGAGGTCACCTTCCTGAACATCACTGGCTTCAGGGACTTCCCCTTGGGAGACTTGCCAATGCTGGAGGTGAATTACTCTCAAGGCTCTTCTGCATGCAGTCAACTGCTCCTGTGGGCACCTTCTGTTGCTGTTAAGCCCGCACAGAAATCAACTGTCGTGCAAGACCCAGGCGCACTCATTGAGTGCTTCATGATGGCGTCACTGCTCCTCTTGCTTGGCTTCCAGCTCATGTGCAGGCTGGCAACTCTACATAGCTCATTAATCCTGCTTTGGCTGAGCACGCATATGGCTCTGTGTAGGTGTTGCGACGTGCGTCCGAGGGCGTGTTTGTGCCATTGACAGTTGGGGGCGGCATCCGAGGATTTACAGACGCAGAGGGCAAGCAGTACAGCGCCCTAGACGTGGCCGCAGAGTACTTCCGCTCTGGCGCGGACAAGGTGTCCATAGGCAGCGATGCTGTGGACGCTGCCCAGGAATACATGCGGACAGGACAGAAGACTGGGAAGACCGCCATTGAGCAGATTTCATGGGTGCGCTCTCTGCTGACCTGTGCCCATGCCAAGACCAGCCAAGATCACGCACCGCATGCAAATAGTTGCGGAGGGGTGTGGAATGCGTGATGCTGCGCTGCAATTTAGGAGCTTGAAGCACATATCTTGCTAATGTCCTGCATGCCATTCATGACAGGGTCCCCGGTCTTTGATGCCTCTGGCTGTGTAGCTGTTGACATCAGCTCTGCATTTGTTGGACAGAATTGCTTGTGCTGATGGGTGTGACTTTGCAGGCGTATGGAGCTCAGGCTGTGGTCGTCTCCATAGATCCCAGAAGAGTATTCGTGGCAGACCCAGCCTCCACACAGCGGCCTACCATCAGGACTGAGCACCCAGGACCTAATGGGGAGCAGTATTGCTGGTGAGCAACATGCATTGGCCTGGCACTCAGCATATGTCCCTGATGCACTGCTCGCTGTCCTGAGCATTGCCTGTCTGTACGGCCAGCCGGTGCAGTGACGTTGGCAGCGCTTCTACCATCTTTCCTTCACAAATCAGGCTGCCCTGGCTGAACAGGTGGTGCAGTAGTACATTGTGATGTCAGCTGCAAGGTGACATGTGTGCATGTGGTGCAGGTGGCAGTGCACAGTGAAGGGCGGGCGCGAGGGGCGCGACATTGATGCAGTGGAGCTTGCTAGGGCTGTTGAAGCCCTGGGAGCTGGGGAGATCTTGCTGAACTGCATCGACAAGGACGGACAGTAAGTCCTGCGCTCCCCTCCACTGCATGCTGCTGTACTAGACTTTCTGCGTGTCCACCTGCTGACACGTCAGACGAGAGCGTGCGAGAGAGAGTGTCCCCTCCCCAAGGCCGCAAGGAACTTCCTTGTGTGCTGCAGGGGCGATGGATTTGATCTGGAGCTTGTCAGAGCGGTCTCGGATGCTGTGACCATCCCAGTGATTGCTTCCAGCGGAGCTGGCTCCCCAGAGCACTTCAAGGAGGTCTTTGACAACACCGGTGCAGCCGCCGCGCTGGCAGCAGGCATCTTCCACAGGAAAGAGGTGTCCATAGAGGAGGTCAAGGCTCACATGAGCGAGTCTGGCATCCCCACAAGAACGTCATGACTGATAAGTCAGTGTCTAGACTTTGTGACTTCGATTCTGATTTGACTCCGATATGAAGATGCGGGATTAAAAATAGAGTAAAAGGTTGGACGGAGCTACGCCAGCACCCCAGCTGTATGCTGACCCCAGTTTGATGATGAACATCGATACCCTGTGCATGACAACTGAGCCTCCATCTACGCGGGCTCGCCAATTGCGTAACGTCCTGAACGCAGTGATTGTCACATGCGCAAGTCAGTACATTGCAGAGTCCCCGCAGCTCTCCTCCCCAAGTCTTGGCATGCATGCAAAAGCACGTTGCCAAAAGGGGCTCCTCCCTCTCTTGTACAGTCGACTGAGGTGCCAGCTCTTCTGGCTCTGGACTGCAGCGATCGTTGAGTCGGAGGTCGAAACTAGCACAATGCGAGGCAAGATGAGGCTGGCGCACCAGCCTGACACACGCGACAGGCGGCAGGCCTTACAGATACTGTAGTGGGATCTGCTGTACCGAGGAGGCGGTGTAGATCAAACTTGTCACCAGACAGCCTCGTGTGAAGCTGTGTAGAGAAAATTGCGTATACACAGTCAGTCCTGGCTCCTCAGGCTGTTCTAAGCGCCGCAGTGGATAGCCGAACGGGGCGTCTTCGGCTCGCTTGGGCCAGCCCCAGACCTGGCCGTGAGACAGCAGCTACCCTTGACAGCACAGCATTGAGTAAATACAGCTGAGGCGCTCCTTGACACAGCGTCATGGGGTGCACCTGCAGCAAAGCAGTGGCAGCAGCTACGCAGGACGAAATCGATCGGCTGACCCATAAGAAGGCCAGGCGACAGAGCAGAAAGAAACAGCACCAGGACAAAGCAAAAGAGTTAATATCAGAAGTACCGATCATCCCTGCTGGAGAGTTGGACCCTGTCCAGGAGGCAAGGTAAGGCTCCACATCTGTTACCACTGGTCAGTAAGTACGACACCAGTCTTGGCGAACCCGTGCTCATGTGACATCCCTGGTTCCTGTACAATGCACATACTCTTCAGCACCGTCGCTCAATGCTACTGTTACCATAAGAGTGTTGCTATGATGGAAGGTGCCTGACCTCCCACAGCAAGCTGCAAGTCACATCATGGGCGATAAAGGCTAGTCTCAGCTCAGAAGGGTCTGGAGCATGTGGTTGACTGGCTGGCGTGCCTCAACTGCCGTCCTATGGAGACGCATGCCACCAGAAGCCACCACTCCTGGAGGTTCAGAGCATGCTGGCAGGGAGCTCTAGACAGGCCAGGACCACCCCACCAGCAGAAGTGAGTGTTGAGTTGTTGTCCACAGGGTGAGTCCTCCGCGGTCAGAGGCGAGCGCCAAGCACTCCCAAGATGCTGAAGTGGCACAGGAGGAGAGGGAACAGGCGCCCTCTGCCAGATCAGCTGGCTCGGACAAGAGCGCCCCGTCTGTGGCTCAGCGGGTTCCGGAACAGGCGCGCAAGCACAGGAAGCGCTCTTACGCAGGTGAGGCAGCCCGCTGCCTCCCCTTTTGCGTGCTCCACAAAAGGCAACCCAGCACCTGTGCACTGGGGCAGCCTTATGGCTGGGGAGATCAGTTTCACCAAATTTCCGGACCAGGGCGTAAGGCCCCCAATAACATTACCCGCATGCAGCAAGCAAGCAAGCAGGGCCATGCAGAGCTGAATAAGTACAGAGAGGGGCTCTCTGTGATGAGGTGGGAGGCCATATACTCAGGACGCAGGTCATGCGCATGCAGGGTCTGAGGCATCGGGGGTGGCGGCGAGCGTGTTCACGCAGGATGGCGCATCCACCTTTGCGCCCTCGCATGGGACTGGGGAGGACGACTCCTCTGACTGGGATCGCTTCTCGGATGATGGGAACGAAACCACCTCGAGCACAGCCCTGTCTGACGGCAGCGGCCCAGCCAGCCAGGTACCCCTATGACTTGAGATTTGCCCTGCCCTCTGTGATGCAGGGACTGACAGCTCTTATCTGCTTTTTCTGTTGCTGGCGTATGCATGTTTATCATGTCAAGCATTGTGAGGACTAGTGTATAGTCAAATGAATGAGGCATTGTGGGTGCTATCAGAACATATCATGTATCCTCTGCAAATGTCATTCCTGGGACCTTGCAGGTGGGCCAGGACAATGCCATCAAGAGGCCTAAGGAGCACTCCCTATTTGGCGTGGCAGAGAAGCGAGCCCCCGCACCGTTCAGGTGCGGACCCCTTTCGTCTCTCGCCCACCGTTGGCTGGGCTCTGTCCCTGGAAGCGTCCTAGCGCAGCACTCCCGTCACACGCAGAGGCAGCCTCCCTCACTGGATATTCACCTATGCCTAGTGGCATATAATGTGTAGAGCAAGCATAGGAATATACATTGCAAATAAATGAGCATAGATGGACTATATGCTACTTTCTCTGTGCACCCGGGTCTACCCAACTATCAGCCCAGGACGGATCCCTTATGTATGCAGAGAGTTGTGTCTGCACAGGGAGACGACGAGCTTAAACCTGGCCAAGCTGCGTGGGGTAACCTTTGTGAATCAGTACGTGGTGATCAAGTACCTGGGCAAGGGCGCCAATGGGCGCGTCTTCCTGTGCTTGGACATGTGCGACAATCGGCTGTATGCCGTCAAGGTCAGCTCCTACTGCTTGGTATAGTATACCAACAGCTCGATAACCTTCACAGGGGCGTCTGCTGCATGGCTGTAGCCTTGCATGGTATAGTATCAGTTGCAGAACAGTGCTGAGTCAATGCATGACTATGCAGATTGTGAAGAAGGTGGACATGGAGTCATCGAGGGGCAGGAAGAAGCGCAACCCCCTGAACGACCTCAGGCGGGAGGTTGCCATCATGCGCACGCTGCGCCACAAGAACATCGTGGCCCTGCAGGTCGTCCTCCTCTCTTGCACCGGCCTCCTTTGCTTGTGCTTGATGATGACTCTCAAGGCGCCACTGATCTTGACTGCAGACACGACTTGCCCCCGTTTCTGAGGTTTGACATTGCCCAAAGAACTTTTCACAAGGACAGGCGCAGCTTCTCTGTCCTGCCTGGGGTCGACATCGGCGATACAAGCTCGCAATGCGGTGAGACAGCAGGAGGCGTCCTGAGGCGTTCCCTGCCTCACAGGAAGTGGTGGATGACCCGGGCGGCAACAAGATGTTGCTGGTGATGGACTACATGGAGGGGGGGCCCGTGCTGACCCGGGAGGGACTTGAGCGGGGCCGCCGCATCCCGGAGCCCCTCGCCCTGCAGTACTTCCGAGACATGTGCAAGGTGTGCTGCTTCTGCGCATGCTGGCCGGGACCTGTAGATACCACGCGTACAGGTGTTCCCATATCAGGTCCGCGTCAGGACACAAGGCTGCTGTCAGATTCTGCAGCCAGGTGGACAGGCTTGGCCGGAAGTTGCATCATGCCATCTGCCCGATGCCTAAGTGGCTGGCATGTGAAGCTCCACACTGCAGGGGATCTGCCTATGCAGCGTCAGACTACACCAGGGAAGACTGTAGTACGCTGTTACATGGGCTGGTTAGACTTTGCACCACTCCCATGATTTTGCTCAGCCTTGCCAGGCTAGATGTTGGAATACCAAGATCTGAATGGCATTTGACGTGCACTGCAGGCTCTGGACTACCTGCACTTCAACAAGGTGGTGCACGGGGACCTGAAGCCGGAGAATGTGCTGATGTGCGCGCGGGGGCAGGTGACGCTGTCGGATTTTGGCTGCTCCAAGGTGCTGGGCTCCGGCAACGAGTATCTGGAGAAATGTCAGGGCACACCCGCCTTCCTGGCGCCCGAGATGATGCGGCCGCACTCCCGCTACAGGTTTGCGCCCGCTGCAGCCACAAATTTCAACTGCAGCCCTGTCCAATGCGAGACCTGACGGGCCAGCCATGACCTCCACGAGTCGTTCGTGCCTCACAGAAGTGTATAGGCGCAACACCAAAGCATCCAGCCTGACAGTGCAGCATGAGTCTGTAAGCTGCACACGCTGCAGAAAGCAGGCGCAGACTTGCTTTCATGCACCACAGCTCAATGAAGCCTCACAACATTCAAAGGTCCCTTCCTTTAGTACCTGGACATTCACCGGTGCTTCAGCAACAGTGAGGTTGAACATATTTCGCAATGCTGAGCATGCCTTGCCGGCACAGGGGACGGCCCACAGACATCTACGCGCTGGGCGCCTGCCTGTTCACCTTCGTGTATGGGCGCATCCCCTTCTCGGCGCCCACCGTGTACCAGCTGTTCCAGGTCGTGCAGACGGAACCCCTGCGATTCCCCGAGGAGCCTCTCGTGTCCGATGACCTCAAGGATCTCCTTTCTCAGATGCTGATCAAGGTAGGCGCTGCATGCTACAGTCCACATGCGCCTGCTAGTGAAGAGAGAATCTGCCACTCTGCTCCAGGATGTGCAAGGGCCTCGCTCCACATCAAACTTCTGCAACACTCACCATCCACTGACTTGGGGCTTTACAGAGAGAGTGCTGGAAGGTGCAGTGTGCTAAAGTATTCTGCCATTGTCCATTACGCAAATTGAGTGGTATCCAGAAGGAAGAACGGCCTTTGCAGAACCCACGGGAGCGCATCACGCTGTCCAAGGTGATGAGGCATCCCTGGGTGACCAAGCGGGGCGCGTGGCCGCTGCTGACCCTGCGCGAGATGGGCGGCTGCATGGAGGCTGACGACGACATGAACGAGCTCAATCCGCAGCTGATGAAGCTGCCCGACCTCATGGCCACATCCAATGTCCTGGACATTCCCCGCCAGGCAAGTCCCTGGTCCTGTGTGCCAATCTGGAGCCCTGCATTTCGCTTTGGTCTAAGATGGCCATCAAGGTTGTCTGTGCGGTGAAGTGCCCAGGAGACAAGGCCTCTGTTGAGTTCTGTGGAAACCCTTCACGGGCCTATTTATGTGGTGTCGTTGACCCGTAAGCATGCATTTGCGCAGGACCACCTGCTGGAGGTGCTTAAGCCAGGCCTGGCAGAGCGCGCTTTCAGTGATGGGGAGTACCTCATCAGGCAGGGCGACCAGGGCACCCACCTGCTGTACATTGTGGAGGGCTCAGCTGAGGTCCTGCTTAAGCTGTCAAATCCCCGCATCTCAGAGCACCATAGGTGAGGCTGGCCGCTTTGCATGTGATTTTGATCTGCCTGCCGACACACTCTCACCTCCAGGAGGGCTGTGTCTCATCGAACTGAATGCATCCTTTCAAAATTACTTGTGGAAGTATTGAAGAAGGGATATCCTTGTGCTGCACGCCCACTGCATGTGATCCGCTGACTTCCTTTATAGGCTGACAAACAGTCATAGCATTGGCTACCGATGCTGGTCTGCTGCAATGAGATGGTCTTGGTGCCATGCAGGACATCAAGCTCTGGGTCTGGCATGCGCGGCTCTCATGATTCAGACGGGCTGCAGCAAGCTTCCCAGGTGCCGGAGGTCATTGGAGACGAGCTGCCTCCCACCCTGCTTGAGGTGAATTAACGCGCATCTATTCGCCATGCAACATGCATGATCCCAACTGTGGTCCGTATGTGGACATCCCTGTGGGTGACAGAAGAGACAGCAGCACGCCCTCCTGCCATCCTGGGTGGCCTTCTGTGCCAAGCAAGAGCAGCATCATTGCATCAGACTTTGGACGGCTGTGCCTGTACTCACATGCCAGCAGTGCGCATCACACTGCCATGGAACGCCGCACCTGACTGATGCGCCCCGCCTGCGCAGGGTGCGTCTCGTGCGAGGAGCGTCATTTCGGGACTCCAGCGCGGCCACCGGGAGTTCCTAGTGGCAGTACGGCGCGAGGGGCAGTTTGTGGGCGAGATGGCCGCCTTCGCCAGCGCGGCGGTGCGCTGCGCATCTGTGCGTGCCCGCGGCCTTGTGCGCGCCAAGATTGTGCCCGGCGAGCTGCTGCGCGCCTGCGTCGAGCGCGTCCCTGAGGTAAGTAGTTCCGCGCTCTCTCGCATCAACATTGCCAAGTTCCCTTGAAAGCATGCTGGGTCTCTCGTGATGCTCATTACAGACTATATCATGAATCCAGACATAGCCTGTCTTTAACGAAGTATCTCATCAGGCTTTGCGTGATGATCTGTTAAGGTATGCCTGTTGTGATATCAATCCCTCTGCATTCTTGAATCCTGGCTTTCCTTGAAGGCAGCTTGACACCGTGCCAATGCACCTCCGCTGATAATGCATCACATGTGACAGTTCCAATGCTGGATGCAGGCGCGGCAGCAGCTGAAGGAGATGGTGTGGATGAAGTCTAGCGAGAACATGGTGCTGGAGGCCATGTTCCGCCTGTCCGGCCTCCACGATGCTTTGGAGGAGCTCCTGCGTGCCCCCATTGTGCCACATGGCCCCTCAAGGTACGATAACCGCCCCTCACTCTATAGTAATTCATACATTGAGGAACATGCTTGCATGCATTGAGGGACGAGCTGATTCATGATGCCGTACTGTCCTGTCAGTATCCGTATCCCAGTCAGTGTGGGTCTCAGGGTAGCTTCAGCGACCTCAGTGTTGTCATGGCACGCTTCAGGTGTAGCCAATTCCCTAGGGTGACTTCAAAGGGGCTCGCAATCTTAGGCATAGATGCACTGCATCAGGACAAAATCATCATGTCAAATGTCTTTGTGCTGCTGCAGGGAGGAGAAGGGCAAGAGCATCATGCAGCCGCAGCACACAGCTGTCATGGTGGAACCTGATGAGGCAGCCAGCAGCAGCTCTGCCGGCACCTTGCACAGCCGCTCATACCGGCCCACCTCAGGTACACCCTTACCAATGATAGCTTGCGCGTTGTAAGTTGCGGCAGGAGGCGGGAGTCTTGCCTGGCATAGCACTGCGTGAGTGGCAGAAGCCAGAGCAGGTCCTTGTCATCAAGCCCAAATGCATCCACACTGATGACTTAGAGTGAATGTGCCATCTGGGGAGCACCTCAAGGAGAGCACTCCTCCTCTCCGCCTTCACTCTCTCAACATGCGCCTTTCTGCATGACGGGCAACGACCGTACTGGTGTGCTTTGCAGGCCACAGCGCGGTGTACCATTCGCCAACGCCCTCAGTGCCTGTACTGCCGCTGACGCCTGCGCTGCAGCCATCTCTAGCGCGCAGCATGGTGAATGCTCCCATCAAAGAGGCTCCTAGGCCTGAGCAGACTGCCTCGGCCCCAGTCACTCAGAGGGAAAGCCGGGCTGCGGTCCAGTCTCACGCCCCAGGCTCAGAAGAGGTGAGAGCTCCCCTTTTGGCACTCGGTGCCTTGCAGATGCTGAAGGGGCGTTTCCTTTTGCAACCAATGGCCTTATGCATCTGGAAATTCTGGGCGCAACAACTTTTCTCAGATACATATTGCTTCAGCGTGTGACTGGGGTTGCAGATCTGATAAGCGGAGCACTGTCTGCCTTGTAGACTGGTCTAGCGTAGGCGGCAGGTGACTGCGGTAGATTGGCATAGAAGAGCTCCCTGTGCAGACATGTGGAATGTCAGGAAAGAATAAATCAGAGGTCCTGTGGCATGCAGGTTGGGACAGAGACAGCTGCAAGTGCATCCGTGGGCGCGCAGACGTCTCCGGAGCCTGAGACTCTGCCTGCGCCATCTGCTGCATTCATGGTGGGCTCCCCCCTCTAACCCATCTTCTTGGTTTCTTGGCAGCAGGGTTGTCTCCATTGGTGTCCTCTTATCGTCCAGCAGGCATTCTCATATGGAGTCAGTGCTACAAGGAGCGAGAGGGTGTGTCCAGTTGGACGGCATGCGGCCAAAGCTTCCTTCACGCTGCAGCTGTGCTGGCTGCTTCAGCTTCAAGCACACTGTAAAGCTCGCTTTACCCATGCAAACAGGCACCTGTACCTGTTGCTCATGCCCTATGAACAACTCTGTGCAGGGCGCATTCGGTGCTTCAGCAGAAAGGCGTCAGGATCAGACGCAACACGAGGAGCCGCCTGTAAAGGCCTTCACGGGCCCCCAAACACCAGAGCCCCTCCCAAGCATGGAGAGGCAGGGCAGCTGCCCAGTCAACGGCAGCTCCCCCACCAGCATTGCCTCCGGGGCGATGTCTGCCCGCTCCCATGTCTCAATAAGAGGTGCGCCCCACCAAGATTTCTCAGCTGTAGTTGGAATTGCAGATGCCTTTTCGCCGTGTCAACCCTGAGACTGCATGCATTTGACACTGCTGGGGGCGTTGAGAATAACACTAGCATGGCTTTGTTGACAGTGGCTGCAAAACTTGAAGTATGATGCTGTCTGCAGGACTGCCCAGTGAGCAGCGAGAGCAGCCAGATCAGGCACAGGAGAGTGCAGCCGTGCAGGAGGATGTGACGGGTGCTCTGGCAACTCCCCGGGACAGTGCTGGGGAGGATGTGGCTGCCAAAAACCCTTCACTTATTGGGCCCCTTAGGTATGCTGCGTTCTCTCCTCGCGTCTCTGCCTCGCAAGCCATGAGCCCAGTGCATAGCCAGCCAGCAGCCATTGATGTGCTAGAGCAGGTCCATCTCAGAAGTTTTTGGCAGGAAACGCTGATTGAGGCTGACAAACGTACTTGCATGCTTTGGTCCGTGCCTTTGCAAGTAATCCCGGTCATTGAATGAAGAAGGTTTGGCACATGCAGGACCATGGCGTGCCCGGTGCCCAGCTCTGAGCACACCGCCTTCGAGGGCCGTGCCCAGGCCCGCTCATTCCTGTTCAACACCGAGGGTCCCGCCAACCTGAGGCGCAAGCTGCAGCACCATCCGCTGCACTCGACCTTCACCGCCGCCCTGCCCAAGCCCGCTGGGGCAGGGAGCCCTGCCCATTTCGAGACCGGTACCCGAGACCGGGCGCGCTCAGAGGCCGGGGAGTTTGGTTCCAGAGGAGGGGTTGAAGCCGTGAGCGCTGCTGGGTCGGAGCCAGTTCAGGCGCCGGTTCAGACCAGGTTTAGCGTCATGGAGGCCATTCCATTGGCCCGCGTCATGTCCCATGCTGAGTCAGCGCAGGCTGCTGCCGAGGCATAATTCATGCCAGATGATGCTCAGACAGAAGGTGTGGGCTAAGATTTTGGGTGTCTCATGGTGCAGCCTGTGCGCTGTTCCGGAAGGGCAGTCTATGAATTCCATTGCCAATAATTGGCTGGGTAGCTCAGAGGAAAGCTCTAGGCTGGCAGAAGACGGGCAAGATTTGCAATGTTTAGCAGGGACAAGGGAGGACATGGAGATATTTTGAGCATCTCCATTGTGGATCTCTGCATGGAAGCCCTAAAATCATGCATTTCACGCTCATCCGTGTGGGTGGTCGCACATTTGAGAGCCCTTTCGGCCGTAACATGCATCCTGGGTCATGGCAGCATAGCTACATGGCCCATGTACAAGCTCATACAGGCTCATACAAAGTCCGCTCGCATTCTTGCGAGACACATTGGGGCGCATCACCTTCCCTCTTCCAATGTGGCTCGCAGTAAACTTTGGGGGAAAGCTTCACGCGTGTCAGCATTTGCAGTAACATTAGCGATTTGGATCGATGGTTGTGTGCTATGGCGCTCGATCAAGCAGCACTGTACAGCTTTTACCAGACAATGCCAAAAGGCAAGTGATTGGCTTGAGGCACAATGAGGGCTTCCTTGCCCCAAAGAATCTCGGCACACGGTGCACAATCTTCATCATGGATCCCAAAGACCTGCTACAAAAGAGCTAAATACATAGATCCATGGGTGCAGAGGCATTGAAATCTGGAATCTCTCGACCAATACACAAAGACAGCGGACAGGCTTTTGCCTAAATGCCTTAGAAGAAGGACTTCCTGGGGCTGACCCACTGGCCGGCAACATCTAGCTGCACCGCGACTGCAGTAACTGGCTGTGCAGCAGAAGAGTTTGCTACCCCAGGTGTTCATGCACCAAGGATGCAATTACGTTACACTTTCTTTCCCATGAAGAGTCTTGAGCCAATTGGGTAACTCCATTTCACCCTGGCTGGAGGTGCTTCATTGGCTGCTTCACTTGCCGAAGTGGAGCACAGAGAATTGCCAGCGGACTGGGACACACATGTGTACAAGGCGTCTTCCGATTCATACACTGTCTCGCTTTCCCGTTTATTGTGCTCTCTCAAACTTTTTCATTCTGTTGGTCTTGTAGGATGCTGAAGCGCCTTGTCCACTGACAAGGGCTTTTGGCAGACAGTCTCTCGGTCCAGCATCTCATTGTCCCAAGGCCAAGCTGTACCTTCTATTGTGCTTGAGTTGCATGCACATCATGTGCAGCACGATGCTCATGTGTTGTTGTCCGTTTTGTGAAACACTGGGAGCGCTTGAGCGCGCGAGATTAAACCATATGACATGATGTCATACTCGAGGTGGCACCGTCAATTAAGTGAATGCGATCCAAGTTGTGGTTCCCGGTCCTACCATTGATGCTCATCCAGCCTTAGACTTACCAGTTTGGCACAGTGTGCATGACCATATCATATGACCATATCATACCATGGCATGTCTGTACATGCATCATACTGTTGTCATTATTTTAAGTCTCTATCATACGGAGCAATTTGGGAGGACACGGTGATGGACGGTTGCACTAAGACTTGCCCAATTGGGATCCAACACTAAGATGTCCCAAACTCTTGTCAGCGTCAACTACGACTCCAAGAGTCTTAGCATGACCCATTGCTGCTCAAACCTAGACCTAGACCTCCCAGACGACCTCGGAGGCCTGAAGGCAAAGCCGCTCAGAGCGGCTCCAAGAAATTCTAGCATTTCCTGTCTGCAAGGTGCTTCGGTTATGTTGCAATGATTGTGTCCCACAACCATACTTGACCATCCCTGGGCAGCAATTTGGTGTTGGGCCCCATTATGACTCAGAGTCTGCCAGAATTTCGGAAATCCTCGTTGTGTATGCCATATGGCCCTGAAAAGACGCTTGCAAAAACAAGTATGTTTTGATCAAGCCAAATGGAAAGTCTCTGAGGTTCACTCTGATCACCCTTGTTTTTCCTGATCCCTATGCCCGCCATGGGGCCCATGGCTATAGGCTGCCACCTCAGTTCAGATGATGAAAATAATGAACCCATTCCTCAAATAAGACTTGCATCACAATGGTAGCTATCATTGTAACACAGCTGTCAATGAAGAACTCCTTGAAGGTATGTGGATGACAATCCTATCAAAGTCCGGGAGTTCTTGGGGGAGGGCGACCCTCAGGGATGGCTGATGCATCTTGCAGTTGAGCATCTCCAATTAGCGTTCCGGCCAGAAGTTTGTCCATAATCTGTGGTCCGTATTGATTGGTGCATACTCCTTGAAGATGCTGCGATGTGCTTAGTCCTCATTCATGCTATTCAGGGTCATGGTGATGTTGTTAGCGTGCTCACTGGTGTAGTAGCGCAAACTTGCACTGTGTCAATGGTGAAAACGCTCAAGAAAGCTGAGCCGCCGGTTCCCGTGAGAACCAAGGTGTCCGCAATGCATGGTACACCCGTGTAGGTATATTCCACGCCTGAACTGCTGAGCCCACCCGGTGCAGTAAACGTCTGATCACATGAGGGAACATCCACGCCAGCAAGGGTGCCAATGATGGAGAATGACTGTTGGCCCATCCTAGTTGGCTCGCCGAAGAAGCCTGAGATCAGTTGAATGGGACTGGTGGCGCCACTAGTGATTTTCATGGCAGGATTTCCTGTAGCCTCAATCACGAGGTTGGTCGAAGCCGTTGAGACGAAGTTGAAGTTAGACTGTGTGTTGGCGCCACTACGGTACGGAAAGTCCTGGTTTCCCAACCTGACTGATGTACTCGTGGTTGACGGTGTGAACGAAAGCCCATGGTACGTGAAGGTTCCGCGAATCTCGCCTGAAAGTTTGGCGTCGGCTGGTGAGCTCATCCCGCCGACCGTGGCCTCATCAAAGGTGAGACTGACAGGTGCTTGCAGACACGCACCTGCGTGGCGCAGACGTTGTGTCAGCTGCAGCAATCTAGTTTATGGCACTCAAAACCTTACGATTGATGTGCGGAACGGTGGCCATCCTGGCAAGTGCTGGCATGTCATATGCATCATGTCGGCAGGATACTCGAGCCTTACGCAAGTTGGGCGCAGCTACGCCGCTATCGCCCGTGCCACCTGTCTTTCCTTGCGTTCCAGCTGAACCTGTGGATGACAGCGCGCAACGGTGAGCTGCTTTGTGTGGGAGACTTCTCTTAGGTGCGCTGGAAGTAAGTGAGAACATGACAAAGGACGGGTATGCAGGCAAATGCGCTGAAATACCTGTTGTGCCCGAACCTCCGGTTGTGCCCGTCCCTCCTCGAGCTCCTGTGCCTCCAGTTGTTCCTGCACATGCTCGAATGCACATCACAAGGCCTTAAAAGGCGAGGCCCTCTTTTGAGAAGGCACTTGATTGGCCTGTCAAGAAGAGCGAAGCTTAGGGTGCAGAAGAGGCACACTTGTATAGTCTCAGACACAAATTATTGGAGGCTAGCAATGATGGCTCTTACCTGATAATCCAGATTGACCTTGAGCTCCAGAGGCTCCGGATAGTCCTAAGCAACATACATGATCTTTGTAAGCTGAAGTATGCAAGCTCTGGGAAGAAGATAGTCATTGTTAGTGCTCAGTGCACGTTATATGCCATGCAGCGCCGCATTGGCATCTCTCCAAGGTAGCACACCGGCTGCACTGACTCATGCACAAGACAGACAGAGCTTGTTTCACAGAGGGAACAGGGCGAGGTGAAAAGGCTGACAATCCCCAGGCTATGATCACTGGTACTAAAAGGTGGATACCTTGAGTTCCTTGTGGATTTGTGACACCGGTTGCGCCCGTCCCGCCTGTACTCAACAATGAGGTGTAAGCCTCTGTCTGTTGGCGGCTCGGCATATACTCTCTGATTTTCTTATAGCAGGATTGCTTTGGAGAGGTGGCAATACGACGGGGGACGTGCAGATGGTTACAATCCACATCAGAAGTATTTTCCAAATTGCGGTTGTATAGCCGAGCAAATATTGCATCGATCTTGCATAACATAGTTGGCGCTCAAACAAGGGAAAGAGCATGGAAGTAGCACTCATGCAAGACCTCACACCTGTGCCTCCGGAGAACCCTGAAATTCCAGAGAACCCCGACATTCCAGTAGGGCCCTTGCCTCCTGCAAAAGTTAGGCATGTCAGTCGCTAATAGGTTGCATGGAGGTAAGGAGGACCCAATGCGGGCATTGGGCCAGAGATGTGCTTCACCTGTGTTTCCCGAGCCACCTGAAATACCTGCCGCACCTGCACAAGCCCAGCCAATTCGTGCAGGAGATGCCGTAGTGCCATGATATGCACCGGTGCTTCCAGCAGCCATGAGCGGCAGAATGCCTGCTTTCAATGCAAGTCAATGGCAACAAGCAAATCAAGCCTTGCGGTTCTAGGCAGAGCATAGCCACAATGGTGTATACAGCAGAGGCATTCACACATACCGCTCTTTCCTGTCATTCTGGTGGCACCACTGAGCCCGCTAGGACCTGCAAAAGCATGCACTAAGTGTAGCCGCCACAGAGGGAATGCAAAGGGGTGTGTGCCGGTCGCGAGAGCGTCATGCTTTGTGCCCCTTAGCTCTAAGGATTTACGGGCACTTGGATACCCTCACAGCTTCTGGGATTCAGGTCAGACGGTCACCGTCGCGCATGAGGCCTGTCTGCCCTGTGCCGCCCTTATTGCCGGTATTGCCAGCCAAAGTGCCACCTGCATGGCTCTTGAAGGTTTTCAGTGCATTTCAGACCCCCAAATAATGGCAGGCACTGAAGCTGCCTTCAACAGCATTGCCCAAACGTTGAAGGACCAGCCTAGGCGATGTTCAGAGGGGCTTCATGGGGTGATGCAGATGGTAAGAACAAAGGCAAAGGCATACCTGTGTTACCAGTCTGGCCCGAGACTCCGAAAGGTCCTGTGGGCCCTGAACAGAGTGAAGAAGATATGGCAAGGGGCATCATGGCATGAGGTTACACAGTGACGAGGTTTACTTCCACATCGTGAGCAGATTTATGGCCTTAGTAATTCAAGACAGCAGAGCATGCTTCTTGCATGAAGTCGCATTGCTAGTGCCTCTGCACAATGTGCAAACTTTGGTCTATAGTGTGGAGGCAGTGGGAGCCTCGAGAAGTAGTTAAGTGACGCACCGTTCAATGCATCCTCGCCGTTCGTCCCTGGCGTACCCTGCATGCACTATGGTGTCTGCAAAGCTCACACAAGAATACACAATAGAAGTGTAGATGACTTTATGGCAACATTATGATGATCATGCATCAAGCTCATGGTGAGGCACGTCTGGCCTTCCGATACAAGGATTACAACGAAGGTGGCTAAACTCACGGGAAAGAGCTGCTGAAGCTTGGCTTCAGCTGCCTCCAAAGCAGCAACACTCTGGGCATTGGATTCCGCGAGCATGGCGTCGCTCGCTCTTAGTTCAGCATTGGTAGCCCTGACTTGTGCGAAGGCTGCCTTGCTCACAGGAAGGAGGCCTTCGGCTTTGTCATGTGCTACAGGGATGACCACCTCTGTGGCTGCATTCAAGAAACTTGTCAGCATTGTCAGCACCTGCTGTCTTGGTGGACATGCGCTCTCATCAAGGCTCAAGCAGGCTTGTGAAGCGTGGCATTTGGTAGGCGCTCACAGAGCTCCATTAATATGTGTCAATTTGCCTTGCTGTTGAAGATCAGCTTATGTCCACATACCGTGATGGAGCAGCAAAAAGCATATTCAAATTCATCACAACAGACATCTGAATGCTCCAATGAGTCCATAGAGGATGAGACATTTGTAGGGGGAGATAAATATGAAAGCCAGGTGTCTCTACCTAGGTCACCAATTGAGTTCTGTGTGGCTGCCTGCCTTGCAAGCAGGACCACAGTGACCATGAGCAGGTGCAGGGTGATGCTGCTCTGCCGCCTCGCATAGCAATACGGCCCACCCATCCTGGACACCAGTCGCCTGAGTTGCGGAGCTCTTGGGAAATATCGGTAGCAGGTAAACAGTATGTGTGGCGACAGTCATACATACCGCTTGAAATTTCACGTCTTGGCTGACATTGCGATAACAACATATGGACGCCACAGCAGCTCTATTGACTACGGCACATAATGGCTAAGCATGCAAGCCGAACAGCAGGACATCTTTGCCCAGGTAGCGTGCTCCGTTGAGGGGGGTCTACGCCAACAAAGCTTAAGCGCACAACTCAAGAGCTGATCAAGAGGTACTTCGGTGATGTGTGTGATTCAAAGGGGACGAGTATCAACCTCGTTCTGCTGCAGTTGCAGGTCTTCGCGTGATGACACCCTGCGAACAAATATGCTGTTCTGAGACCACAACGGTATCCGATGGTGCAGGCCCCTGTTCAAAGCAAGCGTTGGAATCTGACATCCCTGGCATATCCCAATAGCTCAGAGGCGACTACACGGCTGCCACGCCGTCAGCGAGAGCCAAGATACTCGAAGTGACCCTGATGAGTATGCGAGCCTCAACATTCCTGCAAAGACGGCAGTCACCTGACAGTCGCCAGTGGTGTTGCAAGATCGGCTGTGGAGCCGTCCACGCCTGTGACAATACGAGTGTCTCCCTAAATGCTTGACGCTGTAAAGAGGCGTCGACTGCCTGTTTGAATTGCTGAGCCAATTTTGGCAGGATCATCTCATCCGGTTACTTACTGATTGATAATTGACCCCATTTGGCAAATTGGCCTTGGCGAGGGAAGAGCTCAGCATAATAGCCGGTGTGCATAGTTTCCAGTGAGTGCGACTGACAATTTAGTACGACCATAATGGCAGATACTGTATTGTGAGGCACTGTGCACGAGCCAGTCCGCAGCAGAATTAGCACTGGCCCGCGTATGTGCGGTGCCTACAGATACCAACATTTTGCGGCTCGAGTTGCCCAATAGCTTGCAGCATGGCTGATGAGTTCTGCATCCCAGCGAAAGCAGAAGACTTGATCAACGAAGACGAGGAGCTCCCCTTCAAAATCAGAAGGCTGAACAACTTCGAGGATGCTGCACCTGCTGAAGTCGAGGAGTACGCTGAGGGTACACACAGCTATGACTCGCTGTACTCTGGTGACGACGAGGAAATTTGTGCGAAACGTGACAATGGGGCCAGTGACAGATTCACTCCCCTGCCCTTGGTTGCAGGAGCACTGTACGATATCTGCAATCAGGATGCCTTGTGCGTTGTGGAGCAGGACCTGTTTGACAAGCTGTACTCCATAATCAGGTGCGCCTTGTGTGAGACATAACACCTGAAGAAGCTCTCGTATGCATGGGCATCTTGTTATATACTTGTCACGCCTCAATCAGAGGAACACAGGAACTGCTGGATGCCTCAGTGAACATCCAGGCTACGTCACACCTCTCATCCGAGTGGTTTGCAGCCTTGTGCCATGTGTCAGGCGTTTGTGAATGCTATTTCAGTAGTCTGACACCCAGCACATGGGCGTCCTCTGCTGAATGTGTGTGTACATTGCAGGGGCTTCAAGCACGTCAGCAGCATCTCCAGGAAGCGCCTTGTGGATGGGCTGTGCTCCAACCTCTCGGTGCTGGGCCTGTCCATCGGGGCCCTGGTCTCGGTGCAGGAGCCCGATGACCCAGCAGAGCACGAGGCCTCCGCAGCGTCCCACCGGAGCGCTCTCAAGGCGTACGCCTTCTTCCTGTCGTGGCTGACTGCCCTCGCTGAGGAAGAAGCACAGACAGCGGTCCCTGACCCCAGTGCAGGTATGCCAAAATGCACATGATCTGCTAAGCATCACCAGGATAGTCCTTGACGCAGGACCAGATGATCAGAGTGCGCGGCAGAACCTCAGAACCCTCAGCAGAAGATTCTGCTAGCTGGCAGAGCTCTCGGGAGACTACCTTCTGCCTTGTTGCTTGAGTCAGGAAAGCTGGTAATTGGCTTACCTCCATGAGCTGAAGTTTTGCGGGAGCTTGCTGAGCGCGTAATGCATGAAGACATGACAAGCGGCAGATAGTTCTGCCGCAAAACTTGCAGCTGACTGCCGGCCCGTGGGTTATGATGCCCTCGCCAGTCATGCAGAACCTGGCATGATCTGCTTGCGCTACCCGCCTCGTGGGTGGGCGCCCCTGCCTCTCTGGGCGCAGGGCAGCTCACAGCGGGCTGGCAGACAGCTGCGCTTGCATGGGAAGGCCAGCAAGGGGTGATATGCGCACAGATGTTGCTGCAACCTGAGCAGGCTCTTGGTGGGCCGATCTCATGTCTGTGGGTGCATGCGCAGCAGCGGGGCGGGGCAAGGGCAGAAAGAAGGCGACGGGCGCGCAGGCGGTGCTGCAGTGGGACTGGGACAGCCAGAGGGACAAGGTTGGGCGCAGCCTGGCGGTCGTGACGGACATCGACCTGTGGAAGCTGTACCGGCCCAAGCCCATCGAGGAGTCCCTGCTGCAGACATGCTCCAAGACGGCAGGCTCATCTTGCTCCCTTCTTCCTAGACAAGCATCTATGACAGATTTCTGTGCTGCATACAGCACAGCCAAAGTACTTGTCCTATGTTTCCCAATAGGAAGGTCTCAGTGCTGGCTATGATCCTATGGTCTGGCCTGTCGCAGGGCCTGCAAGGTTTTCAATCGGCACAGATGGCCTGATGGATGCTAAGGCGTAGTCCCTGCCTGAGTGTGAAGGGGTGTGGGTACTGTGCAGGCGCAGCTGCTGCTGGAGAGCGCGCAGGCCATGAAGTCTAAGGCTGCCCGAGACGGGGCATTTGCCACCCTGGCAGCCTGCGCGCTGCGCTATGGCCAGCTGGAGGCGGTCGCTGGCGCATCGATCGCCGCGCTGACGCGCAATGAGCACCTGGCCGGTGTGCTGGCGGAGCTTGCAGAGTTCTGCGAGGCCAAGTACCACGACGAGCGCCTGGTGCGCTCCCATCATTCGTATACTGCACCGGCAGGCAATGCCACTTTGATGTTGGCGCGTGTGTACGTGACTCCATGCGACTCACAGCCTGCATGTCGACGCCGGCGCCTGCCAGTCTCACAGATGTGCTTCCATGCCCAAACACCCAGGGACTTGTTGTGCTTACATGGAGACGCATGGACAGCAGAATGGCATCTGATGTATAGGGGGCGGAGATGCTTCAGGAGGTTGCTGCGGTCAGCCCGCATGAGTATGAGCGGCAGCAGAAGGACGACCTGGCCAGCAGCGGAGGCGTGCGCAATGTTGCTAAGTTTGTGGAGAGCCTGGCCGAAAGGTATCGCCCCTTAATCTCACAGCTGTCATATAACTGAGAGTTGCTCACTGAGAGTCCTGCTCCTGCGATTATGTCTGATGCCAATTGTGCACACTTTAGGTGAAACCAGATTTTGTGCTGTGCCTCACACTGCGGGGTCCACTTGTTGGACCCAAGACTGGACAGCTTGCACCTCGCAGGACAACAGCAAAGACGAGTGGTGCCTTGCAGGTGCCCAAAGCTGGTAGCAGGCCGGATCTCCCTCCTGATGGCTCATCTCGGTGGCAAAGCGTACTCCCTGCGCTCAGCCATTGTGACAGCCATTGGGGTTCTCGCACAGAAGGCCTTTGAGAATGTGCCAGGAGAGGATGCTGATGCCCAAGGCAGGCTCTCCTGAACACAAAGCAACGCTTGGACTGTAAGCTGGCAATGGGACAAGCACATGTACTTACGTGGTTTGGAGCTGAGTATGTCACATACCAGGCACAGGGGCAGTGCAGTTTCTGGTTCAGCAGGAAACATGGCATTAAATTCAGGGTACCTTGTTAATGTAGGTATGGTTATCAGCATTTTGCAGCAATACATTGCTGTCCTGATGCTCTTGCGCCTATACCTCACAGCTTAGCCATGAAAGTTTCTGGGCACTTTGTGCAGGTACAAAGGCGAGGCTGCGCAGCAAGCACAACCTGCTGGCGACGCTGGTGGAGCGCGTGCGCGACAGCAGCGCCTACACGCGGGCGCGCGTGCTGCAGACCTGGGGCCACCTGGCGGAGGCGTCCGCCATCCCCCTCGGCCACTGGGTGTGCGTCACCGAGCTTGCTGTGGGTGCGTCACCCTCTCATTGTAGCGGCTACAGGCCTGCAGTCAATGCTGAATTAATCGAAGCCATATATCAGAGGCCCCGGCATCCCTTTCGGCTACTGGTCTATGTGACTGAGCTCGCTGTTAGTACACTGCCCTTCTGCAATTGCTCCCTTTGTGTACTCGGGAGCCTGCGTGAGGTCACGGCATGCGCAAGGAGAGAAAAAGCAATCTTGTGCGCCAAAATTTCATCCCTATTGTCAGGGCTTGTGAGGCTGTCTACAGATATCAGCCGGGACAGCAGTGCCTTGAAAGAGGGATCATCCTGGAAACTTGAGGCCCTGCGTGAAGAGCTCCTTTGCATGCAGGGCGGCTGGAGGACAAGTCGTCTATCGTGAGGAAGGCGGCCCTGCAGCTGCTGACGGCGCTGCTGCTCTACAACCCCTTTGGCGGCGAGCTGCCTGAGGGGCGCTTTGGGGCGTCTCTCGCAGAGTGGAAGGCCAAGCTCCAGGTGACCAGAACTCAGCTGCCCATCTTGAGCCGTAGCTGTCGGAGTCAAGTATCCAGCATTTTGTTCTTTTCCCAGGGCACCACGGACTGTTGTGCACTATGGGCAGAAAGGGTCAAATCCTGTGCTGTATGTGGGCGACTTGAAGTCAATGCCACCCTGTCCACTGAAGGCTAACAGTTGCTGACAACATGTCAGCGAGATATGATCAATGTGCAGGAGTTGTCACCGCCCGAGCCTAAAGAGGAGGATCCCTTCGAGGGCGTGGAGGCTGAGGCGACTGAGCCAGCTGCAGTGGTGAAAGAGGAGCCTGAAGGGGAGGAGACAGAGGGTGGAGAGGCTGCTGCTGAAGATACTGAGATGGCAGATGCTGAGCCTAAGCAGGCTGAGGACGACGCCGAGGTAGTAGAGCTTCTTGAAGAGGAGGCTGTGCACATGCCCGCCAGTCAGGATGACCCAGGTACCTGCCCTTCTTTCCCTGCATGCAAGCTTCATACACAAACTGGCGTGCCACTGAAATGTAACCTGACTGAAAGGTGGTGTGTTGCAATAGGACTCTCAGTCAAAATTCTTGCTTTAGACACCAATCTGTGCTGCCTTGGTGACATTGGATGTCACCTGCGCCCAGCTGCAGGCCAATCATCCCTAGATGCCGGCAAGCTGCTCTGCTTACAAGAGGTGTCCTTCATGCAGTGGCCGCCAATCTGACGCAGACAAGGGCGCTGGTGGCTTCCCTGGAGGCGGCAGTCGCCTTTGTGAGGTCCCTTGCGGGAGCGCTGCCCGTGCTGACTCAGCTGCTGGCGAGCGCCACCGTCAGCGACGTGCATGACGCCATCGGGCTCCTCATCACCTACTCCAAGTTTGGCATCACCGGCGCCCAGGACACATTGCGCAAGATGCTGCCTCTGGTGTTCTCCTTCGACCAAGGTAGTTGCTAATTGACATTCTTATGCCGGATGGTAGTCGCTGATTGTAAATTCTCATGCGTAATGGTGCAACATCTCCGCACTACAGCTCTAAATGAGTGACTTCCTCATGTCGTCTTGTGATGCAAGTTTCAGCATGGTACTGTAGCTTTTACGCATATGTTATCCAGCTGAAGACATGGTTCCCACAGAGCCTGATCAGGACTGCTTGTCTGCAGCCATCAAAGACAATGTCATCAGTGCTGTGGACGAGCTGTACATCGCCAAGAGGCAGCCCCAGGAGGCTGCGCAGTGCCTGATCGACGTCACCATTGGATCCAACATGGGTGCGCCGCACCTTCCACCCTCATCCTGCCTTAACCCCTCTCACTTCTCTCCGTGGTGTCGATAACCAGGTGATGGGTCACTGATGGGTATACTTACAAGCAATGCAAGTGCATCCTGCGTGCCGAGAGTCACCTTTCCACGTCCCCACACAAGAAGGCGAGGCCAAGGTGGCACTGAGTCCCTAGTAGTAAGATTTGGCAGACTCAGATGCTGGACTCTCCTAGGCCACTCTGGAATCCTGTTGCTGAGGAATACATTAGACATTGAGCGCACATAAGTGGGGCTTGCAGGCGAGCTGGCAGCGCTGGAGGAGATCGTGGGCATGCTCATCAGCAAGCAGCCGCAGCCCCTGCTGAAGCCCATCGTGGTCAAGGCCCTGGCCTGGCTCTGCGACCGGGCCCACCAGCAGGCCTGCTCCCAGGCGCGTCAGACATAGACCACATCGACGCACTTACATCGGCAGGAGGATTCTGAATGCCTTCCCACGTGCATATCAAGATGCCTGGGGTTTGCTGTGCCAAGTCGGAGGCCTGTGCTGCCGGGTTCATGCCTGAAACAAAACAGCCTTGCTCTGCATGACATTCTCGAGAAGAAGCTAACGCTGCTGGAAATGATCAGTGAGGCCTGGTGTACCTGTCTTGAAGGAATTGCGGCTGCAGGGAGAGGCAGCAGCGGATGCCGAGAGCAGGACGCAGGCCCTGAAAGCGATGCGCGGGGCAATGTCCTTGATGACCATGGTGGCTGCGGTGCTCCCAGACGCTGCTGCGGAGCAGCTGGAGGTTACCCTGCAGGTACCTGCCGCAGTACCCTGCTCAGCAGCACCTGCCTCGGGAGAGACGTTGCCGTGCAAGTGTCTCGCTTGTGAAATCGCCATGGGACCGTGACATCTTCAGAAATTGCGTTGCTACGTTCTTTGTCCAATTCCCACTGTGTTCTATGATAGCTCTCAGGCTGACAGATGGCAAACTGAACCTAGGCTAATATACTATTGCAGGTGGGATTCTCAGAGCAGTGCCCAGACGCGCTCACAAGGCGCAGCGCATGCGCTGCGCTGAGTCAGCTTATGCGCGCGGGCAGCCGCGTGCCTGAGGACCAGCTGCTGGCTGCCCACCGGGCACTTACAGGCAGCCTGGTTGCCTCTGGGCTGCCCGAGGAGGGCTGGTACAGCGTTGCGGAGGCGGCTGTCTGCGCGCTGTATGCGCTGCACCCTCAGCCGGCGCAGTTGTGTGAGGCTGTGCTGCGCAGCATGGCCAAGTCCGCCATGGCTGCCATTCAGGGAGGTGAGGGCTGTCCCCATCACCTGCAATACCTGGCCTCAGCCTTGTCCTACTTCCCTGACAGAATTAGATGGCATGCATGATAACATTCATGTCATCTGCTTCAGCATGCCATGTAGGACAGATCCCCGTCACAGAATCTGCATGAATGGACTTCTCACTATGCTTGTGCAAAAGCACTGTGACCCGCTATTAAATTAGTAAATGCCCCAGTCCCTCACAGCCCCCAACCATAGGGCAGGAAGTGCAATCCACTCATGCAGCCTGTGCCATGCACAGGTGATGAGGCAGGGCATGGTCTTGATGCGAGGGCGCTGTCGCACTTCTTCTTTGTGCTGGGCCAGGTGGCGCTGCAGCACCTGGTGCATGTGGAGACCCTGGCCAAGCGCATCCGCAGGCAGGCTGCCTCCAAGGAGAAGGCCCTGGCCGAGGCGGCCTCTGAGCGCATCGCCTCTGGCCAAGCACCCGCGCAAGGTGCCTGACAGCTCTGATACACACCTGGCAACCTTACAGATCCCTCATTTAGGGTTGGTGGCTGGGGCGTAAATCAGCCTAGCCGCAGCTGTACAGTCAAATGCCTTTCACACAAGCCTGTCATGCGTTTAGCTGGTCAATTGCAGGCCTCGGGTCTTGTGGATTTAAAGAAGAGGTTATGCAGCTTCTAGTGAGCATGCACTCTGGCATGAGCATTGCACTTATGTGCGCAGGTTCTGGGGAGAAAGATGATATTGCAGCGCAGCTGGGCGTGGGCAGCGCTGCGTCAGACGCTGAGCTGGACCGCCTGAAGGATGCCACCGAGGCCGAGATCCTGGCGCGCGCTAATCTAATCGGCCGCTTTGCTCCCCTCGTTGCCGCCTTCTGCCATCAGAGGCATGTGCCATTCTCTAGCACCTGCCCTCACACCAGACATGAGGTCTTTGTGTTGCATCTGCTATGCTGACCTGTGAAAAGCCCTCTCCAAGTAGTAGCAGGCAGCTCTAGTACTGTTGTGGATGCAAGTCAGAGCGACCTGAGAATGTCTCTGTGGAACAGATGCTGTTGAGTGCAAGTCTGGCGAGGGCTGCGGCAGCATGACCTAGTAACGTTGACGAAAGATCATGAACTGTCAGGTTGTCTGGTGATTAGCATTGAGTGACGCCCCGTGTGCAGGCGCCTAAGGGACGCCAGCCCTACGCTGCGGGCATCAGCGCTGCTAGCGCTGTGCAAGCTGATGTGCCTGGACGCCGCCTTCTGTGACACCAACCTACAGCTGGTGTTTACCCTGCTGCAGAACAGGTAGCCCTTCCTTTAGCTATTCTTCTATGTCTTCACGGAGCACCACACGCACCTGAGACGCTTTTCTGTCCGCGTTCAGGAAAATTCTGTCAAGGCAGCCTTGCAGTTCTGTGTTGCCCTCTGCATCAGGACTGCCAGCCAAGGGGCCAACTTTGACAGTCTGTCTGTCATGTCTCGCGTTCGAGTAGGAGCAACTGTTCTGTGCGGCCCAGCATCCTGCCGTTTGCGTAATTTAGACTATATGGGCCGCAGGGAGATTGAGGCTGGCGAGCGCAGCAACCTCATCATTGCAGTGGGCGACCTGGCGCTGAGGTATCCTAACCTGCTGGAGCCCTGGACCAGCCACATTTACGCGCCCCTCTCCGACCCTGACATAGGTACAACTCAGCATTGCGGCGCTGTGTTTAATGGCACTTCATCTGGCCATCGAGGGCAGTTTCAACACCTTTTTAGGACCATGACCAGGGTCGAGAGTGCTGATGTGATAGCCAACACAGCGATGCTATTTATGTGCACGTGACAGCAGCATGACAACCTGTGTCATGGCCAAGGGTTTTACCTTGCTCACACTTTGCAAGCCTGGTGCGTGACCCCTATGCTGAAGGTGAAGAGGTGATCTGGCGTGCAGGCATGCGGAAGACGTGCCTGATGGTGCTGTCGCACCTGATCCTGAATGACATGATGAAGGTGAAGGGCCACATCGCGCGCCTGGCGCTCTGCTTGCAGGACGACGACCAGCGCATATCTGGCCTCGCCCATGTCTTCTTCCATGAGCTCTCGCGCAAGGCCTTTAAGGTACAATCATCTGCATGTCCTTGCCCTGGGCACACCCTGGGTGGTCAATATCACCGCACATCGTCTGCACCCAAGAATTGAAGAAGGCGCCCGGCTACATACATACTTGCCATTGCATGTAGAGCCTCCTGTCTGTAGGCTGCACGGAGTGAATGCAGGCCAAGCAAGGAAACATATTTATGTGAGATACCCTGAGGCGTGGGTGGAGATGACACGGATTGCACATCCATGCAGGGGACAAATCCCATCTACAATCTGCTGCCAGACATCTTCTCAAGCCTGAGTGCAGAGGCCAACCTGCCCAGCGGTCACTTCCAGGTGATCTTCTGACTGCCCTCCTTGTCCCAATTGTTTCTGCATGCTCATGCAAGCTGCTTTTGGGTAGGCCATGAGCATGTCTCCCAGCAGACCCATGCATGGCGCTTCGGCTGCATTGACCTGCAGCAACCCCCGCATGCTCACATCAGATTCAGCCTAGCTCCAGGTTGCCCAAGCGTCAGCTATCCTGAAAGCGCTGCTGAAGTGCACTGGCGGCGACAATCTGCTACACATGCGCGGCGTGACTGATGTGGATGGGGTTTACGCTCTGCGCAGGCCATCATGAAGACGCTGCTGGGGTACATCGGGAAGGAGAGGCATGCGGACAGCCTGGTGGAGAAGCTGATGCTGCGCTTTGAGGCCGCCCACAAGCCCGAGCAGTGGAAGAACCTGGCCTTCTGCCTCACCCAGGTCCGCCACGAGCTCAGATGCCAGATCATAGTTCCCACACTGCACAGGCAGGAGAGAGGTTCTCCGCACAGCGAGTCAATGCGAGTGGCTGCAGGGTTCTGGCAGAGGAACAGTCTTGACTGATCGGAAGTGTCCATACAAATGCCCTCTGGAGTATCCATGACTGAAGCTTCAAGAGCATTTCTTGATGTGCAGCTGAACCTGACGGAGAAGGGGCTGCGCAAGATGATGGAGATGGCCAAGAGCTACCGCCATGCGCTGCTCAACGCTGACGTCCTGGACACCTTCAAGGTACCCTCACAGAGTGCCATGCCCTCTTCTTGTGCCTATGAGAGTGTACACGACATTACGGCGCTACGCAGACATGATGCAGGCTTCCGTGCAAGCGCAGCCACCCAATGTGCCCAGCTCTAGTCCGGTGCTCTGGCTGTACACACTGTAGGTTGAATGAGAGGTGGTGCTGCCATAACAGCAGTATATTTCCCTATCCCAATGGGTGGAGCATCTGAGAGCTTTGCACTGCTGTGAAGGCGATATGCGCAAAGGCGAGGAAGCTGCCGAAGCAGACAGCGGAGCTGAAGGATGACCTGGAGGCCTTTGAGGCCAAGCTGGACGCTGACGCTGCTGAGGTGGCAGAGGAGCATGCTGCCGCCCGGGCTGCTCGCAAGCAGGTGCTCAAATGAGACTCATGTGATCTCACTATGGGTCCAGTGAGCATTGCAAAGGCCACCCGGCAAGAGAGCAGATGACGTATGCTTTACGCTGCACAAAGAGTGGCAGGGTACTCTGGCAATTCTTCATACAGTATGTCCCCTCAAGCACCTGGTTCATGCCTTGTGCAAATCTTCAGAGAGGTTCTTATTGATTGCAGGCCGGTGGTACTGACAATGAGGATGAGGAGGAAGGCGAAGCTACAGAAGCAGCAGGAGACGAAGCAGCGCAGAGCACTGCAGCCAGCGCAGACGTGGCTGCTGTGGAAGGCCTGCTGTCCGGCCTGGCGCTCAGCGATGCAGGCGCTGAGTCAGCTGCGGCGGCACCAGCGGCTGACATTGCAGCGCAGCCCAACCAGGCAACAGCCACTGTAGCAGTGAATGCTACCTCCACTGAAGCTGCAGCGCCAGGTGTGGACGGTGGCGAACGAGAAGCGCCCGCGCCAGCTGCCGCAGAAGAGAGTGCTGAGGCAGCCACGGCGGAGGAGCCTGATCTGGCTGCTGCAGCAGCAGCAGGAGACGCCCAAGAGAAGCTGATGCAGGAGGCCGAGCAGCAGCTGGCGCAGCTGCAGCTCAGCACTGCTGAGTCAGCCAAGGGGCCGCTCTCAGAGCAGCAGCAGGCTACCAAGGAGCCACAGATAGAAGCCACAACTGCGGACAACACTGCAGGCGGTGTTGAGAGCGCTCGGGAAGCAGCAGGACAGGAGGACTCCACGGAAAGCAAGTCTACCAAGAGCAAGCGAAGCAGCCTCTCAAAGAAGGTGCTTGCCCTGCCATCTGCAGGAGGCATGTCACCGCAATGTACAATATCTAGAGACCCTGCACAACCCTGTATGACACTGTTGCAGTCTGAGCTGCCTTTTGCGTAGCAGCTTCATCCCAGTGACATGTCAACATCAGCTTAGCCGGCTTATGACTCGCTCAGCACCCATGTGAGTCCATTGTCTATATTATCTGATCGTGAGTTTGGGCCGGTCCAGGATATCAAGATTGAGCGGACAAGGGGCGGCACAGCGAAGGAGAACAGGCGGAGCAGCGCCAACTCAGCAGGCGCAGCAGCTGAGCCTGGCGCGGGCGGGAAGGCGGCCTCCGGCGTCAGTGTGATGCGCGCGTTCTGGGAGACTGCCGGACAGAAGGCGGAGAAGCCGCGCGCAGGTACGCATCCACTCTGTCCTGGTGGTAGCGAGCAGTACACTGGCACGCAGGAGACCATGTGTGACAAACTGACAAAGACAATTTTTGGTGACAAGTGTCAATATGTGTGTGTATTGGGATGCGCTCTGCTTACAGAAGGTGCGACTAGGCCATAATCAAAGACTACATTTTCAACACAGACGGCTCTGCTAGTCTCGCGGAGGCTGAGATGGCGCCAGTGACTTGGCAAGACCTGCTACATGGCGTGAGAAAGAGGTGGCTGGCTGTTGCAGGGACTCAAGGACTGCCACACCAGGGAGCAGGTGCAAAAGGCAGAGCTGCAGGCACTCAGCAGCCAGCCAAGAAAGCTCTTCAGGACTGGAGCGATGACGACTGAGCTTGACGACTGACATGCAACAGCACAAGCTCTCTCTCATGGCCACTGCTGTAAGCTGTGTCTAAATTGGAGATCTTAAAATGGGAGTCCAAACCCCCAGCTGATTATGACATTGCGACTCATGACATGCCAGTCCTGACTTGGAAACTTAGCATGCCATACCCAGGGCAGCCTGCGAGGCCCTGCCCTGACATTGTGATGCTTCGTCAAGCTCTGAAGCTTGATGACCTGCCGTCTAGGTCGGCTGTGCTCAACGTATTGCCACAACTGTGATGCCTAGTGTGTGGCAGTCCTGTCATTATTCTTCCTGTCTACCATGGCCTGCCTGGTGCAAGCCTCGCCTTTGACCCTTTCAGGGCTATGGCAAAACTGCTCACGCGCATGGCACAGAGTCCACGCTCATTGCTTTGGCTGAGTATCGCCCCTTGTGTCACTGTACATGGACTTTGGCGGGAACTCGTAGTAGGTCTGCAAGTCACAGCATCTCCTCAGGCACCGTTCTTATAGAGCAGGGCACATGATGCCAGGTGGCATTCTCTGCTCACCAAGTAGGTCCCTCTGAAGCTCTCTCAACGCCCTGGGAAACCGGCTTGGAGTCATGTGGCCACACATCTGATGATATGGCTTGTGTAGTTGGAGCTTACAACTCCCTGGTCATGCAAGGGCAGACACCTCTGGCCATGGCATGCAGAGACGAGCACCCACCCGCACAAACTCCAGCTTGGCCCTGTCAGCCTTCATGCCCTTGAGCGCCGTCCAGGCGTCCCACCTGGCGCGCCCGTCAAAGTCCAGGCCGCCCTTCTCCGCCCACATGGGCCTCTCGGTCGCGTTCTCTCCATTCTCAGCCATCATGTGGAACCTGCAATTGTGGTGTAGCTCAGGTGCCAGGAAAAGCACACTTCATGAGGGAGTAAGTGTTCTGCTATGAGATTCTCAAAGGCTCTTCACCACCCACATGAGCCTCTAGCTCATCTTCTCTCCATTCTCAGCCATCATGTGGAACCCGCTCATATTGTGTATGTATGTTGAGCAGCGCAAATGTGTAGCAGGTGTACAAGACCGGTGGTGCATCAGAAGAGCTTCGTCGAGATTGCTGTCTCATATTGTCAGTCAGATGCCTCAGAGGGTGTCAGAGGAACACACAGCAGCATCAAGAAGGGCGTCAAGGCAGGAGGACACACCCATAGAGCTGGTAGAAGTGATCTGGCTTCATGGTTGCGCCTCCGGGCTTGGAGACTATCCTCCAGTTCAGCTTCTCGTACTTGGTGACCAGATCCGCGAACTCCGCAGAATCATATACCTGAAGCCAAGGCGCTCAGCAGTGTGAAGCTGAAGCATGCTCTGAACGTACTTCATGCAGGGAAGCAGAGAAAAGTGCCAAGGTCATCATATAGATGTGATGTGCTAGGAAAGGAGGGCTTTGCATGTACACACATGCATGTGTACAGATCTGAGGAGGCATAATGAGCGTACATCCTTCTTGTGAGGTGAGCGGTTGGCGATGGCTTCGGCTTCTTCAGCAGCCTTCTTAGCCTTGGCCTCCTTGTGGATATTCTTCAGCTTTGTCCTGGCCGCTGCAATGCAGCACAGCACTTCTTATCATATGGGCACAGTCAACAGGCCATCAGCACCCTTGCGCCATGCGCTCGGCTATATTACCTCGTAGCTTCTGACGAGGCTCTCCAGGAGTATTCTCCAGGAACGCTACGTTCTCTATCGCTTCTGCCAAAGTCTCGGTGTCATTTCCAGCTGCCTCTATACCTGCCAATGCGGCCTGAACATCCTCCCTTGGAGCCGGCATCCTGAAAGGAGCTGATGCAGGCAGTTTGTCCCTTCAAAAGCATCAAAAGCATCAGAGAAGTGACAGACAGCAAGAGCTTAGAGGAAGCGTTGCAGTGAAACGTCGCTTGTGGCCTGCCCAGCGTTGGGCATTGCTTAGTCAAAAGCTTTGCGCGCTTTCCTGTAAGTCTGTCTCTGTCCAGTATATGCGCAGACTCTCTCGCTTAGGGCTTAGCAGACATCTGAGTGTGCATAGCATAGCATCGTGCACGTCTCAGGGAGTGAGATGAGTGGTGCATCCCACACTCCCTGAGCAAGTTGGCGAGATGATACGATTCATACTCCTCCAGAACAGGGCTGGAAAGACCAGACTAGCCAAGTATTATGTACCATTGGAAGATGGCGAGAAGCGACATCTCGAGTACGATGTGCATCGATTGATCGCAGCGAGAGATGCCAAGTTTACCAACTTTGTAGAGGTATGCGAGCAGCATAACCTCATGCCACCTGTCTACTGTATTGTGTCTTGCAAAAAGTGAGCTCTCGTTACCATCCAATGCAACTCGTTCAGCAGGATATTGCCAATGACAAGGACCTGGACGTTGCTGAGAGGAGTCGGTTGTCTTTGCAGTTCAAGACCAACAAGGTCATCTACAGGCGGTATGCGGGGCTGTACTTCAGCCTCTGTGTGGACGTGACTGACAATGAGCTGGCATACCTGGAGTCCATCCATCTGTTTGTGGAGATCTTGGATCACTACTTCAGCAATGTCTGCGAGCTTGACCTTGTCTTCAACTTCCACAAGGTACCCTCTCCTGCCACAAGAAGCTGCTGCAGATGCCCTCAGACAGCACTAGACGTGTTTTCATCACCCTGCCATCCCGTCAAGACCTTTGTCTGCAGGCGCCTTATGGCCAGGCGTTGTCAAATGAGCAGCAAGGTGGCCAGGATGCTCTGGAGCAGTATCATGTGCGCAGCTGAATCAGGTTCATGAGAAAGTCGCTGACTCTGCAGGTGTACCTCATTCTGGACGAGTTCATCATGGGAGGCGAGATCCAGGAGACCAGCAAGAAGGTACCTGCACTCTGTACATCCCAGCCATAACCCTGGCATATTCAATGCCTACCTGTTGCCAACAATCTCAATACTTGCCTACTTCAGGGTCTGGTTGAGTGTGTTTGGGTCAGGTGGGTTGCTTATTTTGAGACTAGTCTTCACAGACGGTCTGATGCAGTCTGATCTGATCTAATCGGATCTGATCACGGAAGACTGGTCAGTGTACCGAGAGGCCAATACTCCAGACTTGAAGTGCCCAACTGCGATCAGCATGAGCAGGATCACTTGAGCTGCCTGTCTGACATTGCCATGTGCCTTGTAGGTCATCTTGGAGCGGCTGGCTGAGCTAGACAGGATAGAGGCGTGACGAGCATGAGTGCTTGCAGAACATCCTTCCAGAACAGAATTCACATTCAGCTGGCGTACTGCTGCTGATGCGTATAAACAGGCGCAGAATCGAGCGCTGAGGAGAAAGTGACCCCCGCGACACTCACGCGCACAGTCTGCATGCGCAGTTGCAGGCCATCCGATGTGAGGCCGTTCCCAACTGTGCCGGCAGCATCAAAGCTGTCATGAAGCTTCGAGCCTCAGCTGATGCGTGCGCAGAGGTGTGCTGGACACTGACTGTCAGTATACGTGTGACGTTCACACAGCAACAGCATCCCTGGGCTGTGATGGGAGACCTTGTGACGTTTATGCCCGATGTGGTACTGCTGTGCATGACATTAGGTGGTTCCATGATACTGCAGACTGCGCATGTTTGACTTGACGTCATGTGTGAATCTACAGCATGGCCATGGACGTCCACCATGGTCCACCCCCTTCGCTGCAAATAAGCCAGCTTGTACTACCAAGGAAGATTCCGCTTAGCAAGGGTTGCAGGCACCAGGTCACACATGTGCCTATAAACACCTGCATTTCTACTTGAAAAGACACACTCATTCACGGAGTATCCTGCACGCTGAATGATCTCCTCAATGCACCACTGCAGTATTCCTGAAAACCCTGTCGTGGATCCTGATGAGGTAACGCAGGGATCTGCCGACCTCCGAAGTGGCCAGGGAAACCATTTCAGGCTTTGCATTGCTACTGTTGGGTTCAGCTTCGATTCAATGAACATGAGTACGTGCTCTCCGGCCTGGTACTTATGCCATCTTGGAGACGCCCTGCCTGAATTCCGGCGGAGGGGCTTCCTGCAGTGGCAGGTCTTGTTGCAGCACCTCGACTTATATAGAAGTGACAGCGAGAGGGCTATAAAGTTCAAGGTGGTCGTCGTTGGCCATGGTAGCTGGCCGCTCCTGCGAGTAGAAGGCCTCACCCTCGCGCCCACCCCGGGTACCAATTTCGTGCTTATGACACTTCGAGCTTGCATATATTGTGGATATCATGGCTTGAACTTCAACTATGGCTTTATTATGATCAACAAGATTAAAGAGCAGTCGAATGGGCTGCGTGAGGACTGCCCAGTGAGATCATTGCAGATCGTCTGGAGACTTTGTTTCACGACGTCGATAAAGCCATTGAATGCAAGCAAGGCATGATTAAGCACACACATGTGCAGCTGTATCAGCGAAGCTTGATAAGCACAGCGTGAGCGCGCAGTAATGTCATAAATAACTCTGTCCCGCTTGTGGCTACAATATCCTTGCTGCTGCAATCATGCAGGAACAGCAACATCTACTGGCAAGCGCACACTCAGATGCCTGTCGCCCGTGCTGCTGCTTCTGGTGAGACTTTCCGCACCCCTTGCTCCTCGTGTGCTCCAATAAGCTACTGGCACTGACAGGACTAGGCCAGCTGAGCAGCACTCTGCCTTTCAGGTGACGCTAGATCGTTCGAGGAATTGCTGCTTGAGATGGCGCATGCCGACACTCTGGAGAAGCATTTGCAGAGCTGGACCCTGGATGAAGGCCCAGGGCCTACCTTTTGGGATCAAGCATGCAAAATTCTGGAAGCTGAAGTCGAAGACGGCCAGGTGACTTGGTGTCCAAGCCGTTAGTTAATGACGTATTTCCTGAGATGCGTACTAGTGCTGATGCTGAGCCTGCAATGCAAAGACTGAGGCTGGTCCAGCCTCTGCATCAGAGTCCAGAAAAGCATCAAGGCGTCCCCTCCCACAGTTTCACAATCAGACGTGGGGTGCAGGAGTGTACCATAGCTTGCTGTTGGCCCGTCGATGAGCACACATACCACTAATCGTTGCGAGACCCTAGAGGTGGGAGCCTTTGAGGTGCTTTGCTGCGTGCAGAGGACTCCTCCATGTGCAGCAGAGCAGCTTGCATCGATACTGGCAAGTCTCTCGATTCATGCGGCAGTGCCGCTTCCCTGCAAGCCCCCGCCGAGTACCGCTGCCGGCGCGGGGGCATGGGTGCCCTTGAGACCACCATTTGCAGCAGAGCTGCCTGCATCGGTGCTGGCAAGTCCCTCACTTCATGCAGCGGTGCCGCTTCCCGGCAAGCCCCTTGAGCTTTTGGGTTTTGCTCAGTGCGCGGGGACATGGGTGCCCTTAGCTAGAGGAGCGCATCCTCCCCCTTTTGAAGCACCAGAGCCTCAGGCTATGACGCCAGCAAAGGGCTCTAGGGAGAACCCGCATCCCAGGCCCCCAAAGGTGTGCCTTTATTGAGTCTAGTCGGCCAATGTACTCGCTTCTGTCCCGGCATGCTCTCAAAATCCTACATCGCCAGTCTTGCCGGCCATTAGCACATTGTGAAGGGTAAAACCGGAGATCTGTTGAGTCTGCATGTAAGTACCACGGCATGATTGCTGCTTAAGGCTGCCGTTGGCGGTGCAGTCACTGTAGGTGCCATGGCACAATGCAAGTCACATGAGCGCTAGCCACACTAATGAAAATGCATGAAACAGGTATTCATGACATAGGTATTGTATTGAAGGCTAGTGTGGTATGCAGCGCAAGCTTAAGCACCTCCGCAAGCCTGACTGGAGCAAAGCTTCTCCAGCCATGGCGCTCAAGTTGCTCATGTATAAGAAAGTGAGTGCTTCAACATATTGTACTCTGAGCTGACAGTGTTTAGCCTTTTGACGTCAGAGTAGACCAAGCTCAAGAACCTCATCCTTTCAATGCTCATATGCATGTGCGGCCATACGTCAATTCTCTGCACATGCCTTTCCGCGCCATGCCAATGCATAGGGAGTACGCTTCAAGTTTGAGGCGTGCAAGGCTTTCTATGCACTGTGGTGCATAGACGGCACTCGGTCACAACTGGAGCTGATAAGCCTTTGGTTGACAGCACATGTTTGTGCTCTTGCCAGGTGCTGCACGGAGGACGTGGCAGTGGTACTACGGATTTTCAGACAATGAGTTTGCCGCTGCCCAAGGAGACCATAAAAAAGAAAAGACCATATTTTGGGCACAAGTCATTTCTTCAATTGGAGACCACGCATGATGACATTAGCATACCCACAAGGGTATGTATATACATATATGAGCTTGATGACTTATGCCGTTACATGTATGAGCCCTCATGGTTTCAACTATGGCACATTGTGCTGACGGGCCTTTCCTTGCACAGTAGTCATTTTGAGACAAGGGCTATGGCAGACATGAAAATGTTTGGCCTGGCATATGCAAAGAGCTCCTTGTGTTGTAGGCACGCGCGGGGAAGTATAAACGCGACCAAATGCTGAAAAGGTATGGAGGGAAAGCGCCAGAGCCAGGCCATAGGCATTACAAGAGCTATAGCAAGCTCTGCAAAGCTTGTGAGGGCTACTTCTAAGTTTGTGCATGATCCGCTTCTTAGAGGAGGGCCAGGATGTGCTGTGCGCGCACTTATTGAAAGCAAGCATGTATGTGTGCGTGCCTGATCAATCAACATGCCTAGTCTCAGTCTTGGTAGACGTCCGCAAAGTCACATAGCCACATGCTGCGGTCCGCAACATTGTCGGAAATTGGAAGAGAATGGGAAGTCCCAGCTCACCTGTCCCAATAGGAATAGGAGCACCAATTGCGCACTTTCCAGAAGCCTCTTAGTGCTTTTAGTCTTTCAGTAGTCCATCCTGAAGCCTACGAATTCCTCATACATTCTGGGTCAGCGCCTTTGCCCCATGCCTCATAAATAAAGAGTGCATGACACACATGCACATCCTTGACATTCCTGCAAGACTCTCAACCCCTTCGCCCCAATAGCTTCTGTGGCGCCATGCCCAGATCTCAATAACAGTCATCTTCTAGGCCTTGCCTGCCTGCTTTTCACTCAGGCACTGCTGCCAACACCTTATCTTGTCTGAACTGAATATTACGGGAATGACGATGTACTGAGAGAAAGGTGTTGTGACAGTGTCTTGCCCCATGCATCATCCCGCCGCATGACCCAGCGAGTACCTTGCTTTGTCAAGAATGAAATTGCATGAGGGCACTCAGGCTGTACAGAGCACACACAAATCTATAGACCCCTCATCTCAGAGGGGACATTGTAGTTCCAATTGCACTGATGCAGAGCTGTGGGTGGCTTTCACAAGCTGATCCTCATTTCCTCAGCTGGTATTGCTGGCTTTGGAGAAGTGTATATGTTTTTGTCTTGTCTGCAATACCCCTGCCCCATTGTCACGGTGGAAGTCTGAATGCTGCACCTACAGTTGCCATCGCTGCCATCGCATGCTCTGGTGATGAGCGCCGCCAACCAACCAAAGACCCCATCGGTGCACGTCAGGGCGGATGTGCCATTGAGACCTGTGTTTCGCCCTCTCTGCCATGATGCCCTTGTGATGAGTCTTCCTAGCCCTTCAGACCCTACGTGCACATGCAGGCAAAACCCCAAGAGTACTTCCCCTCCTCGAGAAAGCCAGCTTACTTCTTCCACAGCTTGGCAAACCTCTGGGCCTCGGTCCTGAGCTTCTCGCTGGCCCAGGCATACTGGAATACTTCGTCCTTAAACATGCTGTAGGGCTCCCAGGTGTCGTGCTCCGTTGCAAATCCCTCCCAGCGCACCTTGAATCTGGGATCCGTTGTCTTCATATCCCTGGTGTCCAGGATGATTTCCACAGTGAATATCTGCACAGCATCAGACCAGCTTCAGCAGCCTGCGTGCTCCAACGAGTCATGCACGATTCTCTGCGCTGTCATTGCCAGGATTGTGCCACAGCATGTGTTACAGAGCAGTGCTCTGGATGTTGCTGCTTGTGGGACAGGCACTTGTGTTGTGGCAATCAAGGCTCCCAGACACGGTGTCAAGAACAACAGGTCTGATATTACGGTGCTTCTAGCGCCCAGGAGACTCATTGCTAGCAGACTGGGCACCAATCATATGGAGGTCACCAGGTTGCACTGTAGAAGAGGCATGTGTGCCAGCTGAGCGCAGTCATGGCATGGCGCTCAGATGAGATTTACCCTACAAGGCAGTGTCACCCTACATGGCAGGGAGGTGACTCACCTCCTCAGAGGCCACGCCCTCGGCTGCAAGCCTCCTCAGGCGCTCCTGCTCCTTCGCCTGGTCCACCTGCCAGAAGCACTCACTGTCAGATGCGTAGGACTTTGGAGACAGGGAACACCTAAAGTGCTTGCCTAGAAAGATGCCCTACCGCTACAACGACTTGGGCATAGAGGTGGTGGGCGTCAGACTCTGCGAAACCTAACAAACATCACATGTTTCTGGCTTCCAGGACTGGCACCATTGTGAGCCGAAAGCCGCCCTCATTGCGGGAGACTATGTAGGATAAGTGATATATCTGCAAACCTTGACAGGCTTCAGAGGTTGCGATTGTTGGGGTGAACCCACCACGACTGCAGACGGCTTCTTAGTGCGTGTGAAGGTCGCCGTGGGCTTCCCTGCAGCAGCTGCAGCTTCTGCGGTAGCCAGCTCCTTAGCAGCCTCCTTTGCTGCCACGGCAGCCTTCTTGCTCGTCTTGGCTCCCTTTACAAGTGCTGCCTTGGCAGCCTCCTTGCGTTTCCTAGTAGTCTTGGCAGGCGCTGCCTCGTCAGCCTTGCGACCCTTGTTGGCTCCCTTGATTGTCATAGCCTTGTCAGCCTTGCCGTTGTCTGCAGCTTCCTTGGCTAGCGCAGCCTTGGCAGCCCTGGCGACTCTAGCTGCAGCACCTGCCTTCTTGCCTGCGTGCAGTGTGGGTGCAATGGGTCACAGGTATCCTAGGACAACCAGTCCCTCATAGTGCATGTGTGTGGCTACAAGGCGCCGTTGTGACAAGCTGGAGGCTCCAAGCAAGGTCTGCAGATATGACAATGCTCTCCCTTTGCAGAGTTCACAGATCTGTTGCAAACAACCAATACTCATGATCTTCGGCCAGACAGGTAAAAAAGGGACACCACATTTCAGGCTTGCCTTTCTGTGCAGCGGCCGGCGCCTGGGAAGGCGCAGCCTCGTCAGCTGCCTCCCCTGAGGGGCCAGCGTCATCGGCAGCTTCCTCTGCCTCAGCACCCTCCTCCTCCTCGATTGCCTCACAGGACTTCTGCACAGTAAGCCACACAACACCTTCAGTGTCCTGGACCTCCAACCTTCCTTCTGGCATCCCTTCACATCCCTGGTCTCTGCTAATCACTAATGTACGCTCATGGGCTTTGTGCTTTAATTTAAGAAGGGTTTGGTGGGACATTAACGTTGAGAAGGAGATGAGGTGTACCAGATGCTTTGCGCGCTCCTCCTCGTGGGTGATCACATGCCTGCTCGACTCCTCCGTCTCATAGTCCTCAGCCCTGTACCCAGTCACACTTTCTGCATCAGACCCCATCTTGAACTCAGCTGTTCTGAGCACTCTATCACGTCTTTCCTGTAGTCTCGTGGACGTGATGTGCCTGTCTGCGACGGTGACTGACTTGCATGTCTGCAGCGCTGATACACATGTCACGGCTGATCTATATTTGTGCAGCCATGCCTCTGCACTCAGAGCAGACAGCCACGTTGCTCAACAGAGATGACATCACAGCAGCAGCAGCTTGAGCACACTGTGTACAGGACAAGAGCGCTTGTGATTGCAGGAGCGGTGCCTCAGAGCAGGGCCAGTACCTGAACAGGTGGATCTTGACGTAGGTCGGCAGCTTGCCAAAGGCCACATCGGCGGGTACCTCCCACACAACACAGTCGTTGGGTGTCAGCTCCTGCATAGCATGCACACTCAGTCAATGCTCCTATGTAAGCAAGCCTTCTGAGTGCAGGCCAGGTGCAAGGCATTCAGGTCAGCTCCTCTGCTACAGCGGTATCAGTTCTATCTTGCCTCTGCACGTTGTGCTAGCCCTTGCCTTCGTTGGTGCAAAGTACTTCTGCTGGCCTGAAAATAGGTCAGGTCCTTCAGGCACGGGCAATGAACAGGACCATCACTTGGCCATTCTGCACCATGTGTATGATGTGCAAAGGGTCGTCTGCTCAGAGAGACAGACACAGGAGGCCTTCTGCAGAACACTTATGTGCAAAAGGGCTTACCTGGTAAATGGCAAAGCTCCTCCAACCGCCGCTGAGGCCTGCGCTGCTACCCTTCCTGGGCAGCCAGATCACCTCCCATCTCTTCTCATTGGCGCCCTTCTGCAGCACAGCCGGACATGCACTCAGGGCAGGTGCGTGGTGGGTTCTGTAACTTATTCCCTAGGCGGTCTGCTGAGCACGGCAGCGAGCTGTCAGCCACAGCTCCTGGGCAGCTCAATGGATGGCCTCTCTCCTGTCCTTTGCCACCTTACCCTTTCAAACATCATGCAAGACATGTCCCAACTCATGTGTTCACTGGTGAGTGTGTCAGCAGTGCTGCATGCTGTGACATGTGCTGCGTCTCTAGGAACTCTGATGAGATTTCAATGAGTGCGGGCACCTGGTACTGCCAGGTGGTCAGGCCGTTCTCCTGCTTGAGCGCAGAGTGCTTGCGGCTAAAGTCCTCGCACTCCAGCTCGACCTTGGTCCTCTCTTTGAACGGCCACCTGCGCTGCATCGGCGCAGGCAGCTGCTGCCAGTAGCCGCCGGAGACGCTGGAGGGCTCCATGCGCTGCAAATCAGAGCAGGAGTCAGCCAAGCGGAGGCCTCAGAGACCTTTGAACATGACCCCTTCCACCACGATTAGTCTCCATGCGCCGAGGATCAGCTGCGCAGGAGCCTCCAACAGCATCTGGCATGACCATAGTCGCACGACGCGGCACCTAATTTGGCTGACGCGGCTTTTTGGCGGCCGGATTGGTAGAAGATACCCTATATCCGGCCCAAAACGGCTTGGACGCGCGCGCTGGACACACACCGCGCCCGACGCTTTTAGCAGCATCGTGCAACTATGGGCATGACCCCTTCCATTACGACCCGTCTCTATGCGCCGGGGATCACAGCTGGGATCGGAGGCGAAGCCTCGAGAGCGTCTGACATCTTTCCCTCTACTGTGGTCAGTGTGCGCCATGGTAGGTATTTCTCTAGGTAAGGTGCATTGTGGCCAGCGCTTGCCGTTGGGTAAGCTGATGAGGTGTGTGCTCAGTTGGCCGTTGCTGTGCGTGTGCAGGCATGTTTCCGCCTCCAGAGCATGCAGCAGAAGCTGTGCAGCAGGGTAAGAGCCTCCAAATGTTGCTGGCGAGGAGATATCCAGGGCGGAATTTGCCCAAAGAGCATGCGGGGGATTGGTTTGATGGTCCTTATCCACCATGCGCGCAATCAGGCAACCAGATTTGGTTGATGTGCTTGCAAGGTACGCAAGGCTCCGCGCACCTTGGCAAAGGCTCTGCCATCCTCAGCCTTGCTGACTATGGCCTCTGCAGCGTCGACTGCTTTTCCAATCGCATAGTCGCTTTGGATGGCAGAACATTGCTTCAGCTTGACCGTCCTCACCTTGCCTTCCCTGCTTAGCCTGCAGGCACATACAGCATCATGAGTACGATCCTGTTCCCCAGGCAACAAGGCAAATCTGTGCCATGCATGGCTACTCATGTCAGGGCATGCCTAGGATCAGCGGTGTTGCAAGGGGGACGCAGGACGCACAGAAAAGTATGCTCCTGACTCACGCGAGCCTCAGCCAAAGTATGTAGCTTCTTCTGTGCGGGCCCTGAGACCTTTGCTGATGTGTTGCAGAACCCCCCTTGAAAAACATTGGCGTGTCAAAATGTGCTTCAGGAAGGGGTATGTACGTGGCCTGCCTTCGCAGTTTGGCGCGCGGCTTTCCCTCTACCCAGCAATAGCGCTGCTCGCTCGCTTCGGTGTAGTCCCTCTTCTTGCCATCGTTCCTGCACCAAGAGTGGCAGATTTTGGCCCAAATGCAGCATGCAGTTGCGCATGCAGGGAGCTTCCTCCCTCACAGGCCTCAAGGAAGTGACTGTCTGGGGCTCCTAGCGCCCTCTCGCTAATTTAGCGCTTTCTCACGTCAGCTGCTCCATGGTGCTGGTGATATCACTGGGCTGCGGAGAAGGTCACGCTGCTCTGAGGCACTTATATCACAAGTGATTGTGCAACGCGCATGTCGCAAGGCGTCAGGCTTTGGCCCATTGCAATCAATGTTGGGGGACAAACTCTAGCATAGAAGCTTGCAGGGCAACTACATGGTCTGTGGAGGCACGTCTCAGAGTCAGCACACCTTTCAGAGCGGCGTAGCTCAATATTAGCTGCCGGCACATAGTCCCTGTGCTGGAGACACAACCGTCACTGCTGTTAAGCCTAGAGACTGTAAGTCAGCACGAAACTACCTAGCATGCCTCAAGCCTGCCCATCAGGGGGAATCTCAATCACTCATAGGGCGGGCTCTGCAGCCGTGGTGTGAAGCTTCACCGCTCACATCAGGTTCTCTGCCAAATGTCATCATGCCATTTGGCGGAGCAGCATCAGATACACAGATTTGGTAAACAGGATCTCCAGGTTGAAGGGACTTGTGCTGTTTGAAATGGATCAGGACTATTCACCTGCGCACAGCAGCCCTCTTGGCCTCCTTGGGCTGGGCCTGAACAAAAGTTTCGTGGAATTTCTGGGCTTCATTCATTATGCCCAATTCCTGCAGCATGGTGGAATGTGGTAAGCACCGGAAGATGGCCCCGGATATGATTCAGGGCTGTGGGAACCCTCACGGTACAGGACCGTGTTGAGATCAATATGGGAAAAGCATGTACTACAGAAGCAGGACATCACCGCCATTCTCGCATGATTGCTCTCGATCCTCAGGCGTCTCTGTTTTTCGTATGCGTTCTCGACTAACAAGCTGTTGTCAGCTATAGCCAGGGTCTCTGTTTGTTCCGGAATCTTCTCAGCAATGACACCAGGAGGCTTCGCACGTCCTGATCGCGTTCCCACCCGTGCTGGGCTGTTGAGCTTATCCGATGTGGCCATATTGCCTGTCCTTGGCCTATATCTCTGCACTATGCACCTCACGTCCCTCAGTACACTTAAGGCTGTCTGGAGATCGATGCCAATGTTGCGCTCTATTAAGATGTGCCTTTCAGAACTGCGTATGATCACTGTACGAGGCCTTTTGTATTCGGCCCCTCGCAATCATTCCGGCGACACTTACGTCTGTTTCGCGCCAAGCTTCAAACGTCATGTTGCCAAGCTTGGTCTGCGCAGCAGTTCCCAGCAATTTTCTACTAAAGGTGCGTGTAGTGCGCTCAAGTGGCCATCTTATTTTCCTCGAAGAGCACAGCCTGTCAGTGAGAAGGTGTGAGGGGTGTAAGTCCCACTTAGGCAGAAGGAGGCCCTCCAGATCGGCCACACGATCTGGGTGCAAAAGCAGGATGATGTCCTTGGCGATCTAAGTCTGGCATCTCATCTTACCGTATTTACAACAGAAATATCCATCAAGCAGGCCCTACTGCGTGCCACTCCTCCGTCCTGAACAGGGCATGTCCATTGTGAGGACGCTCAGGGCTGCTCTAGGACCCCATCTCCTGACTCCACTGCGCGCATTCACAACCTCTGCAAGGGCTCAAGGACTAGAAGAGTTCATTGCAGAGCCGGTCAAGGAAGGCGAAAAGGTCACTGCAGGTCCGATATCATCCAGGGCCACTACCTAATTGCGTTTCCCCTTTTTGCGTCCCTTAACAGGTGCACCTATGCTGCAAGGCCAGCAGGAACCAATGCCTTGGAATGTCAAATTGTCTGGCTGAGCAGCAAAAGTGACGGGCTACTATGTCACAGGGAGGTCTTGGTCAGCAGAGGACCTTCGAAGGAAGTCCTGGGACGACCTGCACAAGCTCTGGTACGTGCTGCTGAAGGAGAGAAACCTGCTGCTGTCTGAGAGGGACCGCTACAAGGCCGCTGGCCAGGTTATGCCAAATGGCAGGCGAATGACCAAGGTAAGCCTGCATTCTGCCAGCAGGTACAGCTAGTGAGAATGTCAACGGGCTAGCACTGTGAAGAGTTGTACATTACATGTGCCTATTGGTCCTCTCAAAACGGCTCATGCCAGGCTGGCTCCATGAGCTGTGACACTGCATGACATGGATGCCTGAGTGACCCAGTACATGCTATGACATTGTGATGTGTCAACTGGCATTTGTCCCAGTGTGTCTGAGTTGCAGTCATGGCTTGCAGGTGCGAAAGTCTATGTGCCGCATCAAGTATGTGCTGTACGAGCGCGCAAGGATAGAAGAGGACCCATCGAAGTCTACAGTGCTGAAGCAGTTTGTCAGGGGCCTGTGACCAGCACCTTAAGGAAGCCCCTCCGTCCCCACAGACCGCAATCTTCACATATTCGACTGTGAGAACACACAGAGATGGACAATCCTGGGCAGAGTGTAGCAACTGAGGCATCACAGTGTAATGGGCATGTCAGCACCCCGCCCATGCAAGGCAATGGGCGCCTACCCAGGACAGACCACGTAGCTACAGTATATGAGAATACGCATAACAGCACCAGCACCAGAGCAGCGCAGGGCGCTGACTCAGCTGCCATCGGCGCGCCAGATCAGGTAGCGCGCCAGGAAGACAGCTCAGCGCTGCAGCAGACCTGCTTCAGCGAGGAGCTAGTGGGCATCAGGGTGTGCTTCCAGCTGGTGGATCTGGGCCGCCAGCTGTACGTCTGGGCGGGCCTGGAGGGTGGGGCCATGGGCTGCATGTGCCTTGCATCGCCTCCTGCAGGTGCTGATGACGCTGTCTCTCCTTCATTTCTGAGAAGATGGTCTTCTGCTTATGTGTCACAGCACCATGATGATATGGCGCCCACGCAGCCATGTGGCTGTAGTGGGAGTGGGATTCCATCAATTTCTGCCACCCTCTTACAGGGAGACACCTCTCACACAGCCGACAAGAAGGAGCAGAATGTCTTCTGTGATTTCCACAGATTGACATCGTGTTGCTTTGAAGCGGCTGTGTCTATTGAGGGTCCAAGGGAGGCTAGCCTTGACCAAGGCCTATCGGTCCACCTTGCTGGCTTGCAGATCTGGCACTGCCCAGACAGATCCAGCAGCACAAGCCAACTGCAAGCAAGAGAAACTAGCCTAAAAGCGGCTTCCCATGCAGGTGCTGGGGGCATGCCGCCAGTGGCCACACTTGTCAGGGGCAGCGCTGACTCTGCGGCCGCCAGCGTGGCGCAGCGCCTTGCGCGCAAGACGGGGCGCTCGATTGCAGTTGCATGGGCGCTGCCTACTCAGCCGCCCACACTCAATGTCCTGGCCGAGCGGCGCATTGTGGAGCAGCTGACTGCAAATGGCCTTGTGGAGCGGAATCTTGCAATGTGAGGAGTTTGGTGAAGCAGCAAAGCGCAGGAAGGGTTTCAGCCTGCTCTACAGGGTGGTGGGATTGTGCATGGTCAGCCAGAGTGGCAGCCTTGCTCACTGTCCTGCTGAACTGCTGCGCATCATGTAGCAGGCGGATGCAAGCAACCTCTGGGCATGCAGTGATTAGGATCTGATGTGCTGCTCTCCAGCAGCATGACAACTTTTGTGTGCTAAAGACAAACAGTCAGGGCTTATCATTGCGCATGCAAAATTTTGATCGTTACAGACTATGTTGTAAATTCAAGTGAACCCCGCCGGTTTGATGTTGTCATACAAGCCCCGCAGAGGCTACTGGCTTTGGCACCTTCACACGCTGCAGGAGGGACACAGTGTGCGCACAAAGTTGTGAGAGCAATGCCCTCCGCGCTACCGCATACATCTGAAAAACGTGCACCCCCCGCTGAAGCAAGCTAGCAGATCTGTTAAAGTCACTGTTCTTGGGTGGGGAAAGCTCAACAACAAAATCATTTACTGCCAAAAAATCGGTTTTGACGTTGCTTCTGACGGCGATTCTGCCCGAGTGGTTAAGGGGACGCACTCGAAATGCGTTGGCGAAAGCCGCTAAGGTTCGAATCCTTAGGATCGCGGATTTTTTTTTTTCGTGCTGTTTCTACCCCGAAACTCCTTACAACTCTGTATAATCTCTCAGTGCGAGCTGTGTGACAACGGCAAAAGGGCAGGCTTTCATTTTCGCCTGAGTGCAGACCCATGGCTACACTTTTAGGATACCCCAGGATATCCATCGATGCCTATGATATACAGGTCTGCGACTCTGCTGTATCTTCTCAAGAATCATGATTGATACTCTTGCTTGTAAGCTGCACACCAGCTGTAATCATTATGCATCAGCTCCATTATGAATAAGTGGTAGCCGAGCGCCAGCATACAACCCAGCAGTGTCTCATATTGTTGGACCCATGTACTGCATGCGCATGCCCTTCTGCTGCAAGCTCTAGCACCCAAGACCTGCCTGGATGGCTGCCTACTTCATACCGCTGGCCTCCATCTGCTTGAGCAAGCCCTGCAGCGCTCCTGGACCTCCCATTTGCTTGAGAACCTGCGTAATACACTCACGCATCAGCTTGTAGAGCCAGAACAGGTGCAGCATACATCAGTCTGTCGCACCAAACACCATTGCAATGCTTGTGCGCATCCTCACCAGGACTCCCTGAAGCCTATGGCGCTGTAACTCGAAGGGCATTGGTAGCAAGAGTGGAGAGTGGCTCTGGCATTCTTGCATCTGTCTTACAACATGCACTGGCCGGCTGCGCTTGTGGAGGCCCACCTCAGTTTGAGAGTGAGTTGGTGAGGCTCCTGCTTCAGGCCGCACAGATGGAGGCATGCAAAAGACAACGGACCTGTGGAGGCAGCATGCGCGCCATCTGCTGCACGTTCTGCGGGTTCATGGTGCCGTGCTTGCCCATCTTGCCCATCTGCTGCATGATGCCCTTGCCCTTCCCCTTGCCCGGGCCCATAATCATCGTCCTTATCCTCACGTACTCCCCTGCAGCCAGAGCACGGCCTTGAACCCAGGACATTCTCTGCACCCTATTGCAAGCCTGTACTCCGCGCCTGTCACTGCAGCAGGTGAAGTTGCAGAGCTCAGGTGCGAAGAGAAGCTCTGCAGGCAGTCCCAACATTGGCACTGGTCTGCCGTCAGCAGGTTGTAAGCATTCGGTGTAGCAAGATGGCGAGCACATGGAGTGGGGGGCAGGGGCGAAGCGTCGAGGCTGACCTATGAGTTCACCCACGTATTGGGGGTGGACGCCGGCGCCCCGAGCGATGCGCATGATGCGGCTCTCCGTCTGCCAAAGCTTGATGTCCGAGGAGTCCAGCTCCTTGTTCGTCATGCTGTCCATCATCGTCATGAACTTCTTTATCCGCGCTGCGCTGTCCTTCTCCTTGTCCTGCATCTAAGTCACTATTTCAGGCAGGAAAGTATCTCATGAAGGCACCTAGCGTCAGCACGCTCAGCGTGCTGCATCCTGATCTCTCTGCATTCTTCCTTTTGTACAAATTTGGGTTGAATTAGCGCCTGCTGCGCTGCGCGGCTGTTGCAGCCATGGGCAAGGCATGCAGCCGATAGCTTGCAGGGTGTGTGCAGGTAGAGCAACCACAACTCTGCCACATACTGCACCACGCACGGCGCTTTCCAATAGCGCACCTTGCTGAAGAGGCCAGAGTTGGAGAGGCCGGGGATCATGCTCATGATCTGCCCGACTGAGCCCATCTTCTGCACGTTGGCCAGCTGCTCGTACAGGATGCGCATCGTGAAGTTGCCCTTGTTCAGGCTGTCCATGATGTCGTCCTTTGTTTCATCATCTGGCACGGCCTCCTGCAGGGTAAGTGCATGATTCAGGCCATGAAACATCTGAATATCAACCATTTCCCGATTGCAGCTGTAAGCCGTGCAAACTTGCTCTAAAATGTGCCCTGCCATTACAACCATACCCGAAACACAGGATGATGTATTCCAGGCATAGGCGCGGCAACAGGCTACATTCATGAGCAGACACAGGTGGTTGTGTGCAGGGTCATTGACCTGGATTTTGTCCACAAAGCCGCGCCAGTCGCCGCGCCCCAGCAGGCGCCCCACAAAGGCCTTGGCCTCAAAGCGCTCGAACTCGTCCATGTGCTCTCCAGTACCGATGAAGATGATGGGCGACTGCGTGGCAGCTACCGCCGACAGGGCGCCACCACCCTTGGCGTGCCCGTCCATCTTAGTCATGATGACGGCTCCCACCTGCAAGCAGTGTCCTGATGAGTGCACTGAGAAGCTGTAAATTCTGAAGACATTGACAGCCTGAAGAGACAGTCACCCCAGACATGTGATCATCCAACATGCGGCCAGACACAACAGCCACCCAGTCTGCAGAGGGGGCGCTAGGGCAGCGTATGAGGCGATGCAGGGCATTAACAGGGTCAATGCGAATGTCGGGGCATTGGAAATACCTCCACGGTGTCCTTGAAGGCCTTTGCTTGGTCGTGCGCTGCTTGACCTATGCTCCCGTCCATGACGAAGATGATGAGGTCTGGCTTTGTTTGGGCCGCAACCTGTATCACAGGAAGTCCTCGGACAAAGTGTCCAGGTCTCACAATGATGTTAGAGGACACTGACATGCGCCGTAAGCCGGTCTAAAAGCGCTCTGCAGCTGCTGCACCTATATAATGATATCAGGACACGGCTTCTGAAACATTGTAGGTTCAGCCTGGCGGGTATCTTAGCATGCACAAGCATGCATGCTGCACAATCCCACATAGGTATTCTGGTATGGAAGGACATTGAAGCAGGGGCAGCTCACCTGTCGCATCTCCTCAAAGAGAGACTCTTCCTGCTTATGCCGTCCAGATGTATCCACAATGATGAGGTCATGGTTGGCCTTTTTGAACTCGTCCACACCCTTGGCTGCAATGACTGCCGGGTCCGTCTCTGTGTAGGACCCGTAGAAGGGTATCTGCATCTTTGTGGCATTCTGCTTGAGCTGGTCAAAGGCACCTGCACCGCGCACAGCTCTCTCAGAGCAATGATGAGTGGTAAGTGTTCCCTCAGACCACTTGACCACAGCCAGCTGTTTGCGGCGGAGAATGCAGAGAAATTAATGATCAGCAGCACTGGTGTCGCCTGTCAAGACCTTGACTCAAGAGGGCCTGATGCATTCAGTAGTGGCTCTGGCAGAAGTCATGTGCCTTTGACAACACCACTGATTGAGGCAGGCAGATACTGCAATGGAGTTGGCAACATAAGACCTCACCTGCTCTGAAGGTATCTGCGCAGACCAGCGCGGGCTTGAAGCCCTTCTTCTTGTAGAAGGCTCCATACTTTGTACAGGTTGTGGTCTTACCCGCTCCCTGCACAGCACCTCCCAAGTATTCTATAATTATAATTCTAGACCTGCTGCTCCTGGGACACATTGATGTAGCTCGCCTTTCAGACATTAGAGTCTTCTCTTTGAATCTACAAAATGTACACTGGCATGCAGCCCACTGTCCATGCAATCCTCACAGGATATGCCACAGCTTGCCATACACCATGCACAGAACCTTTTGCATGCCTAGGAAAAGCACACGTCACACACTCATCTGCAGCACCAGGAAAGGCAGGGGAGCGCGAGACTTGCCTGCAGGCCAACAAACATGACCACATTGGGCTTGCCCTTCTTCAGGTCGACCAGCTGCTTCTCATCCAGGCCGCTGCTGAGCATGCTGCTGAGCTCATCGACCACAGACTTCTCGATGATCTTGCGCTTGTTGAGGCCCGCGCCCTTGTCTGCGTTGTTGGCGCGCACCTTGACATTGGTGCGCAGGTTCATGACCAGCTTCACATTGACATCGGCTTGCAGCAGCGCTGTGGTGATCTCCTTGAGACATGCGTCCAAGACCTGTAGAAGCAAGGCAGTCTGAGTCAGCAGCAATGTGGGCGCTTGCAGGGAAATGGAAGAGACATGTAGCATAGGACCCAGCCTCTGCTACTTGTCACCAGTACAGAAATGCATTGGCAGGGCTCCTACTTCTAGCTGAGAGAAGAGTCCTGGCATGATCCAGAAGCTGGAAACTCTAGACTAAGGCATAGCAGGCTCAAGCTGTCATGAGCACCACATCGGCTGAGAGCAGAGTTGAGGGTGATCTGTAAGAAACTCTCAGCCAGCAAATCGCACCTTCTCGTCGATGGTCTCGGCATTGTTGACCATAGCCAGCGCATTGCTGATCCTCTGCCCTAGCTCGTTCAGCACCATGGCTGCTGAGTGTGCCCCGAAGGGCCCTGGGACTGGTGAAGGTGTAAGCTAATTTACCAAGCACAGGGTGCCGCTGCTGCTGAACAACTACTACAATATACTTCTAACTATAGCATTGCTCGATGGCCGGCGTGTCTTTGTGCTGGACCTTCTGTCAGCTCCGACGCAAGACGCTCCGAGGTATCTGGTACTCCTCAGTCTATGTCGCTCACCCCCGATTAATGCACTTATGACTCTTTAGTAAATTGATTGGAAGGTAGGACGGAAGATTGGTAGTATCATCAAGGGTTGAGAGCTGAGCAATGTGTCGGTGAGCACCCAAAGCAGCCTGGGCAGTGCTGCCCAGAAGTGGTTGACCCACAAGGGACTGGATGCGCATCAATTTGGAACAGGCCCTGTCTGCTGCCATATCGCAATGTGTAGCCAGGTTCGTGAAGTACTAGCTTTTACAAATAAATCTTGCAGCCACACAGTGCTGTGCTACTCGCATCTGTTGTCCTGCTGATACGTCTGTAATCTCTCAAAAGATGACCCACTGCGCTGCATGACAGCAGCCAGGCAATGCTACAGTGAAGATGTGAAGCCTAAGAGCTCGGCAAGGCTGGCAGCGCAACAGTAGCCAGCTCTTCACAGAACTTGGCATAGGCGGCCTTGCAGTCAAACGCCATGTCGTACCAGAAGTTGACCGCAATTACAGGCTCCCCAGGTTGCGCACTCCTCTGCGCCACGGAGTGAAACCACAAGCTGGGCAGATACAGCACCTGCAAGCGTGCACCGTCCTTCAAAGACCCTTGATGCCTGACTGGTAGCGGCCTTACAAGTAGACTGAAGGGCTTACAAGGCAGACATGTCCAAGCTGACTCCTCTTCTGCAGCATGACGGCATGCTGGTGGGACACAGCAAGTTCAGCCAGATAGTGTGCACAGACATCCGCACTAGGCCACAGCTCATTATGCTTCTGATGGCATAAGGGAGAGCTGAGACGCTCTACTTTCCACCCCCTTGGAATTGCCCCCTCTCACTGCTTCTGCCGTCCTCTCTCAGCTGACATGCAAAGTGACCGCCTTTGCTGCACGTCTGCCACCTTACGACTCTCAACTGACCTGGCTTCAGAGGACATTTTCTCACCTCTCCAGGCCCTACTCTGGCCACAATAGGGCGTGGCAGGCCGTCGTTCCAGGGGTCTGGTCGCGAGCTTTGCCAATCCGCAGGGCTTTTCACAGGACTCCATGGCACCTCCTGCTCAGCCCAGCACCAAGCTCTCACTCAGATATGAGAGGCCGTCCACTAAGGTGGTTTAGATAGACAGCTGATGGGCTTCACCTGTTTTGGGTTGACCAGATCGAGCTTGAGCCGGCCATGCTGGTCTCGCGTGTACTGAGCCACAGAATAGGGCCTGATGCCTAGGCGGTAAGCGTCTGCTGGGGGCAGCAGGGAGAAGACTTTAACGCCACAGACCATTGCATAGATGTTCTCATAATGGTCCTGCAGCCTTCAGAGGGGTCAGCGTAGCTTACAACATAGCTTTCCCAACATCGCAAGCCACAGATCAAAGAGTACTTCTCTCAGAGAAGTGCCAAAGAGGCAAACTTTATTGTGCATTCAGGACTGGATGCTACTGTGCCATCAAGGCAAATGGCCAGGAAGCCAGCACAGCATGGCATGGCTGAAGCCATATCTTCACCCCTATCCTGTACTTTCTTTACCAACAAGTCCACCTACTCATGGCACGGCAGCTGTGCGAGCTTGCCTGCCATCGTATTTCATGGTCACTCTTCCCATTTCATGATCATGCACAGGGATGATTATCAGAAACGGTCCAAGGCATGCCTTGTGGAAGGACGTGACACTCTCATCGCCCCCTATCCACAAGTTGGTGGCCTCTGGGGGTGCCCCAAAGGCTTCGGTGGCCCACTCGAGCTCGCTGATGTCCGGCATCAGCTGCGGGAACTCCTCTGCCATGCTGCATGCGAACACGTCATGGACCTGCTCATAGCAAATGTCACGCCTGCCAATCTATGTCAGTTGGACACACGCAGAGAGCCAAAGTTGGTTCACACCCCGAGCTACACCAGGCAAGAAGACGAGAAGCCTTGAAGAAGGCGCCCAAAAGGTCTCAAAAAATGCAGCGCATTTCGAGGATCTACCATCTCAGATGTACCGCATTGTTACGATCCCCAAGCAGCCTTCTTCCAGTCTTCAGTAGCCTTGCATGGTTGCGCTCACAGATGACACCACACCAACCTCGGCACAGGATGGAAGCATGGCTGTCTTCCAGACAGCAAGTGCAGGAAGCATGAAGGTATGAGATTGCTTACCTGTTGTTCTGAGACTGTGCATATACGATTGCGCCCGGCTCAGGCTTGATGACTGCTTCAAGGAAGTCTGGGAAGGGCCGACGCTCAGTGGCGGGCAGGGCAAATACCCGCTGCCCGTCTGACATCTGCTTCACTGCGTCTGCCCTGCCGTCAGGCGTCACTGCCATACTGACCTGCACATACCAGCAACCCTGACCGCAGGAGTGACTGATCCTGTATGCAGGAACAGATTGTGTATGTACATTCCCATGCTGATGTGCAGCAGTCCAAAGCCCGAGGTTGTCCACAAGACGCCTGATTTCGAACGCTTGACGCTAGGGAAGCGCCTACTTGTGACGATCCCAGTGCCAGCTCAAGGCTTGCCCTGTTCCATCTGTCCACAGCCGGCCAGCCCTCCAGGGCACCTGAATCATGAGAACTGTGAGCCAGCTGTCAACATTGATGAGTCTCTGGCCGTCACTTTAGGCCGGCATGCAGAACGAGCTGCTAGGCATGTACATCACCAGGAGCCTCACCTGTGATGATGACAGGCTTGTTTCTGGAGACATAGTCTCTGTAGAAGGTCAGAGAGTTAAGGTCGCCTACATGTATCTTGGGAACCTCGTGACCGACATCAAGCTCTGCATAGAAGCACATCAAAGACGTCAGGGTCCAAGACAGATTGGGAGGAGGATAAGCATGCAGCATGTTGCTTGCTTGCTTACCTCGGATCTCACGGGACAGCTTCTGCAACTGGTCTAAAACAGATAGATCGACCATGAATAATTGCCCGCATTCTTTCAATACAGTTTCTCCAGTAGGATTGACGCATCTTGCAACAGGGCTTGCTCATCTGATATGATGAAGCTGCCCAGTGCCCAAGCTGACTCACCGCTGCTGATTTGCCTTGTTTTTTCGGCTGTACGTATATCGAACCCTGAAGGCGCAGCGCTCTGGCCATATTCGTTTGTTTTGCCATTCTGTGGTTTGCGCAGTAATTCGAGCTTCAGTGGTCTAGCCTGACTCGACTCATCTTGTTGTGTAGTTTCGAGCAGGCTTTCATAAGAGAGTCTGAAAAGCTTGCATCGACATGTAGTCTAGCAAGATTTTTGCAACAATGCACATCATCCCGATATCGTGCGATGGAGAGTGCCCTGAATGGACCATGATAGAGATGCAAGGGGAGCTGGAGCGCAAGGGGGCTATAGACCCCGATCAGGAGTTCCCTGTAGGCCAGCTCAGGCTTTCCAAGACGGTAAGGCCTCACGTTATTGCATGCGCTCAGGCTCTGGCGCTTCTTGGCTGCTTTACGACAAGATTCGCATGCAGGGAGACAGGCCTTTGTTGGGCCAACAAAGTCTCACTTAGCATTCTCATTCGTCTCCTACTGCCTCTTGCAGAGAGCAGATACTGTGGAGCTGACGATAGGCTACCACCTGCTGGAGGGCAAGATGGTTGACCTGAAGAAGCCTTTTGCAATCTTGGAGAAGCAGTCTACACCAGTGGATGTCGATGCAATGGAGGAGGACGGGGTTGTACAGTGCAATACAGAGTACAAGGTTTGCAGCCAGAACCCATTGCCTGTGTGCAGTGCTTTGAGCCTGCTGGCTGACACTGGACTCTGTGCAATGCTGACACATTCCAGCTGCGATCAAATGCACGTATGCAGGCGCACAGTACACTGTCAGCACAATTTCTCACACGCTTCCTTACCCTTTCAGCGTCTTCGTAGGACTTGCACAGCAGGCACTTGATTAAACTTTGTGCCTGCATCAGGTTGTTGGCGTGATACGGAGGAAGTGCCTATTCAAGAACAGGCCGCGAGCCATCATCACAAAGCCTGAGCCAGCAGTGCGGAAGCAGCACTGACATAACAACCAAAAGCCAGTCTACAGTTGCAGCATCCCAGTACAATCCATGCCGGACACCCTCTCCTGAGCAGGGAGGGCAACAGGCTTGTAGATATTGGAGACACAGAGATGCCTGTCAGCCGGCTGGTTTGTCCTAACAGCTTATATAGCTTGGAGCATTGCGCAACGCCAACCTTCCATGCATTAGGATCGCCTGGTAATCTCTTTAGCAATCGAGTGTAGCAACAGAGATATCACAACCGCGATTACTAGCAACTCAAATCCCCACTTCAAGCACTCGGAATGAGATGCCACTGTTCCGCTCCATGAGTATTGGTTCCGGTGCTTATAGCTGTTCTTGACCGGCCCTGCTCTTGAAGGCCGTTCTGGTGTCCGCAATATGGTATTTTATATCTGCCTGCCTTGCCACTGCTCCATGCGCATCAGGATGAGATGCAGTGAAGCTGACCCCTAATATCAACCGGCCCCATGGGCCACTGTGAAGGCTGTTCTGTTGTCCCTCCCGTGGTGCTCTACCGCTGCCTGCCTTGCCATTGCTCCATACTTCGTGCGCCTCAGAATGAGATGCTGGTCGAAGCTCTTTTCTGCTCCATGAGTACTGATTCCCCTGTTCTCGGCCGTCCCTGCTGGGAAAGCCCGTTCTGTTGTCCCTAACATCATGTGTTATTGCTGCCTGCCTTGCCATTGCTCCATGCTTTATTCGCCAAACAATGAGATGCTAGTGGAGGCTTGTCTCTCCTCCCTGTTCTCAGTGGGCCCCGCTGTGAGGGCTGTTCCATAGTCCCTCCCATGGTGCCTTATTGCTGCATGCCTGGCTATAGCTCCATTCTCTATGCGCCTCAGAATGAGATGCTGGTGGAAGCTCGTCTCTGCTCCCTGTGCTGGTCCCTGTTGTCGACCGGCCCCACCGTGAAGGCTGTCCTGTTGTCCCTCCCATGGTGCTCAATCGCCGCCTGCCTTGCCATAGCTCCTGCCACGCGCTCCAAGCTCGCAGCCGCCTGCCTGACTTGGCTCAGCTGCAGCGGCCAGGTCATCATCAGATCATGCCTGATACTGGACGCCAAACCATGACAGCAAACGCAAAGTGGCAGAACAGGAGTCAAGAGGGATTCTGCAGCAGCCCTCCCGGCTCGGCTCAGGTGGAGCAAGCAGGTTGTTAATAGGACATAGCCCGACATTGAATACCCTACTATGACAGCGCATCTGATGCAGCACAGAGAACTCTACGGGGGATCCTGCTGCTCTCATTCTGAAAGCATGAGAACGCAGCAGTGGCCGGTCATAAGAATAGGGACCAAAGAGGGTGAGGGCAGAGTGCGGGCTCACATGCTGCCGGATGCGCTGCTGCTCCTCGGGAGGCTTCTGCTCCTGCTTGCCATCCAGCTGCTCATGCAGCTCCGCATACGCCTGCCGCAGATCGCTCAACCCTGCCTCCACCTGCGCATGCACCCACCCTCCAACATGCATTTAGCTGTGCCGCGCAAGAATTGAAAGTATGCAATGATAAGCGCACAAGCGCTGAAGGTGGTATCCAAGACTTATAGCAACATGCACAACAAGCAATGGATGTGCGGCAGCCTCCTGATCTCCTGCCACTTTCCCTAGCTACGGCATAAAGATCACAGCAGCGGGAACACGTGGATGGGTGCAGACCCCCAGGGATTCTGGTGTTGCGCACATCGCAAGAGAGCGGATGCTTGCTCACCTCATGCTGCATACCCTCATGCGTGTACTTGGTCAGCTCTGTCTCCACGCCGTCCGCCCTAACCTGCAAGGCCATGCATTGGAAAGTTAATCCGTGCCACCCAGCTTGACATGCGATTGCCTTGAGGCTTCACACGGTTCATGACAGACTTCTCCTGCACTGCAAGCCCAACATCTCTTGCAGAGACCTCTGCCTTGTTGATGTTTGGACAGTGTACTTCATCCATGCTCAGCAGGCAGTGTACTTCCTCAACCATGGCATACACTGTACCCTAGCGTACGCGCTCTCCAATGCATGATTGTGACCTTTCAGCTCGGTAAACGTCTCTCTGAAAGGAGCAGAGGCACAGTACAAGCAGACAAAGCTCTCCTGGCTTGCCAGGGCTGCGGCCGATCAAGTGTCTGAAGTGCACAGCTTTTGGAAAGCATTCTTCTCATGCTTTAGACACTTGAAGCCTGTCCAGTCTCTAGTGATCCTCAGAGCTGTTGTCGCTTGTATCATGCCTGCGGCACTGTGTGGACTGTAGAGTACTGAACCCTTGTTCACATGAGGAGCACCACATCATTGTGCACACCTGGATCCCTAGAAGATGCTCCGTCCCTGGCGCGTGGCCAGCCTTTCCCATGAAGCTACCCGACTTGATCTGGAAGATGTCGAAAGCGTACAGCAGCTTGTACGTGAGCACCTTCAGTGTGTCCTGTATAAGCCACCTGCAGGGACAGGGCAACGCTGACCATCCTGTTAGGGTCCCATGCTGTTAAATATGCCCATTCGTGCAGCTAAGATGTAATGCCAAGGGAAGATCATGCGAGTCTGTGCTGCCCAGCCACACCAAGGATCACCATGTGATGCACAACATGAGTCACCACTATCGAGTCTGCTGTCATCAGGCGCAGGTAAGGGTGACAATGCAGTGCAAAACCGCAATACCAGACACAAGACGGCAGCGGTGTGCACATTGCAGAAAAGATACGAGGTGCGCTCACCAGATCAGGCAGTAGATCCACACCCACAGCGGCCAGAGCCTGTAGCCGCTGCGGCTGAGGCCCCTGACAGGCACGTTGTGCTCGGCATGGCTGTTGGGCCAGACGCAGGCCAGCAGCGTGGACAGCGACAGCGAGAACAGCGCAGCGCCCAGCAGCAGCGGCGCGGGCGGGGACGTCCAGAAGAAGCCGCTCGTGCGGCTGCTGAAAAGCGTGAGGAAGTCCGAGATTGACACCTGCGCAGCGACGCAGACAAGCCTGAGACTGACACTTCTAACGTAGCCCACGCACATGACTTTCAGCAGACACCAAGCCCTCTCATCTACATCACATCACTGTTCTATGTTGTGAATTGAGCTGTGAGGGGGCGCCAGGAATACCAGGCGCTGCCAAAGTGAGCCAGTCATCCCTCTGACAGCCCTAGGTATTTCTTGGAGCCCTTCCGCACATATCTTTGGAAATTCTTCAGAGAAGGATTTGCACAAAACAGTTCTGAGAATCAGGAGCCCTCACCTTGAGGTAGATGAGTGTGATGATCTTGGCATACGGTATGGGTGGCAGGTGCATCCTTCGGAAGAGCGAGTGGGGATGGCCTGAGTCCAGACAGGCCCACAGCAGCAGCAGAGAGGACAGGCAGGCGACAGCTCCCAATACACTTGCAATGGTAAAGATGACCTGCAGGTTGAGTAACACCCAGATCAAGATCAAATCTTGCATCTTCAAAGAGATTGTCCTTGCTGCTCGCACAGACAATGCACTTCACCCACTGCAGGACATGGGAGAGCACAACAATAAGCCTACAGTGCTGGTTGTAAACAGGGAACAGCACCAGGCAGTGCTCGCCAGCCCCATGCAAGGACCTTCATCCCTGATAGATTAGGGGCTTGACCGCATACACTATCCAACACTCAGGCTGCTATTGTTGGGGAGTTACAATGAAGACTGCCCAACACGTCAGGTCCCAACAGATTCTGCAGCACGGGTATGCAGTAGTGCTTACCCTAAGATTCCACTTGTCGGGACGGGGGTTGGGGACGACGTTGTCATAGCCAATGGAGATGAGGGTGCCATCGTTGAGGAGCGTGATGAGCATCAGCATGAGCACTGGCAGCTGGAAGAATGTCGGCCACTGCACAACACCACACTGCTCAAGGCCTTGTGCATCACTACTTGCAGCGCGCAGTGCACCTTGTCCTTACGTGAGGCGAGGATTGGAGCAGTGCAGCCCATCCGGTATAGCATGCACACATCAAAGAATAACACTTCAGTATAACATGTGCAGTCATACTCCCATGCAGCAGCCCAGTGTGGCCACTGAGCCTTTTTGATAGCATATTACAACAGTCCAGGGTCAACTGAGGAAGGAGCTGGGTCAAACCTTGGGGTTGTAGTGGTCTGGCGCAAAGGCAAAAACGGCAATGAAGAAGAACAGGAGCAGCTGCAGCGTGGCGGCGATCCTGTAGTTCAGGAAGTTGGAGATGCGCCGGAAGATGCGCCTCGCGATGACGATGGCGTCCACAATGGTGGACAGCCCCGGCTCAGTCAGCACAATGTCAGCAGATGCCCTGGCCTGCGCATCCATGGCAGAGAGGATCAGGTGCGGGCATCTCAATCTTTTTGGCATTCAATTTATGGACAGACCAGGCTGTACAAGCACAATGTCTGCAGAAGTTCTGGCCTGCGCATGCATACATAGGAGGACTAGGATTGGGCATCTTTGACTATTTGTCAGCTGATCCTCATCTAAAAGTCTGTTGGGCAGCAAGAACAGGGAACTTCAACCTTGAAGATACAGCTTACTGTAGAAACCCAGGTATACAGCAGCCTACCGCATCTGTGGCACCGCTGACCGCAATGCCCACATCTGCCCGCTTCAGGGCAGGCGCGTCATTCACTCCATCGCCTGTCATCCCCACGCTATACCCCAGCTGTCGCAGCGTCTCCACTATAAGGAACTTGTGGTCTGGGAATACCTACAAACATCAGCATGCTGAGAGGTCAGCTTATCACAGGAACATAGGAAGTCAAGCGGTAATTCCTCAACCTCACCATGCTCTCCTGTGGCCTCATTTGCCCACATGAGTCAAATCTTGCCCTGAGCTCAAGCTGACTGGTATGATCAGGCACATCAGAGGCGGCTTAAGCCAAGGCCAAGACACCTGTCATGTGGGCCAGTGATTGCCATAGGGCAGCCTGATTTGTACATGGTCTATTTTGTAGAGCAGTCTGTGATTGCAAACTTGGCTCAGTCTATCTCATGACAAGGGTGATAGCCCTCATATGCAGGCACATGCCGGAGGGATGCTGCTCTTAAGGGAAAGTCTCTTTAGGTGAAGTCTCATACCTGCGCAAAGCCATTTGCGGGGAGGACGATGTGCCCATAGTCCCTGCCCAGATGCGGAGGCATGCGCCCGTCATCCATCATCTGCGGCAGCTGCTCTGCGGTCCGGATGTCCGTTCCCATGCCCAACGCCCTTGCAGTCTCCCGCGCTATCAATACATTGTCGCCTGTGATCTGCAAGTCCACATCAGTGTAGTCAGCAGTAATGGGTTAGCTGACATGTGGCTCACAGATCTACAAGCAACACCACTGCCACACAGGTAGCAGTCAGCAGGAACTGGTCAGCTGGCATGTGGCTCATAGATCTACAAGCAACACCAACGGCACACACAAACATGGCCCTAGTTCCGTCAGGAGGGAAACATGTGAGGGTACATCCACGGGTGAATGGGCTCACCATGCGCGCCTGCACGCCATAGTGCAGCGCCGTCTCGAGCGTCGCTCTGGTGTCGGGCCGCGGCGGGTCCAGGAACGTGAGCAAGCCCAGCATGTGCCACTGGCCGTCAGCATCCGTGCGAGCGACCGCCATGCACCGGATGCCGCGCTGCCCGAACTCCTCTACCTGCAGTGCCATGTCCCCCATCAGCTTCAATATAGCTTTTCTGAGGCAATCCTTGGGATATACTAAAGCCATGCACGAAGCACGCCGTAATGCCGCATGCAGATTGTAAATCGTAATATCCAGGGAAAGCTATGGAGCCACAGGACATGCAGGCCCTTTCAAGTGGTCCTCACAACACAGCACTCTTCAGGAACATCATGGGGGAGCCATGGATACTACAGACAAGAAGATCTCCAATTGCTCACCAAGGAAGTATGGCTGAAGCATATCGGGTGCAGAAAGGCACAAGACGTGTACACAGACCTTCTTGTTGACGGCAGATGCTATGATGTCCTTGTTGGTCTGGAGCAGGTTGAGCACTGCATGCGCGGCTCCCTTGGTCACCTTGAAGGTTGACCCATTTGGCGCCCTGATGGTGGCTTCAGTTCTCTGCAGAAATCACCAGATGACCTTGAATGGGCTGCAGCACATGAGAATACACATGAGCAGAGGTACATGCACAGTGATTGAGACAAATTTTCAGGAAGAAGTGATGCAAGCTCGCCTGGGACATGAACGCTTGCCTGAGCAGAACAGATGTGCGAGCTGACTTTGTTGAATCTGCAATTGCAATTCTGAGTGCAGGGATAAGGGATCACCTTGACGGAAGGGTCGAAGGGCGTGAAGTCCGTGTGCTGGTAGCCGTCCAGCTCATGCATTCGGGCAGCGCTGAGCACCATAGTGTCCAGTGCATCTCTGGCTGGCTCCCACCACTTGGTGGCCATGGCGGCCGCCTGCAGCACTGTGTGCTGGTCCTCCCCCTCAGAGAAGACGGGGCAGTCCGCCTGCACAGGCAGTGGTGCTCCAGTCAGCAACCTGATGCTTGTTAGCGGATGGGCCAGATGTGGCCCAACTGTCCCATCCTGGCACAAACCGGGTACTCCAAGTGCCGATACGTACAGCCTTCCCGAAACCCTGAGGCTGCCAGGAATCTGGGGACATGTGCTACCTAGCCATCATTGCTTCAGAGATCCCATCTGGCTACAAAGGGGGACGCTCTAAGACCAGCGCTTGCAACTACAGTTGCTAGTGAACTGCAGCATAGTCACTGATCACCTGAATGACCATTGTGTTGAGTGTCAACGTCCCAGTCTTGTCCGAGCACAACAAGGTCATGCCGGCCATCTCCTCAATCGCTGTCAGGCGCGTCACAATTGCGCCCTGCTGCGCCAGCTGGCGCGATCCCAGCGCCAATGTCGTCGTGCTGCATGCCATCACAGAACGCTTGACACTCTCAGTCAATCGGCAAGCCCTGACTGCCAGCAGTACTGGATCGATGAAATAAAGGCTGAAGAGGGCAGAACAGCCCTGAAGCCGCCTGTCACAGAGAGGCCACGTATGCCTTGAGGGCGGGTGAAGCAGAGAGATGAGCAGGGCTGGGGTTACCTGACAATCTCAATAGCGATGGGTATGGAGGCAACCAGTAAGACAACGATGAAGCCCAGTGCATGTTTGAAATCCTCTCCATCCGTCAACAGGTAGATCAACGCGATGAGGCACAGCGTGACGGAAAGGACCTGCATATCGCATGCGAGTCAAATGTGCACCCTTGGCAGTCAGACACTACTTCTGAGGACCACCGTCACTTCCATGGCCTGGCACGAAGAAGGCCCTCAAAAGGTGCCTGCAAGGGTCTGGAGAGGCTGCTAAGAAACCAGCAGCGGATTAGTCTTGCCGCAATGCACTACAGCATTGTATGTAAGGTTGCCACATGTACGAGAATGGTATATGAGAAGCTAACCAGTAGGACGATGACCACTCGCATGAGGATCTTCTGCAGGTTCCCCAGGTTTTCTACGCTCTGCAGCAGAGTAGCTGTGCGGCCAAAGAATGTGTTCTTGCCTGTCTGCTCAACTGCGCGCAAGCATGAGAGCATGAGAGCACTTAAAACGCATCCTCACTTCTCGGCACTGGCTCATGTTTGGGCTAAGCCTCGCTGGTGTGGCAATCCTCTTGGATGTGCACTCCATGAAGTGCTGTGGCAAGCGCATGAGCAACTGACCGCTAAATGATGCACTTACAGAGCCTTGCACTCTCTGACATGATAGGGAAATAGTCGCCCTGGTCTCTGCTAGAAAGGCTGAATTGTGGCACCCACACGGATTTGTGAATGGCATGGCACAAGAACACTTAACCACTCAAGTCTTAGGGGCAGAGTGAGACCATTAGGCTGTGTACCTATGCCATGCGTCTCGCCTCGTACCACAGTCGCGCCCATTTGTGCAGCGTCCCCTTCCCGCAGTGTGACTGGCAGTGATTCACCCGTCAGCGCGCTCTGATCCACATCAACGCTCCCCTCCTTTACCTGTGCCATGCACAAGTGCTGGTCAACTCACTGCATGTGACACTCTCAGACCACAGGCATGAAGACAGCTTGAGCCAAGCTGAGCACTCCAGCTGGAAGACTGAACTGCCATCGTGAGCGCCTCTTGGCCACCTGATGCAGATACCCTTCAAACAGGCGCTCGCAGGTGCTTGACTGCAAATGCAAAGCAGTGCCAAGCTGCTTTGTACTTGTTCCTGAGCGTACCCGGCAGTCTGCTGGTATGTGTGAGCCTGAGCCCAGCAAGACCAGGTCCCCTGGCACCAGGAGGGCTGCATCAATGCTCTGCCACTTTCCGTCCCTACAGACTGTCGCCTGCGGCTTGAGCGAAGCCTTCAGCGCCTTGACTGCATCTCCAGCCTTGGTGGTCTCATACCTGCAACATCCACGATATCCTACTCATGTATGGGGCCATGAAAGCAGCCCTCTGTCATCTTTGGGCCCCCAGTCATCTTGTGACAGCCACTAGTGCTTCTAATTGACAGCCTCAACACACGAGCCTACTGAAGCTGTACATGCATCAGCAGTGCGAGAAATGGACAGCTTGCACATGCAGTTGAGGTGGGACTCTCCCTGAGAGCTCAACACGTCTGCAGCAAATGAAGGATGGGACTGGCTGCCGTACCATCCAATGCTGGCGTTGATGAACTGGATCAGCAGCAGTATGATCATGTCCAGCCAGTTGGCTATGGCAGCCTCCACAATGACCGCCAGCCAGATCATGATGGGCATGGGCATCACAAGCTGCACATCAACAAGTGTCCTGTCTCAATTTGCCTAACGACCTTTCCCCTGCATCAGTCCTTGGGCTGCTGCGGATGGTCTACAGCCTTCTGCCCCATCAAGGATGGCAGAAACAGTGCGCATTCCCTCTGGAGATCTCAGGAGTGAGAAAATTATTGCATGCGACAGTGTCCATCAGACACCTGGGCAGGGGGGCGAGAGGACTGACCAGCTTCAAGAATATCAGCAGCTTTGATGTGTGCTTCTCCTCAAGCTCATTCCTCCCATGAACCCGCAGCTGCTGCTCAGCCTCTGCATGAAGATACAGCTTCAGGTATGCATGACCTGAGAAGAGTATAGCGGATGCATGCTTGACCCTTGCAATATACCAATACTCCTCGCAGTCAAAGCCGACATTCTCATGCTACACATGCGAGAAGGTAAGTCCCATGCTGTAGAGAGTGCGTGCCTGCGAATGACAAGCCGCCAGAGGGGTCAGCAAAGTGGTTAGTGGACTCAGATGGGTGTTGTCCACTGCTGTCTGCTGTTCCGTTAGCTGCATGTGGCTGCAAGCCATCCCTTTCTGGCTGCAACATTGTGCGGCCTGCAGGGGTGTGATCGGTTAATCTCCTCGTGTACTACTGCGGCTTTTAAAGACTCAAAGGCGATGCGCCTCCTTCTACATGCTGTCTTTTGAGGTGATCGACCATCAAAGCCAACCAGAGTGCCCCTGGAGTTAGTCATATCGATATAGATCAACATGAAGGGGGTTTGACCATCTCTAGTTGCCTTGGATATATATGTGACAGGACCTACCAAGCCAGGGGGCCAAGTCGCCCTGCTCTCCTGAGGTATCCGTTCAGCGAGCACTGATACGGGTGCCTTGCCACGACAGGCAAACAGCTGCACCTCGACGTCCCTCGGATAAATGGCAGTACTATACAATTGCAAGCCTTTAAACTAGTCTCCAAGACAAAGCTGAGCCAGAAATTTACTAGTACAGAGTTTACCTGCGTTTCACGACAACATGTAGTAATGCTGGTGTCTGCAACAACGTTCTTTCCAGCGCTTCACGAGTATTACTTTGACACCAACCAGCCTTGTCTGGTGCTTGAGAGAGACCTTATGGATGTTCGTTTGCTCGGTTTCGAGCCTGAAGAGGCAACTTCACAAGCCATGTGACCCCGACACAGCTGGCAATGCCTGATCCTCTCTCGAGCTCCGGTACTAGACATAGAGCATATATGCGTCAATATGATTATTACAATGCTTCTCTGAAGTGAAAGATTGAGCTCAACCGGCTGACAATTCATCTCGGATTGGGGCTTGCCGGCATGCACTCATATATGCAACGGCCTGCAGAGGCCCCTCTGCTGTGTTGTACTCCGTCAACTAGCGGCAGGAATTTACATCAAGCGCCAAGTATATCTCCATTCAAACGGCAGCGACCTCTCAGAGCTCAGCGGAGCCATAAGTGTCATGCAGTTAGCACAGATGTAAGCCCTTCTAGCTTATCAGACGCACACCTTGATCCTTCTAACCTCATAAATAGGTCGTAGAACATCATTTCCGCTGCTTCAATTTCCAGATTTGATTAGTTCTCTGCCGCAGGAGGAGATCGATCTGGATGTCTCAGTGGACAAGGGGCTGCAAAAGCTCATCGACACGGCAGGAGCAGGAGTGTCACTCACTAGTCCAGACTGGTTGACTCAGTTGGGACGGCTTTGGGGCGGCAAATCGGTGAGCACCTGCCCACTGACAGGCTTCATGCTGTTTCTGCATCTGGTACATACATTCTCTGGGCTCGAGCTGACCATGTGTGGCCTTTCAGGATGTTCCTGTGGCCGATGCAAAGGCCGAAGATATACAAGAGCTGCTAGGGGGCGCTCTGTTCAAGGCCTTGTACAAGTGGATGGTAGAGAGCGGGCCGGTCTACCTGCTGCCCACAGGTAACATTTCATCAAGTGTCCCAACTTGTGATCAAGACTTTGCTATGGATGTCGGCTCAGAAGGCAGGTGTATACAGCTCAGTTCTTTTTTAGTACTCACGAACAAGGCTGCTGCATGCAGGTCCTGTCTCAAGCTTCCTGGTTGTGTCAGACCCGGCAGCCGCAAAGCATGTCCTCAGATCCACTGACAACCCGAACAGGCCCATCTATGTGAAGGGCCTGGTCCAGGAGGTAACATGTCCCTTTCCAGTCACCGTCTCACCTCGCACAGCACTCTGCCACGCCAACATGCCTCACCAGGGCAGACATCTTTTGGTGTGGGCATATCGCTTGACAGGTGCTCCTGATGCAGGTGTCAGAGTTTCTGTTTGGGGGTGGATTTGCAATCTCTGGTGGCGATGAGTGGCGGGTGAGAAGAAAAGCAGTCGGCCCGTCGCTGCACAAGGCCTACCTTGCAGAGATGACTGACAGGGTGTTTGGCCCCTCTGCACAGAATCTCTGCAGCAAGCTTGAGGTAGGGTTCTTTCCAACTATCGTGTTATACCATGCCCAGCCTATCAGGCTATTTAAACATCAGAGGGAACATTGACGTCGCTGACTTGGAACATGTAGCACCTCACAGTGCTGAATGCTTTTGCAAGTCATTGGAACATTGACTTCGCTGACTCGGAACATGTAGCACCTCACAGTGCTGAATGCTTTTGCAAGTCATCGGTGTCAAGTTTGCTTCTGGTATGCCAATTCAGCCTGAAAGGCTGGAAGTGGTTGGAGGGTGCTGCGTACGTCCACATGTGTATGGAGCTTGTGGAGAGCGCTGCTTTGCCTGCAGGTGGTTGCCAGATCAGGCGAGAGCATAGACATGGAGGCCTGCTTCTCGCAGCTCACCCTGGACGTCATTGGCAAAGCGGTCTTCAACTATGACTTTGACGCCCTCACGATGTCCTCGCCTGTGATTCAGGTACTGCAACAGCCAGCTTACAATCACACCCCCTTTCAATCCATCAGAATGCCAATGCCATGATTTGAAGGGGTCTATGTTGCCTCAACTCCCTCTCCGTGCTGGCAGTGAGATCTTAGGAGCGGAGAAAGGAAACCATTACACATGTCCAAAGCGCAGCCCGCGAGCAGGGACAGCATCTGAGTGGCAACAGCAAGAGGCCAGGTGTGTTGATAAGCCCCAGATGAGGAGAAGGGCTGCTGGTGTAGCTGACTGATGTGCAGCTGGTGCACACCTCACTGAATGGCATGGCATCCTCACACAGTCCTGATCTGGGGAAATTGCCGAGAAGTTTATCTGTGGCACCCTTGCAGGCAGTCTACACAGCGCTGAAGGAGACGGAGCAGAGGGCGACGGACGTGCTGCCGCTGTGGAAGCTGCAGTTCCTGCACCCGCTGATCCCGCGCCAGCGCAAGGCCAGCGAGGCCGTCGCGCTAATTCGGCAGACCACCGAACAGCTGATCGCCAAGTGCCGAGAGATGGTGGATGCTGAGGAGCAGGTATGGATGGGCCCCAACTCTTGCACCTCATGTGTTGAATTCAGACTTCTCTCCCTGCTGTATAGGGAGCCAGGACAGGCGCTCTTGCCCATACCAAAGCATCCGACTTCTGGGGCTCTGTTCAGTTATCATGTGTCCATGAGTCCTGTTGGTGCCTGGTTTACATGGTGAATGCGGCTGCTGCCAGGCTGAGACCATAGTGCAAGTCCTGGGAGCACTGCGCAGAGGTACATGTCAGATGAGTAACGATGATAGTTCATTGGCTCTGCTGCAGGCCAGGTTTGGGGAGGACTACATCAACGAGGCGGACCCCAGCGTGCTGCGCTTCCTGATTGCGTCAAGGGTCGAGGTCAGCAGCACGCAGCTGCGGGATGACCTGCTGTCCATGCTGGTGGCCGGCCACGAGACGACGGGCAGCGTCCTGACGTGGACCCTGTACCTGCTGGAACAGAACCCCTCGGCCATGGCCAAGGTGCATGCCGGCGCTCGAGTAGTGACACGCCCTTGGCTGCACTTATTGTGCTCTGGCTCGTGTAGCAAAGCCTGGCTGTTGGGGGGCACTTGTGAACAGGCGCTATGTCAGCTCCGGCACTTTCCTCCTTGATGATGCCGCCTTGATGACCCATGTATAGCTCAGGGCACAACAGCCAGACAAACAGGGTTGCGTCAGTGTTGAAGGCTTCGTTGGGACTTGCATAGTGCCTATATAAGGCATGACATGCTGTACCACTCTGTTCTGCCAATGTCCCATATCTCTGCAGGGCGCGCCAGAGATTGGCCAATCGATGCAGCAGGTATCAGCAGTCAGTTGCAGGCTACTTGCGGCTGAGAGGCCCCACACAATGTCCTCATAGAGTCACGCAGGTCATATGGCGCGAATGTGAGGTTTGGTGGTCTGCAGGCGCATGAAGAGGTGGACAGAGTAATGGGCCAAAAAGCCCAGCCGGAGGTGGCAGACTACACGCAGCTGAAGTACCTCATGCGCTGCGTGAATGAGAGCATGCGGCTGTACCCGCACCCGCCCGTCCTGCTGCGGCGGGCGCAGATACAGGACGAGCTTCCGGGTGCGCACACAGGCCTTGTCCCGCTGCAGGCCTGACCATATATGACCCTTACACATGTCAGAAGGTATTGTGATGGCGCTGTGAACGCAGCGTAAGTCAGCCGCTGGGCTACATGGTCCACATTGCCAGATTAATCTGTGTGCATGCTGTTGTCGCATCAGTGACGCATTGGCAGACATTGCTGTGTGCAGAAGTTGCTATTGACTTGAGAAGGTTGATAAGGCGTGGGAGGAGATGTCTCGCATATATATAGCAAGCCATGGGAATGCATGCAGGTGGCTACACAGTGCCGCCCGGCCAGGACGTCATGATCAGCGTGTACAACATCCACCACAGCCCAGCAGTCTGGGATGACCCAGAGGCCTTCAAGCCTGAGCGATTTCCCTTGGACGAGCCTGTGCCTACAGAGGCCAACACAGACTACAGGCATGCCTCTCTTTCTGTATGCATGACTGCCTTGTGTCCCATTTCTCAGCATCTGCTATGTTGCAGGGCTGCCATCTGACGTCCCTTATTCCAATGCCTTGGGCTTGGAGCAATACGGGCAGTGCATGTGAGGCATGGCACTAGGCTTGTGTAGTATCTCCAAGGCGCTATAGCTCCTTTACGAGGAGCGCCTGTGGGTAATATCTAGGGCGGAAGCAAGTGAGCCAGAGCATCAGGGTTGGAGCGATGAACGAAGATGTACGTGCAGGTACATCCCCTTCAGCGGGGGGCCCCGGAAGTGCGTGGGGGACCAGTTCGCCCTCATGGAGGCGGTCATTGCTCTGGCAGTGCTTCTGAAGCGCTTCGACTTCAGAATGGTGCCTAATCAGGACATCGGCATGACCACAGGAGCCACCATTCACACGCAGAACGGGCTGTTCATGACAGTGAAGGAGCGGCAGCAACAAGCTGCAGATGCTCAGAGCATGGCAGCGCTGGAGCCAGCAGCAGCCAACGCATGACCCTGTCACTAGGTCGTCTCAGTAACAGAGTATGCATACTGTACCCTACAGATGTCTGTGCACTGTGACTGTGGGATGGTCCAACTAGACTGCAAAGCCATTGATGAGCACCAGGAGAGCAGAAGGAGGCCATATGGACGATCATGCCTCCAAATCCCGCAAAGCTCCCTTCTTGCAGCTAAAACGCACTGCATGTTCTGCCTGAACAGCATTAATATGACACACCACTGCTCCAGGAAGCAGTTGGATTTGCTGGATACAGGATAAGATATTTCCTTAATCCAATGCACCTGTTCCACACATTGGGCGGACCGTCACATATCCTCCCGCCTAGGAACCAGTGGCCTAGTCCACATGCCTTCAGCTGGCAGGCGGTAACATCCAAAAGTCAGAAAGCCCCTTCATACAGGCAACTCACACCAAAATACCCAATAGTAAGCGTGCAGGCTTGCTATGGGGCCTAGTCCTTGCAAATCGCCTGGTATATGTGCAAAACCAAGGCTGCTGAGGAGGGCAAGTCCTGGGCCACATATCCAGGCTAGCCGGTATGCAGTCAAGCTGCTGCGCCTTCTTTGTCTCAAGGCAGTGACATCGATGATGGTCAGGCTGATGCGGCACGCCTGGGCAGCTCGGGCTTGCAGCTGACCTGTAGCTGCCCTGGCCCTGCCAGCATTGCCAGCATTTCAGTAACTGGGGCCACCGTGTGGAGCATCCAGAACCTCGATTGCAAACTTCTCCATAGAAGGAGCTGAGCTGTCTGACAAGAATTCTTGCGGAGTCCACCTCTTCCCTAACGGCGTACACGCGATGGAGCACGCAGGCACATCGTTCCGTTCTTCAGTATTCCAAAGGCTTCTTGCGACACTGAGTTGTGGATCGAAGTGTCCAGAGAAAACAGGTACGACACCCTAGATCAACTTCGTAGGCTGTGTCTGTCTTCATGACGTCAAGAACAACGGGAATATGCAGCATATGAGAGTTGCTGGCCTGAATCCCTGCTGCTGCAGGTTCGACGACGACAGGCCGGAACGTCAAGAATGCCACTGGTATGAGATCACTGTGCAGTAGTAAAGAGGTCCAAGCGTTGTAAGCGGGTATAAATGGCTCTTGACGCTTGCACGTACTACGGTAGTACCAGAGGTGTTGACCCTGTGGATGTATGACTGCAGGGCAAAAGGGAGGAGATAATCTGTCAGGTCAGCCGGCAGTCAAGGCAACTCAGCCATCCATAGGTAAAGCATGTGCAGAATACCAAGCACCAGAGCCACAATCTGGCCTGCCGCTATAGATGCAAGGCCTAGATGTTCCACACCCGAAACCCCCTATGATGCATTCTGGCATGCACAATGCAGGTGTTCCCGTCGTTGCTGATAAGACCAAGTGCACCAAGACTCCAAGTGATGAGCGTGAGGGCGAGGATGCCGCCATTGGCGAGCCCGCTGAAGCCCTCGCCGTCATAAAGGCACCTGAAGCTCTCCTTAGTGAGACAGGTAATTGAGCACCTCATAAGCTGACCGTGATACAGGAAAGAGGTCGAAGACACGGTATTCAAGCTGTGACATTGATCAAGGCACCTCACGTGTTGTATGAAAGTGTCTTGAAGCGTTGTGTTATTGCGCAAGGTCCTGGCGTTGTCGATGAAGTGAGGATTGAGACTCCAGCTGATGAGCGGGAGGGCGAGGATCCCACCATCCAAGTCGGCGAGCCCGCTAAAGAGACCACCGTCACCAAGGCGCCAGCTGAAGCGCCCCCAACTGAGACAGGTACCCGGTAATACCGGAGCAAGATTTCCCACCTCATAAGCTGACTGTGCCAGAAGGAGGAGCATGATACTTAGACCGTGCCATTGATTAAGGCACCTAACACGTAGTGTGACAGTGGTCTTGAAGCCCCGTGCTATTGCGCAAGGTCCCGGCACTGCCGATGAAGTGAAGTCCAAGACGTCACCTGACGAGCGGGAGGGCAAGGAGCCCGCCATTGCCAAGCCCGTCGAAAGCACCCCAGTCACCGAGGCACCAATTGAAGCGGCCCCAAAAGAGACAGGTATCTAATAAGGAAATGTACATCATGATGATATGATAATTTCATGAGCTAACAGAGCTGGGAAGGAAGAGGTCCGAAGTTTTAGGCAGTATGATTGGCTATTTGGTACGTGTTGGTATGTACGTATACATGCACTTATTGTACGACCGCAAAACAACGAGTAGACATTTTGTCTGGTCAATCAGCAATCAAGGCTCCTCAACCTTCTATTGGTAACGCATGTGCAAATCCACCAGAGCCACATACTACCGACAGCCTAGAAAGTCTTTGGGGCATAGACTTGATCGGACTGGATGCTCTGCACACATACTTAAATTCCTCATCTGACATGCATGAGGCGTAGATCTGGATGTAGTACATAAAGCACTAACTTCAGATGTGCATGCATCAATGCAGGTATGCCCAGCTCTGGGAATGAGTCGGTGAGTGCTGAAACTTCATCCGCAGCCCAAAGCCCAGACCAGGATGAGTAGCCAGAGAAGATGCTAACGTCAACCCTGCGCCCAACAATCCTGTTGATTACTGATTGGCCTCGCTAGGTGGTAGCCTTGAGTGCCTAGCTTTGAGCATGTCAAGATTAAAATGAGCCCCAAGGGAGCAGCATCTCATCACTCTAGTGTCACATCAGCTATGGCGGTCAGTGTCTGGGGGAGTTGTTGTATCGGTTTGCATGCCTTAGCAATTGAGGCAAGATGGCAGTAGCTTATGTCCTGGATTGTAGCAGCTCTGTATATAAATGCTGCACTTAGTGGCTCACGGAACTTAAGATCTTCATTAGAAGTGCCACAATGTGAGATCATGCGGTCATTTCGAACAAGGTGCTTCGGCCCTGGTCAGTACATGATGTTTGATTAGGCTGATTGATGCTGCTCTGGCTTAGTATATATTGTAAGTCACAACCTGCAGCCTGAGGCCATAGGCATGCGCATAGCATTGCACCTGCGGACTCTGGCTCGGAGCAATGTAGCCTGAGTCTAGGTTGCCACCCTTGTAAGGATAAGGACATCATGTGAGGATTACAGAGACTGAGGCCACTCGCGGTCATTGATCAGTATTCAAAATCATGAGTCGTACATGCACATTCTGCCGCCCCGCAGCTGGGAGGTGATTCGCTTCGAAATTATATATATAAGCCAGATGAGTGTTAGTGACTACCTGCCGGGCAACTTTGGGCACATCAATAAAGCCAAGCGACATCAGGGCCCACTGCACACCGTCATTGTAAAAGCTAAAGAGGCTGGGCTAAGAGGGTAAGCCTCCTTCACCCCAATCTGTAATTGCACGGTCTTTCCAATCTTGGCATTGGCTACTAGTAGGCAGAGCTTGGCCGTGGGCTGGTGGAGTGCATTAGAATGCGCAGTTTGGATTGTAAGCAATAAGCTGCCTCAAAGCAATCATGCCATTGGGTCTGGGCAGCTCGGCTCAGAGTTGCCATGTAGCCGCCCATGCCCTGCCAGCATTGCCAGCATTCGGAGGCCAGCCTTCCAGAAGTCTCGGGTGCAGACATCTCCGAGGATTGAGCTGAATTGTCAGACAAAAGGTACTGTGTAACCAAGCTATCCTCTAGCAAACTGCACCCGATGGAGCATGCAGGTGCATCCCCGTCCTATCGTATACTATATGATTCTTGCGACACTATGCAGACCGGCATGTACCCGACCACAACAATAACACCTTGTTGGCTACGTTCTCAGATCTTTGAGAATCACGGCAACATGCAACATGTACTGCATGCTTCGTGAGACGAGCTGGCCTTAGGCTGATCCCTGCTGCTGCAGGTTTGACGACGATGGGCCTGGATGCGACAGGTATGTATGTAGTAACGAGCTTACTGAGATGATGAGACAAAGAGGTCCACGCGTGGTCAGGCGGTATCATCGGCTCTTCCGGCATGTGCTTGCCAAGTGCATGTCAGAGGTATTTACCTGTTGATGAATTGCTGCAGGGCAAAAGGGGGAAGACCATCTGTCGGGTCAACCGGTAGTCAACGCAACTCAGCCCTTTTGTAGGTAAAGCATGTGAGACCAGTAGAGCATATACTGGCCCGTAAAGACTAGGGGCATAGAGTCTTTCGGAAATCCTACACACACACCTTGAATACCTTATTCTGGCATGTAGAATGCAGGCGTTCCCGTCATTGCTAGAGGGGTCAAGTGCATGAATATCTCGGCTGACGAGCCGAAGGGCAAAGAGCCTGCCGCTGATAAGGACGTTGATAATACCCCAATCACCGAGGCAGTAACTGAAGCGCCCCTGAGTAAGACAGGTATTTGAGGAAAAATTTCATATTAAACATCTTTATTGAAGGGGTTGCCAAAACAGCTTTCATAATCTACCATTACTTAGAGCGCCTATCATGTAGTACGAGAGTGGTCTTCAAGCTCTCTCTCATTGCGCAAGGCTCTGACATTGCCGATAATGCGAAGCACACCGGGACTCCAGTTGACGAGCAAGAGGTTAACTTAAAGGACCCTGAAGGAGCTCGCCGCTGATGAGCCCGCTGGTAACACTCTAGCCACTAAGGGCCTAACTCAGACCGGTATTGCACATCATGCAAGCTGACAGCCTACAAAGAACGCGTTACAAAAGTTGTCAGACCGTGCGGCATGTGCAATAGGGTGCTATTGCTCTGGTCAGGACATGGTACCTGTCGGTCTGACTCATGCTGCCCTGACTTAGCCTGCAGATTTTCACTCACAGCTACATGCTGAGGCCATAGATCAACGCAGACCTGCGCAGCTGCCTGCAGCCAGAGTCTGGGATCAGTACCACAGGTGAGATCTGCAGCTTGGTCAATTGAGAGACGACTCCCTCCTCAGCCATTTGTGTGTAATACAGCAGGGACATGTAACCCTGAGACACGAGTGCATCACTGGGCCAAAGGGACTTTAGGTAGGTGATGTACTTCGTCAGCGCGAAGGTCACATAGGCTGGAGCCGAGAATGCAACCTTGCTTCATCCCAGACTGCGGATTGCACGTTATCCAATTCTTGACAGCATCTAAGTAGCAGAGCTTGGCTGTGGGCAGCTGTATCAAGCCACAGAAGCGCGTTTGGGGTTGTGGATAGTGAGACCAACGACCCCTGAAACCCTATGATACGCATCTTATGTGCGTATCAGATTGCAGAGCGGATTTTCACCAGGCGTGTATGAGGTTGCAACCAGATGTGGTCGACGAGGCGAAGATGCAAACGCAACGCAAGTGCTCTATCTGCGGCGGGGTAGGCCACAACTCCCGGGGCTGCACAGCGCGGCCGGGGACGGTCGCGGCCCCTCCGGCTTCGGAGGAGGCCGTGGTATCCGAAAGGACGCTGAAGAGGGCACACAGTGCCGAGGATGTGTCGTCCGGGTCTGACACGGAGCAGTCAGTACAGCGGAAGGAACGCAAGCGGGGTGAGGACAACGCGTCAGCCCTTGGTTCCTTGCCCATATGCAGGCCCGGTATGGGGTCGCAGTGCGATCATCTGACTTCAATTCATGCAGGCAATCCATGGACGGAGGAGGAGCACCGCAAATTCCTTGCAGGCCTCAGAAAGTTAGGAAAGGTCAGCCAATTTCCAGCCCGTTGAATTTAGCACTTTGCCAATTTACCAGTGCACGGCCAAGGAACCACATGCAAAGCCTAGCAAGTGATGAAAATATATCAGTAAGAGTTATGGCTTGGCTCTACAGGGGGATTGGAAAGGCATCTCGACGCACTTCGTACCTTCCAGAACACACTCACAGGTTGCCAGCCACGCGCAAAAGTACTTCATTCGCCAGCTCAACTTGCAGAACAGGAAGCGGAGGTCTTCACTTTTTGACATGGCGCCAGACCCGGACTCGGTGAGGCTCTGCTCGAAGCTGCATGCCCTGGCCTCTACTTTCACCCCCAGCTATGGCAGCTGTGTGCACACCCTCATCATTCATGCATGACTGCAGGACACGGCAACCAGCACAGGGAACTCACCCAAGGCCTCCAGAGGCTTGGAGGGGAACAGCGTTGGAATTGCAGCAGGCTCGAGGACCAGCAGCTTTGAGCGGCAGGGCCCAGGTGAGAGGCAGCATCAAAACGCGCTGGATAGAAGTTCTGGGAGCCAGAGAGAGTATGAAGTGCCAGTGAGGCCGCCAATGTAGCTGAAGCCAGTGCATGCCACTGCTAGGCTGGCATGGCTGCTGTGGGAACTCTCACACCCCAGAAGGGGCATTGTGCCTGACAGCTAGGGCACAGCAAGAGGTGCGCTGACTTGATATCGTGTCCTGAGCAGGGCGCCTGGGAATGGATAGGGCGCAGGAGCAGTATCTTGGGGAGCAGGATGACGGGCAGCGGAATTCAGCGCTGATGCAGTCGCTAATGCACGCGGCAGCGGCGGGCATGGGGCAGCACGGCCTGCCCATGATGCAGATGGGACAAGCACCGGGAATGCATAGTCAGCCGGGGTTGCCCATGCAGCAGGTCTGGATCTGTCTTCACTTGTAATTGAGTATATTTCCAGCATGCATATGAGAGGGAAGGCATCCTTCATCAATCCTATCAGACGTGAGGGAGCACCCTACTGAACATGGGTATCACATTGCTGGCAGCTGTCTGGCCTCTACGATATGGGCAGATTGCGCTACCTTCTTTTCTGAGAGGAGTGTCACATGCTGCAGGGTTACAACCCTTTCTTCTCATACGGAGGATATGCCTCTGCGCAGCCCATGTTGCAGCAGGCGTTGATGCAGCAGCAGGCAGCAGCAGCAGTTGCCATGTTTGGCGGCGGGCAGCCCGGCGCGCCCGGCTCTGGCAGCGGGCAGCCAGAGCGCATGTATGTGCCTGCCGGCATGGATCCCGCCATGGCGATGCGTAGCATGCAGTATGTGCAGGCCATGGCTGCAAACGCTGCCATGATGGGCTTCCAGGTATCTTTCATTGCAGCATCTCCTGAGGACGTTGATTCTTACAGTTGCACGTTGCTGCCGCAGTCTCCTATAGATCTGTTTGTGTGCCCGCACCGCACATGATGCGCCGTTGCACAATTCCCTATTCTGCAGCGTGTGGGAGAGCAGCAAAGATAGGCTTTGGATCTCTGGATGGTTTGTTATGTGATGCAGAACGGCGGCGGCATGCCGTACGGGCCAGGAGGGCCTTTTCCTGGATCAGGCGGGCCCATGTCCTATGGGCAGGCGGGCTTCTCTGGGCCGCCCAGCCCGGGCAACGTGTCGACCGTGGGCAGCATGGCGAAGGACGCAGAGCATGCGCAGCGCACGAGCAGCCCGAGGCCCCAGTCACCCTCTGCAGACAGCGTTGAGGGGTCTGAAGCCAGGGATCAGGGCGCATATGAGGCACAGGCGCAGCAGCAACACGAGGAGGAACCGTGGCATGCTTCAGGTACACCTCTCTGGAGAAGCTGTGCTTCACAGACTTCATGCGAGCTATCGTTGTGCCAATTTTGTGCATGCGCCCACACAAAAGGGGCTCCTGTGGGAGGGCGTCACATGGGCAGGTCCAATATAAACAGGCCCCTCCAACAGATATGTGAGGGCTTGAAGGTGACATGCACAAGTGTCACTTGCAATGGAGATACCATGTCCTCATAGCAGGCATGTCGTTGCAGATGCGAGGAAGCCCGTCCCAAGATTCGATGGGGTCTTTGGCGAGCCCGAGCAGCAGCCGGAAGCGCCGCTGGGCATTGAGAATGCAGTGGCGGGCGCCAAGGGAAGCTTTGGGAGAGAGCACAGTGGTCATGGTCGCCTGTACAGGCCGCAAGCCACCTTGGCGCGCCCGCCAGCTTCAGGTAGACTGCACTACAGCTTCCTTTTGGGGCGTCCCTATGGTAGCCTGCAGAGTTATGGTGACGCTGGCTGGGGATTTAGGCTACATGTTTGCTGGAGCTGCTGTTACTGCTCATGATGTCAGTCCCCCTCAGTGAGTGCAAGGCCAGACACCTCAGCTTGACGCCTGCGCATGCATCTGGCCTCATGCATGAGAGCCATTCCTGAGCATGTCATGTGCTTGGGGTACTACTTGTTGCTCCGGACAAATTCTAAAGCTACAGCCCTGAAGCAAGACATGTCTGGACCAGGTGTAGTAGGAGTGATGATTTGAATGTGCTTCCCTTGGTAAAGAGCACTCTGCATGGTGCAGGGCTCCCTCAAGGCGAGATGTTTGCTCACACCGACCGGCTAAGGAAGGTGGCTGGCACTAGCACGGGCAGCCTGCCCGAGTCTCTGCTGGAAGCTTCCCAGGAGGGTCTGTCAAACAGCATCCGGTCAACATCAGATAGGGTCTCCCTTGGGAGGTTTTCCGGCGGTCAGGGTCTACAGTCGCGTTCGTTCATGGTGGTTGAGCCAGCGCAAGAGTAGCACCTGTGACCATCAGGACTATAAGGCAGCAATCAAGGCAAATGAGCATATATCTCCCAAGGTCTACCACTCAGCGTGGGCTCAGAATGCTGCTCATCGTGCTTGAGCTAGCATGCAAGCACCATTGGAGCATGCCAAGCCAGCCAGGCATAGGCAGACTTGCTCAGCAGCATGGCAGGCTCTAAAGAGGGTCACCTACTGTGTTGGGAGGTGCTGTGCCAATCCTTCAAGACCACTGGAGGAGCACTGGTGTGGCGCAGACTTTCATGGTCTGCGCTGTGGAGGGAGCCAGAGTCTCATGGGAGCCTGGATGAAACGGCATGTCTGGTCAGCCTGCGTTCCTTCATTGCTGAAAAGCAGGCAGCATTGCTGCGACTCTTGTCCTTTAGAGTTGCTAACTGCACGTTGCTTGATTGTCCAGCCCTAGCTCCGAGTGCAGACATTCTTAGGCCTCTGAGTGGCTACGTGAATGGTGTTTAGAGGTGACGCTGGGAAGAGCTTCTGCAGCACTCATGAAACACCTTCAGCTGGTGGTAAAGAACAGCCAAAGGCATGTCCTGCATACACCATGACCTCGAAAAAGACGAGGTATTTCGGTTGCTATGATAGAGCACAGGGTTCCTGGGATTGCAGCTTTTGCTAAGCTTGTACATAATTAGCTATTTGGCATGTGCCTGAGAAAAGTATGCTTCATTGCATGTACTGTGCAGAAGCCTGCAGTGAAGAAGGTTTGGTGTGGCTTTTAAAGAAAAATTTTGTACCTTAGGTACCGAAAATATTGATGCAACAGATACGTATACAGAGAATGCTGCTGCTTGCAGTGTTGATACTGATAGCCACTCATTTGATCGGTATGGGAGACATTATTCAGTGCTGCATTTGCTTGTGCTGCTTGAATGACCATGTAAAAACTGTCTGGAAAGAGGCGAGGGTTGGTCAAGGCACCGGACAAGCTGCATAGCGGGCAGTGCTGAAGCTGATCATCACTCCTTTGCTCTGTTGCCATCGCGCATCGCATCATACTTCAAAAGGATCTTCTAGGCAAATCTGTGATGTGCAATTCCTAATGCATGAGTTCGAGTGCAGCATCCAATGGCCAACAGACATCAGCTGGTGTCAGGCGCATGTAACCGCTGCCAGCATGTTCATTATGGTGAATCGTGCAGAAGCCTCCTGCCCTCTGCTATCAGGACAGACAACGCCACCTCGTACTAGCCCTGAGTTGTGTGTATGTGGTACAGGGCCTCTTGCCTCCTCTCTGTGCTCTCAAAGAGCGCCTCAATCTGCATCAGCATAGGACCTCCTCAAGATGCTGCTTTGCGAAAGGCAAAGCAGGGGGCTGCACGGCATATACCCACTCTTGTGCAGCCGATCTGCCTACTTTAAGCAGCATTGATCGGAGAGACTGAACTACAACAGCTTGTACCACCCACATCTCTTCGTTGTCATGCCCAGCACAGAGTAATGTGGAGATCTGAGGAGTGTATGCTGCAGAATGGCAGGGTTGCCATCCACAAAGCTTGAGCGTGCATACCCCACGAACTTGACAACGGCCACTGTCAGACCATACAAAGACCGTCAGCTCAAAGTTCTACCCGCATATTAGGTACAAGTTCTACCCCATTGAGGGAGATAAACAAAGAAAGGGAAGCTGTACTGGACTGACAGGAGCCCACCAGGCTAGTGACATGCTGCGCGCTGAGCCCAACAGCGCGCAGGCGCCCGATGTCCCATCTCTCCTCGATCTGGGACAGATTTGCGCCCAGGATGAAGAGAATCTCCTGCAGGGCAGAGGAGCACCTTGTCTGAGCAACTCCCCATCTACCGCTTGAGCAGCCATTGTGCATCTGCACCTTCTTGGGCTTGGCAATCTGCAGAATGCTTGCCCGAGTACTAAGAATAAGAGGACAGGGGATGTGACCGCCATCCATGTGATGGCGGATGAGGGAGAGCTGCAGTGCATGCAGATCGTCTCCACGCATCACGTGCCTTCTGCTGCACCGGCAGACCTGTCCTGTGGTTGCTGGATCTGTCTCTGGGAGCTCCTTAAAGCCATGCCATTTTAAGGGCTGAACAGAGCATGCTGGATGGATTGGAGTCAAGCTGTGCTCACCTTCAGTCTGGCGAGCGCGGGGGACGCGGCTTCGATGGCGGTGATGAGCAAATCCCGGTCCACAGGAGCCTGATCGAGCGCGGACGCGCCCCCGAGCACGGCCGCGGGAGCGTCCTCTGCAATGACGCCAAGAATGCGCGGCAGCTCCTCGCTCTCCTCCACGCTGATGTCCCGCATGCTCAGGATGTCGTCTGTAGCGGCAATAAGGAATCAAACACCCGGCATGCTCAAGATAAGCGCTGCAGCACCGACAGCAGATTAGTGGCACTGCATGGTTGGGCGCCGTATGAGGTCCCAGATATGCAGATGACATGGACGCTACAGTAGCACGATCGTGAAGTTGAACGTCAGAAGTCCCCCTTGCTACGCAATGCCGCATCATTGAGATGCCATGTCCTCGCATGCCATCACCAGAAGCATGCAGGGCTTCAACAGCAAGGCTACCTCCGGCGCATTCTGCAAGGGCGTCCACAGCAGCGGCCGCGGTGCGCACGAAGTCCTGCGGCGCGAGGGTCCCTCCGAGAGCGTCCCCCAGGCGCCGCAGCGCGTGCATTGCCTGCTGCACGACGCGCCGCGCAGTGATGCCGCGTTGCGCCTGGTGCAGCCGCCAGCCACCGGCCTGCGCCAGCACTGCGGCCACCTCCTCCGCCTGCCTGGTCGCCTGCACATGCGGCGCATTTTGTCTCGTAGCGTACAGGGTTCAGGATGCACTATACCCACACATGTCCTTCAGAGCGCCCTACCTGACGACGTGCTGCTGTAAGGGGTGTCAGTGTTGCTGACGTGCTCTATATATTTGAACAAAATAGCTCGTCTTCCTGATGTCCCCAGCTGTGCAAACTCATAAGGAGCCAAGAGGTCAAGAAGCCCAGGACACATGAGCCTGTGCTCAATGATTCACTGCCCAATCACTCATGATGCAGGTGGATCCAGGGGGAGACTAGGGTCAAGAGAGGAATCGTAGCACACCTGGGCTGACAAGACTTCAGAGCCGGCCTGCTTGAGGCGCTGCGCAGCATCCACCAGCTGAGCGGGCGCAGAGGGCGCCAGCTGCACCAGCTTGGGCGCGTAGGTGTAGGGCAGGCTCAGGATCTGGTTGCCGATGTGCTGGCAGTCGTTGTGGTACAGCGCTGCCGGCTGCGGCAGCTGCACAGCATGCGCTCTTTGCCTCAGGCCAGGCGACATGTCAGGCAGAATTAGCCTCAACTTACATGGTTTTGGCTTGCAGAATGGTCCAAGGTACATGCTCCTCATGTACAAGGTATGCAAGGACTGATCATCTCCTAAATGTGGTAGATTCCACGGGGCTGACGGAGTCATGCCACCACATGCATTGGCTGATAAAGTCAAGGGCATGAGTGGAGCATGGATGGCACACCTGCATCTGCTTTGCCTGGGCTTTGGGCGGCAAATTGGCCGCCAGGTCAGCGATGTCCGTCACCGCAGCGATCAGCGTTTGCGCCAACGCAGGGCTGTGCGAGGCCGCAGCATCTCCAGCGGCCTGGTGCAGTAGCTGCACCAGTCTGTCTGCTGAGCGCGTTATCCTGAAGCGGCCTGCACCCGGACAGCATGTAATCAGCTGCGTCCAGGCCTACCGCACAGCCCTTCTCACATCCATTGACTCGACGAGTTTTCTGCTGCAGCCCAGGTTGTCAGGCCCATGCAAATGCAGGATCAGCAGACAGCAGGCCTCCAGCACACAGGCATGCAGGGCTGCAGGGAATGGGGTTGGCAGTAAATTGGAAGGGTGGTGGTCACCTGTTGCCAGGACAGGGCCTTCCTGGCCTTCAGACCCCCAGTTCAGCGGCAGCTCTGCATCATTCCCTGTGCATCGCAGAGCATCACTCAATTGCATCCTTGAGAGCCGCCACGCCATCCCATCAGGAGGACACTCGAGGAGCCAAATAGGCTTGGGAAAGCACTCAACTTTGTTAATGGGATCTTTAGATATGGACGGCATAGGCTGACACCTGTCCGCCCTTGTGCCACTCTCTCCTTGAGGGCAGCCACTGCCTCAGGGTTGACTGGCAGGGGCGTCCCGACAATGTCTGTGTCCTGATCAGGCTGCATGAGGATGTCCCGGGCCGCGCCCACAATCCTCAGCCGCCGCCCGCGCAGCGCCTTGTCGAGAGCGTTTGCCATGTACTGCTGGATGCGCCCCTTGCCCTCATCGTTCACCGGCACCAGCCTGCGGCAAAGCCGCGCTCAGTATCTCAGGTGATGCCTTCGATCCTCATCAGGAGCCACAGCGGCACTCTATTGTAAGGCAGTAATGAAATACAACTGCCCTTGACCAAAGTTGCAGCGTCCAGCTCCAGACCCACGGGGAAGGAATCCAGCAAGCTTCATGCATCTTCTGAAGCCTAGTAGCATTCGATGGAGACATATGCAGTTACAGGTAAGCTGTGCTGGTATCAGGAAAGTACAGCGGGCCTTCAGTGGCGGGACTCATGGAGGAAGGGAGCTGCACCCGGTGGCAGTGGCCTCTCCCTCAAAGCGCTCAGCGGCCTTGGCAACGCTCTGGAAGGCGTCCAGCCCCGCCTCGTTCTGCGGCACAGCGGGCGAGAGGCGCTGCTCGATGTAGGCTGCCGCCAGCTTCGGCCACAGCAGATGGCCCAGCTCTGTAATTGTCTCAGAGCGCCCGCCGCATGCCTTGCCTGCATATGGGCGGGCAATACTGAGATGACAAAGCTTGTCATGCGAACTCATCTCTTTCTGTGAGGCTTGCCAGATTGGTACACAACCAAGGTCATCTACTGATACCTTATGGTGTCAAGGCCCTCTCTATGCTTTTGTGCGCATCAGGATGGGAACGCTGCGTCAGACGAAGACGATGCAGTGCTGGCACTGAGTGACAGCTGTGTAGATCAGAGCCACCTTTATGAATGGGTGCCCTCAAGGACATGCCTGAGAGTACTGGCATGACAAGCTTACACCACACCCATCACTCACTGTTATGTTCTCCCATTGGATGTGCATTTTCAAGGATAGGAGCTGCGTGATGCAGGGCCGTGCCTGAGAGGAATCTGAGTGCGGCGAAGAGCGCTGCCTCCAGGCCGCCTTCTCGCGCATCAGCGCTGTCGCGCCGCTGCAGCGCAGCTCCGGCGCCGCGCTCCTCTGTCTGATGGACTGCGGCCCTGTCTCCAGCATGTATGAGCGGCACAATGATGTTGCCAGTCACCTTCTCTGCTAGGGCCTGCAAGAGCAGAGCCTGATCAGGAGACATCGCCTACTAGATCTGACTGAGCTTCGCTTCGTGCCACTGCAACAGGCAAATCCCCAATTTTCTGAGGTGGTACTATTAGAGCGTGCATAGAGGGACTGGCACTGAAGAGAAAATGTCGGTGCTTCTGCTGGCCGGGGACGGCCTCAGTATGTCCCCCAGCCATTGCTTCGAGTCAATCACAAGGGTTGCCCCCATGCAGAGCTCTTGTGGTCCCTTCAGGCAATTGATCCAAATGGCAGTTGAAGCCTACCTTGATGTGAGAGGACTGCTCGTGGAGGATTGTGAGCCCATGCCACACTTTGGGCACAGCCTCCACATCTGCCACAGTGACGCCATCCTGGCTGACTTGCAGCATGGCTTTTGCACTCGCTGACAGTGCCTGCATGCACAGCAGCTGCCTCAGCACTACCAGCTGCTGCACATGCCATGCCAGAAACAATTTCAAACAGCTGCATGTTGCTGGTGAAACCCTCATGCAGCCAAGCTGTCTACCCAGATGAAGTCAGGTTCCAATGTCCTCATGTCAAAAGGTCATGTCATGACCATGTCTGTCCACAGCAGCCGGCTGGGTCCACTTAGCAAAGCCTACAGTGTCTCACTTCACCAGCAACAACTGGCAAGGTTGCCACTGGCTGTGAGGCACTGCGTAGATCCCACAACAAGGGCCCAGGAAGCTAGGATTGGAAGGCATGTACAATGATAACAGGGCATGCCTGAAGAAGGTCGACGGTGCGCTGCTCGGTCTGCTGGCGCAGCGCTGTGTTGGCGCTGTCCTCCTCAGAGGCTCTCTGCAGCTCAACAGCGCGCAGCGCAGCCTCGCCATACTCTCCTGCATCATTCTCTGGGTTTAAGCTTACGTAATGGCCATCCTGCATGCTCTATGCATTCTCACACAAGGATGCCAGTGCGACAGCACTGCATCCAAGCGGCTGTATGCAAGAGTAAGCCTCCCTTAGATATACTCTCCTGCATCAGCCGCTGGAGTAGGTTCAGCGGCATACAGCTCACATGCTACAAGCATATAATCGCAGGAATCAGTCAGCCCGTGGAGAGATAGAGGCCCCAAAAACCCCATTTGGACAACAGGATGGGTCCAGAGGGTCCAGTGATATTCAGAGGACCCACCAAGGCGCAATCTGCTCCAAATGAAGAGACTTGTCAGGCGCATCCCAGATCATGAGCAGCGGCCTCCAACATCCTATGTATGACATCCTTCGCTGCACAAAGCTTTGATGCGATGTGCTGAGACAGGGGCAGATGCTGTCGGAGGCTGGCCACGCTGAGAGCGCACCTCTGCTCAGCAGGGCGTCGAAGCCGGCCAGGCGCTTCTGCAGCTGCGCGAGGGCGTCCAGCTTCCGCTCCGCCGCCTCGGCTTCTGCCAGGCACGCGCCGAGCTGGCCATGCTCCGCGGCCAGCCCTGCCAGCTGTTTGCCCACGTTGCCATCTAGCTCGGCCAGGCTCGCAAGGGCATCGCCTTGCAGCAAGCCTGCACACCGGCATCCGAGCATTGACACTCGTTGGGAGCTCAGGCCTTGCCTGGCCAGCATTGTCTGATCGACCACCACCAGGAAGCACTAACTGCCAGCCCATACGGTGTATGTATAAGGCGCCGGATCTTTTACTCATTGAGACACAATCAGCATGATGTCATGTGCATCAGGGGACTGTTGTAGTACCAAATGAGCAGGTGGAGCCCACACCATTGTCTGCCACCCCGGCGGAAAGCCTCTCAGGAAATGACATCATGTTATGGCAGAGAACCCCTATGAGATTGCCGGCCGACCATGCAATTAAGACGGAAAGATACTGTGGCTGTTTGCATACCTGGATCTTCATTTGCAATGCTGCTAAGACTCTCCAAGAAGGCGGCAAGCACCTGCACCATACATGCACCCCCCATGAGAAGCCATGGCATGCCGTGAACCATCAGGCGCCTATAGATTGACATGAAGGAACAAACTCGAAGACTGTGACTGCTGGGAGAGATGTACCTGGCATTTCCTGCTCTCAAGGCGGTTCAGATACTCTTGCAGAACTGAAAGGTTGACCCCCTGCACAATTTAGAAAATATCACCTCAGCGCATCGTCTGACACAATGTCACAACGATAATTATTGGGGAAGATAACAGCTTTCGGGAGCCATCCAGACCTCAGCATATGCGCGCTCCGGCAAGGCAGAAGCGATGCTACCACTCATTTTGCAGCCTAACGATGTTCTTCACAAACATAAGCTGCTCTGGAACAGCTACCTATCCGTTGAGCCTGTACAAGGCATACTGTGCCTCAATGCTACCTGCGAGCTGCATGACGTTCTGCAATCTGTACTGCTCACAGTGAACTTTTAGTCTGACGGCTTATCCGCATAAGAGAGATCTACTCTTTTGGGAAGTTTGTATGTTCTGCATACGGACATGAGCGGAGCTGCTGGCCAAGTGACCTTGACAACACTGGATGTGATGTGTCATTTGGTTGACTCGAATGGAGAAGGTTGACCGCTGCTTCTGGCCATGACTGGTGACAAAGCTGCTCGCCGCACTGCTTGCTTCCGCCTGTTGTTGCAAGAAAAGCCGATAGTCCCCGAATTGCTCAAGGCAACCTTCATGGCGTCTGCCTGATGGCCCTAGTACTCTGATGCCTCACCAGCTGCGCGCTTCTCAAAGCACAGCCGCAGCTAGGTGAAACGATCAAAGGACACAATAGTATTTTCCATGGCCTTCCTTGCCCTTGCTGCGCCTGCTTTTGTGGGCGGCTTAGTGACTGGCTTTCTCAAGCCATCACTGCCATTCCGAAAGGGCAAGAGGGGGGAGGGCTTTGTGCTCTGGCCGGAGCTTGCAAAGGTGAATATCTTATCACTTGGCTACCACATCTTGGCATGCCATTGTGTGTGAGCGTTCTTACTGCAGCACTGATGTGCAGGGTAAGCATGAAGTGCTACGCATGGACCTCTGTACAGTTCTGCTCATGGACGACACAAACTACCCCTGCTGGCTCGTCCTTGTGCCCCAACGAAAGGACATAAAGGTATCTGTCAGGTGGCTGCCGCCCTTGCAACAGCGCCCCGTCCTGCGCTCATGTACTGAGAGTCTTTGACAATTTGCGGTACGGTAGATGTGTCCGGCTGCTGCAACATGCTGAGTGTGATGTGCAGGAGGTGATTGATCTGAGCGACAAGGATCAGAGGAAGCTGTGGGAGGAGGTCAGTCATGTCTGCAGGGCTGTCAGGAGAAGCTTTGAGCCAGGCCTGAAGCTCAACATCGCCGCCATTGGCAATGTGGTGCGAGCTCTCACCTTGGCCCGCAACAAGCAGCTGCATGGCTCTCATTCGCGTAAGTTAGCGCTGTGCAGGGCAACCTTTGCGGTATGGCCTGCCTGTAAGGCAAGGCGCAAGGACGCGCACGCATGAAGGGCAGGTGTATTTAAGAGCGGCTACAGCACACACAATCCCAGGCTCCACAGCTACAAGCGCACTTTCTGAGAGCCGACCCTAGCGCAGTCATTATGACTGCGTTGTGCTCAGGGACAGCTGTGCAGTGTACATTGGCATTTCTGAGAGCAGCTGGTGTTGGCATTATCGTGTACACCTAAAAAAGACCAGACTGCAAAGGGCTCAGCAGACACGCTGCTGCAGGTGGCTCAGCTGCATGTGCACATCACACTCCGCAGCCCGAAAGATCCCTCCTGGCCTGGGCCCTGCTATGGGGCTGTGCCTCCCAAGGCATTCACCCCAGAGGCGCTTGAGCAGATGCTGGAGAAGCTGAATACCGCGCTACATTGAATGATGGTCTCGAGTGTTGACAAGTACCCTAGCAGCGCTCATGATGTGGAACCCGCAGCTTGTAGGCAGGCTCACTAAATGCCAGCATTGCAACTGGCAATCTGCTCGAGCTGTAGCAGTATCACGTGAGAGTTGTACGAACTAGCAGGGGCCTCATCTGGAACACAATTGCAAGGGCAACACTGATCCGAAAGGGAGTCATTCAGGCCCCTTGAATGTTTTAGAACATGATGGCACGGTCATATTGGCTTTGGGGGCCTTGCGCATGCGTGTAATGGAATCTATGTAAGCCCTTATATGTCCTGCAAGTCTCAAAATTTCCACGAGCATGAAGTGAGCTCCATGCCGCCCCTGCAAGACTGGCATGCCATACTGGAGAGATTCAGAATCACTGATACTCCTGTCTCATAACGTCCCTCCTGATATTCACAATGTGGCCACCTCTGCAATAAAACCTGCCGGCTTTGACTCTTGGTCAGATTGCTAGACCATATGTCACATTTTCTGGTCATGTGCAATCACTACCGCAGCTGCAGCAACTGAAACCACAGGGTCGCTAGTCTAGATGATGCTTATTGTTCTCTGCCTTCTTTGTCATCAACCCAAACCTGACTGAAGTTCTAATATCACATTTCAGATTTGGGGCTGCAGCCTTGGTCCTAATTGACCAGGCTGGCCATCAAACATACCCGTTCCACAGATTGTGCAGCATAGTTCCTAGCAGCCAGTGAGGCCGTCTCGTTGTTATCCATGGTGTTTCTAGTGAAGCTCGTGAAGCATGACATGCGCATTCACGCGTCCGGGCTATGTCCCAACTGGAGTAGGCATGTAAGCTACATGTGCCAGGCTTGTTGCACCGATCTGTCCCTCTACTTTGAGACATTAGGGTAGCCCATGACAGGCTCATAGCCTTCCTTCACTGGCTTGGTCTGTGCAGTGCCTGTCTGGGCAGTCGTTGGGGTGGACCCCTGGGCGGGCGCTCCTGTGGGAGGCGCACTGACGGGCGGCTGCTGTGCTGTGTTGACCTGCCCATAGCCTGCCGGCGGAGCAGGGTTGTAGGCCTGTGCCTGCTGTGGAGGGGCGTTACCTGCACACGTTGTGGAAGAACTATATATACGGGTTAATGACATACATGTGATGAGCCACACCTGGCCATTGATAGATACTTCTGCGGCATCCCTGAAGGGCTCTGTTGAGAGGTTGTGCAACATCTCTCTACTTCTGTCCAGGCATGGCATATTGCCCATGCAGTGGCTGGGAATCGTGCGTATCATGCACTGAGCTCTTTGCTGCGGACACACAGGTTAGGCTCTCCTCAACGCTGGTCAGCTAGAAAAGGGCTTTATGGCAGAGGCTCTCTTGATACATAGGCTGGTGTGTCCCAGAAAGGGGTGAATCATGAGGACTGAGCCTTTGCAGGGCAGTCATCGCAGGTACGATAAAGTGAATGTAACTACGTGACTGACTGGTACACGAATTGCAAGCAGAGAGTTGCAGGGCTGAGAGTATATAAGAGGCTTTGTAGCTCAGGATGCAATGAGAGCTCACTTGTGGGCTTTGTAGCGACACTGCCAGGAGCGGCCCCTGCGGTGGTGGCTGCAGGCTGGGTGGCTGGGTGGCTGTGCTTTACTTGATCTGCTTCATTCATCTTGAAGCCGCAGCAGCAGAGATCGAGGTTCGCCTTTTCCTTCCTGCACATTCATTTTACTGATCATTCACCTTGTGCAGTATCTTGTGCACATAGCCACAAGAATGAGCATCATACAGCTGGAAGGCTTCACGAAAGCGTTAGGAGAGATCTGCAAGACCATTGCAGATTTTGAGCTCGTGCGCGGTAGCCCACCTCACAACTGTCTCCCCGACGTCGTTCTGGTTAGTGTTGCTACCGACATGTCCGCCCCCTGCGAGCAAGTCACGTCAGCATATTCTTGCGCACTCCATCCTGACTCTGCTTGCAGCTGTTTGGCTGTCAGATGATGATCGACTACCAGCAGCTGCATAAAAAGCTCAGAGTGAAAATCATGAACGCTCACCAAGATGTAGACAGCAGAAATCCATGCGGCATGCTGTGGGCGTACTTTCCGCCTTGAAGCAGCAGCAGTAGCATTTACAAAGGGAGTTCCCCATGGGGCAATAGGCGTTTAGCGTGCCGTCTCACCCTAGGACCTGTACCGGACCGAAATCACGCGCTGGAAAGCGGTGGGGATGCAAAATATGAAAGTATAAAGATAACGTGTGCGAGTTAGGATGAATTGGCAACGAGGCAAGGTTGCTGCTGGACCTGCGAGGCAGCTGGCGCCGAACCAGCGTGTCGGCACGTGATACATCTGTCATGAATAAAAGCACAGCGACCCTCGAAAGGGCCCTAGTCTGAGTCTCGGCTCGCAAATTCGAACACTGTTTATCATTCTCCAACAGACGGTCCGGCACTTCCCCAAGAGCAGGCGCAGAGGCAACCAGCGATTGCTTAGCTCTTCCTCGCCTGTTCGCAATCGAAGGTACGCAGCCCTCCCAGTCCTCGTCATTCCTGCCCCTCAATATTGTAAGTGGCAGCATCGGACTACTACACCGCACCCTGCAGCCGCTTGCAGGAGCTCCGCCTTGTGTAGCAATAAGGCAATTGCAAACCACGGACTGTCGTGTAGCTCGGGCTGTGTGCACCACGACAGGGTACTGACGCCAGCGTCCGGTCCCTACAGATTGCAGTGTGAGCTTTGCTGTGCAGGTTGCTGATCTAGGTAGTGCTGCTACGCATATAGACGCTACTTGGGCAAGGTCTCGAACGGGGTAAGCATGCTGCTCGAGTCCCACTCAATTTTGACTTCGACGTGAATATGACAGGTGTAATCGGGTGGCGCTCAATAGAGAGGCGTGCGTCCTCGAGCCAATGCCTGCTGCTCCTGCCTGAGCTCCCTGAAAATGATTGCAGGCGTACGAGATGGCGCTCTCGCGGGGACTGATGGTAGCTCTGGCCGCTATGCTCTGCCTGCAGGCGACGTGCGCACAGGTACATCGCGGTCAACCTTGGCCCTCTTGAACTTAGATTGCCTAGCAGGGTCCTGTCTGCCATATGCAAAAGTTGATGACAGCGTAATCGGCACGATCTGCGTTGCGGTCGACACAGCACGGACCAGTGTCAGGGTTGCTCCTGTCTCTGTCATCAGCACTACGCTGACATGCAGCACCTGGCTCACGAGGTGTCTATGCGACTAACTGATCCTAGATCCTGCAATGCGTAAACTTGCGGCAGAGTCTTCAGACAGCAGAGTCTCTAGTGAGCAGTGTGTAGTCATCAGGCTGACAGTCCTTTCTGGGTGTGCAGGGTGACCTGGGCATGGCCCCGCTTAAGACTAGGCGCCTCTCGAGCTTCCTTGGCAACATTGGCAACGACCTCAACAACAAGGTGCACACTACTGACACTCTTGTGGTAACACGCAGTGGCCATACTCCAGCGCTGTGCATGCTCATGTTACCCTGTCTGTTAGAACTCGGTGTTATGACGTGCAAGTACCTTCCAGCCGCAATCCATCCAAGCTTTCGTTACAGACAGCTCTGATTTGTGTCTGAAGTTTGTTGAGAATCAGCATGTCTAAATAGGCGGATGTACAGCACGCCAAAGTTATAAATATCTTGCGTGTCTCATGCGCTGAGCCTTGACTCCGCTTGTTGCAGCTGAACATGGTGGGCACCGTGCTGAACCAGCAGCTGAACCAGGACCAGCAGAACCAGCAGGGTCTCCTGGGGCAGCAGCAGCAGCAGGACTCCCAGATCCAGAACTCCCTCGGCCAGGACCAGAAGGCTCAGGACGCGGCGATTCAGAACCAGCTGGCCCAGGACCAGCAGAACCAGCAGGCTCTCCTCAACAAGAACCAGAGCCCCGTCAGCTCTTCCAGCCCCTCGTCCTCGTCCTCCAGCTCGGGCTCCAACAACGCGCAGCCCGTGCCCTCGGCGGCAGGCAGGCACCTGCTGGCCCGCAAGAGAAACCTCATGAGCTTCCTGCCCGACATCGGCCAGGACATCACCAACAAGGTGACTCGCCACCAGCGGGCCCATGTTCTGCAGCGCCTGCACTGTGTGCATGTATGCTGTATATTGCCTTCCTGTGCGGAGACACTCTCACCTTAGCTATGGGTATGCTGTGCTCTCATGGCAATCTTGCATCAGGCTGGAGTCTATCCCTGAGATTGAGAGTAAGCTCATGACATGCCTTTCAATTGCTACATTTTTTAGAGAGCTGCAGGATGCATGGCGCCTCCTCATTGCTAGCACTTGCTTGAGGGCATTCTTAGCGCAGATTCGCATGCATTTTGTCTGCTGACGGCTTCACTCTGTGCTGCAGCTGAACCTGGTGGGCACCCTTCTGAACCAGCAGCAGCAGGGAGACCAGCAGATCCAGCAGGGCATCCTGGGCCAGCAGCAGCAGCAGGACTCCCAGATCCAGGGCCAGCTGACCAACCAGCTGAGCCAGGACCAGCAGAACCAGCAGGCTCTCCTCAACAAGAACCAGAGCCCCGTTAGCTCTTCCAGCCCCTCTACCTCGTCCTCCACCTCGGGCTCCTCCAATGCGCAGCCTGTGCCCTCGGCGGCAGGCAGGCACCTGCTGGCCCGCAAGAGGAACCTCATGAGCTTCCTGCCCGACATCGGCCAGGACATCAACAACAAGGTACGCGCAGCCAGGCACTCCTGTGCTCTCGCAGCTCATCCTCTCAGCTCAGGCTGCTGTTACTGGTCACTCTGTATGTGTACAGCCTTGCTGGTATTGTGCTTTGATCACCTGGTGTGCCGCGCATCTGCCAGGATTGCAACCCCAAGCTTCTGAGTGTCTTGGGGTGCTTGGTGCGCCGCGCATGTATTGCCACCAAATTGGTGTCTCATGTAGCGTGTAAGGTCCTCTGGATGACACAAACCACCGGTGAGCGCGCGTAACATGCATGTGCCAGCTGCTGACAGCTTCACTCTGTGCCGCAGCTGAACCTGGTCGGCACCCTCCTGAACCAGCAGAACCAGGGAGACCAGCAGATCCAGCAGGGCCTCCTGGGCCAGCAGCAGCAGCAGGACTCCCAGATCCAGAACCAGCTGAGCCAGGACCAGCAGAACCAGGACGCCCAGATCCAGCAGGCCCTCCTCAACAAGAACAAGAGCCCCATCACCCAGAGCCCCATCAGCTCTACCAGCCCCTCTCCCTCAAGCTCCAGCTCAAGCAGCTCAGGCCAGAACGTGCAGAACAACGTTGTGCCTCCACAGGGCAGGCACCTGCTGGCCAACAAGAGGCGGGAGCTCCTGAGCTTCCTCCCCAACCTTGATGACCAGGTCAGGCCTCCCACCGGATGAATTACTCCACTGTGTCACTCTGCACGTGCAACGAGGCCTCGACTGGAAATGTGCCAGAACTGTGTTGAGATGACTGAGAAAGGCTCAGTCATCTTGCGCTTCTGGACCGGCACGTGATGTCCTATGGGTCTCTCCTTTGAAGCCACAGCTGTGCTGTACAACGATGGAAAATGTGAAGACTGCAAAATTGCGGGGGTGTTGCAGAGTCTGTTGATGTGTATTGTCGTGGAGTGGTGATATGTGCTAATTGGGCTGAGGCTGCTCATGGCTTGCTTGCAGCAAAACCAGCAAAACAAGGTAGACAACAGCGTCCATGCCCAGCTGGGCCAGGACATTGCCAACCAGCTGAACCAGGACCAGCAGATTCAGAACCAGCTCGACCAGCAGTTCAACAACGGCGTCATCAACCCCATCAACAAACAGGTGATTGTTCGCCCAATGCTCTCCTCCCTGGACCTCGCCCCGCACTGTGCACTGTCAAACACCATGCATGCCAGTCCTGTGTACTCAGCTAGACACCATGGAGCAGGCAAAGCTGGGATACACAATTCACCCAGGCAGCAGGCCTAGGCTCTTTACAAAGTCCTGGGCAACCACATGTCATACCTATCAGCAGCTATGTATGTTGCGCTTGCCAACAGAGCTTGCCATCAGATCTTGCCAGAGTGAGTGTCTCAGCTCCAGGGACCAGTGCACTTGTGGCTCCTTGCGCATGAGCTAGTGTGTCCAGCCTGCTCCTGCCATGTGCCGGACACATAGTAACGGCTTAGTCGTGTTCTGCAGATCACCGCCGTGGGCAGCGCTGTGCAGTCCCAGTGGGACCAGGACGCCAAGATCCAGCAGAACATCCTGGGTCAGTTTGATCAGCAGGACCAGCAGGTGCAGAAGCAGATCGGAGACCAGCTGGCGCAGGACCAGCAGCACCAGCAGGCGCTCCTCAACAAGAACCAAAGCCCCATTCTCAATCAGAGCCCCATTCTGAACCAGGACCAGCAGAAGCAGGACCAGGAGATCCAGAACCAGATCCAGAACCAGCTGGCGCAGGACCAGCAGGCGCAGCAGGCCCTCCTCAACAAGAGCCCCGTCAGCCAGAGCCCCGTCAGCTCTACCAGCCCTTCTTCCTCATCCAGCCCATCCAGCTCAGGCCAGAATGTGCAGAACAACGTCGTGCCCCCACAGGGCAGGCGCCTCAGAGAGGTAAGGCTCTCCCTCCTGCTCTGACACGCAGCTTGCTGACCAGACTACTGTCAGCCCTAAATGTATGCGCTGAGGTCTTCCCACTGAAGCGCCGTTGCCAGGGACTGTGCTCTGTCGCACGCAGCGCTGCCACAGCATGCCTGTACACAATAAGCATAGCGGGAGAGGGGCTCTCATGTGGCTTGCTTCGTTGCAGAGGGAGACCATCCTCAAGGCTATCTTTGGGGACCGGGCTTAGATTCACAGGGTGAGGATATGCCTGCTCTCCTGTCTGTGCCCGCAGGCAGGTGCATGGCATGCCAAACAGATTGCTGAGTCATCTGCGCATGAGCGTGCTCGTCTTGTCAGCTCTGTGTACAGATGCCTTGTGAAGGCATGGTGCCTTGCGTTCTGTGGCTTTGTCAAGATATGGTCTTGAGAGCCCCTCATCAGCATGTGCAGGCTGTACTTGTGCAATGTACCGTACCACTCGATTCAGGCCACCATCAGCAGATATTCGGCGCGCAACTTCAGAAGTGAGCAGTATACAGAGGGCAACCCCTAGATGCCATACAGGAAGTGTGAAGCTTGTGCATCAAGGACCTTACAGCATCACTGGCAGCATCAGACGGTTCTCATTAAGGGGCTGTTATTCCCAGCCCCAATAGCGCGCCTTGCATGAGTTGCTGCGACAACGTACATATCTACTGACGCGAGCCAACTCAGCAGGTGTAGCTTTTGTCAGCAGCACTTGACACCCTTTACTGGATGTGCAGCATTCATCCCGGGCAGAAGAATGCGTGCTGCGCATTCTTAATTTCATGTCTTCTTTCTTTATCACAAGGGCTTATTTGGCCCTGTTTCTGGGATATCATCCACGGGAGTCCCCGCTGATCTTAGGCTCTTGCAGTGACTGACTGCAGATTGCCCGCAACAGAACAAGGCTGCCACTTTGGACCTGAACGCATGACGAGTCAGCTCATAAACACTTGTGGAATTGTACACCTCCGTCCGGTCTTATTACTGCATTATCGCCCATGCATGATGCCATTGTCTATGATTAGGACCTGTGGATCCTGAAGATCTGGCAGCTGTGCCGACATCAGGTTGTGCTGAAATACAGGCAGACTGATATCGCTTGCAACGAACATCCTCTGAACGGAATTCAATGACAATGGCCGGATGTGTCTAGCGGCTGAGCGCGAGCAACTACGTTCGGATGTGTTGAGCATGGTCATTGACTATGCCAGCATAATTTGCCAGTACATAGTGTGGCAGATGTGACTGTATAATCTTCCATCATGGGTAGTTTTGTGAGTGTGGTGTGTATGTGCAAGCTGCCAGAATGGCATGCATGGAGGCTAGTGATTTTGTAAAGAACTGATGGTCTGACAAGATGCTGGGCAGGAGTCTGCGTGTCACACATTACCTCCTTGCCTGAATCATCTGGCCACACCACTGACTCCAATCAGCATGACTCTTGAGATCTGAGCTGCCAGCACTGAGGTCCAGAGCAGAGTGCTGACATGGTTCTGGAGGTGGTGCAAGGTACAAAGGGACATGACCTCTGCTGCGAGTGTGCGATGATACAGTGAGATCAGGAGATGGCTCACGGCAGAAGCAACCAGAACGGGTGCCTCATGTGCATGGGCAGCAGGTTGGAGTCGAAAGTGAGCCAATGTGGCACAATCTTGACCTTGAAGAGGAGGCTGTCATCGCAAGTATTCAATAATCAATATCCTGACTGCTGCGCGTACGCGATATGCCACTGTTGCCCGTGCTGCACCCCTGGTGTGACTTTGCCGGATCATGGCCCCTGCTTGACCTGAACAAACGGAGTACCTCCGCCCGTTGACCCTTATGTAATAATTCCAGTACCATCGCTATGTAGAGCAGCCTTAAGCCAGTGACGTACTTCCTATGAATGGTTGCTGTGCCAACACGTCCCCCGTAGTAGGCCAGGCATGGACGAGAATTGAAGCAGCGTAAGCTCTTAAACGCTGTCATGATGTTCACTGTGCTTTGACATGGAACCTTACAACCAGGGAGCAATGCTTCCGGAGCATAAAAAGGTGTAAGGGAATCTAAACCGAAAGGACTTACCCGGATGCTACACCCAGTCGATGGCGCCTTTGATGTGTCGCCGCTGCAGAACTGCACCCCTGCAAACTTTGGTTTGAAGCCTGCGCTGGGCAAAGTGAATAGAGCTAGCACCCACGAAGCTGTGAGCCCATTCTGCAGCCCCCACGGCAGAAAGGACCACAGACTTCCAGGTGCGCCGGTTCCTTGCACCACCTGAGCAGCGGGCACAGCTGCCATTTGGGAACCAACAGGGGTGGCTCTGCAGGAACTGCCAACAGGCATGCATGGCAGGATAGACATGTTCATGCATATCAAAGCACCAATATGTATCCCTACCATCAATCGTGATAATTGCTAGGCCCCAGAAGGGTCAGGGCAGGGCAGAGGATCTTATGCAAGAGAGACAGGTACCCCTCTGAGCTGGTATCTCCCGCAGGTCGCGCTACTGACTCTTATCACGGACGCATTTGGCCAGAGCTAGCACAGCACACAGGCTACAGGTGCGGTGCAGTCCATTCATTCGCGTCAGTAACGGACGGAGAAGCGGAGGGGGTCCCTTGGTCGGCCCACGAGCAGCATCTTTCTTGTTGCGTCGCTGCGCACCCGCAGCAGCCCAGACGCTTGACAATTTAGATGCATAGGACCATATCTGCTCTGATCCGCGCACTGGACGGACCACACTGCAGGACCAGCACCATTTTGTTTGAATCCGAGAGGGCAGCTCTACAGCATACCATGGAATCCGGCCATCAGGGTTACTCGTGGAAGCGGATTGGAATACCATCATACGTGGAGGGCTCTCGCGGCAGCAGAACACTTTGGCAGTGTCTGGGGATGAGAGAGGGTGAAAGTGTATCAGAGGATGGCAGCTGTGCAGGAAGTGCCAGAAGCAAAGGCAAGGATGCGATTCATCGCGGCTGTGGCCCTCTTGGCCGCTTGCCAAGCAGCATATGGACAGACACCAGCGGTGTGTGCTCTAATGCTCACATTGCTGTGACTTTGTGCACTCCAGCAAGCAGCTCTCTAACATGGCCGGCTCCCCGCATGCATGGCTGCATCGCCAGACAGTGCCTGGATGTGTCATGGCACTCCTATGTTGCAGGAGCCCGCATCTAGGCTAAGCAATACGTGTGTGGTCTGTGCAGCCCGCAAAGGTGGCACAGGTGTCAGCATTCAACAACTTCTTCGGCAGTGTAGTGGGCATCCAGAACGCTCTGCTTGCGCCTCTTGCACCCTTTGGCCGCAAGCTGTCACAGCACGCCCAGGCCCAGCAGGACGCAACCTTCGTCGACACGGTTGGAAACACCCAGACCAACCCGGTGAGACGCACTGTGCTGCTGAGCACCAATGAGCAGCGCACACCTCACCCATGCGCACATGCTGTGTCCTGGTGTAGCTGCTGCTCATGCATGCTGCATACATACAGTGGCCTATAAGAGCAGGTGGCTTCAGTACAATGCTGGTGCCTCTGTCAAGGCGCCCTGAACCGCTTGAGAGTGTCGCCTGTACGGAATAGGTCAGCAGGCATCAGCAAATGCCTGCAGCTGCGCTCATTGCATGCTGGGTTCTGTGTCCGCAGCCATACAGGAGGTCAGGCATGACCTTTTGCTGCAGCACAGCGCCCTTTCCTGAGTTGACGCTGGCTGCGCTGTGCTTGTGCAGCTGCTGAGGAGCCAGATTGTGAAGGGCAACGCCATTGGCTCCATCTTCTACGGAGTGGGCTTCAGCACCCCCGGAGTGCTCGCGCAGGCCTTCACCGGCAACGACGGCACCACCACTACAGGCCGCCGCCTGCTGCAGGACCCCTACCACCTCACCTCCAAGGTGGCCCTCTCAGTACTCACCACCCCTCACATGAGCTGGCCGGTCATCGTGCGGCTCTGGCAGCATGGCTGCTGTGAGCCACACATACCAGCATCCTCGCAACCATCATGTGAGCTGGCCTGAATCGTGCAGAGCGTGTGGCATGTTTGCAATCAAGTTCTGTGTGTCTGTAGCGGTCTGCCTGTTGGGCTGCGCCGTGCGGTGCTCTCGTCATGGGACCTGATCAGGCGCCTCTGCTGCGCAGGCCAACGTTGTGGCATCTCTGCTCAAGGGATACAACCCCAACCTGTCGCCCCTGTTCCAGCAGCCCACCTTCTCCCCACCGCTGTCCCAGCAGTTCACCATCCCTCCCCAGCCAACCGTCCAGGCCGGCACATCCGCCAAGATCGGCCTCGGCCGCAGGCTTCTGCAGGACAACCTCGCAGTGCGCTCCCCCTCTTCAGCCATTGGCAAATGCGCTCACAGCTGGCTGTTGTCTATACGATTTGATTCAGAGGTTTCCCTGTCTGTCAGGGCTCTCCCCTTTCTGGCAAGGTGTGTGAGTATTTACATCAAGCCAGCCCTGGCAGCAGCCATTTTGCAATGAAGCTCAAGCCTGCCCTGTATATAGCGGGCTGTGCACTGCTAGCCGACTGACATGCTCCAACGTGGTCTTGCAGGCCAACTACCTGGGCAGCGCCGTTGTCAACAACGTTAATGTCCTGGACCTGCTCCTGGGCGCCCAGGAGAACAAGGTGAACGGTGTCGTTCCCCAAGGACGCAAGCTGTCGCAGATCATCCCCGGCCGCACCGGCGTCTACCAGACCGGCTCCTCAACAATCCAGGTCTGCTGCTCTTCATACCCACATTTCCCTCTGGCACACTGTCGATGCCAGCACCCGTAGTTGCCGGGCTGGAAAGACGTCAGCAGACTTTGATAGCAGAGTCCTGTCATGCTGCCCTGAGCACCCTTATAATTGAAGGCGCATGCATGTGCTCCCAGCTGCGACAGGCAGCGGTGGCTATTCCAGTGTGAAGGCAGTGCAGGGTGGAGGGCTGAGGCAGTATTCATGTCCCGCAGGACAACGCCATCGGCAGCATCGTTGGCAAGAGCGCCTCCCTCATGGACCCCATCAACGACCGCAAGGCCGTGCTCGGCTTCCAGCAGGACCGCACCAGGCACCTCCTCGACCTCGCCACCAAGGTGACCCACCCCATGCACACGCCCTGCATTTTCCGGCAGTACCCCTGGTACTCTGCTTGTGTCTGACTTGCATCCTCGTGTTGCACCTCTGCTAAACCTGCACAGGCGTCTCCTCTATAGGAGCCACAGGTATAAGGTCTCTGTACCTGTAAGGGCTGCGGCCGTCATCTGCAGTGATCAGCTCATATGATGATCTGCAGCCCTGTGATGTGGGACTCTCGTATGTGCCCAAAGGCTTTTACTTGACACTGTACTGTTGGGTGCAGACAAACGCTGACGCATCTGTCCTCTCTGGCAACATTGGCCCTGACACTGTACGCCAGTCCATCTTCGGCTACAACCAGAAGAACAACTAAGCATCCACAATGCCCCCTCCAGTACGCTCCCCATGTCCTACACCCATGCGTGGATATTTTGTTGCCAAGAACTGCTTCTGCTATGTAGTCTGTATGGACTTCACCGCACCCTTTTGCTGCCGAGGAATGTCTCAGGACAGCTGCAGATCTCACTGTTTCACTGCCATATGTGTCTTTCCAAGCTCTGCATGTCTATGTCTGGCTCAAGGGACTGATGTGGAGCGGCTGCTGCAGGACAGGCGGCTGCCCCCCAGTCTCGGCAGGCCCTGAGTAGTTCCAGCAGACAGCCAGCAGCTGGCGCTGCAGCGCATGCTGCATCCCAGGGGTGACGTGTGGCGGCACGTGTGCAGCTTGCCTCTGGGAGATCCTGCTGTGATAGAGCACGGTGTCGAAGGCTGCCTGACTGCTAGATGTCAGATTAGAGAATGAGTCGGCGCAGGAGACAAACAGGGGACTACGGTGTGTGGTGAAATCTGCCTAGAGGACGTTTGTCCACGTGTGTGTCCCAGTAGATTGCGTTTGCGCACCCAGTCATGTGACAGAAACGTTTGATTTGATTCAGTATGGAGCCTGAGTCAGCGGGTTAGTGCGGTGCAGAACAGTCAGAGTCACCCTGTATCGATCTACCCGAGCCGATGCGCCTGTACTGAAGCAGCATTATTGGCTGATGCTCAGGTTCTGTAAGGCGTGCTGCCGGGTATATATCAAGCGGCTGTGCGGGTCTGGCGCTCAGCAGTGACCCTTGCTAGAGGCAGCACATGCTTGTGTTGCTCAGCACGTTGTGCCTAGAGGGGTGAACAGCTCTGCTTGCACTGTGCTGTCGGGTGTTCAGCACATGTAAGTCGATCTAAAATGGGCGTCGGCGCCTGCTCGAGTGGTTAGCAGAGCAATTGCTAATCGCCGGGTCGCCGGTTCGAATCCCCCCGAAGGCACGGGGAATTTCTGCGATTCCGCCTATATTCGACGGTTGTGGCCACTCCTGAGACACCTATGACCGGCGCTACCCCAAATCCTCCTGGAATTCCGAGTGGTTTACCAAGGGACGGCCCCTCCACGCATTGCCCAGAGGGGGTATAGGAACCATGTTTAGGAGTGAGTCATTTCCCAGTTGACAAGGCTGCAGACTGTGCATGATTGACTGGCCCCCGGACTCTGGCTGCAGACAGGTCCGTGTATGCCCTATGGCCTCTGGCTGCGGGTTGCCTCACATATATATATAAGTCGATCAGCCACAAAATTCTCTGTGTCCACGCTTTGGTAAGAGTTCAAGCATTACAGCAAACTTTGCAATCAATACCCTCTGCAGTGAATCATGGAGCTTGTGCATTGGGCAGTCAGCTTTCTTAGTGCGTGAAGCAGTGGCTTCATTGTCTTCCTGCCTCTCCGATGCACCCATCAATCAGCGCATGTTTCCTGATTCTCTACACAATCTCTCGAGCAGGAAGCAAAAGTCCTACACACCTCACTCTCTCTCTCACACACACACCCTCACTCTCCAGCATGATGCTCCTACTCGTGATTACACCCTGGCTGTGGCAAGCTAGCTAAGATGCTTTGATCTATGTAATGTGATCTGACTGATGCAGCAGCCGCCTCAGGGGCTAAAGTTTAGTGTCTTGCTCGGGGAGGCGCTTGGGGAATTTGCAACGGGTCCGGAGCGCGCGGCTGCCAGCTGCAGCCGCCGTGAGATGCGCCGGCGCGGGTCTGGCGAGAACACGAGCAGCGCGCCGTTGAGGGTGCCCGCCACAATGCACTCCTCCGCCGTCACGCTGAGCGCTGTGACTGGGCCCCGCGCGCCGTCATATCTTATGACCAGCTGCGCAGACTCCCAGCAAGTGAGATAACAGAATGCAGGGCACAGGAAAGACAACCCTGTGAATGTGGAAAGTAAGGCACAGCTGAGCAGTCGTGGCAATATAGCAGAAGCACAGGCAGACGACACCACCAGCAATTCCTTTGTTCTCAAACAGCTATGCTGTAAGTGCACATTCAGATGATTGAGCTGCGATAGCACTGTCTCAGGAGTGATAAAAGCTGGACCAACAACTGTAGGGATGGTGTACCTCTAGGGAGTGCAGCCACTGCAGGGAGACGACTCCTCTTAGACCGCCAGTCAGCAGGAAGTGTCCCGAAGCTGTCACTGCCAGCGCGGAGAGGCGCTCGTTGCCGGCGCTGCTGACCAGGTGCTCGCCGTTGATGTTGAAGACGTGCAGCCCGAGATCTGCCCAGGAGTGGGCAACCAGCATGCCCGGGCCAGGCGCTATTGCCAGCAGCGTTGGAGGGGCGCCACCCTGCAGCCGCAGCTTCCGCACATACCTGCAGCCATGCCTCCTTCCTCACACACATATCTAATCAGTATAAGTCAAGCAAGGGTGCAGGCACCGTTTCGCAGACAGCTCACTTGAGCGTAAGCTTTTTCTCATCAGCCCTGCATCTGCAAGGCCCAAGGTGAGAGGAAGCCAACCATTGCATGGCTCCAGGCTTAAGGAAATGATATGTACAAAGTCTTCTCAAGATTACGCTTGGTTCCTCCACTTCCAGAAGCCCTACCGGCCAGTGCCCAGGGTATGGAACAGCAGCGTCCCATCAGCGGATGCAGAGACGATGAGGTCCAGCTCTGGCGACAGCGCCAGGCATGTGACCGCGTCCTCGTGGCCGTGCAGCACATGGCGGGGGGCCGGCTGCAGCTGCAGCGAGGCGCCGGGGGAACCCGAGCGCCTCAGTCGGCTGCCGCTGCGGCTGATGTCCACAATGTCCCAGATGATCAGTGTCGTGTCCCGGCTCCCTGCGCAAAAGGGTACCATATGAATACCTCATGAGCATTCTGTATGGGAGTAGTCCTGCTCGCACATGACCGCTATGGCTTGAGCTGCGTGGCCTGGCAAGGCTCTTGAGGTGCATCTGGGACCTCACTATTGGAAGTCCAGGCAACCCCTGCTGAATCTGCAACCGCCAGACATGCTGTGATGGGGGCACAGGGACACTGGACGCTGGAAGCCTACTGGAGATAGATGCCTGCCTGAGGCCGCAGCTCAAAGATGAATACCCTCTTGCCCTATGAAGGAGACATATATTCAATGCTGCCGGAGGCTGGGGAGGGCGCACACCTGAGGCGAGAGTGCGACCGTCGGAGCCAACCTCAATGCAGGTGACGATGTCCTTGTGCACGCGCACGCTCTGCAGCAGGCACCCCTCCTCCGAGCTGTAGCAGCGGATACTGTTGTCCCAGTACCCGCAACACACCACCACCTGCACATACATTGGAATCCTCAATGCCTTACCATGGCACATGTAAAACCTCTCAGCCTGCTGATGACCTGACCAGCAATACTGATCAAAGCACAGAGGTGTAGGAAAGGATGCACTTCTCCAGGTACCCGCAGCAAACAATCACCCACACAATGGCGTGACCTCTTGATGGCCATACATGTAGCATTGAAGGGATCAGACTCAGACTGGTTCAGCTCAGTGAGGCGCATGCTGCTTGTCAAGGCTGCCATGGACGCTGCAGTTGGCAGCTTGACAAGCAACACAACACCCTAACGAGCTGCAGCAGCTGACATGTTGTTGCACTTCAGCCTTATATTATGTGTTGCAGACCTCCTCATGTAAAAGAAAGAGTCTACTTGAGCCCATCTGCATCAGATTGACTGTGAGCATAGGTTCTCTGAGGGGGATCCTGCTACATGGCTGCTCTGGCATGTCAAGGAGACAGACCTGGCCGCCTGGCAGGATGGCGTAGCAGTGCTGGGCGTGCAGGTCGACAGCGAAGGGCGCGCCCATGAGGCGCGGCGGGTTGGGATCTGCTTCCACGCCATAGCCCGCCTCTGCCGGCACCGAGAAGGTGAACGCTCCTGGAAGAGCGCGCAGCGTGAGGCGCAGCATGCAAAGCCTCAACCCTGTCTAACAGCGCATACGCAGTCGAGCAGGCGCAGGTGTGCAAGAGATGATTGCGCTCAATAGGCGCGCTGGTCTGAAGTGATGTCTTCACCGCATAGGAGCACCGCAAACACTGGCTAATGTCTGGGCCCTGCTGTGCTATTGTGATGGCACCACACCTGCATCCTTAGGGGACAGCCAGCGGTGGGTGGAGACGGCTCTGTCAGAGTTGACCAGCACGACCCGCCCCTCTGTGACCTCCAGCCTGGCCACCGCAATGTTGGGCCTGCACAGCCAGTCACAAATACGAGAGCTGCGACATGCTCTTGCAAGATTTGCGAAAGCCACTAGAGCCCTTCAAGGGCTTACTTGGAACATGGTCCTGTGCTCAACGCCACCTTCTAACAGGCAGGAGCTGATTGCCAAGCACATTGTATGGGCCGCCTCAACAGGGAGTTCCCAATCAACGTACATATCAACAGGCAATGAATCGCGTTCAGATAGGTTCAGAAGAGCAGTAGCAGCACCTGCGGGAGGGGGGCATGCCCACGAGGGACAGCTTCATGGCATCGGGGCCATTGAGCAGGGGGTGGATGCTGGGTGGAGGTGGCGGGCCCCTCTTGGGGTGCTTGCGCCTGAACAGCTGGCTCGGCGTCTGCCCGAAGTGGCTGATTTGGTCCTCCACAGCCGTGCGCTGCCTGTACACGACTTGTTGACTTAGTAACCTGTCTGTCCGCCTTGACACGTGACATTGGTCCCCATGGGATGATGGGCAATGGGATAATGGTCCAGCAATACCGACTGCTGACTTGGCGAGTCACATCTAAGATGTCGATATCAGAGAATTTGCTCGGGAGCCTGCAGAGATGCGCACAGTTCTGCTCAAGGCAGACACATAAACAAGCTTGCCTCTGTCCAGAAGCTGCTTCATCGTGACAGGGTGTTTCAGGACTTGAGGGGACGTACTGGGGATCCTTGATCTCCTGGAGGTTCACGGTGCCCTCATAGGTGAGGTAGTAGAACACGTTCACGGCAGCCTCTGCGGCCTTGCCGCGCTGCTTGAAGCCGAAGATGAGGTCGATCCAGTCGTGCAGGTGCTCGCTGACGTAGTCGCTCTCCAGGGCCTCGCGCTGCAGGCGCACAAACTCGTCCGGGCTGCCCTGTGCCCAAGGGGGCAGTTCCACATTTCCCAGGGCTGTGCCATCCTGCAACAAGGCAACCGTCACAACCCTCTGATAGTCCGCATCCTACAACATTGATGCGGTGCCAAAGAGACACGAGCTGCCTTCTGACAGGCCGTACATGCCTGGTGTGGCTGCTATCTTGCTGCGCCTCAGCAATACAGGTTCTCTTGTTCTGCAGACCGCATGCAAACCCTGTGCGCCCAAATTCCAGGGCCGCAAAACTTAGAAAGGCATAGGCAGGAGCCATGGGAACAGGCCTAACCTGGCGCTGGCCCAGCTGGAAGCCGTCTGCATTGACCAGGAAGTTGGGCAGGTAGAAGAACTCGGGCGTCAGCTCCTTGACGTCGCTGCTGTTGACCAGGCAGTTCTGCCAGGCGGCCGCCACGCTGGCAAACAGCCGGTCTGCGTGGTCAAACCTTCCGCCCTGCCATGCACAAGATATCTGAGCATGCTCTTCCCATCAAGGCCACTTATCAGTGCCTGACATCCCCAGCTTTACTAGTTTATACTTGACAGGATAGCAACCGGGTTATTATCCTGATGCTAAGTGTACCACGAATTAGGGGACAATGGCTCAAAAAGAAGCGACCACTCTCACTGGATTGGTCCAGCTGATCAGGTAATGTCACAGGAGACGGCTTTGACGCCAAATGATGACCAGGCAGCGGCATCTGTCATGAAGTACAGCAGATGTGGCTATGCAAGAAATGACAGGTGACAGCCCTCTACGGTAGGGAGCACGTGCAATGGTATCACTCATAATGTACATGCAGGTGCAGCAATGCAAGAGATTGTAGTGACAGGCCTCTAGGGTAGGGAGCAGGGGAGCACCTGCAGATGGCGGTTGAGGCGGGTGAAGGGCTCCAGGCGGATGAGGTAGAACAGCACCACGCCCGCAGCGCTGTAGTGCGAGCCGTAGTGGAACGCCGGCACGTCCGACTCGGCCTGCGCAAGCGCACAGAGTCATCTCGCACCCCTAGGGACTCCATGCCTGCGATGCCACTCACCTGGCAGGGACAGGAAGTGGATGTAGGGCGTTGCGCTGAGTCTCTGATGGCAGCACCATACTTGCAGAATTCACTGCCGGGTGCTACTCCTGCTGCAGCTTCCAAAGAGGTGGTGATAGCACTGTGAATGGTCCAGACTGGAGTTGGCATGTCACTTGGCCTGGGCCACAGCATCTACAGCAATCTCATGTAATCGTCAACATGGTGCACTTGCGCCTTTACTTTCATCCCGTAGGCCAGCAGCAGTGCCGGCGCATCTCAGGGTGGCATTGGTAGAGGCTCACCAGCATGCTCTGGTAGCGCTCCCGGAAGAACGCCAGGCGCTTGTCCTCCAGGGCGCCCACGGGCTTGCTCAGGTCCCGGAACGTGGCAGGGTTGTTCAAATCCAGAGTGTCGCTGGTGTAGTCTGCCAGGATCCAGGGAAACACTGGGTACTGATTCAGGTCGTTGTACGTTCTCCCAGCCAGCACATTCAGCTGCACAATTCACAGGACACACTGTCAGGCCAAGCTCCCATGAGAGAGCAGTCCACTCTCAAAATCTTACCGCCTATACGCTAGCATGCCCTGCACCATCCTTTGTGATGACATGCAGCCTGCACAGCTAGCACGCACAGGAGTGCGCAAATACCTATCAACAAGGGAAACCACCCTTCCTCCACAAGCTGGGTGCACATGAGAGTCATCGGGATCAAATGTGACTGGCTTGGGAAAAGGTGAGTGTTTTGGGTACCTGCATGAGGTAGTCAAAGTTGCTGAGCTCCCAGCGCTGCCACCGCTGCGCCAGCTTGGCCGCCAGCTCAGCCTTGCGCTTCTTGTCATACACCACTGTGCGAGGCGAGGCAGCCGCCAGCTTCTCAGCGGCTTCCAGCATGCCCTGAGCGCCAAGCAACATCATCGATTGAGCCTGAGCATGTCAGAAGTGCTTGCGCTAGCACTGGGCCATCTCAAACCACTTTTGCGGCAGGCTCTCTGAGCTGATGTACTGTGCCCAGAGCCATGAATGGCCCTCCTATATAGCCATGCGACCTTGCAGCTGCACATTGAGGGTTCCTACACAACCCCATCACAGAGTAGCAGGGCAGCTAGCACGCACTGCTGTGAACCTTAAGATTCCATAATCAGTAAGCTTGTCATATGGGCATACCTCAGAGCTACCGAAGCAGAGGAGGGCAGTGGTGCGGTCAGCCAGGAAGAGCTCCAGGGCAGAGGGCTGCAACAGGAAGCGCGCATGATGCATCTCCGCCAGCTGAGCAAGCGGCCAGCGCTTGTGAGTGCGCACAGGCCGTGGTACGCTGCGCCACGAAAGGCAACGTCTCAGGGATTCATAAGTATGATAATCCAAACCTCAGTATGTCTCACAGGCCAGGGTTTAAATGCAAACGTGGCTTGGAAGCCTGAGCATAAGCGGCATCTGCTTGAGAAACGTGATCACGCCATAGGTCTGCAGGCACGCCTGCTTGCCAGAGACATGACACTTGCTGTGGGATACCAGCTGAGGAAGGGAATTTTGCAGGACCAGAAAAGCCAATGACACATCACTCGACAACACGGAGGCTTTAACAGGCTGCGTGGCCAGACCTGGCTCCAAACTCGTCTGGTGGCTGCTGCACCTCGCCGATGAAGTGCACGTGGAGCGCTGTGAGCCGCATGGTGCCGCTCACTGCATGCTTGGGCAGCACGAGCTGGCAGCTGCAGGAGTATATCACCTGCCACGCACATGCACATTTCAACGCCTGCTTGGATCAGCAGAGAACCTTGCCTGATGTGACGCGCATATATCCTTGTGCCATCTCTATGCACCGGTGACCGCAGATGACAAGCCGCTGTAAGAAGTGGTCTTCCATCCCCCAAGATCCACAAAGAGAGCACTCAACCGGTCTCGTACATACAGGCACCAAAGATCTTGCTGTGTTGCCTTGTGGCAATCACTGCCCACTGTGCCGGCTCTTGATGCAGTCAGTCTCAAGTACCTGTGCCCTCTGACACATCATAGGTAAGGGCCAAACCTGGCTCTCATCCTTGAGGCTTGCAGCAGCCTCTGCAGTGCGCTCGTCCTCGGCCAGAGCGTCCGCTGACATGGCGTCCTGCTCGCCCTCCAGCCCGCTGCTGTCCCCCAGAGAGGCCTCTGGGGGGATCACCATCGAGCTCTGAGGGCTGCTCATGGGTTCCTCAAACTCGTCCTCCTCATCATCGGGAGCCTTCAGCCTGACACCTGTGCATCACAGGGCGCGTCAGCACCTCCCAGCCTACTACCTGCAGCATGTACAGGCGCGCAGAAGAGAGGCGCGCTATCGAGTGTGCAATGCGCCTTGTCGCAAGTACTGCTTGCAATGGACCCATTTAATCCAGGTGTACAACTGCTTGCAGATGGACTCATCCAATCCAGGTGTATACGAAGTCTGCACAGAGCAGACCAACGAGCTTCTGCAACGGCGGCAGAGGGTGATCTTAGCAAGCAGGACGGGACAGGACAAGCCACTTGGCGGATGGGGAGCTGACCTGGCAGAGGGAGGTGAGCCTGGAGGGCGGCCGCAGCATCTTGCTCTGTCGAGGGCGCCTGCCCCTTGACGGAGTCCTCGTACATGTGGAACTTGTAGTTGCGCTTCAGCCTCATGCGCCTGCAATTGGCCAATTAAGGATTGCTTTCAGTGCTTTGTAGCGCTCATGAACTGCAGAAGGTCCGCACCAGACTACCCAACAAAGGTTTCGAGGAAAAGGTCTGCCCGGCCTGGGCCAGCTGCACATGCGCATCTGAGTGTTCGACGCATCCGGGAATCTGCACCACATTCAGATGCACACACTGCGGCGCCAAGGGCGGACAGACATATCATGAGGCATATGGGTTGATGATAAAGTACGGCCATGCCTGCAGCTGGAATGCTCATCTTGTCAATCTTCCTACGCAAATGCTTGCAGGGAGACTATGTCATCTCAAAGCCATCTTGGTCTCAGGGCTTCAGGCCAAAGCAAATGGGTGGTCACTGGCAGTGGGGCATGCCTGCGGCTGGGGTCCTCAGTCTTATCGAGCTTCCAGTGCAGCGCCTCGCAGGAGGCGGCATCGGCCCACAGACCGCGCTCCCCCGACAGCGAGCGCTGCAGGTTGCGCCAGGTCCGTGCAAGCGCTTGCGTCTCCTCCTCATGTGCCACCCTTGCGGCTGCTCTGCGCGCCCTCTCAGCCGTGCATATGGCACCTGCAAAGAGGTACAGGCATGATTCTCTCCAGGCCAGTCCAACATGGCAGTCTGGGATACACCTGCTCATCAGCGCCACTGCGCCTCACATCGTGTGATCACACATACAGCTGCTCAAGTAGATTGGGGAAATTATGTGCTTGCCTGATGCCGAATTGCCTTTGCTGACAGACCCAGTACGTATCACATGATCACAAGCAAGAAGCCTGGAGATGAGTCCTCACCGAGCGCTTCTCTGGCATTGGTGACAAACTCGGTGCGTCGCGCACGCTCGTACAGGTGGCGGCGCTCGCCCTCGGCCTCCAGCTGGTCCAGGGAGGCGGCGTGCGTCAGCGCCATGTGATGCAAGAACAGTGTCTCTCTGCGCGCCGCAGCAGCTGCCTCTGGCCAACTTATGGCCTGCCTTGCCTTCTCCTGCATGGGCCAGCCATATTATAATCACATATCTTAGCATGAGGGTCCCAGAGCAGGGCATCAGCCTGAAAGGCAATATGCACAAGGTGACTGTGCTGTTCCGGGTGGCCTACGCACGAGAGGAGAGTAGCACAATACGTGGGCATAAATGCTTTTCCTCAGATTCACAAGTGCATGGCACAGGTTGCTTTCCAAATGCTCATGTAGGAGGCTTTAGTATGCATTCAGCTGTTTGCGCACCCAGAATTGCCCATCCAGCGGATCGGGCAGCCCGGGGAATGACTCAGTGTCCGTGGGCAGCGCATTGCGCGCCACCTCGCTGAAGTCATGCATGGCCTTTGCGAGCGCCAGCTGGCGCGCATGCCCCAGCGCCCCCTTCCGCCCGGTGCGAAGCCGAGCATTCAGCTTCACCAGGCAAGCAAAGAGCAGGTGCATCCGAGCCCTGCATGGTGTAAGCCTCACAGGTGAGAGATACCTTGCTGGGGCGTGCCTCATGGTGGTTTGTATCTCAGCTCGAGACCTTCACATGCAATGGCAATGCAAGTCTAGCATGGCCCTGCATTGCAGAATTGCGCACATGAGCCATAGATCCAAGCAACCTTGGGAAGCATAGCCGTCAAGCTGGAGCTGATGCAGGAAGTGGTCGGATCACCTGTCTGCTGAATGAGAACTTTTGCTGGGGTCTCCCTCAGCAGCATATCTGCTGGGTGTCCTGCACCAGGATGATAGTCCATGAAAGGATGATAGCCCACGAGACTTTCAGGAGTCTTAACAGCTCTGGGCCATGACCTTGGTTATGTTCAGGGCTAGCTGTGGCAGATCACTTGCCAGCCAAACTGTCAGTGAGAGAAAGCAGTAGCCCACTTGTGTGTGAACATCCGCTTGCCTAATCCTGGGATAACAAGGTGTGCTCCAGCGGGATATGGGCACCAGAGACGCAGAAGGTATCCGAAGTATATGCAATAGGCTGCAGACTACATGACATGCACTTGCAGGTCAGGTCGATGCCAGCACATTGCCTTCCGGAGCATAAGCCGGGATCTTGCATCTGCGCATTCGATGGGCAGACGAGATCCCAGCCCTTGCTCGAGAGTGCAGTGGGAAGCACCTGGAAATGGGTGGGGACCTGAGGATGCCGGACAGCAGGCGGCAGGTGCTCGCGCAGCAGTCCGACGCCACGGAGGGCGCAGCGGAGCGCAGCGCCGTCACAGCCAGGCGCAGCGCCAGCCGGGCGACCCTGTCTGCTGCGCCTCGCCTGATGACCTCCTCCGGCACAGCCCGCACAGTTCCTGCAAACCATACTCCAATCTCAGCCATGCAACCTCACTTAAAGCATGCCACCATGCCAAGGCAGAAGAACAAACAAACATGACGGGCGCGTCGCTCTATATACCCCAATCGCCCTGCAACAACATGCAGCACAGACCTCACGATACGTGGATGCAAGCACGTCCACTCCCAACCTACAACGAGGTTGCCTGTGCATGGAAACTCTTAATAGGCAGGGAGAAAGGCATGCCAAGCAGCCCTGGAGATGGAAACAGGCAGGGAGGCATGGTCACCTGAGGTGCCATTCTCCTGCAGATGTGCAGCAGATCCAGGGCGCGCCAGCTCCCGGGGCGAGGGAAGCGTTGAATGCTCCCCAGAGCCACTCACGCGGCGGCTGTCGCTGCTGGCGGCGCTGCTCAGGTTGCGCACAGAGGCCATCCCACTCCTGCGCCACATGCTGTTTTGCAACTCCCAGTCATGCAAGCTGTGTAGGACATTCCAGAGGCTGTACAGAATGAGCAGGGGCAATCAAAGGCGATGCTGTTCTCAGCTTTCCTTGGGGAATGAGAAGCAGAGAGCGCAACAGCGGCGTGCTCTGGGGTTGCCATGCTGCTCGGGAGACGTTTCAGCACCAGCAACCCAGAATCATGCTCAGCACAGGAGATATCAAGGTCTCACCTGGCTTCCCAGAAGGTTCCAGTGAGGCCCCCGAGGGTTTTCTGCAGGGTGTAGATGAGCTGCCATGCCATGCTGTGGAGGCGCCATGTCTCCGCAGTCATGTGCGCATCTATGGGCTGCACAGACACCAGAGTCTCCTGACGCTTCCCTACCCATGCTGGCAGCTTATGATCGTCATCTTCCTGCCAGGTATCCTCTCCTCAGCCTAGGCTGCTGGCTTACATACAGGCGCCTTATAATTCCTACACAGTGCCGCAGGAGGTGATGCAACGTCAATGGGTGACTCACCAGTGACGTGTCAGCGCTTGCGCCCGGCACGCCCAGGACGGGCCAGGCCTCAACAGGCACCTGCTCCGCTCCGCTGTCTGCCCACGCCACAGCCTCCTCTGTGGGGTTCAGCGCATGGCCTCCGGGCATAATGAGCGTCCCAGCTGTCAGCTCATCCAACAGGTCCAGCAAGCCTGCAGAGTGCACCGATACTGTTTGCTTGGCTGTCGCAAAAGGCTGCTGAGCTCACCCAGACCGGGAGCAAGCCTGCAGTATGCAGGCTGTCGTATTTCCGTGAGGCATCAAGAGAAGCATGGTGTAAGGAATATGTGCGGACCATTGGCATGCCTGATGCGCACACGCCTGCGAACAGCTCCACATCATGCTCCAGGCAGCCAGGAAATGAGTCTGGAGTGCATGTGCCTTATATCACCCATTAGTCAGCTGCAATAAGGCGACACTTCCCACCCATGCAATTCTCTCTAGCAGGCTCAGTAGCCAGGGAGGCAATGAGGGTCCATGCATCGCGCTCCGCTGCTGAGGCCGAGGCGGCTTCCTTGCTGGCAGCGCCCACCACGTCTGCAATGACATCTGCCAGCAGGGAGTGGAGGAGACCCCAGCCATCTACCACGCCTCGCTCCTGGTATGCCCTGCATCCCCACTGACCAGAGTGAGCTTGGTGAGAAGTATGCCTGCATTAGATGCGGAAGGCTACAGCACCTATGTGCGTGACCATCCCGCAGTGTCCCCCTCGGTAGCTGATATATGGGCTCACTTGCTCCCATGACATCATGTCGAGTGTGAGTCTTCCACAAGAAGCACTGCATGCTTCGGTATTCTCTCACCATGTTCAAGATCCTGCTGTTCCTACATCTTGAAAGGACACATTAGCAAGCTGATGATTAATTAAGGAGACAACATTGGCAGACCCACCTGAGGTAGCCAGCTATGCGTTCCAGAGCAGCCCAGCCGCGAGGCACATCTGAGATGCAGTAGCCGTTGAGCGCCCCAAAGATGCCTCTGATGAGGACAGCCTCCGCACCCACCCACACCCAAGGCGCGTAGCCACCCCGCTCGCCATTGCTCTGCTCTTTTGGCTCCTGCAGCCATTTGCAGGACGATCTCAGACCCTGACATGCAGCAAATCACTGGCAGCAAGCTCCCTTGCATGTTTCATGACCTAGGAGGCTCATACACGAGCAATAGGACCACAAGTTTGCAGAAAATGAGAAAATGCAAATAGTCAATCAACCAGAGTAGTAACTAATGCTTTGAGACCATGAGAGCATGCACAATGGCTGGGCCATGCCCATGGTCCAGCTTTCATGCGAGAAGCATATTGGCTTTGCAATGCTTGTCTGTGGAGGCTTGCCTGTTCCTCAGCGCTGGGGATGCAGGGTGAGCCATCCAGGAGGAGCTCCAGCAACCACTCCTCCCAACCCTCTTCATTGATGATCGCTGCCCTGTTCTCCTTGGGACCGTCCACTGCAGAGAAGCCACACCGGCAAACTCAGTACTGAGTGAAGCAACTGCTGAAGTGAGCCAAGTTTGGCTTGTATGACAGTGTTTGCCGCATGAGGTGACAAAGCCCCAGATTAGATGCAGCGAAAACCCACAAAGGGTGGCAACTTCCAGCCGCACTGTGGAGCATAGATGCTACAGGTGCTCAGCCTTCATGCGCAGCCGCAGCTGCTGCAATGCACTAGCCGTGGGCGAGTGAGAACGGCGAGGATGTCCTCACCTATGAGGCAGTGCAGGGCCTCCAGGGTCGCGTTCCTCTCGGCTGCGTCGTCGCAGCCCAGAAGCAGCTGCAGCAGGATGCCTACGACGGGAGCGCTGGTAATGGTGGCGCCATCTCGTGGGCGCATCTGGAGGCCCTGGCTGCCGCGGATGCTGGCGGCCGCTGTGCCCTGCTGCGCCATGCTGGCGCACGCCAGCTGGACCAGCGACTCGCGCACCGTGCGCGATAGAGGGAACATCAGCAGCGCGTCGCCCGCCGCTGACCAGAAGCCGGCCAGCCCTGACTCTCCGCCAGGGCCTGCACACGCCACAGAAGTCCTCATCATGCCTTTTAGACATAGCATTGCATGACAGTCACTTGCTCCGCACAGTCATGCACACCGGCTGAATCCCTTTGAAGCATCAACCCTTCATGTCTCCTCCAGCTGCAGAGCCGGAAGTTAATTGCAATGTTGTATGCCAGGCGCTGCACCTGCCTCAGGCCACTGATTTGTCGCAAAGCTACTGAATTGGGTGGTATGCCTGGCAGCGCACCTGACTGGATGTATGGCACAAAGTGCGCCAGCAGGTGGAGGCCAAGAATGCGCAGTGCGGGCTGCTCCCGGGACAGCAGCGAGACAAACAGCTGCGCGCCGCTCATGCCGGCCAGCAGCGGGATGCGCCCGGGCGGCGTGTGGCGCAGCAAGTCGAGAACTGCGATGAGCACGTCCTCCAGCATGGCCACGTCCGGGCAGTCCCCGATGAAGGCCATCAAGGCCTGCAGCAAAATTGAGCTTATGGCATGAAGGTTGTCTTTGCTGGGCACATCATGTCACACTCTTACAGACCTAGAGGTTGCTCAGAACTCTGTGATGCATTCCAAGAAGAGCTGCTGCGGAACATGCCAAACATGTGCCACTGCTCTTGCGTAGCATGTCCCCATCTGCAGCTGCAGCTCCTGGTAGGCATCACAAAGCTCACTCCACCGCAGGTCTGGCAAGACTATGTTATGTGTGATAGACTGCCACTGTGCAGGTCTGCCAGGTGCCAGCATGGGCACCTGAATGTCGTCTGTGGCAATGCGGGTGGCCTTGTGGTGGGGCACCGCAGAGTGCAGCAGCAGGCTGAGCGCGGTGTTGAGCAGGCCCTGGCGCAGCGCGCGCAGCTCTGCGGGCAGCAGGCCGCCGCCGCAGGCGGGCGGCCGGGCAGCGTCTGGGCTCGGCGCGGTGCCGTAGTGCGCCCGCATGGCGTCCAGCAGGCGCGGCACTCCCAACAATGCTGCCACCCCGGCAGGCTCACCCTGCAGGTCAGGTACTTCAGACTGACCCCTCTTCTCAGCAGCACCCGCTCGGTCAAGCTCATCTCTCGCCCATACTTCCTCAGCAATACTAGTATATGCTGAATCATTAATGCAGTAGGATGTTCTGTGTCCCAGAGATGCTTTGGCGCAGTGCAATTCAGTATCATGTCACACCTTGGCCAGCTTGAGCAGAAGCGCCTGGAAGCTGCGCTGGATGGGCAGAGGCGCGGCGGCCCACAGGCGCAGATTAAGCAGCAGGCGCTGCAGCACAGAGGTGTGGAGGCCCTCGCTGGGCCCCACCGCCCGGAGCAGCGCCTCCATGGCGTGTAGCAGATCGATGGTGAGGTGCTTCGGCTGGCGCTGCTGCAGTAGGTGCGCGACCAGGGCTATGCCTGCAAATCTAGACAGGCGTTAAAGACCTCATGGGCATTTTGCGCATTGGCGCCTTAATTCGTGTGTATGGCCTGGTGTCATGATGTGGAACAGTGACACTGGGTACCTACGCGGCCTCGTCAAGGGACAGCTTTCAGTTGCTGACATACATCTCTTGGCTACTGGAGCGCTGCTCAGGTAAACGACTTTCACATGGCTGTGCCTCAGAGTCCTGGAGCCCCAAGTATTCGGTTCACAACGGCATCGCACCAGAGATCTGGACCATGCTCTGGCGGTTGTGAGGGCTGTCCTCCAGGACTGCTCCCAGGAGGCGAACAGCATCCACTGCCCTAGACGTCTCGGTGTCCCCCGCCTCAGAGCTAGGGGCGTCTGCACATAGGAGCATCAATGAGCTCCCTGCTAATCAAAGCCAATACATAACAGGAGGTGCAGAGTCTTAGTAGCTGCCCGGTCGCCGAGCTCAAGGGCAAAGAGGGCAGGATCGGAAGAGAGCTAGAAGAAAAAGGAGGCGCTTCAGATTGCGATATGTAAACAGGTGGGTAGATTAGAGGCAGCAGGCAAGTCTGACCTAGCTGAGCGAACAGTGGGAGGAGGACTGTGATGCCGCCCAGGCAGTGCAGCAGGTCGCGCAGCTGGCGCGTGCAGCACAGCTGCGTTCCCTCCAGGATCGCCACGGTGTCCCCGTCGCCTGCATTGCCCTTCTCCATCTCTGCAGTGTTGTACAGCATCCGCCCTGCTGCCGCCTGCGCGATCAACCAGTACGTTGTAGCTGGATCACCACACATCATCTCAAGCTTTGCAGCGTCCATGGCAGCAAGTGCTGTGTCCCAAGAGACACACCAGATCAAGCTCTCATTGTTTCCGTACCGATTGTCACCTTCCTGGGTACAAGACAACCTCAAAAGCTACAAATTTGCACCTTGGACCTCGCTGTACGCGTCTGGCTCTCTCTAGAGCCTAACTAGAGAGAGCCAGTGCATCCGGTGAGGTTCAACATGCGCTGCTGTGCAGAGGGAATCGCAACATCGTGCAATATTGTCAATGAATCCGGGCCTGGATTGATTTGCCAGGTCAAGGGGCCCCAGGAGCAATACCTGAGCATTGTAGCTGAGCAGGAGCCGGGCTTCAAGGGAGTCCTTGCCCTCTGTCACCAGCACGGCAGCTGCAGGCACCTGGTCCAGAGCTGCATCTGTCTCCAGAGTTGAGAAGGTGGACTGGTAGTCGGGGCCCAACGCATGCAGCGCTGAGACTTGCGCTGCAGGCGCCACACACTACTAAATGCTTGACATCTTGACAGGATCATCATTGGCTTTAAATATGATCAAATCCTTGATTGATGACAGGATCATCGCGGGCGAAGGACCACTGACATGATAGGAGCCAGACAGCTTTCCTACCACAGTCCGTCATGTCAGCCAATGCCAACAATGATTCTATCAAGATTGCCTTTTCTGGGACCAATCATTGGTAGCGCTTGCGCTTGATGATGTCATATGACTCAAGTTGTCTAGTAAGTGTGCTACCCTTGCATGATGCACTGATCAGAAGAGCTGTTGCCCTGCTGTGGTACCTGATGACAGAAGGTCCTCGAAGAGGTAGATGCAGCCCATCTGGCCCCTGAAGGCGCTCAGGGGAAGGGGCAGCCCCACTTCACTGGCCGGCAGCCGCGCAGCAAAGGTGCAGGAGTTGAGCGGCTCAGGCACCTGCAGGATGCATGCCAACTCTGTCAATCTGGGCGATTACCTTGAATTGCCTTTTCCTCTCCAGCCTATCAAGTCCTTGGCTGCCAGGTAGATTGGAGAATTGCATGTCAAACTCAGAGCAGTATGGAGACTCCGACAACACCAAAGCTGCACACTGGGATTTCCTGAAGGCTGTAATCCTCTGGTGCAAACCAGGGTCTCACCAGCATGAAAGATCTCTGGCATTGTTACAATGCCCTACACTGTGGATCCTGCAGTGTCAGGTAATGGGCCTAGCTGTGCACCTTGGGGTATCTGAAGCGCTCAGACGCCTCGAGGAGACCGTCCACATACAGGCGCGCCCAGCCGGGCGTAAGCGCGCTGCCGGAGCTGAGCGTGAGCGCCACATGGTACCACTGCCGGGCCTTGAAGCTGTGCTCCAGCTCCACCTCGCTGCTTTTGGCCCCCATGCACCTCAAAACTATTTTTCCACCTGTGTGGACAGCAAGCATCTTCACTGACGGCACTGCAAGGGGGGGCTGCTGTCATTCACAGTCTGGGGATGTGGGCCCCCTTAGCAGCGCCCTTATGCATGTCAGCACATTGACTGATGAGGTGCACAAGGGCAGCCTGACATGGAGGCATGCTGCATCTACGCCTGAGCATGAATCTACTGCATGTCCATTGTCTGTATGGCGTCAGAGCCTCTTAATATGATACATGCCTGCTCTGGATTTCTTACATGAGGGGATAACACACCTTTCATGGCTACTGACAGACCCCTCACTTCTTCAGGGGATCTGTGGATCAGGTTGAATAGAGACCTCCCGCAGGTGCCCGGCTGGAATGTGGCATCCTCCAGCCGCAGCCAAGTTGCAAATGAGAAACCTTTGCCGCCTGCACAGCAGCAATTCACGAACTCCTCAGACACATTCACGTCCGGATCCTTTACTGTATGAGAATCATGCTGTCGGCTGTCTGTAAGACCTTGCTACCTTCTCAACGGCCTGCTACAAGAGCTGCAAAGATAGACAAGAAGACCAGTATGGGTCCCTGCGCAGGGTCACACTGTCTGTGCATTGAAGTCAAGCAGCCTGAGCTAGCGTTTCACCAACACACTCAAGCTACATGCCAGTTCCAACATTGAGTTTGGGCTCAGCAGTTGCTCACCGCTGGTGCATTGAGGCAAAGCTATGGACTGATAGCTCAAGCTTACCAGGAAAGCGCAGGGGAGTGTTGCGCATGATGCCTGCGCCGTCGTCTGCAAAGTTGAAGAAGGTGGTCGGGCCAAGGTGGCGCGCCATGACGGTGAGGGAGTGCAGCAGCAGCAGCACGGAGCGCTGCGGGATGCGGCCGCTGCTGTCCTTGCGCAGTAGCGCGAAAATGGCGCGCAGGTCGCGGCCTGCATCCAGCAAGGGGGTTTCTAAGGTTTGTCAAGCCATGTCTTCTAGGAAGTGGAACGCAGCAGCAACACAGCAAAGGCGGGGCTGTGGCCAGCGCTACCCGTGCACAGCAGCAGCAGCATCATTGTGCGCAGCTACATTGGTGTGCACAGATTGGTGCCAGATTGGTACGCAGCCAGCATGCGGCAAAGACCCTCAGGCAGAAGTGCTTGTGGATTGTAGCAGTCAAGATGCTGATGCTTATCTCACCTGTGATACTGTAAGACGCTGTGACTTGCAGAAGGGCCGCAATCTGCTCCTGAAGCTTCACGTTGCCCCGAGCAGCAGCAAACCACTCAATCAAAATGCCATTCAAGCCACACCTGTGAACAGGAACTGGTCAGAACCCTCTCTTGCTCCTATGCTAAACGACCTTTTCGATTCAGGAAAAGCAGCACCAGCTGTGTGCAGGCCAATTCCTGCAACTGCACTGCCCTGCATGCACTTGTACGCACATGCACTCTACCCATCAGGAGATGCCCTTCAAGCACTGTCATGTACTGAGAGCTGGAGCATCTACAGGTGACTTGCAAGGGGCTCTTGCTTGCCCATATAGGCACCACCTGCTGCATGCATTATGGGAGAACAGGAAGAAAGCAACAGAAAGGGCCTTGCCATACCTGTCACATGCTGACAGGTTGGGCATGTTGCCGGCTACGAGGGAGAGCCAGGCGCTGAGGCCCCAGGACTGGAGGCCTTCGTCAGCCTGGCGAAGGAAATGGAAGAAGAGCGGGACGGCTTCTGGATTCCTGATTATCTGGTCCCTGACGTCTGCACTATAGTTGGCCTGCAAGCAAACATGCCAGATATCAGTGAGTCCTCATGAGATGCCTACAACATGCCTCGATCTCACATGGAGAAAAATCTTACTGAGACGATTGGCAGGTGTATGCAAGGAAGGACACGATTGGACAGTTGGTGGCTCTTAAACAGAGATGGTGGCATGTGCGCACCTCAAGTATGAGCTCTAGCAGAGCAAGCAGAAGGCTCTGCAAAGACTGCCCTGCAGGCACCTGCACAGACGCATAGGCTCTCAGCTGAAGGGGAAAATCCTCAACTTCCAGACAATTCTCTTTGGCGTCTCAGTGCTATGCCAGTCCATGGGGATGATAGCATTATTGTCAATGTGCACTGTGCTGCCATTCCCAGAACCCCACCCAGCTGCGCAGCTCTGACATCATGCACAGAGAGACAACCCACAACAGCCAACTGTACATGCTGATGTGAGCGCTCAGATCGAAGGCAAGCTTACGTATCTCTGCTCACAGGCACTGGGACTGCCCTCAACAAGGTCTAAGTGCTTTGCTCAGTACAGGCACTTAAGCTCTCCATGTGGTGATTCCAACGCAGTTCACATTGTCAGCAGCAGACGACCTCTCACCTGCCGCCTGACTGCCATGAGGATCTGGTCGTAGCCAACATCGCCGACGAGGCGCCTGCGTGACGCCTCATTGCCGCGCAGCAGCGCTGCCAGCGTGCTCAGCACCTTCTCGGCTAGCTGCAGGCCCTCCGTGCCCTCGTACTCAAAGTTCAGCAGGTTCACAACCTGCACAAAGGACTCAGCCGACCTGCATGCACAGGCAGCCCCTCATGAGACTATAACTTCCCACGGCGTGGCTTACCTCACACATTTACCCCATAGACTTGCCAATGCAGGCAGCAAGCTTTCTAACATGCTTACTAGCCTCGCATGACGGTATCTGACCAACCCAGCTCCTAGCATATGGAACACCCCTGCTGTCCTGACACTCATGGTACAACACTACCCCCATGCTCTTTGGCAGGTTTCCTCGCACTTCCATTTCTTGCTGTTCAAGTGCCAACAAGCTGCTAATGGAGGACTACAAAGCCGGAAGGACTCAGTCTCAGTGACTCACCTGAACAGATTCTGATGGGGGACTATGTTGGCGGCAATGACGATCTTGATGCCGTTCAGGAGATCCGTGACGAGCTGCAGCGAGTGCGGAGCGCCCGCCACAAGCGCAGCGGGCAGCAGTTCTGCGTACTTGGTGTACAGAGCTGCTTTGGCCTGGCGGTCAGCCTCTTCCGCTGGAGCCAGCCTCATCAGCCTCAGCACCTGCAGCATTTCTCACATGTTATGCCGGGTAGTATGGCACTGCTGCGGCTGTGTATAGATGGTGCGTAAAGCTGTCTCTGGCCGATTACTGGCGGCTCTCCTGCTGGGCTTTTGGTTGAAAGGAGACACTGCAATGGCATCATCCCATGTTTCCTGCATCAAATGTGTGAATGGCAGCAGGAACAGCATGCATCAGGGTTCATGATGTAAATGCAGGTTCAGAACACAGCCATGTGCATGTGCGTTCCACAAAAGTAGTCTGGCTTTCATACTCACCATGCTGAGGGCTACTTTCCGCATGGTCTCATCCCACAGCAGGGCGAAGATGGCTGCAATGGGCTGCCATCTGCGCACAGCTGCGCGCTGTACGGTCGGGGAAGCATGCAGGTAGGTGTCCATGGCGCTCAGCACTGCAAAGCGTGCCTGCATGCAGGACATATGATCCCTGTGAGCTTTTGCAAACTGCCAGGTGCACCTTAAACAAAGACGTACTCTGCACTGCAAGCCACGCTGCATTCACGATGAGGGGCTGTCCAATGTGCACAAACAAATGAGAGATGCAGAGTGGGCTGCATACAGGAGAGGGCATCTCTATTTTGATATTGTGACTCAGGCACCCTGTTGGATGTGCAGGTAAGGCTGGCAATGCTAATCACAAGAGGGGGGTTATTCCCAGGACAGGTAGGCGAAGAGGATGGCTACCCTGGTAGGGACGGGCACAGCAGCCTGACTTTGCTGGGCAACCACTGTGCCCAGCATGGCCAGCCCATCTGCCCTGTCCAGGGCTGCTAGCGTGATGTCCTGCGCAGCGCCCAGGACGCTTGCCAGAGCAGGCGCCGCCAGCAGCACTACATCAGGCTCCAGCGCATGCTCCGCAAGCAGGCTCAGCAGCTGCGCAGACATTGTCTGCATTCAGATGCATGACAATATGGGGGATGGCCCAGAAGCAGCAATATCAGCGCTGACTGCCTGGCGATCTTGACGCTATGACAGGATTGAGCAGCTATGCAATAGGTCCAACCCGCATGCAGGATGTGACTTTACTTGTCAGGAATGGTGGGTGTAGCCACAGATTCAATAAGCAGTCCACCAGTTCATGAATGAGTGCACTGCTCCTTGAGTCTGTGGCCGTTGATACTGGCATAGGTCTGGCATTGTGACATGTCTGTCAGCAGAAGGTCCTGCAAGGATTTGTCCCAAGCCTCACCTTCTGCACCTCAGCATCATTGTTCTCGGAGTAGTCCATGCATGCTGCGCGCTCTGTGAGCATCACGACGCCTTGCCTGACTGCCATGCGCTTATGCAGCAGCTCCCCAAGCTCTGAAGACCTGAACAGGCAAGCAGCCAGAAGATGAGACATTCACATTCCAGATCCACAGGTGACGTCAGAAGCGTTGAAGGCCACAAATTCAGCATCGTGAGGATCGTGAGCAGTTGCTGCAATTGACTGTCTCCGCATTCTGCAAGTGTCTAGTGTCATTCTAATAGCTAAGCACTGACGGCTGTCATATGTAATCCTCTTCGTCTGCGGTGAGATACATGACCAGGCAATGATGAGGCTCACAGACATTACCTGCTGTGACTGGCATCTTCCTTACAGTGGACGGTGAGAGACTTGGAAGGCTGCCTGGCTGTAGCATCTCCCCTGGCAGCAAGCTCTTCCTCCTCAAGGGCTGCTATGAGGGACTGCCCATTTGTCATGGAGTGCTGCCTGGGTGGGGCCTTGCAGCTAAGTGTCAGGGAGATGGTGCCAGTTGCCTCATCAGGCACCATATCCACATGCAGTGCTTGCGATGACATTTCATTAGAACCCTCGGCGGTACTGTTTGTATCTGCTGGCAGAAGGCCGCTGGTCTGGGTCTGCAGTACGCTGCCCTTTGTCCCTACCTGCAAGGAGTTGTGGGCATTATGAAGAATAATCTATCCCAGAACACTGCCCAGTGACCACATTTGGCGACATGCAAGGGAAATCATCCAGGCTTCCAATCAAGTCAGTGCCTTCTTTTCAGAGGTCAGGGCAGAGGCATGCAAGCCAGTGATGACCGCTTCATGCGTGTCGGGGATCACAGCGTGCAGATGCTGCATCTCACCTGACTCTCAGCAAAGCCAAAGAATGCTGAGCTGTAAATCACACCCCACAGATCCAGTTCCCGCAGCAGGCTGGGTGCTGAGTAGTCCATAGCCAGAAGCCGTTCAAGCAGCCTCAACGTGTGCATCTGCAGGTAGCAGTGCGCGCGTAAGTCATGCACCATGCACAAGTCATGAAACTCCCTTTTGGACCGAGGAGCGCACAAGGGGATGTCATGACAAGTCAATAAGAGATGGGTATTGACACAAAGTTATATGTTCTGCGAGTGATGCTGGTCCGGCAGGAGGACAGAGCACAACATGTGTGTACCTGGAGTGTGCAGTTCTTTGAGGTCAGTTCATTCAGGACGGCCTCATGCAAGGCGCCTGCATCCTTTTGTAGGCCAGCTCCCACTATATCAGGCTTGTATGCGCCTATGATTGCCCCAATCACGCTCCTCACTATCCTGCATTGATTGGCAAATCTTTGCACAGGGCATGCATCACAACAAGAACAATCCCTTGCCAGCATATCTGGCAGCACAATCTCATGTCTATGCCGAGCCAGACAGAGAAGAGAGGTCTTGCCAGACGTCAGTCACGGCTTTTCTGAGCCAGTTTGCAACTCAGGACTCAGGGGCAGGCTCACTCTTTTCTGTGTGGAGGGTCGTCTGGGTTGCCGGGGATGATGACCTGGGACAATCTCAGCCAAGCTTCACACACACCAAAGGCTTGTGACAGGGCTGGGCTGGGCAGAGCAGGCTGCCCAGCCTGGGCCAGATTGCCCAAGGGCTGGGCCCCCACGGGCTCCTGTGGATCGATGGCGGCCTCTATCTTGCTGCGCATGCTCCTGAATAGCTTCCCGTGCCAGTCTCCAGACGGCCATCTCATGGACCCTGTGACCAGACAGGTGACATGTGAACGTCATGTACAGGTAGAGACCATTAGGTCTGAGGCCAAGAAACAGAGATTCTGCAGCAGAAATTCGCCTTCTTTCTGTCGCCTGCGCAGATGCTTGATGCCGGCAGAGCAGGTATGCAGGAGACGCAAGCTGCCAACATGAGGCCTATTGAAAGGCACTGAGAGACACTGCAAGTCCATGGATAGAGGTGCTGGTTATATCACCTGAGAGGCTCATTGTGGGTGAGTCGCGCTGCAGGGACTGCGACGCCTCGCTGCAGAATGACAGCTGAGATTCCACCCCAGACGTGCTGTGCCTCTCCAGGCGGCTCATCTGAGCCTTAGGATGCCGCTCAATCCCTGCATTGCCACACCCTCAGATGGCGCTATATGGACCACATAAGATCACAGGAAAGTCAGGGTGATAGAGACCCCGAAGGCTTTGTTACGGGAAAATCTGGTGGTACAGCTACAGATGCGCTCTGTGTGCCTCACAGATATCATTCACATACAAAGATGCCCTTGGCCATACACCATGAATCCTGTGAACGCTCTGCCTCCCGCAGCACGCTCTGGAGTACAGGTGGAGAAGTTACTGTGATGACGGTTCAGCACGCTGCAGCTGGCCTGCCTACCTGCCGAAAGGCGTCTCTGCAGGCTGCGGCTGCGCCCGGGCGGCAACCTTGCCTCTCTGTCCTTCCCTGCGTCACTGCGCCTGGATGTGCTCCGGTATAGAGACCTCTCGGCCACATCTGCAGAGGCATGCACAGCTCGGTACACACCCATAAACAGACGTTACTCAGGCTTATGGCTCCAGGAACTTACAATGATAGACTGCTTACTCTTGTAAGAGGTGCTGCGACCTTGTGACAACATCGTGAGTGGCATCCTTGATCCTGTACAGCGTTGCTAGAGGCCTTGAAACTCCCACAACCATCTGTGCCACCGCACAGAACAGTCTGGGGGCACAGCTGGGGGTGCTCACCCGCATGGGGAGGTTTTGGGACAGACAGGCTGGAGCCCCTGTTGTACGCAAGCTCAGCCTGTTGAGAGCATCCGGAAGTCTGCTGACCCCCTGAATCAACCCATCTGCCGGGTGAAGCAGGGAATGGCGCCTGAGGGGCGCTGGCGTCTACAGGAGAGCGCGTGGGAACAGGGAACGGTGAAGGTGGCCTGCCCTGGGCGGGTGTGCTGGCTTCAGGCGTGCTGGGTGGATGCGAAAGCTCGTGCCTGTAAGAGTGCATGAGCCATCCGCTCTGCTATAAGTGCAATCCACAGGTTTGTCAATGCAAGCTACACAAGGCCGTCAGATGCTCAGCAGCAGCAGCAGTGCAACTATCCTAGCCAGCATCCAGTGACAGCCACAAGCCTTGCTGCTTCGTGCGAGCTTTCAACATAGACCATACCAAGCATGGTGGAATCCTATGAAATCAAGATGAGCATTGTGAAGCGCAGCACCTGCTTGGAAATGTGAGCGCTGCCCACTGCAGGAACTGCGTCATGCGTTGAAAGCCGTGGTGCTCGTGCATTGCTTGAAGGTTGGCAGGGCAGCCTTGCATGGCTGCAGCCACCTGGACAGCACACACTACGCTGTGAAACCTCATGCAGGACCGTTCCTCTTGGAGTTGAAAGGCTTCTGATCAGGCCTCACAGATGCGAGGCAGTCATGCAGTCCCTGCATGTCCTTCATGGTGCACTGCAATACATGTCATGTGTTGTGCTCCTCTCGCTTTACGCAGCAGATCTAGGGCCTCCACACTGTGCCCTGAGTAAGCTGGACTCACCACTTGCAGCGTCAGCGTCTGGTATCTGAGCTCATCCTCTGCAGAGCGCTGGCTGCCGCCCCTCAGCACAGGAGAGGTGTGCCATTGCTGGGCCCCCGGGCTGGTCTCTGGCTTGCTGGTGGGCCAGCCCAGGCCCTCGACAACAGTCTGCATGGAAACAGCCAAAGTCAAGCCCTGGCAAGTGATGGCTTGACAGGTCCTTGAGCCCTGCAAACTAGCTCTGACGCCAATGGCAGCTTGCAGATATGTGCGTGGTAAGATTCTTGGCAGGAAAGTAGCGCAGCAGGCAGCAGCGCCCGGATTATCACTCTATTACAGCCCATGCAGGGCGCCATCTTCGCCGGAGCGCTGGCGCTCTTAACAGGGGGTTTTCAAGGTATGGGGCCCTGTAGACAGGCGAAAGAGAGAAGCGGCACACCAGCATGCCATTGCGGCTGCCGTCCTGCAGAGCGCTCTGCGCGCGGCTGCTGGCAGCCATGAGCATGAGGAGGCACTCCAGGGGCAGCGCCTCCCAGGCGGCGATGACGTCGCCGCCGCGGCAGCGCAGCGCTCGCAGCAGGCGCAGCAGCTCCAGCACCTGGCTCAGCACTTCCTCCTCCAAAACGGGCGCCAGCGCTGCCTCCATTGCCTCCGCCTCTGCCTTGTTTCCTGCATGCCATGTAAGAAGTTATGAAGACCTCTTTGCACAGGGCGCAACAGCAGGAACGCTGTGCCTCCTGCAGCATGCAGCAGCTCTGTACGTGCTTTTGTCGGGACAACATCCATGCATGAGAAGACTCACGCAGGTCTAATTAAAGGTGCTGAGCAAGTGCGCTGCGCCCAAGAGTTCTGCGCTACAGCTCTCATTAGGATGAGGGGGTCTCGTCTTGGCTCTTCTCTGCTCACCTGGCTCCCGGGCCTGTCTGCTGCAGAATGAAGCGCCTTTGCCCAGGTACCTATCCATGACATCAGGCCGAGGCCCCAGCACGGACTGCACCTCTCCTGCCACGAAGGTGTTGATAGCCGACAGGCAGTGCGCGAGCAGGCACTGCAGGAACCACAGCATGAGCCGGCTGCCGCCGCTCGTGCTGCTGTTGGGCGCCAGCTTGGCGGCCAGGGCTGTCAACCGCAGCAACCCCACCTGCATACCCCAAAGACATCACTAACCAGCCACTTTCTCCATCAGTACACCAGCAGGCTTCGGGATCGGTCAAACACACCCATGCGAGGAGAACGCAGCCATGGCTTCACTTTGCCTTCCAGTTCAAAAGCCTGCTAGACAACTTCCAAGATGCCAGAAGTCAAGGAGACCTCATAAGCATGGCCTGAGCTTTGAGGCAGAGTGAAATGAACAATAACCCATGCAGAAGCACAGCAGATTGATGCTGATTGTGCTTCAGGGCGGGGGTTGCCGGCCATTTCACTCAGCTTGGCACAGGAATCCACAATGACATAACAACAGTTCGAAGCAGAGGGGTTCCCACACCTTCATGAGCCTAGTCAGGCTGGGCAGGATGCCTAAGCTCAGGAGCTGCGCTCGATTTGATCTGGAGCGGGAGGCAATCCGCAAAACATCCAGCGCTGTGAGGCTGACCTCCTTCTCAAGCTGCTCTGGTGAGTCGGACTCCCAGTCCCGCGCTGCAGAGACAAAAGCAATTCTGAAGGGTCGTGCAGCTGATCTAGATGTTAAAATTTGGACTGTTGGCAGTAACAGATCTGCAGTATGCGGCCTTGAGGTAGGGGCGCATGCCACCTCTTCAAGATTGTACAGTGCTACTGCCATTGATACTGCCAACTAGCTGATCTCAGGGCACTGTGAAGACCATAAAGGTATGGCTCCTCACCTCTGCCGAAGTCGGTGGAGATGCGCTCGACTGCTTCCACGATGGCAGCCAGAGTGCTGCTAGGGTGCCCTGCCTTGCAGCCCACTGCCGCATGCACAGCATCATGCGAAGCAGTGACTGAGACTGTGCTCTCTGTTGGCGTCCAGGGCTCGAACACCTCCAGGAACCTCTCAAAGAAGTTGCGCAGCGCCTCCTTGCAGTACTGCACACAGAAGCCTATTATTTTACGTGTTGCATGAACAGATGCAAGGAATACCTTCATCAGCATTGACGCCGACTGCGCTTGAGACCAATGCATCCGTCTGAGAGATGCCATGAAATCCACAGCGTAATCCTGCCGGAACTGGCAACAGCAGAGCGGGGATGCTCACACCATGCAGGCATGACATGCCAGGCATAATCCCGGAAGGGTGCTGCCGGCACAGGAGGCTGGGAGCAACACTGCAGACTGGGAGGAGGCAGCCTACCAGAGCATCAAGGCGCCTTGCTTGCTCATACTCCTTGAACAACCAGCTGAGCTCAGCTTCCTCAGTGTGGGACTCGCTGCAAGGGCAGCAAGCTCTAACACACAGTTTGGCCAAGTGAGCAGTCCACTATAGAGTGATGAAGGCCAACTTGTGTATACTGTACAACGTCCATGATGTCTCGGACAGAGGACCAGACAAGTCTTGCCTCACAAGGACAATGACGAGCAGGGTGCTCACAGTCAGCCTTAGGGATTGATGTGGCTTCAGCAACAGGTACTCATCCTTCATGAGAGCGTTACACGGCCCACTGGCAGGAGGGGGGAGAGCCTCACTCGAATGCCACCTCTTCAATCACCACTTTGGGACGCTCTGGGCGCGCCTCTTGGACAACCTCACTGGGGGCTTCATCTACGGTCTTCGACGAACCACTCTTTATCCAGCTTTTCAGAAAATCCATAGCTTTCTTTGCGAGAGACCCCTGGTCTCACTCAAGGCTTTGCAACGGCATCTGTCGAGAATGAATGTGAAAGCCCTGCCTTGACAGGATGACAGGAAGACAGAGAGAATCTGTAGACGTAAGTCTCTCTATTGTAATCCGTCTTCATATTGAAGTAGAGCATCTGTGACATTTTTCAGAAGACTTTGGCATGACACCTCAGCTGCCAGATCAGGCCAAATGAGCAAGCAAATGCTTTCGTTTGCAGATCAGCCAGGACAGGGCGTTAGTGTTTTACGAATTCTATTCTGGGTTGCTGATCAAATGGACAGCACAGTCGAGTGTCCATGGCATACGCGCCTGAGACTGCGTGCACAATCAAGCTTGATCAATTTAGTCGCCTCCCCTGGACGTTATGAGTGGAATATAACAACGTTGACTGAAATTAACTGAAATATGCTGGCTGCCAGCCAAGCATGCAGTGCAGGATGCTGATCATCACAACTAGATGTCAGAGTTTTGCAAGGCAGATGAGTGCATCTCAGGAAAAGGTACCACATGTGTGCTGAATGCATTACTGTGGCATGCAAGTGCAACAAGCAGCACTGACTCAGAACTTTTCACATGTACATGTGGACTGTCAGGTCTGTGTGTACAAATTAGTCCGTTACAGGCCTTCAGATACAGGGATGGATTGTAATGCCCATCGGCCTGTACACAGTGCTGCTAGTTGGCAGTGCCAAAGACGCGCTGGCCGGGGCCCAGAATACTGCCCTGTTCTGCTCCATGTGGATGCTTCAGTCCTGATTCCCCTCACACATGCATCGTCCTAGTATCGATACACGCCTTCATCAAATGTGCCAGCGCAGCAGAGGCCACCCCAGTAGTATGTACAAAGGGTGGACCCAAACCGCGGCACGGCCAGGCTTGCGTTCATATGTACGTGCGTATGTGTACAATCAACCAATCAAATGAGAGTCACTTCTACCTTGGCGGCCTTGGGAAGTACAGGGCAACAGGCGCCAAATGCACAGCTAGACCTGACTTGGCATTGTTGCCTGCCTGTTATGTACCACCGAAACGCTCTCCCGCAGAGTGGGGTGTGTACCGCCCAGGCTATGCACCAGCCACACCGACAGACCTCAAACCGGCAAATGCATGCATCTGAGCACCACCTAGCAGTCTTCGACTGCCGTGCTCAAGACTTTTGCGCTACCTGGCCCGCTGTTTTCTCAGGATGTCCATATGCTTGGAGGCTGAGGCCCCATTTTCCCTATGTCAGCATACCTAGACCCAAGCGCAGCTGCAATGTCCAATACATGTGGGGACTCTTTCCAAGACCTATTCCCATCTGTCTCACCATAAGAGAGAGATGGGAAGAGGAAGCTATCAGCCAATGCAGGAGAGACATGTGTTCAAGTACCTGCCAGCGCATAGGCTTGCAATCACAGAAAGCTCAAGGCGTGCTGCTGGCGCTCTTCTGGGACCTCTGCAAAAGAACCCAACAGGACTGCAGCCTTGGGCTAATCATGCTCCTTGCGCAGCCAGCTAGGAAATCAGACTTGCTCGGACAAGACCAACAGGTCCCCTGCCAGAGCCTGCAGCACAGTGCAGAGCATGCTTAGTTAGTGCTACAAAGATGCAACCAGGACTCTGACTGTCTTGCCGTGCATATGCATGCACAGCTGGCTGTTCCCAGAGTCTCCATGGATCTATCCAAACAGGTCAGGTCACATGCCTGCCGGTGCAAAGGATGGTGAAGTGCTGAATGTGTGCGTTTGGCAATGACAGCGGTTGCACATAGCACAGGTGGCGCAGCATAGCAGGGGAGGGCGCACCATTTGGGCGTAGGTTGACCGCTCAGTTCTTGCCGGAGTTGAAGCCAAGGATGGCCTGGCGGACAGCTGTGGGGTTGCCGTTGCCGCTCAAGATGGACGCATCTGCGTTGGCCTGCAGATGCCGTGATGTCATCACAGGAGCGCTGAAGGCGCATCATGCATACGCGAGGTGCACGCTGCAGTCAGGTGGAGCAATGCTGATTCTGTCCAAGAGAGGAGACTCCTGATGTGCCTACCTTAACGGTGGGGTCCTGGAGCAGATTCCTTCCGTTGTTGAAGCCAAAGATGGACTGGCGAACGGTTGTTGGGTTGAGGCCGTTGCCGCTCAGGATTGAGGCATCTGCGTTGGTCTGCAGAGAAAGCTCTGCTGTATCAGTGACTAAACACAGCACATCCTCTATTGCACAGGCCTGCTTTGCATCATGACGAAGGGGATAGGATGCCTTTGGATTGATGCAGGACAATCTCCTCAAGAGACAAGAGCCCGTCTGCTGGCCCGGGTCTACCCACCTTGACAGTGGGGTCTTGGAGCAGGGTCCTGCCGCCGTTGAAGCCAAACAGGCCCTGGCGGACAGTTGTGGGGTTGATGGCGCCGCTGAGAAGAGATGCATCGGCGTTGCTCTGCAAGGACCAAGACATTAGATCAGGAACGAGATGCAAGCGCAGGCAGGCTGCATGGCGCTGTGCATCAGCGCCTGGGCAGAGGATTGTAATGGCTGCGCAGAAGCTATGAGATTTACGGCTGTGCCCACGGCATTCGCCTCAGGACATTGTGAGAGGTAGGGCTACCTTCACAGTGGGGTCCTGGAGCAGGTTTCTGCCGTTGAAGCCCAAGATGGACTGGCGGATAGTTGTGGGGTTGAGGCCGTTGCCGCTCAGAATTGAGGCATCCGCGTTGCTCTTCACGGTGGGGTCCTGGAGCAGGTTCCTGCCGGAGTTGAAGCCCAGGACGGCTTGACGGACTGTTGTTGGGTTGACGTATCCAGCTGCGATGGAAGCATCTGCAGCACCCTGCACCAGCCACCATCTGCCTTTTGAGAGACATGCCTCGCAGGTGATGTGCCATCCAGCTGTGCAAATTGCTGGCAGAGAAAGCATTCCGCCTCTCATTGAGCCCCGCAAGAAGAGCTGACAGTATGTGAACGGTGCCAAACTTCTGCCGAGTGCACCTACCTTCACGCTCTGGAGCAGGTTCCTGCCGTTGAAGCCCAAGAGGCCCTGGCGGACGGTTGTGGGGTTGATTGCACCGCTCAGCAGGGAAGCATCTGCGTTGCTCTGCAAACAGCGACACATCAACTCAGATCAGAGTTCAAGCACAGACAGGCAGCCTAATACTGTGGGTCTGCAGCTGGGCAGAGGAGTGGACTGTCAGAATACTGGTACTCACAGCTGTGCACATAATTAACATAGCCACCTCAGGATGTTTGTGAAAGGCTACCTTCACGGTGGGGTCCTGGAGCAGGTTCCTGCCGTTGAAGCCCAAGATGGACTGGCGGATAGTTGTGGGGTTGAGGCCGTTGCCGCTGAGAATTGAGGCATCTGCGTTGGCCTGCATGAAACAAGAGTCTGCTCAATGAGTGACATATAACATGGCACATGAATCAATAAATTGCCATGCACTACAATGAGTACAGGAAACTGCACCATACATTGTTGCAGGAGAAGACTGGAAGGAATGGGGCCGGTCTGCTGGCCTGGAGAAGACTCACCTTCACGGTGGGGTCCTGCAGCAGGTTCCTGCCAGAGTTGAAGCCCAGGATGGCTTGACGGACTGTTGTTGGGTTGACGTATCCAGCTGCGATGGAAGCATCTGCAGCGCCCTGCACCAGCCACCACCCTTTGAGAGACACACCTTAGAGTAAAGTGCCTGTCAGATGGCCATTCAGCTCCCAGGATTAATAGCAATTTCACTTTCGCTGACATGCTCAGGCAGAGCTGATAGTGTGAGCTCTGTTGAACTTTTACAGGGCTGTGCATACCTTCACGCTCTGCAGCAGGTTTCTGCCGTTGAAGCCAAAGATGCCCTGGCGGACAGTTGTGGGGTTGATGGCACCGCTCAGGAGGGAAGCGTCCGCGTTGCTCTGCAACAACAGAGAGGTTGAGTGACTGTGCGGGTGCAGTCAGGCAAGCATGGCACTGTGCCTGTTCCAGACAGCATCTGCTCACAGGAAGGCAACATACAGAAGGGCAAGCCTGCAATATGACTACCTTCACGGTGGGGTCCTGGAGCAGGTTCCTGCCGTTGAAGCCAAAGATGCCCTGGCGGACAGTTGTGGGGTTAATGGCGCCGCTCAGGAGGGAAGCGTCAGCGTTGCTCTTTACGGTAGGGTCCTGGAGCAGGTGCCTGTCATGGCTCTGCAAAGCAAGTACACTGTAAGGAAGCCTTTCTATCATTCACTGGGTCCTACAGACATGCAGCTTGGTGTCAGACCGCCTTCTTCTCATCAGTGGTACACGCCTTGACTTCATGAAGATGTCTTCAGGCAGCATGCATAGACGCAACTGAATGACAGGGCAGCTGGATGTAGGGCGGAAGGGGCAAGGAAGGGTGCTTACTGCTGACACTGTGCAGAAGGCGCACTGGAGCACCAGGAGGGAGACGAGGCCGACCACACGCATCATGTTGAAAGCCTGCATGCATGGCAGAGAATAAAGTTCAGGCTGCACCATCATGCTGGCATCTGACCACATATATATATCAAGATGACATCTATGCACATGGCCAAATAAACCATGCCCTGCAGCAGGATCGCGTTCTTCCGTTGTCATGTGTCCGAGCCTCCACAGATGGAGCGATGGATTGCGTGAATCTCTCAGGTGAAGATGGAGGGCCTACCTTCCCCTCCAAGCGGTAGCAGCACCTATGCGTTGACGCTTTCTACCCGGCAAGGACGCCCTGCGCAATCGAAGTTGATGTCAATACCCTGAAAGAATTTTCGCATTGAGGTCACAAGCCGGGCCAAAGAGAGAGCGGCCATTGCTGCAGGGTCGTACCACACCGTCCTACCGCGAGGTTTCAACAGCCTACTCGAGCCATAAAAGCTTCTAGATGGAGGTCGCGGCATCTTCCAAATGCATAAAAGGCATGTTGTGCTAGGCCAACAGCCGCAAGCTCTACACCGGACCCATAGCAAAGTGTTGTCCCGTACGCCTGTAGGATCCACAACGGTTCCCCGAGCCACTGGCGGACGTGCCTAGCACCAATTCAGCAACCCAAGCCTACAGAGTCTGGCGCCGTCGCAGCCTGTCGTCCCGCCTGGTGGCATCGATTGTTTGGCGCTCGCTCTCAGATTCCAAAAGGTACTCTGAGGAAGGAGTAGACTGAGCTCAGCTGTACACCGTCAATGAGCGGAGGGCTGCTTCCCACCTTGAGGATGTCCACTGAGCGGGATCTGCGTCTGCACCGCCTCTCTAGTCGAACTTTAAGCCTGCAACGCAAACACTATGTTCCTCCATGCTCACAATTCAAAATGCCCACCAATTCCCTGAAAGGCAAGCATGCCTAACGATCTGCCTCAAATGGAACGTGCAGCACGTCAGCAGCTGGTTCGTCTGTCGCGCGGACTGCTGAGGCGTGCAGGTGTGAAACCAAAGTTGTGTGGTAAGAACTTGAGCTGCCTGAGCGGGCCGCCCCACCTGCTGCTGTGCCCCTGTCGACTGAGATTGCGGCAGAGTGATTTCTCAGCAGGCTCAGGCTGTGGTGCGGACGTTGTTACGACGCGGGTGGGAGTTCAGCTGTGATGGTGAGGCGCGCTCCTGGTTTGAAGCTGTCTGCAGAGACAAGGGATTCAAGAGAAGTCATGCGCACGTGATTAAGGGTTTTCAGGACCTAAGCTTGCGAAGCACCTCGAACTCCTCGCCATCTGCTTGACCTGCCAGTCCACCTCGTTACTTCAAAGCTTCTTTACAGTGATGTGTTTCTGCATACAGAGCTGTTGCAACTATACCAGGAAGGGCTATCCCTTGACCAGCTTAACCTGCGTGGTGACCTGTCTTGAGGCAGGCCGATAGAAAGCTGACGCAAAGCCTTGCCCACAATGTTTCTGAAGCTAATAGCCCTGGCTGCTGTTGGGGGTGCGGCCTGGCTCTTCATGAGGCCTCAAATACCAATCTTGCCTCCTGGTATCATTGGCAAGAAACGCAAAAGCATTGCCACAGAAAGTGCACCGAAGGCAAAGGCAAAGAAGACAGGCTCGGCAAAAGAGATGGAAGTTCCACAGGTGAACATGGGCTGCTATATACATCCCGAGAACATGTGGTGTTTTGCTGACGCACACATCTTACAAAATATAGCTTCGCGCATGTCCGCCCCTGCCTGCTTCAGAGGCATCAAGCCGCGCAGTATTACAAATTTCGTTGCACACACCCAACTCTTGTCAATCGGATAGCATTTTGTAGGCTCAGGGCCAGCTCAGCTCTCAGGATGCTCCGGGCCAGCACATACCCAGGGCTCCAGCAGCAGCTTCAGGCACGCCAGCTGCATCGCCAGTGGCATCGCCGTCGAAAGCTTTGCAGAAAGAATCACTGTACACGATCACCACCAATGAGCGTATTGTTCACGAGCTGCTCTTGAGTGGTAAGTCTTCCCGTGTGGCACATCTGCAGTTTGCGTTGTCATGGCATATTGAAGTCTGCCCAGTGGTGCCTATTCCTGCTACTGATATATGCCAGCAGGCAAGGCTGATGGCCGGCTGGTGTGCGCCTCTCCCCCAGGCATGCACTGTATCCCAAGCCGTCGTGTATAGCAAGCCTTGCATGCAGGGGAGGGGCCCAGTCAGGGAGCGGAGGAGGGTGGAGCTGGGAGCTCTGCAGCGGCCTCTGCAAGGTGTGATGCATCCAGGCCAAGATCTTGTGACACTGCCGTACCTGTTGCTGAGCTCTGCTTTGGGATCAGGCCAGCATGCGCATATCATGCGGCCGTGGGCATGAGCATTACTCAATACTCCATCATCTTGTGGGGTTTCAAGCACTCACGCAAAGAGCATGTGCATGCTACTTGTGAACACCATCTAGTCCGATTCGCTGACATCATCCACGCTGTATATTAATGCCCCCTGCCCTCCAAGCTTTCCCAAGATTACTATCCTCCGTGCAATGTGCAGGGGCATTTAGCAGGTTGTGCAGCAGGTCTTCTGGGATGCGCTGACTGAGGGCTTCAATACTCCTGCCATCTTATCTCCAGGGTGCATCAGCAGGCTTTGTGCAATGTGCAGGGGGATCCAGCAGGTGGCACAGCAGGCGTTCTGGGATGTGCTGGCGGAGGGCCTGGATCAGAGGCCGCCGCAGTGGGAGCGCCTGCTGACGCTGCTGGAGGAGGCGCGCAGCATGCTGCTGGAGCTGATCCCCGAGAATGCAGAGGAGGGCAAGCAGCTCAGGGCAGACGTCCTGGAGAAGCTGAATATGGTGCGCCCTAAGAGCCCGCCTGAGATAATGAAGCTTTCTGTGCCTGCAAGGCACACCTGCGCCATGGGCCTGGTCTAGCCTGCGACAACCTGACATTATATGAAACGGCTTGCTAGGTCTATTTTCCATCCTAGAGCAATGGGCAGCAGTAAGGTGGGAAGTAAACTGGGCGAAGCTGTCTCTCACAATGCAGAAGAAGTGCAGCCAGTCCAGGCTGATGGCTTGCAAAATTGATCAACTGGCCAGACCTCTAATAAGGGCTGAAGAGCGACATATGTGGCCTCGTGTGTGGCATGTGCGCTGGCGCAAGTGTGTCAATGACCAGGTTGGCCTGTAAAATCATCTTAGGATGCAGTTGAAACTGCCTCTCTTCAAAGACAACCTCGGGATGTGTGCAGGGGTATATCAGGGACCGGATGCAGGCAGGCTATGACGCAGAGTACCTGCGCCGGATCTTTGACTTCATCGTGTACACAATCAGCTGCATGGAGGCACCCGCCAGGAGGGAGTCCACACAGAAGGTGTGCCCACACAATATTTTCCTCAATTCATATGTTCTGTGGCAAGTGCCTTCTGACATTCCATCACCAGGCGTCCTTGGAGACTGACTTCTCTGGCCAGCTGCAGCCTCTTAGGAGCGCGTCTACTGAGCTTTTTGAGCGGTAATTCTGAGAATTCCAGCTTTCTTGCAGGGATATGCAGAGGTGCTGAGCGGGTTCAGTCAGGCCAGCGCAAGCACCCAGGACAGCGCAGCCCCCGGGCAGCGGATCCGAGTCAGCTTGGACGCATCCTCATCGCCTGAGGTGCAAGTCACACTGCTCTTCCATCTACCTGTCCCCTATACCTTACTGAAGCCTGCACATCATCTGGTCTTTTGTGCAGCAGGAGACCTGTCAATTCACATGGCACACTTGGGACCAGAGCAAGAATGCACATGCAGGCGTCATCGTGAGATTTGCGCAGCACAGAGCCTGCACCAGCGGAGTGCATGCTATACATGCATGTACAGATCTACTGGGGCCGCATGCCATCAAGCAATGATCCTCCTGTGCAGGTACCGGTGTCCTTTTCCACCAGGGATCCTTGGGTCCCAGTGCACCTGAACACACCGGGCGATTCACCTAGACACTATGCTCCTTCCAGGGCCTCAGCGCCATCCCCAGGCGCAGTCTCAGAGGCGCAATCGGAGGACTGGGTGCTCAGTATGAACGGCGCAGAGGTGTGAATTGCTGCATCACAGCAGGAGCACCAGAATCCAGACTGCTGTTGCTGTGTGCTCTCTTCCTGTCGAGGTGACTGCAGCATAACATGGCACACTTGTCATGCATCCTCGCAGTTTCGCATGCATGCGGAGAGCACCAACAACAGTCAGCACTCACTGCTCTGTCTCTGACCCTTCATCCTTGAGACCCCTGCAAATTCATTGTCTGTCACAAGAGTCAGTGTTTGCTGACAATCTATCTGCATGGTGCAGGGGAGAAGCCCTCAACAGGGCGGCCTGAGGGCGCCCAGCCCAACGCTGGGACCGCCCCTTGAGGAAGAGGTGGAGGTGCGTTTTGGGATGCCCTCGGATCGCAACAATGTCACCGTGCAGCTAGTGGCCAGCCCGTCGCGCGGCGCGACGCCTCCGCCTCAGCCGAGCAGCGCACTGGGCGCAGGCTGGGCCGGGCAGGGCGCTCCCGGCGTCGGGCGCGCGCTGGCGGCCGCCGCGCGCTTTGTCATGGAGAAGCTGGCGGAGCTCCGCGCTGATGTGGCCAAAGCGCGCCTGGACCTTTTGAAAGGTGGCTGCTCATCTCATGTAGCAGCATTCAGGCCCCAGTTCCTGAGTAACTCATTCTACGAGACTGGCACCATCCATCATTCTTAGAATTATTACTCAAGTAGAACATATCACGTGACGAGGTGACAGTCTGGTGCTTTGCCTGGGTATCGCTTTCCGCGCTGCTTCATGGATGTATACACCTGCTGTTGGTACAGGCGTGCAGCAGCGCGTTGAGGTGAGCATGGCAAAACGCCGGACCAATTGTAGCCCACAAATTGGTCCAGCGTCATAAAAGTCCAGCACATGACGGTTCATCTTGCTGACTTTCACTTGTTTCCCTGGCAGGCATCCTGCAGGGCAGCCAGAGTGGCATGCAGTACGAACGGCGGCGCTACACTAAGGCGATTGGGGAGGACGACCCGGCACAGGTCCTGCCAAAGACCAAGTCGTGGCTCCAGACAGGCTTCAGAAAGGTACCTATATCCCTCACCTACCTGACTGAACTATGCATATGGTGGATCCTGTATCCTTGAGTGGTGAGCTGCCTGACTTTTCTTTGGTCGACTCCACCACTGTGACAGTGGCCTTTGGCGCCGTGCATACTGTGGGGTAGGTGCTACTGCTGATTAAGAACTTTCTAAGAGGATGAGGAGGGCTACACCATATCAGGTAGGCCCCAACCGCCAATGGCCTCAGCTGCGCTATTGCATGCAGGTGGAGCCCTCGAGCGTGAGGGAGGCGTGCGGTGCCATGCGGGCCATGGTGGGAGAGGCGCTGCTACTGCTGATCCAGAAGCCCTCCGCCATCAGCACCCTGGACTGCCCCGAGGCCCTCATCCTGGACCTGCAGCGCCTGGTGGCCACGCAGAATGAGCTGCAGCGCCTCTCGCTAATTGGCGCCTCGCTGCTGGTGGCGCAGATGCTGCTGGGCGCCAAAGGGCTGCCGTCTACGCCTCTCACTGCTGAGAACAGAAGGTACCACCTCTCACCTTGAATCAGATTGCCACTCAGCCGCTTTAGGGAGGCACTCTAGGTGCGCTTGTCTGCCATTCGTTGGCGTCTCGCCACATCTCTGCAGATGTAGCGAGATGCTCCTACGCTCAAGGAGAATGCTATCTCTGTCTGGGGCATATATACCTGTGTGCAAGGGATAGGCAATGTGATGTCATGCCCTCCCTGGCCTGCAGGTACTATGCAGATGTGAAGGAGACATTTGGGACTCTGCTGGCGCAGCCGGACGTGCGCATGCCACACCTCTCGGCCGCCATGGCCGCCAGCCTGGCAAAGCGCGTCGCGGGAGGGGACGCCCCCGCGGAGCCCTCTGCGGAGGATCTGCAGTCTGTGGACCGCCTGCTGCACCGCATCTTCTCAGTGGAGGATGTCATCTACAAGAAGGCAAGGCCCTCTCAAGTTTCTATGGCAGTGTCAGAATGATCTGCACGTTCAATCCCACCCACATGCATAGCGCTGAAGCACTGCTGCATAGCATCAATAGTCCCTTTTGCTTCGGTGATATGGCTGTTCATCCTCAGGCAAGCAAGTTGTCGATGTCTGCAGATTGCATTCAAACGAGACATGGTGAGAGTGCTGATCTTGATACTGCACCATATCTGGGAGCTCAATGCTGCTTGTGTGCCCTTTCAGGTGCAAGAGGGAGTGCTGGAATCGTTGAGGATCGCATTGGTGACAAAGCCCTCAGACTGCAGCTCGCAGGTGAAGGCGCGCCTGAGCAAAGTTGGTGCAGACCTCATACAGCAGGTAAGCTTCCATTGTCTGAGGCTTTCATATACCCTGCCCTGACCTGCCTCCATTGCCACGCATGAGATCTCCTAGCCAGTGGAAGCTCGCTGAGCTCTCAGCACATATCTCTGTTGCCTTAGCAAAACACGTCTGACACACAATTGAGCAGTGGATTGTGTGTCTGGGCAGAAAGCAGGCAGGTGCTGCGGAATCTCACTTGCTGCATGTAAGGCTGAGCATTGTCGTGAGCGCTGGTTGCCTGAATATCTTCATACCTGTCTGGCCTTCCATGCAGGATGTGATGGATGCTGCAAGAACGCTGGACAAGGTGATGGGCTTGAACATTGCAGTCTGTGAGCCCTTCTACCAGGGCATCATCAGGAAGCTGTGGGCTGAGAAGTCAACACCGACCTTATGATCCTGCTGGTCTGTGGCTGGCAGGCATTTGTATTGGCTGGAAAGCCATAAATATGATCTTGATCTCTTGTTCTGGTCAGTGTGATCTGTACAGCCGAGGAAGGGTGATGCGAGCGCCCCCTGGAACTGCAGAGCGAGAAAACTGTTACCCCTTCCTTCCAGCTGCTAGCTTCAGCCTGAGAAAGCAGCAATGAATGTGTTATACTGCTGAAAGGACTTGCGAAGGGCGCGGCACGGCAGTGTGCTCGCCATTGCTGCTATGGATGCAGGTGTACTTGACGGCGATCTACTCTTGGAGCTGTGTGATGCCTGGGGCAGCCTCCTGATGCACAGCTGACATGTGAGCTCAGCACAAATGTGGTTTTTGTACATTTACGATTGTACCATCACTCGGTCTGCACTGAGTCTTAATTTCCGGTGTACTCGAGAAAGGAAAGCCCAGTAAGAAGACGCAGGCTAGCAAATCTGCAATTGTATTCTGGTGTACAATAAGCAGAAGAGAGCCTTTGGCAAGACACTGATTGTAAAATTGGGCAGCGCCACATATTCACTTTTGCTCAGCTGCACTCTTAGAACAGCTTGTCATGCATGACACGTGCCCATCATGGGTGCAGCAGTTTCACTTGGGCACAGGTCAGGAGCCCTTGGGGGTGTCGTTGGTCCAAGCAGGCAAAACGGCTGTTCTCAGAGTGCATATGCATGCATGTGGGCTGTCTAGCAGGGCATGAGTTTGATCAGATGGAGGGCCTATCTCAGTTTGACTTGGTAGTCGTGGATCTTGAGGCTGCATGCAGCTGCTTAGCAGTACTGTAGTAGTGGCCTGCTATAACAAACCACAACACATCTGACACCTATGACCGGCGCTACCCCAAATCCTCCAGGAATTCCGAGTGGTTTACCAAGGGACGGCCCCTCCACGCATTGCCCAGAGGGGGTATAGGAACCATGTTTAGGAGTGAGTCATTTCCCAGTTGACAAGGCTGCAGACTGTGCATGATTGACTGGCCCCCGGACTCTGGCTGCAGACAGGTCCGTGTATGCCCTATGGCCTCTGGCTGCGGGTTGCCTCACACATATATATATATATATAACACATCACATCGGCCATGGGCTCCATGGCCTATCTGCCCTCAACAGTCAAGCATTCAACACAAAAATCCTCATTGAGCAGAGCGAATCCACCGCTTAAGCCAAGCAGGGGTCCCATCATCTTGCAGCTCAGAGCGCACATGTATACAAGCAACACTCTCACCCATGGTGCACTCACAATGTCCTCAGCTTGGTACCTTTGCGCCGCATCTCACTCTCTAGACACCAGTTTGCGTATGTGCAGTGATGTGGCTCTCGAACCCACGCGCCATCATAAGTACAGCCTATCTGACTGCCACATGGCATAAGCATGTCATCTGTCCCCCTTAGACAGTCAGTGAGAAGAGTTCTTCCATCGCGTCTTCATTAAGCTTGATGGCCGCCTCGATCTGCGAAATCAGCTCAGCCACTTCCTCTATGTGCCGCTGCAGCGTTGCTGCTCTGGCCGTCTTCCACTCCTCCTCGGCCATCGCGTCTTCATTAAGCTTGATGGCCGCCTTGATCTGCGAATTCAGCTCAGCCACTTCCTCTCTGTGCCGCTGCAGCGTTGCTGCTCTGGCCGTCTTCCACTCCTCCTTGGCCTTCGCACGCTCCTCCTCGGCCTTGATCTGACAGGCATGCTTCTGCACAGCCGGTGGACGGCTCAAAACTCTCAAATGCCCTGATGTTCTGTAGGATGGTTAGATCACGTGATAAGGTATATCAATGTGAAGCGCTTTGCACAAATAGTGACAACACCAGGGCTGACCTGCTTCAGCTTCCGAATTTCGGCCTCAAGGTACCTAATCCTTTCGAGCTTGTCCCATCCATCTTCCAGAAGCGCAGTCACGGGGCCCCGCATTGCAGGATCCACCTGCAGTAGCTCCAAGAATGTACCAGGCTGCCTGAGCTCCCTTCTACCCATGCCGAGATTCTTAAGAGGCTTAGCCACTTCTGCCGACTTGTAATGCACAGACTTTAGTCTCTGGTTGGCAAAAATTTTTGCGCCTGATATTTGGGCAGAGCAGCCTGATCTAGCATGACAGACGCACTGGAAGATACAAACATCATGTTAGCTCCAGCGATGATAGTCGAGATGGCTGTTGTCATGGGCCGTCAGAATCCCTTGTCTGCAACAGGCGCTCATGAATTACCTTTCCTGCCTCCTCAGCCTCTGGCTGCTCAGTGTCATTTGCACCCTGATCCCCTCCTATAACCTCCTCCTCCTCTTCCCCGTCACCCTGCGCAGCCCGGCAGGCGTTGAGGCACACTCTGTAGCGCCATTCCGCATGCTGTCAGCAGAGCCTGAGCTGCCAGCGAGTGCTGCCCTAGCGGGCTGTGACTGTATGCAGCCAGCCATGCCTGCATGGAGGTGCATTCTGCTGAGGGGAAGGAATTACCTGTCCTGCCTCCTCATCGTCTTGCTCCTCAGCGTCTTCCACCCTGTTTTTGCCCTGCTTGTGTCCTTCTATCATATCCTCCTCCTCTTCTCTACCTCCCTGCGCAGCCCGGCAGGCGTTGAGCCACACCCTGTAGCGCCATTCCAGCATAGCGCATGCTGTCAGCAGAGCCTGGGCCGCCAGCGAGTGCTGCCATAGCGGGCTATGACTGTATGCAGCCTTGCATGCCTGCATGCAAAATTCTTTAGCGGACGGGATCACCTTTCCTGCCTCCTCATCGTCTTGCTCCTCAATGTCTTCCTCCCTGTCTCTGCCCTGCTCGTGTCCTTCTACCAAGCCCTCCTCATCTACCCTGTCTCCCTGCGCAGCCCAGCAGGCTTTGAGCCACACTCTGTGGCGCCATTACAGCATGAACCATGCTCTCAGCAGAGCTTGGGCTGTTAGCGAGGGCTGCTCTGGCTGGCTGTGACTGCATGAGAGGCGCCATGCCTGTCAAGCATCGAGCCACACTCCATACGGCCGTTGCAGCATAGCGCATGCTGTTAGCGCCCACCAACAAGCCCATGCATGTCCGTCCGCAGAGCCGGGGATGTCACCGAGTGCTGCTCTGGCTGGCTGTGCCTGTATGCAGCTGCCTCATGCCTGTGTGGCCGCTGATGGTGATGCGCTCACTGCCAGTAAGGTCCGCACCTGGTGTACAGGGTCTATGCTGAGGGTCCGTAGCTCCTCTGCTGGCTAGAGGCCTCCACAGAAGCGCTCCAGCATCTCCCTGCACCACAGCAGAGGTCTTTGCACACATCAGCCAGGAACACCCTGGCAGCTGCAGTGACTCACACTGAGACCGGCAACCATGTTGGTATCCGAGTAGTCCCTCACAGCAGACATGTCCACATGTGACGGATGTGACATTCCAAGTTGCTGTCTGGATGAGTTGCAACAGACAATGCCATCTCAGACGTAGCAGACTCCATGGCACATTTCATGTGTTCTGTTGTGCTACATGGACTCTCTCGACAGTGTGCATCAGGACAAATAACACCCGGAGAGCCGGCTCAGTGTAGGTATACTCTTGCTCACCTCTCAGGTGGGGTGGATATGAAGTAGAGCATCTGGATGTGGTCCAGGCCCACCAAGTGGCGGTGATTGCCCACCAGATGGTGGTGGTTGCTGCATTGATGGTAGGTGGGCGCCCTTAGCTTGCTAATAGTGCTCTGCTCCATGCCTTTGTCAATGGCCTCCTTGCGCACTATCTTCCAGAGCTCCCTTGCTGCATTCCACTTCCCCATGTTCACCATGGAAAAGCGCTTACCCAAGCCGGTGGCCTGCACAGAAGTGCAGAACGTGTCGGGGGGTTGTGAGTTGCGCATGCAGCATGAAGCTTCCCGAGGGTCATCATACAAGGAAGCTTGGCAAGCATGCGCCTTGCTGTGCAGCGCTGCGCACATAATGCAGTCATTAATGCCTGCTTGGCCGGCACATATGCAGATGCCCAGAGGCAATAAGGATGCAACGTGGGGCAGAGTCGTCTAGCACAAGGCTAGTAAAAGTATGGCAGACTTACCTTTAGAACGTCTTTGAGCCTCAACATTGAAACCCCAGGGCAGTTCTCCAAGTGGTAGATCAAGCGTTGGCGCATGATGCCACCTGTGCCCATGGCTTGTCCCATCTTTACAAGCTTGGCTGGCGAGCGATTAGAGAACGTGGGGCCTACTTTGGCCGTGATTGGTGTGGCTGACCTGGGCTGGTCCGTCAGCTTTGGCCTCTTCTGTCCTGCAACAAAAGCAACATGCCTTTGGCAGAGCTTGGGCGCTGCTACAAAGCAGGAGATGCAAGCAAACTCCATCCTGTGAGGGGCATGTGGGTCACAGAGCACGCATGTCCTCCACATGGAAGGTACGTAATCACCCAGACCTTACCTTCATCCTCATCATCAGCAGGGCGCTTCTGCTTGGCAGCCTGTTGCATAGCCATATTGCGCTCAGCGGCCCGCTCAGCTCCCTGCATGCAAAGTAATCAGAAGTAATGCGCCCTGACAGCGCTTGCAGGCTGTCTGCCTGAGTGCACCAAAACCAGCCATGTCAGCTCTGCCTGGATTCCTGCATGGGACTATGGCATATATTGCAGGTCCATTGCTCCGCATAAGAATGCAAATCCGGGCGTCCATTGTGGGACCCAGCACCTATTGAAACAGGCAGGACAAGAGTGCAGCAAGACCCTTGGACTGAACATGTGCCTGATGTTGCAGCTGATGTGCTATCAACACGGTCAATGTCATGATTTGCACAACTGGGTAGGCCTCATCTGTGCAGCTGGCGCCACTCACCTGGGCCAGAGGAACTGCCCTCTTTGTGTTGTGCGTGTCAGTGTCTGTCACTTGCGCCCTTGTAAGTGGATTTGTCCTTTGGTGGAGTTTGTCTTCTATAGGTGTAGACGCCATCCTGATCCTCTTGTGATTCAAATGCCTTAATTGAGAGGGCTCATCGCTGCAGCCGTTGTTGCCTTCCGTGCCACAACAGCTGAGCGGTACCTCATCGTACGGCTACAGTAGCCAAAACTGCTGATGCACCACAATGGGCACTCACACTGTGGATTTCAGAACCCAGGAAAACGTCCAAGGTTCAGCCTCTCGTAAACCACATTTTGGGCAGATCGGGCACTTCGCTTCCTCCCATTTACGTGAGATCTGCATAGCTCAGTCAAATTGCTCTATACACGGCTGTTATTGCCGTTTGGCAGTAACGGAAGCCCTTTAGTGTTTCGAAAGGCTTTGACGCGGATCAGTCATAGTCACCTCTTCATCCTTCTTGCAAGGCATACGAAGCAGTCGGGACGAAGTGCCGGGAGTATGGCAACCAAGGAAGTTGTAGGCTTTGCAGGTAAGCTAAAACAGCTCATCTTGCGTCTCTGCGTCAAATTTGCCAACATTCACAAAGCATGCAACTGGCTGTAGGGCTTGGCAATATGGGCCTGGCCATGGCCCGCAACCTGCAGGACTTCCTGGAGAAGGAAAAGAGCAGCGGTGCGTACGACCCTTCGCTCCGTGTGTGGAACAGGACCCAGTCCAAGGCCCAGCTCTTGCTCGACCAGGGAGCATCCCTGGCTCCCAGCATCTCTGGTGAGTCATCTATCTTCTGTACATGCACTTAATAATTTGCGCCTCTTAGATCACAGAGCACATGCCTGCCATGTGGGGCATTGCAATTGCTGCATTGTCAAAGCCTTCACCCAGGTTGCAGAACCGCACCAAGTCCATGCTGCACACATCCTGTGGCCACACATCTATCATCGCCTGGGCCCAGCTTGGGCACAACTGTGAAGGATTTCCACTCGCAATAGCTGTTCTACCTGAGGGCGCAGAGCTGATAAAAGCGTCTGCTCCAGGCATTCTCACCCATTAAGCGCTACTGCAGATCTCGCCAAGGGATGCACTATAGTGTTTGCAATGCTCTATGATGATGCGGCACTGGAGCAGGCAGTGGATGCCTTCCTCGCAGCTGGGCCGCCCAAGGGCACAATCTTCACCAACTGCGCAACTGTGTGAGTCCCGTGGACAGGTGTAGTGCGGTGAGTGATGTAGGGTTTCGACTGAGACAGATGCATGAGCTCTGCTGAGGAGATCCTTCAGATAGAGCTTTTGAGCTGCTCTCAATGTGAGCGGCAGGAAGCCTCATCTTTGAGGTTTCCTCAGTGTGTGATCATGCAGCTCCGTCTGGCTCGTGCAAGGACTGATAGGATTATCAGTCTGGTGGGGGCCATGTAAGTAAAGTGCAATGAGTGCGAGCTGATACAGGTACCCCGGCTGCACAGAGACACTCGCGCAGAAGGCCAGGGCGGCTGGCGTGATCTACCTCACAGCGCCAATCTTTGGGCGCCCGGACGCCATCATGCAGCACAAGGGGCTGTGCATATCAGCTGGACCAGAAGAGGGACGGCGGAGGGTGAGCATCCAGCAAAATCCTTTCAAACTTGGCTTTACGGCTCCCTGCAGCCCATTGGCCATCACACGGTATACTCTTTTGTGCCTCATGCCAAAAGCGTCCTCAAAGCCTCATGTGGGCACCTCATCATTGAGCGGGCAGCCATGCATGTGCGCAGGTGAAGCCGCTGCTTGATGCAATTGGACAGGGGATTCTGGATGTTGGGGATGAGGCCAGATCTGGCAGCGCCATGAAGCTGGTGAGCCTCACAGGCAAGTGAGTGTTGGCTCTAGCTCTCAGCAGACATTGGGTGAGAGAGGCTTGCATGCAGCCTTCTGCCTCTGGTATCCGCCTTGCACCATCAGGGACCCAGGCAGACGCTGTCGACCAGGACGCAGTGTAGAGACCCAGTCAAGGTCCATCGCCCGTTTTAGTAAACTGGCTCAGCAAGGTCTCTCTGTGTTGCAGGTGGGCAATTTCTGCATCAGCAGGTAGGGGACTACGTTTGCCCCACTCACTCAACAGTTGGCCTCCTCTTTGCACAGACCTTATTCTGGCATGACTACCATCACTGAAGGTGCTGCTGATGGATTTTCATGAGGGGTCTCACACCCCGGGTCTACACCGTTTGGGTTGGCTCCAGGTCAGCGTGAGTGTGTCGCGCAGCATAATTGAGGTGATTGCCGAGGCTATGACGCTGGCTGAGAAGAACGGCATCCAGCGACAAAGCGTGGTGCAGTTCATCGAGACGCTCTTTCCTGGTCACATCTTCAAAGGTACTGCTGCTGCTTCTGGCAGCCATGTCACTGCACATGCACAATGCAAGCCTCCGCCAGAGACAAAGGGAGGAGCCTGCGCTAGCAGCAAGCAGTGCCAAAGATCATGCGCTGACCCAAATTAGATGGCTGCACAGACCTGCACAAAGATGTGTGGCAGCATGGAGAGCCTAGGCATCAGTCAGGCCTGTGCTTTGGCAAGCAAGTGCAGCCCTGAGTACCCATCAGGCATGCATCTCGGCAAGCCTGAGATGTCTGTTAAAGACTGATATATGTGTTTGCAGGGTACGTGAACGGGGTTGCCAATGACAAGTTTGAGCCCACCAAAGAGGATCCGGGCTTTGCATTGGTTGGCGGGATGAAGGACGTGGGCCACATGCAGCGCTTGGGCGCTGACAGCGGCGCGCCCTTACCAATCGCTGACATCATGATGCAGCATTTAGAGCAGGTGACGCACTGTATGCCACTACGTCCTGAACTTGCTACCCTCTTCACGACATGATGCCACCCACAGGGTTGTAGCAGGAGAGGGAGATGACTTAGCTTCGTGAGCTTTCACAAGTCAGCAAGCCGCAGAGGGAACACTCTGCATGATGTGTTCCAAGTGAGTGCAAGCTTTCATCCGGGCATCTGCAAGAGCACATCAGTGAGCCAGTTTGATCCTGTGTCCATGGTGATTGCAACCACTGGGATGATGGTGACTGGCATATGCAGGTGAAGGACATGGGCGGGGGCAGCCTCGACTGGTCTGCCTTGGCGCTGGCTGTAAGAAAGCAGGCTGGGCTGTCAGTTGCACCCTTGAACTGACAGTACCGCATCTTAGTGTGAAGGCATGGCGAGGGCGGTGTAAATAAAGAGAGCGCATGACAATCTGTGACTCTTATGGCGCCAAGAGTTGAGTCCGTGCTGCGTAGACTACGTTGCAGCTCTCTAGCGCTGCTTACCAGAGCACATCCATCGATCATACTTGGTCAACATACACCTATCGCGCGTGTACTGCGTTACGTGTATACAGATGATAAAGACCCCAGTACAAGGAGAAAGGCTCGCTGCCAAAGGAAGTAGCAGATCTGGAACAGAACATAGCAGCCTAATCAGTGTCTCCCAGCACACAACGACACTCTCACACCTGTGAGGTCTTGCTATCGAGGAGAGGACTTTCTTCGCTCTCGTGCGGACCCTTCTGCGCTGCTGCAGGAGAGCTACTGTACACCGTCAATGTCTTCCTTTGCCTGCTCTCAATGCTGGCATACGAGTACATTGTGAACCCCAAGACTGCCAATGTGCAGCCCACCACCATCCTGCACAGTGACCACATGCTCAGCACAATGCTGACATATGCCAGATAGGTGCAGCGTCTCGTGGCGCTGCTTGGTACAAGCCTATTAACAGCAGTTCAACTCACTATGCCCTCGCGGCAGGCCTGCTGCACCTCAGCCATATGCAGACAAGCATACTGTTGACAGGGTATCTGGGGATAGCACCAGTACTTCATGAAGGATGATGCAGGAAGCGAATCATCCAAATATCAGCATCCAAATAATATTGTGATTCCCCCCCTTTGGGGTTGCTGGGGATGCTGGCTTGCCTTGTGGTAAAGATGCTGCTCTCCCCCAGAAACAGCGCCGACAGAATTACAATGCCCACCACCTTGATCATCCCTGCACATGAAACGGAACACTCACTGATCCCCTCGAGGAGCTCCTGCATCATAACGGCTTGCAGGCAGCAGGAGCAGTCAGCCTGGGTTGATGCTCCTTCGCAGCAGTATGCCAACAATGGCATACAATCGGGACAGGTGTCACCCAATCAGGCCTACTCGACAGCCGGGCCAGCAGGAGGTTTCTATGGAACAGGTGCATGGCGGGTGTTGTACTTTTTGTATCATGGACGGTGTCGTTGGCAAGGCCTTACTGCTCCTCAGGAGTTAGGGCTTTATCCAAAGTCATTGATTAGCATAAAGGTGGTGCAGGTGTATCAGCTGCCTATGCGTGCAGATATAAGCAACCACATGCAAGGCGGTGCTGCCGCGACAGGACCCACCTATCACAGGCGTGATTGTGGAGGACGTGATCTGTATCAACCGGTAGTGGGTGATGTTGTACAGCACCGCGTTCACGCCTCCCAACAAGAGAAATGACACCACAACCCCGATGCTTTCCGCAGCCCTGCACACGCACCCACTGCGTCATCATGCATCCTTCAGGTGCAGCTGTTGGTTGAGGGTGCTTAGGTTGTGCTGGCACAGTCAGCAGGGCCCGGATGTTGATCATCCTTGCATACCGACCGGCTATAGAGGAGCCATTGGCAAAGACATGTGAACAGCTCAGTGCCCTTCCAAAGATGATGGCTGTGACGGTGGTTTAGGTAAAGCGCAGGACTGATTCGCACCCGTATGACACGAGCTTCTTAAACTCTGTCATCAGGAAGAATGGTACCAGAATGCCCACAGACACGGGCGCAGTGTAGAAGGTCAGCCGCAGCACATCCATCTTCTCCTTCAGCACCTGCGTGCACTTGCAGATGATCAGTCAGCCCCTGCAGTCACGTCACTCCCTGCGTCACACACATCGTTTGCTCCAAATCCCACGGCCTCTCCGCAGGAGCTCTAAAGATGCTATCATGCGGTGACGCACTTACTCTGAGATAGATGAGGTGGGCATGTAGTGGGCCTGGCGAAGCTCGATTTGCCAGAGAAGCTCAGCGTGGCAGCTGTGCAGGAGCTGGACGCCACAGCAGTGCAGATGTGAGTGAGCGGCTTGGAGGGATCCATCTGAACAACCTTTGAGGGCTCCAGGAGTCATTGAAGCTTACCTTGCCAGAAAAGCACAGCATGGCGGCCCCGCAGAAGGTGGACGCCAGAGCAATGCAGATGCACTAATGCGCACCGCAAGGAAGTTCTTCATCATGAGGGCGTTAGCCTTGGTGAGCCTACCTTGCCAGAGAAGCTCAGCATGGCGGCTCCGCAGAAGGTGGACGCCAGAGCAATGCAGATGCCTGTGGGCGAGCCTGCTATGCTGCCCTCCCAGATGGACAGCACCACCCCCAGCGTCAGAATGATCAGCGACAGCACCTCAAATCCCGTCGGAACCTGCGCGCATGTGCTGCTTCGTCAGCCGTCCTAATCTGTCTCTGCGTTGAGCGCCGCATGTGCAGCGAAGCCACTTCTGAGGGAGGTCACCCCAGCCAAGGCGCTCCTCCAAGGCTGCACAGTCCTGTTTCTCGACCAATCTGAGGAAGCTGTAGACATTCAGCAGGTTCAAGGCTGAGAGGTGGTGGGCATCTGTGAGAGTCACCGAGTGCTCGATGACTATACCCAGGATGGCGGTGATGATTGGGATGCCCGAGCGGATGATCTGGTTGAGGGACAGGCTGATCAGTACCAGACTGGCATTGTTTGCGACAATGTTGGCCACCTGCAGGCACCAATGACAGTATCTTTCACTGTCCCAGTATCTCGCCAATTGCCCTGCCACGTTTTTAACGGTCCTAACCCCTGCTCCGCATCTGGTGTTATGACAAGTGTGCGTGCTGGGGCAGAGGCCCTTGATAAGCTTTGCAGCGGGAGGGCTTGAAAGGGGCACACTGAAAGGCGCACCTTGAAGGTGCCCACGCATGTGATGCCTTTCCACTGGGCTTTCAGAGTTGGTGCATGCTGCTTGGCGAAGTACGGCAGCGTCATAAATGGTGACAAGAGAAAGAAGCCGACTGTCAAGTGGACCATAGTCAGAAAAATAGGAAACCTGCACATAGCGACCGGGACAGAAGCTGTCAGATCACAGGACCTCTAAGCAGTGAGCGCAGCAGTAGAAGTCCCGTTCACAAGCATGATCTTAGACTGCAATGAAACAGGACAAAGTATTAAGAATTGGAAGCACATGGGCGGGCAGGTGAGTGAGGTGAGAGAAAGCCTTACTTGAAGCCATATACACCCAGGACCCATCTGTTCAGCATGCTGCAAGCGTACGGTGACAGTCAGTATATATCTTGTAAGCGCTTTACAATCTGCCACTTTAGATTGCCATGCCCCCAGCGGTCTCGAGAGCATAAGACATGTTCAGATCAAGACATAAACCCAGCAGGTACTCACTTCAAGCTGGCGTTCAGCAGCAGGAAAGCCACAATCGTGATGCCGTCCAAAGCCAATTTGCGGGCCCCTTGCATGCCGTCCATGCTGCTAGGCGGAGGAGTACCGCCGTAATCGTGCGATATAGATGAGGATTTGCGACGCATCCGGTCCTCTGGTAAATGCCCTCAGATCAAGATACAGAGCTTTTCTCAGGCCGCAAGAATTGGCACCTCATCGTCCCTGTTTGATGCGGGTGGGTGGGCTTCACTCTACATGCCGATGAGGATGTCAAAGGGGGCGCAGCAAAGCATTGCGATCATACAAATACGCTCACTAACATTCTGATCAGTGTAGGTCTGGATCAATTGCTGCGCTGCTTCGGCTACATTCAGGGCAAGGGAAAGGCGCGCCATAAGTGCCCAGCTGTACTAACCCTGGATTACTCACCAATTTTAGGTCAAATATGAATGGAAGGCAGCAGCTCTGTATTTTGGATACTGCGCATGTCTCGCTCAATGTGGAGCTCGACGGTCACATCACGTCTGAAGTTCCTGTCTCAGCCCCTCCCGGGCCTACTCGCCACATGCATGCACATCAGCTTCATGTATCTTACTACAAGTGCCAAGTTGTCACATGCATGCATATGATGCCCACCCAAGTGTGGGTCTCACCTTCTCAAACATTATGGAGGCCCTGTAGCTGTAGATACATGCCACCTGAATTTAAGGAGGGGACCCACATGATCCAACATGGATGCTCAGAGCATGGGCGCCTGATCAGGACCCACATGGGGCATGCATCCCACAAGGCACAAAATGCCTTCTCTTCAGACTGACGAGAGCATCTTCTGTCCGACAGGCACAGACTCTGTACAGCAGTCTTCAGTCCGTTGCCTGCAGTGTAACGTCAAAGGGGGACACTAGAGGCGGTTTCATCATGTCCAAGGCAGCATGCTGCCTGCTGCTGCTGGCTGCAGTGCTGGCCACTGCAGCGCCTGAGCCTGAGCGGGCGCCCGCTCGAACAGGTGCTTCTGCTCTTCCCATCGACGCCTCTCCTGAGCACCATCTGCCTGTCTATGTGCAGCAGCGCAAAAGTCTTGGATTGGCCACAAAGACTGCAAGACCTGCATTCAGCTCACCAGCTGGCCAGACAAGCATCGTCAAGATTCTGTGGGAGTTTTCAAATCAAGAAAGGCGATCTCGCTGATAGGGGCACTGCGAGTCAAGAGGATCCGGCTTGCTCATCACTGGGTTCATCTGCAATATGTGCCTGGCTCCTCAGCGCTGCTAGCATCCCACATTGGATCATCACCAGGGTAGTCTGTATGTAAGGACTTGTGTAGGACCACAGCCATAAGACCAGCAGGCGTTTCTGTGGGTTTATTATGTCACTGCCTGAAGAGTCACTCTCACATAGGCCAAGTGGTGCTGCCTTCTGCAGGGCGTTCCCTGCACTTCTTCTTGCCTGGCCTTGGACTGGGTGCTTTGGGACGCTTCACAGGTGGGGGCATTTGGTCATTCATCTGTGAGTGCGGCAGTTTGGGGCTGCCTCTTGAAGTCTGTCATTCCCATGTCTGGCCGGCATACATCACCTCTTGCATGCATGGCATCAGACTGTCACCAACTTACCTCTGCATCATGGCTTGTTGCAGAACGCAAAACGAATTGACTGCACTCTGTTACACTACCTGAGGCATATCAAGAGGCAGAGTGTGGTGATCCATTCACCAGGGACTGCCTGATGACATGCTTCAGGCATCACACCCAGGGAAGCGGGGTAAGCGCTGTAAAGCGTTCAAATGGTACAAGCTTTTAAAGTTTATCCAGATAATCACTCAGACTCCCTCCTTTGGCGCAGGCCTGCAGGAGCAGCCTGTGGTGGTGCAGCCCGCACCGCAGGTGGTGCCAGCTCAGCCGCAGCCCCTCGCGCAGCCTGTGCTGACTCAGACCCCAGTGCCGCTGCCGCCCGCAGTGCCCACCCCAATGCCTACCCCGGTGCCCAGCCCCATACCCAGCCCCAGTCCGCCACCACCCCCCTCTCCAGTGTACAGCCCGCCCCCAAGCCCTGTGCAGTCACCTCCGCCACCCAGCCCCTCCACCCCGCCACCTCCCTCGCCAGTGTACAGCCCGCCCCTGAGCCCTGTGCACTCACCTCCGCCACCCAGCGCGTCCACCCCGCCACCGCCTTCCCCAGTATACAGCTCGCCCCCAAGCCCTAAGCAATCACCTCCGCCACCCCCGCCACCTGTCAGCCCTCCCCCAAGCCCTGCCTCGATGCAGAGCCCCCCTCCAGCGCCAGCTTTCCCTGGCGCAGGAAGCCCCCAAGGTGCGGCAAAGTTGTAAATCATGCATCTCCTAAAGCTGAATGTCTCACATCTACAAATCAGCGCATCCTACATAGGTCCTCCTGCGGTCTGCATCAGCGTCTACTCCATGCTGTACATGATCTTATGTTGCACAGTATGGAGTGACCTGCAAAGTCTTCTGCAAGCTTAGATGGTTCTCATTCTGCAAGGATTGCTCTGATATAAGCAACACCCAAGCAGACATCCTGCATTAAGCCTGTTTCTGCTGACACATTGACTCGAAATAGGTCCAGCTCTGTCTGCACTTCCCTACTCTGAGCGTCAGCTGTCGCAGTGTTGCTGAGACAGGATCCAATGCAGGAGGCAAGACAGCTGGGACCATTGTGCAAGGCTTCCAGAGGAACGACACCACATCAGCTGCTCACGCGATCGCCAACGCGACGCCCAACGGGCAGGCTTCAGACACTCTGGGCCAGCTCTATGCAAAGGGTAAGACATACATGGCCAAAGTTGCCCTTGCATGTCTGTCCTCCTGCATTCCAGACAGCACCCTGACATGCATGCATGGGAGACGCGCACTCTGCTTGCTATGTGAGGTACCATGCCAGCACATCTTGATTGCATCACCCTGCTTCCTGCTGCGTGAGCACTTTACAGAGGTGTACATGGCCCCAGGCCGGTGCTGATGTGCTTACTGTCTCCTGTTGCAGCCAACAACACAGGCCTGGAGTCTGACCTGGCAAGGAAGAGCGCTGACACGATGGCTCAGGCATCCATATTCAATCTGGATGCAGCAGCAATTGCCTTCTACAATGGAGCCACCAGTGCGATCCCTCTCAGACCCCATCCTCGCTTGTCTGGAGTTTGTGCTTGCCAGAAAGCTTATTCCTCAAGCAGAGAGCTTCAGGACGCTTGAAAACTTTCATTAGAATGACTCCTACACAGTCCATGCGGGATGCAGCAATAGTAGCATGCATTGCAAGGTGCAGTTAGGGACTGACACAGTCCCACAAGGGCCCTTCATGGCGGGAACCCAGTGCATGATCTGTGCTGGTTTCCAGAGAGGATGCATTCCACAGCAGAGATGCAGAGCTGGGGGCTTTTGTCTTGCAGAGGGAGGCTCTGCAGCTGACGCCATGGCGCTGGCAGCTGCGCGCGCCTTCATTGGCGGGGGCGAGCAGGCCGAGCAGTTTGCGCAGACCATTCAGCGGGCCATCCAGCTCTTCAACTGCTCAGATGGCCTCCAAGCCACCTTGGCTGGTAAGCCTTTCACTTGCAGCGTGTCCTGATTGTTTTTGAATCATCATGTGCACCCCTCTTTCTGACAAGAGCTGAAAGAGTGCTTCAGGACACGCGCTGCACTGTCTGAGTGCGTCTTGTGTACAACAATGCACCAGGCCTGCCTACTCCTGCTGTTTTGCGTCTCCTGCAGCTTCTACCCATAGGGCTCCCTCTCTGCACGAGCAGAGTGCTTTGCTTTCACTCGGCACAAAAGACCCAGATGCTGCAGTACTCTCGAAGGTGAAGTACACAGAGGTACCCTGTAAGTTCACTGCAGTGGCAGAACAGTCTCGGCAGGGCTCATGTGTACCTCAGGCATCATGTGTCCTGCAGAGGCACAGTCTCTGGCATCAAGCCAGGCGGGCGATGCGGGTGCAGTGGCATTCTCTGACGCGGTCTACATTTATGTTCCTGTGAGGGAGTGCCTCGGGGGACGAGCAGTGCAGGCGCAGAACGCTGCCGCGGGAAAGCCCCTGAACCCTCAGCCGCCGCCCCCTCCGCCCTCAAGTAAGCGCCCCGCTGGCGCCAAGTCACCTTCATGTGCAGTGGTACCAGCTAGGGAGTCTCAGCTTCAACGAGACACCCTGGTTTACCGTTCTGCTCGACCTTGCACGCTCATGTGATCATACCTGTCAACATACTAGTGGCTGTATGACCAGCTGCTAAGTGCTGTGTGTGTCATGCGCCTGACATCTGTTGCAAAGGCTGCATGTGACCAGAGAGGATGCGGGACACCCATGGGTAATGCTCCCATGAGGAGGGCTGCTGGCAAATATTGCTGAAGTTACAACATGTACTTGCAGGCTCCCCGCCGCCTACAGGACAGGCTGCTGTGTCCCTGAACTCGCCTGGCATCTATACTGTGCCCCCCCCACCCAACTATCAGCACAGCGGACGCAAGCTCTTGCTGACTTGAATGAACAATTGGTGAAAAATAGCGCTGCTGCAACTTTTAATCCCTTGACCTGTTCTACAGCACCGTGCGGCCTGTGACTTTGGTCATGGGAGCTGCTTTTCAGCGTAAGCGCTTTTGCTCTGGCGTCTACCTCAGTTTAATTCTGCAGAGTTGACGTGCCGGCTGCTACTTTATCTGCATATATACAGCAAGGTCAGCAGTGGAGAGTGAAATGTCACAGCTACCCATGGCTGCTTTTTGGCAAGTTCTGGGCAGGACTGCAGCTATTGCACGCATGTGATGCAGACAGCCCTATCCTATGGTTCTGAACAATGTTCAAATGCCCCATAACAGCAGACCAGAATACCTGCAATTGCAAAGTCTGCACAATAGGCTGGGCAGCATGATTTAGACTGATGTTACTCTTGCCTTGTCAGAAGCGTCAGGATGCATGATGTGAAGGAGCTTCAGCAGCTTGCTGCTATAATCAGATAGGTCCGCACTCACCGGGTGTCTTCACAGGCTGGGGCGGCTCTCAAGCGAACTGAAGTGGCACAGACTATGGTGTGTACAAGGTAGCCAATGTGTAAAGGCAAGTGCATAGTGTGGATGAGACTGGGATCTTGCTATCACACGCAACATCTGTGCATTCAGTGGCATCAATTGCGCGCTTGTAATGCGCAATACGAACGCTAGCGCTAATACAGCGCAGAGTGCCCCCGCTGTGGCATGGTGGCACAAGATGACAACCACAGTCCATGAGCGTGATGGAGCAGCTGCATAGCCAGGAATATTGTCTCGGAGAATGGTGGAAGTCACGTCCCACATGCATCCAGTGTTATTCCCACTCCGATGGAAAGGCAAGAGAGGTATGTGGAGCAAAGGTCGGGCCAGCATCCAGCCCTATGTTCATATCCAGACTCTCTACATCCACTGTCCTGCTCGTCGAAGGGTACCTGTGCGCGCACTGTGCCGTGGAGGTGCTCGTGGATCGGTGTTGCGAAAGCAGTTGCGTGTGCTGGCTGAGAGGAAGGACCTCCAGGTCAGGGGTCGTCATAAGGTGACACATGGACATTTCCTCGGTTTCTACAACGTTGATGCGCCCGGCTGGATAGAACGCTTGATGCTGCACGTTCCGGCATAATTCCCAGCATCTGCCAGCCAGTCAGAACAGACCATCCACTGCCATCACAGAGCAAGGTTCCGTCACACGTCCAGCCCGCCATGAAGACCAGCGCATGCCTCCTCGCCTTTGCCTTGTCCGGACTAGTCGTGTCGCTGCATGCGTCAGAGGAGACTGGTACGTCCTTGCAGTAGTAGTGCTGCCGCTTGAGATAGGAAGTAGACTGCTGAGCGCTCCTTGTCGTCATCACCAGCACGATACTTCTGCATGCCCATTGGCGGTTGCTTTCTCACCTGAATGGGGCCAGTATCGTTCTGAGATTGAGCCCTGATTAGACCAGAGACTTCCGAGCAAGAAGGCCCAACCTTACTTGATCAAGGTTGTGTTACCGTATCGTCATCACGTGCTCAGGCATCAGCAAGGTCATTCGATAGACCTCCTTCATCGTCCACAGTGAACTGCGCATATATGTGGAGGCTTTGCGATGTGCAGTATTGCTGCTGGCTCCCATGTCGTGCGCAAAGCTCACAGCCATGCATGAGCACTAGGGCTGCAGGACCTGCACATGATCTGCCTCAGACTGCCATGGGGCAAGTGCCTCCAATCTTCGGGTTGCTGCAAAGCCAAGCAGGTCATCGGCTGCTATGAGCCAGAACCTAACTCTGACTGCTGCTTGCAGGGCGTGAGCTCTTGCAGTCTGAGGCCATGGCCGGGGCTGCAGCCCAGGCGGGCAGCAACGGTGGAGGGTCAGCCAATGCCCAGGCAGCTGCCCAGGCGCAGTCTGGCCTTGACGGCGAAAATGCCAATGCAGCAGCCCAAGCCATCGCCAACTCTGGGGTGCGCCTCATGCATTGGCACTGGAGACACCCTGTCCCAGCCTAAGTATCATGCCAACTTTATTGATGTGCATCAGGAAAGGAGGTCTCACGATGACATAGCTGTCACAGGAGCACTGCATTGCTAAACATGAGCAACCTGTGGTTTTAACAATGCACGGATTAAGGATGTGTCTGAATTTGGGAAGCTAGTATGTAGACATGCTGCCATGCATCCCAGAGAGCAGAAGGTGTTCTGGGTACTGGTCTTGTCTCTGACGTATGGCCCTGGTATTCGCAGACTGGTTTTGGAAACTCCTTCTCACAGGCTGCCGCAAATGGTGAGCTGATGCTGTGAAACACATGCACTGCATCGCGAAGCTGCAAAGATGCACAGTGTCACAGTAAAGCTCTTACTCACAGATAAGGGAGCACCTGACAATCCTGACAGAAGGCCTCAGAGGCCACAGCACCTAAGCAAGATTCCCAAAATGTCTGAAGTGGTGTACATGCCCTGCAGCGCAAGCTTCGTCAGACCCCAACAGCGGCTTTGCATCAACCACCGCAAAGGTGTGCTGTTGGCCTACTAGGAATGCCTGGTCCACTAGGAATGCCTATCATCTGCACAGTCTGTTCTCGCTCCTGGCATCAATGCGTGACGTTCTTGCGGATCACAGCAGGCTTACAAATGCATGACAATGGGCAATTGCCCTTTGCACATACAGTGGTTTGGGATGACTTACATACAGGTGTAATGGTGCGCATGTATTTGTGGAACATACCACTCACTCGAGAGTGAGATTGTCAAGCAAGTCGCTGAAAAAGGTCAAGACTGCTATCAACGTCTGAGAATGCACATCCATGCAGGCCATTGCTCAAGCAAATGGCATGAACAGCAACGCAGCTGCTCAGGCTTTTGCATCAGCAGCATCCAGTAAGTGCCTCCCTTTGCTGCACCTCAGTCCTTGATTGGAAAGCATGGAAAACCCTTGTTGCTGTGCACGTGCATTGCCAGCCGCATGCTTCCTATGGTCTTGACATGAGGGATATTCATAAGGCAGCTGCATGCCTCTGCCAAAGCATGACAGTGTATGTCAGCACTGCTGGCAAGATGGCGCCTTGCACCTGCCATTGTGATGCAACGCAAGGCTTACGCTATTGGAGCATTGCTGACGATCCATGAATGCTGCAGGCAATTCCCAGGCCACAGCAGCCTCCCTGGCCAACGCCTTCGCCTCTGGGGGATCCACGGCCTCGGCCTATGCAGCAGCCGTGGCTAATGCCATCAACCAGAACGGCTGCGGACCCTACCAGCAGACCCTTGCACGTGCGCACATGCCCTTCTCTATTGCCAGACGCTTGTGTGTCCATGGTCTATGCACGTTGCGCAGGTTGACCTGCATAGTGGCGCACAGAACCGATCAGAATATAGTAAGGGCTGCTTAGAACTGCCGATAAATCACATTTGCGCTGTGCTTGCCGTCTTGGCAGCAGAATGCAGTGAAGCAGCTGGGGCTTGCCCCGTCAGGGCAGGGTCCACCCCTGCCAGCAGTGCAACTTCAAGGCCATAAATCCAGATTGCAGCTTGGGCGTGCATCCGGCCTTTTGTGCATCCGGGCCTCCCAATAGCCAGCACCTTGAATACCTATTGTCCTGTGTTCAATCTGAGTCTCCGTTTGAGCTGTTTGGGTGTTGCCTGCAGAGGCTGCCGCACTGGCCCAGGCCAACGGCAATGCGAACGCATTTGCCCAGGCCGCAGCCAGCAGCCAGGCCATTGAGAACTGCCTGAACACCAATAGCAATGCCGTTGCGAAGGCTGTGGCGCAGGCCAATTCTGGCGGCAATGGCGGCAACGCGCAGGCTCAGGCCGATGCAGCTGTGAGCTCCTCACCGGCTTCGTGATGCACATTGTGCTGCATGATGGCCTATCCTGTGTTGCAAGCATGCGCTATCGCGACCCTGGGCGCTTCACAGCGCAGGCTCTTGACACGCAGCACCTTGTTGCTTCCTGTCCTGACATGCAGACCATATGGACAGAGGACACCAGCCTCAGGGGCTGAGCTTGCATCTTGGATTGTGCATCAGCATCCCACTTTGTATGGCGCATCAAGAGTATCATGCACAGATTGAGATATGCAAGTCATTGCTCCCTTGCCCTCAGGAGAGCTTGCTGGAGTCCTGATAGTGCAGGGCCTCAAGGGATTGATTGTGTTGGGCGTGTAATGCAGGCGATGTCCGGATCCTTTGGTCGCAAGATGCTGCTGGCTGCGGCTGCGTGAGCGTGCGGTTGCAGAAGCTGAATGGCCTTGAGTGTAGTGTCATCGCTGACAGCTCTGTCCAAGCAGGCTTTATGAGTCTATGATGAAGTGCTGTCAATGCCCGAAAATGGAGGTTCAGCCTGGGCGTATCTGAAAGGCTGACACTGATGCAGACCATTCTTGTATAGCCTCAGGCGGCTTCGGTGTAAGTTCTATGATTGCGCCAGCCATAAATGCGCAAGGAACTTACTTACGGGGCATTCTGAAAGTCCGAAGACAGCCTTTGGTGTGTTTGTGCTTACTGATATATGTCTCTGCCCCTGTAAGCCTCAATGTGCACAATGTGATGTGACATCTGGGCTCCCAAAGCAGCTACAATCCATGCCAGACTCCAGAAGGTCTACAATGCTACAATAGACCTGGGTCTGCAATGTTATGTGTGCGACAATGACCCCTACTGTGACCTCCTCCAATGCCCCTTTCTTCGGGTATCCATTGGCTAGACAAGATGTGATCAAGCTCCTGTTCGCAGCTCATGTGCATCCGCACAGCAGTCTTGGAAAGCGACCATGCTCATCACGCTCCCATGTAGGGCAAGGGAAGGGATGCTCTGCGGCCTCCTTCAAGCTTGACAGTCCTGCAAGGTCAACAGCTGCTCGGCACATAGACCATTGTATGCTGCACCAAGGCCCTTGAGGCCCCAACACCGTACAGCTGGAAGTGACACAATTGGAACGGTATGTTGAGTCAGGTGTGCCATACAGACTCCCATCTCACAATAGGAGCTTCCCTGGCCCTCCCTATAATTGTAAAATGCCTCTTCATCGAAATGTGCAATTGTTGCTGGGCTGCCACCATAAAGCCCCGGAGGCCAATGCTCGAACGCATTCCAAGATGGTAAGAAGGGACTCACGTTGGGACAGATTGGTTCCACATATGCAGCTTGCGCTCTCCTCGGCGATCACTTGGAAATACCTGTAGCTGACCCTAGCTCTCTCCTTACAGAGCTCATCAAGTACCTTATCCCAAGCGCACTTCTGGTGCCAGTCCCCAGCCCCTGAAACAATCGTTCTGGTAATGTTCACCTTGGACGTGAGAGCGCTGCTCTCCTTCCCTAGCTGCTGTGAAAGACCTGCAACACAATCAAGTAAGGATGTCTCTGACAGACAGAAGTATTTCATGACATCTCAGAGCAGCTGTATATGGGGGCAGCTCTAGCTGACTCAGAGTTGGAATGGTTGATTTTGTGTCACGCACTGTGCCTTACAGACTTAGAATTGCACAATCTCATGGGGTGCAGTGACAAAGCAGTTTACAAATGCACTATCACTAGATGAGAGGGACCAAAGCTTTGGGATGTGCACACTTTTGCAATACTCTGCCCAGCGTTGCCCGCCTGGCCTCCAGCTGCGTCTGCTGGTTCTTGAGGTCATGAAAGTGCTTGGACAAAGAGGATTTCTGGTGCTGATCTGTAGCGCTGAAATAATCTAATTTTGCGGACTCAGTCTTGATGTATAGAGGGGTCACCTCCTTGTACGACTGCTCCAGCCTGACTGCAACACAAGCACATCGGGGTTTGGGAGATTAAGCTCTGCACCCTGCCAGCTTGGGAAGGTGCATCATAAGCCTGGATGATCTTGCCACCGCCAATCAAGCAATACAAGTGTGCCCGAGCTTTGCTTGTTGCCTTCAATTTGGCAGGGGGTCACGGTGAGCAGTTGGTGATGATGCGCCACCTCAAACAAGGTTGCACATGCACCATGTTGGTTGGCCAGCAGTGAAATTGGTCCATGATATGGTGAACTGGTTCTACCTGCGCAAAGCTGAGCTTCCAGCCTTCCTCGTTCGATCTCCAGCTGCTCTTTGCGGTCCGCATACTCTTTGATTCTGAAGGCTCTTTGCTGAGAGGTTTTAGCTTTCAAGACATGCCTTTCGGCAACTTCAATCTTGGCGGACACAGCGGCAACCTTCCTTGTCAGGTGCTTTATCCCTGGCCTACACATCTAGCCAACGTGGAACACTGATTGGCCTCTTGTGTATTGAGCCTCTGATTGTGAGGCTACCTGGCAGCATCAACACAGACGAAGGCACCAGGAACATGTAGCGTCAATTGGCCTAGAGAGCGCAAATGAGATTGTACACTACATGAAATTAGGAGATACTTTCACTGACGCTCATCTTTGGTCCAACAAGGCTGGGTGAGATGTCCATGTTTATAATGCTTGCTGTTGTGTGCAGCAGCAAACCAGTGCATTATCATGTTTGCAGCAGGCAGAACATAACCTGCTGATTCGTTGCAGCCACTTTAACGGCCTCTGAAGGGAGCTCACAACCTTCCTTACCCTATGACACAGATAGATTATCATGCAGAACCCCAGCCAGCAAAAGTTATATAGCCTTCGCATCAGATAAGATCACAATAGAGCCAAACGCAGTGACTGAGGCAATGCCTACACAGACTAAGATGACAAGGTAGAAAGGTGCTTGATGAGCAGGACCTGTACTTGTCCGGAACATCCCCACAATCCTGAGGAGAAGCCATGCGTTCTCTCTCCGGCCTTTAGGAAAAGGCTGCTCTCGATGAGGACTCCCCGGAGGTTGCAAAAGCTTTAGAAGGCTCACGTTCAGGGTGTAGGATTGCACACTGCTTCGACTTGCAGGCTACTGCGCACCATCCGCGATGCTGCAGGACTAGGTTCTGTCTAATTATAGCTTTCCTTTCATCGACCTAGAGTTGGCCAGACTCTAAGTGGTGGCGTCAGCCTCCACGTGATTGCGTGAAGCTGGCTGACGATTCTGGCGGATCAGCGTGTACCTTCGCCATGAGGGCTCATCTGCATCCCAGGCTGTGCGGCAGCATACTATATGGTGTGTATACATCTGTTGTACGCCTTCACCGAGATTTACAGCACATGTAGGGCGTGTGCTTAAAGTGATGTGGTGAGTGATCATACTAGAATCACATGTGCATGGCTCCTTTTGTTCAGGGAAAGCCTGCTAAACCGGGACTTTTGAGGGTGCAGTACCCCTTGCTGTCTGGAGTGCCAAGCATTGCATGTACATACAGGCCAGATCTTCTAGCCACAGCTTGATGTTGCCGGATGGGTGTGCATGAGCTCAAGCATGGTGCCATCGCATACAGCTCCACTACAGAAGAATTTGTTGCCAGTCTTCATTCACACGCTGACCAATCACCTGATTGCATATCACACATATGTACACTCGCTCAGGAGTATTGACCACCGGCCATCATGATCGGGCGGAAATGCCTCGTCCAGGTCCATAAGGCGAGGTAAGGGACGCAGGTTCGCATTTTTCAAGGCTGACAACCCTGCAAGATGGAACAAGCTCAGACCATGGCTGGTCATGTGAATTGCACTATCATAGTCTAGATTGGCCCCCACGGCTACTCGCAAAATGCCACATGCTTGCCACTTGCAAGTGGGGTATCCATGCAATATTACTACATACTATGATACAGATACGCTAGTCATTCTTGCTTTGTCATCAACATGACCACTGAATGCTGAGAATGGATTGTACAGCAAGCCGTTGATCATACAGCCTACTCAATTCTCGAATGCACCAGACGGTGAGAGCCACTCACGTCGTGACAGAGTGGTACCGCTTGCGCAAGGCGCTTTCAACTCTGCCATCAGCGCACTGCGCTGGTGGTCCACCTGGATCCTCACCGTGCAAAGGTTGTTCTTCATCTTACACTCCTCCTTGGTCGGGTGTCTGGCGCCCACAACCATCGCCTTAGCCTTGTCAATCGCTGCGTCTTGAGCAGCAATTTCCATGTTTAGGCACTTTATCAATTCTGCAATAACAGCATGTGAGAGCTTTCAATGACTTGGTGCTAGTCTCTCTGCTTTTCAGCCTGGCAGGCGACATGCATTGACTCCTGAGGTGGGTCTGTTGGCCATCAGAGATTGAGATTAAGGAAAGGTTGCTAATGCACTACCATTGCATGAGAGTTACACATTTTCCGGCGAAGGGTTCTCACTTTCACAAACATCTGCCTCGAGTACCGCCCGCTTGGCATCTAGCTGCTCTTTCTGGTTTTTGAGGTTGTTGCACTCCTTGATCAGAGAGGCCCTCTGCTGCGGGGGTATGAAGATTGAAAGACTTTCCTTGACCGACTCAAACTTGACGAGTAGAGCGGCATCGTCAAAAATAAGTCGCTCTAAAGAATCTGCAGCACAAAAAGATGCCACATGATGAATATGGACCGAGGATACATGCCTTTGGAGAACATCATGTGCATGATGCTCTACATATCATGGGAACCTCAGCCAAGCAATGCCAGCTACTTTCCTACAATCTTTTAGGGTGCGCGCATTTGGTGAGGGCCACCAGAAATACTCATGCAGTAGTGCTATATAGGAGGGACTTGGGCTGTGGTAGAGGGCCCCCACCTATGCGAAGCTCTGCCTCGAGCATTGCCCGTTGAATGTCTAGCGCCTCTTTTTGGCAAAAATACGTCATGATGTCTTGAGCCGTTTCTCGCTTGCTTACAGCTCTCAGAGTACTGAGCTTGAATGATAGATTTGCAAGCTCTCTCTGCAGCTCCTCTCTCGCTGGCCTGCACAATCAGCCAATGAGATGTTGTGCGCTTCAAGGCTTTAGCAGCCCGGTATCCAGGCTACCAAGCAGCACCAAGTAGGCGACAGGCCCTGGCTTTTGCAGGCATGTGGGTGCTCATTCACGCATGGCCGTCACTTCGGTAATGACTCATGATGCTTTCATGTGCATAGGCCATCCCGTCTTACTCTTGCTTGCAGTGCAACAACCAGAGCGCACCATTCTAACCAGTGATTTGACCTCCGGCAGTAGTTGCCAATCTTGTTCATCCTGCACACAGCTGCTCAGTCCCACACTCTGCTTCATGCTGTCTGAGAGAAAGAGAGCTACAGAGGAGCCAGTGCCTCCACGGACAGATGTTGAGTATGAGTGTACTCAGTCAAACCTGGGGTGCTTCCTGTATTCCTCCAGCCTCATGTCATGCGTGCCCTTATCTTGAGGAGTAGCCGTTTGTGTGTTCGTTTGCTCTTCGAGTTCCTGAGGTTGTACTGATTGAGAAGGTTGAACATATGTCGGATCAGGCTTTAGAAGTGCAGAGCGCTGCGACTCTGAAGTGCTGGCTATCGTACACCCAGGGCGGTCCTCCATGCAAGGCTACGGTGTCGAGTTCCTTTTCGAAGATCTAAGTGCTGCTGAATGTTTTTGTGGTCTCGCATGGGCCTTCGGAGCCTAGTGCCTGTGATGGCGCCAGCTTCCTCGTGATTGCTTGCCAGGGTTTGAGGATTCTGGCGGCTTGCTGCAAAGTGCTGGACAGAATTCAGCCAACGGACGAAAGCCTCTGTATGTGACAGTATGCAACCTGAGATGTTGTAGTTGTCAAGAAGTTGAGGCTCCTGGACCATATGGAATGCATTTATAACTACCTGTTGGTGTCCTTACAAGTGTAATTACATGCATGCTTGGGACCCTCTCATGGTATCTCCTCCTTTGGATAGCCAGGAGATTTTTTGCCCAGCAAAGGCGATGGCACAGGAGCATGAGGTGGCACGCTGGCCTGTGTTGGCGTTTGTACCAAAGACATCAGCCTCCGGGTCTGTGCCTGCATCCCGGGTTGTGCTGCAGCTATGTAGTACACATGCATTGCACATTTCCATGCTAGCAACATTTCCAGATCTTGGCCTGTCAACCCTGTATGGGTGTGGCAATACAACAATGGTGTGGTGGGCCTGTGCTCCTTCTGTTGACGGAGAGCCTGCGATATCGTGACTTTTGAGGGTGCAGTAGCCTTGAGATCGTAAATGCCAGCACTGCATGTAGATACAGTCCAGATCTTCTAGCCGCAGCTTAAAGGTGCTACTGGATGCCTGCGCATGAGCTCAAGCATGTTGCCGTCGCATACCGTTCCAATACAGAAGAGCTTGTTGCCAGTCTACCATCAGATGTGAATCAATCTACCAGTGTTTGTGATTGGTGTCGCACTTCAACACCAGCGGTGTCCTATAAACTGCTCTAGGTTGACATCTGCCACAGCTGGAGTCCAGTGGTCTCCAAAAGGCATACCGTGTGTCTTTACGCAAGCTGAGGACCCATTTGGTGATTGTATCTTCATGTATTGTGATAGCTGAACTAATGCAGACTACGCATGCGACACATACAATGGCTAAGCCTTTCGCCCACAGTCATCTTCCTCAGTTGAAATCTCCTTTGAAACATGAGTCATGCTGCATGACAAACTCAGTCTGCAGCCCATGTGCAAGCGCTCAGAAGTGACGACCATTGGCTGTCGTGATTGTGCGCAAATGCCGCATCCAGGTCCATGAGGCGAGGGAAGGGACGCCGGTCCGCCTTCTTCAAAGCTGACAACCCTGCAAGATTGGGACAAGCTCAGAACATGGCTTGCTAATTGCATTGCAATCAGTGCAGCTTTCTCGCACGCCTGCACAGCGACAATGAAGCCCACTCAGATCTGCAGGTCCTGATTGGCTGCCGCGGCTCCTCGCAAGAATTTCACAAGCTTGCCACTGGCCTTGGCTGAGAACCCCCAGAAACATCACCATACACGATACGCCAGTCATTCTTGCCTTGCCATCAATATGACCACTCAATGCTGAGATTCAATCAAACAACAAGCTGTTGATTGCACAAAATGCTCAATGCTCAAAGGCATCACACAATGGGGGCGACTCACGTTGTGACAGAGTGGTGCCGCTTGCGCAAGGCGCTTTCAGCTCTGCCTTCAGCACGCTGCGCTGGTAGTCCATCTGGCTCCTCTCTGTCCACAGATCACTCTTCATCTTATGCAGTGCATACTGCTCCCCTGTCAAGTGCCTGTTGCCCGCAACCATCGCCTCCCTGTTGGCTTTGTCAATGGTTGTGTCCCGAGCAGCAATCTCCATGTTTAGGTACTCTATCAGTTCTGCAACAGCAGCATGTAAGAGTCCTTAGTGATCTGATGATCATCTCAAGCTATTTCAGGGGACATGCATCTGAGGCAACATGATTGACTCTTGAATGCAACTGTTGGCCATCTAAGATTGAGACAAGTAGTTTGCTGAAGCGCCATCATTGCTGAGTATGATACATCAGGTGATATTCTGGCAAAGTGTACCCACTTTCGCAGATCTCTGCCTCAAGTACTGCTCGCATGACATCTAGCTGCTCTTTCCTGTTCTTGAGATTGATCCACTCCTTGGTCAAAGAGGCCTTCTGTTGCGGGGGTGTGGAGCTGGGAAGACTATCCTTGCCGGACTCAAACTTGACAAGTAGATCGGCATCGTCAAAAATCAGTTGCTCTAGCGATGCTGCAGCACAAACAGGTCAAATTTATCAAGAGAATGTGCTTTGTATGGCATCTCAATCCCAGCCACTGGCAAGCATGGGAAGCTTTGTTGGGATGTACTTTCTCGCGAATGCCTAGTGTGAGCACTTGATCATGAGGGCACTATGAATACTCATGCCACCGCAGACTTACTACAGGAGGGACTCGGGCTGTGGCTCACCAATGCAAAGCTCTGCCTCTAGCATTGCCTGCTTGACTTCCAGCTCTTCTGTGTGGCTAGAATACCCTCTGATCTCTCGAGCCCTCTCCTGCTTGTAGTTACTCACAGCCCTCAGAGCCTTTTCCACACTGAGGTCGCTGACCAGATCTGCAAGCTCTGATTTCAGCTCCTCTTCTGCTGGCCTGCACAATCAGCCAATGCCATGTTGTGCACGTTTGAGCAGCCGCATCTTCAGGCCACCTGGCAACACTAGATAGGGGGCAGGCCTCCAGGGATTCAGGCATAAACTCTCCACCCTAGCTCCTGCTTGGCAGTGGGGTGATGCTGAAGGCATGGCCGTCACTTCGGCATGCCCTCATGTGCATCGGCAATGCTGTCTTACTCTTGCCTACAACGCAGAAAGCAGGGCGCACCATTTGTTCCGGTGTTCTGACCTTCGGAGAATGTTGCTGAATATGTTCAACTTGAACCTGCAACACTGCTTGATCAGTTCCGCACTCTGCTCCTTGCTGGCTGAAAGAAAGACAGCTTTGCAATGATAGATCAAGAGCACGAAGCCAGTGCCTCCACGGACAGAGATGATAAGCATAACTTGCCCCACCTTCTGTGTTCGTCCAGAACTGATTCCTGCTCGTCCTTCTCTTGAGAAGTGGCCGTACGTGCCTTTGACTGCCTTCCGTTCACCTTAGAGTGCATTGGTCGGGAAGTAGCAAGAACTGTCGGATCAGGCTTCAGAAGTGCAGAGTGCTGCGACTTTGAAGTGCTGGCTGTCGTGCATCGGGGGAGGACCTTCATGCAAGGCTATGGTGTCAAAGTACCTTTCAATAGTCTCGATTGTGCTGGATGGTTTGGATACTGGACCTGGGCCTTTTGGCGAAGCGATGGTGCCAGCTTCGCACGTGATTCCGTGAAGCTGGCTGAGGATTCTGGCGGAATTGATGCCGATTTGCTTTCAAATTTCAACACAGGCGGATGCAGCTCTCGAAATCATCCTCGAACCACATGACAGGCCTTTACACATACACTTCCAAACAGTGTGCGAATAGCAAAGAAAGGTGGAATCCCAAGTGTCATACTATCACGTAGTGCAGCGCATGCACATGTGAACGTGTTGGCATTGCTCAAGGGAAGGCAGCTATGTTCTCAGGCCCACCACAGCAGAATTGGCACAGAGCACAAGCAGAACTCAATGTAGTCCTAAGGAGTTGAGGACGGCTAAACTTGTTTGACACTGTTCTGGTGTGTTGTTGAGTGTCCTTACATGCATGCTCGGGTCTGATCTGATCTTCTCATCAGATCTGCTACATTCAAAAGCCAGTAGACACCTTGTGCGGCAAGGGAAGGCATTGGCAAATGCGCACGAGATGGTACCATCTGTAAGGCTGCAATGAGATCTTGTCCGCTCTCATGAACTTCACGAGTGCTTGAAGCCACTCTGCCATGGATGCACAATGAAGTGTGCTGCATATGCATGAGAGGAATGCAAAAGACCACTGACTCCTCAGGCTGTTGCGAAGCCACAAGACCTGTTACTATCTGCGCTTCAGCCAGCTGCAGCCCATTTCTACTATTGACACTTCTCTACTCGCTCAGACACTACTCTGCTCTTTGTATCGCCCATACTTGTGCTGCTGGTGACCATCATCTGCGGAAGATTTTTCTTGCATAATGTGATGCCTGTGCCTTCTCGTGGCAGCCTCCTCACGCAGCCTGCAGCAGCTTGCGCCCGCTGCCGGCATGCGCCTGCAACACCATTTGAAGGTCAGCTCTTCTCCCAACAGCATGACTAGCCATGAGCTCATTTACCTCATGCAGCAATATCTGACCCACTTAACCCTTGCAAGTAACTCACATCAACAGCACTGCAATTTTGTCTCCTCTCTGAGGCCCTGTACGCGGGAGTACAAGGGCGCCCATGGAAGTGCACAGTTGACCAGATGTTGGGCAGATCCAAGATTGAGCTGATTGTGGCGAAGGGGAAAGTAGGAAGTGGCTATAGCTTACCGCTGCCGCAGCATTGGCATTGGCATTACCTCCGGCGCTGTTGGCGGTCGCCAGGGCCTTGGCCACAGCGTTGCTGGAGCTGCCCAGGCAGTTCTGCACGCTGGGGTCAGACGCGGCGGCCTCTGCAAACACCTGCGCCTGGCCGTTGGACTGCGCCAGAGCCGCCGCCTCTGCACATCCCAGTTGACACGCTCGCCATGCTTACTGGTATATTTCCTACTGCCAGGTCAGAGCGCATGCGTCCAGCTGGTGGGACTGCGCCAGTACTGCCGGCAAGGTGCGTATGGCCATCACATTGCTCAGCCCCATCACAGTGCGCCTGAAGTCAGTGACTGGCGGGTGGTGTCAATGGGTGCAGTGCAATTTCCGGCATAGGCTTGCGTCTGGCAAGGCATAGGCAGGTCCGCCAATCCATCTGCCAGATCAGTTCCAGCGACAAACCTGACGGACCTGCCTATGCACAGGCAGTCAATATCAAAAGTGTTCATGAAGCAGTGACAGCTAAGGTTAAGAGTCTATCCCCAGAGACTGCTGTTGGCGACTGGTCCCATGCTCATCATAGCTCTACGTGGGTGACTGCATTGGTCACATGGTATGTAGATCCAGCGTCATACGCCCACCACTCAGGCCAGGGTGCAAGAGCATACGTGCAAGGGCTGGCTGGACAGTGGAGCAGCCGCTCTGAGCGATGGCAGCTGCGTAGGCCCTGACCCAGGCAGGGCGGAGGGTGGGGTCGCTGAATGCCTTTGCGGTCGCGACCGCCAGGGCATTGGCGTTGGCTGCAGAGCATACACAAACTTCACTTCTCACAAAATCGAAGTAGAAAAGCCTATGTAACCAACTCTGAATGCTGCAGAGCGTACATGTTCTGCCGTGAGGTAGTGCTGTGTCAGCCTATGGCCCCTAATGCTCAGGCTAAGACTACAGGCGCTGCATATCTGGAGGGTCACCCCATCTGTGGGACTTTGGTGCAGGTGCACACAGGATCACTGTAAGCAGAGCTGCTCTGCCAGAGACAGTCGGTCTTGGAGTTATGGACAAGCATGACTCACTTGACGATGCCTTAGCTATTGCCTGGGCTGCCGCATTGGTGTTGGTGTTTGCAGCCTGCAACAACAACAGACACATCATTGCATGCCTCCTTGTGCAGATGGCAGCAGCAGCAGTTGCACCTTGCTCATACACTCTCAGAGGCTGTGATCTGCTGATGCTCCTACTGATGCCTTATTGCATTACCTACACCTCATGCCTGCTCTTGCAAATGTTATGCATGGCATTGCTACCCACCACGCGAAGACAGGGGCTGCATAGCAATATTTTGGCAATGTCCTGGGTCTAGCACTGTGCTCACTAAGATTGAGGCGGCTGACAAGCAGCCACGGCAGAAGCAAGTATGGTTGAAAGCACACGGGCTGAAGACTTACTTTTGCAAAGGCTTGAGCTGTTGTCTGCAGACAGAAGCACTCCTTCAGACTCTCCCAACATGGGCTGACCCCAAATCATGTCGCAATTCTAGTCATAGGCAGCATGCTTTGAAAAGCAATGTTCCTGTACCCTCTGCATCAGGCCAACGCCTACAGAACTGACCAAATGACAGTGGGCCTTCTGCTTTGAGCATAATGCAGGCTGTCACAGATGAGCATATATAGCCTCACAACAGCGAGCATAATCATGCACATATGTAACAGCGAGGCAGGTGCCAAAGGAGGAAGCCCACCGTCGCGAAAGGGCTGTTGGGGTCCATTGGGTTGCCAGCTGCACGCAATGCACACAGAAGCGTCAGGCAGCGTTCACACTGTGGGAATAATGCCCACTGCTACAAGGCTTGCTTTATGCATGCATGGGCGCGCAGGTCTCAGCCCAGGTATCAAGAGATCTGGCAGTTGTTGTCAGCTCACTCAGGCAGCCTGAATGTTGATGCATCTTGATCACTTACACTGGCATTCTGGTGATAAGTCTGGGAAAGGCTCTGGAACAGATCTCACCCTGGGAATATGCCTGCGCCAAAGCTTGCGCTGCTGCAGTGGCGCCATTGGGGTTCTGCGAAAGGCAAGAGAGGTCCTCAGCAGCAGCACACACGCAGTGCTAAAGTTTGGGTTTTGTATGAAATACATCATGAAACAGCCAAAAGATTGCGAGATTTCTGCAATGAGAATCCAAGAATGACCTGTGCAGAGGATGCGATAGCCTCTGCAGCAGCGTTAGCATTGCCGGAGCCGATGGCGTTTGCAACAGCCTGGGCGTTTGCTGTAGAGCCCTGAGTCAGTGCACGTCCTGCATTACATGACAGAGCTTGTCAAGAAGCAGGGTCTCCCTGTTCGCAGGATGTGCATACGTGCTGAGATCGGGTTCAAGCGAAGCGTTCTCAGACGTCGTCAAACGCTTCGCATTGCTATACCAGCACTGTAGATGCCGTAGCACATATTAAGGAAATGAAGCAACACTTCTGTCAAGTCTTCTGCGCAAGGTTTGACCGCGTTGAGGATCGTTGCTTCAGGACAGCACAAGGGAGCTCACCAGCATGCTGCAACTCACTGGCGCTGACGGCGCATAACAGCAAGGCGACAAAGAGGAAAGTCGTACTCTTCGCGAACATGTTGACGGAGATGCACGACGAAGCTTGGCGAGTGATGTTGGCCTGGCTGATCTGCACGATCGGCGAAGAAGCGGGATTACAGAGCTGCCTTTGCTTTTCAGATTCGATACACAGATAGCTTGTGAAGCGTGCTTGTCAAATTTGCATCACGTTTCTCGCCGGATATAGAGAATCTCTCGACCTCGGAGATTTGCCGAGAACGTGCTGGATTCACCCTTGGACAGTGAGGCAAAATACGGAATCACCTACGCGAGGCGACCGTTGTCATGGTCAGTACTCAGCAGCAGCTTCTATTGGCGCAGAACTACAGCTTTGAACTTCCCATGAGCAGTAAGAGATGCTCCACCTTTCTCGTCTATGTACAGACAGGGTTTACGTCATTAGCTGGCAGGGTACATGAACGCAGCAGGGATACGCATATGAGCATGAATAGGAGCATGCACATACACAAAAAGATACAAGCAGACCCGCAGCACCACACATCCCTTAGCTGTGAGACATGGCAATATGTTTACTGCGCCATAAGGTTTTCAATCACTAGACCTTGCAAGCCCGTCTTAATGCTCTTGCAGCCAATTGGCCTGCAAACAACAGTCTACACACCAGAAGGCAGGGAAGGCAGAGGGCCTACTTTCATGTATATTGTACAGTAACTGACATGAGCCCTTCAGCGGTCGAAAGACAGGCATACTGCATTGCCCCAGCTCTGCATGACTCATCTCTGCCTTCAAGCCTGACCTGCTAAATGTGCACCAACAATAAGAAGCTGAGCAGACTGCTGTAATGATGACCTTCCCAATTCTCTTTTACAAGGCAGCACGCGAGAGGCCTTGACAAGGCGCAGGGTATTCGAAGGCTTGTTATAGGCTAGTCAATCATAGCACACTGCCATGTGCATCTTGCTGGGGTAGGCATTACTGGAACTGAACATTCCACTTCTGGTTGTATTTCTGCAGCTCCTCCTCTGTGAGCAGGGCGCCATCCATCTGCTTGCAGATCGCCTCCTCGTTCATTCCTGCTCCGATGAAGACAATTTCCTGCGCGCATCGCCCCTTGTCAGCACTCTTTTTCAGGCTCCCACCCCTGCACGACCTCTGCACCTGCGCTGCGCACTTGCCTGTCTGCTCGCATGCTGGCTCCCAAAGCTCAACCCTGAAACAGCAGGAAAGGCATGCAGGGAACCCAGCAAGAGTCACTTCCCTGTGGACTCGCGCTACACACTGCACAGAAAATGGTTACCCGTACGAGGGAATTCGTCATGGCAGGTACAGTATGTACCTGTCTGCGGTCTCCGTAGGGGGTGCTCTTGTCAAAGTCTGAATTGATGATATCACGCTGCGCCTGGTGGGTCGGCCACTCCTCCTGGGGCACAGCGGCCCACCTGCAGCACACACCACACCTTTGTGAAAGGCCGTCCCAGGAGACATTCTGAGGGATGATAGCATTGCTCAGGGGTGACTGGCACTGCCCTGCTGCACAAAACGTGATAGTGGGCCCTGCCTGGTCTCAAGAGTAAAAGTTACTGGCCCTACATTGCTTTGCGACCGCAGCTGAATGCTGCTCAACAGGCTTCATGGAAAGCGCAGGAGCGCTAGGTCAACAGAGGCTTCCAAGGACCTGATCAAAATGTGCACGCATCCTGGCAAAAGCTTGGAGCAGACATGCCTGCCTTTTTGGCTGCATGCTTGCAGCATGGGTATATGATAGCTGGGCTGGTGAGCGCTCACCAGTCGCCCTCATCACGGATCTCAAAGTGCTGCCCGGCGTGGCTCCAGTAGTAGGCGGTCATGTGGTTGTGGCTCATCCACATGAAGCCCTTGCTGCGCAGCACGGACTTGATGGGGGAGTCCCCCACCGCTGCAGGCGCCTTCGTCTCTGCGTTCTGGCTCACCGGCATCCACTGCAGCACCATCTCGCGCAGCCTGCACAGCCATCATTATTGGCTTGGACTGGGTAGGCAGAAGCATCAGCACACAAATAAATCGCAGTGAGCATAGCTCTCCTTTCACAAGCAAATATTGGAACGATGACCAACCGGCTCCAGCCCTTCTTCAGCCTTGAAATCCATTGTCACTCTCATGAAGACAGTGTGCTGAGCATCATGAATACTGGGTTTCGTTAGGGATGCTCAAGGATGGCACTCTACGTCACTGGTAGCTCCGACAGCCCTACTGCACAATTGGCCATACAGTGGTGCTGCGAGGCTGCCCTACCTCTGAGGGTGGAAGGGGCGCCTGCGGGAGTACACAAAGCTGCGGATGCCAAAGCGCGCTGCCGCTGTCGTCTCCTGGCGCTCCTGTACACAGAGGTTCAATCACGTCAGTCATCATAGGATCTTGTGATCTGACCAAACAGCAATGATCCTGTCATGCTGGTACTGCGCAAGGCCTCAAGCACAGACATTATGCTGTTTGACCTTGCCGCAGTCACCAGCTGACCAGAGTCACTTGCAGTTGCCCTGTCAGCACAGGCCTTCTCATCAGGCAAGGCACCAGGTGTGGTGTGACTCTTCTCGGACAAAGCACTCACTACCTACATGTAAGGCTCTGCAGCAGCTCACGAGTGAAGCTGACCTTGTGGCTGTGGTCATGGTGGCTGTGGTCGTGGCCTGCATGATCATGCTTGTGGTCATGACCCTTGTGATCGTGTGCCTTGCAGTCCTCTGTGTGCTCGTGCTCCTCGGTGCACTCCTTGTGCTCGCCATGGCCGTGATCGTGCGTGCTGTGATCGTGGTCGTGGTGGCCGTGTTTCTCGTCATGGCCATGCGCATGGCTGGCGCTGTCATGCGCGTGCTCCTCGTGTGCATGCTTATCCTTGGCGCTCTGCATGGGCACGTGCATGGTCACTTCAGTGACGCAAGGCTTAGAAAGTCTTTTAAGCCACTGGCCAGACCGCAGTCACCTCTGTAGAGGGAGGTGCGTGGGTTTCTTGTGACAAAGGCAGCATGTGCTCTGGGTCACCATGTGAAAATGAGAGACTTTATTTTAAGCTGATCCAGCGCTCCTGCGCAGTCCCTCACAGCCCTCACAGAAATGGCAGGTGCAGGATGGCAGAGCTGCTCAAGCCCCAGCTCAGCAGGCGGCATTGCCTCAAAGCATGTGTTGCCTTGAGGGGGTAATGATCTCACCTCCTTGAGCTGCTGGGACTTGACAGCAGCCACAGCGCCTCGGTGGTGGCCCTCTGTGTTGAGGCCGGCAATGAAGCCCTTGGCCTCCGGGCCAAACACCTCGTCCAGGCTGATGCGCGCCTGCTCACATGAGATGACCTGCAGCACACGAAGAGACGCTCAGCTGTCATCTGTGCACAAATTGAGAGCAGCCTGCGCCGCTTTGAGAGGCGGCAGCCGTGCAGTCAGCTTTCCTTGCTCAGGTGCTGAGTCATGGGCGTCAAAGGGAGATGCAAAGAGCGAGGGCAGAGCGCCTGGTCACTCAGGGCGAGCTAGTCAACATGTTTAATTGGGTAGAGGACTGCCTTAGAGGTTGGCCAATAAGGAGGTCTCGAGGGCTTATCTTGGTAAGAACGCTGCACAGATGGGCTAGGAGGTAGAGGTCACCTTGGCAAGTGGATTCAAGGAGGCTGCAATCTGGGACAGGCCCTCCAGGTCGCCCTCCTTCAGCATGTCAATCTTGTTCAGCAGCACAAAGTCTGCACACCTGCACCCATGCAAAGCCGCCTGATCAGACTTCCACAGTGAGATGAAGCACCAACAGGGTTGAACACTGCAGACCAGCACCGCCGACATGACGGTTGTCTTCTGCTGCCCTAGTGTTGATAGCACTGTATCGACACATCCATGCAGGGCCTGCAAGCTGCATGCACATCCATGACAGCTGCATCAGGCACTGCATGTGGTTATCTGATCTGCTGGAAGGCTGGGCTGTGGATGTCCTCCTGGCAGTGGCATCGTGACGGGTCAGCAGCTGCTGTTGGGGCATGCAGGCTGCACAACACCTATGACAGCATGCCTAGGGCGAGGTAAAAGCTCACTCTATCTGCTCCACCAGCAGGTCTACAACAGGCCTGAGGTTGCCGCCCTCCCCAAGATCTGGCCGGGCAGCCAGGGGGACCCTGGAGGCATAGTCCTGGATGAAGGTCCCTGCGTCTACAATTGTGACCATGGTGTCCAGGCGGATGCGCTGCATTAGCGGGTTGCCTGTAGCGCAGCAGCCACATCAGGCTTCAAAGCTCATCATTGAACCCAGCTTGGAATGCTATTGTGAGCCGGTTGCCTGCCTCTCCCCAGGGTAGGTTCACATCCCAAGAAGAAATGGTTTCTGAGCCATGTAAGGGCCGCGTGTAGCATGCCAGCCCAAGGCATTGAATTAAGTGAACTGACAGGATCTCAGTAGTCTCACAGCTTTAGCCGCTTGTCACAAGAAATTCCCAAGCTGGCAAAGTCGCGAGATTCATTGTACATGGACGATTGTTAATGTGGCCGCTTACCCTCAGCAATGCTCTCATTGAAGAGGTCTCTGATATTTTGAGGCTCTGCCACTCCAGAGTTCTCCATGACGAACCTGCAGAAAGGTGTGGTAACTGGCATCATATAAGTGCAGAATTTGCAGAAGGACAGAGCATCAACTCCGGAAGCTGAGCGCAGTGTTCTGTGAGAGCTGCTACAGAGGTGGCCACACCTGTCGTACGTTGCGCCCTTTCCATCTGCCAAGGCGAGCAGCTGCTCAAAGGACCCAAAGAGCTCATCCTGGATGCTGCAGCCTGCAGAAGGACGAAAGTTTGGTGAAGATGACCAGGTTCTCGCGTAAGCAGCACCCCACCGCGGTGTTACTGGGATCAAGTGAAAGATAAAGGGAATATATACTCACATGCACAGCCATTGGCCAGCTCTATGGTGTCTGCGAGGTCTGAGGTTGTGTTGGTGCCGGTGTTCTTCTCCCGGCTCCTGTCGTTGCGGATGAGCTTCGCGTCGATGTTGACGCTGGCCACATCGTTCACGATGCATCCGATCTTAAGCTTAGAGTTTTCCAGCAGATACCTGAGCAGAGTGGTCTTCCCTGCAAACAGGTTGATCAGAATACTCAATCAGAGCCATTACATACAAGAGAGCAGCATATGAAAGTATCAGATTCCTTCAGAGCGGGTAGAACCTCTCTTAGTACAGCATACGACGGACAGGGAGCAACGGGGCAAGCACCGAATGGAGCGAGAGACGCACCGGAGCCCAGGAAGCCGGAGAGCATCGACACAGGTATCTGCTTGGCGGCTGCCATGGTTCGGCGTTTCTTGCCCGACGCAAGGCCCTCTTGAAAGACCGACAGTAAAGCACTTGTCCCTGGCGAGCTTTGAAACATTGTGGAGGCTTCGAGAACCGTATCATCGAGTGCCGTAAGCCGAGGGCACCTTGCTAATGTCTCAGAGCGTGGCAGGCACACAACTGGCGCCTATTTTAGAAATTGCGAGCTATTTCTGCAGTGATTGGACGGTGCTTGAGGCGTCTAGAGCGGGCCAGGGCCTTGGCAGGCCGTCTGCTGATGGGTGCATGTATGGGCATCGACTCATACATGAAGTTCTTGTATGCACAGTCCAATGTTTGATGTGGTACAGATGCACATGAACATGCTCCAAGTCCCTGTGTCATGTTCGGGGCAGAAAGAAAGGTGTATTGCACATCCGAGAGCAAGTAATGCGCCCTCATGAGATGGCAAGAAAGCAGGAGGACAGTGAGCTTGAGCTCACTGCACTTCAGCCTGCAGTAGATAGGAAGCAACACGAGCCCGTACCAGGCCACCAACATGATTATGAGAAGGCTCTCATCACCAGAGTGTATTGGGGGCTGCTGCCCTGGATGTTCATCACAGGGCTGTTCACTTACTTTGACCGCGCCAACTTCAGCTTTGCTGCTCCAGCCCTGAGGCATGACCTTGGGCTCTCAAATGCTGCCTATGGGCTTGCATCAGGTGACGCTCTGCCGCTTTCTGGTGACGGCTTTGCTATGGCCCTATGCACTGTCAATGATGCCATGCAGACGCTGCTCTCATCACAGCACACTTGCGCCTGTATGGCAGCAGGCAGCCTGTGCTTGCAAGCACCCCATATGGCGCAATGACTGATGTGCCAAGCAATCAGGGCCTGACATCTTGCAGGAATCCTGTTTGCTGGCTATGCCGCCCTGGCAATACCCAGCAACCTGGTGATATCATGCGTCGGGGCCAAGGTCTGGCTGCCGGTCCTTACAACTGCATGGGGCATCATAGCAGCCGCGCAAGCTGCGGTGAAGGAGGAAAAGGCTCTTATTGCCCTCAGGTTCTTCCTTGGGGCTGCTGAAGCAGGTAGTCCTACACCATCTTCTTCAACTCCCCCATCCTTGTGTATCCCTCATCCCTGATATTCTCTGCTGGGCCTTGCAAGGCGAGCACTAAACAACCTGATCGGTGTGACTCGCCCACTGACCTGTGGTGCAAGTAGCAGCCACTACAGCATCATTCTGGGTATTTGCATGTCTTGTGGCTGCTACAGAGCATGGCTGCTGCTGAATGTCATACTATATGTCATGCAGGGTGCTTTCCTGGAATGTGGTTCCACTCAACCAAGTTCCTGAGGGATTCGGAGTTGACACTGGCGTATGCTGTCATCCTGAGCTCAGCAGTCATCTCGCAGGTCAGTCTCAAGCGCTCAACCTCATGTGCAGCTTCAAATGCTGTGATGACCCTTGAGAGAGCTGCATTGTGGCCGAGATGAGCCGTCGTAGCAAGGATGGTGAAAAGGCTGACAGCTCTTATTGTCTGATGCCCCTGCTCCAGTAGCTCCATTGTGGCAGAGGGAAGCCATTGGAGTAGGGGTTCTGGAGATGCTGAGAGCTCAGCTTTGCTCTCTCTTTCTGCTCCAGCAGCTAAATTCCGTGCTTGGGAACCTTAGATTACAGGAGCTGCATTGCTGAGGATTGTGCAGCATGCATACTGAGGTTTGGCTGTCTGGCAGGTGGTTGGAGCGCCGCTCGCTGCAGCGCTGCTGCTGATGGAGGGGGTGTGCGGCCTGCATGGCTGGCAGTGGCTGTTCATCATAGAGGGTGCCGCCACCTGCCTTTGGGGCATCGTGTTGGCGGTGAGCTCCTTCTCAGTGTTCAAGACTTTGTGATATGGACTATCTGAGGTTCCAAATCTCACAGCTCAAACAGGATGGCTCCACCCAGGAATAAAGATGAAGGTTAGACAGGTTAGAAGGAGCCAGATTGCCTCTTGCACTGGCGAGCTGAGCTAGCTGTGATTGAAAGAGAGTCAGACGCCCAGGGCCTCAGTAGGACATATTCTCTTTTGGTATCATCTGCAGGTGGCTCTCGCGGCCTGCCCGGCCAGTGCGTGGTTCTTGTCACGGGAGCAACGGGAATGGCTTCAGAAGCGGCAGGATCAGGAGCAGGCGCGCCGCCAGGCTGACCTTGCCAAGAGCGGCAAAGCCTGGGGTAAGCTGTCTTGTCCTTATCACAAAGATCTCCCATTTTGAGCCCTTTCAAGTTTTTGGGTCCATTAAAGCAGCGTGACGCTTGCAATCTGCAGCATCATCCCTGCTGGAGCCTTGCCTTAGCTTTTGCCGATGACTGACCAGGGTGGGGATTGCTCAGGATATCGGCGCATCAATGATGCATCATTCAAGGTTTACTCTGGCTGTGCAGCGCCCTTGCTGAGCCTGCGGATGTGGTGGCTCAGCTTTGCATGGCTGCTGATTGGGGCGACCATCACCAACATCATCGTCTGGACGCCCCTGCTGCTGGATGCTGCGCTTTCCGGCACCTTCAACGGCCAGCTGCAGGCCCATGGAGTAGCATCTGCAGACCCACGCGCTGAGGTGAGCATCCATCTACTTCTTGCTGTGCTGCTCCTTATGCGTGTGCTTGAGGTGTCCGCCCAAGTATCTCCTGTTGTGGTAGGAGTGAACACCTCAAGTAAGCTCTTTGGGTCAGCACCTGGAGAGGTTAGGTACAAGAGAGCCCGATGTGGCAGCGTACCTGGCATGTAGGCTGCCGGCTCTGGCTTTCTGGTGCCCGGCATGTGTCATGATTCTGACCGCTGTGCTTGTGGAAGTTTCCTCTGTGGAAGGCCCGGATTCCAGTCATCACTGACACATGTGTGTGTGTGTGTGGGACGTTGCAGGCATGGCACAATGCCAAGCTGGCCCTCATCACCAGCATCCTGTACGTGCCGACTGCCGTGGCCATGATTGGCGTGGGCTGGAGCAGCCGGCGCTTTGAGGAGCGCCGCTGGCACTGCTTTGTGCCCCTCGTCATCGCAGGAATTGCTTTCATGTGAGTGCTTCCTCCCCTGCCTCCCACTGCTGCGCATTGGCGTGGCCATTGGGGTGTCTGCGGACGGACAGTGTGATCATCTTACCCTGACAGATTGCTTCAGGGTAAGCAGATGGCATTTGAGTCTGCGGATGTTTGATGCTAGCGCCAAATGTCAGTGCTACTGAAGAGCGCCCATGCAATCATTATAGTCAGCAGCTACTCCCTCAGCTGTGGCCACTGATACAGGATTGCAGAAACAGCTTGAAGGTAGCACACCCTTCTGATGACTGCAGCCATGCTGCACCAAGAAGGAACGACCTGACAGTGGCCGAAATGTGCGAGTACGCTTGTGCAGGTTTGTACCGCTGGGCATGACGCGTGGCGCAATAAGCGGGTTCGTACTCATGATTGTGTCGGCTGTGGGAACCTGGGCTGTGTACGGTAGGGCCCTTCCATACCGCTCCAGCCTACCATAGCAGTCCGATCATCTGACGCAGCTGTGCGGGCGATGCATCTCCTTGTACAGCTGTCTCAGTGTCATTCTCATGTGCTTTCATGCTCCCCCCTGGGCAGGCTATGAGCCCCTGTCCGTGCAAGCACACTTGCTATCTACACTGCAAACTCCCTCTCCTGATAGCCAGTGTGACTGAGCAGGTCCAATGGTGTCATGGCCTAACACCCTGCTGCATGGGAGGGGGGCTGCGGTGGGCCTGGCCTTCTACAATGTGCTGGGGGCCATCGGGGGCTTTGTGTCCCCCTACGTCGTGGGCCGGCTGTCCAACGGCGGCTCGTACAACAGCAGCATGTACGTGCAAGGCGCCTTCAACCTGGCGGCTGCACTGATGGTCCTAGGTGCGCAGAGCGCTTGCATGGCAATCCATGCAATGTCTGTAGGCGGCCCACAACTTGATGCGCATTGCCACTTGCCAAAGTCTGTCCGGACGTTCGCAGTCGTGATGTCCGTACGTGCAAGCAGGCCCTAATTAGATCCGCATAAGTATTTGCATCCTAGCTGCTACCTTGTGCAGTGCTCTGGCCCTGGGGAAGCCAGCGAGAGACATGACAAGCAAGGTCAGAGGCCCGGACCGGGCCTTTTACTGCTGTGTAGCTGAGCTGAAGACACAACAGGCGGACTACTGTATCAGCGCCCTCAGCTTGGGACATAGAGAGCATCGGGTGAGTGTGCTGCCTGTGCGATGAAGTTACAGATAGGTTGGGAGCCATACATGCAAGGTCTGGCATACCCGATGTCGTATGGTCCAGGCACAGCAAATATGGACCCTTCTGTGTTCTGCGACAAGACGTCTGCATGCATGCAGGATGCACCGGCTTGGAGACTGGATTGAGGCCTGCTTGAAGGAAGTGGTGGGCTGCAAAATAGGCATTTAGAGCCTGTCTAGAGAGAGTTTTCTGCCTAAGCTTGGAAAGTCACACGCAGCAGGATAGATGCTGAATGCAAGAAGCTCCTCCAACATGCAAGACTTGCGAATGGTCCACTGTTGCCCATGGAGTGACACGCAATGGTATTGAATCGTTCACATGATGTTACAACGGAGTCTGCTCATGGTACTCTATGTTGTCAATGCTTCGCTCATGGTGGGAAACTGTGCAGTCATCAAGACGGCAGCACAGACATCGCTCACTTCACTATACACTTGCTCTGAACCTCTCAGAAGTCTGTCCAGGCTTGATAGTGGTACCACGCCGTCGTACATATATAAGATGCCAAATTACTATCATGAGGAAGTGAGAGCATGATATGATGTCTCCCGTTGGTCCAAAATTGAGTGGCAGCTTGAGCTTGCCAGGTGAGAAGGAGTGGATCCTTAGACAGCATGCAACAGGATGGAGTTCGTTGTCAACACTTAAAATTCACCCTTACAAGTCCGTGCTTTCAAGCAGCTTCAGTGCTATGACTGCAGACTGTTGCGGTTGCGCCTAAGCGGGCGGCTCCCTGTCTGCGCTGTCTGCTGGCGACTCTCAAGGTCAGAGAGCTTGCGCGCCTTGTGGTCCCGGGAGACTGCCTGCATTGGCTTCCGAGGAGTCAGCAAGATGAGGAACGATGCCAACACCTCCCTCCTCCTTGAGCACTCTTAGCTTCACAGATGAAGACAGCAGCAAGGAGTGCACAGGGGACAGCTCTGTTGCCTGACACACGAAAGCTTGAGCCTGCTTAGATCGCCCTGAGCATACAAGGGATAGACAGTTCGCTGCAATGCGCACAGGGCCAAAGCCAAGGTCCCTCTTGTCCAGCAGCATGCGCCAAGACGCACTACATCTCGATGAGGGTACAGAAACCAAGTAAAGACATGCCTTGGCATAGCGCTTGACGCCATGGTGAGCGCCCGCATGGATGGGGAACTGCAGCTTGGACCCGCGGTGACGGTCAAGTAGGCGCCTCGCTGGCGTCTCGTCGTCCTGGCGCGCTGTGCGCCCGCCCAGTCCCCCGGCAAAAGCCAGAGGCTCCATCTGCCTGAAGTAGGAAGCCATCTCGTAGTCTGCCGCCAGGGCATGGAACTCCCCATCATTCTCCTCCTTGTCGCCCTTAACTAAGCGCTCATACCCCTCGCCCACTATCCCCTCAATGTACCCGCTGGGCGGCGGCTGCAACAGCTGCGCGTCAAAGTTCAGGTATGCCGTTCTCCTGGAACTTCCCTGTAAACAGAACTACATGAATCAGAAGGAGCGCCCCTGAGATTGTTGAGACATCGTGCACAGCACCTCAGCCTAGCATTCACTGACCATGCATGGACGCAGATATCTCACAAGTGCATGTGCTGGTGTCGGGATGGCATTCTCTCATTTTATGAATCATAGGTGGAAACTTGCGCGTCTGCAGGTGAGCGCAGAGCGAGCCTTTCGGGTGCCAAAGGCAGGTGCTCACATCCTCAAGGAAGCTCTCATGGTTGAGCCAGACAACCACGCGCATGTACTGCGTGATGATCTCTACTGTGTTGCCCAGCTCGGGATACTGCAAGTCCCAGTTCATGCTCAGGTCCTTGTTCCCGCGTCCGCCGTCCATCACGTGCTGCTGCTCTGTCTCAGCTGCCCTCATCTTCAGCTGCTGACCATTCAGAAAGACTGCAAGCGCAGGTTCCATGTCAGCATGGCATCAGTGTGACTAGACATGCCTCATAACCCGGTGCATGGACGCATGCATGTGCAGCACAGAGCTGAAGATGCAGGCCACATCTGCAATGAATTAACTAAGGTTGACATTGGCTGAGAGCATGATGACAGGTGCATTGAGGTGTCAGATTCCCATGTTCTAAGCAGGGGCAGCTCACCTTCCAAGCTGTCATGCGCATTGACATTGACGATAACCCGGTGCTCGCCATGCTTGAATCCCATCCCCTCAATATGTGTGCCATTATGGTTGAATTTCATTGTAATCTGCGTAGGGCAAATAGGATATTGAGGGTGCTGACTTGCACACTGTATTGTGATGGGTTGAACTGCGGCATCAGGTTAGTCGTTACACATGTCCTCCGGGCATCAAAGCACTGCTCGATCGTCTGTGAAGCTCGCTCGTGCTTCGTACCTGGTAGTCATTAGTGCCCGCCAAGCTATAGTATGAGGCTGGACGCCCTGAAAATCTGCAGAATACATCACGCGCGTGAAGGATGTGTGAACCCATCTGCGGCGTCTTAATGCTATCGGATTAGGAATGACCGTGCTGACATGCAGATAAAAATTCTTACCGGAAGAGTCTCCCGTCAAAGGCTGTTATGTATGGGCCTTTCTCCCATTCTGCGTCCTGTGCCGCAACACGGTATCGAGTCAGATCGCGATGCAGAGAGAGACTTGTTTGCATTACTGTTGTGTAGTAGTGCTTTGAGAAGATTGCAACAGCAGAAAGAGGCGAGAGGCAAGGGTCATCAGCTGCCCGATCCCGCGCAGATCAACGGACTCACCGGTGGTAGTAATTCTGCGTATGCTGCCGTGCAGATGACCAGAATTAGAACTAAAAGGCACTTCGTCATATTTGCGTCAGTCGTCTGGCTCGCGCAAGCTTCCAATGGGGTTTCCGCGTCCCGGAAATCGACTGACCGTTAGCGAACCCCCACACCTCTCTGTGCTTGCGAGATCACGAGGACGGTCTCCTAGCCTTGAAAGAGTTCCTGGACACAAGTATTGATGATAGAGATGCACACATGCGCAGAAGGGCCGAGCAAAGTCGCTTTCCGGGCAGGCAAAGCGATGGTTACTCAGCCCTGCCAACGCAGCACGAACTTGCGAAGATCATTCAGGCTTAGATACACAGATTGGTATGCATCCTCACAACGTTGTCGTTAGCATCTTGTTCCGCACTCATTCAACACAGATGATATAAGACCGGGTTGCCAAGAGCGCCTAAATGCCATATTGGCACGATCCGGGTTAGGGCCTATCGCTGCAAGAGCCCTCGCCTTCAAGACGAGAGTGCGCCATCTGCGAGTGTAGAAATCGATCACATTCGTCATGGGCAAGATCCCCCCTATCACAAAGACTTCAAGTGCAATCAGGCATTAGGCAGTGGCCAATTTCGGTAGACAAAGCTATCATTACAGGGCTGGCCTACACCCAACTCATGTCTCGCCTCAGGGAGCATGCAGATGGGGAGCCAATCTCACAGTACTTGATTCTTGGGCATCTCTGCACCACTGTCTTCTCCGGGAAGAGCAACATACAGAAACTCAACTCTATGCCCAGCACTTGCACAAGCTTTTGCTGTGTGACGGCATCATTCAAGGATTCTATGCATGCGGGCATATGTGCCTTGATGCATAGGCATGAAAGCTCATCTGAGCTGCGGGCGTTGCAGAGAGGCAATGCTGCCTCCCGCTGCAGTACCAAGAGAGCACATCTGCAATCGCCTTGACTGTCTCCTCTTGACAATTGAGAGCTTGCGCAGCTGTGTAACCCAAACAAGGTTGACCCAGCTGCTGAGACACTCCATCTATGGTCCTCAGTCCTGTCAGAGCTGGAGGCCCTTCTGCACGCAGCGTCAGAGGCGCTAAATAGCGCACGGCGCAGACATTAACAGCGCCATGGTCTGTATGGAAAGAGCAAACTGCGGGAAGAGAGTGGAGTCCAGTGTTTCTGCTCTTCCAGCCACCTCAAATGCCGTGCTCGAGGGCTGTCTTACTCTCCTATTGCTGAGCTGGTCCTTGCTTCATAGGTACCAAGCAAGTATCAGCTATGAAGCAAGGCTCAATGGAAGCACGCCAGGAAAAAGGCACAAGCCGATGATTTATTACAGGCGCTCTGGAAGTTGTGGATTGCAGGAGCCAGACAGTCTTCACCATATCAGCTGCGGCTTGTGAAAAGGAAGCGAGATGCTCCAAAAGCTATCCGGCCAGGGCCTCCGCTGAGAGCGAGCGTCCTGTGATTCTAGCTGCTATTGTGAGCCTAGCTCTTGGACATCTTTAAAGCATACATCGCCTTGACCTGCGCGGCGCTCACCGCGCGGCTTGTCTCGAATGGTACCGCCCAAACCTTTGCAGAAGACGAAACAGCTTGAGGTGCCTCTCACAGCATGTGTCGCCCGAAAGTCCTGTCTGCCCTAAAGTCTTGTCTGCTACATGCCAGAAGGCTCCCTAGAGCTAATGGCCGCGGTACGCTCCTTCCCTCTGCATTGAAGTTGTTCTTCTTGCACACAGGCTCTCTATCACTTTGAGCTTCCTCTTCAAAGTGGTCGCCTGAATCAAGGCAGAGCTCTGAACCAACTCAGAGCTGCCCAAAGATATCGTGATATGCACCTTCCAGCGGATCTGCTCTGCAGATGAGCTCTCTTGTGCAGCAAATCTGTTCCGGCTGTGTGTCCCCGGCGCCTCTGTAGGGCCCCAGGTGCTGTGGTGGTGCATGAGCATGGCATGAGGGCTCATCTCTACCAGGTCTGTGCTTTGCCCAGGTCCAGCCAGACGCGGATGATCATGACTTAGGATGTGAAGGTGCATGACTGTTGCATGGGCCCCCAGCTCGCCCAGGTGGACGTGTCATTAGAAAGAAGCAGGAGCGCATGGCCATGATCTTGCATGATCATGGTCAGGCCTGCGAACACTCATGCAGAGCCGCATGGGTGCTGTGCAAGGGCTCAGCTCTCCCAAGTGCGGGTGTTGCCTGAGTCCGGCCAGAATTGCATGTCCACGATGTACACGCCGTCACAGTCCATGTTCCCGTGCGGGTGCACCATGAAATCCACGAGATCTCCCGCATGCAGTGGCACCTTCACCTCCACCTGCATCATCACCGTAAATCTTTCCTACTCCAGCTAGTGCCCACATTAGACTATCAGCGGCACCATTGGCCGGCCAATGTTGCATCCACTACCAGTGTTTGCCGGGCACAGTCCAGGGCTGTCCTACGCATGAAGGTTCAGCAATGAGATGTCTCTGCTGCGTTTGTGCCCATGAGGAGATTCTGCTTGCCATCACTGGTCAAGTGGACAAGTCGTATAAGGAAGCATGAGCGGGGCTTGCCTTCTGCCGCTGGGGCTTGTCCCGGGGGTCTGGCGCTATCTGGCGCCTCATGAGAGTCTCAGGCGCACCCTTGCCTGTTTTGGTGTGGGTGATCTGCAGCGTCAGCCCGTCCCCGCATATTGGCCACACCTGGTTGAGACAGAAAGCAAGCAGCTCAGAACCAGTAATCCTCATTTGCTTGCAAGTTCATCATGTAGGGTGTCCATGTGCTATGCTCATCAGACATTGTCTTGGTCACACCTCAAAGTTTGCGCTGTCACGCAAACGCAGCTTCTACATGGAGTCGTGCAGTCCTTGCAGGGGGGCACACAGCTTCAACGTGTTTTGTGTATTCTCAAAACGTCCCAGGAGGGGCAGCAATACCTCGTAGGCCATGAGAAGCATTCCCTTGGGTGCTGCAAGGAAGGAGTGGAAGCGCAGGTTGAAGGAGGCCTGGGGCAGGCCGCAGCATCCCCCGATAGGGGACGTGCAGGGGTGCACGAGCGAGTGGTGCATGGCCGGGTAGGGCTGGGCAGCGTCCGGGCAGCCCCAGGTTCCGTCCGAGGGCTTTGCGTGGGACTCCTGGCTGGGGTGCCACATCAGCGGCTTGAACTCGCTCACATTGGTCGCCCTGTAGCCAATCTGCAGCAGCAAGCGTGATGGTGGTACATGAGATCTGTCAATAAGTTGGTCAGTGTAGATAGCTAAAGTATGCAACTCCACAGTGTGCCTTTCAGTAACAGCCTCCCAAAAGACCTGGCCGCAAGGGAGCATGCAGGAGCTGATCCATTACTACAAAATGGCATGGAGAGCACTCCCACCTGCCAGCCCTTGTGACCCTGCTCATAGGGATAGTCTGCCATCAACGAGGTAGCAGGCCTGGGAAACGGCGCGAGGTACAAGTTGGTCATCACCTGCAGAGTGTTGCAGAGCTCAGCAGCAGTGCTGAAGCTACTTCCCTTGCGGTTGTAAGGCGCATTTGCATTTGCACTTGCGGTATTTAAGACCTCATTGGGCAGGATTGTGAGATTCAAACCGCTATCATGGTGCACTGTCCCTGCCTCATTCAGAAGCAGCACCACAAATACGTTCCTGATAAAGACATTTCCAGGCTTACCGAGCAGTAAGATTGAGTGCTGAAGAATAGCATCCTGGGGTTAGGGTTAAGGGTCACGCACCTCCTCAGGGTCCCCAAGGATGTTGGAAGCAGAGCCGAACGAGATGTGGCGCTCGACGGGCGCTTTGTCCGGGTTGCAGTCACCGCGGGACGTCAAATTGACAGCCTTGAACAGCACCTCTGGGTATGTGTGCACCCGCAGCCCCGCCTGCGCATAGAAGGCTGCTTATGCTTTTGTCATCTACACAGTGCATGTTGCATTTGCCCAGGACCAAGGCAATTGATGGGGCTGAGGCCCTCTCACATAGGTGCCAGAGCATGTCACTCCAGTTGTGACACTTCTCTGCAAGGCGCTATGTTAGGTTATCTCAGAGGGCAGCAAGCCCCTCATGACAACGTTTTTGGGCTGCCTCACAGCAACAGGGATCATTGCGAGTACCCAGGATTGATGCAGTGAGACGCATGCAACGCTTACACGCCAGCTCAAAAGGCCCTTACCTGGCGCAGCATCATGATGAGGACCCAGGAGTGGTATGTTCGGAAGACGCGGGCATGCGCGAAGAAGGTGTCGCAGAAGGTGCCCCTCCACAGCAGGAGAGGGACTGACTCCATGCATCTGGCGTCATCCCCCGTGTACAGGTGCCATGTGGGACCCGTGGGGAAGGCCAGCTGGCCACCCGCCAGCTCCACCCCAAATGAGAGCGCCCCCACCCCATTGTCCATCGCTTTGCCCACCTGTGTGCTCGCGCCAACATCAGACCATCATCTGATGTTGGAGAGCTTTCTTGATGGCCACAGTACCAAGTCAGCTTGTCACGGCATCTGTCTTCATGACAGATCAATTGAGCACACGAGCTGTCTGCAATGCCAAGCCTACGCACTCTATGCCTGTCTGGCATTCACGACAAGCACCAAATCCCTTATGCACTATCCATTCCTGCAAGGTTTGCTGAACAGCTAGCATGGTGGCCTGATTGGGCCTAGCCCTTCGCAAGCAAAGGAGCAGGCTGGTATGTTTAGTTGTCCAGTCAAAGTTGCAGAATCCTTACCATTAGGAGCTCAGTCATGATCCCTGGAACACTGCCGTTGTCCAGCATCTGGTAGCCGGGCGGCAGAAGCAGCAGCGGCATCTTGGGATTCCAGTTGGGCCCATGGCCTGCCCCAGGCTGCCCGCAGATGCCCGTGTGCAGGCTGACCGAGTTCTGCTTCTTGGCCAGTTGCACCACCTGTATAGATCCTCCCTTTGGAAGGTGTAATCAGGAAAGGCGAGGAATGAAATTAAGCTAAGAACAGCCTCCATCAGGTGGGGATGTGCTTGGCTTGACACGAAGCTTTACAGTAGACGGGATGATAACAGACCTGAAGCTCCTGTTGATTCCTCTTTTGCACAGCCGCCATCAACGCAAGGTCCTCCTGCAACATCAGGCCTAATTTGTCGTTCCTCTAGTCAGTTTGGCAGGACCACAGTGCAGCTGACATTCGGGTTTCAATCCACTGAGCATGGTGTACTCATGGGGCCCATACCGTACTCAGGCTAAGAGCCCTCCTACCCCTCCTAAAAGATGCCACTTTAAAGGTCCTGGTACCTCCTTTCAGTGTGGAGTCAGATGGCCAACAAATCTCTATCCGCCCCCTGTCCCCTTTGTGATTCGCAGGGTGCTACAGGATCATTGGAGAGTGGGACATGCCTGCTCCAGCTTGGGCGAGAGGACCTCAGCAAAGCGCTTGTGCCACCTCAGCCAGCTCTCCCGCCCGCCCAGCATGTGCTTGCTGAGCTGGACCGTGTGCATCTGCCCCCTCTCCAGCACCTCTGCACCGCATCGCACAGAGGTTGCCAAACGACTTTCAGCAGCTTGACGCTTCAGCAGCATCGCATTCCGAACCGCTGACCAATGTCAAGACCTATAGAGACACCTGCTCTGTGCTGTTGAAAGAGCAAACTCACTATGGCAAGTTTGCTCTTTCGACAGCACTGAACTGCCTGAGACATACCATAGAGGTTTTCCAGACAAGCCGTTACCTATTTTGGCAAGAGAGCAATGGGAAGCAATGAATGCATGGATACATGTAAGCAGTAGACAAGAGATATTCACCTCGGAGCTTTCCGGCAAGGCTGGAGGCGGAGGAGTCCATCACCACAACATCCTCATGCTCGGAGTAGTGCAGCATCTCGCCCACGCCTCCCACATCAAATGTTATGAGGGGAACCCCCTTCACCTGCGTGTGTCCAGATATGTCAGATTGGAGTGCTGCATGCTATCAGGCATTGCAGAAGCTGTCTTAAATGAGACAGTGTCTTGTCTGGGGTAGGCAGGCAACCCAAGCACATTCTGACTACATCTGCACGGTAGTACCAGATTGCAGGAGGGCTGAAGATTAGGCATTGCTGATGTGAGACGCAGAGTGAGACTGGCATGCTGACTCTGAGTAGAGCAGTCTGAATTCTTAGCAGAGAGGGGCAATTTAAGGTAGAAATTGAGCTTCGTACCGCAGCCTCTGCCAGGACGTAGGGCATGTTGTCCACGAGGGAGCACATGACCAGCAGCGTTCCCTCCTGATCCAGCAGCCTGAGCGCCTCGCTCCTCTCCACATTTGGCAAAATCTTCACCGGCACCCTGCAATGCAGAAGCCTGTCATAATGACGCCATGCATGATCCAGATTGGGCACATTGGCAGGCCATGGGTAATTCACACGGCAGCCGGGCTATGGCTGATTCGTCAAGTCCAGGAAGGCTCGAGAAGCTCTTCTGCTTGTGTGGAGCAGAAATGCTGCACTTGCATGACAAAGTAGTAGGACATGCAAGGACACTTAAGTCTGCACCATCCGTAGATAAGAGGTGATCTCAAAGAGCAGGAGCGCTCACTTCCAGGACGCCGTTTTGGCGCGCAGCCAGTCGCTGCTCGGGCGCATGTCGATGCGCGAGTCGGCGCCCACAAAGATGACCTCGAAGCGCGGGTCCAGCTTCGCGGCGGCAGCCGCCTGCAGCTCCACCACCGCGCTGACAAACACCTTGAGCCCCTTGCGCTCCTCCAGCCGCGAGAAGAACGCCAGCCGCCACACTGGCTTCTCCACCTTCCCCTGCACCCATTGTTGCATGCTTGTAACCCTGCCCTGCTCACATCTTTGAGTGACTGGCTCACCAAGGAGAGTGTTGCCTTGCGGTTTCATGGCCAGGAGCCGATCACAATGACAAGATACAGGCCCAGTCCAGTGACCTCAGGTCCCTGCTGCCCGGCGTCCAGTGCATGCAGGTCATTGTGGATAATCCTAGGATGTTGGAAACAATGCGCAAGGCGCAGCCGCGCAGGAAGGCAGTCACGTAGTGCATCACCGAGATGAAAACAATCTCAGGGGACGCGTGCAGATTACTGCTTACCTCAAGGCTCCCCTGCTCAGCATCCATGCTGGGGAGGACGTTGGGGATGACGAGGGAGGTCTTGGGCAGGCGCCAAGCGCGTTCCCGCAGGAAGGCGGTCATGTAGTGCGTGGGCGAGATCAGCGCGTCAGCCAGCTGCAGGCCCATGCGCTCCGCAGCATCGATGCGCAGGCTCGTCACGTCCAGCGGCCGCTGCACCGATCCCTGTGTGCTCCAAAAGTGGCCCCCGTGCGCCTCCACAACCACCCGCAGCCCTGCGCGGCACATGCAATATATGGATCGACACCCCAGAGACTGTTGTGTCCAGCAGCTGCTGCGAGAGACCCTGTGTGCTTAAGAGATGTCTCAACCCCTGGGTATCTGAGGAGCTGTCTACTGGATGACTTTATGCAGAGTAGGCCTCAGGTATTTTGTCAACAATCTCACAGTATGATGAACAATTTCCACATGCCGTATTTGGCAAAGGATGTACCTGGCTTGAGCTGGCGGTATGCAGACGCGGTGATGAGGTCAACAAAGACCCCGCCCCACTCGTGTACATGAACCACCTCACACAGCGCCAGGTTGGACTTTAGCCACGCCAGCGACGCATGACTTAGGCTCTCGTATGGATGCGTCTCCACCACCTGAGCAATAGTCGCAATTTTCAGGGCAAGAAAAGCTTATATTCAAAGGCCTATTGCCTACTTATTCTAAAAATCCTTGGTGCTGCCTTTTGCATGTCGCAACATGAGAATGTGCGACTTCTGTCTACATGAATGCGGGCACTGCAAGTTGGCGTATACAGAAGACACGATCGTCCCCTGTCATGACATACAGAAGGCAGCACCAAGAATGAGCACGTCTGGTAACACCATCTGGCATCCAAGCTTTTGAGGAGGTCCTCAGTCATACCATGACAAGGAGCAGGTTCGACCCTCGAGATATGCCTATCTGCACTGCTAGCGATCTTGGTGATGATAACTGGGAGCCAAACTCCTGAGGGACTCCTCACCGCTGGCACAAAGTGCTCGGGCGCCAGGCATCTGTACTGGATGGCCGAGGCAGCATTGCTCTGGGCCTGGACGCCCTCTTGGCACTGCTGATAGCGCCGCGTGACGCCCACAAAAGTCACCCTTATGTCAGGGTTGGCTGCCAAGGCCTGTAGAAGCAACTTAGCTTCAGTGAAGCCCTGATCACAGCTGTTCACATTGGCCGTACACACAAACCTGGTGCAAGTCGAGCCCGTGTAGGAAGCACGGTGCGCCAAGCATGCAAGCCCGACTACAGCTTCCATATGCTCTCTTGATACGTCTGTCAGACCTTGCATTCTATGGAGGTAATTACCATGGCAATCCCAGCAAGTGTCTGATCTCCAATGTGACCTGGTTGTGCCTTCAGCAAGGTCCCTTGACCTCAGTCAAAAGTGAGTGCCAGGGATGAGTGGGTGCGTGCACGGACCTGTGCCAGGAGGTGATATGCGGTGGCGGTCCCCCCGGCTGACTTCAGGCCCCAGAAGTCTGCGGTCATGATGCAGACCCCCAGCGGTTCCCCCTGGCGCCTCAGCGCCAGCGCCCGCGCGCCCAGCAGCTGCGCCGCCTTGTACCGCAACCCGCGCGGCGGCGGATCCTTGGAGAGCGGGCCCCTGCGCATCCCCCTTAAATTCATCAAGGATGCTCCAGAACGAGCCCAAGGCAGGGTGATAGCTGGAAGATCTTGTGCTGAGCCAGAAACTTTAGCCTGGACGCCTAGGCATGTTGGCCAGAAGGTGGCTAACCAAGCCCTGATACATGGAGCACTGTATCCAGGCCTCTGGATAAGAAAGACTGTAAGGCCACCTAACTGTGAAAGCCATGTACTGCTGCCTGAAAGCCTTGTGTAGGGCACACCTCATTGAGGCCAGAATGTCCTCGTGCTGCAGCTGAGAGGCTCTGTACGGGTCATAGGCGCTGATTCGAATCACAGCTGACACAAAGAGCAATAGCAGGAGCGCCCCCAGCAGGCACAGGCGCCAGTGCTGCTGCAGCCAGGACTTGGCTGCTCGCACGCGCAGTGTCTGCTGCGTGGTGAGCCCGCTCCTAGCCTCCTTGATCTGCGTCATGTAAAACACATTCAAGCCTCTCAAAGTTGGAGGACATCACTGCTGAAGCGAGTGGCGCATCCAGGTGCGAACCAGCATCAGCGCTGCTGTCAGCCTTGAACAGTATTCTCTGCGGCCTAGTAGCCTTGCCTCCCTGAGAGACGCCATGAGCAGTGGCACAGCACAGGGCGGCCATGCACACTACCTGCTGATGCAAACAAGGATGAAAGGTAGCCCCTCAAGTTCTAGGATCCATCTCTACACGCAAGATGCACGCATCTCTTACCTTGGGGCTGTCTTGAATGGTGTCCACGTTGCAGCTCTTGGCCTTGTACAGGGGCAGCGCGCCAATGCCGCCATAGTTGACTGTGGTCGAAGGATGCTGCGCAGAGAGCGCCCTTGAAAAGGGGGTGTTCTGAAAAGGGCTGGGCGCCGAAGGTGGCCTGTCCGTGGAGCTGCGCGGGTTGCTGCTTGACCTGTACATGTGCGCACAGTGGAGGCATGTCCACAGGCCATGCACTGCTTGGCTACGGCATGCTATACCCAAGCTGCAGACTGCTTAACGTGCCTTCATGCCACAATTCCAGGCCCGTCAAGTCTGGCACGTTGCGATAGTATGACACTCTGTCTCATGATGAGCACTCTGCAGCTGCCAGCGTCAGGGGAAGGAGTCATTGTCTTTGTTCATGCACAGGGGTGCTGTGCGTCCCCTTGTACTGCATTCGATTGCTGCTGGTGCTCACACATCCCTGCTCATCACTGCCTGCATGCTGTCAACGCTATATGCTATGCTATGCATGAGCGGCAGCGCACTATACCTCAGGCTAACGTTGCCGTCTGCCCGCCCGATGCTTCTCTTTGACCGAAGAGATGCCTGGGACTCGAGACTGAACTGGGACTCCAAACTCCTGTTGGACTCAAGGCTGCCAGACTCGGTGGGGTAGGAAGTGGAGCGATCATGGCCACGTCTGACCATTCAGCCAGGGCAGAAGACCCCAGGCCCGAACATCACAGCCTAGGACAAGCTTGTGGGCGGTGCTTCATGGCTGCATTTGGGCATAACGCTGACTTGGTGAACCAGGAGAGACTGCGCTGTCCTCCCTTCGCGCCTTTCCCCTTTAGGAATGTGAGTATCCAATAGCAGACCCAGAGCAGGTTGCTACTCCAGTATCGGGCTGACCAGAGCAGGTTGCTGCTCAGGATTGTACAGGTCGTTTGCAATGTGGTAAGAAGATGCACCACCCCAGCTCACGCAGAGCGTTCTCTATTTCTGCTTATTCTTGTGTTGCTGATGCGCGGAGCAGCAGCTTCGAGCTGCTGTACTGCCAGGAAAGTCAAACCCAAGTCCGATACCACCAGACACGATTGGCAAGGTGAGAGCAGCTGCGAGGATTTAATGAGCAAGTCAGGTAGCAGATGCATTTGCTGTAATTCTCAGTATAGTAGCTCTTTCGTGCTGCTGGATACTCTTCCGGGAGTGTCGGAACCCAAGTCACGATACCGTTGCGGCAGCTTCTACACGGCTGGCAGCTGCGCGCTCTTGGCAACACTCAGACAAAAGTGCAAGTATCGGAGGCAGCTCAGTAGGTCGGAAGTTGCATGTTCACGCTCACGCAACATAGATTCATTCCCGTTCACCTATCAGAGCGTGAACAGCACTGTATATACATATATGCTAAGCTGCAATAATGTTGTACAATGCTGTTTAAGCAAATTTGCCATCCACTTGGACGTAGAGGTGGAATTCCTGAAATCCACAGGTAAATGACCCTTGTCGTGACACTGCAGGGCATCTATAGCTGCTGTGTGAAATGCCAAGCAGCAGCAAGGGTAAAGACAAGCGTGTCAAGGCTGAGGTACCACCTATCACGCTAGGCAAGGCCTGTCTAAAGATCTCACAATGTCTTGATTCCGACAGCAAATCATGGCAGTCCACAAACAGATGAGAACAACAGACTTCACAGATTATCTAGCATGTCAGCCATCCTTTGCAGCAACAAAACAAGCAAGGATGATGCTACACCTGAACTCACGAGTGATCACTCGGTGGTGTAGCACCATCAGAGTCTGATGAAATGACATCCCACAGGGGCCACCTAGCCTCTCACGCCCTCACATGATGTCATGGCACGCTATCAACAACAGTGTAAAATCCTGCGACATTGCTGCCGCTCAACCCTGGTCTTCCTCACCGCGCTTGCCTTTGCAACCCCTGCTGACCTTCCCGCTGACCCCTTGTGGCTTCCCCGTCAGCCAGCTCGCCTTCCTCAGGGATGGGGTGTGATTTTGCGAATACCCCCAGCTCACGGGGTGAAGACAGGGGTGAGGAGCTGCTGAGGTGTGGGGAGACCCTATGCAGCCCCTTCTGGCTGCTCCCCGTCTGTATATGCCGCACAGGAAGAGGCCCAGACACTGGACCTCCCCCATGCTCCATATACACCTCATAGGGATGATTAAGTCTCCCTATATAGCAACATCAGACGCTCAACATACAAACCAAGAACCAAAAGCACATCTGCGTTCCTCAACGAAGCAGCATTCCCCTTTGACAACAGAGCGTAGCTGATGTACAGAAATCTTTCCAATTGTGTGAGGAAGGTGCAGTTATATTTGTCTGCTTCAGGCCTCCAGCGCAGGCACACAAACTCCTGGCCCGTCGCATAGCCATGCAGAACTCTTGCTCTGACAAATTCAGATCATGCCAAAGCAAGCAGGCCGGGGCGCGCCTTTGGGGGAGGCTCCCTGCCGCTGCTGGAGTAGTCTGGCTGAGGCCGGCTGTTCGCTGCTGCTGGATGAGGGGCCTGCCTCTTGTGCCCAGTTGACACTGCCCGGATGCCGGTCCCCCAGCGGGCAGCTGGGCACACTGTGCAGCTTGGCTGCTACCGTGAGCGCAGACACGCCAGCACCTGCAGGCAGCATGCATGATAAATCTGGACCACGCGAGCCACAGGTTGCCAGATTCTCAACACGCTGCCCATTTAAGCCTGGCTCTGAAAGCACCATTAGCAGAAGGGATAATGGGGCAACTGCCATGTCACTGCCTGCTGACTGTCTCCCAGCCTCACATCGCACCAGCCAGCAGCTCACAACCAAGCGCATGAGCCATGGCAGAACCCGTCACTGTGCATGCAGCAGGGGCACATGCAGGCAGCCACAGCACGCCATGGACCGTCATGTCCTCACGCAGCTACTTGCTCCCGCTCACACTACAGCCAAGAGCCAGAGCGCTGTGTGTCATCCTCACAGGCAAATGAGAGGCTCCTGAGGAAACCCCTTACCATGAGCTGGTGAGCCAGTGCGCTGCGCGCTGACTCCGTTCCCGGGATCTGCTCGGGCGCCTGCAAAGGGCGAGGCCGCAATGGCTGACGTGGATGCCGTCCGCCGTTCCACTGCCGACTGGGCCTCTGCTTCTGAATAGGCTCCGGGCGCAGTGCCTGGCCTGTTGGAGCTGCTCTCAGGAGCGGCTATTCCGGATGAGGCCTGTATGACCACAATCAAGCACCATCCTGCTGGAAAAGCCTGGAATCTGCCTTGCTCAGCCGCACTCAAGCCTAGACAAAGCACGCCATGACAGCCGCCCTTGTCAGGACTCTGGAACAGCAGCTGCTCACACACATATCTGAGCAGGGGACTCAGAGATGCGACACACCACCGATGTTAAAGACAGCGTGAGGTGTGTGAAGGGCTGGTGCGCACCGCAAAGGGGGACGGGAATGCTGGATCCTGTCGCGAGGGCTCAGAATAGACATAGTTGAGCTCTCCTCGCTCGGATGTGGTGGCGGGCGCTAGGGACGACTCGGGGCCAAAAGAGGACATGGGAACGTAGGCCATGTCGTCCGATGTGGGTGGCTCTGAGTACTGTGAGGGGAAGGCTGCTGATGCATTGCTGAAATGATTTGGAGGCATGGACCCTGCACAGGATGGGCAACTGTCAGCCTATTCACCCCTATCTCAGATTATCTCACGAACTATATGCGGATACCCAATCCAACGCCACACAAGCAGATGCAACTCCCTCCCGACGTGTCCTCTCAGCATGCAAAACATGGGAGGACATCGCCGAAGAAAATGCTCATCTCCAAGCATGGCGTGTGTTTCAGCGAAAACTACCTCTGCAGTGCATTCAGTTGCTTGATGGCATCAAGAGCACGCCCTATGGCCGGCATATTGCACAGCCGCGGCTCGGAGAACTCACCCTCATGCATGCCAGAGTTCCCAGACTCTGAGTGACGGGGGGCAGAGTTCTCTATGACGGAGCAGACTTCTAGGGCTGAGGGGCGCTCGTTGGGATCCAGCCTTCTGCAATTGTTGATGATGGCTTCCACCTCCACCGGACACTCCTCAGGCACCCTGCACACAGATTTACCACCCATGAAACATTCAGGAGGTGTGTGTGGTATTGTTGATACCAGACCTTATTCCCTCAAACTCCATGCCTATATACAGACATAAGCGTAACATGCATTAGCAAACGCTATCAAGCAGCTCCCATGACCTTGACTTGAGCCGAATGCGATATCTCCCTGCAGCGCAGCCAAGGCGATGGCCTGGCCATGCTGCTTTCTGGATGTCACAGACAGCTCCAGGCTGTTAGTCCATCGAGCACTAAAGCATCCGGGGCCACAGTAGCAATTTACTGATGTGCAAGCATGGCATGCATACAAGTTGACTGTCAGCATGTCAAGGGCAGTGCTCTGGTCATGAAAGTACCTGAGCGGTCTGAGCTGTCTCAAGTGTGGCCTCTCCCCAGTGACAATCTCCCAAAGCACAACACCCAGGCTCCATATGTCCGCTTTCTCGCTGCACTCCTGCCCTGCTAACACCTGCACATAATACCGCAGTGGCTCAGCTGCATGGCTCTTTAGGGTGCTTTGGAAAAGATGACAAAGCTTTGGCATGATGCCACAGGTGTTTCAGTCAGGATATGCTCTACAGCTAGTGAATGGGACATGCACACTCGCATCCCGGAGTACCTGTTAGTCGTGTGAGATGCTGTGCCGGAGCCATATCCCCATGTGTATGCATGAACGTCCTCATCTACCTTGCAGCCAAAGAATAGCCTACCTCTGGTGCAGCCCAGTCAAAGGTGCCCTCCATGGACACATGAGTGTTGTCCCGGGTCAGGATCTTGGCCAGGCCCACGTCCGCCACCTTGGCAGTGCCATCACGCGCCAGCAGAATGTTGGCGCTCTTCAGATCCAGGTGCATCACCTTGCGGCTGTGCATGTGGTGCAGGCCCCGCGCTATGTGCAGCGCCACCTGCCACCCCCTGCAAAGAAACCATATACCGTGAGGATGATCCTACGAAATATCTGCATCCACTGCACATGGCTGAGTGTCAGGACCGAGGGCAAGGTGCTTTGTGCGACTGTGTCATGCTCTATGGACCTCAGTGGCAGGCGCTTTTGTCACTCCTATGGGGGTCATGGAAGCTGTATTTTGCTGGCTGCTCTTGCAGAAAGCTTGTGCAGACACAGAGGCATGCAAGACACAGCTGGTGAGGCAGGTGCGCAGTGGCGGCTTAGCACAGCTCGGGTCATCTGTCATCATATCGGCCTACATGCCTGGCACTTCTATGTCTGCGAGGGCGACTGAGCAAAGACTTACACATTGTTCCAGGAGAAGTGGTGGGTGGAGTCCTGCGACAGGGCCCTCCACAGGTCCCCCCGGGGCATGTACTCCGTGACCAGCATGATCTGGTCCCCCGTGAGCGAGGCCCCCAGGAACTGGACGATGTTCACATGCCGCAACGACTTGAGGATAGCCACTTCATTCCGGAAGCGCTGCTGCTCCTTGGGCGAGTGCCCTGTCACAAACTTGACTGCCACAGGCGTATTGCCCTGCCATACACCCTTGTACACCTGCAAAATGCGCCAGCATGTCACACAGCGCACCACATCATGCCTCCACAAAGTCGCAAGCTGCCAGCCCCGCAGAGTTCCTGCCTCGTCACAGTCTCAGATGTGATGTCCATGCACGATTGGAGACAAGACAATCCAGACGTGGCAGCCTACTCACAGCTATCCTCCTATTGCAAACTGCATGGCTATTCCCAGATGTGTCGATGAGGTACTGCTGATTATTTGCGCGCAGATGTATAATTCAGACGAGCCTCCAGCTTATACAGCCATATTCTTAGGCATCATGACTGAGCGCTTACCGAGCCAAAACCCCCAGTCCCCAGCTGCCAGTCCCGACCGTAGGGGTCCTTGCAGATCATGATGTCCTCTGGCGCGATCTCCCAGTCGGCCTCCGCGCCCATGCTAGTGCCCAGCGACGTCCTGCTGCGATACAGGCTGGCGTCATCCCGTGATGACCCCGTCATGAGCATGCGCGGCTCCACAAAGTACTCCATGTCGTTGTCCAGGAACAGCATGCTGTGCAGGCCGAACAGTGCTCCGTCAGAACCAGCCGCAGAAACAGCCTCATGACAGCATGTCAGCACGGAAATCCATCCTCAGAACAAGCCCCAGAACAGCATGATAGCACAGTGAACCCTTCTTAGGCACAGAAACTATCTGCAGCTGTCGTCACTGTACAGATCGGAAGCAGAACCATGAGTAGCCAAACTCAGAATGACAAAGGCTGTAAAGCACGAGAGCTTGGGGCATACATACTAATTATGAGCCACTCATAGGCAGGCATAGAGGCACAAGCGCTTGACCAATGAAGGTAGCGTGCTGACATGCATGGACACTTCCACTATGGAGTTTTGCGGTACATGCCAGCAAGCACTACCTCTGCAAGATACTGCCGGGAGGCACAGCACTGCTGCAGGCTTGGCAAGCAAAGTTGGTCTGTTTTATGACGGGGGCTGGCGTCTCACCCTGAGTCATCAGTAGGATTGCGCCTGATGTACGGCTGCATGCCAATCTCTCCAGAGATTGTAGAGGATGCAGAATCCTTAATCACATGATTTCCATTCAGCGCTGCATCTGCACAGAACGCCGCAGCCTCTTAGCAACCAGTTTCAGCTGTTGGCAAACATGCTCAGCCAGTGCAGTGGGATTTGCCATGGCAAATGGCCATGCACACTCAATGTGTGAGCATTTTGTTACCGCAAGAGACATGACGGCTTGGCAGGCTCATCAAAACCAGGCAAGCAGGCCCTGAAGATTGTGACAGAAGCGTGACCAGTCTCTTGAGTGCCCTAAAAGCCTACTGTTGCTGCCAGGCACCTTAGACTGACAGCATGTAACTCACTTGCATGCAGCCCCCGGGGTCCACCATAGTCCTGATCCTTGTGCCTGTAGGGGCTCTCCTCATCGCTGCTCCCTGAGGTGTTGATCTGGCGCCTCCGCATCACCAGCCAGGTCGCCAGCCCAAGAATCACGCTGAGCCCTACCACGCCACCAACCACCCCTGCAAGCATGAAACCATGGTAAATGATACCCCATTGACTTCATGCCACTGCTAATGGGCTTCTGAGCTGATGCATGTCCTTCAAGTGGGTAATGCAGCAACTCCAAAACAGCAAGAGGGCTGATAAACATGCTCTTACCTCCTACGATTGCTCCAGTGTTGGGGCTGTTGTTGCTGCCGCCTGTGCTCACAGGCGCTGAGGTGACGCCCTGCGCCCCCGAGAAGGCTGTGATGGGGGATCCTGCGGGGGATAGGGCGGGGGCCGGGCCCGGGGACAGGGGGGGGCCGCCCATCTGCCCGCCCGAGTTCTGCACGGTGCTGATGGCCTGGTTGATGCCGCTGCTGATGGCCTGCACTGCGATGTTGAGGGCGCGCTGAGGGTTTGGGGGGCTGTTAGGGTCACCGCTGTCCAGGGCCGGGGGCAGTGCTAGGCCTGTGGCCTGCGGGATGGCCTGGAGGCTTGCAGTGGGGCTCCTGCATAGGAAACACCACTCTGAGCACATCCCTCTCACATCTGTCATTCTGCACATGCTTCTCACGACACCACAGTACCCTCGAGCTACAATCCTGCTTGATCTGAGGCACCCTGAGACATGCAGCGACAAAACTGTACTGCAGCTCTGCGAGGCGGCTGTGCAGTGATGCAGAATCAGAGGCCCAGCCTCCAGGGATATGGCAGCCTCTCGTTGTGTACCTGGCAAACTCTGGAGGCAAAGGCGGAAGGTCTATGAGAGATCGTGCAGGCAGAAGGGATCCCAGCGCGGTCAGCGCGAGGGCAGGCAGTGTTCGAAGATCCCTAGATGCAGTGCAAATGTATCATCAGGACCTGGCTGTCTCGTAGGCTGGTGAAAAGCACACCAGACATGCCCTATATGCTCTGCCCCATAGTGACATTGCCATTTATAATTCAGAGCTTGCAGCCGCTGCATGCCAGGCCTGAGCTCTCTTTAGCACAATTCCTGCCAAGAACATTACAGATACTCTCATCGCAGCGAGAGCTGAGAGGTGGTCTGGTGCTTACCAGAGGGTTCGAGCAGTGGGATACTGCTGCGGCTGGCCATTGGGGAATCTGCCTCCTTTTGTGGGATCAGGGATGGCATTCTGGGAGGGAGAGGTGCCGGGCCAGGGGACAGCATCCAGGACATGCACCCACGAGGTGCACACTTGGTAGGAACTGAGGATTTTGGCAGGATTATTTAGCAGTCCGCTCACAATGACCTGCAACCATAGCATATACTGTCATTCCATGACAGGGATCCTCTGAAACAATTCCAAATATTTTGATTGCAGCACCACAGGCATGCTGCTTCTTGCTGCAGGGAATTTGGTAGAATCAGAGATCTATGCAGCTTCACCATATGCATATCAGATGAGGCTCAACAGGCAATGCTGGATGCAGATAGCAAGGGAAGTTTACCTCGTTCCCTCGCATTCCAGTAGCGTTGAATCCAAGGTCATACGTTGACGAGTTCACCACTGCTGACAGCTGCGTGGGGACTCTTCCCTTCAAGAGAAGCTGATCTGTGCTGTACGGCTGTGCGAGCATGCTGTAAAGCCAAAAGCTGACCGCCTTTGATGCTTCCAGGCCCTGCTGGAGCTGCTGCACTGCTGCCCTCTCATTGTCTGCACACAAAGCCCACCTTTTTTGGAAACGCCAATATTGCCCATCAAGTCTGAGCGCTTGCAGCAGCTGCTTGAGCAACTGCGTATTGCCCACCAAGCTATTTTCCAGACATTTGCTGGTTGACATGAGAATTCCAGCTCATGTGAGTGCAAGAAGCCCTAATCCATTAGCAATATGGCCATGCATTGACCTGCACAATATGGCACTTTCAGAAGAGACAGCAAAGCCCACCTGAGGCAGACTTTGCATTTGCAAACGCCTGGTCTCCAGCCAATATGAGCGTGAAGCCCACAAAAGGGCTGGGCAGCAGGGCGGTGAGCGCAGGGCTGTTTGTCCTGTTCAGCGCGGCATGAATCTCTGTCACATTGTACTGCTGTGGGAACAGATCGTTCACAGTAGCGCTGCAGGTGTCCGACAGAGCCGCCTGCACAGCAGACCCAGATTCCTCTGTACTCCATCATGCTTCTTATGAATCCCTCTGTTGATGAGCTGGCTGGCGTAGGGCTATGGAACTCCCTGGAAGGTGAGTGCTATGAGGGACAGCATCGGCCTCTGTTTGCAGGGCTCCTTGGCTGTGCTGTGGCTCCCTACGTGATCGCTCAGATAGAACGTGGTTTCAGCGGGTCATCAGCAACGACAGGTGCGCCGCAATAATGTCATCACCCCAGCTGCTGCCTCACCACCTTCTGACTGGAGAAAGCATCTTATGCGGAAAGTGTGAGCGCCCCTGAGAACTACTCTACGTATCTGCTATCACCGCTGCATGACATTACTACCGTGCAGGGTGAAAACCCAGGGCTCGCAAGGTTCGATGCCCCACTTTTAGACATATTCGAAAAGTTGAGGCCCAACAACAGCTGACACCCATGCATGCGGGACACGGAAAGAAGCTTTCACTTCCACCCTATGCACTGCACCGCCTCTGGTCCTGCGCTGATCTGGGCGACTCTATATAGTGCCCATTCGACCCCCCGTCGAGCTGTCAAGAAAGTGGGTCCAGGGTACCCCAGACGCGCGTATAAGGCCGTTAAGCTCCCTCGTTGGTGTTCCTCATCTCTTGTTAGAGTTGCGTGCCTGCCAGACTTGAGTGTCAGCCTGCCTAACAAATAGAGTAAGGGACTTACGTCGATAAGAGGGCTTGTTATCAGAAGCACTGCCAGCGCCACCAGCGGCCCAAAGCGGCCGCTCCGGGGCTGATCCATGTCACATCAAAGCCACATCTCGGTGCATCTCCCAGCTATGCTGCCCTCTGTGGCTTTCACTCCCAAGTGCAGGAATGACATCTGGCTGTGCCAAATTTGGCAACACGTCGAGCATGCTGGATCCAACTGGAGCAGCGCACCAGGGGGCAGCAAAACGGATGTCGTAAATGTTTTCCTTGCTCTTCAAATACCTAAGGTAGAGAGAAAAGTCCATTATCCAGCCCATGTGGCGGCCATGAGCGTATGTAGTACTAGCGTCCTGCGCACGTCATGGTGTCCAAGGTAGATGCAGGCTTCGTCAGATCGCAGCAGATTAGTTCTTTGGACAGATGTCAGATGAGGCTTGGACAGTGGTGAGGGGCAAGCGGCGGTCACGCAATAAGGCCCCAGCATGTAAGCCACGATTCTGTGACTAATCATTTGCTCCATGGCACTGCAGTTCTGACGTGACGAGTGAGTCTTGCTGCAGGTCACAACGGACACCTTGACCATCAATCACACTCTGAGACCAGTTCGGAAGCACTCAGCTCCGATGAGATAGCATTCAGGGTGGAAAAGCTACATGACGCATTTGCTGAGACCAGCGACAGCGTTCGGCATTCAGATTTCTTCAGGTGTGGCCCGGCAGCTTTCAGAAAGGTTACAGTGACTGTGGCATCCGTAATACCACCTCCCTCCAGCGCCAGCCATATGCCTTGCCTCCCATGCAGGCGCATACAAGCCCTCATCAGCAGTAAGGACCTTCAATCAGAGTCTGAGCTCGCCGAGGCAGCTACAGGTAACTTCCATCCAAATTGGAACAAGCGCATGGTGCATGCGGTGTGTGCTGAAGTTGCTGCTGTTCTATCTGTGCCTCAGCAGTGTACTGAAGGCTCAGATTTTGCCTTCCTACAGATGATGAAGAGTTACCATCCTCCTGGCGTTGGGACAATGTCACACAGATTGTCATCTTTGGCTTGGGAAGCCTGAACAGCCATCCTGCACCAAGGTGCGGTCAGGAGCACTCTCGCCACGTGGCGCAGGCCTCTTCCTACAGAGTACGCACATGATGCATGTGCACCCTCTTTACGTAATTAAAAAACTGGCGCCTGGACATGCACATCTGCAGCTATAGCTCAGCCTTGGCAAATGACGGTGCTCAGGCCTTCTGTCTCTGTACCAGGTATCAGCTGGCGCTTGCGCTTCTATTGGCGGAATTCCTTCCAGGATTGAAAATAGCTGTGGAGGCATATGACCCCGTCTTTGATGCTGTTGACAAGGCCTTCCTTCACAGGGTTGGCGTCAAGGTGTGGTTGCGTATGGCAGTCTTGATTGGTGTCTGGCCAGTCTACTACAAGTATGGGGAATTGGATGGATCCCTGCGGCTTGCAGGCTGTCACGTCCTCTGCTGAGCCACTTATGTACAATTCCTGCATCATGTGAAGGCATCAGGCCTTTGATTAGAGCGGTGCGCTCGCATGCAGGTGCTGGTTGAGAATGAGGAGGGGAAACATGTGGCGATGTCGCCAACGCTGTTCTACCTTCCACACTGTGACGGAGGCCTCTGTGGCAACCTCCTACAGGCAAATGCGGGCAGCCTGGGCAGCATCGCCATTCTTGGCAACAGCTTCCGCTCCTACTATGACCAGTGGACCTGGAAGGATGATGCTGCAAAACAACAGAGGTGCGAGACAGCAGGCGTTTTACATCTAGCGCACTCCCAAGATGCCGGGGGACTGATCGTGCATCACCATGCTGAGGGGTCAGTGATCTGTACGCCTGCAGAATTGCGGCCTTTCATGCAGCTTCAGCAGAGTCTGAACACGAACAATACCATGGTCTGCAGCAATGAGGACTGGGGTTGGGGGCCGATTGTCGACCTTGTGGAACACAAGGGCGTGATTGAGAAGACAGTCAGCGACAGGGACTTCGCAGCCATCTCCACTTCGAGGCCCTTTAATGACACGTCCCTACATCTTTTTTTGAAGCCCCTCCAGAGAAGACAAGGCTCGGATGAGCAGGCAAGAGCTGGAGGGGCTTTGTGAAGAGATGCAGGGACAGGGCCTCGAAAAGGATATGGCTGGGAACCAAGTGAGGACGTTGTCGATGCGGCCCTTCAAGACATGGAGCTTGAGTTCCTGTGAAAGCTGGTGAGGAGCTTGAGGGTCCTCTTTAGGCCTTGCGGATTTGTGCATCTGCTGCAGATGATCTGCATCTTGCTTTCGTTTGCATCGTTTCCGATCTCAGCTTGTACACACATGTGATACCTTAGAGGTAGTAAAGTCAGCAACGATGAGGTTGGGAGGGCGGTATTGCTTGTGACACGAAAGTCCTCAGCTGAAGATCCTGTTCGCAGGCCGTCTTGCCAAGTCAGCGATGCGCTCTCTGCTGGTCATCGTTGTCTAGAAAATGCTTTAACATTTCAGGCGCTACCCGCGCGACGTTTGCCTCAAGCACAATTCGGCTCGCGGGCGAGCAGAGGGGCAGCGAACGGAGTCGAGAGCTGTGCTGTACTTTGACTGGTGCCGAGAGCGTCCATCGGCGGTTGGGAGCTGTGACAACACGGTAAAAAATCCAGAAAGCGCTGAGCAGCGTAGCTGCCTCCCCTCGATCAAGAGGCACAGCTCCCTCTGGTGCGGATCTAGCTGTTCACACTCTAGAAGCTTCGCATTGCAGAAGGCCCAGTTTGAAGCATGGGTCATCAAAGGAGTCATGCGAATCGGATATTTCGGCGTCTAGTTGACATGCTCTTCGGGCTTGTTGCGTGCCTAGAGGTACATCTTGTTATATATTCTGCTAGACTCTCCAGGAAGGACATGCAGAGCTATAATCCGCATTGATCTCCCGCATTATTGGGGCTGAAACAAGTCCTCTGCCACCTGGAACCTCTTCCCTGGTCACTGCAATATGCCAGCGGTATTCAGTCGCAAGCTTCTGCTACTAATGGAGCGCCCTCCTCATGTTGGAGATGGCAGTACCAGAGGGACACACTTTCAAGGGCGTCCCATTAAGGACTATAGGCTTAGAGTGCCAATCACAGGCGTGGCAGCCTTCTGGTCCTGGCTGGAGGGTCAGTGCTTGCAGTAGGCCTGAAGTCCATACCAAGAGCCTTTTGCTGCAAAGTCAGCGCTCTGTTCATGCTGCAGATGGCAGCATCAGAGGAGCACGCCGCCAGGGGCGTCCCGCCCACGCCCTCAGCGTTAAGCGTGGCGAGCACTGGCGCGGCAGCATTCCAGTCTTGGTTAATGGAGGAGGAGGAGGAATGGCGCATAGGGCGCCTGCTGGAGGCCAAGTGCCCCAAGGAGTTCATCTGCCCCATCTCCCTGGACATCATGGCAGACCCTGTCATCCTGGTGTGCCTCACACCTCAGACTCAGGCCGCCAAGCGTTTGCAGGATCACTCACTCGCTTCACCATGAGTGGAACAAGCCGCACCTGACGTGAGCACAAAGCCTTCAGCGCGTTCAGAGAATGCAGGCTATCAGCCTTGACAGCACTTGTATCGATGGGACCTGCTCAGAGCAGCATGGCATGCACTGCTGCATCGGTTCAGATGTTGGTGCGCACCATCTGGCCGCTCTGAGAGATGCTGTTCGCAGGTGGAGACCGGAATGACGTATGACCGGCACAACATCCGCAAGTGGCTGCTGCTGGGCGGGAGCACCTGCCCACTCACAGGCGTCAAGCTGATCACCAGAAAGGTGCGATACCCTGCTCCCGCAGGCATAGCCTTCTCTTTATTTCAGTATTGTGTCGTCACAGCTCAGGATATGCTACATTGGCTAGTATGTCCCGAGCCTGGCTTAGCTGGCCCATATACCACAATATACACTGTTCCGCTGCCAAGCCAACCTGCCAATGTTCTCAAATACTGTCTGTAGTGACATTTGGGCACACGCAGGTGGTCTCCCACAAGCACCTGAGGCAGCGCATCGAGCACTGGGTGGCCACCGGGGGCAGCCTGCCTGCTGAGTCAGCGGCCGCCCTGGCCGAGGTCTCCCGCGTGTGCGCCTCGGAGGCGTCCTACCAGGTTCTGAGCCAGGGCCTTCCCCAGGCAGACAGCTGCGCGCTGCCAGACAGCCCCCGTGCAGAGTCGGTGGCCACATCTGCGGGTCATGCTAGCACTGCGAGACGGCGGGTAAGCTCTTGTTGCAGAGCTTTTCCAGGTTTCGACCCGTGTTCCTACGAGTGCTGCAATTGGATGAGGGATACACTATCGATGATATGGCTGCATGGTAGCAGACATGCGCGCATGGCTCTTCAGCTAAAGGCCTGAGGGCATGTAGGCGTGGCTATTTGAGCGCGCACCTTCAGAGGCGTCCAGCATGGGGCTGCCCCGCCAGCACAGCAGGCGCGATGGCCCCCCTCGCCAGGGGGCTCCTGCGCCAGCGCCCCAGCCACAGCCAAACGTCTCGCGCAGCAGCATGCTGCTGTGCAAGTTTTCCTCCAGCGCCCTCAGCAAGATCACAGCTGGCAGCTCCAGGTGGGTGCCCCTCTCACCTCATTGTGCATGCTGGATTTCCGATATACACAACTCAGTCAGTGGAGGTTCAGTCGACAGCAAGTTTAGTACTTTGAATCACTTAAAGTGAAAATGCTTGCAATGAGAAGCTTCTCGCAGCAAGTTGACCATTCGCAGCTTGTCAGGCACTTCATATGAAGGAACACTCCATAAGGGTGAGGGAACTTCTCTTTGCAGGGCAACTACTCCCATAGCCAGCCCGCGCTCAGCTGGCGATGAGGAGGAATCTGGTGAGCAGCCAAAACAGGTGGGCGCGCCAGTCAGTGATGGTCCCATGAGCACCCCAGCTGCTCGGGCTATTCCTACGCCAGCCGAGGCTCAGGGCACTATCTCCGGGAAGCATTCAGGTGAGACATTGTTTTCCAGAGCGCAGTGCTTCTTTGCTGCTTGTCTTCCACAGGCATGCCTTGAGCCTGAGATGATGCCAACACAGCTCAAATGTCACTGAGGGCTCTTAGTATAATACTGCGCCTTCAGGTTGCGACAAGGCTTTGGCCATGTGCGAAGGCCATGACAGCTTACGTTCTGTGTGCCATTCAGGCGCAGCAGCCTCAGCCCAAGCACCTTCCTGGGGAGAAGCAGGTGCAGGAGCAGTTGTGAAGCATCATAATATCTCTGCGCCTCCCAGCACCCCGAAGACCCCTGTGGAAGCTGGAGATCACTCACCAGGCGATGCCAGTGCTCGCCAGGCAGGACAGCAGCAGGAGGGATCGCAGGCAGCTGATTGGGCAGTGTTCACTGCGCATGGGCTGCATGTGGATCCAACCCTGCTGGCTCAGGCACATGCAGCCATGCTGACCATTGAGAGCGAAGGTGCCTGCCCGCATCTCCATTTTTTTACACATGTACAAATCTGCATTACGCACTGGACTGGCTGGCACCCATCGACTTCAGCCTGCATCAGCCCGTGTGTTATTTCTTGGGGTTCTTGGGACAGGGTTTCTATTGTGTCCACTGCAGTGGAGGGTAGAGAGGTGTCATGCTGCATTGCTGAAAATTCAGGCTCACAGGGTCTGTGTCGTGTTTATCCAGGATGGGTCCAGGAGACAGAGACAGCCAGAGACGATGAGAGCAAGGCACGTGAACTCCTAGATGTGGAGAAGCAGCAGCAGGAGACTGCAGATGAGCAGCTGGCTGAAGAGCCTCATGACCAGTCTTGCACAGACACTGCCGCCGCTGCTGCTGCAGAGCAGGAAGGTGGGTGCTCTCCTTTGACGGCAATCCAGTGAGTGAATGTGCACCTAGATAGCTTGCTTCCCAGCGGCGTCAGCACACTCAAGTAAAAGGTGCAGCAGATTTTCAGGGCCCCGCGATTTCAAGCGTCCAGTGTACCCCTGCTGCGATTCATGTACAGCGCAGCCTATTTCATTCACTGCGTGGAAAGTGATTTTCGCGGTAGGCAAAGTGCATATCAAATATTACTCTCGGTTGCTGCTTCCTTTGTGCTTCTCTCATGCTGCAGGCAAAAGGCTTGCTAAGACGATGATGCTGTGGCACCGCAGATGAGGATCGTGCTCAGGACCAGTCTGAGGTGCTGGCTGCACTGGAGGAGGCCCTGGCTGACAACGTTCCCTCCTGCAAGGAGCTGGTTGTGGCGGCTGACACGGGCGCAACCGGCAGCAGCACCAAGTCCAGTAGCTCAGGGTCTGCTAACATCAGTGTCATTGCCACCGCTGACATGATTGTCAGGCGCCCGAGAAATAGGTAGGCACAATTCCAGATGCATCAGAGTAGGAAGCCAGAGGGACACCGGTCTCATGTCTGAAGACACTGGAAAATTTTCTAATGCAGGTACAAGAGCGGGGCTGTAGCAACTGCTGAGTTGGAAGACATTGAAAAAGGGCTATCCGCTAAGCTCTCAGACATCTGCATTTACTTGTCCAGAGGAAGACTCCAAAACGCCATGTGCAGAAGCTACTGCTCACAGAATACGTTTTAGAGTCTGCTTGTATCTCTGCAGGGTGAGCTGCTTGGGCGTTGGTCTGCAATCTAAGCGCAGTGCTGGAGCAAGGCGCCAGGTAGCGCCAGGAGCGCAGTACCTTGTGCCAGCGCCAACCTCCGCCAAGCAACCCGCTGCTCAGGGCGGGCACCGCAGGGAGGGGTCAGTAGCGCCTCTGCACAAGCCTCAGAAGAGCCCTGAGCAACGTGAGCTGATCATTCTGCCCCCGCGTGACCAGAGCCGGGCTGCCCAAGAGCGCAGCGGCTGGGCGCGCTGCTTCGGCTGCAATGTTCCTCCCTCTCTGCGCGCCCGGGGGGACCGCTCTGGAACGACCAGCCGAGCGGCAAGTGCGCGGGTAGACGACTGGGTCGAGGGGTCTGATGAGGAGATTGTGACAATGGATAACTTTGCCCGCCATGTCATTGCAGCAGCTGTCAAGCAGGACGCAGCGGCTGCGGCGGAGAGCTGCGCAGCCGGGAAGGAAGCTACAACGGCCTGAGGGAGCTGCTGTGTTGGGGGCTATGAGGACCATACCTAGACTACTCATATACTACATCTTGGTGGACGTAGACTCATGCCTAAACAATGGCGAGCGACACTGGCCATCTGCAGGGCATCAGCTGGTTCCCTTGAGATGTATGCATGCGTTTTGCATGCTCTACAGCCCAGATTGTTGCATGGCATGGTCACCATATACTCATGAGGCGTCAGCACTTAGCAGAGACTTTGAGCTGCTCATGTCTAGGGCTCACAAAAGGGTGTGATTGCCCCTGCCAAGGCTGAGATGAGGAGCGGGACACAGCTGTTGTGGCTGCAGGGCACCTTTCCCGGTGCAAGATCACTAATTTGACACTTGGTCTTGCCCATGGAAATGGGATGATGCAAGATGCACTCCGTGTGTTTGATCAATAGCTGGTTGCCACCAACTTGCTCACATTTGTCTTGGAGCAAGTCCTATCAGGCATCTGGAAGTCATACAACAAGCCCCTTCTGGGAAGAATAATTTTACTGATGCGCTTGTCGTTGATCCTCGGCACAAAGGTCATGCAGGCGATGCCGGGAATCAACGAGACAATGCTGCAGCAGACTTCGATTGGCAGCTTGTGCTTTGCATAAGTCTCATGCTCCTTCTTTGCTGCATACTTTCCGATGGGAGAACGGCATAGGTCTACTTTGCCTCTGTGCTAAGTCTCTTGGCACCACAGCCGCACAGACTTAAGTGCCTTTACAATGTTTCACTGCTCTAGACAGCAAGTAGGAACGCAACTGCTCTGAAGCTTCAACACCAACATGATGGGCTGCTTCAATTGGAGTGGGGTTGCTGCGCAGCCTTGCTATGCATACACTAGAACCATCCATCCTCGAGGCACAGAAGGTCCATGGGCATTAGTTGGCATGCTTCACGCATGCGCAGCTGAGGCTATGCAGCATGCTGCTGGCGAGTGTTACAATGGCAAGAATATCAATAGGGGGGGCAGTTGTCTGGTTCCCGTCTGGCAGAGTCACCATGACTTCTGGCTTTGGCAGGCCCTGGGAACATCAGCGACTCATGCTTTTCGTTGCTGTGGAAGATAAGATGGCTGTGAGGGAACATTTTGACGACAAGTGGGGCAGCACATCATTTAGCACGTATGACATTGCGCATACAGCTTTCATTTTGGGATACCGATCAGCAGCACATCATCTAGATCCGGATGGCATGAAAGTTGAGCATTCTGCTCAAGCTGAGCGGTCTGTGCTGTATGATTAGGCTGATTTGTGCAAGAGCGTCATCAAGCCTGCGCTTGTTTTTCTGTAAACTATCCAACGTTGCTTGACAATGGCAATTCAACACATGTCATGTAAAAAGGCAGCACTATGGTTGCTGTGTACCTGACGCTGCGTCAGTGACGTGGAAATCGGTCCCTCGCTGGCACTACCCGACAAGACTGAAAACTGTAAGTAACTTGTTGATTGAGATGCGATGACCTCTACAGAGGCCCGTCACGACTGGATGACTGTGGCATCAAATGACTCTCTCCATGTGCCAACATGGGATCCGACAATGCAGTCATCAACTTGGCTGGACACATTGAGACGATGAGACAACATGCGCTAGCCCTGAAAATTCTGGAGACACGCTAAAGTTTTGGTGTCTGGACAGATGTGGATTCAGACGCGCGGAGCCTTGCTGCTGCTGCTGTTCAATTTTTTCTGATCTAGCAAAGTGCATGCAGCCCCTGGGGCCCATCAGCCCCTTGACCTCGCAAGTGGAGGCTTATTCCAACCTTTAACACCGCCCTCCTTGTCAAGACAGATGTCAGCACGGTGGATTCCGTGCCGCAGAAATGCTGGCCAGGCCGCTGATCAGCCTTGTCAGATACTGTGGCTGCCAAATGGAGGGACTCCGAGGGCTGAGCAGATGACACCACAGATGCTCCGTAACATCATTATTATCAAAAAGGGAATCCCTCCGCACATATGGTCATGCACGTTTTAAAGGAAAAGCTTTAGATACTTGTGTCTGTGTGTCGTCAGTTCCTCTGGCCTTCGGAGGCCAGCTCAGTAAGCGCTGCCTGCCATTGCCATACATTTGGCCAGCAGCCCCAACATATAAAATGCAGCCATTCTCTTCAGAGCTGCATGCTTCCGCCATGGTGCAAAGCAATCAAGCTGTCTGCACGCTATCGCTCTTCATGCTCAGAGCGGCTGAATGCCCAGTCTGGGTCGAAGTGCTGAATGCACTGCTGAGGTGCAGCGAGGCAATAGAGGTCTGATAAACCTGAGAAAGCAGGAAAAGAGCAAAGTCAAGATCCTCTTGCACACTCTCAGCTGCTGACATGTGCTTAGTGCTGCTGAGTTGCCCTTTCTTCTCTGGCATTGCAACTGGTGGCTGACAATAGAAGAAACCGACATGTCACTGAGGCTCAAGATATGAGTGTGCCAAGCCTCAGAGTCTGCCACTGGTGATGATGCATCCCTCTGTCGGCGGGGATGACGCTGCGAATGGTGTCTTGACAAGTGAGCGTCTCTCCACAGAACGAGACTTTGTCGATGCGGTGATGGGAATGTTCTCCGCCAGGCTTCCAACAGGATCTACAATCCAGCAGATTCTTCAGCTTTCAGCCCTAGGCAGTACATGACCTTCAGAAGGTGCATCACCCTTGATTATACACATGCACAATGCTCATCATGGCTGCTCACACAGGGCCGTCTATGAAAGATGGGAGGTGCGTGAAACTCAGCCATTTACCCTGGGGGAGCTAAGGCGAGGTAGCTTTTCAAGAGGCTGTACATGGTACTCAGGTAGACACATGCTCAGGTCCCTCACCCCTGTTATCCTGAGGGTGACTCAAGGGCTGCACAAATGCGCCGGGCCCGCCGCTGCTGTCTGCGCGGAGGTGACTCAGCGCCTCAGCGTCCCCCTCCTCAGCAGCCACCACAGCAGCGACTGCCATGATGTCGGGCAGCCAGGGATACGCATGCACCATCGCCCGCGCAACCTGCTCGGCTGTCAGCACCTGTGCGTGCATACAGCCCCTCAGGACAAGCACAGCTTTGAGCCTCGATTCTGCAAGAAAGTCACTCATTCAGCTTCAGGGGGGGCACGTATTACTCTTGATGCAAGTAAGGCATTGCGACCATGAGGCACAGTAGCGTGTTGACACTTTGCACACAGGATGAGTGCTTACACTAATCCAGACAGCAGTCATGTAGTCCACTTTGAGATCGTGCTCCTTCTTCAGGTTGATCTTTAGCTGCTCAATGCCTTCATGTGCCTACGGAAGGCACAGTAGAAACTCAAGAGCACTTGACGTGTGTTTCAATATTTCTCTGCATAGCCAACATCTTAGAAAATGGCTGAGGCACAATACATGTTCTGTGCAACAATCAATAGCCAGGCACATCCTGCTCACTGAAGCCCCCGTGACCTGTCAGAGAAAGTGCGAGAAGCTCACCTTGAGGTACTGGGCAGCTGCATGGCGTGCACCCACAGCCGCTGGCATTGCCTCCTGCGCATGCATTTGTAGATCACTTCTCCCCGTTCACAGGTCAGCTACGCACATGCTTGGTCAACCATACAGACATGGAAGCTTGGCATGCACAGAGGTTTTTTAGTGTGACATAGAATTACACCACAGGGTCAACTTTGGAAGGAGAGGAAGGTGTCCTCACAAAGTTTTGCCTCACAGGGACCAAAGTAGTGAAAACCCGCTGCAAGAAGCAAAACAGGGAGCTGGAGGGCTCACAGTGAGGAAGGCATGGATGCGGTTGCGCTCGGCAATGATGGTGCCCAGTATGGTGAAGCCTGGATAACCTCAACCCAAAAGGTTCTCATTGAGACAAGTAGAGAGCGAGGGGGCTCACGGTGAGGAAGGCATGGATGCGGTTGCGCTCGTCCATGATGGTGCCCAGGGTGCTCAGGCACACCGCCCGCAGCTGCACCAGGCTCTGCCGCTGCTCCGGCGTCAGCGCCAGCAGCCTCTGCACGCGCATGCAGCGTCATCTGATCTGCCGAGAACTGTTCAATCTTGCAGGACCTCCCTGCTACAGCGATCGTCACTTACTTTGCCAGGAACTGACAAGTTCCTGCAAACTATGACGAGCACACAGCACACCCCCGGGGCTCCTTCTGCACCTGCATTGCTGTAGCAGAAGGTACTCTCCGAGAGGATGCTATGTGCATGTCACAATGTGCCAGGATGCTGCAGAAAGGTTTGCCATCCCTTGCAGATTAATTTTACTGCTGATGCCATGTAAACGTTAGGAGTGGGTTGACAGGGGCTACTGAGAGGGGCGCTCACAGTGATGCCCGCCCAGACTTGGACGCTATCCTCCCCGAACTCGTTGCTCAGGGGCTCCAGCTTGCAGGCAGCCAGGGTCTTGAACATGCCCGGGTGGCTGTCAGCCACGCAGAGCAGCAGCGCCGTCTGCAACAAGCCATCGGAATTGAGCTGATATCTGTGGAAAAATGACGATTCTTCCCGAGACATTTGCCCTCTCGAGGTATCCATCCTCCAACACCAGTGTAGTCCCCGCTGATCTCAATGCATGATCGTAAGAACCATCGGCCTGTCTGCCCTTGGCTCACTCGTCGATGATTCTTACGCCCTGAACAGGAGCAGCGGAGTTCCCACCCGGGCTTGGAGAGTGAATGCCTTAGGATGCATTCACTGTGCATGTATGACAAGAGCAGAGGCTCTGTGATGATGTCAAATGTAGCGACGATTTGCAAAGAGAATGATTGCCATGCACATGCCTGCCAATGCAGCTCGAGCGGGGAATAGGGCCAGGACGTGGCTCACCGCCTCGTGTGCCAGGCGTCGGACGGTGTCTGCTGCAGCGGGATTGAGCGCAGCGCTCTGGTTGCTGGGCAGGAGGCCAGACAGTGTCGAAACATAGTCCTGCAGTCAGAGAGCCATGAAGTGTCAGCCATCAGCAGTCCATGCTGTTTCTTTTGCTAGCTCTCTGACCACTAGATTGGCCCTTTGCGCTATGGTTTTGGCTATTGTGTAGTGCCTTCAAAACCGGCAGAGGGAGTCTACTTCGATTTTGTGGCGGTAAGAGACAGGCTAAACATGTATGGCATCACATTCTTCGTTATAGTTGCAGTACGTCCGTGTGCTTTGAGGGCACCACTAGGCTGGAAGGTAAGACTCTACCTTCCAAAGCAGTACCATGTCTTTTCTGCCCAGCTCGGCAACATCCTGCGGCGTCAGTACCACTTGCTGCTGCGGGTACACCGTCAGCGTGAGGCCGCAGTTGTAGCGCCCCGCGCTCTTCCCCGGCTCGGCCTGCGGGAGCACATGCCGCATTCACATTTACCTGCAGTCCCACACTCATGTGCCGGCATGGTCGCTTCATTCAATTAGACACAGCTGAGGCAGGATGGCATCTCTCAGAGATCCATGGAATGCTTATCCATCACATGCAAGGACATATACCAACAGCACTTCAGCTAGCAACTCAGTGTGTTATGAGCTGCAAGCGCTGTATCAATGTCTAGTTTTGATCAGCATGCCACGACTTGGTGCATGACACTAACATGGCAGGCATGGACCAGGTGTCCGGGTGGGTCAGCGTCAGCGCCACGTTGAAGGCACGCTCAACAATTCCAGACACGGACACAGCTGCTGCTTGCTCACAACTGTAGCTAGGCTAGTGTACAATCAGCTATCTGGCTGGCACTGCGCAAGCTCAGCCGCAGTGTAAGAAGCTCAATGACCAGGCTGATGCTGGTCTTCAGGGACCCATCTCATTGATGCACATTAATGCGGGACAGTACACCTGCTTGTCCGCTCTGAGCTGAGCGATGAGCTCATCACGCTCAGCAAGTGTCTGCGTGAACTCCTGGATCTGAAGCTCCAGCTGGCGCTTCTCCTCCAGCGCGATGTCCAGCTTCAGCGCCAGCTCAGCAGCTGCGTCCTCAGCTTCCTTCAGCTTTGCCTGAAGCAAGCAGGTCCTAGCCTTCTTGTATGCTCCACAAAAGAAGCAATAACACATCCCGAGAGCAAACAGAAGCTTTCAAGACAGAAACCACAGAGGGGCAGGCTGAGAGATTTACACACCACGCTGCCAAGGCACACAGAACAATGTGGTCCCAAAGGAAGGTCTGGCTCAATGCTCTAGCAGTGCTACAGAAGTAACAGGAACGGGCCTACCTTCTGTCTATCCCTGAAGCGCTGTTGAGCCTGCACAGGATCTCGAGACTTTACTTGAAAGCTCTTCACAATCAGGGCAAAGCATAGAAGACACCTTGGGAGCAGAATCTAAAGCTTTCTGTAAAGCAGGTTGTGCACAGAGAACTGTTGCACATCAGCATATAAGCCTGCAACTCACCGCCTTATTTCGCTGCTGGACCTCCTCTTTGGAGCGCTTACCCTTTGCGCCCTTGCCCTCTGCCTCCTGCAAGACAGAGGAAGATACTTGGATGTTTAAGGCCTGATGAGATGGTAAGGCCTGGACATGTCTGCAATACTGCAAAAACTGTGGTCCTGTGAATGGGTGCTCCTCTTGCAAAAACGGTTCTTGGTATACAGGCTCCCTGCAAGTGCCTGAGCCATGCCTGTAGCAGCGAAAAAGGACAGCACATGCTAGGCCGCATAGGAGCTGATGCACCCTGCTGTGACATAGCAGTGGTCCCACCAATGCAATTGCAGGCGTCACAAGCTCTCTCACGGCTCTGCGAGTCATCCAGTCGACGCACATGCTGTACAGGCTCGCACATCAGCAAGATGTAAGGTCTCAGTATAATTGGTTGCCTTCGCTGAGATGTGTAAGAGGGCCACACCTGGCTTCCTGCTCGCTCATGGAAGTAGTCCTCATGGCTATCAGCTGGTGATGTAACGGCCTCGCTTCCAACTCTGGGCATGGTGAGGGGGGTCCCCTGGGGAGACCCCTCACCTAGGGCGGCGGGGGGTCCCCGTGGAGTCACCACGCCCTGCTGCGCCATCCATGTGCTGCTGGGCACCTGTGCCTGCATGAGTGCATACTGCATCAGGCCCATTGTCATATACAAGTAGTACCGCATATTACTAAGTTCTCATCTGTCATGGTCTTAGTATTCAGGAGGCCTGTGCTCCATCCTCTGTGCAAGCAGAACTTTGAGCTGCCCACCGTGCTGCTGAATGTGATGCTCTGAATGCCCGCGATTGCTGCATGGCACGGACAATTGCAGAGTAGAGGGTGGCGTACGTACCGCCTGAGGCGGCTGCATGGACTGCAGCAGCGGGTTCCCGCCCATGCGCCCAGTCCTCAGGAAGTCGGACAGGGTGAGCGCTGCGCTGGCGGGCATGTTGGGAGCGTACAAAGCGGGCCCAGCGCTGACGTGCGGAGTCAATGCTGCAGCAGCGCTTGGGGTGGACGTTTGGGGCGCTGGCTGCGGTAGGGCCGGCTGCCGCTGCTCTTGCTGCAGGCATTGCTGCACAGGCAGTTGGGGGTGAGCATTAAAGGGATGCCTGGAATCAGATGGGCTTCAAACATTGCAAGTGAGTCCAGCCTTCTCCTGAAGCCTCTGCCTTTCCCTTACAATCTGCAATTATATAGAGGCTCAAACAGCTCAGGCTATCTTGTGTCTGCTTGTGGACACAGAATTGATGAGCCTTCAACAAGTCAATCAGCCTAAGCAGATGTTGACTTGCATGGCACACATTGCTGACTGAGAATGGTGTCTCGCGGGGGTGGTCTTTACCAGGAACAGAGAGGGGATCTGCGGTGCAAGTTGCTCATGCTGATTGCTCAAGGGCAGCTCAGCTTCCTCCGAGATGGCACCCAGGGAGGGCAACTTAGGTCCCCCCAGCTCCTGAGCTGGCGTTGGCGGCCTGGCAATCTTGGCAAGCCACTCGAGGGGGGGTCCATTCTGCCAGGTGTCTCCATGTGTGCCTGCACAAGAAATATACTACACGTCAGGCTCCCACCTTTAAGGCTTGATAGGCTCTCAGCGCTACTGCCATGTTACAACGTGATTCTGTCCTCCGCAGCATGCATGCAACACAGATGCAGCAGCGCAGCAAGAACAGGAGCTTGCATGCTCATCTGTATGAAGAGGCCAAGGTGTCACCGTCAGCAGTCTATGATCAATTGAATTCCCTGTCTACATGATTCTTCACCTGCCAGCAAGAGGTGCAAAACACCTCAAGCACGCAGAGCAAGATCATTGTCCTACAGAAGAAGGACACCTGCAGCTCCAATGGACATTCGTTGCAGGCTGGGGAGTGTCGGCAGGCCAGAGAGAGCCCAGGAGTTGCAGGAGCTGATTGGGAAAAGCTCCATGGGTTGCATGAGGATGTCGGAGAGGCAGGCCTTGTCCAACGCCATCGCTTCCCCTCCGGATATCTGCGAGGCAGCTGTGCTCAGTGCTCGTCGAGTTTTGCAAGCTCACGGGGGTGCAGCATACCAGAAGAAGCTGCAAACAACCCTGCTTAGTCAAACTCCTGAGGGTCGACCGGCAAAGTCCGTGACTTACCCCCCTTACATTGGCTTGGTCTCTACTCCTGTTTGAAGCGAGCAGCTTTCCCTCAGCTAGGTCCTGCATCTCCTGAAGGTAGTCTGAGAGCAGCGAGTTGAGCGATACTGACGATCGGCCCGACGAGCTGCCTGACAGGCCATTGAGAAAGTCACTGACGGTAGCAGGAGCCCTTTGAGCTGTCCCGCCCGCCATTGGAGCAGTTCTAGACGTGCGCGTCAGCACAGGTCAAGCTGAGATCACCTCAACCTACATATCAGCAGCAGGCGTTTCTGGCGGCATATTACTCTAAGATTGTACGTTTTCTTTTATTCTAGAGAGAAGCTGTTCAATCTGCCATACTTGCCCTCGTGCACGTAAAGAAGGCCGAAAGGTACAGATGAGTTACTAATGACACGTCGATATCCATGTGGTTGTCACATGCAAGTTCCGCCGGAAAGGAAGGACTGCGGGAAGATGCCAGGGAGCACAGAATAGGTCCTCAACAAGCTGAAACGGAGAACACTGCTGGGATCTTTGCAGCCTTTCATTGGACCTACCTGTTCCACGATTGATGTACTCTTCCGGCCGCCGTGTGTGAGGAGCTCAGCCATCGCCATGTCCGGTGGTATGACAGGACGAGAGCCGCCCAGCATGCATTGACGGGAGGTTTGAGGGGAGATCTTGCCGTGCGGCCTGCCGCGGTGAGCATTCTACCGTCCTCAGCGAATGGCTCATGCGGCAAGTAAGGGCGCAATTCTGGACGCGTCGGCTGGCCGCTGTCCTGCTCACTTTATCGAGACCTTTAAGCTTTTCTCACAAAGACAAGCAACAGCCTTGTGTTGTCGATTACTCCTGCATACCCTTGTGCATTTTATTGCGGGAGGGTTGCGAGCCGGCACCTGTGGCATGACAGCGAAGGCGTATAAAGCAGTCATCAGCCAGTATTCCGGGCAATACTAGGGATTCGGATTCTTGACAAATCAGGCATCTCATTGATCCTTGGATGCTATCTGACGTAGGCACAGTACGAGCTCACTGCCCACCCCTGTGCTGTCTCTCTCAGCAATGCACAGGTGTGCTTCCGGGGGTGACGGGGTACCTTCCGTGGCACAGAAAGGGAAAAAGACTTTACCGGACGTGTCTTTACAGTTATCACACCTTGTGTATTTGATCGGGCGCCTGGCTGCAGGTATGACACTTGAGAGTCTACGAGGCTCCTACGAGGCAAGGTGCTGTCCTTCGGATCAGCAGGACCATGTCGGCTGCAGTCGCGTAGAAAAGAGGGATCAGCTGGCCCAGAACACCTCCAAGCATGCTCCTGTACAGATGACAGGAACCCCAGGTGCATGTCCTCTTTTACCCTCTTCTTTCCCTCTTCCGACTTCTGCAGGTGTCCTAGGATGAGCTTTGCACGGCGAGGCTATACATTTAAGGCGCCATGATGTCTGAAGCAGAAGCACAGAAGTTTTCCCCTGTACTGCACGCCTGATGATGCATGTAGTACTGGCATCACCTCCCAAGCAGTTCACAAGGGCCACCACTGCAGGCTCAACACAATTTGCCCTTGACAGTACCCATGCGCATGTCAGGTTTCCCTTTCCTGTGAATTGTGGTCTAATGATGACACCCACGACATGTCAGTGCTGGTGATGACTGAGTCTGTCCATGCAGGGCATGCACAAGGCAAGAGCGCCTCGGCGCCTGCAGCGCCTCTTCTGGCATCGGCTGGGGAGCACACGCTGAAAAGCTACGAGGCGCACGGCGTCTCGCGCAGCAGTCCCGACACCCCGCTCTCGGACCGGCTGAAGACATCGTCCTACACGGAGACCCTCAGCCGCAGCGCGGGCAGCCGCGGCGCCAAGACGGGCGCCGCCGCCTCACTAGGCTCTGGCGCAGCTGCGCATGCCGATGAGGCGTCCTGCTCAGCATCAGGGTCTCTGTCAGACCGCAGCATCAATGTGTGCTTCAACAGTGCGTCCCCAGGCCAAGCGTGCAGGGGGGTGCAGATGCTGAGCCTATCGGCTGTCGACAACTCAGCAGCTCATGCGCAAAGATCTAGCCAGGGAGATTCAGCATGCCCAGCAGCGACAGTAGGACCTATACTGGCTTTCAAGGATCCCCAAGGTGCGGCCATGCAGAGACATGCCTGAATACTGCCTGAAGATTGGCAGGTCTGAGGGACAGGTGGTATGTGGCATGGTTGTGATGACACGTATCAAACCATATAAGGGTGCTCCTACAAGCTGTTGTCTGGGAAATGACTTTGTATTCCCTTTGTGGGACTTCAGGCATGACAGACTTGACTTGATCTTGATACCCTGTGTGGCGGTCTGCAGGCATCTATGACAATCCCTTCGCCAGGAACAGAAGCTCAGGAGCCGACAACGCCAGGCAGCTGCGCAGGAAGCTCTCGGGAAAGTCAGGCAGCCACAAGCAGAGCGAGAGGCATAGGCTGGGCAGGCAGGGCAGCAATGGGCTGGCCCAAGGGCAGCTCTCCCTCCTGCTCAAGCAGCAACGAGAAGAGTCTCGACCTCCAAACCCGAGCGCGGCATCACCGGTGTCACGCAGGAAGCAGCACTCCCTGCTGAGCATGCAGCTGAAGAGTCTAGGGTACGGCCAGCTCAATGTCTCTCATACCTGTCTCGCGCCAAGGAATGCTCAGCGCATGCTCCCTGCGGTCCTCGTCATTGTCTGTAAATCCTGGACACGATTGGACGTCTGATGCTCTGGGCCTCCAGAGAATGTGCCTGGCAGTGCATCAGAGATGCGTCTGTGCCGCAGGAATGATAGCGCCATTGCAGCAGCGGCAGGAGCCTCATCAGTGGGCGTGCCAGGTCAGCGGCGAGCGCTGCCATGTCGTGCCACGTCAGCGATGGAGCCCCTACGAGCACCCTCAAATGATCCCGTGGACTCCCCCCACCATGCACCTCCGGCTCAATTTTGGCAGACCACGCTGGCATGCGCGTCAAGCGCGCCGCGTCCTAACCTGGCCAGCACCCTCCAAGACCCCCCGGTGCTTGGAAGGGGCCTCCCCATGGCCATGTCAGAGGGCTTGCCGGGCAGCGCGTCGTGCTCTGACAAGGAGGACATCGTGGACCAGGATGAGGAGCATCTCCGTCACCATGTCCAGAACTGGCTTGACGCGGCGCTCGCTGTCTCAGGTCAGAGGCTTATTTGTGCTCAGCATGTTCACATTGATGCAGGGAGGGAATGCGGTTGTAGATGTCTCCAAGAGGCTCCTGTTTCCAGGCTTGTAGCAAAGCTTTATGATCTTGCAATGGTCATGGCAGCGTGAACCGCTCTTCTTACAGCTGTTTCCTCACGCATGCACTCAAACCAGCGTATGACATGATGAGCTTAATGTGCAGGACGAGGAATGGGTTCCACACCCTTGCCCCACCACACAACCATCTCGCCTCTGGTTGATAGAGCGCCTGTGCATAAACAGACAGCTCAATTAGGTCAGCAGCTGGTGTCTCCAGAGGCCATGGAGCTAATTCAGGCGATGGACAAATCCCTGGTCACGCCTGCCCGCAGCGAGTCCGGGTTTCCCGGGCCTCTCACACTGCCTGTGGACATCTCGGGCAATGTGCTGACAGGCGGATTCCAGGCTGTCTGTGCTGGTGCGTCATGCCCATCAACTTTTCCTACGTCCATTGTCTAAGAGTTGCTACCTCTATAACATTGACAGCTCACTGTTGAGGTTGGCCCGATGATAGACCGGGCGGGAGTGTAATACTGAGGAGTGCTGAAGGTTTGCTTGATATGTCTGATTGGCTGATGTTTGCACAGAATGTCGTGATAAGGCGAGGTATATGTGTGGCTGAGTGCTGTCTTTGGCATGCAGGCTTCAGCCCAGCAGGCCGGCATGCTAAGGTCCCTCCGCGCCAGGTGTCAGGCCAGCTGACAAATTTGCATCGTGCACGCACATGCCAAGGCTCGCTGCGAGACCCTGATGAGGTCAGCTGCTGCCCTCCCAAGGGAAAGCTCATATTAAACCTACGCATTATGAACACGCTTGTTTTTGTGATTGCCAGAGCGGACATTCCTGTGTGTTTATGTAACCTTGCTAGCCATCACTCAGGAACGTGCATCTATCCCGGTGCTGCTGTTGTATTGCCACCCCCCGCAGATCGGACTATCTCCTGACTGCTGTCAAGGCTCACACAGATATAAGCGGGTCGTCAGAATTGTGCTGCACTGGCCCAAAGGCAGCATCTCAACATGATGCCTGTGCCCTGCAGGTGTTGGAGGCCGGGCATTTGGGCTCATGGGCAGAGAGGGTCTTTGTGCACCTGCCAGATGGGCACAGAAGCAAGGACTGAGCAGGATCCTATCACCTCGCATGCAGGGAAAGACTGTGTCTGGTGCACTGCAGAGATGGCTATGCACATTTTGTGCCTCAGGAGCAATGCAAAGTCTCTGCAGTTTTCTCTGCAGCAGATCTGCTCAAGACACCCTGCGTCCAATCAACACAGGACACCCTAGCTGTGAGGTAGAGAAGGTGCTGCTGGGCTGTGCTTGAGATCAGGAGACAGCTTAGCAGCATATCAGCAGCTGAGACTACAGCTATGTGCACTGATCATGATACAATGGTAGTAAGCTAGGAAGTCAGATCAGCACAGAATCAGCCTCGGCGTGGAACTGGTGCAATGTTTCCACACAGGCGTCAGTGTGCCCGCATCAGTAATCTCCAAGGGGCCATGCAACTGCGCAAAGCTTGGCATCGGTCCCTTTCAAGCAGCTTGCAGCATATTCCATGGCAGGCTTTCTCAATGGAGCTCACTTCCAATTGCCTGTGCATGAATGCTGCAGGTGAAGCCTTGTTCTCAGTGAAACTGTGGGGTTGGACATCCAGCGCATATACTGTCCTAGAGGCTGATCTTTCTGGATGCATCTGCTCTTCTTGATTGTGGCAGGCCCAATACTGGCACTGAGCTGAAGACTGGTATATCTTGCATGTATACGTAAATCTGACAAACCTGAGCCATCCAATTGGAAGCTATGCTTGCAAGCCATATCCAATCAAGTTGTCTGAGCATGTTCTTGCATGTAAGATATGACTGACCCTGAGGAGGTTCAGCATCTGTCTAGTACTATACCTCAAGTGGCCAAAGAACTATGGTGGCTGGCGATATTCAATGCCCCTGTTTGTCTGTGTCAAAGCACCAATGCCTCGCATGCTCCCACTTGGATCACAGCTGTCAGCACACTATCGTCAAAAACTCCCTTATTTCCTCTGGCCAAAACTCATGCGAACCCAGCGCCACATACTTGTACTCTTTGATGGGAAGGAACTCTGCCAATGGCCTGGTGATAGTCCAGGTCATGCACACAGGTTTAAAGCAAGACACCTCCATAGCAGAAAGCTCCTTAAGACCTTCAGAAGGTCCTGGTGCCAGTCAAGAGGATAGAGGTACAGCTCCCGAAGACTCTGTGGGAAGCTCTCTGGCATGCACACTCTGGGAAAATTCCCAAACTCCAGCCGTTCCAGACGCTTCATGTGGTGGATATCCTCAAGGAGTTGCCTGCCCACCTCGCTGCACTTTGTGACATATACAGTCTTCAGGTTTTGGAGCTGGTCTTTGCATGTGTCTAATTCAACCTGCAGGGAACTGCAATCAGAAAGCATCAGGCTACTTAATGCAGCACTCTTGATCTTGATACAGAGTGACTCGGTGTTTGCACAGCATGCCTTGGCTAGATTATGGCATGACAGCACGAAAGTCCCTTCCTGAAGATCACTCAGCCGGAAGGAGACCAGGTTCGGTAAGTCCAAGGCTACCGTCTTTCCTGACAGATCACGGAGTAGATTTTGCAGGTATGATTGGGACCAGTAAGGCTTTCTCCTATCACAAATCACCAGCTTTTGCAAGGCTGTGAGCATGCTGATCGTCTCCAGGTTTTGCGCATCATCTGTTCCATGATTGGTTGCTATGATCAGCTTGGTCAATTGCTGTTTCACATCTACCCAGAAGGAGGCGGCCTTAGGGCCTACATGGTGAAAGAGCACTGCGCCATGGAAGAGCATTCTAAAGAACCTGTCGCCTGCAAAGCACTCCCCTCGGCAAGGCTGAAATTGTGCAGCTGCAGGGAGTGTCTGGAGCTTAATTATGAAACACTCTAGATACACAGCTTGCTGAATGGCAGAAGACACCCACAAGGGTGAAATTAGACAGAACCTGAACTGATTCCGAGGCTGTATCCGTGTCAGGCAGGAAGAGCATCAATTCCCAAGTCACTGGTCATGGCTAGCTCACCTTGGTCGGGCTCAACAGCAAGAGTCAGCCCAGCTGGAGGAGCACACGCTGCCAGCAAGGAAGGCAGCAGAGGTGGGACTGGGCCATTTGCAGGCTCTTCATTGATGCCAGCATTCTCCAATACCACGGCAGCAGAAAAATCGCTGACGATTTTGCCGTACCATTTAGCCCTCTTCTGCAGCCATCTGCAAAGCAAGGAACTGTGTTGCATGGCATTTGGATGTGCAAAGCGGCAATGAACAAGCTGCATGGCTGAGATAGCGAGAGGAATGTAGCTCATAGAGAGCTTGCAAGCTGAGCACGACCTTGAGGCCTCCGGACTGGGCGAGCTAAAGCTTGTCCTCAGGTCGAGCCACCTCTTGCAAGGCCCAGCAGGAGAACAATTTGACAAGAAATTGTAAAGGCCTTTGCTGGTGAGCTCCAGACTACATACATCTCGCTCATCATCGAGCCAAGAAGCGATGTCAATGAGAAGATCCTCGGGTAGAGATAGTAACTTCGGCATGTACTCAGCCTTTCTGAAGAGTACGTGTCCCTGATTCACTCCTTCAAGAGACCATTGTTACCTCCTGAAGGCGTTGCAGGCTCATGCAGACTACATGAGAGGGCTCACCAATGTTTCTGCATTGCCCAAGCTCTTGGGCAAGGAAGCTGCCCACTCTGCCCAGCCTCAGTTGCCGGGCTCACACGGGGCCGTCCGCCAGACCACGTCCGATCAAAGCAGTCTTTGCCTCTGTGGGGACGCGAAGCACGTCGCGCTGAAGCGCGGCAAGGACATCAGGGCCAAGGGTTTTGGGATCGACGTTGATCTTACCCCGGCCCAGCAGCAGCAGCGCAATCTGAAGCGCAGCCGCTTCACAGCACTTAAGGAACAAAACATGTTCCCCTTCTGGAAGGGTGCCAGGCTCTTTTATCGACAGGGTGACCAGGTGCTGGAGGACCTTGGCCCCAGGCCACCCACAGCACCGCCGCCCCCCAGCCAAAACCCCAGGTCACGCACCGCTCCTCCACCTCCACCCAGTCAGGCACCCAGTAGCTCAGCTGGCCCACCATATGCCCTGGTGGCCATGCCCTAGGAAGTTTCCAGTCACACCAGGCTCAGATGTTGCGTTTGGAACATCAATGGCCTTACTGATGGCAAGCTTTCGCTCTACGATGGCCTACAGTATATGCGGGAATTTGATGTCCTGCTTCTCACTGAAACTCGTGCGGACTATATCCCTGACGACTTATTTCCAGAGCACTCTATTGCCTTTTGCCCAGCCTCGCGCGCAGGACGTGCAGGAGAGGGCATGGCAATTGCTGTCAGAAAGTCTCAAGCCTACCACGTACAAGACTGGACCTCAGATGAGACATCCTTGTGGGTGAAGCTTCTGTTTCCGTCAGGAACAACTCCCTTCATCATTGGTACCTGCTATGTTCCACCTGCTGGATCCCGAAGCTTACAAGAGGATGACATTGATAGCAGATTCACAGAGCTGGCTGTGCACCTTGCAGCAGCACAGGCAGAAGGGCATGTGTTGCTTGGGGGAGACTTCAATGCGAGGGTTGGCCGCCTGGAAAGTCTGGCTTGTGCACTGCAGCGGGAACAAGCAGACACCACATGCAATCAACATGGCAGGCTTCTACTCGGCCTTTGTGACACAACATCCACCCTGCTTTGCACAGGCCGGACTCCAGGTGATGAAGCTGCTGACCTCTCTTTTACCATGCATGGTGGGGGTGGTGGCTCTCGCATTGATCATGTCTTGGTTTCTCCCTCAGTCATGGGCTATGTTCAAAGTTGCGCTGTGAATGCCTTACGCCGTGAGTCAGACCATTTTCCCATAGAGTGCAGCATGCAGTTTCCTGTTGCCCGTCAGGATGTCCAGAGGTGTTCTGGCACCCCATTACCTAGGAGGCATTGGAATCACGATGCCAGGCAGGACTATTGCCATGCTCTAGGAGCACCAGAGTGCACACGTCTTTTGCATGTGGCAAAGCAATCGGCTGCAGACCATGATGTGCATGCAGCCTTTCAGCACCTGTCAGAGGCAATTGGGCTAGCAGCAGACGCTGCAGGCATGCCTTTAAAGCGTGGCACTCGCAGGACCCTGGGGTCTACAGACAAGCCATTCTTTGACGCAGAGTGCAGGGCTTTAAAGAGGAAGGTCAGAGGTACGCAGGATTTTGCCACCCGAAAGCGGCTTGAAAGGCAATACCATTCTCTGGTGCGCTCCAAACGCCGCGCTTTCAGGCTTAGCCGCCTGCGTGACTTGCTCGATCAACAGTACACCAAGCCTCGCTCTTTTTGGAAGCTCCTTCGCTCCTCACAGACATCAGTCCCTGTGAGCCTGCAGCCTGTGCGAGTTTGGGATGATTATCTTGATAAATTGGCAAACATTGGCGAGGTGCAGAGTTGTGCACTCCCACCTGCAGCTTACCCACAGCAACCTTTGGAGCCTGCTGCCTGCCTCAATGTTGCCATTAGTGAGGAGGAGGTTCAGGCAGGTTTGATTGGCCTCCACAATGGGCGCGCCAAGGGCATGCAGGGGCTTCCCTCAGAGCTTTTTCGCTACGCCAAGCTCGAGCCAGATCCAGAGCAGCCAGCCCCAGTGCATGTGTTGGCACCCATCCTGACACGAGTCTTGAATGCAGCATTTCAGGTTGGTGTAGTGCCCACCCAGGCCAATGGAGGCCTAGTAACTCCAGTCTTCAAGAAGGGTGATCCTCTTTGCACTGATAATTATAGACCCATTGCTGTCACCGAGCCTGTCATGCGCCTCTATGCAAGCATCCTGAATGCAAGGCTGGTGAAGTTTACAGAGGACAACGACTATCGTCCGCATACTCAGTCCGGTTTCAGGCCAGGGTTGTCCACACTCCATAGCGTCGTTGCCCTGCAGCACTTTGCTGACATGGCCAAGGCAGATGGCAAGCAACTGTACACTTGCTTTTTGGATCTCAAAGGCGCTTATGATAGGGTGCAGAGGCCGCTGCTTTGGCAAGTGCTGCAGCGTCTAGGGGTGCATGGTCCCATGCTTGCAGCTCTGCAATCCATGTATAAGGACAGTGGCCTTACCATTAATATCAATGGCAGATCTGGGAAGACTGTGTTGTCGCAAACTGGGGTGAAGCAGGGTTGCCCTCTCAGCCCCACTCTCTTTGGCCTTTACGTAGATGGCATGCATCGGTTCTTGATGGCTTCTGGCCCTGTTGATGTGCCTGTCCTCTCTTCAGGGGTACAGGTCACTGACCTAGCCTATGCAGATGACGTGGCTCTTATGGCAGAATCTCCCCAGGGGCTCCAGCGGCTGATTGATCTTGTATGTGAATTCTGTGTCTTCATGGGCATGGTAGTGAGTGTGGTCAAGACCAAAGTCATGGTATTCAACTTAGCCTTTCCTGGGCCATTTCAATGGACTTGTGGAGGTGAGCAGCTGGAGATTGTCATTGATTTTAAGTACCTTGGCATACTCTTCACTGCTTTAGATGGCATGGCAGTGACGTTTCCCATGTTGAAAAAGAACATGTTTGGGGCATGGGCTCTGCTCAAGCGCCAATATGGGCGCTTACAATGCTTGGCCTCAGTTGGTCTCATGTTCAGGGTGTATGAAGCGTGTGTCCCATCCACAGCTTCCTACGGTTGTGAGATCTGGGGTTTCCAGCCATTCCCCCAGCAATACCGCATTTTGAGGAAAAGTCTAATCACCAGCAATCTTCAGATGCTCAAGGAGATCACAGGTGTCAGAGGCAGCACTTCGACAGACATCCTTTTGGCTGAATTGGGTCTCAAGTCCCTACACCATGTTTGGCTTTTGCGCGCTGCCAAGTTCTGGAATAATCTAGCTGGCAAGCCTTCAGGTAATCTGTACCGGTGCATTGCGCTGGACTGTTGTAGGGCTGCTGTTGCAGCATCAAAGCGCAATTGGGCATGGTCCATGTTCAAGGCAGTCCATGATACCGGGTACGAGCTCAGCATTCGCTGTGATGACATGGATGCCATTGATATTCCTGCCTTACGGCAGCACATCATGCAACAGCGTGATTCCGTCTGGGAAGACCTTGATATCTGCCCGAGGACTTGCCCTAGTAAGAGGTCTAGATGCTGCACTTATGCTAGATGGTTTGCAAGACCTGCTCATAGGCATGCTCGCTCTCTATTGGATATTCCTGTTTCTGCTGCAAGCATGAAGCGCCTCCTTCGTTTCCGTATGGGCTGTCACCGTCTCCTCAGGGATGAGGGGTCATGGGCTAGGCCTGAGGTTCCCAGACTTGACAGGGTTTGCCAACTTTGCGGGGCAGGTACATTGGGTGATGAGAGGCACCTTGTCTTTGAGTGTCCAGGCCTGTTGTGCTTCAGGGAGCAATGGTCTCACTTGTTTGAGGGGCCACAAACGATGCAGGCATTCATGTGGCAAGAGGACTTAATTGGAATTGTCAGGTTTATCAATGCTTGCTTGCATAAGATGAACCCAATGGGTCAAACATCTGATCAGCCTGGTGTGGCTGGAAGAGATGTAATCTGATCTGATCACACAACCTTTGGGCACAATGCAGCGGCAGACTGACCTGCATGCACTTGCTGACCCCTTTTACAGAACGTTGGTAGTGTGTCACAGCACTGACGCGCAGAGGCCCAAGCTGGCTCAAAGACTCCTTGCATGTTTGTGGAGACTACTCACATCACTCTGTCAACGGAAGCTGGGAATAAGATGCATAAGTGTCTTAGCAGTCACGGGGACACCCAGTATCACGAAGCAGTACTCAACATCTGTAGTGCGCTACAGCAATGTGGGACAACGCCTCTATAGCGTTTGTCCCATTGCAATTATCCATGTGCTCTGGTCTGAACCCAATTGGAATGTTAACAACGTTGTCCACAGGTGCCAGAATGTACAGACTGAAGAACACAGCCTGTCTTGAGACGGAGGGTGTACTGGACTGTCTGATCTGTGCCAATCCAATGCATTATCTATCTGAGGTCATGTGCGCATGAGGCTGTGGAAAACGTCCTGGGGAACGTCCACAGATCCGACACGGCGCATGCGCGCCTTGCCCTCCTTCTGCTTCTCCAGCAGCTTCCGCTTCCTGCGCAGCCAACCCAGCATGTTGAATTGGCTCTGCTCTAGGGATGACAAAATCAATGCCATAGACTGATCAGCTATTGATTGCATCAGCTTAGACAGCGCGATGTGACACGGCTGTGGTGACTCTTCATGCAGCACGGGCCTTCCACATTGCACCCTTTCTGAGGGAGCTAGTCAGTGCACAGATCTATAAGGCCACTGTCGTTTTCTTGGAAGTCTCTTGAGACGATGAACATACAGTGGTCCCTGGCGACTACATACTGCAAAAGTCTGAACAGAAGCAAGGCCTGCCTACCTGGACACGTCACCACCATAGCACTTCGCCAGCACATTCTTCCTGAAGGCCTGCGCGCAGGACACAGACAGGTCACCAGTAAAACATTGCGAACCCTGGCATAGGAGGGGTCCAGAGCGCGATGCCTGATAAATCCACTCATGCTCCATTGTAGGAGGCGTGGCAGGGTCAGAGACAAACCTTGAGGGTCTCCCTGGCAATGATCTTGCCGTTGGCAGCAGCCTGGATCACCACCTCAAACATTTGCCGGCTCATGTTTTCTCGCATTGTCGCGCACATGAGCGCCCCTATCCTCTGCGCCTTCTCCCTGGCACAGGAAAATCCTATCGTAAAAAGACACACCCACCCTCTCCTAACAGACATAACCCTCTGCCATGACGGGAAGAAGTCTTTCAACCCTGTAATCACTTGCACGCCATGGCATGACCAGATGACTTCTGCACGGAGACAGTTCCATTCTCATGCCAGGATGTGTGGCCGGCAACCAGGCACATGCGTGCCAAGCAGCACTTCTGCTTAGAACTCCCTCTTTCCAATGATGACAAACGACTCCTGCATGTTGCTAGTGTGAACATGCCTCCCCAGACAAACAGGGTCTGGAGGAAGTGAGCACCTGTGCACAATGCGTGCCAGAGCATCTATGGATTCCCCGTTCAGCAGCAGGTCCAGGCGGACCAGGTCGGCCTTGCGCTGCTCCCCAGCCTCGTAGTCGAAGCTGGCGTAGCCCGAGGTGATGGACTTCAGGGAGTCGTAGAAGTTGCCTCCCAGCTCTGCCAGGGGCAGAGTGTATCTGCAGGCCAAGCATTTGCACTATCTGCAGAGGCCAAAGGGCAAGAAGCCTTAGTGTATGGCCATTGGCATTGGGGTGTTGACGCTGCACTGAACATTGCAATACCCGTTCTGCAGATACTATAGAGAGTATATAATTTGGTCTTCACTGCAGCAGCCCCACTTTGCCTAGCCTGTCTGAGGTGGCTAGAAGGCGCTCACCCACCGAGATTCTTTTACCTTGGCAAAGTTTGGAAGCCCTTTCTAGCCAACCGTCAGCAGGAGGGAAAAGGTAAGGTTGTTGCTCTGAATGCATGGCTCAGCGCCAGCTGCTTCCGCAATATGTGCTTTGCAAAAGTTTGAAGCAATATGTTGCACCTGAGAAGGGTCCTCTCAGGCCCTAGGAGGGTGTGCTCTGTCATGTCGCCCCGTCTGTCCTGCGCCAGCTGCATGATGGCTCCCACATGCGCCGTAGGAGTGATGATGGTTGCGGCCACTGTTGGCTCAAATATGCCGGCTAGCTTCTTCCCCAAGGGAAACTGCAGCAACAGCATGCAATCAGCCTGGAAAGGGGGGTCCTGCCTCACCAACAGGGACATTGCCAGGCTGAGCCATGCACTGCACAGTTGTACAGCCTCACAAGGTTGCAGGGGCGCGGGTGACATGATGACCAGCGTAGCCTCGTCCTGCAGATAGCGCATTGCAAGGACGAGCTGCACCTGAGAGGGGTTTTGGATCTCTTCTGTGGAGCCGTCAGTGTGCTTGAGGCTGTACGGCACTGTGGGGGTCGTAGTAATGATGGAGGCTCCGTACTCCTGGTCTAGCCGCTGGTGGAAAACCTCCATGTGCAGTAAGCCCAAGTACCTTCAGAAATCCAGGGCCGCTGTCAGAGGAGGCATGCTCATATGGACCAGAGTAGATGATACATGGAGGGAGGTCATGCCAAGATCAACCCTGCAGGCATTTGAAGATGCAGCAAAGAGAGTCAAATTTTGCACACTATGGAATTCATGACAAGTTTATGCTAAGCTGCGCCTGCGCCTCGTCCTGAACTAAGCAAGGTTGGGGCAATAGCAGGTTGATGAAGGACCGTCAGGGACTAAGTGCAAGACAAAGCAACATTGAGAGTCATAGGACGATGCTCACCCGCATCTGAAGCCGGCGCCCAGAGCAGTACTGTTCTCCCTCTTCACTGCCACGCTGGCATCGTTCAGCGTCAGGCGCTCCACCGCAGATGCCAGCGCGTCAAAGTCCGCATTGCTCACAGGGTACAGACCTGCAATCAGGAGCAGGAGTGTCAAGAACAGGAACATGTGCACCTTGGTCCCTTTCTTTGGGTCTGAGAGACCCCTCCCTTTCACGGCTGATCAGGATTACACTCATATGTGCAACTGCTTCCTCAAAGCCCTTCTTGTTTAGATGGCTGAGACCCTGCTAGAGCCTTATTGGTGAAGCGTGAACGCAGACGTCAGAGAAAGAGCACGGCTGTGAGGGGGAATCACCTGCAAAGACCATGGACTTGACGGGTTTGAAGCCTGGTAGGGGGTCAACAGGCTGCTTGAGGAGGTGCCAGGTGTCGCCCAGCCTGGCGCTGCGCGTGCTCCTCATGCCGGTGATGACGTACCCCACCTGCCCCGTCCGCAGCTGCTGCGTTGCTGCCGGCTCCGGCGTGAGCAGACCCACCTGGCACACCCTGGCACCCGTGAGCATTCTCAAATTTGCCTGCTCATACATGGAGGGCAAAGCATCACAGTAATTGATTGGTACCAGTAAAGCGAGCTTCCGGAACGGCACACGCGTGGTGCATTTTCAATGTAGCAATCAGCCATCAGGGCTGTACAGCATCATCGCTGCATCATTTAAAGCACCCTGCAATCAAGTGCTGCTCACGGGCAGTGTCAGGGCAGAGCAATGCCCAGCCGGTCTGCCAAGCCAGAATGAAGTCACCTCAAGGATCTCATAGTTCTCCCCACTGGAGCTGGCTGTCACCCGGTCTCCCTTATTTAGGACTCCATCGACAACCTCCACCTGGATGACATACAAGCCTTACTACGCAAGCCTAATTAGAGCATCGGTGAGACATTGCTAGGTCTGCTTCTGGAAGCCCTCGTAGCTCAGATCTGCAGTCGCCCTGCGTCAGCTGCCTACACTTTTGAGCAGAGCAATTGCCTTTTCAGGTTCTTCCGACAGCCTGCCAATGTGGAGGGTGAAGCATGAGGGCTTACCAGACAGATGACCCCGCGGTACTCATCATGGTAGGCATCAAACAGCAAGAGCTTGAGTTTGCCATCAGGTCTGCCTGTTGGCGGTGGGATCTGCTCTATGATTGCCGGCAAGATAGCATCCAGCCCGCGGCCTGCGACGTGAAAGCAGTCATGCATCACAGGCAACGCAGAACAGCAGGCATGGCTGACCAGGAGGTTGGCGTAAGACACCGCAATGATTCATTTTGTGCTGCTATATGCCATGCATGAGAGAAGACATGCATAGACCTGAGCACGCTGCTCTGCACGTCATGGCATGGCCTTAAGGGGAGCCCACAGAGAGTGTGGCACACCTGTTTTAGCAGATGTCAGCAAGCACCTGTCAGCAGGGATGTCAAATACCTGGAGCACAGACTCTATTGTCAGACCAAATTGCTCATGCATGTGTCTGCCATCACTCTTGCTACCCTATCATCTAGCTGCATCAGCAGCCCCACAATATAATGTCCTCACCTGCTGCACCTGCTCGGCCACTTTCTCAGGATCCGCAGCTGGAAGATCTATCTTGTTGAGTACTGGTACTATGGCCAGCTCCAAATCAAATGCTAGGTAGAAGTTTGCAACAGTCTGCGCCTGCACATGAGTGCGGCGTGATCGCTGAGCAGGTTTCCCCAAGTACTCAGACCTGCCTCTAGCAAATAAGAAGAGCATTCTAAATTCTGTGGTGTCAACATGTTCCCAGGACGGCCCCCTCTGAAGGCTGAATGAAGCCAGAGGTAGCTTTTGCACTGCTTATCACGAGAGACTTTTGTACCTGTATGCCCTGGGCAGCGTCTACCAGTAGCAGGGCGCCCTGGCAGGCTGCAAGGCTGCGAGAGACCTCATAGCTGAAGTCAACATGCCCAGGCGTGTCTACCAGGTTGACCAGGTAGTCTTCGCCCCTGTGATTGTACACCAGAGACACCGTCTGTGCCTGCATCAGTGCAGATGCATGATCACCATGTGCCTCCCCAGAAACATGTGGACTATTTGGAAGCCCAACTTCAGGGATACAAATCTGGGACAGCTGTACTGGAGAGGGTGTAAAGGCATGGGCTGATGAGCTGAGAGACCATGGCTAAGGGTGCACTGCATCTCCGCATACAAGTTCCTCAGGTATTTATGTGTTGAAAGGAGGAGTGACAGACGACCTAAGTCCTGGAAAGCAAGCAGACTTCAGATACCTTGACGGTGATGCCGCGTTCCCTCTCCACCTGGAGCTTGTCCAGGTACTGCGCTTGGCCGCCTCGTGGAATGGCGCCAGTCAACTCCAGCAAGCGGTCCGCCAGGGTGGACTTCCCATGATCCACATGTGCTATGATGCTGAAATTTCTGACCTGCACCATGCCACTGAGCCGGTCAGACCACCCATGCATGATGTCTTTGGTCCTCACTGCAGGGCTGTGATCTATAATCATTACTGCAATGCGAGCCTGGGCTTGTTGTGATCTAAGGGAGCATCACATTGCCCGGTCCGGGTGATTCCCAGTCATAGTGATGTCTTGGGGCGCGAAGCAACCTCTTACACGACAGCCCCCTGTAGGAAGTAATGGATTCACGTTGCAGTACACAACTATGATGCTCTAGCATCATGCCTGATTGAGGGCTGTGGGCTTGCCTTGTCAGGAGGAAATTGCTCCACACTGTAGCCGCCTTTTACAAAGCCCAGAGGTTCATGGCCATCGATGTGCTTTGCGGGCAATGGCTGCGCACTGAACGAGCGGCAGCCATGCTGAGGTGTAAGAGAGAAGTTGCCTGCTGCCCGCGGCACGGGCATGCACGCCCGCTGTGGAGCACTACCCCTCTTGTCAGGGCCATCTCCTGTGCATGGGAGGCCGCTGCCATTCCTGCTGATAACTGCATCTGCCCCGCCAGGCTCTCCGGCTGACTTACTCGAGCATGAGTGAGCGCTATTGCAATGTGTTCTGATGTCCGCAGGAGCCGCAGAAGCAGCAAATCTGGCGGCAAGGGCAGGGAAAGAATTCTGCAGGCTTGTGTTGGGATCAGCGCAGGCCTTCCAGCAAGCCCGTCTGAGAAATGTATAAGCTTTGCTCATGCCAAGTCAAATTTCTGCCTCACATGTAGGCCGCAACATACTGGGTATACTGCATGCCACTCAGCAGTTCGTAGTGAGTGCCAAGGGTATCGCAGGTCACCGTGCAGATTCTCACGCGAGGTCCAGCAGATCAAGCATAACATGGAACGTTTTACAGCTCTGATTGAGCGTGTACTCATCCATAACACAAGATCTCAGGACAGTTGGGCCAGATGGGCACATACTGGGCAATCGTAGCTTCGCCCAACCCGGAAGCTGGCACAAGCTCCGTGCATTGCTTTACTCCGTGCGATATCAGGGGCTCCATGCTATAGGTAGACGTCGTATTCACTTTCTCTCTTGCACTTCCAGGCTGTTCTGATTGCTAAAGGCCTCTCAGAATACAGATATAGTTGTAGGACGGTGAGACGAGAGTACACAACTCGCTCCTTTATTGTCGTCAAACGGGGAACCATCCCGCGTATTTGGCTGTGCAAGTGAACATAGTTGCGTCCCTTGGGAGTATTCATCATATGTCTCCATTGGCGTTCCAACTGATGTAGGCCTTTGTGCTCAGACGAGCCCAGAGACAAATCTGCTACTCGAGGCCTGTACGATCATATGGAGAGGACGGTCTCAGGGGCAGTGACTTGCAGTGCTGGCTCAGCCTCTGTGAGACGCCAATGTAGAAGAATTCCACGCCCATCGAGGCATTCTCAGATCTGCAGAGCCTCTGGGAAGCAGCAGAAGGGCTTGGTCGAGCCAGCTGCTGCCACAAAGGTCAGAGTCGAGAGGCAAACGCACCTGCCAGCGAGCAGGGAAGAGGCCTGGGGGGCACTCAGACAGCTTGCTCCTGAGCATGCCTGGAAAGAGCTGTCCCCAGTCCTTGCGGCCCTGGAGAGTATCTACAGGTAACATTGCCGGTTCATTTGGATTCTCCTAAGAATCTGCCTTTTTGCAAGTTTTTTGCTCCGTCAAGGATGCTGCAATTCCCAGTAATGAGTGTGCATCCCACTAAAGGCGGATAGGGTCAATGCAGCTTCCCTGATCAATTATGGGCGATCTTGGGCAAAGTCCTTGACACCCAGGCTGTGGAGTATGCGCAGGGCTGAGATGCACATTGCTGGCGAGGAAGCCCTACAGGCGCTGCGCAGCGCCGATGAAGCCCTGGTGGAACTGACCAGCGACACACCATCTAGCTCTAGGAGTGGGAAGGGAAGAGCCGGAGCAGCAGAGCGCACTGTATGTCACATCTCCAAATGCCCCAATGCGCTCCCTTGCATGGTCCATGCCCTGTGACGCCTGCTTGCAGAGCTACCAAGCCCATGTGGCTGAGCACTGCAATAGCTGTTGCCTGCCTCATGCTGCATGCTTGTCCGCATAGAAGCCACAATTTGCATGGTCCTTGCTGATGTTCAATGCTGATCCAGGCCCCAACTCTCCCTGGAACGCCGCTCGAAGGAGGCTCAAAGAAGAAGGAGCGAAGCAGTAAGACCTCTGCAAGCAGCAAAGGCTCTAGCGCGGAGGACGCAGAAGAGGCAGAGCGTGCCAGTAGAAAGGGCTTTGACCAGATACCCACAGACCCGGCAGGTATGGCGCTCGATCCTGCAGCCAGCTCATCTGGCTTGACAGCACGGTTTTCTTGGCCCTTATTTTGTTGCATGAGCCTGCTCATTAGTCTGTCTGTATGGGCATGTGGTCTGTGAACTTCTTGTGATGCTCTTGTAAAGCTGCAAACTCAAAAAGGGCTTCCCAACTGTAGTCTCAGAGCTCTGTTCACCCTGCTGAACTAAAGTACTCACACAGCTGTAGATCTATACCTGCTCAGTGTTAGCTCCTGAACTGCAGATTGGGAAGCATATCATGACTGTGTTCAGACTCGCAGGTCTGGACAGGGTAGAAGAGGCCTACCAGGACGAGAAGCAGCGGGCCCATGATGAAGCAGTGGACATGGCGGATAGGCAGGATGCAGAGCGTGGCAAGGCGGAGGCCGAGTACGCCAAGTCTGGCAGCAACAGGAGCAGCAGCAACGGCAATGGAAGCTCTGGCAATGCCAATGGCACTGGCAAGGTGCATAGCCCATGTGAAGCCTTCTGACTTTTGCAGGCAGACCAATTGTTATTGGAGGGTAAAAGATGCATGAGTCCGCTGCTGGGAATTAGCTCAAATGGATACACAAGAAAGCCTTACTATACATGCCAGTGGCTAACTTATGGGTAAGCCTACCGCATGCAGAAGCAGGCCCTGCAAAGACATCTTGCGCGTCTTCTAAGTGCACAATGCCCTGCAGGTGGGGTTGCAGTTGCCGGATGCAGAAGTGGCGGGCAGAGTGGCCTACAACGTGGCGCAGAACCTGACTCGGAAGGCACAGGAGACGCTTGAAGAAGCTCAGGAGAGTGGGAAGCATGCACTGAGCTCGGCTGTGGGCCTGGAGGATGCTCCAGAGCACGAGGATAGTCCTGAGAGCAGTGATGCACAGCAAGACAAACATGGTAAGCTGTGCTGAAGGGAGCATTCATGGGATGTATCTGAGTATGTCACTGCCATGCTGGTGTTCAAGGGCATGAGATTGTGTCCTCATGCTCTCCATGCAGCTGTCTTTTGACCTGTAGAAGCGATGACACCATAACATTCAGGAAGGGTCCAACAGTGTCCAGTGAAGAGTGCGAGAGCAAGGAATTCAGTCTCCTACTCCTTGTAATATTCACTGGGACATGTTGTTGGTGCTGTGTTTTGAAAAGGGGTCCTGAGGGCGGCGCAGTGCCGCACTGCACTGGCACCTGCAGGTGTAGGGCACCTTTCTCTGTGCTGCCTGACATTAAACTGTGTGCGTGCAGCAGCGAGGATGGCAGAGGTAGCAGACCCTGAGGAGGGTCTGAGGGTCGAGAGCGCGAGCCGCCTGGACTGGGACAGGGACAGGTGGCTGAGGCGGCCCCTCAATGCAGTCGTCAACCCTGTGAAGGCCGACTCAGACTTCATGTCCAGGCTCCTGTTCCTGCTGCGCAAGGTAATTCAGTCCTCCATGTCAGCACTGAGGTCTCTGCAGGCCAGAAAGACAAAGCTCAGTGCCTCTGCGATTGGCATATCTGAGAAGGCCTGCTGTAGGTCGTGTGATCATGACAGAGAGGGTGGACCATTGTTTGTAGTATACAATCACGAGGACAGTACAAGACTCCCAAAGCGAGTAGCAGGTTGCTGACTTCTTTGCATCTGTCTCGCAGGCGCACTTCTCGCAGCTGAATGACAGGGATGAAGCCATGTCGCGCAGCCTCAACTCAGACTACCTGGACCAGCTGCTGATCAAAGCAGATACCAGCGGCCTGGACGCTGACCTGGTGAGGCCGGCTGCAGAGGAGCGCCCTGTGCCTGAAGAGGAGCAGGCCCTGCTGGTCTTCAAGAGGGGGTAAGGCACCTGCTGTGACTCTCTTGCCATGTCAGACTTTGTGAGGAAAATACGCTGACAAAAGAAATGGCGCACAAAAAGCAGACTGCATATTTCAAGGGCTTGCAGGGCGTGTGCTTGGTGTCTTTTCCCTGACCCTGGCATGGCCCTCGATAAACAAAAGATGGTCTTCCTCATGGACTAGACCAAATCAGAATTCAAATCGGTGGACCCGAAAGACATGCGTGTAATGCAGGTATGGGCAGGCAAGGAGGAAGGGCCGCATGCTGGTGGCCAAGCTGGACTACCTGCAGCTCATTGTCATCAAGGGCTCCCTGGCCAATGTTGGCAAGAAGGCCCAGCAGCTATGGCATGCCGTCTCAACGCGAGTCAATCCTCCAGACACGCTGCCCTCCGGCAAGAGCAGCAGCGAGTGAGTGACCTGCCTACCCGCACAAAGTCTTTCAATGACTGCTCCACACTGCACAATGTACATACGAATGAAGGCTCAGCTTGCTGCGCTGCCGGTGCATGAGATGTGCATACTGCAGCTAAATAGTTCTGTCTCACAAGACTGTCACTGCTCAGAATATCCAGTGTCTCTAGAGAGCATCTATAACGGGCATTTGCTGACAGTTTTCCAGGCACAGAGAGACAGATTGAAGCTTAGATATAATTGTTGAGTCACTTTGGATTTGGGCCTTCTGCATGCAGGTTGGCTGAGCAAGAGGAAGAGACGGCCGGGGAGAAGCTGCGGGGAGGCTTCAGGAAGGTGGGCGACAAGCTCTCTGAGTGGGGGATCCTGTCTCCCCGCCTCATGCTGGCTGGCGGCGGCCTCTTCATGACCCTCTCCAACTGGGGGCTGCTCCCTGCGGTAGGTGCCACAGATCATGCTACTGATATGACTATATTGTCCCGTTAATCCCTCAGCCTGATGTGGCTGGGTCATTTTGCATGCAAGCATGGCCATTCTGACCCGCCCCCTGCCAACAGTGTGCCATCCTCGCTGCCAAAGAAGAGTCCAGGCAGCATCCTGCAGGTGAATGTGCTGTCATTGTAGTGCGTGGTGTTCTCCCTGCGAAGACAGAGCTAGCAAGCTGAGGTCGACACATGCAGGTAGATGTGCTGCCGCTGGAGCGCTTCAATGCGGTGTGGCGGCCGAACGAGCCGGATCGCTTGACACCGGTGTATGTGGAGCGAGTCACCATTCGGGAGGCCCTGCAGGGGGACCTCCTGCCTTCCCTATTCGGCACTGTCCAGCTCATTGAGCCCACCTTCGGGGTACGCCACCCACCTGCCTACCTGCCTAGATGGCAGATGATAGGAAGGACACCTGGCCATAGTCGGCTTTTTTGCACACAGCCGGACTTCAGCCTGTCGAGGCGTCAGGCTGTTGATGGTGCAGGATCTATCCTAAGGTGGTTGCGAAGGCTGTCTTCTGATAAGAATCTGACAGCAGCATGATTGCCAATCTAGAGTTGAGCATACCAGGATGTACACAGCTCCTGTGTCTCAAAGAGGCCCTGCATTGCTGACAGGAACCCCTGTTGGTGTGCAGGAGGTGCTGCTCCTGTACAGGCGCAAGAGCAGCCCGGGCTGGCTGCGGAAGGTGAAGGACAAGGTGTTTGGGGAGGAGGAAAACGGACCGCGCCTGATGAGGCGCGAGCCCATCATGCTGCGCGTGCTGCGAGACATCCCTGTGCCTTCCTGGAAGCTGGTCCTCCCGGACAAGCTGCTCCAGTTCAGGCCGCTGGACGGGCTGCGCGCAGACCTGGTCACTGTGGCTGGTAGGTTCTCGATTCTGCCTTGGGAAAAGAGGCTCGGCATGTCTTTCATTGGAGTCCTCTTCATGATGTCCCTGTTGAGCGCTGTTATCTGCAAGTGTAAAATGCGTCACTTCGGATGTGGCTTGGGAGCATATTTGTCATGACCTGACATGTCAGCTGCAGTCTGCTGTCTCAGAGTCTCTGTGCGCAAAGTACATATGTAGGGTGTGCAACTCCTTTCACATCATATTTTGGCAGGTCTCAGGCTCGCCAGATCATGACAGAGGCCAGATCATAATTTGAATGCTCAACCATTACAGCCAACTTAGCTAAGGCTGTGGGTGCAGGTCTTCTTGCTTTTGTGGCACAGGCCAAGTATGACTCCTTCATCCTGGAGATCATCACCATTGCCTCGGCCACCTCGCTGTTGTCAAGGGTTGTCCTGGGGTACTGGCGACTGGCGCAGAGGTACAACAGCCAAGCTCTTCATTATGTTCACGCGATGATGAAAGAAATACACCACGAGTTGCACTGGCTGAAAGCTGATCCAAAGGGGTCTGCCGCATGTGCCTGCGTGTAGGACTGATGGCTAGTAGCTGATCATTGAGGATTTCCATTCATGAGCATATAGCATGTATTGTGGCCACCCATTGCCTGAATCACATCTTCTGAGTAGTGCATGTGGGAAATGCAGCTCTTCAGAGCCTGCAGTCATGCGAGGCTTATCTTGCAGCTCACTACCAGCCAGCAATTGCTCAGGCATTGCAATCCCTGACAATCCCCATACTGCAGTCTACTAAAGGACGCCGTTGCCACTGCGCAGGAATGAGAAGCTGGCCATTCAGGTGCTGGCAGAGTCCACGCTGGCGGCGCAGGAGGGCTGCATCCACTACCTGGCGGCCGCTGCGGGCCTGCAGCAGTGGGGCCAGGCAGCGCTGGCGTTCCTGGCGCTGTGGAAGTCCGAGCAGGGCCTGAGCGCCGCGCAGCTGGGCGAGGCTGTTGAGACCACTCTGGAAGACTCATTCAGGGTGAGCCCCTGCTTGTCAAGCTGGCAGCGAGAGGGCTATTGCGTCAAGCTTGGCAACTCTGCCTTACTGGCCCTGTTGACTCCGTGGCTGCCACTTTGGCATGGGCGCGGTGTGAGAGGCTGTAGAGAGCACTCAGGAAGACAGCTTCAGGGTCAGGGCCATGCCTGTGATGCAGCATTGGCAGGGCAGTAAGACAGTCGCAACAGGCTTGCCTTCTCAGGGCTTTGCTGTCTTACAATGTCACGTCCCATGCTGGGATGCAGCCACACTAGGGACACAGTAGAGGACCAGCTGCGCTCTGATGCAAATTCGACCCGTGATAAGAGCGTGTGGCATGCAGGTGCGTGTGCGCTTTGACGTGGAAGAGGCATTGAAGGAGCTGACTCGCCTAGAGCTGGTAGAGAAGATAGGGGGAAATGGCGGGAATGGCAATGGCAGCGGTGGCTCAGTATATAAATGCGTGAAATCGGAGGATGCCGTCCAGCACCTGGACAACACTTGGAGGGCCATCCTGCAGAGCCGCCTTCAAAGCGTGCAGGGGACCTCTGACTCCAGCGGGCATGATTACTCGCATGCGGAATGATATGCTAGCGTAGCGCCTTAGCCTAAGACGTGTGCCTATACATTTACATAAGCCAGTCCTGTATGAGAAATGTAGCTCTTTATAGATTGGCCAATCATGAATCATTGTAGGATTCTGAGTTGGTGTATAGAGTGGAAATGCCTCGTTTCAAGGGTACTTCTGGTCTTCTGTCTGAGAGCAGAAGCCTCGTATCGCTTTCTTCGCTTGTAAGATTCTGTGCCGGACCAAAGTGGTACACATGCTCACAGAACTCTTCTGGCAGCTCATGAGCGAGGTTGCGCCCGCCCATCTAGATGAAAGGCATTTTGGCAGACATGTGCATGCTGACTCCAGTACTACTGCAGATTGGTCATGTTGCTCAGGCGCATCTTTAATGCACAGTAGACTCTCCTCAAAGGGAGTTGTCAGATAGGTTCAAAGCACTTCGTGCAGCTGCGCTTGCTCCACAGTCTGCATCTCTGAGGAAAGCCACTGATACTGAATACTGTTTGCAAGACACTTCAGTAGGACCACTGCGACCCCTTCAGATCATCACAAACCTCACTGAGTTACCTCATTGTATCCATCATGCTGCGTCCAGATGACCCGCAGCGCTACAGTCCTATACCCAGTGTGTACCCACTCTGCCGCTACGGTGTCTGCTGCTGGTCAATAAGGGTGCATGCATGTTTGAGTGCAGCTCTGCGCTTGATGCCCATCTCGTACATTCCTGCTCTCCTTGAGCTTGCCCGTCCTCCTTCAGTCCATCAACGCATTACACTGAGGCTGTCCAGCCGCGGCCATCCCAACATGCCAGTGTCCCATCACTTCTGCTTGAACTCTTTGTCAATACCCTTTTTCATCTGCACGCCAGAGGACACATCAACCAGAGGATGCAGTGCATGCACAGGCAGACAGCATGCAGGCATCAGCTTCCTGAGGAGTGCAGGGAAGGTGAAGGAGGCTGACCTCATCCCTGAAGGTCTTCTGGAAGTCTTGGGCTTGCTGACCAATCTTCTTCTGATGCTCAGCGCCTGCAGCAGGCATGTGTTGTAAGAGAGGACGCTGAGTGCCAAGTGAGAGGTGTACAATTCATAATGCTCGCACTCACTGGTGCGAATGATAATGAACGCACTTTTCTTGGCTATATCAGCCACCCAGGCATTCGATCTGACGGCTATCTGCTGGAAGGTCCGATTATTTGCGAGGGAGTTCACGAGGACCTCGTTCACCAGATGATTCAGCACCCTCGCAAAGAAGCTCATCTTCAATATCTGTGATCAAAGAAATTGTGCTGCGGGCCCGAGCCCCAATCTGTGCTAAGTAGGCCTTCTAGCTACTTCCTTCTGTACTAGGAATCACTGCCGCAGGTGACCTGCAAAGCTTTCACACTCTTGGGACCACCGCAATTCCTTCTTCAACTACACTGTGCCTTCGAATAGATCATCAGCGCCTTGTATTGTTCACCAGGCTCTCCAAAAGATTGCCACAGCAGTGCCAGGGAAATAATCTAATGTGAACTTGCAACCCTACAGTTTTCCTCAGGGTTTCTACCGGCGGTGATAATATCGGCATGGTGTGGGGTTCCCATACTCAGATCTCTCAAGCGCCTGTCCGCGTAGTCTTTCTGTCATTAAGCAGCGTCAGCCGAGCAGGAGTCAGCTCGCCCCCAGCCGTTGATCCTCAAGCTTCCATTCCGCTTCCCGAAGATGGCTGAGCATCACGGAGCCCCTGGTGCGATATGCTTGACAGCCCACCCCACAATGCCCTATTGAAGAGCTGGTGTGATAATTCGGAGCGGTCGACGCCCGCTTCAGATATGCTCGTGCTGGCCAGCATGCTTGCTTATCCCTTAGCTTCGGAGCAGTCTGGTCAGCAAAGGCGCCAAGGAATATTTCATGGGGCAGAAAATAGGTCACAGGAGCTTACCAGGATAATTATGAAGTCAACATGCTCAGAGCCCTGGAAAGGCTTTGTGCTGACAATGACAGCAGGATCGGCCTGCTGTCCAGCCTTGGAAGGGGGAATCTTGCCGAGCGCATGGGCTTGCGCTTAAAGCATTGTGGTCATCAGGGGTGTACTGCTTGTGAAGTACTGCCCCCATGCTGGTGTTGACATGCTGGCGAAATAACATCCTGCACGTAGCTGGTTGTCAAGGCGCTCATGAAATCTTGCATCTGCAGTAGAGTCCAACCTGGCCAAGGCCGTCAAGGAGGAGCAGGCGAAGGCTCACCACGAGGCCTCCAAGGACCTCCACTCGGTCACCCACGAGGCCCACGAGCTCGGCAAGGAGCATGACCGTGAGGAGACCTTGGGCGACAAGCAAGTCCCACACACACTCTTGACTGCACTATGGCCCTCCTCATATCCATGCCTTCCATCATCCACCCCTCTTTGCAAGCACAGCACTGTGTTTCACCCTGTGTTGGTAACACTAGCAGTGATATCATATGGCTTCCATTTCTTTGCAGGAGTCATTGCGTGTTCTAGTATCCACTCAGACAGCTGCAGACCTTGCAAAGTCACTGCATGCATTAGCATTGCTCCCTCATAAGAGCCTCCAGCATGGTGCAGGATTGAGCAGACCTGCAAGAGCACTACATGATGTAGCGCTGCAATTCTCTTGAGAGTGTTCAGCATGATGCAGGATCGAGAAGGCCAAGAAGGGGGACCTGTCCGAGGACGAGAAGAAGAAGGCTCTGGCCACAGCTGGCGCAGTCATAGCCTTGGTGGCTGCCATCGCCTTTGGAGCCACCAAGTGGCGCAACGTATGTCCTTTGCCCCCCTTCCCTGCTTTGTATCGGCTCCTGAACTGAGCATTCCGGGCACCATTCCTGCTCTCAGCTGGACAGTGCTGCTTGGCTGCGACAGGCCGCTTTGCTCAGCTCTGTGTGCATGCTATTCTGGCGAGGTTCCGAGATGCTTACAAGTGGCAGGGTTACGTACAGCCAGGCTGCTGTGCTCCTGCAAGCTGTGGTTGCACACCCAGGCTGGCTCAGATTCTCTCATTGCGCTGATCCACAGACACAGAAAGGAGCATTGCAGTACAGTGTGAGTTGCTGCTGGTACGAGAGGCTATGTATTGCGCAGAGCCATAAGTCTTCCAGAAGAGGAGTCATCCAGGCGATGCTGAAAGCTGGTGAACGAAAAAATGAAGCTGCTTCACGAAGTGCCATGTACACCATCCTGAGGGGTCTTTTTGTTGCGCAGAGCCACAAGAACAAGTACGAGGACAGGGAGGTGGCCGAGGAGGCCCAGGAGAAGGGCCGCAAGCTGGGCGGCTGGTTCGGCAAGAAGACTGAGGAGGCCAAGGACGCCGCCGTCGATGCTGGCCACGCCGCCAAGCACCACGGTGGCCGCGCTGCGGTAGGCCCCCCCTCCAATGCACCCTGTTATCGTCTCTGGACCTAACAAACCACACCTGTTTGACTCTCAATTTTTGGCTGGGAACGCTGACAAGCACCATGGTGGCCGTGCTGCGGCCAGACCCTCCTGATGCACCCCTCCATCGCTTTTGACGCGTGAGCCAGTGAGAGCCCGAGCATGATGTCACTGCTGCACCTCCAACGCATGCCAAGTGTTTGCCTGGAGCCAGATGACTGTAGTGCCTGTAGACTGTTGTGGTAGTGTACAGCGCATGAAAATTTCTGGCAAAGTGTGCATGTATGTCAATTTTGGGCTGCGGGGTGTTGACAGCACAGGCCCTTTGCTGCTAAGCAGTACACCACTCAGCTGCACTAGGGAGAGCTTACGTGTGGGATGCTTTCCTCATGTGAGCTGTCCTCCCTGAGCGAGAGCCAGGCGGCGTCATCCCCTGATGTCTTGGTTGTGCTGCAGGAGAACATTGCTGACAAGCTGGGAGACGGCCTCCACAAGGTGGGAGACGCAGCTAAGAATGTCAAGCACAAGAAGTGAAAGGCTTAGGCATGGGGCTGATGTTGGAGACAGCAAAAAGCCCGACTCAAGTCAAAGGCAATAGCACCAGAGGGTTTGCCTAGAAACGAGGGGCGCCATTGTTTCCGTGATGATTGCATGCTCACGAGAATTGACAAGATAGAGCCTTCAGGAGGCGCGGAAGCCTGAAGGACTTTGTCTGACGCTGACAAGTCAATACAGTTGTCTTCCTTCTGGGTGTGTTGGTATTGGCGATGTCTGGGGTCTTCTTGGGTGCGGGTAGTGTCGTTGCTTGTGTCATGACGCACATATGACAATCGTGAATGTGTAAGTTGCATAGACTCCATATCAGGTGTTGCAGCGGTTTTCTGCAGCCTCTTACGTCAATGCTGCAGTGCAGTAGTACATGTCTTGAGGCCTTGTTTGCGATAGGCTGTGCATGGGGTGTAGGGTTAGGCGGGTCAAAAGTGTCGAGAGAGCCCCCAGCACCAAGAACCCTCTGGTGCCTTGATCACGGTGGCGGGTGCATGTGCAGGGTGGTGATGATTCCGAGAATGCTCTGGAGAAGGGCGGCCACAAAGCCAAGGACGCCGTGAACACAGCCTCAGACAAGGTGCAGGGCGCCTTTGGCTCCGCCAAGGACAAGGGCAGCCACTTGCTGGGCAAGGGCGAGCACAAGGCCAAGTGAGCACTGCCACCAGCTCCTCGTGCATGCCTGTGCCTCAGCCGCCTTGCGTAGCGAGCTTTCCCTGCCTCTGTGCATGCCCACATGGCGCACGGACTGGTATAGGCTCGAAATGCCTTGTCTGTGGCCGCATGGCTCAACATGCGCCGCTCCTCCTGCATTGCCAAGGACAGCTGTATTCTCCTGCAAGGAAGAGCACAAGGCTGAACAAGCTGTCCTGTTCATCGTGCATGAATTTTTTGATTGCCTTCCTGGCATGCGGGTTATGCAAGGGCTCATGCTCAGCCTGTGGGAACACGCTCGTGATGGGTCCTACAGGAGCCTTGCCCAATGTGGTGAACCGTGTGATGAGATGTTCATTGCTGCTGTGCAGGGAGGCAAAGCACCATGCCCATCACGAGAAGAGGGGCATTGTGGGCAGCGTCAAGAACTGGTTCTCGGACCGCAAGGACGAGCTGGACGAGGCCGCAGCCATCGGCCGCAAGGAGCAGGACTACATCTCTGACAGGGCCGAGGACAAGTACCACTCCGCCAAGCACAGCGCCAAGAAGGCTGTGGGCCGGGCTTAGGCAATTCTACTCAGGCTGAGATGTGGTAGTGGCAGAATCTCTGCTGGGAGACTTTGGCAGCAGGGGTGCGGGAACATCTGTCATGTTGGGTCTGAGAAGGCAGGATGGGTTGCAGCCACAAAGCTGGCTGGTAGATGCAGAGATAGTGAGGTCAAGGGCTGTGGCCCAGGTTGCAGGCCTGATGTTTTCGTGCTTGCAGCAGCTGTGCTTTATATTGATAGGGCAAGGGCCTAATAATCCAATGTCCAGGCTGCATGGTACAAGTCATGTGGCCATGGCAAGGGGCACATCTCAGGCCATCTAGGGACAGACGCACCAGGGAACAGGACAACAAACACTCTGCCAAGCAAGGTGCTGCAGTGTGCTCTGCACAGATCATGGGGCTGTGCGCACAGGCTTCACAAGCTGCTGCATCACAGCCTGTAGGGGTTTGCTGCGTGGCTGTGATGTTTCCCTCAGACTCTGCCCTCTTGAACTGGTGTGGCGTGGCGTGTTGTCGTGAGCAAGTCTGCGTGGTATCATTTGGACTGTATAGCAGACAGTTTGAAGCTTCAGCCTGAAAGCTACAGGCTGCTGGCAACCTTAGGTCCTGAGAACTTGAGCAGCTGTGCTTGTGATCGTCACAGATCGGTTGCACAACATCTGGACAGAGCCCAAAAAGCATCAATGCTTCAGGTCATGGTGGGTCGCTGCTGCAAGTAAGTCTTGCATTTGTTGCCAGGACATCTGAGCATTGGCGCCCAGCACAGCAAACTGATGGTTAGGCTTACAGCACTGTGAAGTGGCTGCTTAGGAAAAGTCTGCATCAAGACACCTGATGTAAAGGAGCACTTACGCCCAGCGCAGTGAATCCCTAGCAGTACAAACTGTTCTGGGCCTGTGAAACAAACATAGATATGGATGGCTTGCCGTTGGCCTCTGGTGTACACCAAAAATCTTATACACATTCAATTTCGATCCGCCAGTCTCACGGTCACTTTGAAGGTGGCCCATCCCAGCGGTTATCAAAGTAATCCTGCAGCTCTTCTGTGCTTCCCGGGCTCCCTTGATGGTGCTGTCTCCTGTGTCGCCTCTCCTCCGCCCTGCTGCGCCTGAAAATACATCGTGCATGTATAGTGAATTCCATGGGCTGCTCACATCGCCATCAGCTTCAATCACCAAGTCAAAGCCCATGTCCTCCTCAGCTGCTATTGTTTTGCATATGTCATGCAGAGATGTATGAAGAACAAGAGTGAGATTTCCAAGCCCCAAGTGCATGTGTAGAATGCTTTTAGCCTTCCAGCAAGTCATTGGCAGGCATGCCCTGGAAGCCCTCTCGTACCTGGTAGTATGGCTATGCTGCTGGCGCTGCTCTGGGTGCTGATTGTCCTCTGCCCCTGAGAAAGCCGGCGCTTCCAGCGGGCCCATTGAGAACTCCCCCATATCTCCCCAGTCAGCAGACGCCTGTGAGGGTTCCTTGCCCGCAGCACCCGCTGAGGTGTCCGCCCCTGTGTCGGGCATGTTGATGGCAGGGTTGCTGTTGTGTACCGGAGTCCCGTCCTGGGACTCGCCCTCGCCCTCGCTGCGCCACGGAGTGATGCGCGCCAGTGGGTCTCCCTCCATGCGTGACGGGACATTTCTGCAGGGGGGACCCGTTCTCAGCACATTCCTGTGTGCAGGAATTGTGTCGTCAAAAAGGCATGCGCGTGCTTGTCACATGCCTAATACCCCGATCTGCAGCCCATCCTTCATGATGCCAGGCTTGACGTGCTGACTTGGAGATGTCAATCCGGAAATGATGCTCGTTCGCTGTTGAACCCAAAATTCACTGCGCCACCAGGCTCAACAGAGGCCTGAAGCTCAGCTGTCAGCAGCTGACATACAGCAGGCGTGTCTGCACATGTCAAAGGACCGGGAAGCAAGGTCGACGACATCATCCCAACAACTGGCCTGTTACTCCTGATGACCCTTCTCAGGGTCATCTTGGACAGGGCGTACGCACCTGAGCAGGGGAGACTCAGGGTCCCTCTGCTTGATGAGCTCGCAGACCTCTCCTCCCATGGGCCCGGGTTGATGCGCCAGCATCTGCAGGCAGCGGTTTCCCGCCCAGCGCCCGCCAACCCCCGTCGCTCCCACAGCCGTCACGATTGACAGCATCAGCCGCCCTCCTCTGCAGTGCAGGTGAGACACTCTCAGCCCTGCTTGCCCTGCCCTGCTTCAACAATGGTCTGCAGCTTGTCATGTGTCTACAGCAAGCTTCATGCGACACAGTGAAAGGCGTCCAGCAGCTGCCAGACCATGTCAATCTTATGGGAGAGGCATGCGTCAGCGTCAGCGGCCTCCAAAGGCAAGGCAATGCTGATCACCCAAAACCATTCCAGTCTGTGCAGACTCATTATACATCGTGCAGCTTCAGATGAGCATGTCATGCACATGTTCCTAGTTGAAAGCATGAGGGGAGGAGGCTGCAGGTGCTGCAGCGCTTTGCGCAAGATGGCATTCTGGTGTACCAAAGCATGGGTAGCAGGGAGAGCAACAGACCTTGAAAAAGGTAGCATCGGTCCAGTGAAGCGAGGTGAAGTTGCGTTCCACATGAGAACTCCGCCCGCCACCCCAGCACCCAACTCGCTCACATTGGTCACTGCACACGTCACACCACTAGGCTGGAGAGCACATAAAGATTTCAATAAGCCCATTCCATTTAGAGCGGACGTAAGAGGCTGATTGGTGCACGGTAAGACTGACCTCCTCGCATCTTCAGTACATTCTTGGTTTCCTCCTCTGTGGGCTGGTATCCGTGCTTCGCCATGATAACCGCAAGCTCCTACACTGAGAAGAGTCTTTACATATGTGACGAGTATGTCCAGCAGGAGATTATGTCGTCATTTGTACAGGGAAGTGGACATGACAGGCAAGCATCGAGGGAGGGAATGTGCCTCCTCACCGTGAAGATGTCTCGTGGATCCACGGGCGTCTGCTGCCTTTGTGCCATTTTTCTCTATTTTTGCTGACAGGTCAGCAGAAAAGCTTATGTGTGGGTGTTCAACACCAGAAAAGGCCAGCCGAGTGGCATGTGCAATCTTCGGGAGTTCACGCGCTCACACTCTGGCCTATCTTCTCTACGCAAGCTGGCATTTCACAGTGCTACGCCTCCGCACGTTCCATAGGCTACGTACAAGAAGTGGACTCCCTTCCGAAGAGGGAGGTATATGTGTGGGTGCCAACTTCAACGAAGCTGCCCAGAGTTGGAGACGATTACCGACTAAAGTAAGTCATCGATCACTTAACGCAAGGGCCTATGAAAGCAACCTACAGCAGCCCCATGCCAGGACGCAGGCAACCTCCATTGACACAATTGTGCGCCATACATATCGCTGTCACAGCTGAGCTTGAGGATTCCATCGACTGTATGGATTACAGCTGCATTGCTATGGGCGGCGCCTTTCAAGAGCACATCCATGCTAGCACGCAACACTTCCATACATAAAGCTAGTACGTCTGCTCCAGCCATATATATGACGAACTCAAGCAAGAGCTGATCAATCCCAATACTTGATCAAGCCGTCCCATCCGCATGTCGCCACCTTTGATGTCTCTAGCGGATGCCACTCCACACCTATCGTCACGGTCTGATGGGCCTGCACAGAGGAGGAATATGCTCAGACACACATTGGGCATTGAGCTATCTGCAGAACTCTTAGGAGCTGCAGCCAGAGACATCACATCAGGAATGGCCTGGCCTGCATCACTAAGAGCAAGCAGCAACATTGTGCTGGCATCATGCTGGTCGACCTCCTGTGCAGATTATAGAAGTTCTGTCAGCAACTACAAAAAGCATGCAGCACAACTGCTATGCATCCTCGCCATCATGTCAGGTCCAAGGTATGTCACAGGCAGGCTGGCGCAGGTCTGGCCAGGCAGCAAGGCTCGTGTGTGAGGCATAAGGGTGTGGCTGACCTTGATAGTGCGATAGGCCTTGCACGTCTTCCAGTCCCAGAACCAGAGCTTGCCCTCGCCGTCCCCGCTCAGGACATAGCGCCCGTCCGGCGAAAACGCCGGTTGGCAGGCATACCCAGCCACCATGTGACCCTGCATTGCACCTCACTTGCTGAGCACATGCAGAAACAGCCGGCGCCTCACAATCACACCTCTTCGCGGCTCATGGCCTACTGCGACGCAAATGCCATGGCCATTTGCAAGACCAGTCACGCTTAAGACATTGGTCTGCTCAGCACGGAGATGATTGCCTGTTGTACACAAGGGTCTAACTTCCATAGCCTCACAATAAACACCTGCTCGCAACTCGGCGGGAATGCTTGTGCGCACTGTACAGCACAATCTTGGGAAGGAGAGCAGTGGTGCTACACGGCGTATCTGCCAAAGGATCATAGCTCTAGACTTCCAGGTCTCAGGAGTCTCACCTTGAACACCTTCTTGCGGTTTTGGCGGAAACGGTCCCGCGCCGCATATGTCACGATCTGGTTGTCCAAGGAGGTGCCCACAAACCACTGCTTGTTGGGGTGCACCGCCACAGCCGGGATGGAGTGCATGCTCGGGTCGGCAATGTACTTGATCTGCATGGTCACTCCCCTTTCAGCGACTGCGCATTCATGCTGCTAGGAGCCTCCGCACATGGAAGGGATTTCGAGCATAAGAGTGATCAGGCTCTCCAGCCCAAGGTCTTGCGTGCCAGCAGTCTCATGTGGCGGCAGCGCACACTGTACATGGTACACAGGTGAGGTGGCTGTGAAAACTTAGGGTTTACCTGCACAGGGATGCCAAACTCCCAGACGCGGACAGTCTTGTCGTCAGAGGTGCTGACAAAGCGCCGGTTGTCATCCACGAAGGTGACGGTGTTGACTGCCCCCAAGTGATAGTTGTACTCCTGCTCGCATACAGGCAGGATGATCAGGTGCCGTGTCATCTCCAAGATAGCAGGCGGGCCGAGGTGCAGAGTTGCAAGTCTCTGTGTCAAAAGGCGCACAGCATGCACAGCGTTGGCATGTACGCTGCAATGCAGCCCTGACCTGACCAAAACTGCTCTACAGTATGGCGGGAGGCTATCACACACCATCAAGTCAGGCGCTTATTGCACAGCAGCCGAGCGCTCTCAGAGGAGGTGTGGGATACAAGGCCCGCTGCAAGGCAGCCAGCAATGCACAGCTGTGAAGCAAACCTGGACAAGGTCGCCTGTGTCGGAGTCCCACTGGTAAATCTTCTTGTCCCCGCAGCCAGCCATGATAACATTCTGCTTGTCATCATCCGGATGGAACCTGCATCAGCACAGCAGTGCTCACAGCTGCAAGCTCCGCAATGTTCACAGTGACATAGTAGACTTGATGCATCACAGTGAAGTCAGCATCCTGGCAGCTCTGCTACATACATCCTGCTGAGCGCTCCCTCGCAGCCACGAGAAGTGCCCAAGGTTGTACAAGGAATGCACCTGGCGGTGCTGCCTTCAGCAGTAAAGGTCATTTCTCAATGCCACACACATGCACTAGAAACTTAGCAGCATTGACAGCAGGTGCGCCCACCTGGCCGTGAAGAACATCTTGCCCTCGCCAAAGGAGCGCAGAACCTTGCCAGTCTCAGTGTCCCACAGCTTGACCACCTTGTCGTAGCTGGAGCTCAGGAACTTGCGCCCGTCGTTGCTGAAGGAGATGTCCTTCACACCCTGTACAGTTGCATGACAGCATCGGATGCCAGGGCACTCAGTGCAAATGCAATTGCTCTCATCAACTACTGTCCTAAGCCCATGGTACATACCTGAAGGGGGTAGAGGGATCTTGCCATAGCAGGTGCATCAGCAGAGAGATAGCAACGGTAATGCTGCACCATGCATGCAGTGGCATAACCTGCCTCATCAAGAAGACATTCTGGGCCCAAGGTGAATCAGACATGGAAGCTTAAGTGGCCTGGGCATACCTTGGAGTGGCCCATGTAGGTGCGCATGCACTTGCCACTGCCAAAGACGTCCCAGATCTTGATCTTGCCATCCAGGCCCGCAGACAGCAGCAGATGCCCAGTATCCGGGTAAAACCTGCGCAGCATTGTCTCCTTAGCCCCAGGAACACAGTTTGGTCATCACTGTGCTGGCATACTTGGCCTCATGAGGCATTACATGACTCAGGTTGTCCAGCCCAGCATGCAGTTGGCAGCAGCAGGTGAGGCAAAGAAGAGCCCTTCAGCTACCAGTGGAACTGCCTACTTTGGGGGAGTTGAGTACACCAAAGCCACATGCTACGAACACAACGGCATGAGGCATGTGAAAGGAGTGCAAGCCTACCTGATGGCGTTGACCCCCTTGGTGTGGCCGGACCAGGTGTGGATGTGCTTCTTGGGCAGGTAGCAGTACTCGTTCTCCTTGCGCTTCTCGCCCTTGGACGGCTCGATCCAGGACCTCTTGGTGATGGGGTCCACCTCGTGCTTGCCATGGAAGTTGGTCTTCTCCGGGACCCTGGCAAAGGCCGGTTTGTGCTTCTTGGCCTGCAGCATCCAGAAGCTATCATCACTGAATGCGCACCACAGCTCTACAGAGGAGCTGAGAGGACACTTAAGACAAAGACGCTACGCAAAGCTTGGAGTCTGGATGCACACCCGGGCACATTGCTGGTTGACCTTTGGCTTCAAGGATAGTCCTAAGGCTGCGTGTGAGCTGTACATTTGCTGTAGCGTCATCAAGCATCAACCCGCCTTGATGTAGCTTCCCAATGATGTCTGGACACTGCATGCACATCATAGAGCATATCTTGCACGGCAATCTTAGCTGCTGGGTCACCTTGGGAGGGCCGTCCTCGGCGTCCTCGTCAGGCTGCTCCTCCGGCTCTTCCCGGAAGCCCTCCGCCTTGAGCCACTCCTCCTGCTCCGCCGTCGGCCGCGCCGGCTCCGCCACCACGTCCGCCCAGGGCTGCCGCGTCTGCATCACAGTGAACTGCAGGTCAGACGCCTGGCGGATTGCTCATTCACTCGTATAAGCGTCATCTGTGATGCCTCCAGAGACAGATGTCAGCTCCGCCACCACGTCCGCCCGCGGCTGCCGCGTCTGCGTTACGCCAGAGGAGTCAGTAGACCTAAGACTATGTGCTGTCTCATACGATGCGCATCAGTGATGCCCTCACTAAGTTGACCGGAAAGTGCCTCCAGAGCCCATGAGCTGAGTCCTTGGAATTCCACTGCCAATACAGCAACCCATCTCCCAGTGCCACTGAAAGGCTAGGGACTGCAAATTTGTGGGTGCTCTTAGAGCGCTGCGACTCCAGCAGCAGTGGTTGTTGTGAAGCAAAGGAAGTCCAGCCCGCTGCTGTGGGATAGCGTATCTTGGCGGAGCAACAAAGAGGGGTACCTCCAAAGCCCATGGCTGGTCGGGGTCAACATCCTCCAGCTCGGCCTGCTTTCTGGCCTTTTCAGCCTTCCTCTCTGCCGCAGTCTTCTGCCGCTTGCCTGGCGCTGACTGCGTGAATATGCTGTCGCCTGCACCACAAGTCACCCTGTCGTAATTCGGCCTTATCTAAAACGCTGAGCAGAATGCTGACGTGTCTACTTGTAGGCAGACTTGGCGGACATGGCTTGCTGCCGATGACAACATGAATGTCTGTCCACAGTCATTCATCTGATCAGTTGATGTGGCTTCAAGCTGATTGGCAACACTTAGGGCCAACATGCATTTGCCGGGGCATGAGAGGGTTACCTTTCTTGTTGACAAAGGCTTCCTGGTCCCCCACAATCTCCTGGCCGCCAGGCGCAATGGAGTAGCCATAGCTGAAGTGGGTGTGGTACTGGTCGTCAAAGTGGAAGGTGTGCATGTGGTAGTCCTGCATGAAGCATGCTAATGCGTCAGCTCCCATCTTAAGCCTCTCTGTAGTAAGTAATGATAGAATTGCACATAGGCTCATGCTCTGCCAGCCACCCAAGAGTCTGCAGAAAAGCATTCAACACAGTAGCGCAACAACATGTAGCATGTGACTAGCGATGGCCGTGTGCGCTCTGCTCACCTCTACATGACCGGCTCGATGGTTTCTCATGCCAGCAGCAACGCCGTCCTTCTGGAAGGGATGCGCAGGCCCCAAGACAGGCGCATGCATCTGCTCATAAGGCAGGTTTGTCATGACCTGCCTTGCAGTGGCATCTGCAGGCAGCAACTCTTGTCAGACTCTTACAAATGCGTACCAGCCCTCAGAAGGTTTGGAAGGACGTGTATCTGGGCAGCATGCTGCAGGCTTGAAGTGCAAGCAGGTTAAGCCTATAAAAGTCACCTTGGAGGAAGCGATTGGCTGCAGCAGGCATGGCTTTGCTATCTACCAATTCCATCCCAATCGTGTCCACCTGCGAAATAGCTCGCACATCTTAAGACCAGCAGATCCCCATGAGCAGAGAAGCCTCACTCCAATCAAGAGGCCAGTGAGGGAATCGCACAACAACCCAGACCTGCAGCCCTCCTCACCTCCGGTGCAGCCTTGACGCTTTTGAGAGCAACAGCCGCAGGAAACTCCCTCTCATCTTCCGCCCCTGATTGCTCCCCATCATCCCTGCGTGAGTTGTGGACGTACAGGTCACAGAAGGGAAGGAGCAGCTTGGGGCTGTTCAGCAGAGCAGGCAGGTCGCATGACACCCATACTAATTTTGTTAGCCCTACAGCAGGATTTGCAACTCACTTGTACCGCGCTAAAAGGTCCATCCCTCTGCTATAGCGAAGCCTTCCACTTACGATCCAGCCAAGACTGCAGGTCCTCTTCAAGCCGGGCCCAACAGCACTTCGTATATCTTTGCGAAAGCAGGAGAACAACCAAGCATCAACTACATCAGAGAGAGATGCAAATAATAGGCTATAAGAAGGGACGCCAATAGGCTAGATTGTTTCTGGCGACCTGTGCTAGAGGTGCTCGCGCACGTAAGTCTCAAGCAGTACGTGTGTCTGACATTGAAAGTACCTTGCCTTTGCCCTTTAGGACTTGTCCCTGCCCATGCTGGAGCATGATAACAAGGCTCCAGCTGCCTTTTCTGGCTCGCCAGTGACATAGTGTGGGCTGCCCGACTGGGCCTGTCGAGTAGCTGCATACAGCTACCCATACGCTGTCGCCCGCACGCGAAAAGCCTCAGCAGATCATCTGTAAGCGCTGTATCTACTTTGTTGACACGCCGGGGCCTTCTGTCTGTCGTTACAGACAGCAGCGTAGCAGACAATATACAGCAGATGCCCAAATCAGATGGCATATCTGTGACCCCGAGTAAGCCCTTGTAGCACTTACAAAAGCTGCCTGCCTCTTCCGACTTGTCTAGGACTTGCTTAAGGGATCGCAACGTGTTGTGGAAAGCGCTACTTCCAGCAGCACAGCTCTCGGTGAGCAGACCTTCTGTGACAGCCTGATGCCAGAAATACACGCACCCCTTGTACTTGGCAGGCTCCTACATGGCAACCTCCTCTGATGCCTACCTGTGACAGTATTCGTCTTCTCTTGCGATTGTTAGTCTCTGGCTCACTCAGGGTGTACTGAATAAAGGCTTTGGCATCTGCTACCGCGTCTTTTGTAATGGACTTACGGCGTTCCCAATGGCAAATTGTACGTGCTGTCCCTCAATCTATCCACCTCCAGCATCAAATTCTGAGCTGTGTTGCAGGATGGTGTTCGCAAAAGCTTTCCATGCGATTGGCACCTGGCTGACTTCACAGGGCAACAGGTGCAACTCACAATCTGCTGAGCTACTCACACATGGTGGTTGGTGTACACGGTAACTGACTGGTCCTGCCATTACCCGCTGGGCTCACAACGAAGAGCACTTGCAGAGAGCAGCAGACAGAAGCGGAGATAATATCGGAAATGCAAGAAGATCGCTTGAAGCAGCTGGATGAGCAGTTGGCTTCCCTGACCCGCGAGCTTGAGGCATCCAAAGTCTCCTGGGACACCACTACAGATCCGCAACTGAAAGTCCGCGCGGAGGAGCTCTACAATATATCGAAGAAGACCTGCATGACGGTGGAGTCTGAGCGGCAGCGTCTGAATGAAAGCTTATATGGTAAGAGTCACCCCTACTCAGCAGCCTGTTTTGTTATGTGAGGACGTTGCATACGCGCATGGTCTGCTGTCATTCTCAGTGGGGGAAAGCGCTTTACGCTGTCAAGATGGCGGGGAACTCATTGATGGGCGCCACGGATGCTGCTTGGTATGGCTGTTGTGGGGTGCCGGTAATGTACAGGACCCATTCCTCAATCCAGGGCAGCCACTCATCTGTGTGGCACCTGTCTCACCCCTGCCAGCCTGCCCATGTGGTAATATTGAGGAGGCACAGGGGTCTGACACCCTGTTCAAGACTCTTGGCCTGTCTCCCAGCCATCTCAGCGCATAGCAAGCGTCCACCATGCCTGCAGGTTCGACCCTGAGAGAAGTGGCAGAGCATCCCTTCCTGCGATTGCCCCCTGGACGCAGCCCAAGCAAGCAACCATGCAAAGAGATAGGTACCATACATAGGACCTTTGGGAGGGCTGTGTGTTGGGACAGCTTTGAAGAAGGCAGAGGGCAACTTCACAAAGAGCTGGACGACACAAGGCGGCGCGGCTTGAGAAAGCCATCAATAGGTGGCCTCATTGGAGATCCATCAAACGACAGCTTTGAGCCTGTTGCTGATGAAATGGGAGTCAAAGACTGCATCATGTCCATGACACATGGCATCAACAACTTGGCAAAGGCGTTGGAGATCCAGGCTTGCATTGATGGCGGCAGCGGGCGCAGCGGGACCTTTGCAAACCTTGTCATGCGCCCAGTCGGCGCGGTCAGCAATTACTCAGACCTCAGCAAGTTTGTGTTGGGCGTCGGCGTGGTCACAGGCGACTGGGATTTTGAGATCCACCGGGACGAGCGGCTTGAGGATGCCATGCAAGACCCCAAGAGGGCTGGAGCAATCACCGCGGCCATCCAGCGGGTGTGTGCAAGCAAAATTCCATCTTGATCCTTATTGACTGCAGTCACCCCGCATAAATCTTCACCACCTGGGACACCTGCATATCACCCAGCATCAGCAAACATCAAGCTTGGCTGTGCTCTAAGCAGTTCTGCATGCGATGCAGGTTTATGCTGACGCATTGGTGGCGGAGGCCTCGCTCATGTTCATAAGCAGCTATCACGTCACAGTATTCATGCGTCGCAGCCCAGATGTGCTGGACAACCGGATCTGGGTGTCAGCACCTGTATGGTGGGATCAGAATCCCCGCGTGGCATGGCTACATGCGCTCCAGCAAGCAGAGCAGCTGGGCAGCCAGAAGCAGAGCCTTCCACGCCTCTTGGTTCCATTCACTGGCGCATGCTCTCGCATCACTCCACAGCTGCAGCTACAGCAGCAGCTAGCTGCAGGAGGCCACCAGAGAGCGCTACCCGCTTCGCGCAAGAGGCGGCGCCCAGCAGAGCATCACGTGATTGACCCCACCAGCTCAAGCCGCCGCACACGACCTCGCACAGCAGAGCAACATTCGGCTCAGCATGGCAGCTCAGCTGGCACCTTGCCACAGCGCGCTCTTCAAAGCCGGCGCTTGCAGGCTAGCAGTGATGAGGGAAAGGAGGAGGACAAGGACAGCCAGCCTTCTTCTATGGCGCGGGATGCTAAGCTCCCTGCAGGTTTGGATGCGGAGGACATCTTGCCGCTCTCAGCACTAGGCGAGAAGATCGTCGAGCTATGGTACGACAATCATGGCCACATATTGAAGGTGAGGCATCCACCCTTTCCAGGCTCGCTGTACACCCTTTAGGTCACAAACAAAACACGGCAATGTAGCAGAAACTGCTTGACGTAGTCTTTGGCAAGTTCTCTAGACGGGCTGCCTTGGCTGCAGGGGCGCTATAACGGGAGGTCTGCGTTGATCAAGGTGTATGATTTGAGGAAGCATGGAGCTGCTGAGGCCTTTGCAACAGAGAAGCAGGCGTATAAGAGGTTGGAGGCTCTCCAAGGGACTGCCATCCCAAAGCTGCTTTGCAGCGGTGTCATGGACCACACATGGTCGCCAGTCATAGTGACAACCCTACATGGGTCGTCCATGAAAGACAAGGACGAGCCAGTGCCAAAGTATCTGCGTGGTGCCATGAAAACAGCTCTGCAGGCAATCCACGACCATGGAGCAACCCATGGTGACATCCGACATTGTAACTTCATGAGAATGGGAGACACCGTGCAGATGATTAACCTTGCTGAGACCGTCTTGCGAGCCTCCCGGGCAAATAGGGATATAGAGATGCAGTCCTTGGAGGAAATGCTGACTCCCTTGTGTTTCGATGCATACTATGGGGATCAAACCCCTACCTCATGATAATGGGCGGGTGCTGATGAGTTGTACATAGGCGACCTCACACCATGGCCGCTAGCGAATGGCTAGTCCATGGATGCGGTGATAGGAATGACCAGGGACAGAGGGACAGTGACCTACTGGCTATTAGCCACCATCGCTGGTACGTATATGAATTGATCGACCAACATGCGCTCATGAGTAATCTGATCAATGAGAATGAAGATGAGCTATGTGAGTACTTTATGAAGCCAGGTTGGTGTGTAGACCCAAGGAGAAATGATACATTATAGTGGGCATTGCTTGCTAACTACAACATTGGGTGTAAGGACTCGAAGGGGACAGTGACCATAGTTCTTATCCGGTGTGCCTTATGTGCATGCGCAAGCTTCTCTTCCGTTGGGTGGCCTGCACACTTGATGTTGGATGCAGTCCCGTTCTAGTCTGTGTATAGATGCCTCTCTGTCACACCTTGCCTGTCAAGCTCATGCGTGCAGCAATTTCCGCGACAGATCTGGTTTCAGGAATCAGGACAAGGTTTGTGACACAAGCACGTTCATACGTCTGCGCGCTCCCGGCACCACTACTGGGGCAGGGGTTGCTGCCTTTGGAGTGCTCTAGACCTTGATTTCTGAGAGGCACTACTGAGCCCCTTTGAAAGGGTCATAGGCACTGTTGAGGAGCAGCTGGAGTGGCATGAAGACTGGCTGGGGTATGCTTTGCCAGGGAGCCCACTCCCAGCCTACACACTTGTCAGGCTCCAGTACCTGAGGCTCTGCATCCTGCAGTGTTGCAAAACCCTGGTCACGTCTTTGATGTTCTAGCGTCACATCCTGAGCAGGGTGCTGGTGCATGGGTATGACAGAGGGTCTGCTGGTGACGTTACAGCAGCGTGATTGTGCTGAAGTACATCCAACAGGCTGCAGGAACACATGCAGCGGCAAGACACGCCTAGATGTCCATATGATTGCATACCTGGGCCACAACTCCACGCATGAAGATGGTGACATAGTGCGAGTCTGCCCCAAATACAGTGTTGACAGCTGTCTCAAAGCAGACGCTTTTCAGATGCAGCCCAGTCTCCTCAAGAACCTCGCGCTGTGCACAGTCCTCCCAGGACTCGCCAAACTCAAGGTGTCCACCAGGTAGAGCAAACGTGCCACTTCCGTGAGAGCCAAGCCTGCAAATAGACAGTGCATCTGGTACAGTATCCAATGCAATCGGATGAGTACCTTCATACACGCTCAGGTTGCAGATCTTGGACTAGATGGGTATGCTGATGGGCAGACCTTTTGCCCACCAAAACTTTGTCGCCGCGGAAAATGAGGACGCCCACACCTACGCGAGGATGCTTCGACATTACATATCGGATATTCACATATTGAGGGCACCCAGTCAAAGGGAGTAGAATTCGCCAGAAAAGAGGCTTGCTCCTCTCACGTGGGAAGCAGCACGATGGGCACACTGCAAGATGTCGTCGAATACCCAACACATCACGCGCATGGCTAGTCAATATTCCTGCTCAAGATAGACAGCAGCACTCGCTTTGGCTGTCCTGGATTATTGCGAGGCGGACATGAACATGATTTTACCATCGTGAAATATACAAGTCTTCATACTTTCTCACATTCCTTTCAAGCGTAGCAGTGGATTTCCGCAGCATTGTATGTTTTATTATTTTGCAGTGCGACCTACACAGACATCGCCTAGGTCCCGATATCAGTTTGTCAGGGCCCAGAATGATGAGCATGCCCGTGCTAAGTGAAGCAATGTCGGCTGGCAACAGACCTAACAGGTACGGGGGCAGCTTTATCAAACTACGCTATGACTCGGAAACACGTCCGTGCTGCAGCCTCCAGTCTACTCGGGCTTGATGCTGGCAGTTGCTGGACCTTGTGCAGGTGCTGATGACTTGAAGAAGAAGGCATGGGGTCAACAAAACGGCAGGTCCAGACAGCGTTCTTCGATGCTGGTCTGACTTTAGAGAGGGAAGCCTTGAACACCTTCGTGGCCTTCGTGGAAGAGAATGGTGGGGAGGAGGAGCTCATTTACTCCCTCCTGGACTCCAGCGTCCAAGGTACCTGCCTCATTCCATATTTTGTACCATATCAAGGCGTGATACCATCTAGGCCGCATGTCACCATACCTCAATGAAGGCAGAAGTGTCACTTTGCGTCAATTACTGATATCCCTCAACAGCAGAGGCCCATGAGCTGAGCCTCAGCATTCCACTAGATGTCCACCCAAGGATGGCAGCTGCCACCCTTTTCTGGACATCATGAGCATCTGCTGGCTGTGCAGCCTGGGCATCCACCATCAATCACTCGCCAGAAGTTTATAACCAACTGTGGAAATTGCCAACCAGCTTCAAGAGACAAGCAGTTGGGGACATCATTTATGTTTGCTTGCTGTGCAGCCTGCGCGTCCACCACCACGCTGACTCAGACAGAGGCACAAAAGGTCATCGATGGGCTCTGCGGGCACGGCCAGAAGCTGGAGCCAATTCAGGTCATCGGCGCCTTCCAGGCGCCCAAGCTGCGCTACGACCCCATCCGCAAGATCTTCTTCCAGCAGGACAACAGCCAGAGCCTGCACGGCACTGCAGAGGCAAGTGCACCGCACACCACTTGAGCTGCTCCTGATTTGGCACAATGTGAGAACATAAACAGACGTCCTGCTTACTGCCTGTGTATGACAGAAGCCAGGCAGTCCCAGTTTCTCACCATGACACCTTGACCTGCTGGGCTCTTAGGAAGGATCTCCATGAGATACATGGCTGGGACTGTTGCCCATGCATGATGTGCTGGGATAGAGAAATTTGGAGTTGGATGCATGTGCCAGCTGATTGTCCTTTGCTCATGCAGGACAAGATTCAGATGCACCTGGACCGCATGTACCTACTGCTGCAGCGCCTTAGACGCAACAAGAATTTCTCGCGCCCGGCCTTCGCCGGCCTCAAGGCATCCTCCAGAGGCTTCATTGAGGTGCGCAAAGCCTCGCATGCACTTCGCTTGTCTTTGCAAGACAGCGCACGCATGTCATCATGGCGCACCTGACCACACATGCAGAGCTGGTGATGCCCTTACAGAACGTGCCCAGCCGTCATGAGCACACCCCTCTTGCATGGGACGCGCCGTGCGAAGGGCTTGCCACAGAGCTCCTGTCCACAGTAGCCACCAGACACTCATGCTGTCTAATCTGTGAGGCCCTGAGCTCAAGGACTTAATGGGCTGTGGGGCGAGCTGCAGAGCTTCCCCTGAAGATGACCGAGGGACATGCAGTGCCTGATCTGGCAGTGCTGCGCAGCTGACGGGGCTGAAGGCGCTGCTGGGCTGCGTGGGTGAGACGCGCTTTGTCATGGGCTGCATCTCCCAGCTGCAGGACGGCCGCTACTTTCTGGAGGACCTCTCGGACGCGCTGCCCATCGACCTATCTGAGGCTCAGACGACCTCGGGCTTCTTCACAGGTGGAACCTACCTCAATAAGTTATTGCCCTGAGTCCCAGTCCTGCTAGTGTGCCAAGAGCAGATATGGCTGAGGGCTTTGCAATCAGGGTGAGTGCTCTCTCAGAGTCAGCCAGATCCCAGGTGTGAAGCGATGCAGCATTTGGGTGCGGTCAGTACCATAAGAGGGGTGCGTGTGTGTGGAAGAATTGCATGGCTATTGCTTAGGGCCTCCTGATAGGGGTCCAGAGTCAAGAGATGGTAGTGTACTGCAGAGAACTGCATAGTGGTGGCTGAGGGCGTCCTGCAGCATTCTGGCACCTTCAAGGTCCGGGCGCTAGGCTTCCCGCCAGTGGAGCTGCGAGGAGAGTCCAGGGCTGCTGCCAAGGTAGGCGCAGCATATTCTGTGCCACTCTCTTGGCCTCTAATATGCCCTGCATGGCGGCAAGCAATTCTGCATGACCCCGCAGATGCAAAGTTATGATTGGAGACATGATCCCACATTGCCAAGCTATGTTGAGCACCACCAGAGCTCCACCCACATGCTTGATAGCGCATGGGCAGTAAACCTGCTCGCAATGGAGCCTCTTTACCCAGATACAAGCAGAAATCTGCAGCAGCCTGAGAGAATTGTATGCGCTCTCAGGGGCTGGACTTTTTCGGGAGCAAGCGGGCCTCTGCAGATGAGGCAGTGCAGTTTGCGGCGCATGTGGCAGCAGCAGAGGATGAGCGCATCATCTTCCTGTCAGATGTGTGGCTGGACAAGCCCGCCACGCATGACCGCCTGAGAGCCATATTTGATGGTGAGCCCTGCTGATCAGTAGGATGCCAGTCATTGCTCAATGCTGCAAGCTGGCTTGCTGTATTGGAATTGCATTCCCAGTCTAGAGCTGTCATGGCATTGCTCTGAAGCTCACCTCTCTGGTATTTCTTATTGCAGAGCTACCATGCTTATGCTGTTCTCACTCTGTGCTTGCACGTTGCAGAGGAGTACTGCTCTCATACAGCTCTCACTTTATGTCATGTGGCAGGTTTTGAGGGTCTTGAGAGGGTGCCATCCATGTTTGTGCTGATGGGCAGCTTCCAGTCCTTCTCCTGCAACGCGGCCACCACAGACTACGCAGCAGTCAAGACCAATTTCACAGCCCTGGCGCAGCTTATCAGCGAGTTCACCAGGATTACGGTGTGTGCCCCAAGAGTACATGTGACCATTGTGAAGTCGATCTGAACAGGCTGTGATTACTGATGTCTTTGCTACAAGGGTCTGTAGCTGTAGGCTGGGCTCTCACAGCACGCGCAGGCACTGTGTACAAACACTTGGAAGACTGCAGGCAGACATCTGTTCTCTCTGTATTGCAGACATACTTGCTTTCAGCAGGCCTCTCTGGAATCAAATGTCGGCATGCGCGCAAGATGAGATCCAGTTGCCTGTTTGCTGGCGCTGCAGGCTGAGAGCAAGCTGGTGTTTGTGCCCAGCATGAGCGATGCGGGGCCGGCTGCGATCCTGCCGCGGCCGCCGCTCCCGGAGCCGCTCATAGCAGACGCCCGAGAGCTCCTGCCCAATGCTGTGTTTGCATCCAACCCCTGCCGGATCCGTTTCTACAACCAGGTGAGGCCCAGAGTGCTGTTGGGCTCTACAGTCCCAATTCTTCCTTTTGCAGGCTGGCATGAAGCCATGGGAGCCTGCTGCATCTCCGGCGTGGCTTATACACCTTCCAGAGCTTGATTTCCTGGTTGGTTTTGGTGCCTGAGGATGAGCGCAAAGCATGGCCACAGATAAACAGATGTGCTGTGCAGGAGATTGTGGTCTTTCGGGATGATTTGCAGAATCGTATGCGCAAGCTGTGCCTACTCGCACCCAACAGTAAGCCCTCCTGCTGCCTTAAGTTGGTGACATTTTCGTGAACGGGAACCCACCATGCGGCCCATTCATTTGCACTCATCCAGATTCTTTGCGATATGTCTTGCAGAGGTTGCGTAGTTTGATATCTAAGCCTTGATCTATCCACCACAGCGCGCGTCTGCATCATGGCAAGTACCACATAGCTGGCTTCACGTCAACATATGCATGCTGCGGGGCGCATGGAGCCGAAATACACATCTTACATGCAGATGAGGGCTCAGACAGCCCCCAGGACGCCATGTTCGAGCATCTGTGCGCGACGCTGCTGCAGCAGTCCCACCTGTGCCCGGTGCCGCTGGAGGCGCAGCCGGTCTTCTGGAACTACGACCACGCGCTGCACCTGTACCCCATCCCCGATGTCCTGGTGCTGGCCGACCGGGTGCCCTGCGCCAGCTTTGGCTTCCCCGCCATGCCCGCCGACCAGGTGGAGCAGTCCTGCGTCTGCCTCAACCCGGTGAGCTCTGCCTACTTACCACAAGCTGAGGGTGAACACCATCATCAGACTTTGAGCTGGCTGGTAGGGAGCATGTTGGTCTCAGCGCGTGAGAGAGCTATGTGCACCTTGCAGAGTGTTTAGGTGGTGGGCTGATGTGCCTGTGTTGTGACAATGTGTTTCCATGCAGGGGTCCTTCATGACGGGCGCCTTTGCTGCTTATGCGCCAACTAGCCGCGAGGTGGAGCCTTGCGACGTGCCAGAAGGTGATTCCTAGAAAGTGTCTGGTCTGTTAGCTTCAGCTGGAAGGGAGTCGCCGTTGAACAGGATGTCCCATGGACACAGAAGCATTGAGACTGCTCTATAGAAACGAGCAGCATCCCCAGCCCGCATGCACCCTAACTATAATAGCTACACTTCATCAAGCGGGCCTGATGCACTCGGCTAGGGCAAAGCTATGTACACAAGTGCATATGGCGTCAAGAGCTTATATCTTGCATTATTCAATATGTAGAGCACCTGTACTGCCTACCTTGACTCAACACCATGTGAGGCATCCTGCCCTCCTCAAACAGTCAAAGCAAGCGCTACACCGGCATTGCCTTGCAAGCTTGTTCACCTTGTCGTGAAGCTCTTCATAGGTCAGCTCACGCGCCATGATAGGCCGGAGATACATGCACGAGGGGCCTCTACGGGAATCCCCACGAGCTGAGACACAGCTTGTGGTAAGGCCCCTCCTTGCTAGATTTCTGACTACTCGCAAACTCAATCGACCCAAGTCTTCAACATTACCACCTTTGTCCTCTGTATACAATCCATGTTCACTGAGGATATAGAGGGACTTGAGTTTGACTGAGAATGTAGACCTTTGGCTCTCAAATGACACCTTTGCATAACCCTTGGCGTGTAGTACCAGCTCTTCAAGGTTGGGCAGGCCGCTAGGGATGCGGCACCACATGTCAGCCTCCGCTCTGATGATGAGGACTTTCAAGCTTTGAAGTGGCCCATTGACCGGCATACAACACTTCACCATATCCTCAGAGTCTTCAGCAGCCATATACATGCTGGGTTCATAATACTGCACAGACCAATCCAATGTAAGAGTCTCGACAACCTTGAGCTGCCCACGCACACCGGGCCGCCATGGTACTTGTGAGTCCTGATGTGGCATGTAGCCTTTGACGCAGAAGTCCTTCGCATCTTGAAGCTTCTGTTGCAGCGCAGCCCAGTCTTCTTGTTCCGGATCGCAGTAACTGCTGACATCGGCATGTATGCCCAAACGGCACTCGGGCTCATGCAGCACAGAGCAGATGTATCTATATCTGCTCTTAAGAACCAAATGTCTGAGGTGTTGACATCCAAGCATGTTGACCTCTCTAGCGCCCTGATAGAATTCACTAATATGCAAGTACAATGTTTCTAGGCAAGGCAATTCTCTGGCAGCTTGCGAGACTCCTTGTGCAAAGGCATCTGCATCCATCTCCACATGCTTTAGACGATGCAACCTCCCAGCAAAAGCCGTAAGGTGGTAATCACCATACAGGAAATGCAAGGCCTCGATATGCGGCGCTTGCGTGAGAATCCACTCTTTGAATGCTGTGTTTGCGGCCAGCCATTCAGTGTCTGGCAAGAAATTTGGGCACAAGTCAAAGCTGAAGCACCTCAAGTGGCTCAAGTATGCCGTGTCAAAGTGCGGCTTTTTCAATGTATGTATTAGATACTGAGGTAGGCACTTGTCTATTGAGCTGCGGACACAACCAGCCTTGAACTCAAAGGAGAGTGTGTCGGGTCCTATGTGCATTGCAGCCCACCTCAAGCAATCTAAGAGCTGCTCATTTTGCTCCATGGACGTGTACCTCCATCCAACACCCTGCAACCCATCACATTGCTCAACGGCAAGGTGTTTCCTTTGGCTTAGCCTGGATCTGCAAAACCCAAGTATGGAGCAACCGTACAGCCAACACGCCTGCCTGCTTGTGCTATACTGAAAGGCAAGAGGGAGACAGCAACTCACAAGACATTCACGGATGTGCAAGACGAGGCGTGGCAGGTTCATTCGGTACAGGCTGCGGCTGGCTTGAGCTGGACCCACTGCCCATTCCTTCATTGTAAAGTGCCAGGCTATCCCCAAGAGGATGTCCTTTGGGAGATTGACAAGGGCACCACCTGCATGGGAATGAGCTGCTGTGAGTACTGCAGTAACACCCCTGAGTGCCTACTAGCATATTCTCTGTGCACAAGATATAGCTGCAAGACACAAGCTACAAATACCCACCTAAGGTCCTTCTAGCATGCGTAGGTAACAGGGTGGCAGAGACATATGCTGCCCAATTACGATTGAAGTGTCTCAGGCTGATGGTCGCCTCACATCAGCGAGCTCATGGGTGATCTGGGATGTGCTTGTGGTACAATGCTGTGTCGTAGCTGGCATGCGGGCCTGAGTTGCCTGAACAGTCACGGCATAGCACCCGATTACCAACTTCTCACCTTCAGATGCAGCCTCGGTCGATGTACCTGTCACCATCGATGAAGGCTTCTCTACTTTAGCTACTATTGTACGCCGGTCTTGTTGGTGTGAGGGGACTCCGCGCTTTTGGCGCCGCCGGTGTTTCGCCAAGCTGTGAGTGACACAAGTGAGAGCGTGTGTCCTTCCCTGCTGCTACTCAATATTGCATAATCCTGGCGATCCACCTGCAGCTTTCGCAGAAAGTCAAAGGTCAACGTCCGAGACGGACACGTGCCCTGCCCTTAGTACTACGTCTCTTCGCTCCGGCCATTGCTCCTCAAAAGTATCAAGTTTGCAATGCTATGTATGCCATCAGCCATTGAGCCGGCATGCCGCGCAGGGTGATGTTCGCAATTGCTACATGGGCTCCTACTGTCACTGAGTGCTATGAGCATGCCATCAGTAATAAGCAGGCACAAAGCGCTGCTCATGCGAGGCAGACATGGGCATTGTCGCTGGTGAGGAGATGATCATTGCCCCATCCTGGCGAGGCCTCTCTAACGAGCAGCCCTGGATGCTGGAAGACAAGACACCAGGCTGAGCCTGACACGTAGAAATACAGGAGGGACCATGCAGATGCTGAGGCGCATGAGATTGCTTGCTCCGCTTCAAGAGTGAAAGTATTGACGCAGCCCATTGTTAGACTGAGACATTGTTATACGTGTGAGTTCCTGGCAATCTCACCATGAGTGAAAGAGTGATTCTTAGCTATCAAGACAGCGAGCAGGATTAGCAACTGTACTCCTTCGAGCAACGCGAAGGCACCTCTGGCATTTGGACTAGGCTACACCATGTCGCCACCATATGAGTGGGACCGATTTGGCAAGTGCATAGCAAAGTCTGTTTTCAAAGGATGGCACCATCCATTACACATCAGCAAGCAAGCTGACCCATTTGGGCAGGACATCTTCTTGAAGCTTGCATTCTGCATTACTTCAGTCTGTGCTAAGTCCCTTGCTGACTTTGACTCAACACCATGTGAGGCATCCAGCCCTCCTCAAACAGTCAAAGCAAGCGCTACACCTGCATTGCCTTGCAAGCCTGTTCACCCTGTCATGAAGCTCTTCATAGGTCAGCTCACGTGCCGTGATGGGCCGGAGGTACATGCATGCGGAACCTCTATAGGAGTCCCCACGAGCTGAGACAAAGCTTGTAGTGAGGCTCCTCCCTGCTAAGATGCTGACTAATTGCGTTTTCATTTGATCCATGTCTTCAACGCTGCCACATTTGTCCTCCGTATACAGATGACGTTCACTGAGAATATAGCAGGTCTGCAATGCGGAGAATGTAGAGTTTGGATTCTCGAAAGAGACCTTCGCATAACCCCTGGCATGTAGTACCAGCTCCTCAAGCTTGGGCAGGCCGTCAGGGATGTGGCACCGCATGCCACCCTCCGCCCTGATGATGAGGACCTTCAAGCTACTAAATGGCTGCCCATCGACTGGCATGCATGACTCCACCATATTCTCTGAGTCTTCAGCAGCCACCCGTGTATCGGGTGTGCCATGCGTGCAATGCACGGGCCAATCCAGGGTGAGTGTCTCTGCAACCTTGAGGTGCCCATGCACACCAGGCCGCCATGGTGCTTGTGAGTCCCGATGTGGCATGTAGCTTTTAACGGAAAAGTGAAAGTCCTTTGTGCTATGGAGGCTCTGCTGTAGAGCTGCCCATTCCTCGCGCCCCATAGAAGAGTAACCGCCAACATTGGCACTGATGCCCAAACGGCACTTGGGCTCATGCAGCACAGAGCCGATGTATCGGCTATCGCTCTTTAACACCAAATGCCTGAGATGCTGACATCCACGCACATTGACCTCTCCATGGCCCCGATAGAACTCCTCGACATGCAAGTACAACGTTTCTAAGCAGGGCAATTGCGTGGCAACATGCGTTACTCCCTGTGCAAAGCCATTTGCATCCACCTCCACATGCTTTAGATGTTGCAGCCCCCCGGCAAAGGCCATTACATGGCCATTACATGGCCCATGGGGTTCACTGTACGGGAGACATAAGGCCTCGATATGGGGTGCTTGCGTAAGAATCCACTCTTTGAATGCTGTGTTCGCGGCCGCTTCAGCTGCTGTTGGGCGAGTACTGGGCAAGTCAAAGCTGAAGCACCTCAACCGTCTCAGGTATGCTTTGTCGGAGTGCGGCTGCGAGCCTTTCAAAGAATCTTTCGGTGGATTGATAAGCGCTACAGCGGTTACCAGAGTCTCCAGTACGCACTTGCCTCTCCATGTGATGACGGATCCCCTCTTGAATTCAAAGGACCATGTGTCCGGTCCAATGCGCGTAGCAGCCCACTTCAAGCAATCCAAGAGCTGCTGGCACCGCTCCGAGGACGAGTATATCTTTCCTGAACCCTGCGACCCACCAGACCGCTCTATTGCATGCTTTCCTTGGCTTAGACCAGGATCTGATCCCAATTATGGAGCAAAGGCAAAGTCCACGCGCCGTTTGGTGCTACACTAAAGGGCAACAGGGAGACAGCAGCTCACCACACATTCAGAGATGTTCAAGACCATGCGTGGCAGGTGCATCCTGTACAAGCTACGGCTGACTTGAGCTGGACCCACCGCCCATTGCTTCAATGTAAAGTGCCAGGCTATTCCCAGGAGGGTCTCCTCGGGGAGATCTGCAAGGGTACCACCTGCACAAGAGCGAGCTGCAATAAGTAGCGTTTCAACAGTGCACATTTGCAAGGTGAAGCCCCAGTCGAGCTGTGTAAATTATCCTACGGTCCTGTCAGCAGAGGTGGCAGGGTAGCAGAGATACATGCTGCCCCACTAGCCTTTCAGCGTCAGAGGCCAATGTATGATTCGAATTAGTGGGATGTTGACTCGTGGGACAATGCTGTCGTCATTGTCCACACGCCAGTACTTGAAGATCAGTCCTGATCGGCACCTAACGGCATGGCAGCGAACAAGGGTTGAAGTCATCACCTCCAGATGTAGCCGTTGCTGAGGTACCTGCAAACTTCGCTGAAGGCATCTGTGTCTGACAGGTTGCACGCTGATCTCGTTATTGTAAGAGGGATCCGCGCCCCTGACGCCGGCGGCGTCTCGATTAAGTCAAATGAGAGCTGGCACTACTTCACTGGTTCTACTCTCAGCCAACCCACTGTTGTTGTTCGCCCTTGCTCTCGCAGAAAGTCAATGGTCAACGTCCGAGACCGTCACGTGCACTTCATCATACTCATCTTCTTTCACCGGCGATAGCTCGTCAGAGATCTGCAGTAGTGGTATAGACCATCGGCACTTGAACCGGCGTGCCGCAGAGGGGATGTCAGCAATTGTTGAATGGGCAGCTACCACGTAACGAGCATGAGTACCAGACACAAAGTGCTGCTCATGCTGGGCAGACATGAGTACTGTCACCTTGACAGGTCCACAGCCGTAACCCGATAGCAGATACAATTGGGTTGCTGGAAGCCTCACCACAAGGAGCGTGGCAGTCAACCAATCATGGTGTCAGGACGATGGTCCTAAGCCATGGGGTCCTCCACACAATTCTGATATGAGGCCTGATCTGCTTGCACCATGCTACACCATGGTGCCCCACTTCATTTAGACCAGTCTGCGGCAGGAGCACTTGAATAAGTTCTGATGTGATTGCTTAATTACGCAAGAATGTATCAATCGTCACACTCAGCAAGCAGGCATGACTCACCCAACTAGATTGTTTTCCCGATATTGAACACTCTACATAGTTCCAATCTAGTAAGTGCCATCCCACGCCTAACTTAGTGCCATGTGAGGCATCCTGCCCGCCTCAAACACTCAAAGCAAGCTTTGCACCTGCATTGCCTTGCAAGCCCCCTCACCCTGTCGTGGAGCTCTTCAAAGGTCAGCTCAGGCGCCATGATGGGCCGGAGGTACATGCATGAGCGAGTCCATCGCCTATCTGCTGAGACGTGGCTAATCCAGGAGCCCTTGCTTGCTGCGACATTCAAGGTCTGGAGCTCGTCTTCCCTATCCATCCTTAAGGGTTCACCATAAATATGATTAGCCTTCAGGGCAGTAAATGTAGCCTTTGGGTCCTCAAAAGACACCTTTGCAAATCCCTCGGCAAAGAGCACCAGCTCTTCAAGATTGGGCAATCCACTGGGGATGCAGCAGTCGATAGCACCCTTCAACCTAAGAATAAGGACCTTCAGGCTCCCCAATGGCTGTCCACCAACTGGCATGCAACACTTCACCATGTCTTTTGCGTTTACGACAGCAATATGCTTGAACGATTTCCCTTCGGACAAGTCCCAATGCACAGGCCAATCCAATGTAAGAGTCTCAATGGGTTTGAGGTGTCCACGCAAAACTTTGCATGGTATTGGTGGAGCCCCATATGGAAAATAATCTTCAAGGGAGTAGACAAAGTCTATTGCGCCTTCAATGCTCTGCTGTAAAGCTTCCCAGTCCTGTGGCTTCAGGCGGGTTTCACCGCACACATCAACATGGATGCCCAAACGGCACTTGGGCTCATGCAACACAGAGCGGATCTTTCCATATCTCCCCTTCAGTACCATGTGCCTGAGGTGCAGACATCCAAGCACACTGATCTCTCCATGGCCCCAAGAATGGACATGCAAATGCAATGTTTCCAGGCAAGGGAGTTGTTTGGCAGCCTCTGAGACTCCTTGTGCAAAAGCATCAGCATCCATTTCAACGTGCTTTAAGTGCTGCAGCCTCACGGCGTAAGCAGCATATGCATGACATGGCTCCATTGGGATCCGTAGGGCCTCAATATGTGGTGCTCGCTCAAGGACCCAGTCTCGAAAGGATGTGATTGCAGCTGCATCATTTTGTGTTGGGCCATCATCCTTCACATCAAAGCTGAAGGACCTCACGCTGCTCAAGCATGCTTTGCCGGGCATTGACATCTTCAGTGCATGGATTAGAGGCAGACTCCTGCCTGGCCCGAAGTCGCCCTCCCTCCAAGAAACAAGATTTGTCTTGATTTCAAGGGAGCAGGTGACTAGTCCGATGCGCTTTCCAGCCCAATTTATGGCGTTCAACATCTGGGTCCGCAACCTGGAGGATCTGTGAATGTCTTCATGACCCTGCAGTCATTTCACTGTCAAAGTTGCTGGCACCGTTGAGCTTAGCTAAAATCGGAATCACTAATCTAGCTGAGGCAGTGCTGAATGGTATTTCAAGGAGCCGCACAAAGGTACAACCCACACGACCGCGCATTTGCTTCTTTTCACATCAGATGACAAGGGAGATCAGTAACTCACAACGACCTCTGGGATATCCAAAATGATACGTGGTAGGTGCATACTGCACAGGGCATGGCTGGCTCGAGCTGGACCCTTTGCCCAATCCTTGAGGTCAAAGTGCCAGGCGATCCCAAGGAGAATGTCCTCTGGGAGATCTACAAAGGTACCACCTGCGTGGCAGTAAATGCATTAAGGATTCTTGCCAGGGTGTGACATAAAGCTGCAGCCACCTAGGGTCTTGTCAGCGGGAAGCAGGGTGGCAGATATGCATGCTATCCTGTAAAATTTGGTGTAAAGCGCCGAAAGGTGATGCTTGACACAGTTCTTGAACGTACGTGTGATCTAGAATGTGCTCGTGGGCCACAAGGTTGTAAGGTTGGCATGAGTTCAACCCATGCCAGCCTTACATTAAGTTGTATGAGGATCAACGTTGATAGGCACCCTACGGCAAAAGCAGCCGTAGGAACAGGTATCTCACCTTCATATCTAGCGTGGCCTGTGTTGTCCGTGAAATCTGCTGGAGGCATCTGTATCTGACAGATTGCATGCCGTTTTCGTTGTTGAGGAAGGGCTTCGCGCCCCTGCTGTGTCGCCATCGTAGCAAGAGGCTGCAGCTTGACTCAATGAGCAGCATGCAACATCGCCACTGTGACAGCATACATCCTCGTGTGATCCACATTGAAGGAAGTCAAAGGTCAACGTCCGAGACCGGCACGTGCTGCGACTGGCCTTTCAGCGATGTTTCTCTCTGCGACGTTAATGCACTCTACAGAGCTTATATTGGTATCTGCCTTTGGTATATTCGCCGCACAGGGCACGTTCGCAATTTAGCATGTTGGATACGACAGTACTGCATAAGCTCAGATGTACTTATGGCCGGATGACGGCATTCCGAGCCCAGAATGAGTCCACCATTCATGGTGAGGAAGCCATAGCACACTGTCAGGCTGATGCAGCCCACATGTGTACAGGCAGCCACATAGGACATCTGGCAGCAAGAGAAAGCGAGCGCATGCTGTCGTTAGCAGCTTCTGCGTCCATTTCGGCAAAAGTCACGGCAGCAATCACATGCATTTCGGCCCTCTCCATAGCATTGCTTATAGATATTGACTTTCTAAACTGGAATACCCCTGCAAGCAGTTGTGGTGTTGCTGTGTGCCAGAGATGGCCACGGTCTGCATGCGCTATGACGAAAGCGCAGCAAAGTCAGCCATGGTATAGGAAGGTTTGCTGCCAATGTTGAGTCTGTGGCAATTGCGTGCTGAAAACTCTTACTTTCATCTGGCCAGAGCGCACTGCTCTGGCACACACACATGACGCAATCTAGGTCTAAACTTGTTCCTGCAACACCTTGCAACAAGACCCAACACATGTACAGGCATGTGTGCATCACCTCTTTCGCGAACAAGCCCTCATCCTGATGCTGCAAAGGAAGGAGTTTTGCTGCAGTTCAAAGCTGTGTTGCCGTCTGTTCTGTATACTCCCAATGGAAAACTCATGCGTCTGTTTTGTAGAGAACCTGTGTACACCTCATGCCACATCAATTTGCCTTGGCCAGACTGAGCCTCTTCCTCATGACCTTACCGCTCGCATTCCATTGCAATGAAGACTGTCCGGAATAAACAGATTGCTATACATCGTGTTGTGTCTATGCTATGCCAGCCCTACTACCTGAGCCTCAGCTTCGCCTTGGGTCTACATGTTGGGTTCACATGTGATGCCTATTTCCAGTAGAGTTGTTTTCTGCTCTTACTTAGCCTGCTTTGGGATCCCTGTGTGTGCGCCATAGGGTCTTGAGCGTATCTTAGCAATCACCAGCGCTCTGTGTGATATGCTGAGACATCCTCTGCGCTGCCAGGAAGCAGGCCATGACCCGAGGGAGTTGGCAGTTGCAGGCCTGCTTCGGGTCATGCCGGCATGTGTAAAGGGTTGCCTCAAAGCCCGCCAGCACTCTGTATGCTTTGACACACCATTTTCTTTGCTGCTCTTGGACACATCATGGCCTGGGTGCCCGCCCTGGCAGAATTGACTTTGGCGCATTGCTTGCTCCTGGGAAATTGGAGCCTGCCCGGATGACCAGTGGATTTCTCGGTCCTACAGTGTTCCTGCGCTGTGAATGATTCAAGAGCCTTCTGTGGCTGCTCGCTGTCCTTGAGGCACGAGGTCATACACTGGGGTGCTTTGCTTACGGATGTCATGGCAGCCTCAGCAAACGCGCTATCACCCAGGGCACTTCTTGGGCCGTCTCTTGTGGGTCGCATGGGCATGCATAGCGGGCCCATGGAGAAGGGCAACCCCCTTTCTCCAGAGATTGCCTTGAAGGTCCTGCCATGACTGCACCATGACTCAGGGTGCCGGCTCCGGCTGGCTCTGCTTGGGGCGCGCGGGCGTGTGCTGGGGGGTCTTGAAGGCTGCCTCGTCAATCAGGGGCTCCCTGTCTGACAGCCGCCTTGTGCTGTCAGGCGCACCGTCCAGGCTGCTCCGCCTGCACAGCCGCATGCATGGTCCTATGCAGAGGAGACTGAGGGCTGCACAGACGTTGAACACGCATGATTTTTATGGCATTCTGGCAGGCTGCCTGCACCCAAATGACGGCCATGGCCGTCTCTTCATATAGTATCCTAGGACACTTCTGTTTGTGACAATATGTGCGAGTACCCGCCTGCTTTAGCCTGAGAAGCATTGAAGAGCATGGCGCTGGGCAGCAGCCACGACACTACAGGAGAGGAAGGCCTGCATTCTCATATGTGCTGAAGCAGTTGCCGCACCTGCCCCTGCCGAAGAGGAAGCGCCAGAAGCTGCGCACAATGCGAACCAGCAGCGGCGCATCGCGCTCCGCGAGCTGCGTCTCCAGAGTCTGGATCCTGCCCGCCAGCACCTCGATCCGAGCGTCCTGCGCCTCCTCCTTACTCTCAAAGCTGCCCAGCGCCTCCCGGGTGGCCCTGCATGGCCGGAGCAGACCTTCAGGCCATCCTGATGGCGGCAAGGAAGACGAGGTTGACGCAGACGTCAACGTGACATTGTCAAGGCAGTGGGCTTTGAGGGCACCGCTGATGACAACCTGCCAAGCCTTGAGAGTATCAAGGCTGTCATTTGGAGGCTCAGGGCCCCAGGCAGCCTGAGACAACAATATTCAACCAATAGCTCAATGTTGCCAAAGGTCTAGCGCAGGCCTGTGCGCCAGTCTCACCTCATCATGCAGGTGCGCTGGGTCTTCTCCTGCTCCACCCGCCTCTGCATCTCGTGCACCTCCCTGCTTGCGTCCGACTTGTGCTTGTCCACCTGCAGAGTGCACCATTCTGATATAGCAGCACACATCTCTGACGCCTGAGCGTGTTGCAGTTCCCAGGGCGCCCAGACTGTGCTGTCCACCTGCACCACGCACCAGTCTGCAGCGCACATGTTGTCACATGGGAGCATCTTGTAGCCACTGTCAGGGCTGCCTCCATGCTGACGTCTCTCATGTCGAAGATGGATCATTCTGGCTGCAAACATACACAATATACGCTCGATCAGCAAAGGTGCCTTGTTACCGGCGCTGTGTTATGTCTATACTCAGCAGGCCTCTTGTGCTCTGACCGGGCATACCCCTTTTTGGACTGGTTATCGATCATGCTGCTTGCAGCACTGCTTGTAGGGCACCTTCATGCATGTACTGCCTGAAGCATGCAGTACCGATGCCTGGAAGGCAGGGTCAGCCATGCACTGTCAGCATGACACAGGACTGCATGGGAGCATTTGCGCACCTGGTCCTGCATGAGCATGAGGTGCTGCTGCTCCCTGGCAACCTCTGTAGCCAGCTCATCGGAGATGTGCTGCAGCGCATGCTGCATCTCTTCGGCCAGCTCCTTCATCTGCTTCACATATTGCTCCATCTGCTGGTTCACATACTGCACGATGGGGTCTGTTTCGGGGTTGAAGGCCTTGATGCTGCCTGGCGTCGAAGGCGCGGGGACGAGAGCGGCATCCAGTCCATTGCTGGACAGGATGTCTATCTTGCCCTGCAGGACCTGCATGATGGACATAATCCCTATCAGTCTCAAAGGGAAGGCCTTCGTGCAACTCCAAAGCTTCTAGAAGCTCTTGAGATACTATTTAAGCTTCCTCGCGCAGGCCATTTCGCTAAGTATGAGCGATAGGGTGTACATCGTACAATATACCTGCATCTGCATTCGAGATTATCGGTACTATTGGAAGGCTTGGGTGCGCATGCACTCTCTAACAAAACAATACTGTCGCGAAAGTCATTATCGCGGGTTCTCCAAGGCAGCCACGCGTGCATCAATGAGTTCAGATGCACAGGGGGGAAGCCTGGCATTCAATCATCATCACCGGTCAGGGACTTCGGAACTTTTCTATACAAACAAATAGCACAGATGCTGCGGTGTAAATGTCTTCGGGATCTTTCTTGCTGCTGAGTCTGGATAACTCTCTCTCGTAACAACGAGGCACACCTTGGCAAAGCGCTCCGAATTCCAGCTTGCAGGGAGGAGGGGGTTGAGCGAGTCAACGCTGTTGACCTCTGCAGCTGTATAGGGACCGCCATCATGGCCACTCATGGCGCTGTGGGGGCCTAGTTCAGAATGTGTGGGACCTAGGTCGGCCAATCTCGCGCCTGCTCTTCAGCGCAGGCTGCGATGTTGGGATAGACGCATGTCACGTCAGTGCCTGCGGTCCAATGCCTCCGGCAGGATTTATGACGCTTGTAGCTGTCGTAACAACGTTGTAAGGGAGTCCAGCTTGGCAGATGAGATGAGCATCCCTTACTAACCCTTGATGGGCCTTTCCCTTCAAGGCCTGCACACACAGATTTTCTTATATATGCTAGTCAGAAGGAGCTGCTTTTAGACAATACACCCGTTCATCCTGCATGTTGTATTGGCAGGTCCTGCAGGATCCTGCAGCTGCAATTCCAAGTGGCCCGATCGTTCAACGGTTGCGGCCACCCGGACGGTCCGAGTGACCAGGTCAAACTGCCATTATGGTGCTGGTGCTGCTCATATTTGCAGTGCTTTAATATCTGTGCAGAGCATGAGCTCAACCAAGCAATAGAGGGCTGATAGACGCTGCTCTAGTGTGATCTTCAGAGGCACGCTGAAGTCTGGAGGATCCTTTGTGGCTACAATCTACCACATTTATTCACATGAATGGCATTGCCGTCCAGCCTGACAGATATATTGCTCTTTCTGCAATTCTATCACACATCTGCAGCTGGGCTGCTGCCATACTAACACCTATCTGATGAGACCCACCTAGCTCCTAGCCAGCTACCTTGATGATGAAAAGGTCAAGGCAATCTTGACATTTGGACGACCGGATTTAGCATGCTCAGGTAGTGGGCACTGTCGCGCATGGGGCAGTGCGCTTGAATGCATCCCAGCTTCAGGTAGCTTGCTGGGCATTCTCAGGCGCAGCTACTGCTTTGCCCTTGCTCCGCTTTGTCATGGCGTAGCGCAGCTTCTCAGCCAGCTGCTTCGCCTCCTGCTTGTTCACCAGCAGGTTCACGGAGGCCCTGCCCCGCCAGCAGGCGATGGCCAGAGGCGCATGCACCGCCAGCGCGTCCTCTGTCGATGCGTCATCTGGTCCCTTCACGCCCAATGCCTGCGCATCCTCCTTCCTGCGACACCAGCGGTGTCTCTGGTGAGACTCTCTCCCATGGGTTTGCGATAGCTGAGAAGGCCTGGCAGAGGGTCAGCTTTGCAAAGGCTGCTTCAAGAACGCCACGATATCACAGGCAGTATTTCAGGACCCGCCGGATCGAGCTGGCTATCAAGATCCTCTGGGAAGCGAGTACAGAGGTCGGATGTCTGAGGACAAGTCCCAAGCCCTTCTAGATCATGCTAAACGGGCACTGACATCTCAATTTTGGGCTTGGACATCCAATAGTACTGCTTCTTCACTGGCGCTATGATGGGGGCATGGTCTGCTTTGGTAGGAGGGACTGGTAGGACGCAAGCAGCACCTGAGTGTGAACACGCAGCAGCCGCCGACTGCCCTGTCGAGCTGCTCCAGGAGGTCCTGGTCATCCAGGGGTATCCGCTCCTTCTTCCCTCCAGCCTTCCCTCGATTCTGTGAGTCACCCGCACTGTCCCAACTTGTTCACTACAGCTCCCAACCAGCAGACATTCTAATCCATGTTGAGCAGTGCCTGTTTGACACTCTGCCGTGAGATACTCTTGCTTACTAGGTACATTGCATCTCTCTGACTGCAGTCGCAGGCATGCATTGTGAGGTGCATTAGCATGTTCTTCTAAGGTGCCCATGGCTGCCCATTGAGGTGTCCACACCCAGGATAGCGGACCATGAAGTGCAGTGGTGACAAAGATCCCCTACCTCAGTCTTTGCTTTCTTGGCAGGCGGCCCCTGGGCAGCTGCCTCTGAGCCGTTCGCCATCTCTGCATCCTCGTCCTGTTTTGCTTCCCCTGCGTCTGCTGCTGCTCCAGATGCCCCTCCCGATGTCTGCAGTGCAACAGCAGCAGTCTTGCTAATTTCTGTACAGGCTGGAGCTGAGATGCTCATGCTTGGGCAGTCATGACCATTTGAAGATTATGCTAAGTCTGTCCAGGGCATCCTGCTGTTGCTTAGGCTTGCCGTACTAATCCTACGCTCTCAACACCTACACAATGACTTAGGACAGATCATTACTGTAATGCGTAATTCATTCCATGCCACACCTCAAGTGTATGGCATCATGAGGGGCTGCTCAGGCATCACAGTGCCACACACTTCAGTCAGGGCATGGCAGTTTTGTGTGACAGGCTCAGCATGTTACCTCCATGGGGAGTCGATGCGACTCAGGGAGGGCTATCGAGCTCTCCGTCAGCTGCCGCAGCAGCGTCTCAGCGCGCACGTGCACCACCTGCTTGCCCATCCAGGGCAGCAGCAGCGGCAGCCCCTCCTGCGCTATCCTGTAGATGCAGCTTGTCCTGCAGTCCTGCACCAGGCAACTCACCTTTGAGATGGCTGCCAGCACTGCTGTAGAGGCTGCATCAGGCCCTCTGCAGGTCTACAAATGAAGGGGAGGGGCCTGCTGACTGTGTAGCAATAGCTGAAGTAAGCTTGTGGCTGTGAGGATGTGGCAGACCTTAGCTTCCTGGCGCTCAAAGAGCTTGAGGCCGACGGAGGAGACCTTCAGCTGCTCATCCCTGTCCAGCATGAGCACTTCTCGGATACCTGCAGATGATCATCATGGCTTCAGACTCCTATGTGGCCCAGAGCGGAAGCGTCCTGCTCTTTCCTGTCTGGTCTCGGTTTCCATCGTGGTGACCCACAGCCTCACAGCAACGGTGCAGGGAAGCCAATTAGACCAGGGACGGCTTATACCTGGGTTGATGAAGTATAGGCGCTTGGGCCTCTCTACATCCGTGGTGGACCGTGTGACAAGGTGGCTCTCCAGATGGACCTCAGGCCCCAGACCATAGAAGTGTCTGATTGCCTGCAGACACCGGGCATTCATCATATCAGCAGATCTCCTATATATTGTTGGCTGACACCATACATTTCAGCTGTCATTGTTGACAACGTTGTGCGCATGCTGCGGTAAGTCACACCATGACCATGTCGTGGCCTTCCTCTGTTGCCGACGTTCAGCGATAATTACTACATTGCTTCCACTGCAGCAACATTCTGACAATCTTGTTGGAGTGCACAGCGTACTGAAGCGTGCCTGCAGCTGGGCTGTATCTGTGAAGGGGACCACGGGGTCCACCCCATGGTGCTTGCTGCCCTTGCCGCTGCCGCCCCGGGCCACCCACTCGGCCTGCCTGTTCTGCCCACTGGGGCCTGCCCCACCTCGTCGCCGCCCATTCTGCTCCTCAGCAGACTGCTTCTCTGGAAGGCCCTGCGGTGTCTCTCCCTGCGGTGCATGCCAATGCCCCTGGTTATCAGGAGTAATAGTCCATGAGTGATATTGCATGGAAGGATGAGCATCAGATATCAGCAGCACTCCCGCACCAGGGTCTGACAGGAGGATCCTATCTTTACAAGCTTGTCAGGTGTCTGAGCAGGGCTATGTACTGGGCTGACACAGCAGCTACAGCCATGAAAATGCATTGTAAAAAGAATGCACATGTGTTGCGCTCAAAAAATCTCGTGGGGGAGATTGAGGGTAAGCACCTTTCCAGATGGGGCAGGGTCATCCTGGCCCTTACTGACCCCGTTCATGACTGCTATTGTCTCCGCAGTCTCGTCACTGTCTGCGCCTTGAAGGGATTCCCTCGAGTCTGCGTGATTGCCACCTCCTGTTGAAAGAGGTTGCTGGTATGCTATGACCGCATCAGGCTCCAATGGTCAAAAGGAACTTCAAAGTTGCAATTGGATTCTGGTGCAGGCCCCAACAATGCCAAGTCATTGTGTAGAACCCACGTCCTCTGGGCAGCCATCATTTTACATGCTATAAAAAGTCATCTAGAGCATGGCCAGAACTTCATTTCCTGAATCTAGTCAGACTAGAAGGGCATTTGCAGGGATGCAGGTGTCACCTGGGTGCTGGGGCCCATCCCCAAAGCCCTTCTCCCTGGCTGCAGCTGCAAAGGCATCGGCCGCGGCATCCACATCCAGATCCTCATTAATCTCATCGTCGCTGTCCTCTGCATCCTCCTCGCCTGCAAGCATCATCTCTTTTAGAAGCAACCCCGCGCGTTTTGCTGTCCTGCTTGCCTGGCTCCGAGCCAGTTGCAACACAGGCATTATATGAATGTACCACCATCTCCCTATGATGTTATGAGGGCATGCAAGCTCACTCGAGAAGACTACCCTCCCGCCTTGGACATCATGCTATCATCATGGCTTATGGTTGGTGCAGGTACAGGAGAGTCTGACTACCTTGCTCTTGGCCCTCCTGCTCCTCCTGGGCAGCCTCCTCGCCAGCTGCCAGCACGTGGAACACGCCGTCCACAGCTGCTGCAGCCTGGCCAGCTGACTCTGTGGCAGCAGGAATGTCCTGCACATGAACACTCACTGCCTCACAGCCTCACAGCCAAAACCCATGGGTCCTCTTCACAATCTCAGAAGAAACCCATATTACAGACATCACCTCTCACAGCTTCCTATGCAGCAGTACGCCTTTTGGTAACTGGAGTGCTTAGTAGGGTGGACTGTGGACCTCACCGCATCCTCTATCTCCTCTGCAAATTCCTGCGTGTGGTCCGCAGCCTCGTAGGCCAGGTCCGTAATCTCCTCATGCCCTGTCCTGCGCCTCGGGGCGGACGCCGACTCGTGCTCGCCCGTCTCCGAGACGTTGGACGTCTGTGACTCGGTGGGGACGCGGTTGGCCTGGGGCTGCGGGTTGTCTGCCCGGGGCTGCTGTGCTGGGCGCTGAGCTGGCGCTGAGAAGCCTAGCTCCTCGGGCTCCTCTGGGCGCATCCTCTTTCCCACGCTCCTGCAGTCGGCAGAAGGAACACTCCCATCAGCATTGCTTGCAGGGCCTTGTGAAAGGATGCAATGTGTGAGGGGATGACCACCACGTAAGGTCATGCCTCACGCTCATGCAGACAGCCCAGTTCACCCAACTTATTAGGATACTCGTTCATCACCATCAATCAAGACGGCCTTGCAGCAGCCATACTGATTGTGAGGCTGGTGGATCATTGTATGATGAATCTTGCCTTCTCATGCAGAGAGCCCATCATGGTGTAGGGTATTGCATGGCGCTCCCGGCAGCTGCTCTGCCCTTGACGGGCATAATTACTCTATTGCTGCAAGGCTGATATGAAGTGTGCAGTGCAAAGTGCGCTCGGCTTACTTGGTGACAATTGTGGCGTTGGCAGGCAGGTCGGCCACTTTCTGGATGACAGCTATGAAGAAGCCGCCTGTGTCCATGTGATGCGGCAACACCCGGACACAGCGCTCCAGGTGCAGGTCCTCGGGTTTCTCAGGGAACATGGACTTGCACAGGCGCCCATGCGTCTCCCTCTGCATCAAGCATCTCACAACCTCAGTGCTCTATCTGATGTTTGCCTTGCAGCTCTTTTTCCACCCTCTTGATGTTGAAACCCCACGAGGACGCCGGCCATCATGAACTTCCCAAACCTTTACTGCCTGGACACTTGCAAGCTGCAAGACCGCTACCAGGTTGCTGTGACCTGAGAATCCGGGGCATCAGGAGATAGTCCAACCACGGTGGTACCTCTGCCTGGACGATTTATCAGGTGATGGGAGAGAGGGTGGGGAGCGCACAGCTTCCTCGGTGGCTTCCTCCCAGGTGGAGTAGAACTTGTTCTGGCCCCGGACCAGCCAGTTGTTGAGGCCCTTGGTGCGCTTCAGGTCCGGCAGCTCCGCAGACATGTCCATGAGCACCAGCGAGCTCTGCGACCTCCTCAGCAGCTGCATGAGCATGTATCAGACATCAATTTCCCACACCAGACCGAAACTTGCAAGGCCATCATAAGGGAGGTCCTCTTCAGGGTTCAATCTGGTGCACTGCGTCTTGCAAAAGGGCAGCCGCATATGACCACCTGCAGTCTGCTGTGTTCAAGCAGGCACTAGCACCTTGCAAATCTCCAGCATGGAGATATTGTGAGGTCTCAAGCCCACCCCCATACAGGCTATCATCGAAGCATCAGTGCATGCTAGATAGCCTGTATGGGAGTCAGGTAAGACATCGCAACATCTCTATGTTGACACCCGGGTCAAAGGTGCACATGGACTAGAAGATGCAGCCGCCCACGCGCACCTACTGCGCGGTATGCAGCGCAATGTGCATGATGTAAATTCTACGATGAGGACAGGAAGGTGCTAAACATCACCAGAATAAATTCTGGAAGCATGTACTCACCTCCGCCACGACGGCCTCGTCCTCAACAGGGTTGAAGGTGCAGGTGGAGTAGACCATGCGGCCACCAATGCGCAGCTGGTGCGCTGCCGTCAGCGCGATGCGCAGCTGCAGCAGGTGCAGGCCATTGCCGTTGGAGGCCACCCAGCGCCGCCAGATGTCGGGCGCCTTGCGCAGCGTCCCGTCCCCGGAGCAGGGCACGTCGCACAGTATCCTGTCGTACTTGAAGGCCTCGCCCTGCAATCAGATAAAGCAGCGTCAGCAGATAACACTACATTATGGTGGGACACCTTATGAGCTCCGATTGCGAGGCGGCTCAATTGCCATCCCTTGACTCACACAGACAGGGGAGCTTACAAACATGAAGCTGTGTGCAGAGATGCTAAAGGTGCTTCTGAGGTACCCACAAAACCTCAAGGTCCCGGGAAGGCACACCATACCTGAACTAGTGACAGATGTGCTCACCTTTGGGCCACCTTTCCTTAGGATGGGGAGCATGGTGGCGTCATGGTTGACCACTATGAGAGCTGGGCTGCACATGCGCTTGGTCTGGTGCACCAGCAGGTTGCACCTCTGAGCATCAGAGTCATTCGCAATGACTACGCCTGCATAGGAGATGAAGCACATAAGGCTCATTGGCAACACTCACTTGTAATAACGACGCCTACACTCTAAGCAGACTTGGCATCTGTGATACAGGCAACAAGCATATCAGTTGGCACAGAGGTAGCGCCTTACAAACTGCAGGTGCCCTCCCAAAGCTGCTTCATGGTCAAGGCTGAATTTTGATCGGAGGGTAAAGCACAGGTGGATGTACTACTGCATGAGATGGGATCATAACAGCCTTGCCCACCTGAGGGAATAGCAGCAGCGCCATGATGGAGCATCTCCAGGATCTGAGCTGTCTTTGACCCCGGAGCTGCGCAGGTATCCAAGACCTGCCCCAAGAGCAGCAATATGTCAGCATCCCATGACCTATGTGCAGGCCTCTTTGCGCCGTAGTGACATCTGTCAGGCTTCTTGGCGGCACACAGCATGCAATCAATGGAGGGTACCTTGGCAGGTCCCTGGTCAAATGAGGGAGCCAAGATACCGCAAAGACTGTGACGAGGTCTTAGCCAGCCTCTGGCTGGTCACAGACCTGCTATCATCATTGAGGCAAATCCTGAGGGCGGCCTTGCTCATGGACATTGAGAGCGGCCAGTCATCCCTGCTCAATCATGCATAAGGAAAGGGTTGAGGAAGAGTGAGACATCAGGCTCCCATGGGCTTACCCGGTGGTGTGGCTGCACATCCAGCAGCAAGGGCGGAATCATCGAGACCGCTTCCTGCCTGGTGATGGCGCCCGCCTCATTCTCAGCAATGACCAGCTTGTGCACCTGCAATGCGCCATCTATCAGCAGCTATGGACGATGCATGCATGCACAAGGTCCTGCCTGGAAGACCACTGCGTGCCAATGGCACTCTGTCACTGGGCAAACAAATCAGTGATTGCCATTCGCATATTAAGCAGAGCTTTGGTGGCACCTTCAGGCTCATTTTCTTCGGCCTTGTGTGGCATTTCAGCTCATGTCAAGATGTGAGCAGAGATGTCAGCGGGACTGATCACCTCGTTGAGCTTGGGGTTGTTCCGCAGCTGCTCGCGGCTGAAGGTCATGTGCCACGCCAGCTTGTCGGGGTACCAGGGCAGGGGCCGCGGCGGCTCCAATGTCTCTCCATTGATCTGAGGAACAACAATCAATCAAAAAGACAAAGATGTGACGTGCCGCACAACACTAAGGAGCTAAATGCAGTGCACGCTCTTCCTGGAGGGGATATGCTCATGTCAAGGAGAGGTCCATGATTCAAGCAAGCTGCATATGCCCCAGCTGTAGGCTCTGATGCACATCTGATAGCCTTCACAGTCCAAGCGCAAGAGATGCAACCTACAATAGGTAGATGCTTTTGCGCCTCTCTGCCATTGTCACAGGCGGCACAAGCACCTTCCCGCTGCGGGCTGTAATCTCTTGCCCCTGGACTCATTTGCATGCGCTGGGCCACACCCCACTCAGCAGCTTGTCTTCAGCACTCAGTGCAGTACGCACCTCAATGGGCTCCTTGAACTGGCTGAAGAAGTCCTGCTCCAGGCGATCTCTGAGGTCAGCAGCAAACTTGCCCCGGCCGTTAATGCGGAAGGTGGTGGGCAGAGGCGCCCTCAGCTTCTCCATGAACGCATCCCACTCTCCCTCCGGCACGATCCCCTACGCACACATGACGCTGATGAGGGGACTCCAAGGAAGGGCTCTGAAGCAACAATATATGGCCTGTCATGACCAGGGATGCAATGCACAAAGCCTGGTAATGTGTACTATGCAAGATGCAGGAATCAGGCTGGGCAGTGGATCACGTCATGAGCTTCAGCCAGAACTAAAGAGGCTGTATACTTTGATAGGGCAGGCACTGGTGTCCAGCACAGATCATGTCAATAAAAGTCATCATGAAGATTACAGGGAGAAGGCATGCTCAAGGCGCCGGTCACATGCCTGGGCCTTATAGTATTCCTCAAAGTCAGGGTTCTTGAGCTCGAGCTCTCCCCAGTTCTGAGCCCTGTTGGGCTGTTCTTCCCAGTTAGCCTCCCTTTTCTGCTTGAAATCGCGCTTCAGCACCCTCTTGCCACCCTGCACAAGAGCTCTGGTGTTTCATGATGTCATCAACATCCCCAGTATGCCTCACGACCCTTATGAATATCTCTTTATTCACAGGGGTGTGGCATCAATCCTTAGCCTCTCACTGCAGCAGCCTTGTCACGTCGCAGACTGGGTTACTAGGAGTTCTGTATTAGTGATCTGTGCTTGCACTTCCGCGAGTGGCGGCCTTGAATTGTGGCGCAATGCACAGAAGGTTGCGAATTCAGAATATCAAACGATTTTTGTACAGAGAGCGTACCCTTCCTCCCTTTCTGCGGCCCATTGTTCTCAGCGGCTATCGATATGAGCTTAAGTGCTCAGAGTAGGGACCTTCACGCACGCCTGATTCCTCTATAGTTCATAATGTAGCAGACATTGCAGCCAGCAAATTTGTAGTGTGGATTGCGAATACTGATGGCCTGTGACTCAGACCAGGTACTTTGCAGGGGGCAGGGGAAAATTCACTCGGTTAGCGGGAGAGTGCAAAACTCGGTCATGTTCCCTTTATACTTCACATCACTGATGCTCCTCGTCTTGTATCCCCTTAGGATGTCTCGCACGGCGCAGGAGCCCTCCGGTTCTGCGCCTGCTAGGGTCATTGAGCAGGCTTGTATAGCTCCAACCTGCACCTAGGACAACCAAAATGGCTGACATCGTGGGCCTGGATGGCCTGCACAACATCGAGGGGTATAAGTGTGATCTTTGTGGAGGCGACTGCGATCCGAAGGCCCAAGAGCTGAACGCTCTGGACTGCACATTCGCGAGCTGCCCAAAGACAGACTGCCTATACCATCAGGAGTGCCTGGAGAAGTACCTCAAAAGCATCAAGCTTGAGAAGTGAGGAGCCCCTTCTCCTTTTTCATAATTGCAAGAGCGACGACGCCTGCAGCAAGCCTCGCAAGGTGCCTGAGCTAAGAGCATTCAGCGATGAGAGTCTGCAATGGGGTTTTGCAGGAATCGCAAGACAGGCTTCAAATGCCCTCGGGGCTGCGGGAAAGGGACCAAGCATGATCACGCATGTCCTGGAAAGGTGAGCGCCGCAGCATGGTCCCAGAATGTCAAGGTTACTATGTGTTGGACCTCTGATGTGGAAGGTAGATGAGCATCCCAATTGCCATGGGCTGTCGTAATTATCAATTGCACTCAGCAGGAGTCACAAATATTGTCAAACTAGTCCCCATGCTTGTGCAGATCACCAAGTCTCATCCCATACACATACGAAATGATGACTGCAAGAAAAGGAAAAAGGTGTGCCCTCACCACCCCTGCCAGCCTGCACTGCTTTACCTGGCCTGCCATAGTTTTCCTTCCCAGGCCACAGTGCTGCAGTGTATATATGTATCTGCAGCTTGAAATGAAGCTATCACAGCCCCGCATGCATGACAATACTTGCCATGCTCATACTGGGAGGCATGTAAACTATGATGCTGCATGTATCAGCTACGTCATTACATTCTCCAAGGTGCTCTTTGGCGTCAAAGCTTTGCACGAAATATTATTTGGTGTCATGTGCAGGCGCTGCCGCCCCCGCCAATGCCTTTCCAGCCCAAGAAGGACCGGGACAAGCCTCCGGAGCCCAAAGCCAAGGAGGGCAGCGGCAGCAAGAAGGGCAAGGAGCCTGCTGTTGCAGAGAAGCCCAAAGCAAAGTCGCCCAGCAAGGCCAAGTGAGGCCTTTGCCCAGCCCTGGCATGCTCAGCGCACTCAGCAATCTTAGGCATGAGCAGGTTCATGCAAGGATGCGAACAAGTTTCACACATTCTCCACATATTGCAGTCTTTGCCAGAGTCTCAGGACCTCCGCTGCATAACAAGGTGCCTTGGTCCAGAGATACAGGCCTTGCTGCCCAAAGCAGAATGTGTAAAAGTACCGTACATGCGTTGCATTGAGAGGTGCGATGGTGTGAGCAGGGCTGCGTCCGTGCCGGTCCAGTCACCCACAGCAACAGCCAAGCAGCAGCTGGAGAACGCGCGGCGGGAACTGGCAGCAAAGGGTCACAAGGTTGTGGTGCGACCCGCTTCGACGTGTATTGCCAAAGGGTCCTTGTTCATGTGCAGCAGCATGTCAGCTTTCCTGCACAAGTAATGATGCTTGGTCATAAGCTGCTCATTATCCGCTTATCCTCCTGGTGACAAGGTCTCAGGCACCTGAGTGGATGATGAGCAGCTTCTGGCAAGACTTGCCAGATCTGGGCGCCCCCTTGCCTGCGCTATGCCTAGGAGGCCAAGATGCTTGCCCTGTTCCCAGCTGCTGCAGCACTTTCATTCGGCAGTCAGTTGCTATGAATGGCATGACATGCATTCCCAAAGCTTTCTGATAGCTGTCTGATGCCGGCAACCTTGACAGATTTGACATGCCCGCAGGTGCCGGGAGCTAAGCCGGCTGCAGCGCCTGCGGTCAAGGAACACCGCAGCTACGCCGAGTTTGAGAGCGAGAAGAAGGCCGCGCCCTCTCCTGTGGCCAATGCCTGGAGCAGCCGCCCTGCACCTGCCAGGTGTTGCCACCATCTCTCCACGCAGCTGTCACAATACCTCACTCCAGACTGTTACTGTTGATCAATACCTACATCTCTCGTCCTGGAAGGACTATTGCAAAGGGTATCACTATGTGAGCTCATACTCGTTGACCACAGAAGGTATGCAAGCCTGCAAGTCTACAGCATTTCACAGTCATAAAGGTCACCTCATGAGCAATTCGACACACAATGCAGGGTGGTGCCAGTGGACTACCCGCCACCTCCGCCCCCACCCCCGCCAAAGCCCAGCCCAGTTGCCCAGCAGCAGCCCGGCCCCTGGGCAGCCGCAGCAGCCTCCACTCCCACCCCACCCGCTCCTGCCCCTGCCCCTGCCTCTGCCCCTGCCCGGCCCAAGCCCCAGAGCCTCCGGGCTGTATCCGTGTTCGCAGAGCCACCGAAGTCTGCCTTAGACAAGGTATGAACTTACATCATAGCCCTCAGCAAGGACTACGCTGCAATATCTGGCAATGCTTGATCCTGTGCAGACCTTGTGAGGAAGGTGCTCTGGCTGTGCTGTCAGGTGCCACATGAAGCTGCTTTGATAGCAGCTCTCTAAAGGTGCTGCGGCTGTGGCACTGCATGCATGCGCGCGCTTTGCCTATGTAAGGGATGTCTGCAAGATGCCAGCGCATGCCAGGCAGGTCTGCATGTAGGAATGCCCAATACGTGACAGATGAGGCGGTTGCAGGGCAAGATGCTTGTGGGCGGGGAGCTAGCGGAGCCGGAGGGGAAGCTGAGCAAGGCGCAGAAGAAGAATATGAAGCGCATGGAGAAGAAGGCCGCTGCCCGGGCCTCCACAGACACCAGCGTGGCCTCTTCAGAGGTATGAAAGTGCCGTCTGAGGTTTGCAAGCCTCGTGATACTCATCACCAGTATCAATGACGTGACGATGATGCCAGGCTGGCTTTCAGGACTAGCCTTGAAATTGTGCCTTGTCCAGGCCCTGATTAACATTGCATCACGCATTGGTTGTCACGATGTTGATCTTGGTCTGTATTGGCATATCACGGCATGTATGAACCGTGCCAATTGTGATTTGCTATTGCAAGACAGGGCCTACATGTACACTACGGAGGCGTGGTGCAGGCATGCAAGACCACACACATTCAACCTGCTGAGGCTTTGCATTACAATGGGCACGTCAGGAGGCATGCGATAGCACTTGAGGCATTGACGCAGTTCTGGAAGGCTCTGGGACTTGATAGTGCGGCCCCAAGACATATCATGTTATTCCGCAGATCGTGTCGGAGATGCTGGAGACCATTTCCGAGGAGATGTCGGAGCCCACCGGCGAGGCCGAGTCCAGCCTTACCAAGGCCGACAGCTTTGCCGAGGACCGCAGCAGCCCTGAAGCATCCCCAGAGCCTCCATCTGACCACGAGCGCTGTATACAGGTAAGCTTGATACATGGTAAATTGTCCATGCTTGTAGATGTGGTGCAGATGCCCTACAGCAAATGACGATGCAATTGCGTGTGGCTTTAAAGTACATTGTCCAATTAGGGAGCTCTGGTGGTGCTTCCCCTAGCCTCAAACCAGAGCTCCCATAGATTGCAGGGTCATGGGCTAGAACAGCCCTCTGGCCCAGCAAAGGCCTTGCGCAGCAACACCAAAATTCGGTTTGCTATACGCAGGCGCTGATGCATACAAAGGCCAAGTACCTGATAGGACAGCTGCGCTTGCTGGGCTTCCAGGACTGGCAGTGCGCGGTGGCCATCATGCAGCATGGCAGCCACCTGGAGGCCTGCATCGCCTTCCTGCTGGAGGACCGCATCACCTCCGAGGAGGAGTCCCGAGCCTTCATGGTCGCTCACACGCTGGCGCCCCCCATAGACGTTACTGAGGAGCTCCAGATGCTTGCGGAGGCGCAGGTGCCGTTTCACTCATTACTCTCACATGCACACACATAACCACGCCTTTGCATGGTTTAAAGCCTCTGCTCCCGGACTATCCCAGTGGCGTAAGAGTAATAGGATACATGGTGTCAGATCACACCACTCACTTCCATTAGGGATGCCGGCACGAGAGATGATAGCTAATGTAGTGACACCTTACCATAAACCGGGGTGTGGTCTGGGGATGCACCATGTGAGGGTATGGGGCCTACTGTAGGTATGATTGTAATAACACCCCTGGAGCCATGCAGGGCTTTCTGGGGCTGCCCATGGATGTTGTGGAGCGAGCAGTGGCAGATTCAGACGGGGACTTAGAGGCGGCAGTCAGCTCGCTCCTAGAGCGAGCTGAGCGGGCGCCTGAGCCGGAGGTGGTCACCCCTAAGCAGGCCTACTTGCAGCTCAACAACCACCACCAGCATGCGCCGACTCAGCAGAACGGCCACTCGCCGTGGCAAAGCACGCCCACACGACCAGGCAAGCCTATGACTGAGGAAAACCGACGAGTGCCTCCCCCATATCTGTTGTTCATATAAGGTCGCCCTCTGCTGCGGAGGCTGATGCCAAGATTGACGCCAAAAAGGTCTTGTTGCTACAATGTACTAAGGCCCTTGACATACTGGCGTAATCTCGTTTATGGCCGTTTGTGCAAGAAGCAGCAGCAGGAACACAACACCAGCAGGTCTTGCCTCTGCGCATGCGGTGAAAGTGGTCCCTGACATGCACTATCATGGATGTGCAGATGCTGCAAGCATCACGCCTGTGTCTGCCTCTGGCCGCTCGCCATGGGAGCAGCAACAACACCAGCTACATCCCCAGCAGCAACTCCAGCAGCAGCAGCATCTGCAACAGGGCCCGCCTGTGCACAGCAACGGCCTGCCACCCCCTGAGAAGCCCAACCTCTGGTCCTGCCTAGATGGCTCTGGGGATGCCAGCACCAACAGGTGGGGTGTCCTGTGGCCTCTGCGGCTAAGAAACCCTAAGCAAACCTGCTGCAAGGCCCCACAGGATGCATCAGAGCTCCAAGTGTGACCTTCTCAAGACAGCCATCAGGCTGCAGCCAGAGGCACAGTGACAATGATGTTGTATTCATGTTGGAGCATCTGCCCACAGGTCAAGATAGGACAACACCCCTCATCTGCATTGCAGCCAATCAATCTGTTGTCTGACTGCGTGAGTTGTGTCACAGTGAAGCTTGCGCCAAATGATGCAACCTGTGCACTGCTGAGGTGCTTGTGTGCCGTGCAGATGGGACTCAATGGGATCTTCACAGGCGCAGCAGCAACAGCAGCCGCAGCAGCAGCATGCCAGCAAGGCGCCAGCTGGCCAGAAGCAGCCGCCAGCTCCCCCGCAGCCTGCAGCCAACGGCGCTGCACACATGCAGGGCCTGTTCTCGTCAGGCGCGTCTTCCCTGGGGCTGATGATGATGCATGAGGCAGTGCAGATGTGCTCTGGGTTTCCACCAAGCTGCAGGCCTGCGCTTTCTCAGCATGAGGCAGATGAGCTGCTTGACCGCAGTAAATGCCACTGAAATGACATCTAATGACTCTGCAGGCCTGAATCTGTCCATGAGCAACGGCGACTTCCTCAGCAGCCGGCTGACTAGCTACCAGACAGCAATCAGCGGAGAGGAAACGCCCGTAGCAGCCCCCGAGTCGCAAGGCCCCTGGGAAACCCCCTACCTGCAGGGCACATCCGTGGCATCCTCACAGGTGTGTCTATCTCTACTGCACGCGTGCTTTGTACATCTGTCCCCGCTCGCTGCACTTTGAACCCATGGCAGGCACTTTTACAGCGTCATCACCTTCACATACATCTGATGAGAGCCCATTGTAGTGCTAGTCTGGGTAGACTGTCATTCTGGGTCTGCCGTTAACCTGCAGCAGGCAGGCAGCTTTTTGACACGAGGGCTGCTCATTATGATTGGGCATAGCAGGAATGAGCAAATTGTGCTGCTGAAGGGGCATGGAGAAGGGTTCAGCATGTTTAGCACGGACAATGGGCGACAAGGCTATGCGGAGAGCAAGGCCGGCAGCATCTGGGGCGACAGCCAGTCGCGAGCGGCGAACATGGACCACTACACGCAGCTGCTGCAGCAAGGGCCTGCTTTCAGGTCCTCCCTAGACTCTCGAAGCAGCGGCGGCCTCTTTGGAGGTAAGTCTAATGACCCCAAGTGTAAGCCATGGTCACTGCAGCATGGTCAGCCCTGCTGTGATCAGCGCCTCACCAGGCAGCCTCTGCCGTAGCAATTTGATGGCAGGCAATGCATGCCTGAGATGTTCGCATGACTCTCAAGGCATCAAACGCTGTGCCACCAGGGCTTAGACGGGCTGAGGCAGGACATAACATCTATCCTGGCCGTCAGTGTGGCATGACATCTATATGCAGAGCTTGTCTCATGACAGCCACAATGCTTGCAGGACAGCCAGAGCTGTATCAGCAAGGCTCAGGCGGGCTGAGGCAGGAAGCAATGTTTGCGAGCCAGGCGTCAGCAAGCCCGGGGCGTGTCCTGCAGCAGAGCAGCCCTTGGGCAGCATCCCCTCTGGGCAATCTGGGCACGCACGGGTCCATCTGGTCCTCAATGCCGTCTGAGAGGTGCAGCTCTGCTCCTCTGCAGCCAGGCCTGCTGTGAAGAGTGCCGCGCATGGTGTCATACTGTGGTACTTCTCACCTGTCCTGCCAAATAAGGCGGGTTGTATTGCAGAGGAAGGTGCGCATGGCGTGCAGGCTGCAGTGTGCATTTGCCTCAGTTCTGTTCTGGACTGAGCTGGTACGTGTGGGTGCAGCAAATTAGGCATGGATGCGCCTGAAGCAGCGCTGCTGGCAGCCGCAGCAGTGGCGAGCGATCCGGAGCCGCGGAACGGCGCTCGAGACCCCAACGACCCTGAGCTGGAACTGGACTCCCTCATGGCCACCCTCATGTGCTCCTAGCAGCGCTCAGGCGTCGCATGGCAATGCTTAAGGATTATGTCATGTAGGGGCTTTTGCCTGCATACTGTAATTCTGCTGGGTGCACATCCTGAGGTTGCTGAGCCGACCTCACAGGAGAATGTCAGCAAAATCTAATCAGAGGACTAACAAACAAGTGGCCATCAGGGAAACCAACTCAGGAAGAGGGCCTGCGCGATCCTGGCAGTGTGCTTGTAGCATCTGGGAGGACTGAACGGTTTTAGATAATCTAGATGAAGCACTATGTTTCTGTCCACATGTATCATATAAGTTGAAATCTGCAGCTGATCGTGGAGCTCCTCGAGGCCTCTACACATGTGCACAGGAAAGTACCATTCGCATCTCTAGAATGCAAGTGTATCTGTCTGATTCTGACTTGCTTTAATAGCCTAGTCTGAGCGACCTTTGTAAAGTGCGTGCTGTGAGCAAGTATATAGCGCCTACATAGGCTCTTCAGGTGAGGCAACGGTTACAACACAGCCGAACGTTCCTTTCCGCTGTCTCAAGCGAGATGTTGCGTGTGGCCGAGATGTTCCAGAGCATCTTGAATTTGCTGGCGGCACCAGACCCGGTAGATAGTTGGCTGTACCGCACCTGTCAGAGTCACGGAATCAATTGCACCATCACTTGGAGAAGGCTGCTCACGGCCCTCTCTGCGGTATTGGTCGCCACTATTGTGTGCATCATTTTCAAAATAAGGCGGGCGAGATGGGAGGTGATGTACTCTGCCAGTCTTCATCCATGAAAGGGTCTGCCTCTGGGCCGTCATGCATCAGATCAACCTCATGCTTGAGTGCAGACACGGCTTGCGACTGTCGAGAGAAGGTCAAAGGAACTCGCAGAGGTCTTTGTAAAGTATGAGAAAGCAAACATCCAACGAATAGAGGTGAGTGAGACGCCTGATGACTCATCTGGCAATGCTCTTGGGTCATGCACACAGGCAGACAATGCATGCCCACACAATGACAGCTGCACTGACCTTGAGACGAAGCGCGCCAAGCAAATCTCCACTTTTGCCCATGTAAGCCTACCTCCATCCTGCCATGCCATGCAGAGCTTCGCAGCAGGGGTGCAAGACAAGTTCCTGGAACTAGAGAAGCACTTGGATGTGGGGCCACAGCCAGAGACAAATGCAGAGAGCCATGTAAAGGAGGTGCCAGTCTGCAAAGGAGATACGCAGGTGCCCACACAGAAGAAAGGTGCAAAGAAACCTGCGGACGCAAGTACCACACACGCAGCAGTTGGAGCTCCTGCTCGGGATGATGCAGTCGATCATGATCAGAAAGGAGTGATCTTTGCTGATACACAGCTATAAATTGGTAGGGAGCCTCACCACAAATCCTAAGTGATTAGGGGTACCATAACAGCCAACTGCATTTCCTTACATTCACTGTGTTGTGAAGCGTAGCTGTCAATTTTCGTCTCGAGAAGTTTGTGAGATCTTTGCGCATAATGTCATCACCACATCCAGTGCTACCTGCAGCTGGATCACTGCCAGGCCATACATGTCGCTAACCGCTGAGTGACACATGCGCTCAACAATGATAGAACTTCCATCTTCTCCTAAATGGCTGGTTGTAGAACCTCTGTGCCAGACTAAGCCAAGCCAGGCCAGCTGACTGCTGAGGCAGGCAGGCACGCCAGCCTAGAGCTTCACGCCCTCTGGAAGCACCCTGGCCAGCACATCAGCTGACAGCCTGTCCACCTGCACAAGATAGCCATATGGTCAGGCAAGCCAGATCAGTGCATCACGCACAGGCGCTTCCTGTTTTAATGTCTCTCCCCTGCTACCACCTGAGCTGCATTCCAAGTGTAGATGCTTCCACACTCATTAGTCTACCACAGATGGCATGACATAGCAAGGGCTGATGAGTGAGCGACGCAGCCTCCACTGAATCAATCACTCCCTTAGCTGGCATGTGCACTGCATGGTGCGTGTGTGTAGTGTACACACCTGGGAGTCCAAGTCTTTGAGAGCAGCCTCCTTCTCCTTCTCCAGAGCATCTAGGGCTGTCTTCAGCTCCTTGTCGATTTTCTGCATGACAGAGCCATGCATCAAGGACTAAGTGCTGATGCTTGCTCCCATCGTCTGTCCTCTGCTCTGGAGCTGCCCTCAGCGGTGTTACGCGCAGGTTTATCACCGCACCACTTACGCTTCTTACAAGTCCATCACTTGCTCATGCAGGAGTTTATCACAAGCATCCAGTCACCTGCCTCATGCTGATTTGCAAGGTCATCAGGCATACATCCGCAGCTGACAGGCCCTCTGCTGTGCCAGACTGAGCCCCCAAGGGGTGTGTTGGGACATTCAGAAGGATGAGAGCCTCACCGACTTGACCTCGTTGAGGCGCTTGTCGCTCTGCGCCTGTGCCTCGGCCTTGGCCTCCTGGATCTCCTTCTGAGCGGCCTGGCGCGCCTCTGCCAGCACCTTCTCGGCCGCCTCCTGCTTGGACTTGATCTCGTCGTCGTTGCCCTGCACAGCGCATCTCACAGCTTGGCTTATAATCGACGCACAGATGCCTCGTTATGCTGGGAACCAGCAGGGCTGCTTGTTATTAGCTGACTGTTGTTGCCTAGCGATGCACCCCTCATTGCTCGACTTGCAAGTGACCCCTGCATGCAGCACAGTGGCGCCTGTCGCGGCTCTGTAGTGCCTTCACATGCATGTGCTCCCCTCATGAGCGCTGCTGCGCTGCCACCTGTTCTAAGCCTGAGACGGCGCTCAGTTCATGCTGCCCTGACACCCAGCCCTGACACACAGGGAGAGACCGACAGCATGAAACTTGAGACCTTTGCAGCTCGGAACAGGGCTGGCATGCAGTAGTGCAAATATGTTGGGTGTTAAGGATAGATTGTTCTGGGGCTATGAAGCAGATCCAGATTATGCACAGGCAGGGGAGCATAAAGTCTGGGATTAATGGTATGATACATGCGAACAATTTGATTTTTGTGAGCGTGGCTTGCCTTGAACTTCTTCAGCTGATCCCTGATGTATCCATCACGCTCGTCCAGGACCTTGCCGACGGGGCCAAACCAAAACTTGTCCAGGAACACCATGAGAAGCAGAAACTGGCCAGCCATGATGGGCAGGGTCAGATTGAAGTCGAAAATCTTTCCGGCATCTGCGTGTGCTGGCAGCGCCATCAAGGCGTTGCTGATTGCTACAAGGGCTGCTGGCCTGACGAAAGGTGGGAGCTTTGCATCCCTGCGAGCAGCATAAATGAATCTCAGAGATTCCTTCTCTCCGCTCCCCTTACCCGCCCAGACTGCCACCGCCTCATAAATGCTCATTCCTCCATACAATATGTGCTGCAGCTGCAAGGGTCATCGCATGATGCTTTGGCAGGCCCCGCGCAGATCAGCTGGTGATGTGGTGCCCTACAGCATCTCTAGGACCTGTAAGGGACATGACACTTGCATGACATGTCTATTGAGATTAGATGCACCTGACTGCCTGCTGTGCTGCTGCCTGAGCCTCGTTCTGTGACTTCTCTGACCGCACCACAAAGCTGGCCCTGCGCCCCTGGGCTGCTGAGGGGGCGCGGAGAGATACTGCGAACGGCCTAAGGCTCAGCTGCTGGAGGGCCGTGGCTACCATGGCTGCTTTATTGACCTAACACGCTGTACCCAGAGCTCCAGCTGATGGCCCTTGCTTTCAGCCTCTGGATAGATCGAGTGAAGTTTAGGAGACGCTACAGGGTCACCCACTTATAGCATATTACTAAGAGGCAGTTCAACTTTTCAAGGAACAGCTTTGCCTCCAGGTAGAGCAGAGAAGCAGGCGCAGCACCTCATTCCCGGCGGGCAGAGCATCACAGCGGGTGCGTTCGAGGGTCAGAACGTCTCGCAGCAGGTGGGGCCTCGGCCTGAGCGCCCGCAGAGATGCATAGATTGTGAACTTGAGGTAATCAGCATGCCAGCACTCTGCGAGGCTCAGGCAGGCGTCCAAAGGCTGCGCTGAGACATCATGCTTCATCACAACTACACCGCGGGCGAGCAGGCCGAAGCCTTGAACCGCGAGAATGGCAGTCAGGGCTTTCAACAGGGCAGAAATGCACTCACGCAGCAGAAGGGGAAGAGGAAAGAGGACAATGCCAAGGTCCGACCACGAACCTCACCAGTGATATACTGACGTCCGCCCGGGCATGCACATTTACGACATGAGGCTCCAATTTCGCTAACAACAACACGTGGCCATGGGCATGGTGTTAGTGTCCCCCCATATCGAGCATTGGCATGCAGACTTTTCAGGCACTGGGCGCTCCGAAGAAGGGGAGACCTGCTTTTGGAGACATCACAAATGCAGCGGCAGCAGCGAGACATATCGTTTCTTCTGAGGAGGAGGTGAGCGCCCAACTATAGCAGCAAATGCACTTGCTCTGCCATCGACGGCGCCAGGGACGCCCGACAGTTGCGGCAGTCACTCCTTTGTAATCTGCGACATTAATAGGCTTTCATGCATGCCCTTCGGGGTTCAGCTTTTCCCTCCTGGGTCCTACTGAGCTGATCGATGGCCTCGCAGCCCTATACCAATGCTTTCAGCAGAGCAGCAGGTGTTGGCATGAATTGGCTAGAATAGTGTCAACAGGAACATATAGACCCCGACCGCCGCAACAAGGCTGAATCTTCGGAGGTCTGAATGAATTTATCTCCATCTTGGTCTATGTATTGCAGGTAGCCAGATTATCCCTGGAGCATGAGCACTCACAGCAGCAGCGATCGGATGCCGATGAACCGCCCACCATTCCTTATGAGACATCAAGCGGTGAGCCACCAAAGCAATTGGCCATTTCTGGGCACAGCCACATTCAAATCCTAGCCCGAAAGCAGCAGTGAGACGTCTACCAGGCTCCCTCTACAAGCCTGACTACAAGTCATGACATTGCAGGGAGATCTATGCAGATGGAAGTGCACAGACCAGCAGCAAGCCCGCAGTGGATCGACATAGACTCTGCAGACGTGGGAAATCCCATGGCATGCACCGACTATGTCGAGTCCATCATGGATCACCTCTACCAGGCAGAGGTATGCCCAAACCATGTCCAGCCTGGCTGTTCCTGACAAGGGATACCCTTCAGAAAGGAAGGTGCATAGTGCTTTGCCATCAGTCGTGATCAGCCCGTAGTCGTCAGCCGTGATCAGCCTGTAGACGCGGCAGCACTTTTGCAGTGATCCCCCGCTCAAGATGACTCGAGCACACACTGCTGGATATCAAAGAGCAGCAGTCATGCACAGTCACTCACCCATCGTTGCATGACCTACCTGAAGCTCATGGCGGATAGACCTGGGGCAGATACCATCTCCTGAGGCTCATAGACTGCCATGCAGAGGAGACGGCGACCTCTAGCAGGCTACATGAGCATCGTGCAGACAGACGTGCATCCTGGCATGCGCAGCATCCTCGTAGACTGGCTTGTGGAGGTGTCCCTGGTGAGCCTCATGCCTCAGGAGTCAGCACCCACCCTCCCATAAGTATGGACAGGCTTTACAGTTCCCGATGGTGGTCCCGGACGTGAGGATTGGGCATCGCGTCATATGTGCCGCCCATCATTCCGGATGTACTGTTCTTCCTGAAGAGCATTGCAGCCTGGTACTGCGCCCGCCTGACACCATGACACTATGCATTCAGCCTTTGACAGTGCCAGCCTCCAATAATGACAGCATCAGGACATTGAGCCGCAGAGTGCGTGACACTTGACATTTTGCTGAATTGCCTGACTTGCTGTGCAGGAGTTCAAGCTGGTGTCAGACACGCTGTTCCTGGGCGTCTCCTGTATAGACCGCTTCCTGAGCATCCAGAACGTCTCCCGCTCGCAGCTGCAGCTCGTGGGCGTCACCTGCATGTTCCTGGCCTCCAAGTACGAGGAGATCTATGCTCCCACGGTGTGCCTGCTGTCTCCCATGCTCGCTCACATCTGATGAGAGGTCTCAAGTCCTGCAGTATCTCTGCCTGATTCTGGAGATGCATCTGCTCTTAGTAGACCATACTGCACACGGTACTGTCCCAGCAGGAATGTGGTGTGTCAAGGGCTATTGAGTGCAGCTCGGCTGCAAGTAAGAGCTAGGACCTGGTTATATAATTCGTCAGCACTCATTGCGTGATCCGATAACGCAGCATGTGACCAAAGGATTGTGCAGCAGTCCAGCACTGCCTTCAGGCAGTGCTGCAGGGCCGCACCTCCTGCATCGACTCAGCTGAGGCTTACAGTGTGCTGGTCAAAGACGGCGCATGGGCATGCACCGACTACATCGATGCTGAGCTGGGGTAGTGCTGTAGGGGGAGGAGTACAGCTACATCACGGACAACACGTACTCCAAGAGGGAGATCCTGCGGATGGAGGAGATCATCTGGGGCGCCCTGAAGTTCGAGCTGACAGTGCCCACGCCGCGCACCTTCCTGCGCCGCTTCATCAAGGCCTCCGCGGCCGACTGGCCCCCTTCCAGCATCTGGAGGTACGGTCTCGTGCCGCTACAGCATCCCATTGCGGACCGTTATTGTCCTGCCTGCTGCACCAGGCATTCCCTGCGGAGCCATGTCGCCTGCAATAGCTTATCAGCCTAGCAGGCCTGCCATGTGACACAGAAAGACCTGCACTGCTCCTGCTTTCGGCAGCATAACAGCATTGATTCGAGTTGTGCTGGGGTGGTAGTGCACATGGTATGCCTCCTCACAGTCATTGATGGCATTCCTCTTGCCAGGACAATGTCCTAAATGTGATACTACCGCTTCGGCCTATGATATCGACCAGTACATGGTAGCTGCAGCCAAGCAGGCCTATCCTGAGCAGACAGGCACACCTGTGCATGTGCTCACCTGCTCATTTGAAGCTGTGTCTGGCATGCAGGGTGCAGCACGAGTACCTGGCAGCCTACATCATAGAGCTGGCGCTGCCGGAGTACAGCGCTCTCCAGTGGCTGCCATCCATCATCGCGGCAGCCGCCGTCCTGCTGGCGCGCCACATCTGCGCCATCAACATCCCCATCATGCGCAGCCTGCAGCCCTGGTCGCCCACCCTTCAGCACTACTCCGGCTACAGGTGCACAGTCACCTGCTCACAGAGTCTTCACAAGTACGCCCAGGCTGCAAGCCTGTTGAGACACCCTCCAGCACTGCCGTTGCTGCATGTACAGTTCCCGCAGCACATCTCAGGTGTCAGCTCTGAGGCATCACTGTGCTGGGATGTTGCGCCAAACCTGGCGAGTGGTTCTGGCGCAGCATACCCGTCTGATGGGCCTGCCCTTACGGCCTTAGTTGCCTCCCCTGGACGTTAAAAGTGTAATAATAATAATTGTGACTGCGTGAGGGCTGCCTTGCACCCTCTGCGGACTTAAGCTGATGTGAGACAGCGGTGCTCCCTGTTGCAGACCCAGCGAGCTGAGAGAGTGCGCGACAGCGCTGCATGTGTTCCACGTGAAGGCCAGCCAGCGCACTGCAGAGGCCAAGACGGCCATCTACGAGAAGTACGCGCAGCACCGGTACCACAGCGTGGCCATGCGCCTGAACCCCCCTCTGGAGCTGGCCCCCCAGCTCTTCGAGGACCCCGAGGCCTGCATGGAGTTGTGACAGCTGGCACCGGGGCTGAGCCAAAATTGGAGCTCGCCTCTTTGCAGAAGCTGTGCAGTCCGTGTGAGACCTAGTGAGACGCACAGCACCCTCTGCCTGGCTAAGGCTTTGAGCTTCATGTACTTGAGGAGCTTGCCGCGTATGCTAGGACGCCCTGCTAGGCCAGCAACCCTCATCAGAATTGTGAGAGCTGCAGAGCAAAGGGGATGGGTTGGGTGAGAAGAAATCTGAGATGGCATAGCACAGAGTTGAGACATGTGGCGCTCTGTCAGCATGCGCTCATTGCGATGGATGCTATCATCAATATGATGAAACATTTGTTGAGAGGCTTTGGCATGCGACGCAGGCAAGCCATGCTGGCTTCTGTGCAGACAAGTCGTAGAAAGAGGCTCATTGCGACAATGCGTGCCTTTGGCTATTCAACATGCATGGATACACCATATGGTATTGCATCATCCTTTGGCAGCAAGCTACCAGGGGCAAGCCAAAGCATAAGCGCAGTGTGTGCGTGCGGCTCTTGTGGCAGCTGTGAGAGATGATGGGCAGAGTTTGCTGTAAATCACTCCTTCATCTGATGATTGCCACAGCCGCTGCATATTATCTGGACTGTACAATTTCTAGGGCGGCGTGAAAGATCCTCATGTTCAGACAAAGCAAGAGCCCACGGCGAAGGAAGGGCCACCGTATAGGTTTCCTTTTCAGCAAAGCCTACCAAATGAGTTGCTGATATGTACATCACACAAAGCCTGTCAATATATCAATTGGCCAATAGGCTGCATGCCACTCGGCCTTGTCTCAGCCTAAACAAGAGGAGAATTCTTTGAAGGCGCATACGATTTTTTGTCACGAGCAAGACAGTCGTATTGGTGGGGCTTGTGTAGGCGGCCCACGTGCTGCAGCTTTCCACTGACAGTATCATACTCCACCTCAATCACATGGTAAGCGACAACCTTTGGCGCGCCTGTGCATGCATGCCCATCTCTTGTGCGTGCTGCTGACATCACAGCTAGTGCTACAGAGAATGTGCCAATGTTGACCACAGTATCTAGATTCACACATGCTTCACAAGGCTTGCAACTGATGCAGTCAAGCAAGATCACACACAGCCTGACATATACCTATGCCAACATTTGAGTTGTGCTCACCATTTTGGGAGGCCTGATTGTCATCCTGGCTGAAATTAGCTGGCGCCGCCTCTGGCAGAGGTTTGACACCGGCGCTTGCTGAGTCGTTAGAATGCTTTTTGGTGGGAACTGCTGAAGCTACAAGCATGCCTGTGATGATATAGAATCTGTTGTTGTCCAGATTCCCTTTCCCCTTCTCTGTTATGGCCTGCAGGGTGCAGCAGATCTGGACTAAATGCAAGCTAGCTCTGCACTGGGGCAAGGCTTACCGACGTGACTTTAGGCGTCCAACACTAATCTGTAAGTCTTCCTACAGAAGCCCTATGCAGCACACTGCAGAAGCGTGATGTAGAGCAGCAATTTCTGCTGTAGCACGGGAGGTAGCTCACCCTCAGACGGTTGGGCTTCCAGTTCTTGGGTTTCCAGCCTTGGTCCAGCGCGTGATAGTATACTGCGTGCCAGGACCGCTGCGGTGCCTTGGTTGCGGAGGCCTTCGGCTTGGCCAGCCAGCTCACCAGCGCTGCGGACGACTTCTTGTTGTGGGACGTCATGTAATCGTAGCCACTGAAGCCGAAGTTAACCTTGACGGCTTCACCATTGTATGTCTTTCTATAGAGGTATGAAACTACTGGCATGGAAGCGGCCTCCTCTTGTACGCGTGTCATGAACTCGTCCGTGGTCCATGCTGCGCATGCCGAGTGAATGTCCCGCAGCATGGAGGCTGCGTAGTCCTTGCAGTCGCCTGCTGCCCAGCTCTCCAGATTTCCAACGGGAATCAGACATTTTTTGCGGCTGTTGCGCACGACAATATCGCCCAGCCTGTAATTCCGCGCAGCCGGGGACGCAGGCACCATGCCAACGTAGTTTCTCCATTGTGAAAGGCGCTCCTCATCCATGGTTGCTCAAGGACCTTTATGACACACCTGTATCCCGGCACAAGTCTCCAAGGCCTTCTACATGCAAGCTGGCGCTGAAGTTGTGACCCAACGTCATCACTTCCGGAAGCTTCCGATACATGTATCTGTACTCTGTACAGAGTGCAGCTGCAGGAAGGCGGAATCTACCATACAGGATCTGCAGAGGATGTATGGTTGGACCAGTATTGCTCTCTTGCGTGCGCCTACATGCGGACTGCGTTTCGGAAGGTTTCGGAAGTGATGATGTTGGGCAAACACATGAGCGCCAGCTTGCTGAACGGACTTCGGTAGGAGACAATGGAAGCCTCTACCAAGACGGCTCGAATCAAGATGCTTGCTTCTGTTATGTTTAACAACGGGCTATCGGAGGTCAAGCGTAAGTATGGCATGGTGCCTGCACTTTTCAATTGCTTTTCAAGTGCCCTTCATCACAACCACGCCGCGGGCGAGCAGGCCGAAGCTTTGATACGCGAGAATGGCAGTCAGGGCTTTCAAATGGGCAGAAGTGCACTCACGCAGCAGAAGGGGAAGAGGAAAGAGGAGAATGCCAAGGTCCGACCACGAACTTCACTATTATTTCAATTGACGTTTGCCTGGGCATGCACGTCCACGACATGAGGCTTCCTTCTCGCTAACAACAAGACATGGCTATGGGCATGGTACTACTGCCCCCCTATATCCAGCATTGGCATGCAGACTTCCCAGGCACTGGGCGCCCCAAAGAAGGGAAAATCTGCCTTTGGAGACATCACAAATGCTGCAGCAGCAGCAACACATATTGTTTCTTTTGAGGAGGAGGTGGTAAGCGCCCAACTCAACTCTACTTGTCATGCCGTCGACAGCGCCTGGGACGCCCGACACGCGCAGCAGTCGCTCCTTGGCAATGATAGACACGAATAGATTATCATACATGTTCTTCAAAGTTCAGCATTTCCCTCCTAGGACCTAATGGGCTGATTGATGGCCTCACAGCCACGTAACAACGCTTCCAGCAGAGCAAAAGGTGTTGGCAAGAATTGGCTGAAACAGTGTGTACGGGAACACAGAGACCCTGACCGCCGCAACAAGGCTGAATCTTCGGAGGTACTGTATGAATATATCTCCATCTTGCTCTATGTATTGCAGGTAGCGAGGTTATCCCTGGAGCATGAGCACTCACAGCAGCAGCGATCGGATGCCGACGAAAGGCCGAACATTCCCCACGAGACATCAAGTGGTAAGCCACCAAAGCACATGGCCCTTTTTGGGCACAGCCACGTCCAAACCCCAGCTCGAGGACAGCAGTGAGATGTCCATTAGGCTCTGCCCTCCAGGCAAGCAGACTCCTCTGCAAGCCTGACATCAAGTCATGACATTGCAGGGAGATCAATGCAGATGGAAGTGCACAGACCAGCAGCAAGCCCGCGGTGGATTGACATAGACTCTGCAGACATGGAGAACCCCATGGCATGCACAGACTATGCGGAGTCCATCATGAATCACCTGTACCAGGCAGAGGTATGTCCAGACCTGTCCAGTCTTGCTGTTCCTGATGTTGTTCCCACAGGAAGGTGCATGGTGCTTTGTCATCAGTCGTGATCAGCCTGTAGTCGCAGCAGCAGTGTCACAATGACCCCGCGCTCAAGATGGCTTGAGCATGTGCTGCTGCAACATGTACAGCAGCTGTCACCTATTCCTACTCCTGCCGCCACCGCATGGCTTGAATGTGACTGATGGCAGATGGACCTGAGGTAATAAAAATGCCTGACGCTCTAACACTGCGATGCAGAGGAGACGGCCACCCCTAGAAGGCTACATGAGCATTGTGCAGACGGACGTGAATCATCGCATGCGCAGCATCCTCGTAGACTGGCTTGTGGAGGTGTCGCTGGTGAGCCTCTTGAAGCAGCTCACCCGCCCTCTGCATGTATGGACGGGCATTACAGTCCTAATGGTGATCGTGGATTGAGTATTGCGTGAAATGTATTGCCCATCATTCTGAGTATGTTGATACTCTTATGTGCATTGCAGCCTATTACTGCGCTTGCTTGACACAGGATGATGTCTTTTCAGCCTTTGAAACTGCTCTGCGTCAAATACTGACAGCATCAAGAGATGCTACTGTAGCATGACACAAGCTTGCTCAAGTACCTGACCTGCTCTGCAGGACCTCGAGCTGGCGTCAGACACACTGTTCCTGGGCGTCTCCTGTGCAGACCGCTTTCTGAGCATCCAGAAGGTCTCCCGCTCGCAGTTGCAGCTCGTGGGCGTCACCTGCATGTCCCTGGCCTCCAAGTACGAGGAGATCTATCCTCCCACGGTGCTTCCTCTGTCTTCCTTGCCTGCTAAGATCTCAGGACTGGTGGCAAGCACCACCCTATCCTCTGTCTTTTGACATGCTCCTGTAAGATGCAGCCCCTGCAGAGTTACAGTATGCCAGTGATCTTTAAGCATAACTGGGCTAGGAGGTGGGTATTGGCTATGCTAGGCAAGGTCCACCGTGTGGCAGAGCTGTCTCAGCAGCGATCCATTACTTCTTTAGGCAGTGTTGCGGGTTGCACCCGCCTGTATTGCAATTGCTGGGCCCAGGTCTTGCAGCACGCTTTCCGCACACAGGCAGCATGTCCATGTTGCATTCTTGAAGCAGCAGCACCCTCTGTCCTGAGCTGGTGCTATGATGCAGGGGGAGGAGTACAGCTGCATCACGGACAACACGTACTCCAAGAGGGACATCCTGCGGATGGAGGAGACCATCTGGGGCGCCCTGAACTTTGAGCTGAGTGTGCCCACGCCGCGCACCTTCCTGCGCAGCTTCATCCAGGCCTCCGCGGCCGACTGGCCCCCTTTAAGCATCTGGAGGTATGGGCTTGTGCCGCGACTACATCCCAATGCAGATCGTGACTGTCCTGGTTGCCACACCACGTCTGGCATATCCTGCGCAGTCAGCTCGGCTGTGTCGGCTCAGCCTAGCGGGCCTGACATGTGACATATGAAGCTGCAACGCTCTCGCATATAGCAGCATACTAGTGTGGCATCTGATTGCACTGGGATAGTAGTGAACATTGAATGCATCCTTATCGTAGTTGATGGCATGCCTCTTGGCAGATGCCCGTTCCAGGACCGCCTATGGAATGTTTCGCTACAGCTATGGCCTATAATGTCGACAATTTCATTGTAGTTGTAGCCAAGCAGGCATCTACTCAGCAGACAGGCACACCTGTGCATGTCCTCACATGCTCAGGACTCGGTGTCTGGCATGCAGGGTGCAGCACGAGTACCTGGCCGCCTACATCACAGAGCTAGCGCTTCCGGAGTACAGCGCTCTCCAATGGCTGCCTTCCATCATCGCGGCAGCTGCCGTTCTGCTGGCGCGCCACATCTGCGCCATCAACATTCCCGCTATGCGCAGCCTGCAGCCCTGGTCGCCCACCCTCCAGCACTACTCCGGCTACAGGTGCGCAGCCGCCTGCTCACAGATAAACTCTAACCATGTCCAGGCTGCAACCCTGATTACATACCCGCTAGCACCCACTGGCTGTAGGGCAGGTCCTGCAGCACAGCCGAGCCAGTAGCTCAGAGCGTTATTGTGCTAGGATCTTGGGCCAATCTGGCTGGCGGTCCTGGTGTACCCTACTCGTTGTGACTGTATGTGCGCTGCCTGACGCCCTTTGCAAAGCTTAACCTGACGTGAGACGACGGTGGTTCCTGTCCTAGGCCCAGCGAGCTGAGAGAGTGCGCTACCGCGCTGCATGCCTTCCATGTGAAGGCCAGCCAAAGCACCGCAAAGGCCAAGACGATCATCCATGAGAAGTACGCAAAGAACCGGTACCACAGCGTGGCCATGCACATGAAACCCCCTCTGGAGCTGCCCCCCCAGCTCTTCGAGGACCCCGAGGCCTGCATGGAGTTGTGACAGCTGGCGCCAGGGCTGAGCCAGAATTGGAGCTCGCCTCTCTGCACACTCGCAATCCATGTGGGACCTAGAGTGCAGACGTGCAGCACCCTCCACCGGCTAGCGCGAAGTGGTACATGATCTCAGAAGAGGATGAATGCGTGCCAGGATGCCCTGCCAGGCTACCGTTCTGCAAAGCGACCGCAAGCCATGACATCTGTGTACATTGTCTCAGATGAGATGTGAGACCATCTGTAAAGTAAGCCTTCCCAAATGGTTGCAATGCTGTTGTGAGTAAGTAATTGTTTTCAGCTAGTGGCTATAGTGTGCACATGATGATGCTAATGTCAAGATGCGCTGCAAACATCCCACCGATCACAGTCCACACAAGAGCCACCAACTCACCTCAGACATGGCGATCAGCTTACGTTATTCCAATGCGCTCAGGACACGCATATCCTGCCAGCTGGGGGTGTGCGACTGTACATTACATGACTTTAACACTACCACACTAGCTCAATCCCAGTTCAACTAAGATAGCTGTAGCTGTTTCCCTACTGACACAGAGCTGTACCCTCGCTATTGGCACTACACAACCTAAATGTCTATACTGTGCAAAGAAGCATGGCAGATACCTAATTATACAAAGGCTCCTTCCTCCCCGCAATGGCATCTTTGCGTATCAAAACTTGACAGGGAGGTGCTGCGCAGCATGCTAGCTGGGGCATATGACAACAGGTGATACCAGTCCTGCTCGCCAATGCATGTACATGTGGAGCGGACTTTCTGTTCTTGGCAATGTCCCTGGCATACCAGAGCTTGAGTGCTCACTTATTGATCCCCCGGACCTTCTTTGCAGCAGACGCCTCCACGGTGGCAGTACGCTTTCTTCCCTTGACCATGGCACTTGGGCCCTTGCGGCCCTCAGTTGCCTCGAGGTCCACGAGCTTGCAGATTGCCTCTTCTGGCTCACTCACCTCAGAGTCATTCACATTGTAACTGTCTGGGTCCATATGAATTCTTGCCTGTTCAGTCCAAAGACCCACCTGCATGTCACGCGTATTGACTCCGTACAGTTCCGCTGCAATGATGGCCCTTGCATGCAAGTACCAGATGATTTAAGCAGCAGCCGCAACAAGCTTGAATCACGTTGGTGCGAGTAATTGGAGCACTCCAGCCAGTGCTATGCAGATGAATCCTCATTCATGCATCTAAGGGCAGAAGGTGTCCAAAGCATTAGTTCGGCCTTCTTTGCATGGGCTACCCATTACACGATGCCAAGTGCTATCTCGCTCCACCCCTCCATACTGGGTGGGCCACCATGTACTGCTGTCAATGAAGCTCACCAGGTAGTCAGGTCCCACGAACTTTTCCAGGTTTTCCATAGCGTGTTCTTGCATTTCAGTCGGCTTTGTCTTGGCTTGTTTGCCTGGCAAATCTTGCGGCGTCGTTTTTGCTGCAAGCGCTGTTGTGTCTACCGCACGCCGCGGAGCGTCTGCTGGGAGAGATCTGTGTTCCATTGCCTTGCTGAGAGTGTGCAGATGAGTCAGCTTCCCGGTTTCAGAATGGTAGTCTGCCCCAATTACACGGAAGGCGATGAGCTTTGGGGCGCCTGTGCGCTTGATGCCTGCACACGTGAGACAGCAACTCTTTGGCATTTAGCATTTGCGTTACAGTCATGCTTGCTCCTTGGAAGGCAGCTCAGACACGCTGTGTACTCTGCCTTTTAAGCTGTTTGGTGCTATCACATCATTGAATCTACAAGAACCTTAAGAAGCTCAAATGAGCTACCACTGTTGCACATAGGTGGAGGGGAGTCTCGACCTGAGTCTTACAGCACAGATGTTACGCATATGGACTACGTCACAGACGTGCTCACCTTCCTTTGAGATCTTACCGACCTTCAGGCTGACTTCTGGGGTGTGTGTGGAAAGTGGAACGCCATGAGCAAGTGCTGCCACTGCCAGAGGGTCGACTCCGACGTCCAGCGAGCCATTGGAAGTGTGCTCAGTGGACACTGCTGAGGCTAGCAGCACGTCTGTGATGATGTAGATTCTCTTGTCCAGGTTTCCTGTCCACTCCCCCGGTATCGCCTGCAAGTTCAAGCATAACTCCAAATTGAATGCCATCCGGCCCAACACCAGAAAATGCTGCTGTTGATTTTGTGTTTAGCAGTCACAAAGAGTGTAATACAACGTATGCACGACGCAGAGCATCAGCAAGAAAGGCAGCTCACCCTCTGACGGTTGAGAGACCAGCTCATGGGATCCCAGCCTCGGTCCAGACTGTACTGTCGAAGCTCAAGCAGATTCTGATGTTCTCCTTTCTTCGAGGAGCCTCTCAATTTGGCCAGCCACTTTACCAGCGCTGTGAACGTGTTCGCAGACTCGGTCTTCATAGACTCTTCACCATAGTAAGAGAAATTGAGCTTGACGGCTTTGCCATCGTACGTTTCTGTGATAACGCTTGCTGTGGAGGATTTTGCCTCCTCTCGCACGCGTTTCATGAACCCTTCCGTGGTCCATGCTGCGCATGCTGCGTGTATGTCCCGCAGCATTGAGGCTGCTCTTTCCTCGTAGCCATCTGCTGCCCAGCTTTCAATATCGCCAATAGGAATAAGGCACTTCTTTTCCTCGTTGCGCACGAGAACAGCGCCCAATTTGTAGTTTTGTGCAGCAAGGGGTGCAGGCACCATGCCGTACATGCGGACGCCCGAGAGCTTGTCGTTCCCCATGGCTGTACCAGACACCTGATGCCTCAGCAGTAGATCGGCAAAATATTTCTAACGAAGGCTTCTGTGCACTTTGGTGCTGATGTGTTGACCCAGCGTCAATACTTCCGAGAGCTTCCGGAACAGGACATGTCAAGGAAAGGCACCAGTCGAGGGTTCCAAACAGTTGTGTAAGTATTGAGAAGTTGATTGAGGCAGGACTACAGTTCTTCCGAGCTGTTGTGTGCGTGGGCAAGGTGCTCGCCTGGACACCACTCGGAGACGGAAGAGCTTCCTGCAACGTCAGGGCCCTGCGAAGCAATTGCACTCATTTGTGCAGTAACGCGGGATATCTTCAACTTACCTCTAAGTGGAGGAACATGCTGACGGCTACCCCAGGTACCAGTTACCGTGCTTGGGACAGCTCAAGCTTAGACACTGCTATGCAGCTTTTGGCATGGCTTGCATGTCAACAGGGACTCGACCAAACTCTAAGGAGTATGCTGGAGCAAGTAAAGGTGGTGCAGGACGACTGCCCCTTGACATTACTGGGGACCTCCTGAAGACACTCTTTCATGAGCTGAACAAGCTGTACTTTGAGGGGACCCTCACCTGCGAGGTCCTATGGGGGCCCAGGTCCATGATTAGGTCAGGCTGTACGCACTCGGTCTCTCAGTGTACCTGGCTATGCATAGCATGGGCATTGCCTACAAATAACATATTCTCTGCCCTGCTCGCGGCTCCAGTAGGGTTGTTGTTGCAGGTGCGCAGGGCTGACATCTGTGAAGGGCGAGCGCACGATCATTCGCCTGTCACCTGTGCTGCTGCGCCCGGTGTGACCTCCTGCATTCTTGAGCTGTCACAGTTCAGGTACCCACTTCCAGTGAACAGGACAGCAATGCGGACTCACTCTTGCCTTACTCTGCGTTCCAGGTGACTGTGAATCTTCTGAACATCCTCCTGCATGAGATGATTCATGCCCACCTCCTAACAACAGACCCCAACAGCTGTGTCCTTGACGGAGGCCACGGCACAGCCTTCAAGGAGAAGGCGCGTCAGATCATGGAGGCTGAAGTGGACGACAGCCTGGTGATGTGCTGTCCGCATCAGAAGAGCATCTGGTGTCTAGTGGCATGCTTACATAGTGGCCGGCTTCTGCATAGGATGAGTAGATAACAACATCTACAGGAGTGCCTGAGCAGTGCACAACGTGAAGGTGTCCGTATATCAGTGGGCTGCAAGAAGTGCAGATCTGAGCATGCCAAAGCTTGGCCACCTGCACTCAGAGGTTGCAATATGGCCCGTCAGAAGACATATTTGGTACCTGGACTCAGTGCTTGTAGAGTGACGGTCAAAGCATGGGTACCCTCATAAGCTGCAAAAGACATCATGTCATCTGTGGTGATTGGGACATAGGTATGGGCTATTATGCGGACGCCCAAGGAGAAATACCTCATTCAGCAGTACCATACAGAGGGCTGGAAGTATGTCAACAGCATGGCCCACTGTTACCAGGTGACCGCCCTAAAGACCTCAGCTGGCACCAATCATGAGTCAGGCAGCGATCGATGGTCGAAGCAGCTGACAAAAGTTTATGTACACTGCAGATGTGACAAGGAAAATCTTCAGATTGCTCGGGACATGTGCTACGTGTTCTTGTCTTTTGAGCTGGCACCTCAACCTACAGAGTGGCTTCAAATGCAGTGCAAGTGTGGCTGGACGGTCTGGCGGGGCACCGCATGCAAGCCCATTGAGGAGCACTGCGTCTGTTACCGCCACCCAGAGGACAGGAAGCAGCTGCTGAGCTGCGAAGATCGAGGCACGGATGGCTGGCACTGCTCCAAGCTGAGGATATTCCCACCGCAAGAATGCCTCTGGCATGACCATGCCAGCAAGCACACGAGGCAGGACCCCCCAAAGTGGACCAAGGCATGCTTCCTCTGAGGCAACCCTGATGGGGTACACCAACAATGCTTCTACCTCGTGCTGCTTGCACTTTCTGGGCCGTTGAACTCCCTTGGGCTGCTCACACACCCAGGCAGCCCTTCAGCACTGCTTTCAACACTGGGTTGCAGCTACCTGTCACCTGGCAGCGTTGCTGGGGCTGATGTTGCTCTCACCTGAATCAGCAGGTGGCTGAACCTGCTAGTTACTCGCCCGGGAGAGCGCGCATCACCACTGATGCCTGTGGACCGCCGCTTCCGCCACAGAATACCGGAGACAAAGAGAAAGTATTCGTGTTGCCTCCTCGCCCTAGCCAGGCCCCTGAACAGGCATCTACTGCTCTAGAGGTACTTGTTTGCCCCATGTCACCTGTCATCCCTTATACCTCAATCCCTCAATCGGCATCCAGAGCAGGCTTGTGCAGGGACAAGTGAAGTCCACGTGGCATACACCATGCTTCCCAGCCTGTGCTTAATAAGAAGGCAGGTCCATGTATATGCATAGGTGCAGGAAATTAGCCGTGATGTACACTGTTGCTGTTCAGAGTGCTTCATGCAGGGTTTTAGATGGGTATGCATGTATGAGTCTGCCCAGAGCCATGCAGGAAGCAGTGGAGCAGCGCGGCCTGGGCCTTGTCTGCCCAGCCATCTCCTTTGACACCACGCTTGTGCTCGTGACTGAGGCAGGGCTGAGCCCCCTGGAGTTCCTGAGAGCCATTTTGGCGCTAGAGGCGAGCGCCTACCACCACAATGGCCAGATGAGCCTGGTGTACCTGCGCAACCTGCTGGCCATTGAGCGTCTCAGAATAGTCGACTCCAGGTAGGCAGTTCCATTACGACAACCGTGAAGCCCATCAAGCCTCTCAGTCTTGCAGCATGCTGGTGCTGAGTGTATCAGCCTGTGCAGGTGGCTTGAAAGCACCGGTCAACAGAGCACAGACTGCAAAGCACACATGTATTTTTCGCCAGACGAGATGGAGTGAGCCCCTCTACAAACACCTACAAGTGACTGCTCATCTGCCGCAGCGTGCAGCACACCTCTACACTGTCATTATTGGGCTCATGCAGTTGATGTTTGTATGTGAGGTGCAGGAAGCACTGGGCTTGGCCATGGGAGCAGGTAAACGTGACGCCCCTGAAACCAGGCGCAATGCATCTGGTCGTCTCATGCCTAGGTCAGCGAGGGCGCTCTCGACGCAGCGCTAAACGGCCGCGCATCCGCTGAGTTGAAAGAAAATCAGGAAAGTGAGGCAGCCAGCATATACGTCATGAGAGGAACCCACGCACAGATAGCAGGTTATATGGTCACAAGGTCTCTCAATACAGTTCTGTGTATAGCTACGTAAGAGCCTGGCCGAGCGAGAGGGAATCAAGGATACAGCTTAATGTGCGATTGTGTGGCATCTTTGGAACAGGCACCTTCAATATATGCGCTGTCTGTATACTCTGTACCATTTGCATGGACCAAGCACTTTGCCTCAAGGCTAGGGGACTGTCAAATCACACTTGCAATTGCATGCTCTGCGGATCCCTCCTTGTTGTCGGGAGCGCTGCCAGGACCAGGCGTGCCGGCACCCTCGCATGCTTCTGCCCAGGGCCACAGCCAAGGGAAGGTGCCATGCACAGCGACTGCAAGGTGCTGGGTGCTCGGAAGCTTCATGGGTGCCCCTGCATGCAGGAGCAGGCTTTATGACTGGCAGCATAAAGGGGCATGCGTGCAAGCAACCATGCTCACTGCACAATTCTTGTAATCCTTAAGGGCTTGCATGAAGCAGCTTTGGCAAGCAGAGTAGTAGTACAGAGCTGCACCTGTCAGCAGAAGGCGGCGGTGGCGTTCCCCGCCAGGATTGTCATCAATGAACTGGGACAGATCAGCGCCAGCAGAAGGCGGCGCACTGGGTGGCACACCTGCAAGCCGTTGCAGGCGATAAGTGTGGCTGCATGGTCACAGTCACATGCAATGGCTATCTTAGCAGGAGGCTGTGCAGAGAAATTCTTCTGCCACATCTCAGCAGCAGCGTGCTCCCCAGCAACTGACAGCTCAGCTGGCACGTCCTAAAGGCTTGATTCGGGTTACAGGTTTTGTTAGAGGCCTATATGTGCAAATTCACTGACGTGGGTTGTAGAAGCTCACTGTCTTGTGACTGCGCAGCTGTCTGGGCGGCGAGCATCGCGAGAGCATGCACGCCATTAGGGTAGCCCCTCTGCTCTTCATTGCCTGCAACACGCCAGATCATCCATTGAATCATGTCTTGGGTACAAAAAGCCTTCCCATTCACGCTGCGGCATATTTCCGATGTTGAGAGCGGTCTGTTTTTCGGCAGAGTAGCCCTCACCACTGGGCACAATATCGATTCAGATGCTCACCATCTTGACGCTTCTCGATCGGAAAAGACATGCACAGGAGTCGCCATTTCATTCTTTGTCTGCTAGAGTTAAGGCACCCTGATTGAAAGCAAGTCCAAGGTAGTGAGTATGATCCAAGGCTAGCAGTACCATTAGCCGTACGACAGACATTGACAACTCCAAACGGTGCTGCGATGAATTTATCGGCGATGATTGTAGGATGGCTTCCGACAAAGGGCCTGCGAGAGTCTGTTCATTACAGCGTTTGAACGATGGAGTCAGATATTTGTTTCTTCGTGGCACAGCACACATTTCTGCCAATTGCAATCATGTCACATTCAGCTAGGCCATTTCAGACGAGATCAATTGTGGGACAATCCCACACAGGTCTTCCAACACACTGCTTTCACTCAACGCCTCAATCACTGACACTATGTGAACATCTGCGGCAGACTTGGGTGCCGCTCTAGCAACCTCAAGCAGACGCAACATGCCAATCAACGAGAACTCTGTGCAGGCTGGCAGAAGCGCCAGCTCTAGTCAGTGACGAAGTTGGGGTTGACGGCCAGCACGCGCTCGCGCTGCACGCGGCGCGCGAAGGCTGTGTCCGAGTCCGAGGGCGCCCGCTCGGGCGTCTCCACAACGACCAGGACGCCCATGACGCGGATGAGGTGGGCGATGATCTTGCCCACCAGCACAAACTCCTCCTTCAGCTCCTCCTCCGTCATCTGGCTCACTTGCCTGCAGCAGCGCACGCCATCTCACGACCGCACATATCATCTTCCCAGAGGCTTGGCACCCAAGGCACTGCCAAGCCAGTGGTGATGCAGACAGCCAGCGCCAAAGCAGATGCTGGCGCTGTGCACTCTGCAGGGGGGGACAATGGCAAACACGGAGGAAGAGGCAATCATTGGTCCAGCCTGTTTCACTGCATCCTGAGGAGCGCCATCATTCACGCACTGGCGTGGGAGCCGCAAGGGCCCCGAGCTGACCAAGTCGGCATCGGTGAGGCGCAGAGAGCCTTGTCCAGAGTAGGCTGTGATGCAAGAGGCACTCACCTCTCAGACTGGTGCGCGAAGTACCAGTCCACCAGCTCGTGCTGCTTGACGCCCGTGACCTCCATGTCGCCCAGAGTGGCGCCCAGCTCGCCCTGCCGCTCGCGCTCCTGGAAGTGCATCACCAGCAGATCCTGCGCATGTGACACCGCACAGTCAGCATGCCAGGCCACAGCGCCACTATTGCGGTACCAGCGTCAGACCTCCATCCTAAAATTCAGTCCTGAAAAAAGTCCTGCTTGGCATCCTTCTCAGCACTATGCGACAGCCCCCACATTGCTGTTCATCCACAGCAGTCCAGCTGTATTGCAACACATGACCTGCTCATGCGACCCGCTCTGAAGCACTTGAGCTTTGGCAGGGAGATGTGCTGAGCACCTCCGTCAGGACATGATCAGCACATCACACATGTGCTGCCACAGTCGCGGTGTCTCCCAGGCTGTGCTGCATAAAAGCACAAGCATGAGCCCCACCTTGACCTGGTTGAGCTTGCGCTGGGAGACCTTGGTCTGCTGCTTCTGGCCTCGCGCCTCCTCCACGGCAGCCTCTGCATCCTGGCGTTCCCTCTCCAGCTCAGGCTCCTGCTGCTCGGATGCAGCATCATGGTACTCTACAAGGCAACATCCATATTATCACATGTCCCCTTGACACCGATGCATAGGCTCTCCCTCTCATGAGTGCAAAAGCAGAAGTATTTTCTCTCTCCAGCTCAAAGTAGGGAGGCAGGCCAGCTGAACATGTGTCCAGCACGAGGTCCTTTAAGAGATGAGAATCCGTCAGCTGTGGTCTTGCCATACCCACCTGTGCTGCGGGTTGACGGCCGGTCCTCCTGTGCTGTCCTGCCCTGTGCAGCCGCTCCAGTGCTGGCGCTTGCTGGAGCACCTGCTACAGCCAGAAGCTCTGCTGAGGATAGCCTATCACAATCCATGCTTTGGGCCCCTTCATCAGGCGAGCTGAGCAAAAAAGAACAGAAATTCCCCACATGATGGGCTCTGGGCTGTAAACAGCGAGAGTGAGGCGCTGTAATATGGGTCAAGTGCTCTGTTTTGCTGGTCTAAAATCACCGGGAGCTGATGCGCCTCACACCTGCAGCAGCACTGGTGGGGCGCCTGTGACGCGCCAGAACCTCATCCGCCTCCTCCTGATCATCCACATAGTCGTCGTCGGCCATGTCCTCATCAGGCGCCTCCACTGCTATGATGCTGTTCTTCACCAGCCGTCTCGCCTGCAAGGAAAAGGGAAATTGTAAGGCAGTCTGTGCGACGGTGCTCTGATGAGATCTTGAGACGTGAGAGGTGAGACACGTCAAGCAATATATCTCCCGCAGCAGCTGCTCATCAGTCATAGGAACCACATTGATGAGCAAGGCACTTGTGCATGTCACATACAAGGGCTGCAGCAATCCTCCCATCAGGGATGGCACTTTCTTAGGCAGACAGGGGATGAAAGGTGAGGGAGTGGCGCAAATGCCGCAGACCTCGCGGACGTAGGTGGGGGTGATCTTCTCAGTGCACCGCAACCTGGCCAGCGCCTCTGACAGCCGCACCAGTGCCTCCAGCTGCCGCACAGTGATCCTGCATTGTGACACGCGGCAGTCATGATGTGTCACAGAAACAAATGCGCTGTCACTGGACCTCGGGACCTTACAGCATTGTGGCACGTAGTCAGTCATGATCATTAGAAGAACAAATGCAATGTCACTGGACCTCGGGACTTCACAATGTGCAAGCAAGCTATGAACAGATGTGGCTGCACACTGGACATTCACTGAATCTCTGCAAAGCTCTGCCCAGCAAAGCTGTCAGCCTTGCCTGTAGGAGGTGGATGAGCCGGGCGCCGCATCCTCTGTCCTCAGCCGCTTGTAGCTCTCCACCAGCTCCCGCTTTGCCTGTACAGGCACTCACGCACTTCCATAGCCCCTCAGAGGACCATGCAGACAGTTTTTGATCAGATATGCAGCATGGCTTGTGCAGAGCCTATTGCCGAGACCCTCAAGTACTTCTCGGATGCTGACACTCACTTATCTGGGCTGGTAGCAAAACTGCCAAGGAAGGGCTGTTGATGATCTGTCAGCTTGCTGCAGGCACACAGTACCAGCAGTTCCGCTGTGATGACAAGGCGCTTTCAAGGATCACATTGCTTTCAGCAGCCCAGGCGACTCACCGCGGCAGTGAGCTCCGGCTTGTGGGCGCGTGCATACTTCAGGTACAGCTGGATGTCGGCCATGGTGTAGGGGACGTCGAAGGCCTGGTCCTGGCGCTGGTGCACCGCCACGATGTGGGAGGCGATGCGGTAGTCCATGATGTCGTCCGGCTCATCGATCATGACGTGCATGAGGTCGAACCTGCAGCACAATTAACAGAGGCTTGAGCTTCCATCAGACAATGTTGTGCACAACAGGGCATGCTGCCAGATATAGAACAGACACTCTACGGCACATGTACCAATGCTCTGCCACTGGCGTTCATTGAGGAGACCTGCCACACAATACACTGGGGAGCTGTTGTGACAGGATACACAGAGGCAGCCGTCCGTTTCAGGGACACAGGTGACACGATACGTTGCTGGTAATTATACAGACGGTATAACTGCAAGTCACACAGCTTCGGGCAGGTCACCTTGACAGAATAGCTGGAGGTAGTCCCACATTGTACCGCAGCGGCTTCGATCTATCGTAGCGGCCCCCGATGGGGTTGGCCGCCGCAAGAATGGCCGTCCTGGCATTCAGGGTGGCCTGCAGCCCAAACATTCCTTATGACTCACCGCACAGGCAAGACCACATAGAGGCTATGCAGTTGTGCCTAGGCTTCGGGTGGGACCATGGCACGTTACATTCACACCTCGTGGCACCTTGGATCACGGCAGCTTTAGCAGGGCATAGGAACTTCAGCAGGGCATAGGAAAGGGGGCAGACCTGGATGCCTGCTTTGGCAATGGAGATGGTCTGCTGCTCCATGGCCTCGTGGATGGCCACCTGGTCCTTCACATCCATCTTATCAAACTCGTCAATGCAGCAGATACCGTTGTCCGCCAGCATCAGCGCTCCCGCCTCGATGCAGAAGTCGTTGCTGTCAGACTCCTGCAACAGTACGCGAGGAGTCATGACTGCCTTGTATCCAGCAAAAGGCGCATGCTGACCGAGATGTCAGCTTCCCTCAGAATGGTGATTTCTAGGAAAGCTCTATGCCTGCAGGGAAACCCCTATCCCGAATGTAGGCTACTCATCGTGGACTATCCTGCCCTGGACATAGCTCTCAACCGATTCACTAGCGCCTGCATGCATGCCAGCCCCTACTTGGGACCAGGGACTGGTGCAGCACTTATCACCAGACCTTAATATACATCTGTGCAATGATAGCGAGGCTGCGGACCTTGACGACCGAGGCGGTGAGGCCGGCGGCCGAGGAGGACTTGCCGGAGGTGTAGACGGCGCGCGGCAGGAAGTTGGCCACGTACTTGAGCATCTGCGACTTGGCGCAGGAGGGGTCCCCGATGATGGCCACGTTGATGTCCCCCCTCAGATTGATGCCCTGCAACGCACTGGCTACGCTCAACACTCTCCACTGAGCTTCTCATCTAGGCACAAGAGTGCCTAGAGGATGGCAAAGCTGGTCAGGAGGTGATATCCACGGTTGAGGTTGTCAGAGTAAAGGTGATTCCATTGTTGCTGTGGGGTTGGAAGTGAGGTCAGCATTGGGATGCTCCAAGTGCGAGCACACTGTGCAACAGCTATTTGCGCAGACAGTCCCAGCAAACCAGCGGCTCATAGGCACAACACTCGAGTGCACCCAAATTGCTGACCATCACCATATGCCAGTGATGCTCAGTCATCCCGAGCCCAGCAGACAAACAGTATTGTTTAGGCGTAGCATACCTCGATAGTCTGCTTGTGGACGCCTCCCAGCAGCATGAGCAGGATGGCCTTCTTAATGTCCAGGTGGCCAAAGACCCCGGGTGCCAGGGACTTGGCCAGGTGCTCATAGATCTGCCCATTCTCCTTCATCATCAACACCTGTCGCATGCGGAGCTGGCACCTCAGTGCGAGGTAGGTACGATAAAAGGGGCAACTCAGAAGGGACCTCCCGCAGCCCACCTCATATTGGCTTTGCGATGCACCACGAGAAGCGTCTGTCCATATCCTGCCATCTAGGAAATTTGAGCGCTTTTGTCTGATATCCTCACTGCGGCGAAGCCGTTTATGACATGAATCATGCATCATGATATGACATGCAGCTAAATTGAGGGAGGGCACCTGAGCGGCCTGTTCTGGCGTCATGGCCTCCAGCACGTCCTCAGGCGAGGCGTCGTCATCGCTGCGGATGTTGATCATGCCCTGCCGCACATCTGCCGGCTGCATTCATTGCGCAACATCAGGCTCATGGCTGTGCTCTCATAAATTTGGAGTGATGTACACGGTTTCAATTCTGCACTTCTGCCCATGATTATGAGGATGTTCAGGTAGACTCGTCTACTCAGGCATCGCAATGGTCTGCAGTGCGTCACCTGTACAGAGGAGGCCAGAAATGCAAGCCTGTATGTGAGCTCCCGGACTCCAATGTTCTTGGGCCCTGTGACTCCACCTCCCTCACTTGCAGCTGCATTTCGGCCTGCAAGCCCGGGGACAACATCATGTCATCCTGCAACTCTGTAGCCTCTCTCCCACATAGGACCCCACTGCAGACCAGATTGAAACTTGCGGTCACCGCATGTGCATGACCCAGCACACCTCGCAGTCAGTAGCCAAGCTAAACAGCTGCATAGAGTGTTGTAACATCAGAGCATTTGCTGCAGCACCATCAGAAGGTCAAGGGCGCTCACCAGCGCCCTTGATCAGGCTGCGCTGGCCGGGCGCGGTGATGACGGAGACGTCCGGCACCACGACCAGGCTGCCGGAGAAGACCAGCTTGTCGCCTGCGCGCGCCTGCTCCACGATGTCGTTGCGGAAGATCACCTCCATGGTCCGGGGCAGGCTGCCAGCTGGCACCTGCACCAGCCACCTCTCGCGTTATTGGCTAGCTGGAGCTTCAGAGTGCACCCATGAGCAGAAGAGGATGTGACGACAATCACTGTCCCGCTAGCGCACTGTCTCTATAGCAATCCTCATGCTGGTATCCGCCCATAGCAGTAATCATAGGTCGGGAGGCGCTAAGAAAGAACATCCATGAACACATTGTGCGGGCATCCCAATCTTCAAGGTGCGCACCTCGTCGGTGGTTTCCTGCACCTTGGCGCGCTGCCAGTCGATGAAGGTGCTCTCCTCCTTCTCCAGCGCCCAGCTCTTCCTGCAAGGGCACCCTCACACTTGAGGCCAGCCGGCCCTGAGCACCGCACGCGGAGAGACTACATTTCCAGCCACTCCAGCAAGGCTTGCAGAAGAGAAAGCAGGTTAGGGGTTTGCTCTCACTTGTTTTGGCAGGCGGTCTGGGTGCACATGAGGGGCTCCGTGAACTTGAACTGCTGCTCCACGTCCCTCACTAGCGTCCCGCACTCCAGGCAGCGGAAGCACCCGGTGAACAGCTCCGGCCGCACCTCGCTTGTCCGCGTCACAGTTCCTGCAGCAGGCTCGGGTTTCTTAGCCATGTCGATCTGCAACATGTGATGGCACAAGGACGGAGAGCGTGCATTGCACATGAGTTCGGTTTAGGTCTCAATAGCTGCGCCCGCACAACAGGCAGCGGGAGTGGAGACCTCTGACACCGCCCTCGTGCTCACACAGCAGTGGAGTCCAGCTGTGCAGCAGCAGGCCACTCAGCCAAGCAGCTATGGTGGCGTGCCTCAGCCTTGCAGTACGGATCTGCCTGTCATGCTTCATTCAGGCCGCATGATGGTAGGCGCACCGGCAAAGCAGACGAGCTGGCCCAGGTGGCGGGCCATGAGGTGGCGCAGCCTGGTGAGGGTGGGGACGTTGATAAAGCTGACAAAGAACTCCCGCTGCAGCCCGTCTTGCGTGAGCACCAGGCGCTCCGCGTGCGCCCTCACCAGCTCCTGCACTGCCTGTGATGCAGAGGAGTGAAGGGTCAGGACTGCAAGGAAGTCTAGACAGTGAATGATATTGATCATGCAGCCCTGCACTTAAATGGACAATGACACTACTCCTTACGCACGCTATCATTCCGGATTTGATGTGCACAAGATGTCAGCCTGAGCTGGCAGACACGCAGTTAGCACGGTCACCTGGCGGAGGCCCAATTCAATCCGGTAATGGTGCTGCTGGATGAGGCCAGCCAGCTCAGCATCAAAGGACTCCACATGCCGGAAGTCTACTTGCAAGGTGGCTGATTGGGTGAGCTCCTGAGCCTGCACAAGGAAGGCAGAGGTATAACGATGCAAGGAGCCGTGTGGCGCCGGAGTGGCATCATCAGCACCTGCAGAACTGAGGTGACTTCCTGCAGCCTGCCAAGTATTCATCACTTGCTGACAACGATACAACACAGGTGAACGATGTGCATGCTTTCTCGAGTACATATGGCATCTATTCGGACCAGGGCACGTGGCGGAAACATCCGAGTTATGCGCCCAACAGATGTCATCTTGTAACATACCTGCTCAATATATATCCTGGTGGGCTGCGTGGGCTCGCCCTGCTGGCTCTCGTGGGTCTCTTGGCTGCGGCTGAAGTCATTGTCTGCCTCGCTGTATGTGTTTAGGAAGTCCAGGAACTTCCTCCTGGCCAGCTCTCGTAGGGCAGATGTGCTGCCTGCATCCTCTGGGTTCAGCCCCGGATGAGCCTCCATACCTGTCGATGCTTCTAAGCTCGCTATGTCATGATTTCGGATGTCATCAACGCTCGAATTCAGCTCAATGACATCTGGACTGCCATATGCTATCTACGGCGGGAAGGCTGCCTTAAAAGGGACCTGCGCAGAGGCGTGCTTCATAACTACCCCTCGTCCAGGAAGCTGGCCATCGGTTAGTGATGAGTCAACAAAGTAACGACATAACGTAAGGGCCTTATGACATGGGCAGCTCCCTGCTCGACTCGCTTCCGCATCACTCTGCAATCATTGCACGACAAACGACATCATTCTGCTGGGTCCCCAGAGCAGATCTGGTTTTGCCGCAGCCTCCCTCAGAGCTCTAAGCTTGCCATAGGCAGCAGAACGCTTGATACCTAGAAGCGATGTCTGGCCACAGCAGATTAGCCTCTAAATCGTGGATATTTAATAAGAAGTGGCCCGCCAGCCAGAGAGACGCTACGGCCTGAATGTGCCCTGACTGAGTGATTTCGCAATAGACAGTTGAGTGAGAGAGCTAGCTCAGACACGTCCAGCTTTGCGTGTTGGCACCAAAAGCTTTGATCGTTAAGTTGCGTAGCCGAGTGACCTGTCTACAAAGTCTGCAAAGATGAGCATAGCTACTGTACGCCCGGCGCCGTCAGCGGTACACGTAGGAAAGCTCAGAAAAACGCGTATACTTTCAGCGCATGTATTGGGTGCTGGCACTCGTTCAGTCTTTCCTAAGCCCTACAGATCCCGTCTGCCTTCAGCATCTCGGCTGTGCATTGCAGCACAGGTTGCAGAGGTGTGGTCCGTCTCTCTGGTATTGTGCATGGCGTCATAATTGTACCTTTGTTCATCATTCCCAGTACTTTGTAGGATTATCTGCACTCACGTCTGCAACGCTTACAACAGTGCCCTGAATGCAGGCTGAAACGTCATTTGACACAGCTTTTGGCAGCATCGTAAAGGACTTCCAGGGAGTTTCAGGGCCAAAGGAAAGGGCCAATGTTCTCCTCAAGCTTGCAGAGGCGCTGCCCCATATGCCTGCAGACATGCGCGTCAATGACAACCGCGTGATGGGCTGCACATCACAGGTGTTCCTACCTGCTGCCCATATGCTTGTCTGCAACTTCCAGTTATGTTGAGTTCACTTGACCTTAAATATCCCTGTCAGAGTCTGAAGTTGAGTCAGGTAGTGCATCTTATGACTTGATTTTGTGTGCAGAGTGCAGGACTGCAGGTGAATTGCGCACTTGCTGCGTGTGTGTAGGAGCTGCTATGTGTGGATGTGAGTATGATGTGCCCGGCGTAGGTGTGGGTGCATGCTAAGATGGACTCTGCTGGGCGCGTCAAGTACACAGCGGATAGCGACAGCGAGCTGACTCGCGGTCTTGCAGCCGTGTTTGTGAAGGCGCTGTCAGGACTCACGCCTGAGCAGGTTCTGCAGGTGTGCTGTCAGCATATACTTTATGCTTGACGCTTAACCAGGTCCTTGCTATGACTCCGCAGGGAGAACTCATGAGACACTCTGTTGCGTCTCAGATCTGCTTGAACTGCTGCATGCAGTTGTATGCCAGGAATGTCATACATGCATGCTTGGCTCTGTGAGTTGACAATAATTCATACCCTGCAGGTGGAGCCAGAAGCACTGGCAGAGCTGCAGCTGGGGCCGGCAGTGCTGACGCCCTCGCGCAGCAACGGCTTCCTGAACATGCTGGAGGCCATGCGCAAGCGTGCGCGGGCGCTCTCGGGCAGCGTCCTGCCCGTCTTCCCCACCCTGCGCATCAGCGCTGCTGACATCACCCCGCAGGGCGCCTTTGCTGAGGCGCAGGCCCAGTTCCTGCAGCCTGACCCCAAGCAAGTTGACGCCCTTGTGAAGGTGTGCGGCCCTGTGTTTCTCTTCAGACACTAGGTTACGACTCCCAGATGCACCGCAGGTCTGCATTGCCCTCATGACTGCATGGCTGAGGTTTTCTCAGATGATCCTGTATCGGAGAGCATTGGGTTTGCTGTGCTCCTTGCAGTTGCTGAGGTGCTGCCCACAATTATAGTATGCCATGGGTCGCTCAGTCATGGCCATCAAGCTTGAATTATGAGATCAGGCCATGATTGGCATCTTGTGCTAAAGGTACCCCTACTTGGCCGTGCAGGTGCTGTCTGAGAAGAAGATTGGCGTTGTGGCGCACTTCTACATGGACCCAGAGGTTCAGGGCGTGCTGAGCGCGGCGCAAGAGCGCTGGCCGCACATCCACATCAGCGACTCGCTGGTCATGGCTGACTCAGCGGTCCGCATGGCGGAGGCTGGCTGCAAGGCTGTCACTGTGCTGGGCGTGGACTTCATGTCCGAGAACGTGCGCGCCATCCTGGATGAGGCAGGCCACAAGGATGTCCAGGTAAGGCCCCTTTCAGTTCTGGCATCACCTCCAGCCTTAAGAGTCATTCCACAAGTTCTGCACTGCCCAGTGTGCAGTTCTTTGGGGAAAAGATTCTCTACCTGCAGCTGAATCCATGCAGATGTACAAGGCATGTCTGCAACACCTTGGGCAATGCCAGTCCCGCATGACCCCTTGCCAAGATGTTGGGGCCAGGGCATGAGCCTCTGCGCTCAGGTAGATCCTAGAATTACAGCCATCTCAGAGGACCGAGCTGAGCAGTCCACTGTGCAGGTGTATCGCATGGCAGAGGCTGACATCGGCTGCTCGCTGGCTGAGGCCGCCGAGGCGCCCGCCTACACAGACTACCTGGCCGCTGCGGCGGATGAGTCAGCGCCAGCTCTGCACGTGGTGTACATCAACACCAGCCTGCGCACCAAAGCGCTGGCACATGCCCAAGTGCCCACCATCACCTGCACCTCCTCCAATGTGGTTCAGACCGTGCTGCAGGTGTGGCCACCTCTCATATCCAGTCTAAGCAGTCAAGATGTGTCGTCAGTGAGGTCTCGAGTGATATCTTGACGCAGGCATTGAGTTCGTATGTGGTTCAGAAATGTAGGATTGCATTGGCAAGTGCCCTTCAGGTCCACGATTGGATTAGAGAACACTTTTCATGCAACACATTAAATCTCCTGGTTGAGTATTGTGAAGATGAGGTGCACTCCGCCATGGTGTTGTGGATGAGCAGGTTTGCACACAATCTGGTAATTGTCCTACATCGTCTGACAATCCCGCCCTGCTGCGGTGCAGGCCTTTGCACAGGTGCCAGACATCCACGTGTACTATGGCCCGGACACCTACATGGGTCGCAACCTGGCTGTCATGCTGCGTGCTGTGTCCCAGCTCAGTGATGAGGAGATTGCTGCCCTGCACCCTGCCCACAACCGGGCGTCTGTGAAGGTGCAGCTCTGGCTTTTTAATAGGTCTTGAGTACTGCATGAGCGCCTGCAGTGTACCTTACCAGGGACACCATTGCACAATGTGGCTCGTCAAGTGCAAGGTTATTGGGCTCACCCTCAAGGCAACCTCCACGCTGCATCTTGGGACCAGCTGCTGTGTGGGGGTGTGCACACGCTATGCACTGTCTTGCTTGCCAAGGGCATGTCACTGGGGTTTGGCAGCTGTGCGGTCTGATATTTGTGATTACTGGTGTGGAGCATTGTGACAACATGTGAGTGCTGTGCAGGCACTGCTGCCCCGGCTGCATGTCTTCCAGGAGGGTACCTGCATCGTGCACCACCTGTTCGGTGCAGAGGTTTCTGAGATGGTCAAGGCTGCCTATGGAGACGCCTTTCTGACCGCCCACTTTGAGGTGTGTGACCCTGCTTCCGCAGCTGATTAACGTGCAAACTTCAACTGCTGTATGGCATGCTGTGTGTCACAGTCCCTGCTGAAGTGTTGGCCGTGACATTGAGGGGGTTGCTGCGGCTGCTGTGATGTGTGTTGGGTAGTGTGCATCTGTGTGCAGATCCATCTTCCGGTAGCTCCTGTGCATAGCTAAGTGGCCTTGGCGATACAGAGAGCCTGAGGTGTTGATCTCCTGCAGGTGCCTGGAGAGATGTTTGCGCTCGCAATGGAGGCCAAGAAGAGGGACATGGGCGTTGTGGGGTCCACGCAGAACATTTTGGACTTCATTGCGGCCAAGCTCAAGGATGCTATGGAGCGTCCCTTCCCTGACACCCTTCAGGTAGTCTTCCTGGCTCTGCCGCCTTACCAGCAGCAGCATTGGTAGCAGTGAGGCTGCCATGTATGGTTCCCTTGGCAAGCAACCCAAAGAGTCAAGGGCCATCTGAAGAGTGAAGTCAATAACTCTGCACTTGCACTTGTGCCTGCCGGCCACTCATGTCCCTCTTTCCAGATGCTGTCGACACATCTCTTGGTCCTGGACCCATACACCCGGAAGATTGACGTCTGACAGTTGTTGCTCTTTGCAGGTGGTGCTGGGCACAGAGTCTGGCATGGTGACGGCCATTGTGCGCAAGGTGCAAGCCATGCTGCAAGCTTCAGGGCGGCAGGACGTGGCAGTGGAGATTGTGTTCCCGGTGGCTGCTGAGGCCATCACCACTGACAACTCAGCGCGCCCCAGCCCTGCCCAGAACGGCAACGGCAATGGGGTTGTGCTGCCTGGCGGGCTGCCCGTTGTGCCTGGGCCTGCGGGCGGCGAGGGATGTTCTGCAGAGGGCGGCTGTGCGTCGTGCCCTTACATGAAGGTTCGTCTTAGAGCCATTGCAGCCCTCATGTGAATAGAACCATCTGTTCCTGTGTAAACTCCTTCTGGGCATGGGAAGGGCTTGACATACAGGCTGCACAGGTCTAGCACTTGGGTTGTCTGGGTGAAGTTCATGCAATCACTTAGGATATTGTCAGAATTTGTGGAGCTGCTGTTATGTGCGGCTGCGTTGAGCATGGGAGTTGCTGTTGTGCAGATGAACACCCTGACGGCATTGATGTCCGTCTGCGCCAAGGTCGGCACTCCTGGGGAGGCGCTGCTGGAAGCCTACAGGCCGCGCGCATATGTGGAGCAGGTCAATGGGCGTTCCCTTGCGTCAGCAGGCTGCGAGCCCATCCTGCACATGCGCGGCTTCCAGACCACCAAGAAGCTGCCGCCCGCCCTGGAGGCCGACATTCTGAGCCGCAAACGCCATGCCTGATGTGCTGTGCAACTGCAAGCAGAGGGTTGACATGCAAGCCTGAAACACGAGTCATGCGCAAGCATTGGGAGCTGCTATGCTGTTTGGCACCACCCTTTCTAGCCCTGGAGTGGGCTGTCACCAATTGCAAAAACATCTCTGTAAAGACGGTGCTGTTACTGATATTGTACAGGTTTGGCACATGCTGTATGCCTCATGGTGTATACCGCTCTTGCTGTGCCTGAGTTGTACTCTCTGTGGCACCGTTTGGCGTTTCAAGTAGATGCCCGCCCGTATTCTCCGAAGAAGTCAACTCCGCTACCGAGGTCATCGCAATACATTACGGGGTTGGGCCCCTACGGTCTTGAGCATCGTGATCGATCATTACGGAATGAACGCGTGCTGTATTATTTGGCAGCCGCAGCGCCCCTTCTCAAGCATTTCGGCGTAGCGAGGAACGCAGCGTGTCGCTAGGGAAGCCAAGAAGGCTCTGGAGGCGTTGTAAAGGTATGTCGCGCATATCCGTTCTGGCGGCCAACACCACGCCTCCCCTGGGATACGTCGCCCCTTGTTTGGGCTAATTCAGCCAGCCAGCTGCAAAGCCACGATGTACTAGCAGACAGAGCTAGTAGCGCCGCTCTTTAACGTAAGGAATGGCACTTGTCTCGGGTTGCTGAGAATGCGGCCCCCGGTCCACACCGTGGTCCATCAGCGGACCTGGCTGCTTTATGCCTATGTTTGGCGGAGGGCTTCGCTAGCCTTCGTGGCTGCCGGTTTACAGACTATCCTATGTCTGGTATTTCACTACGGTGCCCAGGCGTGGGAGGTGCCCCTTAGGCTGCATGTGCGCGAGCCGGGAGCTGGTCCCATGCCCAAGTGCATGATGCTGTTCAGCCGTGATGCCAGTTGTACATTCGTACATCATCGGTACGGCTAGCTTGCAAGATCCAACGATTGATGCCGTAGCTGTCGAGCCGCATCGTCTGACTTGCAGTGCTAATGCTCAGCGTTCATGAAGTCCAAGTGGGAGGCAGCATGGCCCACACTCTTCGAGGCCAAGAAGAAAGTAATCTGCCATAGTTTCCATGTGTTACAAGCGGCTAGCACAGCATCGGACGCTTGTAAATTGCTCTAGGGCTGTTGCATGAAGTCTCTTGTGTTGCCCGCAGATGTCTCTCGTTAATAGCGTTGTGGGACCAGGAATTGCTGCTCCGTCCCCCTCTGCCGCCGATCCTTGTGCAGCAGGCGCAGATGATGGGTGCACCGACCCCGACTTCGCCCTGAAGCTGCGCATTGGTGCAGTCTTCATCCTTCTGGCCTCCTCCACGCTGGGGGTCTGGCTGCCTTTCATAGCTGGTGAGCCACTGAAGGCAGATAGACATGAAGATACGGTACAGGAACAGCAGCAGCTATCTCCCTTTTGAGGGCTGTGGTTGCAGTGAATTCTTCACGAGCATTTCTGTCCTTCTCTTCCCCAGCGTGACGGCACTCTGTGTGATAGGCAGGCAGAGCAGGCTCATGTACGCACTGGCAGGAGAGCACTGTTACCATTTTGGGATGACAAGGAAGGGGCTCATGGAAACCATTGCATGCCCCAAGCTGCGGCAAGAACGCAATGATCCTGATGTGCTGGGTTGTCGATGTGCAGGGAAAGTGAGCCCGTATGCTGCGACGGGCAGCAGCATGTTCTTCATGCTCAAGGCATTTGGCGCTGGCGTCATTCTGGCGACAGGCTTCATTCACATGTGGCCTGACGCCAATGATGCCTTCTCCAGCGCCTGCCTCGGTGGGTGCCCAACTCACATCAAACAATCACTTGCCAAAGCCTTGGGCAGTAAAATGGGCACGGGCAGTGCCGGTCTATCTGGCACCGCAATGCTGTGGTGCTCTGGAATTATGCATCATTTAGATGTCCTGAGTGGAGCTTTGCTAAGTATCACAGGGCTGGTTAGGTGGATTGAACCCAGATGATGGTAGAACCTGTGCCGGCCACTGACCATGATGAGAGCCTAGGGGAGATTGAAGATGTGCGGAGCTTGTACTATGGATGTATCTGCATGCAGCTTGAGCTTTGCCTGCATGCAAATGCAACTCTTCTGCAGAAGTGCTCCGCGCCACCTCTGCGCCTGGCAAATTCGCCCTTCAGGGGTATCACAGGGTGGCAGAGCTGGCTTCTCACGGGAGGTCATTGAGATTGTGCGTGACTGCAGGGTGGCCGGACTACCCTTGGGCCTCACTCTTCGCCATGGTGACCATCCTGTGCGTGCTCATCCTGGAACACGTCGTGAGCCGCGCCTACGAGCGCCGCCTGACCAGGCAGCTCACCAATTGCACTCGCACCCAGGGTATGCGGTTTCCACTCACTGCATCATGCAAAGCAGTCCTGGGCAGTCGGGCCAGCTGTACAGGTGTAAGGAGTGTGCAGATCACATGCGACTGCCTCTCGCAAGGCAGACGCATCATATGCAGCTCCAGCTGCCATGTTGGCCATGTAGTGTGAGGACCAGGTGGGCTGTGGTACGTCGGCATGCTGCTACAGCTGTTTATCATGCATTAGGCAGTAGTGACATGTAGCCTTTAGCTTGCGACCTCAGCCTCTTGACAGCCTGAGGTGTCAGTCTTGCGTGACAGAGTGTGTTGGGGTTCTTGCTTGTTCAGCTGGTCCCTGCCTGCATGCAGGCGCAGATGGCCATGCAGCAGCCAATGGCAACCCGGCAGGTGCTCTGGCCAATGTGGATGAGAAAGAGCTCGCCCAGAGGGACGCCCACATCCGCAGCTTTGCCATCGCGCAGGTGCGCCGCACCCCACTCATGTCAAGCAGGCATGCTGTGCGGCAGCATTGCAAGCCTAGTCATTTGACCTTTGCAGATCCCCCTGACAGGTCGTCCATCTCGTCTGAAGAGATCTTGCAGTGAGGAGTCAGTCTTGCTCCAGACTTGCAGCTCTTGTGCACAGGAGGAAGGCTCAGTCACATTGGAAGTGGTATTGGAAGCATGCAGCACATCAGGCGGCTAGTTGTATCTACGGACATCCTTTGCCAGGCAAGCGGTGAATAGTGGACCCACAGCGCGTTCATGCTAAGGGCGGCATGTGCACGCAGGTGCTGGAGTCCGGCATTGCCTTCCACTCGGTGCTCATCGGGATCGCGCTTGGCGTCAGCGATTCTCCCTGCACCATCCGCCCGCTGCTGGCAGCACTCACCTTCCACCAGTTCTTCGAGGGCGTGGCCCTTGGCTCCTGCCTGCTGCAGGCGAGCCTCAGCCTTAGTGCTTACACTTGCGCCCCGGACGCTTATCTCCTGCCCTCAGTGCATGCTAAAGTGGGCTATCTGGACGCTTTCTAGATTTGATGCGAGATGCATCAGAGACCAAGCAGGGCCAACAATGCAATGCCTCAATGCAATGGGAACTCAAGCTGCGAGTGTGGGCATGCAGCACTGCATGCCCTGCCCGCAGCGAGCGGCGAGCCTGTGATTGAGCGTCAGGGAGTGCTGCTCGTGCGAGGCATGCTCCTGATGCGCCTGTGCTGTGCTGCAGGCCAGCTTCAGATCGTGGGCATTTGCCGCCATGGCGTTCATCTTCACGATCACTACCCCCATCGGCATTGCCATCGGTATCGGCATTGCCAGCACCTACAACGCCAACTCCACCAACGCCCTCATCACCCAGGGCATCTTTGACTCAGTCTCTACAGGTCGTCCCCTAATCCCTACCTGTCTTACCGACGTGCAGCACAAGCTTTGTCTTTGCGCAGGCATCACCCAGATATATTAGGTGGTGAATCTGAATAAGGCGCTGCTACGACCTCTAGGAAAGCAGTTGGTTGTTTGCCACAGCTTGACAAACTAGGACCCTAACTTGAGGTGGCACATGTCTAATGAATCATCTGCTTGACAATACTCCTGATAGCATGGGCCCAAATGGGGCACTGACAGAGACCGCGCAGACACAGCCTGCAGAGCAGGGCTTATCTTGGCCTGACCTGGATGTCTTTCTTTGCAGGCATTCTCATCTACATGTCCTTGGTGGACCTCATTGCCCCGGACTTCAACTCACCACAGTTCCTGGCCAGCTTAAGGCTGCAGCTGGGCGGCTACACGTGCCTCATTCTGGGCGCTGCCCTCATGGCCATTATTGGAATCTGGGCCTGACCGGTCCATTCCAGTCGCCCCTGAAGGGTCTTTCATTGCCGCTAGAGCGCTTCTGGCAAGCTTGTCCTATCACTAGCTGGAGCATGGTCCCGTCCACGTTGCCCCCAGCTTTCAGGCAGGACTGAAGGAGCCCCTTAAGATGATACTGTGTCCTTCTCCGCACGCACCCTCTGTTCGGCATTTATATCCAGCTCTCTGGCTATGGCTGCCTCTGGTACTGCTAAAGCTCGTTGTGGTTGCAGCTGCGCAAAGTCAGTTCATTTGTGCAGCGGCACACCTAGACACTATTTGTCCATGCAGTCTCCACATTCAGCTTTGGAAGATCGCAACCTCCGGGCTTCATGTTGCTGGGGGCAGAGTCCTGCTGGATGGCTCCCTCTTGGATATTTGCAGTTGTTCCAGGCCTCACTTAGTATCTGCAAGAGAAAGCAGTGGCGATGTCAGGCCTTTCTCATGAGCCGCAGCACATTTGCTGCCCCTTCTGGGATTTGCTGAAGGAGCGGGAGCTGTTTGGAAGAGCCCCACAGCACATGGGTATGCAGAGCTGTGCGCAGCAGAGGATGTAAAGCCAACGGGGCTTCTTTCAGAGCGCCCTCTTTTCTTTACACACTGCTTGCGGCAGCTGGCAATCGGCATACTGCTGTAGTGGCCATGAGGAATATTGTGCAATGTCAGAAAGCACTGTGTGAGCTCATTGTATGTTGAGTTTGGAATGCTTATGTGCCACCCACCAACAATTCTAGAATTGCGGAATCTGGTGCATGCATGAGGTGTTGTCAAACAGTCCTCATTGGACATGTAAGCGTTTCGCAGTCAGATCCTTAATATTGGGCTCACTTGCTCTTTTGACGTGTACGATAGGACTCCTGTCGTTCCTGCATGCATTTTGAAGTAATATGAAATATCGACAAAGTCTGCACGACAGTCAAACCCTCATTCCTCATGACATCTCAGGCAAATGAGTTATCTGTACTGTTTCCTCTATGATTGTATGATGGGAATCTGGCTGCGCACTCACCTGAAGTCGCCTGTGTACTCCAAGAACCCAGCAACCTCCTCTGCAGCTTGCTCGCCATGGTGTTTCATCACATATGCAAGCGCCATGTCTGTGCCTGTAGGGGCCGTCAGTTGTGCATCTTTCCTCCTTAGGAAGTTCATAACAGTGTGGAAGGGATGCAGCAAGATGCTCTGCCCCAATTCATGGGATTATCAAAAATGGTGCTGTGACACTTGCTGCCATTGATGCCTCACCTGCTGTGACACCTGCTGATGTCCAGACCGGCCCGTCCACCACCCACCGGGCCTCCAGTGCCCACGCTGTCTCAGGTCCCTGGGCAGTGGCCCACTCCCATGCGCCCTTGTTGGTTGTGGCGTTCCTGTCGCAAGTCAGCACAGTCTGAGTGTGCACCAATTGTGCAGTGTAGTCATGAACCTACTCCATACACCATGCACCTCTGCACAGCATTGTATCTTTGGTTGACTGCACCTGCATGGAGCAGGTCACTCAGCCCTTTAGCTGTGGTTCCTAGGCATTGCTTCGCATGCTCTCCGCAACCCATAGCTGCAAGCAGTGAGCGCGGCGCGCATCTGGTCTCACAGCATGCGCTGGAATCCTGAGCGACTAGTGTTCAGGGGCAGGGCATGCAGAGAGGCAAGGAAACTACCTGCCATCTAGTGACCCGGCCCGAGCAGCTAGGGCAGAGCCTGTGCAGACTGTCAGGAGGTTGGGGGTGCTGTCAGGACTGCCGGCAGGTGGTGGCCCGAAGCGCTTGATGAAGTTGATGAGCTGCTTGTTGTCTATCTCTTTCCTTGTTCCGAAGCCACCTACAATGAAAGAGGGGCATCAGCATGCCACCTTGGACATCCTCATGGCACTGCAGAGGCCTGAATGTTCGTCATCCTGTGCTGGCAATGCAGAAGGCCATGAAAGGGGCCAGTATTGCAGTTGGTGCGGCCAAGGCGAGGATGCCGACCTACCAACAAGCACAAGGATGTCTGGCTTTGGGCACGTCTGAAAGTCATACTCTGTCACAGTGCTAATGCCGATGGAGCTCGCGACCGGTCCAGCAGTTTCCGAGACCGTCAAAATCTGATATGCTCCATTCAGCGTGTGACTACCGAGAACGGATACAGGTCCATAGAAGTCAAGCATCTCAAAGCCACGGAAAAGTAAGAATGCAGCTTTCTTTGCCATTGTGATGCACTCCCCCTCTCCTTGCCACTGCCTCTTCCGACGTCTCACCACTATAGACTGCCTTATTGTAGCAGAGATTCCTTCCCTGTGCACTGTTGGAGCACAGCGCTCTCAGACATTGTTTGGCACATCGGTCGGTACACTCAGGTACATGAATTACGTCATCTCGGAACCCAGACGATGACGACAGCGCCATTCTGTCTGACGTTACCCCTTCAAGCGTGAAGGGCCGCTGCGTGCGAGCGAGGTTCACACACTCTTCCCGTTGCCACCTTTTCGTCGCAGAGCCATGGCGGGGCGCATACGGATATTGTGTCATGGGGCCAGCTCAACTGCCAACCAGGCTGCCCATTATGGCAGTTGTCAGATCACCGAATTGTTTCTAGAGTGTGAGCTGACGGGTTCTCCTCCTCCGGCCTTCATACCCTTGAAAGTTTTACAACTTCATGCTCGGCAAGCGTTGCTCGCACTGCGAGCAAATTGCTATACTCGAGAGCTCTCATTTTATGTATGCGCAATGTGTGTCATCCACACCAGCAGAAACAGACATTCCACAGCTGCAGGTGACAGCTGAAAGTTCTTTCGTGCATTGCTCCCACACTCAACACACACATCGTACTGGCCAGCACATGCATGCACTTTTGCAGCCTCCTGCTGTAGCATGCTAGCTCGATGTAGGTACATTGTGAACCTCGGGCTTCGGCTAAAAGCTTACTTCAACATCTTGAAGCAGTAACCCAGCGTCTGAATTATGTGTATAGCGTTCTCTGATGCGCTTCTAAAATGGCAGGTGCACACGCTATGCCTATCATCAGGCTCCCGAAAGCTCAGCTCGGCTGAAGCAGCATGCGTGCCCTGCTCCTGCTGCTTGCTGCGGCGCTGAGTCAGCAACACGGTCCTCCCGTCAGGGCTGCTGGAGTGCCGTCTTGCATGTCAACTCTACATGTCGTGCTCACACTGCGTCCTCTAGCAGCCCCTCAGCGAATGGTGAAGGCGCTCCGGCGCAAGCGCTCCAGGCGTGCGCCTCAGAAGCGGAACTCGGGTGGAATGTCCATGCTCCAGTGGAACTTGGACAGCAGGCTCTTGTTGAAGATCTTCTCGATGGGCACCTCGTGCACCTTGCACCAGGCCACGGTGATGCGCGGGTCCAGGTAGTTGATCTTGGAGGTGCCCAGCGCCACCGTCTTCAGATCCTCCTTCACCTTGGCGTTGATCTCCATCTTGGCCAGCACCTCGCGCTTGCGCTCTATCTGCCGCTCCAGCCTGCAGGCCAAATCCAGCAGCCCGGTCAGAAATGAATGTACTGAGTGATGCCTCATGCTTTGTTTGCCTCTGCAGCCGGCAATGTGGCAGCCCTGGGCTGATCTTAGGCCAAGCAACAAGCAATGCATTGTGCTTGCGCTCTATCTGCCGCTCCAGCCTGCAGGGCCGGCCATATGTCTTGATAACAGAATACGCAGCAGGCGAGACAGTGCGCTCCTTACGCCCTCCTATCGCCAGCAGTGCGGCTCTGCCACCTCAATGATACAAACAAAGCAACGGGCGCAACGTCTCGCCAGCATCCGCTGCAGGGGTGGCTGCGGGCCTCATGATGCAAAGATGCAGGCATCACGCAGCTGCGCAATGTCAACCATTCATGACCCCAAATGCCCCTCATGCCGCACTTCAGCTCAAATTTGAGAATCAACAGGCTCAGTGAAGACAGGAAGCTAGACCGTGACCAAACCTGTAATGTCTGATGCTCTGGTTATGTGAAGTCTGCACGAGAATCATGACAGGGGACAGCTGGGGGATGGCCGTAAAAGCTCACATATCCTCAGCCCGAGGCTGTTTGCCGTTGTACTTCTTGCCCTTCTGGGAGGCCACCAGCTCGGCCTGCAGCGCGTCCAGCTGCTCCTGCTGCTGCAGCAGCTTCGCCTCCATCTTCTGCATCTGTCCGGTGTGCCCCTTGGGCACTGCCCGCTGGTGATTGCACAGTATGGCCACCTGCGCAGCCATTCACAACACCTCTCATGCCTCACAAGGGGACCTGGCTGCAGACCCCTCAAGCCAGGTGAGTCACCTCCATCTGGTGGTCATGGAGGGTCAGCAGACAAAGGTGCTGACCCAGAACTCCTCGCACAGCTTCTGGCCTGTGCCTGCAGGGGATTGCTGTGATTAACAGAGAGGGCTGCTGACCTCCTTATTGGCTCTGTCATACTCGGCCTTCTTCTCATCCACGGTGGTGGCAGTGCTCTCCTTGTTGAGCAGAGCATCCAGGGTGATGCTGGCGTTGTACGTGCGGAACACCTGTCACATCAGCCATGTTCAGCAGCGCATCCAGGGTGATGCTGGTGTTGTGCGTACAAGACACCTGCCACATCAGCCGTGTTCTCAACGCAGCCGTTCTGGGGCACAGCGGCCACAACAAGCAGTAACAGCAGAGCCTTTTTGCAAATTTATGCTCAAGGTGGACCATCCCAAGCACTCTGAATGAAGACATATACTTGCTGAGTGGCAGGCTGCGTCAGGAATGCACCAGGTACAGCAGAGGCAGGTGTAAGGAGATTGGAGGGAGCTGCAGCACCTTCACGCTCAGGCCATCCATGAGGTCCTTCAGGCGCTTGTTGAGGTCCCCAGCGTCCATGGTGTCAAAGAGCTGGTCCTCAGGCTTCTTTCCTGCAGTGCGCACACTACTGCATCAACATGCTTGTGACAGGGGATGCCTTGGCATTATGCTGAGCCAGCCTGCGCATGCTGTGCTCAGAGCCTCTGGCAATCTGCATGTCTCTCTGCGCAAGGGAACATGATGCATGCATCAGCCATGCAGCACAAATGAACAGTCCATGATCACAAAAAGTGGCCTCTTACAAAACTTGTGGCATCACAAACTTGCCAGAGCATGAGGCTGCTGCATGCCCTGGACATGCAGTTCAGCCGCAGCATCTGTGACGAGCAGAGGATAGGATTGGCAATGATTTGTGGGATAGGAGACTCACGCTTGCCCTTTTCATCCTTTCTGCAAAACTCCTGGACCAGCTCGTAGACGCGCTGGTTGACCTGCACCTCGTTCTCGTACCGGATGCTGTCCTTTCCCAGGAAGTCGAACTTGATGTGATTGTCCTCCATGCAGTCCACATTCTCCACCTAGTGATGCACATGTGGGAGATTACAGATGGGCACTCTTAATTATATCATGGCACTCCGCATTACCAATCAAAAAATCAGGGCAAGCATCAGGATCACGCAATGGATGCTGTCTTGTATGCCACCTGTCAACGTAGCTCTGAAATAAATACAAGGGACTCCTGGCCCTGTCTGTGCATCAGTTGATAAGCATGCCATGCCCTGGCCAGGCACCTACCATCCTGCGAAATAAGCTTTGCGCAATGGTTCAGCAGGAGTGCAGGCACGCACCTTGAGGGTGCAACAGCCGACGGTGTCGGCCTCGTCCTCGTCCTTCTCATGGCCGGCACGCAGCGCCAGCTTGTCGATGAAGTACAGCGCGACCGCCATCTGGCGCTCACGCATGGTGCTGGCGTACCAATCCTCCTCGTACGCCTTCCGGATGCCCCCAATGTAGTCCTGCAGGCGAAGCACATGCTTCGTGTCAGTTCAGGGCCTGCAGGCCTTTTGTAATGTGGTCCTCACCAGTCACCTACATATGGGTTTGTTGCACAGGCCATGCGAGAAAATTATGTACAATGCCTCCTGCTGCCAGCACACCAGAGTACTTTTGTGCCTCAGCAGAGGAGGATCTGCTGACAGACAGCGCACGCCACACACTGAAAGCTCCAGCGCTTGCATGAGACAGTATTGGATATCAAGCCGCGTGTTACCAATAACAGGCTCACTTCAGACTGACGAGCACCCTCTGCCCATCAGTGCGCTGTCTGGGATCAGCACTTTTCTTCCCACAAGGGTGGCCTGCTGGCAGCGGCAGGCAGGATGCCTCACCTTGAGCTTGCGGGCCTTCTCGTACTTGGCCAGGTCGGAGTCGGACTTGAAGAGGGAGTTGGCGGCCAGCCAGACGTACTTGTAGTCCTTGGGGGAGATGGGGTCCTTCCAGTAGGCCAGCCAGGTGACGGTGTTGTCGTGCCGGACCTCCTTCCAATCCTGCCCCGGGTAGGGGTGCTCCGGAACCGGAACGCCCTTCCCTGCAAACCAGCATCTCTGTGTTATCATGTGGCTGATTGCAAACATGCTCCCCGCCCGAGCATGAGAGGCCTGCTGGCTGTCGGCACACACGCAACATTGGTGGCTGAGGCAGACGCATTTATGTGGCAAGGAGAAGGGTAGCCCCAGTGTATTCAGGCTTGCACCCCAGTATGGGGCAGATCGCCATATACTTTGCTCTCATAACCCGCGGGGCACTACGGTGCTGTGCTGACAGGAGCCTCACCAATGTTGATGGTGATGTCTCTGGGGTAGATGCGCGCTTTGAGCTTGCCCATCCTGGGGTGGTCCCCTCTCCCTCTGAACAGACCCGGCGGCTCCACCCTGAAGTTGCCCAGCTGCGCCCAGCACCTCACACACATCAACATGAAGCCCTTTGGCCCTGAATTAAGGAGTAGAAATGCGCAGTGCGCTTCTAGAAGGTAGCGGCCGGAAGGGCAAGGTGCCTGCAGGTGACTATTTGGGGTAATCTGAGAAGATGTGCAGCGCCATGAGCAGGCGAGGTCATCTCCTCAGCGCCCAAAACGCCACCTGACCAGCAGGTATAAGGTGGATTGCCTCTTTGTCTGAGCTTTAAGCTGTCCATGAAGTTGACAGAGTCGGTACCTGCTCCTTGCGGCCATCCACAAGTGCATACTTGTACTTGGCCTCTGCTTCATCCTTCTCCTGCTTCAGGTGCGCCTTCTCCTGCATTGCAGTGAAGGCCCAGCTCAGAGTTCCTGCCCTTTGAGCACACGGCTACGTACATTCTTCCAGGCTAGGACAGCATAGCCCAGATAAGCATGAGCAGTGCAAGCTGAACAGCGCAAGCCATGACAGGCTTTGGAGAGGACTTGACTTTGGTCAGATTATGCTGCATTGAACTGAAGTGCACGAGCTATTGCAAGCGGCAAAATTGCTGAGATAGCAGGGTATGCAAAGCCGCTGCTGCTACTGTGAATGCTGTAGAGCTTCTAGTTGAGCAGCAGCCAGGCGCACCTCTTTAGCCAGCCCCTTTCTCTTCTCCCGCTCAGCCATGTGCCATTCGTAGATGGGCGAGAAGTCGCACTTCTTGAGGGACTGTATGACATGGCCCTTTCCCAGGAGCGGCTTCCAGTCCGCCCAGAAGTTGTCCAGGAACTGCTGCTTTTCCAAGTAGGGTGTGCCAGTCATCACTGCCATTGCAGTAGCCACCTGGCACCGCATACCCATTCTCAGCACCCACACAAGCTTGAAGGTTCTCATGCCACTGGTTGAAGAGACATTGCCCACTGTGTACTGCCTTCTGACAAGGTGATGAAGCATTGTACATAGCCTCTCCAGTGGGACCCACAGGAAGGGTCGCCGACTCCTCATTTATGTGACCAACTAATCAGGCATGGCAATGAATTGAGGAAATGTGCACCTCTTCCTGCTTGGGAGTGAGGTCCACCGGTTTGCCATCGTACAGCATCTTCACGCCGTGGGGGGTGTACTCGGGCGGGAACAGCACTCCGCTGTGCTCCAGCGTCTCCCACTTGACGCTCTTGTCCTCGCCACCCTGCAAAGTCAGCGCCCGCCTTACACACACCCTCTCATGTCTGCAGCCCCAGCTTAATTAATAACAATTTCAGAGTAAGCCTCAGAGTCTTACGCAGCAGAGCATCCCTTAAATTGTCAAGACATGGATGTCTTCCCGCAAGCAGGCCGTCAGGGAAACCCCACTGCCTAAATAGCGATTATAACAACATGCAGCACAAGACCTTATACAAGCTGCCAGCAGTCTCTGTGCAAGCCAGACCCCTGAACAGGCAACAGGTGCATACCTTCGCAGCCTCCCTGCTCGGCTGCGTGCGCTGCTTGGCAGACCGCTTGGTCCCCCTGCTTTTGGGCGGGTCTGCCTTCTTGGACTTCTTGCGCTTAACAATGGGCTCATCATCAGAGTCTTCCTCATCCTCACTCTCCTCAACTGCGGGCTCCGGCTTCTTTCTCTTCTTGGCTGGCTGCTCAGCCTGCAGTGCAATCAAGTGACAGCCGTTCAGGCATGCCAGCTCCCATTAATGATCTCGAGTGCAGTGTGCTTGTCAGACTGGCTGCCATGCCATCGGTGTTCCTGCAGGGATGCTGGCCAGCTCAAGGAAATCTGCCAGGCATTAAATGCAGCCATTAGATCTCTTCTGTGATGTGCGGCCAACACTTGACTGCTCGCAGAATCCTCTGAGCTTGCCAAGCTTGAGACAGTGAGATCACCAGAAGGTGGCAGATACAGCTTCAGCGCTCCGAAAGTGCAGTAGGCATGTTAATGACAACTCAGCATGTGATAGCTGTCCGTCTTAGCATGCCAGACAGGCAGGCGCACACCTTCTCTCTTTTGACCTTCTTCTTTGCAGGAATGGCCCCGTTCTCGCCCGGCTTCTTCTGCGGCTTCTTTGCCGGGGCCGGCGCTTTGGCGGCAGGGGTTGGCGTCTTGCCATTTGCCTGCGAGCCCTGCAACCAATGTCACCAGCACTTCAGCATGCGGGCCCCTATACAGGATATCATAAAACACATGACAAGCGCCAGTGAAGCACTCATGGCAGTACTCGCACATAGTAAGGCAGCAAGTAAGTGAGCATGCCTGAGATGAGGAATGTGCTGTCGTGCATACCTTCATCCTCTGAGCCAGGGGAACGTCGTCCTCAGAGTCTTCAGAGTCTGAGTCATCTAGGAGCTTCCGCTTGCCACTTGCTTGCGCAGCCCCATGTGCAGCCTCTCTTGGAGGCGCAATTGGTGCTGCTTCCTGCCTATTGGGAGCTGGCGCTGGAGCCTCAGCAGGCGCCTTGTCCGCTGGTGCTGCCGCTGCTGCAGCTGCTGGCGGAGCAGCTTCTGGCGCTGAGGCTGCCTGCTTTGACGATTGAGGAGGCTTCTTCTCAGCTTCTGCCTGCGGCCCTGCTGACTGAGGTCTAGGTGCAGGCTTGGGCTCTGCAGCAGCCTCAGCTTGCTGGGCAGACCCTGGTTGGGCAGGCGCCTGCTCTGTGGGCTGCAAGGCGGGCCCTTGTTTGTGCTGCTTAGCTGCAGCAGGCTGCTCCTCTGGAGCCTCCTGGCTGTCTGTAGCAGCCTCAGCAGCCGTCAGGTTGCCGTTGCTCAGCTGCAAGCCGTTGCTGCTGCCTGGCAGGGGTGCAGGCTGTGCAGGCTCTGAGGCAGAAGGCTCCTTATTGCCAGTGGCAGCAGCTGCCGGCCCATCTCTGGCAGCTGCGCTGTCTACTTGCGCAGGAGCAGGAGAGGCTGCAGCAGCGGCCTTGCGCGCTGGCGCTGTGGGAGACCTGGGTATCTGCCCGTTCTCCGGGGCGGATGCAGGGCGCGCATCTGCAAAGGGCTTGGAGCTGCCTGAGGAAAGCACAGATTGAGGCTTCAGACATATGCGCACACCTTCAGCAGCATGCATGGATGGTGCCTGAGCTCTCCCTTTACTATGAAGTGGCAATGGATACCTCACATGCGATCTGTGCAGCATTGCCTGGTTTGAGTGTCTCCCACGACAGTAAATCAAATCAAGTGTCTGCATAGCCCCACAGCGCATTGTGGATTCGCTGACATGAGTGCAGACCTGGACTTCTTGGGCTCTTGCATGCTCGGGGTGAAGAAGGCCTGGTGCTCAGCCTAGGAGATGCTGCGGCCTTCTTGCTCCCTAAGGGGGACCCAGTCTTCACAGGTGGCACCTGCAGGCAGTCTACCCCGTCAATATGCCTAGATAGCGTGGTGACAGCCGAGGGACACTTTCATCCCTTAGTCCCTGCTCAAAGTCAGGTCCTTGCACCCTTATTTTCTACTGATGTGTCTCTCTAGGCGGTCGTACACGCCCTGATGGACTCTCTAAGCCAAAGCTCTTCCAATAGGGAAAGAGTGCTCATATACACCACCATCACGTTCTGCTCATACCTTATCTCCCGCCTCTGAGTACCACTTCGGCCTAACAAAACTGGTCCGGAACTAATTGCTTTTGCAGCAACCGCACTATTTGCACATGCGGCTCTGCATGCAGAGTGTAAAGCAGATTGTGCCACCTGCATATGAGCCGGCGCGTCATGATCCTGCAACGGTCTGGCATCCTCCTTTTGATCGGCAACTGGTGCCTCTAGTACGGCGCCGCTCATTGTCTCAGCTATGGTGCTCCTGCAGAAGCTGCTGGAGCACCAGCTGCTGTTGAAGATCCGTAGCGTTAAGAGGGTTACGATGGCCTGAGAGACCAGCACTTGCTATGATGTCTGTACAGAGGTACCAGACAGGCTTCTGACTTCACTGCAAAGTTTTTGAAGTGCTTCTGATAGAGCTTCGAGCCTGGAGCGCAAGCACTCATGTGGCGCCAAATTTGGCTCATGCTTCCAACTCCTTCCGTCCAACGATGGGCCAGCAGATGGCAAGAGAACATCAATAACATTGCAGAAGAGGATTTGCGGTACAAAGGAATACTTCAGAGGCCTTTACAAGGCTGTCTCCGCTGATAAAGTAGAAGCCTGTGCTCCCTGGCGAAAGCATAGCAACAAAGCCCAAGAGACATTTTTACAAGGTATCTGACTTTAAAACGACAATCAAGCTCTAAACTGGTATCTTTCGGGTGCATTGCACGCCTCAGCTGCCCCCTTGGCAGTGAAAGTGTTCCAGCCCTATTCCGATCGGTGCCTTACGGCAAACGTGATGGCCACCTCCAGCCGATAGAACAACATCAGCTCATCAAGTAAACCTGAAAGCATCTGCAAGGGGGCAGATAGCGTTGTGAGCAGGACAGCAGTGTCCCAAAAGGAATCAGGGCAAAATGTCCCAGAACCGGTATGTAGTCGTGCCGACCGTCACGGTCTTGGCTGTGATGAAGGCACGACTGGTTGGTGCTGTCAAGGGACACGCCCTTCTCAAGAAGAAAGCAGATGCTCTGACAGTCAGGCAAGCCTCAACGACCTTACCTGACCTGTTGTGCAGCTCACGAGGGCGTCTCTGGAGCAGGGCCCTGCAGCACTATCCTCACATGCTTCCTCTTGTTCAACAGGTTCAGGCAGATCCTCAAGAAGATTGTGGACACCAAGGAGGGTATGGGAAAGAAGATGCGCGACAGCTCCTTTGCCCTGACAGAGGCAAAGTATGCAGCTGGGGAGTTCAGGCACACTGTGTTTGACAGTGTGGAGACGGTGCGCGCTTACATACCCTCGTCATTCAGAACATGACATCGGATGTGAACCGACAGCACCTGCAATGCAAGAATATCAGGTGTCAAAGTGCGAGACAAGCGTGCCCTTTGACAGAACAGCCGGGGTGTGGCATAGATGCAGGGGATGTCGAAGTTGTCAAAATTTGGGAATGTCCTGATCATCAAGAAGTCTTGCTGTGGAACAGGCCCAGGTCAGAGTGATTGCCCAGACGGATAATGTGGCAGGAGTGCGTATCCCTAAGTTTGAGCAGCACAATATGAGCGGAGAGAGCAAGATGAATCTGACCGGGCTGGGCAAGGGTGGGCAGCAGGTCCAGCAGTGCAGAAAGGTGAGCAACTCCCACATTTCTGAGACGTTCTATCTTTGGCCCGCACATACACATGAAGTCCTCCAGGAGAAGGCAGCATCGAACAAGAGGACCGCCTGTCACGGTCATGTAGACAAGGCTGTCACGGTCATGCAGTCAAGGAAGGTGCATACAGGCTTTGGCATTGCTGCATAGCCACCTGTGCCGTGCTGAGAGATTGTAGGCATGCTTCACATTTATAGTGCCACTACTGCAGATGCACACTGATATGACGAGCCACTGGTCATGCAGGCATACCTGAAAGCTGTAGAGCTGCTGATTGAGCTGGCGTCGCTCCAGACAGCCTTCTTGACACTGGACGAAGCCATCAAGACGACCAACAGACGTGTCAATGCCCTGGACAATGTCGTGCGGCCCAGGCTGGAGAACACCATTGCCTACATCAAGGTATCCTGTGCCATTCCTGGAGAGCTGACAGCAGAGAGTCCCCGCAGAGGCAGAGAATTCAGCAGCGTCTTAGAGTGCTCCTTCCAAGCAAAGCCTCAGTGTTGCGCATTGAGCTTGCTCAGACAGTGTTGCAGAACAGCATTTCTAGGGCCAATTTGGGGCCAGCTTATCAGGCTTGGCTTGCCCACAGTTGGTAGAGACTGGCTTCAGCCAGGTTCACAAATTGTTCTGCTCATGAGCAAGCTGCAGCATTGAGAATACTTCCCACCAAGGCAGTTTGAGAGGCCCGCTAGGCTTCTGATGATACGCAGACAGAGTTGCAGCAGTCTGAAAATGGTGCTGGCTTGTGGCAGGGAGAGCTGGATGAGCTGGAGCGTGAGGAGTTCTTCCGGCTGAAGAAGGTGCAGGCCAAGAAGAAGCGCGATGCAGCCATCACTGATGCCCTGGTAAGCCTGCCTTCTATAAGCCTGTCCTGTACAGAGGACTATCAAACACTCCTGAAGGAGCTTAGCACAGGAACTTGCATATCTGCAATGCTGGCAAAGCACACCCCAAGATGAGGATACAGTTGCAGGCCTGCAGACCTGGGCTGTGATGCAGAATTGCCCAGCTCTTTGGTGTAAACTGTGTCGTCAGATTTGGCGCAGCTCCAAAGGCATCACAACATATTGTGTTTTTGCTCTGCAGAGGCTGGGCAATCTCAAGGTGGTGGATGGAAACAAGCTGGCCCCAGCTGATATGAGTGGCCAGCCTGCAGACGAGGACATTGTCTTTTAGAAAAGGAGATGTGTCCCCATCCCTCAGCCTAGGAGTCACGAAAGACCTTTGATATCTGCTAAGTGCTTTGCATGCGCCATTGTCATGGGTCTACCCCTGCTAGCAGTGTGGACATAAGCTGTACATGTGGTGTACAGCATCTTTGGGGAAGCATGTGCCGCAGATGCAGTGCACGGCGTGGTGTCTTGGAGCTCAATGCTCTCATCCTGGTCCTCTTTACGAGTGTTGTATACCCAATTGTACAAGGTGCACTCATGTGTTGTGCTGCCAATCAGAGTTTATAGCTGTAAGTATAAGGCTGGGCAATAATGCCTGCTGTGCAAAGGTCTGCCACTTTGGGGCAGCCAGACATGGACACACTGAAATGCTTCACATATCATCTGCGCCCTCAGTCTCTGCCGAAGGGGTGCCTGATGCGCTCTCGCACCGCCTTGCGCCTTACGTTGCCCTCAGGCCACCCCCAGACAGCACTGCAAGTCCCCAAGCGCCCAGCGCTCACCGCATACATAGCAGACATTCCCGTAGGCTTGAGGCGCCATGCGAGGCCCCACAACCCCACCGATGCGCTCTGATGATACTTCTCTGGTGAGGGGCAGGGAGCAGGCCAGCAGAGCTGGGCTTGGGCAGTGAAGTGTCGTGGCGCTCTCAGAGGCGTTTCTCGGCCAAGAAAAGACCATCGATATTGGAGCCTGCCTGATTTGGATCCGCTCTGGATGCTGGTTGCTCGACATCTATCGGCTGGCCGGCTTCACGCGGTTTGATGCAGTGCCTGTCCAACAAAATTGGACGGAGCGAGCGGGAACATCTATAGCAGGCGCAGACGAGTCCTGCGGGTGGGAGCGGAGACCGACTAGAAAGTCAAGCCGTTGAGGGCAGACAGGTTCCGGGCTTGGCAACATCAGGCAGCATGCCGCCCGGTCCGGGGCATCAGGACCCGGCTCAGAATAAAGAAGTCAAGTTGCACCCCGAACTGCAAAGGCCCGGGCAGCAGGCAAGCATGTGGCATCGTCACGGATAGTGCTCGAGTCAGCAATTGCCATGTGGTGCATCATGTGTTATTCCAGTATGCCAGTCGTCGATGAAGACTCTGAAAGCATTTATTATGTTGCATGCGAGCACCAGAAGGAGCTTGGCTTAGCAGCGGTGGAGTTGTGTGCCTCACAGTGTCCTGCACCCTGCAGGTACCAGGCCCAGCACCGCAGCTTACCAAGGTTCTTGCGGGATTGAGGCACACATTTGTTGTGGCAGATGCAACCCTCCCGGATTGTCCGTTGGTGTTTGCCAGCGATGGGTAAGCCCTTTCTATGTGGTGATCTCGGTGTTGACTATCACATTGTGATCCGCACAGCCAGCAGATCACGGCTCCCCAGCCCTATGTAAGCTGCTCTATAAGCATCAAAGGGTCCGGTGCTCCTGCGTGACGTTCAGACCCTGCCATACAGGTTTTTACAGATGACTGGCTACTCAGCTGAGGAGGTGCTGGGGCACAACTGGTGAGCTTCCCATTCAATTGAACGGTCTGAAGTTGGTAAAATTCTTGTATTATGATATTGGCCGTCGCATGTAGAGGTTGCGAGGCCGTTTTACACCGTGACTGAATATATTCCGCATCCTAGATATTGCCTTGGCACTGTATCTGGACGATCTCTCAACCCTCTCATGGCTGTGCAGCCGCTTCCTGCAAGGGGAGGGAACAGATCCCAAGGAGGTAGCTATCATCAGGGATGCTGTGAAGAAGGGAGAGGGGTGCTCTGTGAGGCTGCTCAACTACAGGAGAGATGGCACGCCCTTCTGGAATCTGCTCACCATGACGCCCATCAAGACTGAGGACGGCAAGGTGTCCAAGTTCGTGGGAGTCCAGGTGACCCCCCACGGCCTTCCCAATAATGGCCACTGGCTTGCCTGTCATGTTGCTCATGACGTTCACTTATTTCCAGGCTCTCAAGCTAGGACGTCCGCACCTTCTGGTGCAGGAGTTTGCAACTTGGACAGGAGCGAAAGACCTGCGCATTGCATGCTGTTGGCATAGCAGGTCTGCGCGGTGTATGTGAAGAGCTCTGCATTGTATGGCGCCGACAGAGCAGGGCTGTGCAGGTGGATGTGACGTCCAAGACGGAGGGCAAGGCCTTTGCAGATGCCACAGGCGTGCCCCTGCTGGTCAAGTATGACACCCGGCTGAGGGAAGGTGTGGCCAAGAACATTGTGCAGGACGTCACCATGCAAGTCCAGGTGGGTCATCTGTGCGCAAGCCCTGCCGGCTTGTGCAGGCAGGGCATGTGTGTGGTGTTTCCCTGTATCTTGCTTGTAGACTGAGTTCCCTAGGCTGTCTGAAATCAATTTGCGTTGTGCATATTCAGTTGGAAGTGTCTAGTGTAAGCTCAGTTGGGAGTTTCTAGTGTGAGGCAGAGAGGTGATTCTGTGGGGCATGATCACCCCATTGCTGTGTCCCTGCGGACTGGGGTTCTCACACCTCCTGGCCGGTGATGGGCCCCAGTCTGCAGGGACAGCAGCAGGGGGGCTTCAAGTGAGAGAATGAGCAACTTGGGTGGGTCTGGTCTGAGCGTGCGATCGAGCGTGTGAGCTGGCTGCTGCGAAGCGCCTGTCCAATAGGAGGTAGCTGGCGCTTTTTAGCGGCCACTCTGTCCCATAGGGTTCTGCTCAGGTGTCTGTGGAGAGGTGGGGAGGCGAGCGAATAAGCAAATCACGGGGACGGGCGGAGCCTGAGCTCGCCGGCTGCTCAATAGCGCCTAGACGTCTCTGACAGTGTGGGTTCTGTTTTGGCAGGGTGGCCTAGAATTAGTAAATAAGCGAGCGAGCGAATGAGCGAATAATTGGGAGAGTGACCATTAGAGCGCGCGCCGCCCATTTGTTTTGTCAAAATTCTTCTGTTGCATAATTGCAGGGTGCAGAAGAGATAGATACCTCAACTGGAAAGCCAAAGCTTGCTCCCAAGGTGAGCACTAGCATGTGTACCCAAGCAAGCATTTGTTGGGCCATGCTGGTGTCTCTGCATGATGTGTCCAACCACCCTGTGTGCATGACCGCATCCAACTCACGGAAACATAGAGGCTGACTGCAAGAGTGGGTCATTAGGCAAGCATGCTGACGCCTTTGCAGCGTCACATAAACTTGCACGACCCCTCCTGCTACTGTGTCTGCAGGTTGCTGAGGAGGAGGACACTGGCGAATACTATGAAGGCCAACCGGAACCCATAGCAGCACTAGCAACTCGTGCTGCAGACTTGAAGGGAAAAGCAAAAGGCAACAAGAAGGTACAGAAGTCGTCATTCATAATGCCCGCAGCAATTCTGGACAGCGCTGACATGTCTGGCCCTGTGCAGGAAGCTGAAGAGGAGGACAGCGAAGCTGCCCGGATCGCCCAGCTCAAGGGCATGTCCAAGCTGATCCACAAGATGAGCAACAGCATCAGCGCTCGCCGGCCACAGTGCTTTGGAGGGCAGCCCGGCGGCATGCCTGGACCCACAGATGGCAAGCAGGTGCGCTTCATATCACATGCAGAGTCGAGGACCACTGCCAGTGGCTTTTTAACAGCAAGACAGGGCAGCTGCCACACCACAGCTCACATGTGATGTTGCTCACATTAACGCAAGATGACAGGAGAGGCATGGTGCAACATTTGCCTTGCTCTTCATCTTAAATGTGCCAGCATTGATAGTTGACTCTGCAAAACATCTATATCGCTGACATCATAAAGACATCGTTGAGTCTGCATAGTGGTTGCTGCTTATCGCAAGATATACTCTCCCTGTCTGGGGCTGCCGTACTCAAGTGCTGCGCCGTTCGTGCTCTGCAGGAGGTTTCGGCGGGCGGCGACGACCAGCTGATGCAGCAGGGGGAGCGCATCAAGAAGAAGATGACCGCCCCCAAGACCTTCCCCCGTGTCGCCATGGACCTGGCGACCACCGTGGAGCGCATCCAGCAGAACTTCTGCATCTGCGATCCCAACCTCCCCGACAACCCCATCGTCTTTGCCTCGGACGGCTTCCTGGAGATGTCCCAGTTCGACCGCTTCGAGGTCCTCGGCCGCAACTGCAGATTCTTGCAGGTGGAGCCTCTGCCCTCTGTAGGCATCATAGTATGGGGTTGCGCTCTGCAACAACAAAGCAAGCTGACTTGCTATATTGGCAGTACAAGCGCACTTGCCATTGTAGGATGCGCTTTGGTTCTGGCCTCCAGGTGGAACAGACATGCCCTGTACTGGTGCTGTGCAGTCGGTGCCACTTCAGCAGGCTGTGCAGTCATGGTGCGCATCTGCCGTCCTGAGCTGTTGGGTTGTCTTCCGCAGGGTCCAGACACAGATCCCAAGGCGATTGCCGTCATCAAGGATGCGATCAAGACAGGCTCCGAGGCAACTGTGCGCATCCTGAACTACCGCAAGGGGGGCGAGCCCTTCTGGAACATGCTCACCATTGCGCCCATGGCCGACGTGGATGGCACCTCTCGCTTTTTCATCGGTGTCCAGGTGCGCAGCTCTCCAAGGGCTCTAGCCGTGATACTATTTGTACAAGGCTGCTTGAACTGCCTTGGCAATGATTGCAGGAAGCTTGTGCATGCTGCAGACCCTGCTTTCTGAGGAAAAGGAGGACACCTGCAGTGCACAAGCTGATAATTAGGTATGTTGTGGTTGCACCTGTTAAGCCTGCATGATTTCGCTTTTCCTTGATATGACGCCTTCATTGTGCGGTGGAACAGGTGGATGTCACAGCAGAGGACTCCAAGGCAGGGCCAGGGCAGATCCCAGATGTTGACCAAGCAGCGGTCAAGGCGGCAGAGCCGGTGTCGGGGGTCATGGGAGTTGCGCAGCGCCAGTTTGGTGCTGGCTGGGCGGTGCAGGACCCCTGGCATGCCGTCCGGGCTGGCGTCGCGCCTGTCAAGCCTCACAAGGCCCAGGTAGGTGCTGCAACCCCATGTCTTCTCATGCTTAGGATATCAATGCAGTCTCCCAGACGTGTAGGTGACCAGATACAGGGAGAGCAGCAGGTGGCAGGCTGCAGGAGAGGGCTACTTGGCTCATTGCCAGAGTCTGCCACTGAGCGAGTGCACAAGGTCCCTGACCGGAACAACTGGTACTTGCAGGAGAAGCCCTGGGAGGCACTCAAGGCGGCGGAGACCAAGAACGGGCGCCTCGCGCTGTCACAGTTCCGGCGCCTGAAGCAGCTGGGCACTGGAGATGTGGGCCTGGTAGACATGGTGGAGCTCCAGGACGGCAGTGGCAGGTCAGTCTTGCCTTAAGTCCTCATGCCTTGCCAGGGCAGGCGCCGCGTGGGACGGAAGAGCCTGTCCCTACGTCTGGCTCAGCGTCAGTCGAGGCGCATGTATTTGTAGCCGGAACCCTGCGCTCCTCGAGTGTGCTCTGTCAGCCTTTATAAGCACGTGCAGAACCTTGAAGGATTTGAATGCTTTAAGGCCAGCTTGAAGTTCACAGTCGTGGGTAGAATGACGAGTGGGGCTGGTGAGCCGCAGCAGGGGTTTGCGGGGACCTGATAGAGTGCTGGGGCTGCAGGTATGCCATGAAGACCCTGGAGAAGGCGGAGATGCTGGAGCGCAACAAGGTGATGCGCGTGCTGACGGAGGCGCGCATCCTGTCGGACGTCGACCACCCCTTCCTGGCCTCCCTCTACGGCACCATCACCACCGACACCCACCTCCACTTCCTCATGCAGATCTGCGAGGGCGGCGAGCTCTATGCGCTGCTCACCTCGCAGCCCAGCAAGCGCTTCAAGGAATCCCACGTCCGCTTCTACACCGCCGAGGTCCGCGCTCCAGCCTATCTTCTGCTGCTTGTGTGCTCTTGAGGAGGCTGTTGCTGCGCCCTCCCTCTGTCCTATCAGCCTGAAGCTGACTGATCGTGACACTCTTAGGTCCTAGGACACAACTCGTGCGCCCAAAATCATTCAAGATCATGGCTCACGGGCATCGCCTAGGGCTTGTCAGGATGCTGGGATTTGTCGCCCAGAATGCCTATTCTTTTCAGAACAGCGCGCATGTGGCTCCTGAGACGGCGGCTCTGAGCTTTGCTGCATGGTGTGCAGGTCCTCATTGCGCTGCAGTACCTGCACCTCAAGGGCTTTGTCTACCGCGACCTGAAGCCCGAGAACATCCTGCTGCATGCATCGGGGCACGTGGTGCTCACGGACTTCGACCTGTCCTTCTCCCAGGGCTCCACCACAGTGCACTTTGAGAAGAAGAAGAATGGGCACGCCCGCGGGCACGGGCACGGGCACTCTGCAGCACAGGTGCAGCGCATTTCTGTCCAGATGCAGGGCGCTTCCAACAGAAGGCGCTCTGTTGAGCATAGAACACTACTTTTCATGGTCATCATCTGTGTACAAGGACCCTGTACGGGCATGAACAAATGTACATGTTGTTGTGCCGCAGTGCTTGCACAATAAGCTGCTGCATGTGCAGCAGCATCTGCTCAGTTGCTGATGGTGTCAATGTTGACATGCAATGTTGTAGGAACTGGTTGCTGTGTCCAGCAGTATGCTCTTGTTTTGGTGCTGGGGCTGACGCTGGGGGTGTGTTGTGCAGCCTGGAGCTGTCGCGCCAGAGGAGCAGGTGACCATCATTGCTGTGCCGGAGGCGCGCGCCAACTCTTTTGTGGGCACAGAGGAGTACCTGGCACCCGAGGTCATCAATGGTGTGGGACATGGCGCCGGGTGAGGGCTTGTCACCAGTCGAGGAACGATCATTGTGGACTCTGTATTGGCGCTGGTTGGGCCACATGTCCTCGGCATCCTGTTCGGCAATGCTGGCCAGCCTGATGAGTGGTGTTGTGCACCTCAAAATGACATCCTGGAGCTGAGTGTAACAGTTGTGTGGGTGGATCACAGGGTGGACTGGTGGAGTTTCGGCATCCTGATTTACGAGCTGCTGTATGGCTTCACGCCCTTCCGTGGCAAGAAGCGTGACGAGACCTTCAACAACATCCTCAAGCGGCCCCTGAACTTCCCGGAGCAGCCAGAGGTGTCCGAGGCCTGCAAGGTACACCCATGCTCCTAAGTTGCCCCCTCTGCTTCTATGGTGCTGATTGAGCTACCACCTGTTGGGATTCCACCCGCTGCTGTGTTAACAGCAGCAAGCGTTAAAGGGAGACTTCATGATCAGGTGAATGAGACATTTCATGTTTATGTCTGCAGGACCTCATCTCGCAGCTGCTGGTGCGCGACCCAGAGAAGCGGTTGGGCAGCCGGGCAGGCGCGGAGGAGGTCAAGGCGCACCCCTTCTACGAGGAGATCAACTGGGGCCTCCTGCGCAATACCCGCCCCCCCTACGTTCCCCGCCGCGGCGCCTCCCGCAAGGTCCCCCCGCCCCAGCAGGCGCAAGCCCAGTTTGGCGACTTCTAGAGGAGCGCCCAATCAGGCGGCTTCCTTAGTCTGCTCGGCAGGTGCCAAGCCCTGCGCATGACAATTGTGTGAGGACACAGCAAAAGGGGAAAGCAGCAAGCCCTGCGCTCCCATGGCAGCTTCCCCTGATGTGGCGGCAGGCGCAGGGGTAGTATGCCAGTGGTGAGGGTTGCCTGATGTGGCAAGATCTTGGGGCGCAGATCTGCAGGAGATGCAGACATGTGCTTCAGTGCAGCAGGCACATGTCTCAACATGCAAGCGCTGCAGGGTAGCTTGACAAGGCATGAAAGGATAACGCCCCTGTTGCAGCACCACTAGTGCGCCTTGCAGCCCCCTTTCTCCAGCAACTTCTGATGCTATAGCGCTATCCTGAGGCTGAGCAGAGCGGCTTCACATGAAGCTGTGGAGCTATGCATACACGATTTGCAAAGGGACGAGGGTAGGCAATGAGAGGCAATGTGAGGTGCTGTCTCTGCCCCTGGTACATGTGCTTACGATGGCGCGATTAGCATGCAGGACCTAGCGGCGTGAGAGCACAGCATTACCAACATCACTTTGCAGACTGGTTGTAGATCTGTGGACGACTTCAGCTGCAATCAGCCCATCACACATGGCAGCATTTGAGAATATGCGATGTACTGGACGAAAGATTTGATGTTTGCCTGACTGGAAGCATGGCGTTAAGAAGCCAATTATACAGAGTGCCCAAGCCGCGACACAGCAACTGTACACATAAGGAGCTTTTTCCCAAGACAGCTGACTTTCAAGTGTGTGCAAGGCTAGCACCCATGCCTTTGCCTTTGTGATGCGCATTGAAGAGTTTTATCCTGCTGCGTGGCCCTTGCAAGACACAGCTTGATGAGGGGGCTTTTGGCCCGACCTGAAATGAAGAGGTCCTTTGATGCTTCACCCCTTGCATGCGCCTTGCGCTTTAGAAGGCTCATATGTGACTGTCCAGCTAAAGTCTCTGCTTTGCAGCGTTGTGGCACTGACAGTCAGCTTGACATCCAGATGTTGACACACCAAGAGGCATCCTATCCTTTGGTCTGGTGTCCAGCAGATAAGTAGCACCAGTGAACTTTGCACAAGAAAGCACTGGTAGATCTGGATGCTGAAGGAGGTGTACTGGCAAGAGGGGCAATATGCAAGGGGAATACAGAATGGCCAGGAGTGCGGAGTCTATGTGATCTGAGCAGAAGGGGCTGCATTAGTGGCCCTACAGATTCTCCCCACTATTCTTTGTTGCCACTGGCATTCATAAGGGAGTATGGCATGCTGCTCAGCATGCTCAGGGTGCTGGTAATGCCATAGGCATGTCAGCAGGGCGGAGATTTTCTTTCACCCGTAGGCAAGCAAAACTTCTGGTCCCAAGCTGCATGGCGTTATATGCTGTACCGTCCCGTTGTCGCTGAAGAAATGCATCTGGTTGCATCCCACACACGTGAATCTGGACGCCAGAACTGGGGATGTTATACACGAGCTGTTGATGCTGCAACCTACGCTTGTGGGAGGGCACCCTACTGCAGCTAGGACAGCCACAAAGCAGAGACATGGCAATTGATTGATGAGGGATAGAGCAGTAGTCAGCAGCCATGGCAGCAAGGATTGTATTGTTGATGACGCAGGATTCGCCTGCTGATTCTGCGGGTTGCATCACAGAAAGGTTTTGGCAACGTGAAGGTGTCCTGATAGCACAATCACGTAGTTGCTCCATGGAGGGCAGCAAGCCTGTCTCAAGCCTATTGAGAGAGGTGATGAGTACCTGCTGACAAGGAAGGTGATGTCTGCCACAAAGATAGGTGACCTTGATGAGCCTGAGGTCCTCATTCTCTGCATTGGTCAAAACAGTGGTTTGGTTGATGAAAGATGATGGCAAGCCCATTGTAAAAGCCCTGAAAGAAAGATAAAGTCAGCTGTCAGCGAGCACATATGCGTGTTATGATGTGGAGTTTGATGAGATTATTGCCTGCATGTGTATCTTAGGTCACCAATAATCTGACTCCATGCCATGCAGATCCCTGACAGGGTGCCAGCGCGTCAAATGTGTCTTCTTAATCTGACTCATATTGCTGAAACGGGGCATCCTCAGTGCACAACAGCAAGCGACTTGAAGCCCTCCCATGACACAATCACTGTGAGACTATGGTCTTTACAGAGAAATCCTGCAGAGACTGCCACATGCCCAGTGTCATGAGCCTAAGATGCCAATCCTCCCTTACTCTTGGTAGTCACACTTGATGGGGAACATATAGCTCAAAGCTGAGCTGTACAGGTTGGAAGACGCTATCCTGTGGCCACGCACGTCTCACCATGTTTGCCCAAAGCTCTGGAGTACTCGCCTGAAGCATTGTATCCTGGCAGCTCAGAAACTGCTAATGTACGGCTACCAAGCAGGCTGGGCTCAAGCTAGGAGCCCGAGCAGCTCCTCTGCCAGACCTGTCCCGCCTGGGGCTACCTTTGGATGTCTGCATCACTGCACTAGGAAGCAGCCATGAGCCGCAGCAGTGCCACACTGGAGCGGAGCCTGAACAGGCTGCCCCTCACTTCTGCATCATCATCTTGACAAACTCCTCATAGTTGACCTGGCCGTCCCCGTCCACGTCAGCCTCCCTGATCATCTCGTCCACCTCCTCATCTGTCAGCTTCTCCCCCAGATTGGTCATCACATGCCGCAACTGCAGCAAAAAGTCATCATGAGTTGAGTTTCATCGCTTTCATTTTGTCCTTGATAGCACTGGGTAGCCTGCAAAAGACTTGAGGTGAGAGCATCAGTGTGATCTGCTCTGGACTGCTCCTGAATGAGATGTGCTCTCTGTATACCCCTTGAACCATATCAATGGGGTTGTAGAACACTTTAGGTTAAGCAAACTCTGTCCTGCAGCAACTCATTTGAGCAGGGTCCAAGGCAAAAGACTCAGAGAGTGCTATGCCTGAAGTTGGTGCAGGCTCACCTCAGCTGCAGAGATGAAGCCATTGCCGTCCTTGTCAAAGACCTTGAAGGCCTCGCGCAGCTCCTCCTCAGAGTCTGAGTCCTGCACCGTGAATGACACATCAGTCGAGGAAGGCCTTCTACAAACTTCGGCACGTCATGGGTAAGGCCTTGCTTGGGTCACGAACTGTCCTCCATGGCTGGTCGAGCTCACCTTCATCTTCCGGGCCATGAGGTTCAGAAACTCAGGGAAGTCGATGGTGCCGTTTCCATCTGCATCAACCTCGTTGATCATGTCCTGCAGTTCTGCCTCGGTGGGGTTCTGCCCGAGCGAACGCATCACTGTGCCAAGCTCCTTTGTCGTGATTGTGCCTGCAAGCCCAATGTGCGGTGTCTGTCATCCCCCAAGCTCATCCTGACGAGCATGACTGTAGTTTGCCTCTTCCATCACAACTGCAATTTTCAGCAAATACACCCCAGAAAGAGCGTGCTAGGTTGCTTCAAGTCAGGAGAAGTATCACACGAAGTGCATGATGCACTGCTCACCATCTCCATCCTTGTCAAAGAGGGCAAAGGCCTCCTTGAACTCTGCAACCTGCTCGTCCGTTAGCTGAGCAGCCTCTGTCATGATGCTGGGGCGTGTGCGATAGCAACTGTGTCAGCCAAACTAGCAGATGGGTGGCAAAATTTGTGGTTCCAGCTTCCTGGAACAGACGCTCTGTGCCAAGGGGGAATTTTGAAGGTCAATACCCGTAAGTCCGTCACATTACGGATCAACGTCCACAGCTCTGTAGTGTTCTCAGCTCTCAGGGGGCTCTGGCTGCAAAGGAGGACTTCGTAAGTGTTGCAGACACTTCACCTATCAGGAACATATTCTCCTGGTATCGGGAGGGCTCCACCAGGATGTCTGGGGCTCTGGGTGCCCTCAGGAGATCTCTGACACAAGCCCCAAAGCACGCCCGGAGTATCAAGACCGGCCAGCCAGTCAAGGGAGGCGGTCACGATGTGAGTCAAGCTATTCAGATCCATCAGCCGCCTGCAAAATGTCCCCCCAGCTCACTCACCATGTCGGGGCCTAGGGCACCTCAGCTTGGGACTCACAGAAGGGTACCACAGGGCAGCTGGCGTTAGGCGTCTTGACTCTCTGAGCATTGCATATTAGTGATATTGTCTTGCTGCTGCGCAGGAGCCTCACTACATACATGCAGAGCACATGTACGAGACATGGAATGTAAGCATCTCCCTCAACCGTCTCCGTGCCTGACGAGAAGAGTATTGACAGATAGTACACCCTGCCCATCTTGAAGTCTTGCATCTATCTGCAATCCTCGATTGAGACTGAGTGTGCATCGTGCCTGCAGATCAAGAACAAGAAGCTGAAGTGGGGAGTGGCCATCAGCACTTTCGTATGTACAGCCTTTGGAATTCCAGTCTACGCTGTGCACTTCTCCAATGCCAAGATGGCTGGATAGGGCTGCTCAGAGCGGCCGCTGGCGGGCCTTTCAGCCTATCAGCAGGGGCCGCTCCGCAGCTGCGGCCGTGCGAGCAAATTGTGCGCCTCATAGAGCCCATTCAATGCGTAGAAACTATGCCAGAGAGCCCTAAAATGCACAAATAGCTTCTCAATTGGTGTCAGCCACAACCTGACACAGAGGCCAAGAGCTGCAGCCATGTCTGCGCGGTCGTGGAGGTCGTACTAGTACTTAAGCAACGGGGCAAATTCTGCAATGTGGAACTCTTCAGTTGGAAGCGTGCCTTGCTAGTTCTATTGGACATGACCTGCAGTCTGTGGGATCAGCCGTGCAAAGTGCCCTTCTCAAATCAGCGGCAAGCTGAGCTGTATCACCCAGCAATGGCATGATGACAGATTGGCACACTTGCAACTCATCACAGGTTGCACATGTACAGCAAAAAGGCATGCAGCAAAGGTCCAACAGCGTATTGTTTTCATGTGTTCAGCTTCTCGTGTCGCTCGCAGACTTTTCCAAGGACTCAGCATGGCTTGAATGACAGAAATTGCTCACTTCAGTACTACATGTAGCTGCTTCTCAGTTCACATATACGCATCATGCGCTGCGCATCTTTCATGAGTGTACATCTCTTCCAACTTTCCAGATGCATCTGATGACGGCTGACCCCTCACACTTTGAGGATCTAGACAAAGCCATCCTGCAGTCCAACATCTGCAATCCAACATCTCAATACCAGCTGCCAGATGAGCATGTCATAAGCTGTTGCTGGTTTACACAATGGCGTGCAAATTATAAGCTGTGCTTCTCAGAGTCCATGGAATCCCATACAGGGCATTGCAGACGTCAAGTGCTGACTGCAGAAAGCACAGGGCTTACAGCATACTTCCTTCCCGAGTGTTATGCAGCATCGTCTGATGGTCCCACTGAGACTGCAACACAATCTGATCGAGCATCACATATTAATCTGCAAAGTCAGGCTGAGAGCTGAAATATTTGTTGATCACTCACTTTAAGCTATGTGGCAATTCCTTGCCCCGCTTCATCATGCAGGCATCCCAGCTGGAGGACTGATCTCTGGATCTTCATCCCAGCCCTTATCATGAAGATCATTGCACAGGTCTATGAGAGCATTGAGGGAGTCGTAGTAGTGCTTGCTGCCAGGCTTGTGCACACGCTCAATGTCTTCCCGCTTCAGCCTGAAGGAGAGCTCTGCCTTTGTTGGATTCCGCCCTGCGACCAGCATCATGTCCTGAGATGAACCAGCATGCAGAAGGGCCACGCAGGCTGCCTGAGATGGGAGCCCGCTGTTGTTGCTGTAAAGCCAGGACAATGCAATTGAGCCACAGTGCAAGAGAGTTGACACTGATGGCAGTTTCAAATGAGGCCATCCTGTGCGACAGCACAAAATCATCTCCCACGAGAGATATGGTGTGGTGCAGACGGCCACACCCGCAAGGGAGCTGTGCTGGTCCGCAAAGATCAGGACCAGGTTGACAACGCCCCTGACCCCCGCCACGCGCATGTCCCACACGCTCTTGCTGAACTCCCGCTGGGCGTAGATGGGCAGCCTCATGTCGAGAGGGAGGCCCAGCTGACGTGGCGCATGCCTGAAGAAGCTCCTCACGCCTGCATGCCTGGCACACATCACGCACTGGTGCTGCACTTGCAGGCATCCTGGCTGTGAACTAGGTTCAGGTCAGTTAGGCAGTATCATTGATACAGCATCATACAACAATGCATGTTGCAGATTGCTGTATGGATGCTCAGCATGGAGACTTAAGGTCTATTGCTGCTGCCTACATGAAGCAAGCAAGCTCTGCTTGACAGAGCAGGTCATGGTGATGACTGCGCCACCAACCAGCAGGTCATGTTGCAGCAGGAGTAAGACATGCAACACACCTGACAGGGTGGTGATGTCAGTGTCAGGAGGAACAGGGCTCCCCTTTGCCTCATAGTTTACGCGATTGGCATATGTGCAGTAGACATCGTTCTCCACCTGCAAAACAGAGGTGATGTATATCCTGCCATCCTCAGGCACCGTTGCTATTAGACAGCCGTGCATATGCCCCTGGGGCTTCCTGCTAAGCCGATGAGCTTACACATGTTGTTTTGACCCTGGATCAGACTCCTATGGCGAAAGCAACTACTGTGGACCTCCCTGACTTATGCTACGCTACGGTAAAGACCAGTTGATGTACCTTGATTTTCAGGTGAGGCTTCTTACGGTCCTCATCTGACTTAGCGCTGACGTCACCATTAGAGTCTGCAAGCCCCTCAGGAATGTGCTGGGGATCCACATCCTTGACTTTAAGCGTCAGATCTGCGCTCCCTGGTGGCACTCCCCAATTGCCGACAGCCAAGTCAGAGCCCTTGTAGGTTGCCAGCTTCTTGCGCAGCCTGCAGTGGCATGTGTCACACCTTTGATGCCCCTGTGCTTGTGCCAGGGATCCTGTTAAAGGCGGGACTAATGTCAGAATGGTCCTATATGGAGGCGCTGCCGCACTCCGCCATCACAGCTTGAAGACAGTGCACTTTGCAGAATAAATGTAAGGCGGCACCATACCTTAGAACCAGATGCAAGAGACCACAGATGTCTACAGATGATGGCCTGACATTGGGAAGCACAAGCCGCTGCAGGTTGCCTGACAGGATTCATATCACTGACAAGTCTGCCCCAGTGGGCGGCTCACCTGAGGAATGCGGGACCCTTCCAAGGATATGAGACACTGCTGTTCACCAGAGAGTGCCCATCCATGGTTGATAAGGCTGTGCTGATCTGGGAACTCACCTGCATCCATGCCCACAAATTCTCTTCTACATTAGCAATCAAAAGGTTGCAAATGAATGCAGGCGTGTGAGCAGGCTTCCATCGGCAAAGTGTGCTGGGTTCCCAGGCAACGCTGCATGATGACATAAGCACACTTCTCTGCTAGGCAAGCTACAGGATTCAGTGACTGTAGACGGAGCTCACAGAGGTGCGCAATGAACTGGGCTCGAAATGCAGTCCATGCTTCTTCCCTGTGGTCTCCAGTATGCCATTGACCTAGGACATACATGGCATTCAGCCTTCGTTCAGGGTGACATACGGATTGTAATGTGCAAGACTTTGATGAGCAATCATGATGCAAGCATGGTAGTATAGCCGTGAAGATGGGTGATAAGAGATGAGGCACCTTTGTCAGGGCGACATCACGGCGTGCGTCTCCAGGCAACAGCAAAACCCGCATGGGCGGCAGTAACTCGAGCTCCCACCTACATACCCCATCAGTATGCTATACTGCAGCTGGGAGTATCACACAGCCTTTCTTTCATATGCCACGACTGTAGTCTGAGCACGTTGCACAGGGGGAAGGCCAGTAAAGTGATCATGCTCTGCATGCTCAGCCCCAGAGGCATGGCCCATGTGCTCAAGGACTTGCCAATGCGCGAGAGGTAATGCTGCTGATTACCCTGTGATGCCAGGATCCCTCATGGCAAGCGAGAAGTTGCAGGATGTGCTGGCTGTATCCCGGTCCGTAAACTCATCTAGAGCCACGGTGGTGCCTAGGGCGGGTACGATGACAAGCCAGGCAAGAAGGCAAAGGAACTTAGTTGGTGTCATCTCCACTGAAGGCACCTGTGCCTGCGCTTATGCAGAAGCCTTTGGTATACTCACGTGTGTACAGCTATCTCACGGGATCCAAGGTTTGTGCCACGCCAAAAACAGTGTCTGAACGGCTATCAGCGCACCCAAAGAGATTGGCCTACCTAGTAAAACAAAGGAGTGAATATCCAAGACCGGTGAAACAGCGTCAACCTGCAGCTGACTGTTTGGGGCTCTTCTGCCGAGCTCCGCATCTCTGTCAAACGCACAGTCTGCAAGATAGCGCCTTTCGGCGACCAGAAGGAAGTTTGGCTTCTACATACGCTTCAATCACAATAGGATAAGAGGCGATGCAAGCCCACTCAAGGCCAGGATACATAATCATTCTGGGCAGCGTATGGGCAAGCTGACTCATCAGCATGTGCCCAGGAACAGGCTTTGTCTGTCTCACTGGAAGCGATGTATTCTGATCTGATCTTATCACGATATGCCACTCTGCAGCTATATAGACAATTCACCTTGACAGATATCTCGATTGATTCATTGATGGCGTGTTCACCCCATCTTTGCCGATGTACTGCCAATGGTGCTATTATAGCAATTGCTTTAGTATATGCATGCGCTCAGGCAAATAGGCACTCAGTGCCTACACGCCCATCACTCATTTGTTCGCACTCGTGTTCCTCTCTCAGTGCCAGGCCAGTCCAGCAGAGCAAGACTGACGTCCGCAGCTCTCAGTGCTGGTCTGATGCTTTGGCATGGATTACAGCCCTGCGCTCCAGCTCCAGCAGCTGCCCTAGCTCCGCAGGGGCAAAGTGCTGCGCAAAGCCAGCGTCATCCCCTGCTGCGCCGGCCACCAGCTCGACGACGCTGGCGCCCGTGCTGCTCGGCTCGCCAAGGGACAGCAGCGCCTGCATGGCCCAGGAATTATTTATGGGAGTCGCAGTAGTGCAACTAAGTCGGGGCCACGTCTGAGATGCTTCACTAAGCCTACAACGTCTAGCAGGCGGTGCACTGCCGTGCCCAAAGAAACTGAGTACAACTCCTCGACAATCAACTTTTAGGACCTAATCAGTACGCACATGATGAACATGCTACCGATGCGTGATTGGGAGCGCAAGCATGCCACACAGTCGTTAGGTTAGTTTGTGAGCTACCTGCTGAATGACATGCAAAGCAGGCGTGTAATGGCCAGGGAGCATTGCATGTCAACGGGCAGCAGTCAGGCAATACCTCACGCAGGGCTGCACATCGCAGAAGGGATCTGGAGTACAGGACGTTCTGGCAAAGTGCAGCCTGGACAGCCTCTGAGCCCACCATGTTGACCACCTGCACATGTAGACTCCAGTGAGGTTTGGGATGTCAGCAATAGTTGTGTGCTGGATAGACAGATGTGCATGCGGCTCGGCATCCGAACAGTGACACGGGAGGTACATGCTTGGGCCCGTCCGCAGAACCCATCTGTGCGACAATTTCTCACCTGCAGAGGTCTTGACAAGCCCGGCAGCGTGCCTTTCACGGCATCTGCCAGAATCCGGGCAATGCTGGGCAGGCCCTCCGCGAGGCTGCAGGACGCTACGATGTCTATGGCGCCTTCCAGGGGATCCCCCAAGTCGCCATTAGGCAGCACCTGCTGCGCTGCGCTGTGCGCCTGCAGACTCATGCCTCTCAGTTGATGAGCTAAATCAGAGCTATCTAACATCGCTGACAAAAGCAGACCTTTCATCTGCTGCAGGAAACAAGCCAGATCCCTCAAGCACAATCCTTTGCAAAGAATCGGCGCATGTGGTGTCACAGTACTCTTGTGTCAAAGCACAGAGCCTCGCCACCACTGATTTAAATGGAGATCATGCGGCAATGGGTGGTCTAGCAGTGCAGAGAAAGCTATCTGATGCAGAGCTATCTGAGATTGCTAAGCTCAGCAGACTCTACCTCTGCTTGCAGTCCCAGCAGCTCTGGCCGATGATCCTCGGTGGCCTCAGCTGCCGGCCTCAAGGTAGCCAAGAGGCCCTCATTGATGACCTCTGCAGCAGCTGATGCGGCTTCAGGCTCCAGCAGGCCATACTCCTGCCCGAGGCTGTACGCCTCACCTGCCTCAGGCCCGCGATCCTCCGCAGCAACCATCACAATTTCCCGAGCGTCCTGCAGCACACCAGGCAGATGGTCAGGGACTTGTGAGCCTATACAGCCGTGCTATTGCTACATGCACCTGTACAGTGTGCTCTGGGCCCAGGAGGTCAGTGCTGAGGGTGGAATAGTAGCGCCACTCGTCAGCCATGGTGTACAGCCTCAAGCACAAGATTCACCCGATACCAAATACATGCAAGGGGTGATGTAAGCATCATGCAGACACAGAGCATTCTGAGCCCTGATTGCCTATAGCTGGGTCATGGAAATATAGGGAAGCAGAGTTTGTTACCAGTTCTGATGCAAGGCCAGGAGCAATGAAGTCCGGCACACGATCTGTTACAATCTGCAAAAGGGCATGCAGCGCTGCCAGCCCCTTTGCCCTCAGCAGCGCGCCCTCTTCAGCGGACACCTGCCTGCCTCTCTCACCCATGACGCTTCGCTGCAGCTCTTCCCATTCCCTGTACAGCCTGCACAGTCCCTGACTTGACTCAGTTGAGACCCTTTTAAAGATGAGGGGCTCATGGCAATGATGAGCTGCTGCTGCCACAAATAGACATTTGGGACCCTGATAGACATCAGCAGGCTGAGCTTCCCAAGCGAGTAACACATTTACAGAATTGATTCTCTAGGAGCTGCCTGCCTGCCAAGCTAGATGTTTAAGGATGAGAGGCCATGCATGAGCATACTGGCTGCAGCCCTTCCATGCATGCAAGCTATGTTCTGGCCAAAGCCTCACCTGTCTGCTGCAAAGTAGGCAGCCCATGCTCTGAGCTCAGTGAGCGCATCACAAAGCTCCTCTGTGATGCCCGGTACATCATCAAACATCCCCTGCAGCGCAAGAAGTTTCCTCAAGTCTTCATCCTCATGCTTAGGGGGCTGCAAGGGCCTGATGAAAATAAGTAGGAAGCAGTCAGTGCTTTGATTGTGCCAGAGAATGAGCAACCCTACTGTTGGTGAACGCAGGACTACAGCATGACTCTTACCTGCCCTAGAGCCTCCTGGAGCTCTGCGGGCAGCAGCGCCAGCAGGGCCTGGGCAGCACGGGCTGGGCCATGCCCAGCGCACAGGCCAAACTCCCGCAGCAGCTGGTTAGCATGCGCGGCCCCCAGATCCAGCGTCGCTGTGGCAAACCACAGCCACCGCGCAGACTGGGCCCGCAGCATTGGCCCGCCATTTAAAGCCCACCTGGACCTCTCTGCCACCTGTGGTTTACTCACACGAGTAAGAGGGCGTCACAAATTTTTGGTCATACAATAGCAAGATTGCCTGATGCAATCATAACAAATACTGCCATTTATTATATTAATTGTCCATTGCCTGATGTGCAAGCTTGTTACAGCAGCCTATATACACATGCTGCCCCCTTTATACTCCACACTTCTTGGGTGATGGCACATCACTTCATTGTGCTGAAGCTTCATGCGCAGCTCTGCGTGGCCGTCACAATGACCGTTGTGAAGGAACTTGCCCCGACTGTGCATCACTGCCACTACCGCAGATGCTGACAGAGTGCCTTATGTTCAATGGCGCAAGCGCACCTGCTGAATGATGATGGCCATCTCATCAGCGTCCACGTCGCCCTGCCCGGCCCCTGCCCAGGCCTCAAACCACTGCGCGCTGACGGAGAAGGCCTCCTCGCACGCCTCCATGCTGTGCGAGACCGTCATCATGTTCAGGAACACTGTGTAGATCTGCACAAGCGCAGAGGGGCTTCTGAGTCACCAGCAACCTGACTCCACAAGCAGGTCCTGGAAGGTACAATCCGCTCTTGTTTCTCAGCGCGTGGATGTCAGCCAGAAGGCCGGACATCACTTCCATTATGCCTGCTGCCTTCTCCCTAAAGTGGCTGCTATTACGAGGAGCATGATACCTCATGTTAGAAATATGGTGATCCTTTTTGGGCCAAGAGTGAGCAAAGATGGCAGAGAGGTGTGACTGTGCTCACCTCTCGCCGTTCGTCTGCCCGCAGGTGGCATGCATAGACGGGCATCAGGGAGTGCTGGCCCGAGTCCATGAGCTCCACCAGATACTGCTGCAGGAGCACATTGCACGAGTCCTGCACAGCACAGCAACCAGATGTCAGATACCTACACCTCCTGTTACCGCAATTTGCATGGTTCTCACGCATGCAGCACGGGCCTGTAATCTACCACGAGACATTACACTCAGACTGCTGAGCCAGTATTTGAGGAAGGTGTCACTGCCTTCTATAGCACTTTCAGTCTCTTCTCCAACCTACAAGCTCGCGGGGCAGAGTGCGCTGTGCAATGCTGGAAGCTAATTGTTGGCAAAGCAGAGCTTGCAGGCCTATAAGGCCTACCTGGAGGTCCCTGAAGGCAAGGCTTGCACTCATGTCATGTGGCGGCGGCAGCAGGCCCAGCGCAGACAGGCTGAGCGCCAGGTGCGCCGAGAAGCGCAGCATGCCCTGCTGGCGTTTGGTCGAGACCCTGTTGAAGCTGAGGGCTCCTCCAGGCTCGCTGCTGCCTTCCACTGCATCCATGGCAGCCTGGCACAGAAGCACCTCACTCTTGAGAGGCATCATCTGGCCCGTGCACCTTGGATGAGCATGGCCAGCAAAGCTAGGTGGAGTCTTGCCAATGCCTCTCCTGCTACTGGCGAGTGCATCAGCAGCATCAGCACACCAACCCAGTGTACCTGAGTCCTTTCCTTGCTACATGTCTTGCTACTTTGTGTCCCGGAGCGCAACAGCCTCAAGCCTCTACCTGCTTTAGGGACGGGAGCAGCCCAACGAGCAGGCCCTGCCATTCATCAGCCTCTCCGAGAATGAGCTCCCGCTGCACAGCCTGGTGATGCGCAGCCACTCTAGGCAATGCCTTAGAGCCTTTTGCCGCAGAGGCCTGTGATGCTTGGCTGAGCAGGTTCCTCAGACTCCTTGGCAGACTCTCCAGGAGTCTGCAAGTAACATAGACATCATGATGCATGCAGAAGCCAGTGCAGGCAACCTTCAGCCACTGGCCTTCAGCACAAGAAGGTCTCCCGGGTTCTCATGGAAGAGGATACATGTTTTTCTGATACTGCAGCACTCTTGCAGCCCATGTGCTGAAGATCACTAGCCTCTATCATTAGGCTCACAAGCAGATGGGATGCTTACACAATGGAGTGACAGCTCAGGTAGTACCTCTCTGTGGGCCACCTGCCTTGCCCAACAGCGAGGCCTTCTCTGAGCACGCTGCCTTGTGACGAGCTGTCTGGCAGTGCTGCAAGCAACGGATTTGAAGGGGTGCCTGCGTCAGGGGCTGAAGACTGCATGCGAGAGTCCAGCGCTGCCTCAAGCCAGCTGCAGACAATATTGCACCCCTTCAGTGACTGAATAATTGCATGTGATCAAGGCTTGAACCTTGAACATGTTCACACACATTGCCTGTCAACGTGCTACTGCTCTGCCCTTCAAGTGCCCTGACATTGATGGTGAATCTGCAGCGTCTAATCCCTTCTGCTGTCTAGCACCATTGTCTCTCAACTGTGTGTACTCTCCAGGCTTGATCGATTACATACTGTTGCGGTGCCACTTGCACTGCAAGAATAACCTGATAAATGGGAACCGGGCAGACAGACCTTCTGGCAAGGGCCCAGACATGGTCTGTCCAGTCTCTGCAGACAGGGTAGACAGCCTGCACGTTGCTGGACAAAGCTCCGTACAGCGCCGCCTCATGCGCGCTTCCTCTGGGAGACTGTGCTATCCGCTCTGACGCCTGAGGGTATAAGCCACAAGGAATTACCAGTCTTGACTACAGTCAAGAAGCAGTGCCGGGCCTGTTTATGACAGGGCATGCTCTGGCATGCCCCACATCGAATCTCCAGGGTGCAACATCTGATATAGGCAATATGCGCAGAGACCTTCCACTGATAGGCAATTTACTATGCGATATGAGCGGAACCTGGAAGGAGGCCCATCGCCACAGCGCACGAAGCGTCCCACGCCCAAGCTCTGTCTCAGAGCAGAGCTGCTCTGCGGTCCTGTCATCTGGTGCTGCATCTGCATCCTCAGCAGCCTCCCCTGCACCAAGACAAGTTATCTGACCTAGCAGCACTGCCATGCTTGCCTGTGTCCAGGTATGTCTATAGCGAGCAGTCTAAACCTACATGAGTAAATGGGAATGCAATGTATATTCAGACAACACCTTGGCAATAGCGTGACAGAGCAGGCCATTACCAGAGGCTGGGGTATGAGAATTGTGCAGCATGATGACAATTCACAGGACGCACCCAGAGGTGTCAGGCCCATGCCGGCACTGCTGCCTAGTGAAGCAGCCCGCCAAGGCTGCCCAACATGGTGGCACAGCTGCCTAGCGGCTTCCAGGCGGCCGCAGCGCAGCAGCCTGAACAGGCGCGCCATCAGCCGCTCCTCCTCTCTGGCATCGCCCTCTGCCCAAGACCTCCCCTGCCTGCGAATCACCCAGCTGTCTAAGATGCATTCCCGCTTTGAGGCAAGTATTGACAAGTCCCTTTGCAAGCGCCAAGTCCTTGATGTTGAATTTCCTGCTTGGAGTATGGCCTCATAGATGCATAAATGACATGAGCAAACTCGTGAGCTGTTCATCGAAGCTTTTCAAGTATGCCGCTGACTTGTCTTGCATGGGTATCCTGCTGTACATTAGACCGCTGCACAGATACGCCCTGATCCAAGCTGAGGGCAGATGGGGAACCAGAGTGGCCAACCGGCTTGTCTTGCACCAGAGGCGGCAGTGCCATGGAACAAACACCATCAGTATGGTGATTGATCAGCAGCAGTGCACTCCTGATGCAAAGACAAGCACGATGCGCATAGGCAGAAAGGGTCCTGGGATCACCTGGTTGGGGCATCAGGATCCAGCTGGGACACCATGGCGTGACTGGCTGCAGGCCGCATCTGCGCCAGCACAGCACTCTGCTCCATGCGGGCCAATGTCTCCCGCGGCAGTCCTTCCCCCGGAGTGAAGAACGCCCCGCTGCTGCCCATGGTCTCAGCCTCTGCCTCAACCCTGTCCAGCTCTGTCCCAGCCAGCTCCTCCAGCCACACTATCACTCTCCCCAGCCTGCAGGCCACATGCATGTAATCAGCGAGCCCTGGCGTAGTCGATAGCAAGCCTTTGAGCAAACCCAAACATTAGGAGGCAGCATAGCCTACCATACACACTGCGCAACAAGGCGAGGCCTCGCATATCCAGAATCTTGAGGGATTCCCCGATGCATCTGATCAGCATCAAAGGGATCATGTCACACCTGTTGAGCTCTGCGTCCTGCTCCAGCGTCGCAGCTATGTGCTGGGCCACTGTAGAAGCGCCCGGGCAGCCGGGCAGCTTTGGGCCGCCCAGGCTGCCTGGATAGCTCCGTGTCCCGACTCCATAGAGCTGCCAGAGCAGACGCCAGGTTGCGGCCTCTGCATCTAAGCAAGCCGCCATCTCCTGCAAGTGCAGGGCCCGCACCACCCTCTGCTGCTGCATCACAGCTTCCTGCCTGCACAGCATGTTGCTGCTGGTGCTGGTGCTCCCGGTCTCTCTAGCCTTGATTGGCCGACTTGAGGAGGAGACAAATGTCAGGTAGCACTGAAACAGACATTGTACGTCCTGCCTCTGTGCTTATGCCCAGCTGTTGCAACCTACACCTGTAGTCTCGAGTGCAGGATGGCCTGTCTTACCGCAGTCGAGCAGCGTTGTCCTCGCAGACCTCTGCAAATCTGGCAACAGCTTCAGAGCTGCTGATGTGGCCTTGCATAAGCTCGGCTACAACGTCTGCGAAAGCTGCTTCTTCACTCACGTCGCCCTCTCCTTGCATGCCTGTGCAGGGGAGACGTACTCCTTTTCACATTCACATTCAGACAGTGTAGGCCCAACACTTATGCATTCTGTTCAGATGCCGGTGTGCTTGCACTTGAGTGTGACACTTTGGATGACCACGGCACACCAGGCAGGTGACAAGCATTGTCAGAATGCGCGTCTTCTCATGAATCGCAATGGAGAGGGTATGGGGCATGCATGCTCCTGTTAGGCCTCGTGAAAACACCTTGGTAGCAAGGATGACGCGAGTACGGGGGTCTTTACCAAGTGGCGGATCGTCTGCGCTGAGGAAGTCCATTGGCGGGGGAGGCATTGCAGCCATCCCCTCTTGCTCAGGGCTGGCAGGGCCGTCCCCAGGTGACCAGATTGGGTTCATCTGAGGCCTTGATCCGGCCATATTGGGGGTGCGGCTATCGCCAAACAGCGGATTCGTGTAGGGACTGTCACCTGCACACCTCACAGCCCACGCCTTTCAGCTCGCTCGCGTATGGACTGGCATATGGTACCCATACCGAGATTTACTATCTGGCGATAAGATAACATACCTGTGACATCCAGGGGTGACGGTGTCAAGTTTCGGATGTCCACCTGCATGGCCCACTGGTCACAGGCAATGATCTACCACGCCCTCTGAGCTCATCTGACTTGCCTACAGCTACTATGTAATCCAATCGTAGATATCAGGTGATTGCGCATGTCAGCAACGCTCAGGACGTGCAGAAATGAACAAGCATCAGGACATGCGTCCCATCTAGTGATGTGCACTTTGCGGTATAGGAGCACATTTGACTCTACCCGCACACGTTTTGTGCATGACACAATCGCATCTCGCTACCAATGTGAGCAGAGTATGCGACAACAGACCATTGCAGGTTGCTAAGCAGTGACGCATGTGAGGTGGCATGCCAGGTCAGCGCTTGTGACAAGGCCGGCTCCTTGGCAGGCGTGAGCTCTGCAAATTTTCACAAAGACGCAGTCCCACCTTCACCAGAATAGAGTTTCGGATAATTTATCCAGTTCTGCACCAGCAAAGAGCGCGAGATCAAATCTCTGTAGCAAGCACACAACACCGTCTTGACTGATCTGCTTTGAACCAACATGTCAACTACCGCGAGCGCCAGCCAGGGCCACGGCATGAAGGTCCCAGCTGCATCAGAGGAATCCAGAGATAAGTACAAGGACGACATGCTCTCGGTAAGGCACCATTTTCTGGATGCGTGTAGCCGTGAAGCTGAGCAGTACCTGATGGAGGACAGTGAACCCGTGCCTGAAGCGGACCGGGTAGCCTTTGAGCACATTTAGTAGCATGCTGGAGCTTGTACAAATATTGTCGTACCACTTGCGCTGGGGCGTCGGGTTTTCTGCATTCATGAGAAGCACATGTCGTCCCGCCCAGATGCCCTTCTTGGACGGGGAATGCGCAGACTATTAGGTCTACAACAGGATGCAGAGCTCAATTAAGTGTCCAAGTACTGCACTATAAGTCTTTCGCAACATTTCAGCCACGGTTATGGCTTTGGAAGGTCTGCTTTGTCAGCTCGTCACGACAGGGCGGCCCCTCAAAGTCTGAAGCAGGTGCGTGCGTAGAGCCGGGATGGGAAATTAGCGAGAACATCGCGCACTTGCAGGCGGCTGCAACTGCAGAGTACAGGAGGAATGAGGGGGATGCCGAGACGACAGCATCCGGCGAGGAAGACGAGCCTGTCAGCGAAGAGGACGCCCTGGACATCCAGGAGCTGTTGAAGAAGGCAATCACAAGCAGCGCTGTGTAAGTGACACCAACCCGCCCCCTCTCTATGAGTGTCTAGAAGGTTTGTTGGTTGCAGCATATTTGCAGCCCTGTCATAGCTACACTTGGCTACACCTGTTCATACGCAGCCAATGGTTTGAGTCATGGCAGTCTCTGCTGCAGATTTGAGTCATGGGTTGGCCAGGAGTCAAAGTTGCTGGCTGCTGGGTATATCACCGCAAAGTCTGGTGGCCCTAAGGAAGCCATTTTCGACAAGGAGGCCCAGGCAAAGATCGGAAAGGTTCAGGAGGTAAGGCTCGTGCTGTGTGTTGCACCAAGTTGTCTTAACCACCTGTGGTGACCATGCACAGTTCTGCTGTCATGGACTTGTTCTACATTGGGCAAAGATCTGTCAGCAGGCGTCCACTGTATGTCAACTCAAGGTGCTGTTGCCCTCCTGAAAAAGCCTTGTCGCAAGTAAACAAATGATGCGGGTCCTGATTTTTTGGTCATGTTGCTACCTTTTCCGCGCTCCTGTTGCTGTCCATTGAGGGTCGTCTTTGGCTTCTCTTCTGCAGAAAAGGGTGGAAGTCCTGGAGAAGATCCTGAAAAGGCGCATGGAGCCATTCCTGAAGGGCGACAAGGCAGCCTTCCAGAAGGAGATCCAGAAGGAAGCCGACAAGCTGGCCTCCATGCCCTTTGGAGTGCCTCTGATGCACATCATTGGGTGAGGTCGCGACCATAGTCAGCTTCACAGCCGCAGTGATCTGTCTCAGCAGAGACCACATGTCTTTCTGCTGGACAGGGCTGGCATTCATGTCCTTGGCAAATCCTTTCATGGGTGGGAAGGGTGCTCTTCCTGACACTTCATCTTGAATACACAGGTACTCATATGCCAGGGCAGCCAGGCCGCATCTGGGGTATGCTGTCCAGGAGTTCTTCACAAGGGTGGGCCATAACATCTCCAAGGGGGTAAGGCCCTCAAAGCTCGTGACCTTGAAGTTGCGCAAGGCAGGCCTCATTCTGCAGGATATGCCTGAGGTTCTTGTAAAGCAACTGCTCAATGGATAATGCTTCAGTGGTGAGGCAAGTGGCTGTGTTGCAGGCCTCAGGCGTGGCAGGAAAGGCCTCAGTGGCAATGATGGGCTGGGATGTGACTCACAGTGGCAAGAAGGGCCAGATGTCCATCGCTGAGGCCACAGAGTGAGGACTTTGTCCTCCTCTTTGCGCATGCGGTGGCAAAATCAGTTGCCTTCAGTGCCTGCAAGCCCGGAGTGGATACTGCCTTGCTGCCCTTGCCAACTGCCTGTGCAACAGACACTTCCCCACACTCTCTTATTCTGAGGGGATTGGTGAGCATATGCACATACAATTGTCAATTTTGGGGATGGCCAGAAAGCTCGGGAGCAATGGTGAGCAATCACGGCTGTATTGTATCCATGCAATGTGTGTTTATTGCAGGTATGCGGAAAAGCGGATGGGCTGGGTCATCACCCATGTGTGGCACTTGGCCGGGCAGGACATTGAGAAGACATGCGGAGAGATCACTCAAATGGTACAGAGTCTCATCTACAGACCACCTTTTTAGCTGCCTTGTATAGAATGCGCCTGTTCCAGGACCTCAATCTTCTGGTCCTACCAGATTTGTTAGGAAGTGGGCTGGACAGCTCCTTGAGAACAACATGTGATACAGTGATGGTCTTGAATTGGGCATGTGAGGAGTAAAACTGCCTGTCAGCCACCTTGCAGTATGACATCCAGCACAGAGGTGTGGCCGTCTGCCTGGAGATTGAACCTGCACCACAGAGCTGACACCCCAGTGCTGCCTGTTTGCAGTTGCTGAAGGACAAGAGCATTGATGATGTGTCCATGCACCGCCGTGCTGAAGCTCTAATGGAGATTGCACAGATCTTTGAGGTGAGCAACCACATCCAATCGAGAAGGATTTTTCAGAATTGAGAATACAATTTCATTGGCTGTCGGTACTTGACAACTCCTTTCGTGGCCAGGAAGTTGCTGGCCCACCTTGTCAAGAGGGGTTCTGGCCAACCTAGCCATCATCAGTAGCACTCTTTCAGCCTGCAGTCAGAGATGACACATATGAGCTCACTATGTGCATCACGCAGAAGTGATCCAGAGAAGTGCTGTTGTGTTTGACATGTTGTATGCTTTATGCAGAACACGGAGCGCAAGTACGAGCAGACCTTTGCAGATGCGCGCAAGCCTGCCTCGACAGCTGGGGCTGGGGGAGCGGGTATTGACGCAGAGGGGCTCCGCAAGGATGCCCACGGCAACATCATCCAGGTACTGCCAACCGATCTTCCATAGATGTAGGCTCAGACCCTAATTGTTCCCTGGCTACTGGTAGCCTGTCTTGCCAGTGCAGATTTCTGCAAAACAGCAGCCATTGGAGCATCCTTACATGCAAGGGCTCTTCCTTATCTTCAGTGCGGAAGGCGTCTGTGAATTAAGAGCCACATCATGAAACTGGCATGCCTCAGGCGTATGATTTCGGTATGTAGGGTCAGCAGGCTGCCAAGTCTGGCATTGACACAGCCCACGGCCAGGCAAAGGCCGGAATTGACCAGGCGGCCGGCACTGCAGCTTCCCAGGTCTCTCATGCTTTCAACCTCTTTGCACCATCATTTCAATGTCTTCTCCACAGGCTGTAGCAAGCATCAGAGAGAAGGTGCAGAGCAGTCTCTTTTGAGGTCAGCATGTGCAGTTGTCTGCACAGAGCATGCTTCAGATGGCTTGAAATGGTTTGCCATGCTTGGCTCTCACCAGAGTCCACCTCTGACCTCAGACTAAGGACAGCCTGAGCTTCAGCTCCTAGAAGCAGATGGGCCAAGGGTGCAGAACATTGACCACATCATGTTACGCGGTGCGGTGTTTAGCACAAGAGTCGGTCAGAGTCTTGCATGACATTGACAGGCTCGCTGACTTCTGATTCCAACGACAGGTGGAGCAGAATGCCGAGCCAGCTGCCCAGGCAGTGTCTGATCAGGCAATTCGCCCTGCTGGCAAGGCATTCAAGGAGAATGCCGGCCCTGCAGCCAAGTCTGCCGCTGACTCAACAATCAGGCCTGCCGGCCAGGCTGTGTCAGACAACGCTGTGCCCATGACCAAGTCTGCCATGCGCGACCAGGTGTGTACTCGCGCCACGGGTTGCCCCAGCCCTGCACACATGCCAATGCATGCATGCTGATGCGGGACCTGTCACCTCCATGTGACTCTGCTCTTGGTGCCTCATCCTGACAAAACCGCTGTGTAGTCTGGTGTGCTCCTGATGGCAAGGGCAGTGCACAAATCTGTCCATGGAGACACTCTGCTCTGCTTGTCTAAGTTCCTATGATTTGCACAGCATCTCATGGAGTGCAGACAATACCTTCTTTGAGTCTTTCAGAGGCCTGAATATATGTGTTGCTGTGCGCAGTTTGAGCCAGCAGTGAAGGATGCGGCTGGCAAGGCAGAGCCCATGGCCAAGGACTTCACCAGCCAGACAGTGCGCCCTGCAGGCGACTATGTCGCTGACAACGCTGTGCCCCTGACCAAGGAGTATGGTGAGCGCTCTTGCTCTCCAGCTGCCTTGGGGATTTTGGACATCGATTCTCAGAGCTCAGAGCGGCATATGAGAGAGCACTGCAAGTTAGCTGGCAAGTAGGCATGCTTTGCTGACTTTATGTTTCAAGGAGGGAGGTCTATACATGATCTTGTGCTGATCAGGGCTTGTGGGGTTCCCACAGGCCATGGCCAAGAGACAAGCGCAGCTCCTGTGGCAACAGATATGAAGGATGTTGTGCCTGTTCAGGACGTGAGCGCCTGAAGCCGGCAGTGGACCAGGCTGCTAGCCAGGTGCAGCCCATGACGGAGGACATCACAAGGGACGTGATCCGCCCTGGCGGTGAGAAGATCTCCAAGAATGCGGTGCCCGTCACCAAGCACATCGCTGAGCAGCAGATCCAGCCTGCTGTGGACCAGGTGAGTAGCATTTCCCTACAACTCTTGGCAGTCTTTATTCGCGTTCAGCCATATGTGCCCAGTCATGAGGCTCCACTGGGATACATGGAGCAGGCTTCCCGAAGGGAAGAGCCAGAGCAGGCTCTTTCAGTCACTAAAGTGGTAGCTTTGCAAGCCAAGCAAGGTTCAGGGTCAGAGCCGTGCCTGCATCACTCTCTGTAGAGCTGGAGCGCAAGTTCCCGTAGGTGCCCGATGAAAAGCAGCTTTTGGCGCATGCTTGGGCCTCAAGGCAGTACAGAACCACTGCGCACATGAGTTGGACTCAGAACTGCTGCAGGCCCCCTTATGCCCCTAATGCTGCCGCTCCTCGTGATGCAGGTGGCCAGCCAGGCAGTGCCCCTGACCAAGGAGGTGACTGGCGGCATTGTGCGCCCAGGCGGCAAGGAGGTAGCTCGCATCGCTGACAAGTACAGCGATGACGCCACTCGCGACAAGGTCCAGGTGAGCCAGGGCATATCAGTACTGTCCCCCTGCCTTGAGCCCCAGTGAGGTCAATGCTATGAAGATGCACCTCAAGTACATCTAAGGATAATACCAGTTGTAGACTAGCTTGCGAAGAGACCTATCACAAGCAGGGAGTCCTCTGGGCCTCTGGATGTAGTATTGTCGTCTCAGGTCTCTTTTGCCAAGAGCACCTCCCTTCATGAGCTGTTTCCAGTAAGCTTGAGGAGGCATGTAAAATCAATGCTGAACCAGGATCGTGCTATCTTTGCAGACAGCAACGCAGCAGGTGCTGGAGCAGGCTGAGCCCATGGCAAAGGAAATCACGCGGGGCCTCATTGCCCCAGGAGCCGCAGAGATCCGCAAGAATGCAGTGCCCATTGCCCAGGAGGTGAAAGCTGTCACCTGTTGCTCAGTAATAGCCGCACGCTTAACCAGCATGTACTTGTATTGTATTCCTGGATCCTTGTTTGGCAAACTAGGCGCCTGGAGATTGCTATGCTGTCTTCCCCATGCATTGTGTGATGTATTCAATCGGCTTGCTGTGTATCTCTGGTTTGCACAGACAAGACCATGAAGTTGGCATGTGGCAGGGACAGATTCTATTATATGCCATGTGATCTTGGCTGAAGCGTTGTGGGCAAATCTACCAGGGCACTTGAAGCCCAAAGTAGGGAAACCACACGTTCAGTAGCATGAAGCATGCCTCTGATGCCATCTTGGTCTGTGCAGTTCATGGGAGACATTGTGCAGCCTGCCAGCAAGGATGCAGGCGGCATCGTCCATGGCACTGTGACAGACCTGAAGGATCAGGTGAGCATGCCCTCCTTTCTACTGAAGTGTCTCATTGGCTTCAAGGAGCCAACTGCGCAGGAAGCCTTTCTGTGTCATTGGCATGTGCTGAGCTCGATTGCTGTATTGGGGATTCCTCATTGCTGTGTCTATCTCTGCTTCCAGCAACGCTGCTATACCACAAACATGGCCTTCTGTCAGACTTAAAACTGGTTTAGATTTTCTTTGCATGGATGTGCAGGTGGCCATGCCCCTGGCTCATGACATTGCCGAGAATGCGCGTCCCAAGACGGACGAGTTCATTGAGAATGTGATGCGCCCAGCTGTCCAGGACCTCATAAATATTCTGGAGAAGCAGGCTGATGAGATGTCCAAGAAGGTGCAGAATGTTCCCATCTCATCAGTACTCTGTAGTAGATTTGCCATCCATTGCTCATGGGGTCTGTTGCGGAGCATTGTCAGGTGTATAGACTATGCTTTGGCAGCCATGATCATCATTCTGAGGACTTCAGACACACCTGCATGAAGGCAGGCAGGCTCCTTACTAGAGTATCTCGTTACCTCTAGCATCCTTGCAGCTTGCTGGCTACTCTGCTTCAGCTCGAGGGTATACAGACTCTGCCTGGTCATGTGGGAGGCTGCATTTGCTTGTCACCTGCCTGGCAAGGACCGTACATACAGTGGGACAAAGCAGAGTAGCCATGATAGGATGAGGCAATGTGCCTCATGGAGGACTAATCCTTTACCGCTTGAGTGCAGGGTGCAATGCTGGCAGAGGGACTGCCCAGGTCGCTGCGCAAGGCCGTCAAGAAGAACCGCGTGCCCAATGACATCGAGCCTGACCTGCTCTTCCTGGCCTCTCTGCTGGACCCCGTGGTCGAGAAGATAAAGGCCATGGCGCCCGACCTGCCCGCACAGGCCCAGAAGGCCCGGGAGCAGATCGAGCCTGCTGCAGAGAAGGCCTACAAGGTATGCTGCCTGCTTGCATGCCTGAGCTGAGGAGACACAGCAGATGCACTGGCCCTCATACTTGAACAAGCTGGTATATTTGCTTCGGGAAGCGATGGGAGTGTCTGCCCTCTCATGCCTGGTCTATTTATGATAGCAGATATACCTTGTGAGGTTTGCTCGTAATTGGAATCCTCTTTGTTCAATGTGGGCTTCTCTGTGCAGGCCATGACACAGACTGCAGACAAGGTGTCTGAGAAGGCGGTGCCAGTGACTGAGAAGGTGACCAGCAAGATCGAAGAGAAGGCCGCTCAGGTGAGAAATAATCATGCGCTAAAGGTGCACTGCCACCAAATCTGCAACAGACAGCCAAACACACATCTCACCTGTTTGCACATGCTCTTCCCAAGGCATACCCTTTCTTATGCAAAAGTGTCAAGGACAGAGATTGTCTACACAGTCATTCCAAACAAGAAAAGCAGCAGAATCTCTAGATCTATAAGCAGTGATTGCCCAGGAGGCGCATGCTGCAGACGGCATTCAGGTACCTTACAGCTCTCACAGGTCACCATCAACTGGGGTTTCGCATTGGTGCAGGCTGCCGAGAAGATTGGAGAGGGAGGGGACAAGGCTGCAATGTCCGCAGTGGATGTGGCAAAGCAGATTGCGGATCAGGCAGAGCCCATGGCCGAGCGCATCAACACCAAGATCGAGAAGGAGGCGCACAAGCTCTCTGCAAACGCCGAGTTCCATGCCAGCGATGTGGCTGATGAGTACCAGAAGGGCGTCAAGGTGACCCTCATTTACTCACCTGTGACATTCCTTGCAACGTTCTAGACGCAGCAGATTCCTTTGCCATATCTGGACAGCTGTCCCTCAGGCGTATCTAAGTGCCATCCGGAAGTGCTGGGCATGCGTATGTAGCGCCATGAATTTATGCTAGGATGTCCCATGCCCTTTTGCTGGCTTTTGTTAAGTGGCATTGAAGCAGGCTGAGCATGCACAGCCTCCTGCAAAAGAGCTGGGCTCCAGGATGAATGGCAGAGCACACAGATCCACCTGGAGAGCCACCCCATGACGTGCTGTCTCTGTGCATCTGGCCTGAAAGGCATGTGTGACCCGTGCAGAAGCTGGCCAAGCACGCAGAGCCTGCTGCCAGTGAGCTGAGTGACAAGATGGAGGGCGGAGCGCACAAGTTCGCCAAGCACGCAGGCCCTGCCACTAAGGAGTTTTCTGACAGGGCCATCGATGCGGCCAAGGACCTCAGCAAGAATGCTGCGCCCAAGGCTCACAAGGTTGGTCATCCTGAGAACCTCCCTTTGGAGTGTGGCAACAGGATGGGCAAGGATCACCAAGGAGCGCTTGATGTGTGACTCATAGCTTGCTAGCATCCTGCTATAGTGCCTGGTCAAGGCATTACAGCCAGAAGCTGACAAGCTCTGCCTCTCTATTGTCCGGTCATACATCTGCCCTGTACAAAGAGAGAGCTGTCTTGGGATTGTGGAAGGGGGACCAGGTGTTCTGAGCATGTGCAAAAGGCATGCCATGTGTCAGTGTTGCTGCTGTTGCTGTGGCAACACTGCAAGAAAGGGTGTTACTTGCCCTGTGCTGACGGCTATCGAGTGTTCTGCAGCTGGCGGACCTCATGGAGGAGAAGGCGCAGGCTGTGACAGAGAAGACACCGCAGATCACAGAGAACCTGCAGAGCAAGGCGGAGGAGCACGCAGGCAAGGTGGCCGACAAGGCGCGGCCCATGGCAGACCAGGCCTCAGAGACCATTGAGGGCGGTGCCAGGCGCGTGGCTAAGGGTAAGCGCCTCAGCAGCTGGTGAAAAGCCCTACTCAAGATGGGACCACTATGGCATTTAAAATGTATGCTTGAGCAATTGTAGGGTGTGCAGATTGCCTGAGCAACATAATCTGCCGGTGAGCACAATGTGTCTTGCCAGAGGCACACAGGTTTCAAAGCGTGAGATTAGTCCTCGTGTGTGTGTGTGCCAATTTACTAAGTCTGTGCCGTGGGCCAGCACCCTCACTGACAGGACTCTACTTGACATGCAGAGGCACCTAAGCATGCAGAGAAGGTGTCCGACCACGTAGAGGGCAAGGCGCAGGAGGTTGCTGACAAGGCAAAGCCCATGGCTGAGGACGTGTCTAAGCAGGCAGAGAAGAAGGCGCAGGATCTGGGCGACCAGGCCCACTCCACTGCAGAGGATGCAAGCAAGAACCTGCAGGGCAAGGCAAAGTAAGTATTTGAAAGACATATGCCTTGCAAGGCTCCACATTGCCCCAGAAATGCGCACATTCGACCAGGCTGACTTTTTGTGCCAGCTTGAGTAAATACATGCCTATAAGACGTCATGCTTGTGGTAATTTTGGTATGCTATCGGGCATTTTTGGATATGCTATCGGGCATTGTGTGGTGTCAGGGTCATGTTGTCACAGAGTCCCAGGCTCATGGGAAGTGATTGTGCGTAGGGATGTCAAGGAGCAGGCCCGCCCCACCGCCGAGAAGGCGGCCAGCTCAGCCAAGGAGGGCACTGACAAGGCAGCCGGGCACGCTAAGGGCGCCACCGACAGCGCAGCGCAGCGGGCAAAGGAGGGCACAGACAGCGCAGCGGAGGCAGCAGACAAGACAGGTGACGAGCTGGCAGAAGGTGACAGTAAGGAGGAACATGAGCCCCAAACAGATGAGGGCAGCAAAGACAGCGAGAGCACTCTCAGCTGGGCAGTCCACAAGCTGACTGGCGGCATTCTGTGAACAGAGCACCTGGTACCCCTCCTGTTGTTCATCAGACCTGTATGCTCAGAAGTGGGATCCTGCCTTGCTTGAATAGACCTTGGTGATCAAGAAGTGGCTGGCGCTGTTACTTCATACAGTGCATATAGGCGGTGACACATGTTGTGAGTTCTTGTGGCTGCGTGTGCAGGTCGCAAGTGAGTCATCAACAGCTTCACATTCAGCGCAGCCCCTTGGACTAGAAGACATGCCACGTTCGGGTGCCTTGAAGCTACCAGACAGTTTCTGCATGTAGAGCCTTTAGAATGATGAGAAATCAAAGCACAGCCGCTTCTGAGCTCATAGTAGGGCATCTCTTGCCACTTTGCAACGGCGTGGGGGCAGTGAGCAGATACTTCCAAGCAGGACCTGTGCTCCCTGTATTGCTCAATGCTGGGAGTAGAGTTGTATGTGTGTAGCCTTGTATGCAGAGAGCTTGAGGCGCATAAGAGCTGTGAAGTCAGTAGGCAAGCCTGCACGCTTTGGCGAGCACAGTCCAATTATCTATCTATGTAATGCATGCCGACCGTGAAATCAAGTCATACAGCACCATGAGGGCTGCGCAAGGCACCATAGCAGCAGTCCATGCTGCTATAGCCGTTTTATTCAGTCTCAAACGCTCATGGGCGGCAGTCCCCTTGTACTTCGAGCCTTGGATTCCTGCGGACCTGCAGTGCACACTTGAATGTCTAGGGTTTCAACTGAGTTGAACCCCTGTCAGGGTCTGACACTGTGCTTTCCACGCTTTATGTAGCCTTTTTACGAGATCCCTCCACAACACGAATTGTGTGCCCGGTCAGTATAGCGTATGAAACACACATCTGAAGCGCACGATCCCACACCGTGACCATCTAGTGCACACCATTAAACGGGAGGAATACAGGCTCTTCTGATCCGAAAAGGAGGCCATACCAGGGGCAAGCAACGGGACTGGACACTGTTCAGACCAAGATCAGCTATCCTTCTCACGCATCAGAAGACTTAAGTATACAGGTGCTCAAGCGGTGATTGAGGATTGATAAAGTCTGACTCGTCAAAATGCAGAGTGTAACGATGACAGCGTTAAGGACTATAGGCGTCATGCAAGAGCCTCGTCGATCGGCAACGACACTCAGATGTCGGCCTTTGGGGCGGGTGGTGCAGTGTGCTGCCACCCCTCGCAATATCCCTCCTCTCAATGACCGAGGGCCTCAACCGGTACCAAGCACCAAGCCTGCGGTGAGGACAGTAGTCATGCTCCACATTCTTGTTCTGTTCAGAGCATTGCATGCCTCTGGCCCACGATGATGACCACGAGGTTGGGCCCCAAAGTCAGAAGTCATCTGCTGCCTAATATTACAGTCTGAGACATCTCTGGGATCCCATGCTGAATTGTGCACCCTTCTATATCAGGTGGTGGAGCCCAAGGTCAGCGTGGCTGCTCAGCTGAATAATGCCTGGAAGCATCAGTGGGAGCACCTCATGGAAGAAGTGATGCCAGATGAGAGGGTAAGCCCCTCAGCTCAGCATGCGAGTGCGGTTCTTTGGTGGCTCCTGCAAAGCCTCTCCATCTTTCTGATCCAGCATGTCTGTCCACAGCGCCTGTTCTGCTATGTGTGGCTCCTAATTTGGCAGCCATGGAGGCAGGGACCCGCTTGTGCTGCCACATGTGACTTATCTCAAGCTGCTCAACTGTGCATGTGCAGGGAGATGCAAAGGACTGGGCACTGATGTACACATCTGTGGCCGTGTTTGTCTTCATGGCGATGCAGATGTTCCGTGTGTACGCCTACTGGTACTATGCGGCTGGCCTCCGCCCAATCATGCAGACCTTTCACTAGGTGCCAGCATGCAGTGGCACAGCTTGCAAAAGCTGCTGTGCTGCGAGCAGAGAGTGACCCTAGTGCAGAAGCTGGTATGTGCACGGCATGTGCCTTCAGTCTGCAATGGCAGCGTCAAGCCTATCAAGGCATCTCAAAGTGCAGCAGTTCCAGCAAGCATGGAAGGCTACCAGATTTTGCAACGCTGTACATCTGGTTCACGGTTGTCAATTGCCTTCCCCATAGGGGCCACGAGGGACTGTCGTGTTGTATGTGATATCTGTAGGATAGAGTGAGAGTGAGTGGCAACAGCGAGTGCAGTCTACAGATCAGCCTGGACTGAGATACTCTGTGCGGAAAAGCACTTTGTGCAGTAAGTGTCTTGGCCTTAACAACTTTCTTTTTCTCCTTCTTTTGCACTCCAAGAGCGCTGTGTGCTAGGCCTATGCGTGCAAGTGTACTCAGGGCAAGCTGAGGCACGAGTGCTGATTCAAGCTGGGTGAGATAAGCTTGAGGTGCAGGTTGAGTGCATGAACAATTCTGGTCTTTCTCAAGGTGTCAAGGCTGGTGCAAGAACGTAAAATGTAGTGTAGCTCATGACTTCTTCTGTGTAGAATGTAGAACATTGTAATTTTTACATGGGCTCTAGAGCACATAGGCAAATGTTACGTGGAGGACCTTGCGTGATCGCAAAGGCCTTCTGATGCTGCCAATGTGCAAACACCCTGCCAAGATATCCACACTATGCATCCCACCATGACACGCTCTGTGCTGTATTAGAAGGTGGCAGGATGACACCTTCAGTTTACCTGCGCGGCATGCCTACAAGTACATCAACACAGAATTGCTGGACATGTGTCCATCCCCTCCATCTCAACCCCTGTCAACAGAATCAGAAACGGTTCCCTAGATGTTTGTCCTCACCACACAGCACTAAATTAGCCCTACCCGTTCTCTAAAGACCCGCTATCAGAGGCAATTGCTGAAAAGGTGAGCGAAGGGGCACCTTCACAACCCTTGAAATCATACAGCCTTGCTCCTCAAGACACCGCCATACACTTTCAACCTGATCAATGATATCATTGTGAGGCTTATGTCATTGTGAGACACATCTGTCTCCCTGAAAGGGGAGCCGGTTATTTTTTGTCCATGCGCAGTGATCTCTCCGCGAACGAAATACCCCTCACTGGAAATGCTGAAAAGAATAGCAGATTGTTCCTAAACGACTGTTGAAGCAGCCTGTACATCAGAAGATGCAGCTGCCCGTACGGGCTCTGGCCCTGTCCCTTCTCTGTCTTGGCAAGACCGTCATGGAACCAACTTGTGAGACCGCAGCGCCCTCAGAGAGCCTCTTGTCTGGTGCCCTCAGAGGAAGGGGTATACAGCCCTGGAGGAGCGGCTTGTAAAAGGGCCTTCAGTATATGTTGCCGTAGATCTTGGACGTGCCTCCAACAAACTTGCCAAAAGCTACTAGGCTGTGCAGGATCTTGCGCCATGCATCGCCCGAGCCGTTGCCGCCGCCGCCGCCAGCATCGCCTGAAGCAGCATGGAGACATGTCAGACACCTGTCTGTGAGGACATTGCATCCACCTTCACCCGATTCAAGCTGGTGTGTCTGCTGTGCATGCACTATAAGACCGCCAGAGTTTTCGTGGGCCCTGACAACCCCAAAGGCTGCCATCAGTAAGCATTCTTGGGGGTAATCAGGGACCAGGGAGTGCACTCTCAGAGGATCAGGTACAGGATAGAGTGAGATAGGCCCCACCCTCAGATGCCTGGGGAGTGGGTGAGTTCTTGGCTAGGCGCGGGATGTTGGAAATGTCCACGCCCTGGTGCGCAAGCCAGGCCATGACGGCAGTGCGGCGCTCGGGGTCATAGCGCATGCGCACCGTCCCTGACAGCTCCATCCCTGTCAGCGGGCAAGACCTTCCACCTGCAGCAACGCCAGCATGCCCTTCAGTACAACGCCCTTGCTTCACCCCGGCAAAGCATTCCTTTCATGCTGCGGAAGCCGTGCGTCGACCAGGCCATGACAGCGGTTCAACGATCGAGGAGGAAGCAGACGCCTAATGTCCTGATACTACCAGCAATTCCGGAATGCAGCTGGGGAAATGGCCGATGTGCACCAGGGGAGAATGTAAAGAGTGATTGCGCAGGCCTGGTCATGGCGCTCACCCGACTCGAACCAGTTCGTGAGACTGTGGTAGTCATACATCTGGCCGGTGGGCAGCAGCAGCACCGGGTCCTGCATGATGTCCAGGGAGATCGGGCACAGGAACTCCTGCGGGCAGGCCGCCAGCTGCTGGGGCGTCACCAGCTCTGACAGGCTCTTGGGGCAGCTTCGCGCATGCTTGCGCAGCAGCTCCTGGGTCGTGGCACTGATCCTTGCAAAGAGAGACGAGTGCAGCGCCAGCTCGGGCATCTTGGCAGCCTGCAACGCACAGAGTGGCTTAAGCAATGGGGACTTTTCCCAGCTTGCGCGTCCTGAGCCCTAGCTTGAAACAGCTGCACTGGGTCTACTAGCTGCCGTGAGCCTGGCCCTGCTGGCCTGTTCACTCGTGCCGCCTCAAAGGGAGCTGCAAATTGCGGCAAGGCTTCTGGTCAGACATCATATCGCGCGAACCACTTTAGACATCCACGTCACGGTCATGACCTGAACTCTTTTATCGTAGGGTACGCGTATTGCCACAACGTGGGTATCGATCTTTCTCTCAAGCCTTGAATTGGGCATAGCCTTTGACAGACATTCCGAACCCCGCCCCAGCCCGCCGGCCAAGATGCGGCCATAATGTGTCGCCGCAGTCATCATGTGCTGCGCTTCCAAAGGTATGCCCTTTCTAAGTAAATGCCATATTTCTGCCTGCTTGAGCTCATCCTGGGTCCAGTCTCGGCCAGACGCCTGAGCAGCTCGACTGCCTCTACAGCCCCTCAGCAACGCTCGTGTCTCAACCTAAGCAATCCCCCTTTGCCTTCCTAAGATAGCTCTATATGGATGAATCACTCATACTGCTTTGGATAGGCTAGGCAGCGGACAAGATAGCCCTATGCATATTTCATGGGTCGAAAGTGCTGCCGATGGAGGCGGTCTTCTTACCTCTGTCGAGCGCCTGAAGATGACCCTTGTCGTTGGACTAGCCGGGTACACTTGAGCCGCCTTCAAAGCTCACAGGAGGCCTGACCAGTATAGCGGTGCGCGGAAATAGTTGAATTATGCTGCTGATGTCGTGATGGTCGGCTTCTCAGAGATCCGTGCCCTGACCAGCGGGGGGACCGTGGTTGCCAAAAATGATCAATGGCTTCATCATGTCCGGAAGTTGTCACAGACCTGAAGGGGGGGGACCCCGAAAGCAGTTCCGGTCCGTTGCTTTGCGCTGGGCGTGTAGAACAACACCATCGGCTTGAGGATGTGCAAAACCTGTATATGGCTGGAAAGTAGCCAATAGGCTCATGTATATAGTAGTGTTGACTGGCCAGATCACTGGGTAAACTCCCAGGTCAATGCAGGCTTCCTCTATCTTGAGTTGCCAGGTATCCAGCTGGTACCCACTGTTCGGCCACTTGAGCTTCAAGAGCACGGTCCTCGACTTGCCCCAGGATTTTGTGGCCTTCCTGGTCCAAGACGGGGTCTTCTTTCCAGAGGGCTCCTCAGCGGTACGTCTCATTTACGTAGACTGGCCACTGGCTTGCTCATGAAGGAAGTCATTTCAATCGCTAGGTTGTATTTGACAGCTCCGTACGCTCAAGCATGTCAAGTGTGCATCAGGCACAGTGGTTTTGTCTGACTTGTCCTCTGTGGCTGCAGCTTCCCAAAAGAGCAGCCCAAGACCCCTATGACGCTGAGTACACTGAGTGGGACGAGGAGAGTGAACCTCAGAATGCGGGAGACGAAGACGACATCCAGGTGTGTCTGCCAACCTGTGTCAACTGCCATGAGATTTTCTGACTCACAGCTGACAGTTACCTGATGACAGAAGCATTGTCTTCTCTGCAGGTACCGGAGTTCACTGACCTTAGAGCTGCGATGGTAGCAGCCATCCATGAGCTGGGGGGCAAGGTTGCACCAAAGTTCACCTGGAGCTCGCCACATGACGCCACCTGGGTGTCTGGAAGCCACTCGCTGTCATGCGGCAGCCCAGATGAGGTACCTTGGCCCTCATGCCTTCAAGCACATTCATCTGCTAATTGGGCGACACTTGTATCTTCAATGCAAACGGGGGAAGACCTCCAGAAGTATACTGGAAGGAAACATGCCAGCGTGTGCAGAGCCATTGTTATGTTGCTGCCCCAAAACTTGCTCTTTGAGGTTAAAATCCCTTGCGATGCAGGTGCTTCTCCTGCTGAAGAGCTCAGACAGAGTGATGCACGACATCTGCCATGCCTTTGACGCCTGCCCAGCGCCGCCCAGCGCGCCCGTGCGCCATTCGCTGACGCTGCGCAAGTGGATCGCGCTGAAGCCGGAGCGGGAGCTGCGGTGCTTTGTCAGGCAGCGCGACCTCGTAGGTTTGTGCAGATCCGTCCTGGGAGTGTCCTTCTTCGTGACCCTGCTTCTCCTTCTGGCAAGGGAAACCTGCTGCTGCTGAGGCTTCCCCTGCCTCTCTGTGCCGCGGAGGAGAGATGTGCTGTACAATTGCCTGAGGTGTGGACACATAATATTGAAAACAGTCTGATGCATATGCATCAGCTACATGGCATTGAGAGCACAGGTTGCTCTACTGAAGCACACCCTGTGTCTGCTCTGCAGCTGTATCACAGCGCAATATCCTGGAGCCTCCGGATGGGCTGCAGTCTCAGGAGGATGAGCTGAGGGAGATGCTGCTGGAGTTCTTTGAGGAGCACCTGCAGGAGCGCTTCCATGAGGCCGACTACACCTTTGATGTGTACATCACCACAGCGGGCAAGGTGCACACCTTCATAGCTGCCAACCACAACATGTCTCTTCTCTGCACTGCTGCAATCGGCATGATGACTGAAAGCGATCATTCAGATAACATTCCAGCGCACTCTCTGCAAGCAGTGGCTCTGCTACAGCCACATGTGCACATAGCAGATGCTTATGTACTTTAGGTTCAGCTGGGTCCTACACAGGTTGAACATGCACAAGAGATCTGCGCCAGGGACAGTTCATATAGGAATCTGCAATGCCTTATGATACTGTACTGTGCAGATCCGGCTGTTAGACTTCAACCCAATCGGTGGAGCCACCTCACCGCTGCTGTACACCTGGGAGGAGCTGGGGTACCATATAGACTCACCCTCTGATCAGCATGACTCAAACCAGCCGCGTTCATCCTCAGCAGAGCCTCACTTAGCACAGCTAGAGGTGCAGCCTGCAGCTGAGGACTGCAAACCCCATGCAAGTTCATCAGGGCCTGCACCCAGGCAGAATGATGCAGGCTTTCACGGCACAAACGGGCAGGCAGACCCAGCAGCTGCACAGTCTGGAGACGCCCGGCAGCATGCAGGACGTGCAGTGAGTGTAGCGGCTGTGACCAGGAATGGACATGGGAATGGCTGTAGTGCTGAGCAGGAGATTCTCGTCAGGTTTGCAGAGCCCGGCAGCAGCATGCTCAGGCCTGCGTCAGCTCTCTACGGCGCGCCCTATGATATGGCTGACCTGAGCGAGGGCAGCGCAATCTCTGAGATGCTGCGCAAGATGCAGACCCAAGAACATGAGGAATCGCAAGTGCAAGATCAAGAGGACAGAGAAGGAACAAGCTAACACAGAGCAAAGGATGGCTTCTGCACAAGTGAAGGGCAAATGGCTAGCTGACAAGTGCATGTCGTATGAGCATGTGCATTGCCTGTGACGGTTTGCCCATACTACATCAGGGCATATGCCTGCATGCATCTCGTACACGCACAGGATCAAGGCCGGCCAGTGGTGTGATCATCTTGACAGCAGAGGATACAAATGGGTGCCTGTAGCACTCCAGAAGCTCTTTCAAGCACTCAGAAAATGCTCATTACCTGTTCCCCAAAAGCCTCCTCAAGCCCTTGCCACATCACCTATCATGTGATGATTACCAATGCTGAATCGGCTTTGCTGATGTGTCTCCTGCGGACCTAGAGGCTCTCCTATCAAGTCCTCCTGACTACATCTCAGGCTACTGTGTTGTGATCCAAAGCCTGCAATAGTCTGGTAAGGTCAGTGCCGTCCAGATCGGACTGTAGATTCTAGGAGGTCAAGGTGCTAGCTTGGGTGTTCATTCCTGACGTGCTGCTTCGCCTATAGAAGCCTTGTCCAATCACACGAGTGCGTGGCATTCGTCTGGGTGACGGTTCTGACGGTCTGCTGAGGGCCCAGGGCAGAGCTCTCACACACAACTGGGTGTGAGAGGGAAGCTCTGGGCAAGGCAACCTTTGCTCATGAAACAAGGCGTCTTGACGCTATGCCTTCTGGCTCTTCTGCTGACAACTGGTAAGTCAAGAAGATAGGATTGTGGCTCAGGCAGAGGCGACGTACACCCGGCACGGACAATGACCTTCTGAGCACTCATGTGTGCATATGCAGGCGAAGCAGCCACAAGAGCAGGCACATTCTCGAGCGACACCGTTGTACAAGGGGCTATTGGCGCTGCTCGAGACGGCAACTCGGCGCATAGCACATGGTGGTGGAGATGGCTGTGGCCTTTTTCACAACACCATCCGCATCAGCCTGGATATAGGTACGCTCAACAGCTATACCTATTTAAAAACTTGCTTTTGAGTGGTTCAGGGGTATCCTGCAGCTGCAGCGCTTGGCAGGATGGTGATTAGGGAATGGTGAGGTGCAGGTGGGACAGATTTCTACCTTCCCGGTCAAGGGAGGCGTCGGGGCGGGCTGCAGAGGAGGCAGCAAGGCAGCAGATAGAGCACATGGCTGACACAGGCTTTGTGGAGGAGCCTATGATGCCCCTGGTGCTGAGGAACAAAGCTGTAGGCGCGGTGGATGGCAGCCAGAGCAGCGGGAATGTCAGCAGAACTCAGTGGGAGGGCCAGGTTGTTCAGGAGCTGAGAGCGCTGGAGCTGAGAGGGCAACGCAGGCAGCATGCTGTGATAGGTATGCCATGCGTCCCTCCCTATCGCTTCTCCGTCTCCATGCTTTAGTACAATAGGAGAGCCCATCCATAACAGCTTTCCGTCCAAAACAGCTTTCCAGAAGAGTCCCAACGCTCACTGATGGTGGGCATTGGTGTGCACCAGAGCCCTGCGCATCTTGGCCCGTCTGTGATCCAAACAGTCTTTGTTCAAGCTGAGTGTGATGTATGGGCTTTTGCAGGCGAGGATGCGCCTTGGACGAATTTCAACGACTCACAGCTGACGCTGCTCATCCCGAACGCCATCATGTGGCTGGTGGCTGAGGCAGAGCAGGAGCTTAGGAACGACACCTGGCTTGATCTCAATCTGGCTCTGGACATGTCCCGGCTGCAGAGCGTGGCTTACTGCCACCCTCCCAATGTGGCAGCCTGGAACTGTACCAGGTAGGAAGACTTGACAATCACTGCAGAGTACGCCCTCTGTGTCCAATGAAGCACACGCTGCGCCTCAGGCCATCAACACCGCCAATCCTCTGAATGGGTCGTGGACGGTGGACAGAGGAGAATGCACATGTTTGCAAGCGTTCACATTTCATTTTGCTGTGCATAACGAAGACAGAAGTGCAGAATGCCCAGGCGAAGTGCGCTGTTGACCCGTGCAGGTGTCACCAGAGGGCCAATTCAGGGTTTCAGATAGAGAGGATCATCTATGATGAGGGCTGGGATCTGTTTGGCTACGCTGGCTGGTCACCTAAGCTCCAAGCTATGGTGGTGTCTTTCAGGTGACTCTTTACATGTCCATCATGCAAGTGCATGTTGGCATCTGTGGCGCACGTCTCGTACATATACAGCAAGGGTGCTCTGAGCATCGTGTGGATGCATATGTGCATGCGGCCTCTTGTGCAGACTCTGACTGAAGCGTGTTTTTGCCACACAGGGGGACTGACAGTCACAGCATCTACAACTGGGCGGAGAACATGCGGTACTGGAGCACCGACTTTGATGTACCCTTTCCTGGTTCAGACGGCGCCAAAGTGCATACAGGTGTGAGCAAGCGGTTTCCTGCCCAGCACAGATTACAGCGCATGCTATATGGTTGTTCTGCTGGAAGGTCAGAGCCATCATGAAAGGTGGATGCTATAGACCACCCCAGACGAGGCATGAGGGTGGCGCCCTACTAGAAGTCAATGACCCTGCTGGTTGCCCTGGTGGTTACAGTATGACGGTCTTGCTGATGCCTCTGCTGCATGCAGGGTTCTACGTGTCGTACAACAACAGCATGCTGGAGCCGAACATCACGGCCGCCGTGCGCAAGATGCACGCGGAGCACCCCAACGCGCCGCTGTACGCGATCGGGCACTCCATGGGCGCCGCGCTCGCCACCATCTGCGCCATGGACGTCAAGTTCAAGGTCGGGCTGCGCGACGTGCGCCTGTACACCTTCGGGTCGCCCCGCGTCGGCAACCTGGAGTTTGCCAACTTTGTGTACGGCCAGACCACGGTGCGACGCTGCCTGCCCACACTGTTGACAGCCGCTTGCAACTCCGCTTGTTGAAGGGGAGTGCGAGAAGCACTCAATGTCCCTACACTCACCATGTCAGTGCTCCGTAGCTGTACTACTGTAATCAGTTGCAGTAGGTGCTGCTGTAGTCAGCAGCCTCCGAGGAGGTGCAGGTGAAGCACAGCACAACCAGTGGCCAAGGATAGTCTGTAGAGGAGAGGAGCAGTCCCAGTACGATTGAAGATGCGTGCGCTGTCTGCGCAAACCTGGCTACGTTTGTGACAGGGGCTGAGCCTGATGTGGGGACTGCAGGAGAGCTGGAGATTCACCCACAACAGAGACCTGGTTCCGTCGTGGCCGCCCACATGGGTTGGCTTCCACCACCTGCCCAGGGAGGTCTGGCAAGTCGACTTTGGGGCTGCAGGGGTGAGCCGCCTCCTCGCTCTCTGTGTTCAGTAGTTCCGCATGCAAGGCGAGTCTTTGCATCACCCTAGCCGTTGTCGAGAATCGCACATTCTGCTGCATGCGGCAAGCGGTACTTTCCAGCCTGCTTCCCAGCGGCTGTGTCTGCAGCACTGCTGTCCCAGTGACCTACTTCGTACTGTGCCGCGCTGATACTGGTAGCAGCGCTGTTATGCGTGCTCATGAGCTGCACGGGACTGGCATGCCCCTTGGCTGCAATAGTGCGCTCAAGTCTCCACAGCAGCATCATTTGTAAGTGAGAAGCATGTCTCATGCAGGTGCTGGGGGTATGCAACAAGGAGGGTGAGGATGCAAGGTGCCACAACAGTGTTTGCTACCTTGGCCTGTGCACATCCGTAACGGACCACCTGCACTACCTCGGCGCCAACATGTTCAACGGCGAGCCTGTCTGCTGACAGCTGGGCCCCAGCCTGTGATGTGGCAAGCCAGGCGGCTTGCTGTATGGCATAGTGAGAGAGGCTGTGATGGCTCCTAGCTCTTTGGCACGCCTCCAAATTTAGGTCACCAGTACCCGATGCGACTTCTGCAAGGGCAGCAGCCACTTGAATCTGGACGCGAATTGTGGCTTGGTCAGTCAAGACAGCGACACTTAGCTCGGGGGCTGGTGAGGCCTGAACAGGACGTATTTCCATTTTCTTAGAGTAGCAGGCCATGTTTAGTTCACCGGCGCAATCCAGAAGCCTACGAGGTCCAGCAGCAGGCCTGCAGCAGGCTGAATAGCAGCTGGAGCCAAGTCCCGGCCTGAGGTCTGAGCTCACGGACTACGCGCACCAATGTACAAGACAGCGGCTGGCTCGATGGCTGCTTCCCTGCTGACGGCAGTATAGCCTGTTCAGTCAGAGACGTCGTCGGTAAAATCCCGTCCCGCAGCGCGATGCAGCCCCTAGCTTCCGGAAGCTTCAAGCCCAGACACGTGTACATCATTGAGCACAAGTGTGTCTGAGCGTACGACTTGGGCAAGGCATGCCCTCAAGTGTACTATCTTGCCATGTATCTTTGCAGCCCAAGGCTCTGGGAGCTTGCTGCACTTTTCATCCAGAATGCCAAGGATGGCAGATGGTGTATTCTTGATTGGCCGCATGATACCCGGGGTAGCCGACCCCGCAACAGTGTACATGACCAATATTCAGCTGCCCCAAATGTGAGCGTGACATAGCATAGGTGCCTGTTGGCACATGTGAGGGATCACGCAGTGCCCTACATACGTTTCTTGATGCTTACAGTATTGTGCAGAGATTCTTTGAAGACGCAATATTATTGCAGAGGGAGCTGTCCCTCACAACAACGTGTCGGGCGTATATGGCTCGAGACGATATAGGTGTTGTGATGACACATTACATACTCACCCTCCCATCTGTCCATTTCCTGGACACTCACGTGCACGATTAGAAAGTCCTGACCACAGGGTCATGTTGTATTGTGCCGGAATTTCTTGAATCACTCACATCTTACAAACCCTATGTCCTGCTTCGTCCATTGTGCTAACACTATTCACCAGTTGGAACTTGCAAAGTGAATTTGCAACCCTAAAAGGTCAAAGCACACAAAGCATTCATGTGGATACCCTGGAGCCAGCCTCTAATCATGAATGCTTTGTGTGCTAGTAGATTTCATGTCCTAGTCTGAAAGCTTCAAGCCTCACCCAAATGCAATGCATGATCTCAGCTGCCTGAGGTACAGCCTTCTCACATATGTCATATTAATTGTGGGGCCGCATTTCCTTTCACTGCAGTATGTGCCAAAGTCGTCCCAGCTTGATCCAATACGCAAACTTCCTGAACTGCGCATCTCAAAGCCAATACAGGGCATTTGCGGATTGGGTCGAAGCTTGAGGACCCTCCGGATGAAGCAAATTGCATATCCTGGTACGCTACAGGCAAGGCACATCCTTGTTCGCTATGTGTTGTGCTACACGTAGCCACACACAGTACTTGGAGGGCAGTCTCAAGTCCCCTATCAAGCGAACATACAAACTAAGCTTGCTGTTGAGGCAATCAAAGCCAAGTTTGGGGTAAAGAGTGGCATTAAAATGCCTGCACTGTCTCTGGGGTACAGCAATCCATTATACGAGGCCAAGCCTCAAGGGCAATACATTTGGGAGTTCTGGAACGGAGTGCAGGTCCGCTCAGCTATCTGAGCTGGTCAGAAGCTTCAGCACGGTCTGCTGGCTCTCAGTACTGGCTGTTGGCGAAGCAGAATGCCAAAGTTCAGTCCGTGCATGACTGCCACAAGGCTTGCATGGGTTCACTCTACAGCCTGCGCCCTAGGTACCTCTGCAATTCTGGCTCATTCCTGAGCCGGTGCAGTAAAAGCGCTGCTGGAACTGATATTTGCAATTCCCCATCCACCTGTAGAAGGTGCAAATTGCCTTGTGGGTCTGGCGTGATGTGCAGGGTCAAGCTCTGCACCGGGACAGACATCCCACATAGCCGACACCCTGAGACTACTTTCTAAAAGTCTGGCCTACACTTTAGGCGCCGTAAGAGCACCTGACGAGTGGGCAGCTGACTTCAGTCACTTTCCTGTTCATACATGTGCCTGCCTGGTGTCTAGACACTTCGGGACTGGCCCCCCAGTTCTTTGAGTCTGGAGAAAGGCTTATGGAAGAGAAGACCACTGTATGGACCACTTGGAATTCTGTCTGGGTACAATCTTAACATTTCAGCAGCAGTTGCTAACAGAGAAGGTGTGGATGCTGAAAGGCCATTAAAACCCACTGCGCCCCTGGGAAATGACACAAGGGCCAAGACTGTCAGGAAGTGCACAGCTAACAGTGCACTGGATATCTGCCATAGAAACCAGAACCCTGCTATCCTGGGCATACGCTTGAAGGCCCCTTCACCCTGATGCGCGGGTCAGACTGTGAGTGCGTGAGGCAATGCACAGAGCCCTTCTTGTTGCTGCTGCTGGATCAGGTGTCGAACTGGCGTCGCTCTTGCAGTGGAGAAGCTTGTGCTGGCGATCTGTGTGCTGTCGCAAGGTGCCTGGGCAGAGTATCCTCGCATGTGTGGTCAGGTCCAAAGTATGGCCCGCTGGAGATCTACGAGGTATGCCTGTCAGCAGAGGTGTGGCATGAGCAGAGGGCGTGCCCCTGAGATGACTGGAAATGTGGCGATCAGCCAGGCGCGCTGCGCAGGGATGTCCGGTTGTCAAGTTTGGTTCAGGCGGAGCAGCGCGTGTCGCGGGGGACACTCCTGCTGCGTGGACGTTCCAGCTGGCGCGCTGCGCCATCGACAGCACAAGGCCTGGGCATTTGGTGCTGCCCAAGCCTGCCCAGCCTGCCAGACATGTAGTGTTCCTCCATCTTGCCGGGGCGCTGGATCGGCACATTGACCATCCTGCACTCACAAGATACCACATCAGCTGGGAAGATCCATCTAAACGCTGTGTGCTGTGAAGAAGTGTGTTGATGATGCCTCTCTCTACAGCAGGACTGATATGCTGGCTTTGTGACACCTGCTCATTCTATACACAACATGACTAAACAAGACAACATGGTAGAGGAACATATCGTAACGGCCCAGCCTGTGCAGTGTTTGTTGCAGGCGGCACATCAAAGTTCATTTATTGACAGAGCTTGCCTGGGCAAGGACTGAGAGCTTGAAAAGGCAGCCTCGAAGATGTCGTGGTCACTCAGAGTCCTAAGCATCTTGCTCCTGGGTTCACGTAGCTTGTAGGCTGCCACTTCCAGGGCATCCAGGTTCAAGCGCTTCTCTCTTGCCCACGCATGGATGCGAGCGCGAAGCTCATCGTCAGGCTCGATCACTACCCAATCCCTGTCCAGGTTGCGTCCGCTGATGGGGCACCGTTTGCGGCCGGCTGCAGTGCAAGGCAATCATCAGACTCATCTGCTCCATGATCACCGCAGCCACAATGCCCGATACGAATGTCGAAAGCAGGAGTAAATGTCCGCAACAATCGATGACGTAGCGCACGATAGTGACAGTCAAGCGGTATACGTCTGGCCATGGTTCAGCGCTCAACAATTCATATGCATGATCAAGGACAATTCAGGTGTTCCACCTCTTCTGAAGTACTCGCTCAAACTCGCGGCCTCAAAAGTCGAGCCCGAGTTGACCAGACGAACGGGGCTCAGCAGCAGACTTCCTGCAACAAATTCCCGTAGCGTGAGCTTCCAAACTGTGTGTTATTTTATGCATCTACATCTAGTCATTATCGCTGCCCAAATGCTTTTTAGGTCCAAAGGGGGGTTTTGTAGGACAACGATGGGGGCGCGAGGTACTGCACATGTACATGGCCAGCCAGTCATGGGAGCGCTACCTGTGAGAGGACAGAAGAAGCTAGGCTCTGCCTTGATCTTGAGGTTCGTGCAGCTAAGCAGAAAGCCTTCGACCTCGGTCTGCTTGCAGCGCGCTGGCAAACCGATCTTTGACATGACGGTCATTGTGAAATATGCGGACGCGCCTCCACTGTCGTACTGATGGTGGAATTTGCCGAGATGGCAGAGATGAAAAGTGTCTTGGAGGGCCAGACGGAAAATGCTCAGACAGTGACGCTTTGAGAATGATCATCGTACTGCTCACCGCGCGAACTTCCTTCGGAACACCGCAGCACTCAAAGCACGTCCCGTAAAGACTGATCGGAGATGACCTAACCGGCCCATTTGTCCGGCCCAGAGCTGCTGATGGTGGTAGTACTCATCACAGATCCACTTTTGATGGCCATAAACTTGCTACGTTATGATCGACGCAGCCGCAGACACCCAGTGCTCAAGACGTGGACGGCGCCCTGCAGGTCGGGGCCTTTTCGGCACTTTTGCTGGCCCAACGCGTGATGACTTTCCAAAGCGGTACAGTGCCTTGGCTGGAGTTGCGGCGTGGCGCAGCCTAAGTGAGACCAGCTGTGGGAGCGAGATGTCCGTCTCACTAGCCGTGGCGATGTGCTGCGTGTATGCGATTCGACACTCCAGGGTCTTCGGACGTTTCCCGTCTCCCGAGGTTACCGTCAAGCAGTGTGCGAGTCTTTCTATACAATTGACGGATTGTTTGATAGGCACTAGTGTCTCCTGCCGCATTGCAGCGCTCAAGAACGTAAGCTGTCTCCACTGCACTTGCTCAAAGACATAATGACATCTACAGGATGCATCTCTGCAAGCTGGAACGGATACTTCCATGACGAGCACCGCCATCCACTGCAAACGCTGCCTCTTTATCAGGGCCGAGTTCCATTTGGGCACGGAGCTTCCTTGAATATTGATACTCCCCAAGATACATGCACGCGTATGCGCCTCCTATACTCAGAGTTCAGTCCAGTCATCGCCAGCAGCAGCTGAAGTCTGATCATTTCCCTTCAAGAGGCTGTCATTTTCGTCCTCCTCCTCTTCTGATGCGTCCATCATGAGCGCTGCAGCTGCGTTGTGTAGCTCTGTGAGCCCAGTCAGATCCTCTAATGCATGAGGGTCCTGCACCAGCACCACAGCATCACTGCCCTGAAGTTGCCCCAAAGGGTAGTCGAGGGAACGCCAGAAAAGAGCAGGCTCTAGAACGGGCCATGTGCATATGCTTCTCCCAGGTGACACCGTCTGCACAGCAGCAGCCAACATGCATCATGGAGATATGCTCACCTGGAGAGCCTCCAGAATGAATTTCCAGCCCTGCTGCCTGTACTGCTCCACGACAGCCCAGGAGCAGGCTGTGCACTGCCTGAAGGCGCTGCCCACCAGGCATTGTTGAGCAAAGCCTCCGCCCAGCTGGCCCCTGCAGCAGTCCAACCTGTCAGCATCTGTGGCAGGATGTCACACTGAATGCCAATGCACCACTTCAACTCCGAGAGTCTGCTTCGATCCGAGCAGCAGCTGTAGCACTGAGGCCGGTCACTGACGTCCTTGCTTGACACAAGACTGGGGAAGGGCCGGAGGGGTCAAATTGAAGCCCACTAACAAGTATTACCGAGCCAAAAGTCCTTGCATGCCCATGGCTATGCATGATAGTGCCACAGCAGTGAGCCAGCACGGCACCTGATCATGTGGGGCACTGGGCCCAGGGGCAGCACAGCGTCCTTGTGACCTGTTGCTGAGCTGGCCGCCGCGTCATGCTGCGCAGCTGGCGCCCGCACGCCCTGCGGGTGCTGCAGCGCTCCACAGCACACCTCCACTGCCAGAGAGCCTGCCCAGGCAACAGCCACGTCACAGATAGGAATCACGGAGAAAAGGATATGGGCAGAGTGTTGCCGGGGCCGAGTGTGACACAGCAGACCTGAGTCATATTTTGCTGCTGTCTGGGCAGGCCATGCGCTCATGCGCAGGCGGCACCATAGCATTGCTACAAAGCCTGAGCAGCCTGCCTGCAAGAGAGTGTTCATAAAAGCTCCCAGACTCTACCGTCTCTTGAGCATCACTGACACACTCCTCCCTAACTGTGTGCATGGCAGTGCCTCACCAGCAATGCCTGCAAGCCCAGGCCGCGCCACAGTGCACTGCTGCTCCAAGGTTCTGTCCACTGTTGAGTCCAGAGGAGCCACCACATCGTTGCAGAAGTAGCAGCCCAGGCGCATGCCTGCTGGATCTGCCTTCTCCCTAGGGTTGGCCGAATGATGTGGCCCTGCACAACAGCACAGGCTTCACGCGGTTCTCACCATGCAGCAGCAGCATCTGTCAAACACCGCAAGAGGACTGTTAGATCATGACACCACCAATACCCACAGTGGGTGTCAAGTCACCACTGTGGCTGAAGGCAACTCTCACTACATGACAGCCCTGCAGAAGGCCTCTCATGTAAACCTGGAGAGGCCTTCTGCAGGACCCAGCGGAACTTGCGTCAGATTTATAAGTGCATACGGACGTCTCATTATGTCCAGAGTCATGTCAGTGTCAGGACTCCTGGCCAGTGCTTACCAGAGGGGCCGGCACCATGACGCAGCACCAGGAACGAGTCGAAGCCCAGCGCAGCGTTGATGACGAGCTTGTTTTTGGCGGCTCCGAGGAGCGTGGGCAGCCAGCGCGACTCCCGCGTGTCCATGAGCAGGAATGTGACATCGTGCTCCTCCATCAGGCTGTCCAGCTGCTTTGCATCCGCCTCTGCCTGCAGCACATTCACGACTTGTTTCCTGCCCACGACATGTCTGCTGCAGATGCAGGGACAGCCATGCAAGCCAGGGCGCCACTAGAATGAGGACCACCGGTGATCCGGACGATGTTGCACTGGGTATCAGTGGGATAGTGCTGGGTGATTATCAATGCGGTTGCACATGACACATTTTATGGGCAAGTATGTGAGGCCAAGAGAAGGGCCTGCCTTGGGGATCTCTGCATCTGAGAGGGGGTGGCCGGGCATGGGGATGCTGAACTGGAGCCCCGAGGCCTGCACGCTGGGGAAGATGCGCCTGAGCGCCTCTGCAGCAGCCTCTGCCTTGGGCTGGCCGCCCTCCAGGCAGTCCTTGAACTCGTACAGGCTCTGGCGCACAGGGTTGGAGTAAGCCACGCGGCCGCTGTCCACGAAGGTGATGTGGCGGATTCCCCACCCTAGCAGAACCCTGGCCACTGCGCACCCCAGCGTCCCTGCATGCACAATAACTGCCTCATGCTGAGGAAGCTTTGCGCTGGCCCTTCTCGCCTCGCATGCATGTGGCATCCTGCAGGCCTGAATTTCTGATCAGCATCGGCCACACATCCTTCTGAGCAGACAGCACTGCATCCAAGATTCTGGCATCTGCTCTTACATGCAGAGTATACAAAAATGACCCCAACTGTGGCACTTTAGGATAAAAGGGAATTACACCTGCGCCAAGGAGGAGGCACTTGGTGGCGGCCAGGCGCGCTGTGTCCAGAGCAGGCGCAGCGCGCCAGCGCATGAGCTTGAGATTCAGGTCGACAGCCGACTCTGCCAGCTGGCGAGGGTCCATGGAGGGTCCCAGGTTCATCATCCTGGGTCCCAGCTTCCCCCTGGCGTTCAGCTCCCAGCCTGTTGGCGTGGGCATGAAGCTTGCCCAGTCTCCTGTGCAACAGAATACACGAGTTGGCACCAACCGATTCAAGAGAGGTTTTGCCAGCATGGAAAAGACTTCTGGGGTGCTGTGCGAGAGGGCTACTCACTGCTATAGTACCTTGCAATTCACGCACAGCTGGAGTTTCCACCTTCACACATGGAAGTGCACTACTCAGGCGCTGCATCACCTTCCAAAGGCACATCACCACTCATGGCATCGGGCTGATCTTGATGTATACAGAGTAAGGTATGAATGGAGATGCTGCAGCAATGCTGTACCTTCTGATTTGTGAGGCAGGGTCACAGACAGCAGCAGGCTGCGCTGCACGCAGGGCTGGGCCCTTCGCAGCCGAATGCAGGCCACCTCCAGCTCTGTGACGCCAAATCTGACAGCCGCCAGCAGCAGGCTGTTCCTGAGCAGCCATCCAGGGTTGCCGGGCAGGTTGCCATGGTCTGCGATCCCTAGGATCACCCTCCCGTCCAGGCCCTGTAGCTCCTGCAAGCATAAAGTTGTCCTGCTGAAGCTATGGGCTGAATGCACGGGGAGACCTGTAGTCCTGAGCGTACACCCACTGCAGATCCATAAAGCGCATTACATGGCAGGCTGGTCAGCCGCCATGGCAAGCCGCTGCAACAAGTTGACAAAGGGCTTGCTCTCAGGGTGGCTGCTCATGTCATTGGAGACAATACACTGATCCCTTAATGTTTGACACAGGGTGCAGTAGACATGGCCGTTGGTACGAGGCCCGCATCTGCTCAGTGCTTTGTCAGGGCAGACTAGATGGCAAGGCTCAGGGGCTCACCTGCCATGTGGAAAGCGGCTGACAGCGCACGCCAGTGTCAGCAACGCGGATCAGCCAGACAGGAGCTGCTCCCTGCTCTGACGCGCTGGCTGGGCTGATGCCGCCCAGCCAGCCTGCGCATGCCTGTGCTGTGCTGGCTGCCAGGTCAGCACCCAGGCCCTCTTCCAAAGAGGCTAGAGTCTTGCAGCGGAAGGGCTCAGGGGGCTTGAGCACTGGGAATGCAAACCTGCACATACGCCAGCAACAAGTGAGGATATGGCAGAACCAAAAGTGCTATAGGAGTGGGCACATTTCACTGTTCAATCTCTTGCAGCGCTTGGTTTGCCATGGGTCCCACGTGGCATGACGGCCTCAATGCCAACTCTAGTCATACAAATTAAAGGGCGAAAAATTCTGGCACTAGCTCACCAGTAATAGTAGCGAAAGTGCTTCAGGTCAGCATAGCTCAGAAGGAGGAAGTTCAAAAGGCGTCCTGGATCCTCCTGAGCCCTCCCAGACAGTATGTCTTGCCATATCTGCTGAGATGCCTACATGAATGACCGGCTTAGCCAGGGTTAGCAGCTTGTCAGTGTGCTGCAGCACTGCCCTTGTCAGCAGGGTTCACTGGTTGATATGCTGAGGCGGTCACATGTGTGAGGATGCCGTTATCTCCTAAATCATGTTGAGCCTCCTTGTGCACCTTCCCAACAGCACTCACCTTCTGCAGATGCTGGGAGGCCTGTTCCTGTGCTGCTTTGAATCTCTCAAATGTATTCACATTGAGCAGACTGCCAGGTATGCTGTGCAATCCCTGTGCCATCACCACAATCAGCAACTCAAGAGAATGCAGAGCAGGCATCAAGCTTTGCTGTGTCAAATCAGCATGTTTATCAGATGCCTTGTGCTCTGCCAGTGCATGTGTTGTACATTTAAAGTTGCGGCAACAACTGCCTCACCTTCCTGTGCGGCGCTTGGGACTCCAATGACTGGCCATCAAGGGTGAGCGATGCTGGGTAGTCAGAACTGTTGCTGGCACTGTAAAAGCCTGCATAAGTGCACGGTCAAGCCCTCAACAGCTGCCCATGGACGCTGCATCTGATAGCGTGAGCGTGGGAGCCGGTAGTGACCGATGAAATGACCTGTGATGGGTTGTGCATCTTCAGAAAGGCGCAGAGTGTCAAGCTTTAGTCTCCCTAGTTCCGCCCAGAAAGCAACGTCCACAGTGCTCTGCAAGCAGGGAGAGGTCTTGTCACCATGTCGTGAGCCTGCGGCTATGATGTAGAATAAGTAGCATGTGCCATGTATGTGTTATGCCGTACCTGAAGCTGCTGGAACTGTAAAAGCTGGTGAGCCATCTAGTCAGATCACTCAGAGGGTGACTTTGGAGGAGCGTAAATCTCTCGTGAACTTCAGCACAATTACCTAAATGCGCTGACCTAAACTCACAAGGCTGTCAGCGGCATTCTGTCGCAATCCTCTTCATGTTGCAAGACTTGGCAAGCCAGATCACGGTCAAGGGCTGAAGAGTTATAAGAAGGCCTCGTGGTTCATCCTGATGATCCTCATGTGTCTGCGCTACGATCTGACGGTTTGCAGAGAGTGTGAGTCTTCACAGAAACTGCCAGAAGCTGTTTGACTGTGTTCGTATTGCACTGTGGCGCCGTCTGACTGGTTGTCATTTTAGCATGGCAATCTGACTGGCCTTCATCTTCCGTCAGAAACTACAACAATAGGATACCAGGGCTATAGAAGTGTGTCTCTGTATGTCATAGACAATGTCCGAACGAAAGCGGCGAAAGTGGGATGTTGCTGCCCCTCAAGGCATTCCCCTCCATGGCAACAGGGCCGGCATCGGGATGTCCGGCAACTCCAACGCAGCAGCTAATGCAGTGGGGGGCCTCATCACAGCGCAGGGCCTGCAGACTGCACCACCGCCTGTGCAGCAGGTCCCATCGCCTCAGACCGTACCGTCGCAAGGCGCAGCTGCCAAGCCTGCCCAGCCCATCGACAGAGACACTATTGCCAGAGCTCAGATGGGTGCAGCGGCCATTGTAGCCAAGCTCAACCAGGTGCGCGCTGTGCGCACCAATGACTGTTTGGCCTGCAGCCATTTTGCAGGCAATTTTACATGTCGAGCGCTGCATGTGGCGACTTACATCTTTCTACACTTTGTGAGCCTTCCTTACTCCAATAGAAGGAGCCAATCACACGAGCTTTCCTGCCTGCGCAACCATTCTGCAACCATTTTGGCAAGTACATGATGGCCTGCTGGATTCTGCTGCTCATGAATGCGTATCCGACTTCCAATTGTGTCATGCAGGAGCTCGCAGCACAGGGCAAGCTGCCTCCAGGCAAGGTCATGTCCTTTGCAAAGCCCGGGGAGGATACGGCCACCATTTCCCGGGACGTGTACATCAATGATGCATCACCAGACATGCGCCACCACATGACGAAGCGCCCCACACAGGATGATGTTGCCAGGCGCACAGGCACACAGGTGAGAGCAGTCACAGCCCTGCATTCAGCATTGTACCCATATTGGTTTGCACATATGCACACCTACAAGTTGCCCTTGCCAGCCAGATTTCCTGATGCAGCGGGGTGCCGAGGGCATGTCTCCAATAGTATGGCAGCATCTGCTCCCGAGACATGAGCATGCAGAGATTGGACACGAGCACTGAGCAGCAGTAAAGTGCAGGTTGTGACAAGAGGGCGCTACATGGCGCCTGGAACCCCCTTCACAGATGTGGACAAGCCCCTTCATCTGCACATCACCCCAGGCGCCTGCTCTTCAGAGGTGAGTGACAGCTCCGGTTCTCATGTTGAACCCACATTGTACAAAAAGCCACATCACAACCTGCACTGAAATCTAGGGCATGCCTGGTGAGATTGCTGTATATGCTGGGTGTCAGCCCAGGTTATTTCTGGCAATTGTGAGGAATGTACAGAGGCATCTGGATGTGCATATTATTATTTTTACAGGGAGGCAACCCGTAGCCTAGGGCCATAGGGCATACACGTGGGAGTCTAGCAGCCTCAACCACGTGTGCCAGCACAGTCACCATGCAATCAGTATGCAGCCCAATTGCATGATGTTGGGATAGCACGCACAGCATAGGCTCCAAGGCATACTCAAGCCTGGATGACTCATTATATGCATGTTCAGGATGAGGCCGAGCAGAGGCGCTGCGTGGAGCTGGCAGCAGCTGAGCTCAGGCAGATCATAGGTGGCAAGCGCCTGCCACGTGGAGGGGTGTACGTCCCTGGTCCCAAGCCTGGCACGGGCGGCCCGCCACAGGTAAGACAATGAAGCAGTGCCGTTGCTATGACAGTGAAGCAGTGCCATGCAGTGCTACTAGCAACAAGCCTGCACGCACAAATATTGGGCTCTTGATTGAAGTCTGAGGCCCAGTGCTGATCGAATTCATGGACCGACAGACTGGCTTCAGCCTCCCTACCACATGTCACATTCTCGCCCCCAGCCCTCAAGGAGGATGCAATGGAATTTAGGCTGGTCATGTGTGCCAAGGTTGCAATGGTCCACAGGGCTTCCAGCAGCCAGGCATGCCTGGAGCAGCCCCTTTCAACCCCTACAGTGTGCCGCCGCCAGGAATCGCGCCTGCCAGGCAGCCTCTGGGCGGCTACGGGACGCCGCCGGGCGGCTATGGGCAGCCTCCAGGTGCCTATGGGCAGCAGCCGCTGCAGTCTGCCATCCCTGCTCTGCCAGGGGTGCAGAGCACCAGCATCCCGCTGGGCTTTGGAGCCGCCCCAGACTTCAATGTTGTGCAGCGCCTGAAGGGCCCAAGTAAGCTCCTGCACTGAAGGCATTCGCAGCCTACCAGCTTGGTGCTGAATCTTGGAAGGCTCCACGCTGCCAGACAGGAACTGACTCCGTAATAAATTTGGTAAGCCAGGAATGTAGAGTCCTTTCTGGGCTGCTGGCACTCAGCCTGTCACAGTCAGTGCTGCAGAGCGTGCAACGCTAGGCCGCTGCTGGCTGGGAGAAATGTGCTTATACAGGGCCGTGGTGTTGCAACCTGGCATGCGCCTCTATGGTGGAGAAGTTCTCTACGGCTGACTCTTCTACTGTTGACTCGCAGATGGCAGCTACATGCAGCACATCGCGACGGAGACGGGCGCCAACATCACGCTGCGCGGGAAGGGGTCGGGCATCCAGGAGGGCGACGCGCTGCACATCTACATCTCCTCCGCCATCCCCAAGGCCTTCGCGGAGGCCGCCAAGCTGGCCCAAAACCTCCTCGACACCGTCAAGGCCGAGCATGACAAGCAGGCACGTCCCCTCTACCGATCTGCAGAGTAACTTATTGTTTGTAGCTTCCGTGACAGGCTGTGGGCTGGCTTATCACGCAAAGGATGACAACTGATACCCCTATGGCGCAGAATCTCCTTGACACTGTCAGGGCCAAGCATGACAAGTTGGTGTGTGACTGCTGTCCCTGCAAAATTGCCAGCCCCCACAGCCACCAGCCTTCATGATGTCAAGCATGCCAGAGTGAATGCTGTCACAAGGGACGTAATGAGCAGCTGTGTATGTCGCCTCATGGTCAGGGAGCCTCTTCTGCTGGCTAGAGTAGTCTGTGTGCGAGATGTCAGAGCCTGATGTAGATGAGCATGCATTCTGGGCTGGTAAAAGACTGTCAATGCATTGCAGTTCCCGTACTATCAGCCGCCGCCGCCTCAGCCAGCTTACTATGCGCCCCCGCCCGCTCAGCAAACGCAGCAGATGCAGCGGCCTCCTTACTCGGCTGCAGGCTATCCCCCTCCAGCTGCCAGCCAGCAACCTCACCATCCCTATGCAGCACCTCAGCCAGGTATGTATCATCCAGCATATCAGCTCTGGTGACCGGCTCTGAAGTAAGCAAAAGCATAGTGGCTCTCATGCCTGAACACATGCAAGTGTAGACCCTAAGTGATGCAGGACAGCTTCAGAGAGAGGAGAAGATTTATCAGGGCTCATAATTCTCTGTATTGCATGCAACCTTGGTGTGGCCCATCATGGCTGAAACATCATCTGATCTGCAGCAGCCACACTATGCTGCAAACTCTGCCAGTCAGTGTAAGCGGCGCACTTTGGTAAAGTTCCAAGCCTCCATTGCAGGTCAGTATAGACCCCCCGGTGCTGCAGCGGCACCCATGCCTGGCAGCTATGTGCCACCTCAGCAGATGGGTCAGAGGCCGCCATACATGCCAGGTGTGTGCGCTTCGGGCCTGAAGGATCCCATGTGCCCTGTATGAACACATTCAGCGTTTGATCTGGGCAATAGCTCTGTTACTCATGATCATCCCGCAGCGCTCAAGAGTCTTTGCAGAGAGCGGCAAGCATGCAGATGCTTGACCATGTCTCGATGCAAACGGCTGCTCCTGTGAGCTGGACCTGCCATTAGGCACACAAATCATGTAGCCGCGTTCTCAGAATGTGTACTCTACATGCTGCAGGGCCTCATCAGCAACAGCAGTATGCTCCGCCACCAAACATGGGCGGCTATGCCCCGCCCCCTCAGCAGTCCTACCCCCTGCCAGACAGAGCGGGCCCCCCGTCAGCCCATGGCATGGGACCCCACGCTGGGCCACCTGGCGCCAGCTCAGCGCAGCAGGAGAGCCAGATGCGGCAGGAGGAGCAGCGCCGGAAACGCTTCAGAGAATTTAAAGAGGAGAAGCCGGTGAGAATTTGTTCACCTGTTCCAAAAGCATACTCGCTCGGCACAGACTCAGAATCACGGTGCATCAGGCAATGCTGAAGCCAGGAGCTGCGTGGTACTTGAGCAGTTTTGCAGTGCAACAAGATGATGCACCCCACAGGCAAGCAGGGCTGCATGCAAGGGTGCTGAGAGATACGGCGGATGCGCCCTGTGTTTCTGGCTGCAGGCTTCTGCCAAGCTGCAGCCCCCGCCCTACTATGCTCCCCCACCTGATGTGCAGCAGCCTAAGCAGGAGCCCGTTGGCTTTAATCTGCCAAGACAGGAGGGCATGGGTGGGCTCATGGGTCCCCCTCCTCCACGGATGGGCAATGGTGGCCCTGCAATGGGGCCCCCACCCCCAAAGCTGCCTCAGAACGCTGCAGGTATTGGACAATCATACCATTTGTATGCAATGCTGTATGCGATCAGCACCATTGATTTGGTTTCTGTGTTGAGCTGCAGGGTGATGCTTATCCCTGCTTTACCGCAGCGCCAACAATATGAATCAGTCTGTCTCAGCAGGCAGTAGATGAAGCACCAGATGCAAGCCTTGCTGTAAAGGCATCTGAGCTGCTGCATACACCGTTCTGCATGGCCTGCAGAGGCATGCATAGGAGACTGACCGGCGTGTGTGTCCCGCCTTGTGCTGAACTGCAGGTATGACTACTGGCGCAATGGGCGGATTGGGAGGGTTGGTGGACTACGGAGATGATGACTAGATCTGTTGCAGGATGTGTATGCTGTGCAACCTGTTAGAGCTATGTACTGAGACAAGTGATGGTGGAGATATGGCGTGCTGTCATAGCTGGTTGTAGAGCTGAGTTAGTAGGTAATCTTGTAGTACAGAAGGATCCCAGAAAGCACTACACAAAAGTGATGCTGGTGTAGAGTCGGTGGTGTGTTTGCACCAAGCAGCCTTGCGATTTGTGTAACATCCAAACTGACTGGAAAGCCTTGCTATTCATACTGTGGAATTGACCACAAGCAGTACTGCCCCGCATTGACTTTCTGTGCACAAAGTCTTGGATTTTACCTTCACACGCATGTGGAGCTGTGGATATGGTATCTAATCTGCCAAGCTATGGGTGTACCTCATCTCTGTCAAGGCTTGTGAATTCCACGACTGCAACACCACCCCAACAGCACTTGCGTGCCTGAATTCCAGCTCAGCAAGCTTCTGCTTCAACAGGCCTGCACTGCCTGACTCCCACTTCCTCAAGATCTGGCTCGTAAGCACCGGGGCTTGCTGCATGCAAAACTCAGGCAGCAGCATCAGCAGCATCTCCATAGCAGCCTGCTTCTCTACTCCCACATGGCAGGACTCTTTGCTTGCCGCTCTGCTTAGAGCATGTCTGTCCCTTGCCACCTGCTGCCACATCTGCAGCTGGTCTTGGTCAAGCTTCAGGTGGCTCAGCATGCGCAGCAAAGTGTTGCCAAGCAGAAAGCGCCACTGTGCCCTTCCCTGTAGCCGCAGCACCCAATATTTCAATATCAGGACCGTTATTCAGCAAAGTTTCCCAGGATTGCTACACAGTGTACCTGAGCTTTCCATAGGGTCATCATGACACATTACATGCGCACATCTTACTGGTCAGCTGCAGCGCAAGGGGAAAGAGCAGCTGCCTGTACCTGGCCCTCTGTAGCAGCAGTGCCCATTAACCGTGCCCGGATGTCAGGCTGCAGCAGCTGTGCCAAGGCAAATGCTGCTGCAGAGGCTGTCAGGTCTCTGAGCTCTTGCCCCAGTGCGTAGTACAAGTGGACCACCCTCTCTGCTATCTGAGACGCTGCTTCGTCCTCCTGCAGCAAGCCTCTCGTCTGCTGTGCTGCGACAAGACTACCTGAGCGATCAGCTTCAACACTGAAGGCTGTGGCAGCCATGGCTGGGCTGGGTGCTGATGCCTGGGCAGCCAGGCAGAGGGCTAGCCAGGGCAGGACTTGGGCAGCCAGGCTGCATGACTCAGGCTGTGCTGCTGGGTGCCGAGCATGTGGCGGGGACTTCTCCTGCATGGTGATCCCCCCTTGCAGGCTCCCTGTGACGGCTTGGGAGCATGCTGCATGCTGGCACAGCCCATGTGCCACCTCCAGTGCCCAGCGTGCTATTGCTAGGAAGCTCCTGGATCCACCCTGTACAGCACGCACACAATTGTTGACTATGTATGCTGACTCCTGAGATGTGCATGCTGTCCCTAATGAGCACTGCTGGGCGTGTGCTAATTATCGATTTGGGTGGGGTCAAGTGTCAGTGTTGCTGTGATGTAGCATCGCCTAAAGAGACGCAGGAGGCCATGAGATGGGCCTGCTGCGGCCTGTGGGCATGTCGTTCATCTGCCACGATCATCTGCTCAAAGTCCCTCAGTGGAGCAGTGCCCCTAGGCCTGAGAAAGCAATCGTGGCTCTTGTGCTGTACACGTATCTCCTCCTTTTCAGACCAACCTTGATGTGCATTGGGAGGCCCACCAAGCCATACTCAGCACTTTCTGTTCCCTCTTTTGGCCTGGCACACCTCGGAGATCTATTGCACTGGTAGTGTCCTCGCTGTGCTCTGACCCGCTCCTTTACTTTGCGCGTACCCAAGCATGCCTTTGTGGGTGAGTATCAGCCAATGTGATGCCAGAGCGTTTTGGGGCGCACGCATGTGAAAGCTTGTTCCGTACCTCCAAAGGATGCGGGGATGCGAGAACGAGCTGCAGCAGCAACGCCCTGTGCGCCCCCGGTATAGCCTCCTGATCTGAGAAGAGGGTTGTGAGGCTTGTCCAGGGCTGCCACTCGGGCTGACTCATCTCTCTGTCCCAGGAGATATTGATGTGAAGCTGCACATCCAGAGCATACTGCACCACTGCTGCTGCTCCAGGGACTGTCCACCACCCTTTGCGGCTCTCTGCGCAAACAGCGCACGAGACCATCAACAACCCAAAGAGGTGCTGATCAGCAGGCTCTCTACATGGTAGCCTGTGTTTGCCAAGCTTGGCACGACCACCACTGGCGAGCTGTGAAAGGAAGCTAAAAGGGTCTTGCAGTAGTTTGCCTGCTGACTTGATCTCTATCTTAGCTCTGAGAGTGCTGGGCAGCGCACACGCTTAGCTTACACACATGACAGCAAAAGAGTCAGTGTCTTACACATGGCACAATTTTCGGCCCATTCCTGGCTAAGTCTATCACATCACATACCTGCCAGGGCTATGAGCAAGCAGCTTGCAGCCTCTGCATACACATCCAGGGCACCAAGGCTGCCAACTTGGGCAGCTGTGCGCCACTCCTTTGCATTGAGCAGGGCCTGTAACGCCTCCAAAAGCCTGCAGCAGGCGACATCCTTCATTGCACGCACCATGTGTGTGCTCTGTTACACATCGCTGCCAAGCAACGCCGCATGCCTTGTGTGGAGGTGGGTCCTCAGCAGGAAGGGATAGGATGCTTCAGATGCTCGGTCTGCTGAAGCTGACCCTACAATGCAAGGCATCACGCAAGAGAAAAGCTAAGTGAGACAGACCTTTGCACAGCGTAGACTGCAGGCGCTCTGGAAGTATCCACCCTCATGGCATCAGGCTCCCGGTGGAGCTGCAATTTGGAGGCAATTGTGGCACTCAGCCAGCTCACAAGACCTGTAAGACAACAGACTGCTCTTGGATCTGTTTTGCCCAGGCACAGTACGTGCCATCCCTTGTACAAGTCGTAGCATGCCAGCAGCATAACGCTCAGCCTGGTCACTCTGCATGCTGGTCACATCGCGCAATGTGTGCCTCTGCAGTGCCAGGACAGCTGGGTTGCAATGTAGATCCATTCGGCTGCTGCTGGAAGCTCACCAGCCTGCTGCACCAAGTCAGCGGCATATGTTGGAGCTCTCGTGCATATGTTACAGATCACCCCTTCGATGGCCGTCGCCAGCTCAGCGTCGGCCAAGGCCGAGTCATGGATGCTCATCAGCAGCTCTGCCACAAATTGCCGCCTGCAGAGCATGTGGCAAAAGGCTCTCATGACCTGGCTACCCGGAAATGATTCAAGGGGTCAGGCATGGTCTTGACTTCTGGCCTGTATCACCACAGCAGCTCAGCAAGTGAGCTGCATGGAGTCAGCTTGGGCTAAGACGCTCTTACAATTCTGAAACACATCAGGCGCGAGCGGAATCTACAGGCCTCTGAAAGTTCAGTACAGTGAGTGGGATCAGTCTTTAATGTGTATGGCCTTCATGCCTGCAGCGCTGCGTCTGCAGCCTGCTTGTCGACAAAAGCCTACAGGACCTCCCTGATCAACAGAGCATCACTGTGATGCAGGGCTCACAGCGGGCCGAAGCACACCTGAAGATGTCCCCGTCAGTCTGGTCCTGGAAGCCCGCTGCAAGCAGGCGCACCAGCCACAGGCGCTCGGCTGCCTGCTCCGGGCTGCTGCTGCTCAGCAGCTGCTTCAATAGCGGCGCCTCCTGCATAGTGAGCTCACAGCCATTCACAGCAGCCCTATATGAGCAATGAGAGCAAGAGTGCAGGGCAATTGCTGGTGTGACGTAATCAGGACATGTCAACAAGGCTAGACCTCAATACCTTGAGGGACGCTGCATTTCTGCTTTTTCAAGTAGACACACTGCACCGGCATGCGAACCATTACAAGTGGATCTCGTGGGATATAGGGGGCCTGCCAATGCATCTTCCAATGCCAGACACTTAGGCTAGTGCGAGGATGCGCTGCAGAGCCAGCATTCACGGTGTCCACCTGCAAATCGAGGGACGGCTTGCGCGACAGGTGGCGGCTGACAGCTGGAAACAGGTCGCAGCCAGGGTGAGTCAGCGCGCAGGAGGCCTCCGCCAGGTAGACAACTGTCAGCGCCGGCAGGCGCTGCAGGGGCTCTTGAATGCTCTGCCTGATCAGGCTCATGAGCATGGACAGCTGCGTCTTCTCCCTGCGCATTGCGTGCTTGATTACATGGCCTCCCTTTGACTTATCAAATCCCCTTCTGCTATGACCTCTGCTATTGTCATGCTTCTCATTTGCTCCGTCCCTAGTCAGTGATGAGTTGAGCAGCAAGCTTGCAGAAATTCACACGGGCACGATGCATGAGAACAGGTGTGTCCTCATTTCTTGGTCCAGTGTATGGTAGGCTGTGCGTCATGTACAGGAGCAGGATAGAGGCTGAGGAACACGACTCACCTGAAGTTGGACTGCTCCAATGCCTCATTGTAAAGCGCCAGAGCCTCGTACGAGTAGCTCCGGAAAGCTGCGCTGCCGCATGCAAGGCCACGTAGCACAACTGCCAGAAGGCCAGAAGTGGCAACCTCCAGGCAGGACAGGAGCCTCTCCCGTATGACCTGCAAACAATGCAGCTGCTGACATACACCTCTGCTGTGGAAAGGCCTCTCACAGGCCTACACATGCACTTGCATCACAGGACACTTGAAGTCCCATGACCATAGTCATCTATGCACTTTAGGAACAGTGGTGTGTGGCCTTACCTGCAGGCTGAAGGGTAGAAGAAAGGCAGGGTCGTATGCTGCAGAGTGCACAGCATACTGTTGAACTTGCAGAGCTCTGCCATTGCTCTCCTCTCCAGCGCTCATCAGCTCACTGAAGTGCTGCAGATGCTCTGCAGACACAAAAGTTCGCCTTATAATCAAGCAAAACGCTGACCTGCAGAAGTTTATGCACAAATGGGCGCCATTGGCAAGTGCCGAGCACACACTTTCTAGCAGGAGATGCTCGGAGCTTTGGCTGGAGGGAACAGGTGTCGTTGAAGCATACCTTCAGGCCAGTGCACCACGGTCAGACTGCAGCGTCGCACATCAATTGCCAGCGCATCCTTGAGCGCTTTTGCCCTACGGCACAAGGAGCACGTTACATACCAGCTGTGCTGCACTTCTTTGAAAGCTTCGGGCATACACAAAATGGGAAGGTCCCTGCATACAGGAATGGGCTTCACAGTCCGGAAGCGCCGCAGAGAATGGGCACGCCAGAAATCACCTTCTGGTAGCATGCTCAGGGCTGCTGCTAAGGAGGCCCATTTCGTGCAGGGTCTTGGCCGCGCCTCCAAACACAAACCTGCACGTGTGTCAAGCTCTTATGGGCAGCCCTCTGTGACACTCTAATGCCCTAATGCTTTCATCAAAATTTTATGAAAGGTCAACGTCAAGAGGTTTAAATGTGACAGAAGTCCTGGAATTTTGGAGGTCTGGTGGGTAAGGCAAGTCCAAAGAGCCCACCCAATGCCAGCAGCGCCTTCAGTCCCCCAGGCCTGCAGGCCGCTCACATGGGCCTCCTCATCGTGTTGTGCCGGGACAAGCTGAGCCTTTCTTGCTGCATTCAGAATGCACAGAAGGCGCAGCGTGGCTTGATCTGTGGAGCGCAGCGTGGCGCCATAGCCCACTAGGAACGCAGGCATGAGGCTCTCCCAGTGTGCCGCCAGCCGTGCTGAGGCAGTTCTGGTGCTGTCAGCAAGGACAGCAAGCAGCTCCAGCATTGCCTGCTTGGCAGTCACAGCCTGCATGAACGTGACACCTTAGACGGCAAAAACAGATCAACCCTCTGTAGCAGGCAACAGATTCGCACTGTCCATTGTCAGCACAGAAGGTGAGTACACTACCAGACGTTGGCCAAAGCCTTCCCTCTTCCCAACGGCCAATGTGGATCATCTGCAGTACAATGTGTTTGAGCTGGGTGCTCACCTCCTGCTGAGTGTCATCATGGACTGTAACGAAGGGCAGAAGGGAAGTCAAGGGGACTGCCAGCTGGGTGGCTGCCGCTGGCAGGGGTTCAACAGACGACTGTGCCATGAGGGGCTGGAAGTCAGAATGCATCACAATGAGCTCTGCCAAGTCAGCTGCCGGCTCAGCTGCCGCAGGACAGCTGGAGGGTCCTGCAAGCACAGACATGACCTTAGCCTGTTCAGCCATACAGGATGTAGCTGACCTTTAGGCAAACCATTTGCCATCTCTGTAGTCCATCTCTGATGCTGCATACTCTCACGAACCCTTGAGTCCCTCAGGCTACACCGCATTTTACACTGCTCGTATGGAACTTAAAGTATCATTGCTGCCCTGTTCAGTTTCCATCAGGAAAGGTTTAGAATAGTTTTGTGACACGAAACCTTACCATGGAGGAGGCCTGCTAGCAGGCTCTTCAGCAGGCACAAGTGCTCTGTTGACCTGTAGCGGTGGCGCAGCACGGCAATGGCAAACTTCTGCAGAGCCGCCAAGAAAGTACTCTGGGTATCCTGCTGCCAAAACTGCAATGGCTGCTTGCACAAGAGCTCAGGCAGGAGCCCTCCTACAGTGCCTTCAAGCTGCCTCAAGAGTGCCTTGCCTGCTCCCTGCACCAGCAGATATGGCTTCATCAGACAGCACACAGCACAGAGGGCTTAGCACATCAGTGATCCTTGTTCTTGCCAACGGCAAACTGCACAAGGCTGTGATAAGAGTTTCTATGTAATTATCAGCAATGGGTCTCGCAGGTCCTTGAGGGTATTAGGGTCTAGGCGCCTGGAGAGCTCACCTCAGCATCCTGCCGTCTGATCAGGCGAGCAGTGGCTGTCAGCACAGCTGCTCCAAAGCAGGCCACCGCATCTCCTGCTGGCTGAGGTGGTGCATCACCTGCTGCAAGCTTGCTGACAAGATGGCTGCAGAGGGCAACCTGCACCAGGCCAGACATTCAGCACATCATGCGTCTTACCACGCCTGCAGACTTTTAGCTGTGAGCAAATGCCATGTACAAGAAAGCAGCTCAACTGCCAATGCATCATGAATCTGCGCAAACATCTGCTACCTTCACACTTGATTCGTATGCCTTGCCTTTTGTGCTGGGGAGGAGCTTCCAGGAGCTGCCAGCTCTGGCTCTGTTCTGGACCAAGCCTCTGCAGAGGCAAGCTGTCGCAGCAAGCGCAGCATTTGGCCGTCATCTGCAGGCCGCCACCTCAGGCAAAGCTCCAGGACAGGCACAGCGTGCTGCACAAGATTGTCAGCTGCCTCTGAGCTGATTGTGCCTGTACACAAAGAAGTACCACCAGTCATTGCCAGATACTCAAGGAACCTGAATGAATATACAAAGGCGCCAAGAATGTAGCCAGGGCATTTGCCAGACTTGCTTACATCTACAAAAGCACTGTGCTTCAGAGGCATATAATTCCACTTCAAGCTCGTCTTTACCAGCATAGCAAAGATTGACTTGCCTCCCAGCTTGGGGTTGCTGTCTGTGATCCACTCCGAGAGCACCTTAGCTGCAGCATCAAGGATCTGTGAAGATGTCTGCTCGCTTCTGTGTGAAGCCTCTGTCTCTAGAAGCACCCGCAGGACGGGAAGGAGCATTGCGAAGTCTTCCAAGCCTGCATCACCATGCAGGATAGCTGAAAATATCTCTTATTGCATCAAGCAATGAAACGAAGTGAACACATGGCCTCTGGACTGAGTAAGAAGCGTCCCAGAGATCAAGCACGAGAGTGACAGGGACACTTACGCATGCCTGGCACCACTTGTGAGAGAAGACGTAGAGCTTCGGACTGGTCCAGCGGCAGAGCTCTTAGCAGTATGGCTGCCAGCTGGCATCGAGGGTGACTTAGCGAGGCAAGTGCAGACTTCAGAATGGCATCTGCTTGGCCCGCCAGTTGCCTGCACAGGTGCCATCTGTCAGCTCGTCGTCTGCATATCACATCCTATGTCAGACATCTTCAGGTGCAAACTGCATGAACAATGGTAAACAGTCTTCTTGGGGACATCGAGCTTACCAAGAAAGCAGCCCCTGCGCCAAGACGTGTGTCTTCAACAGATCTACTAGGCCCTCTGCAGCCTTGGGGTACAAGTGTATACCGCCAGCAAACCTGCTCAGCAGCCCTGCACACAGGAGAGAAGGGTCACAAGATGCGTTTGCTTCACAAGAGGATTGGAAACCCCACAATCTCCAGTCTCCCTTACATTCCCTGTCGTAGGCTTGCGCAAGGAAGCCATCCCAGCAAAGCATGTCTGGGCCTTTTGCAGTCATACTGCTGCAACCTGGACTTCCTTACATGCGCCAATTCAAGCCACATTGTGGCGAGCCACCGCTGCCATCCCACAACAATATACAGACTGGGAAGTGTTTCCCTTTCCTCACCTGGAGATGAGACTTGGCTCAAAGCAGCAACAGGGTCAGCCCTGACTGCAGCATGCTTCAGCAGGCCAGCAGCAACTTCCACACCATGCGCAGTCCTCCAGGTGTCAGCATCTCGATTGCCTTCTTGTTTCTGAGGGCCAAGCAGAGCAGCTGCCGCAGCGGCTGCAGGCTTGAAGGGAAGGTGCCGGGCCAGAAGGAGATATGGGGCCCGAGCCTGGTAGCAACCTTTCAGGCTGTGAGAGGCTGCCACTTTCTCCAACAATTGAAGAGTCCTGCAGGAAGCACAGGCCATGAGCTTGCTTCACCTGTCATTGCTCCTGCTACAGAATACATACCTTGCTCATGCTTCCAGCTCGAAAATATGCAGCACAATCAGCAACAATTGAGAGCACCCAGTAAAATGCTTTTGGGAGTCTACAAGAACTAGCATGCTCACCTTGAAAGGTAGGGCTTTGAGGCTGCCAGGACTTCAGACCAGGCACTGCTGATAGAGCCACTGCCTGCTCCTTCAGCTGCTTGGGCATGGTCTAGGATCTGTGCCAGCAGCTCTGCTGTGCAGCTGGCAACTGTGCTGTGTTGCTCGTCCGGCTCAGAGCCTGCCAGGTAGCAGCCCAACATACTCGGGTGCTTCAGGACAGCAGTGAGAAGCGCCGGCCTGTCCCTATGTATCTTCCCACCCTCTCGTTCCTGCACATGCAGATTGCCGTGTTGTTTCACCCAATGTAACGCATTCTGCTTTGAAGGCGCAATGTCCAAGAAGTTGATGTATGTTTTGTTGGTGCAGGTATCCAAAGATGGCACATTGCCGCACAAACTCGCACAGAGGTTGTTACGATCACATTAGGGCAATTCAGACTCACCAGCAGACAAGAGCGGAGGCCCTGAAACAATCCTGCGGCCACAGGTTGCATTGCCTTGGAGGACAGAGCACAGACCAATGCCAAAGCCGGGACGGCCCGCTGCCTGACTGGCACTTTAGCGATGCTCTCTGTGAGTGTGTTGTAGTCCACACCTGCGGCACATAACATGATGCAGGCTAGGTATTACTTCCCTGTGATGGTGCTCTACAGGAACGCATGGTGATGCAGGGTCATGGCATGCTGCTTGAGGTCCCCTCAGTCCCGAAAGATGATTGTCATATTCATCACGGATAGGTACCGACCAAAGTCCCATCAGGGTTTGTTGTGACTTCCATGAGTCATCACCGAGGACCTCAAGCGCTTGCCAGTATTCATTGAGGCCACTCAATCGCGCTGTTGCATCAGGTCATGTATCAGGAATCCAAGGAAAGCACGACATTGGTCACAACATATGCAATGCTGGCGTCAGGCGGGGGTGCGTGTTGATCAGCAGAGGGGGATGCTGACCTGGCAAGCGGTCTATGACCCTGGATAGGGCCCTGATGCCACCACTATCACCACTCCGACTGCAGGAGGCTTCAGGAAGTGCCTCCCTACCTTCAGCCACTGCGTGGAGCTGCTGTAGCAGTTCCCACGCTGCACGGGCCCCCTCTTGCTGGGAGGCAAGCTCTCTGCCTGGCATCATCTCTTCTCTCACTCGCTTCCCGCCACTGCCCTTTTTCGCCTTGTCTGCACTGACAGGCGCGCCATTCTGGCTGTCTGCTCCACGCATTCCAGAAGCTGTCTGCCCAGGGCTGATGCTGCTGGCCCCTGTCCTTTGCCTCTTTGCGGGCTTCTGTGCATGCTGTTTTGCGCTGCCCAGCGTCTGATGGTCTGTGGCGCTTGTACATTCGGCTTGCGCATCGCCCTGGATGCCCGCTGGTAAGCTGTCTGCTGCGCTGAGGCTGCCACGAGACTCTATGATCTTGCACACGACGGTTGACAGGGGCCTTCTGTCAGCCTGGACCCGCAGGAGCAGTTCCAAGACCCCTGTGCGGAAAGAGCTGGCTCCTCAAGCAGTCATATCTTGTGCTAATAACGGCAGCAGGCCGCCTGACACGCTGGCTCACTGTACTTGTCATTGGTTTTTGAGCTGTTGCTGGCAGGTGCGGCATTTACAGTCTTTATGTTGTGCTGCGTGAGCCATGCAGAACTCAGCAAACTCCCGCTAGTTGAGCAAGGAATGTGCATTACCTGTGACGTAACTGCAGATTGCAGTGATGGTGCCCTCTGGCATCTTAGAGGATCCCGCTACCCGGATGGCCTGCCGTAGCGCTGTGATGGGCAGGAGACTGGCCTCTGGCTGTTGCAGGGGCGAAGCCGCATAAGTGATGCCCTGCTGTAGCTCCCACATCTCCTGCGGCTTGCGCAGCAGAAGGGCAATCGCCTCTGCCAGGAACTTTGCCACTGCAGCTATCTCCCTGCAAGCCAGTCACAGGCGTCTCAGGGTACGTCCTGATGTCTGCAGATGTACTCTGACTGGGTGAGATGTTGCACGAGCCAGATCGAGCAACCAGGAGCTTCAAGGGAGAAGCCGCTCAAGATTGGAGAGAGTAGTACCACAGTGTGGTGTAATGCAGCGCGCACCTGGCAGAGTCTTCTGTGGTGGACATCCTTGGCAGGCTGTCGAGCCACAGATGCACCTCAGCCAGGTTGTCAAAGCCGATTGTCTGCTGCAGGTAGCTTTGGGCTGCTCCGTACGCCAGCTCATGTACTGCTGAGCCGGCAGGTTTGTGCTGCAGCAGCTGCAGGAGGCTCGCCAGCTGCTCTGCAGTGGCTTGCAGTGCACCAGCAGCAGCTCCCTGAGTGGATTCCAAGGAGGCTTGAAGTACTGACAGCACTGCATGCTGCAGACTTGGATGCATGCTGGCATCCTGCACAGGCTTCAACTTGATGCAACAGCCCTTATACAGCACATATACCAGCAGAAGAGCATTTGGAGCGCAGATAAAAAGAGTGCAGCGGTCCAGCAGGCGTTCAGGCATTCGAACCAAGAATTTGGCTGTGCCCACCTGCGGCAGCAGCTGCCAGGCGTTGAAGCGGGCTTCAACGCACATGCCTGGAAGGCAGCGCATGTAGCCTTCCAAGACCTTGAAAAGGTGCAGCAGTATGAGGTCTGAACCTGACAGCTCTGCTGGACCTGGGTCAGCATCATTAATCGCCTGCAGAGCCCAAAATAATGGTATAGCACGTGCCAGCCAGCACCCCATGCACCATATGTTCTGACCCCTTCACTTGTGGGTCCAGAGATGAGCAGGATCTGTGGCGAGATGGGAATGCAGTACCTGTGCTGCGCCTTGAGACTGGGGCAGCTGAGTATACAGCGCCATCAGCGTCTGCAGGTCTGGGAGCTTTGCAGCAGCCGCAGAACGTAGCCGCGCACAGAGGCTCCTCCAGGCGCCAAGTCTGGCCGCTGCTGCTGCCTGTTCAAGATCCTGTATGCATCCCCATGATAATAAGAAGCGCCTTCAACAGCTGAAGGGCAGCCCCTACCAGCGATGCACCGCATAGCTAAGGGATGCATGACTGCCAAACATGGGCAAAGAGTAATTAGCAAGCCGACTCAGGCAAAATGGCTGTGCACACTGTTTTCAGCAGCCGTATAAGGCGATGGCAGACAAGATGAATTGCACTCACCTGTGCTGCTGAAAATTTGGGAGAATTCTGAGGCTCAGCATTGTGTTGGTCCATTGTAGCTCTGTCGGTCTCAGGCTCATCAGGATCATCTGGGAATTTGTCTCCAAGCTCAGGTGCACCTTCCTCGGGCATAGTAGATTGTGATACTAGAGGGCCCAAGACAGTGGATGACATTAACCCTGCACACGCCACATCATTTTTAACGCAGCATACAGCAAATGCCCACCAGGGCTATGCGCTGCTACTGGTCTAACTGCGGAGTCGCAAGGCCAAAGCACTTATTATCTCAGGAGAGGTCCACTTGAAATGCTTTCGACAGCTCGCTGTCCTATCTACTTCACTGCTTGATTTATCCTTGTGTGGCCATCATGCAGCGTTTGGCATCAGCGATCAGTGCGCTTGCTTCTGGTGGGTCACCTGAATCTACTTCATCTGTGGTGTGCTGCGAGGGAAGAAAGTTGTTGTAGTCTTTCTGCGCGTGGCCTTGTGCTTGGTCAAGCGAGGAGAGCGTCCGCTCAAGCACACCAAGCATGCTACAAAGCGTGGACAGCGTGGCCTGCTGCACCAGGCCGTTGCTGTTCTGCAGACCCTTGGTGAGAATGCCCTGAACAGACATGACCACAGCTCACTAGTGTTATGATGCCAGGGATATAGCAAAGCTGTGTGATGGGCTGCATCGCGGCAGTAAGTAGACAACAGCTGCAGGGCGCTGAATGCATGCAAAGGCATCTGCCTCTGAAAGGTGACGTCTTCCACCTTTGACAGTGGTGCTGGAAATATTCTCCGAATCTGCGCTGATAGAAGCTGGGATGGGAGCCCCTGCGGCCTCGCCTGCCTGCATGAACACAGCTCGGCTTAGGCATCACCGATCACATCTCATGCTAGCAATATGCAGCAGTTCCTGAATGTGAGATGAGTGCAACCCTTGAACATGAAGCAGATGTGCAAACATTGCCTCTCAGCACAAGATACTAGCCAAGTGATGAGGCGCAAATGCTTCCTAATGACTGCACGGTGATGCCACACAGCGAACTGCAAATTCAATCCATAGGCTGCTTTTACCTGGAGGCAAGGGCCCAGAAGTCAACATCTGGGGACAGCTGTATTAGGCTGCCAAGTAAAGAGCTGCCCGCCATCCACCTCAGCCCGGGCTTAGGGTCCAGGCTGAGCTGGCAGGATGCCAGATAGGCGCTGGCCAGATCAGGCCGCTGCCGAGCAACTGAGAGGAGCAGATCGTAGTGTGCTCCCACTGATGTAACCTTCAGGGTGTGAAGCAGCCGCAGCACACGCCTCCTGCCTACACGCGAAAGCCACTTTTGATCAGGTGCCCACCAGGATGACCATTACATTGCCTGAAAAGCAAGTTTGGCCCGCTCCCAATAGAAGATGCAAATGTTTACCCCTGCAGAGCCATAACGTCTATGAAGCAGACCAGCTGCCAATCACATGAGTGGAAATAGTGAGGAGGGAGATTACTCACTGGGATGGTTATCCTGGGAGAATGCCCCAAGTCCAGCATCTACAGGTGGTGCAATGCCGTGGCTTGAATGAGTCAACACTGCAAAAAGTATCTGCTGAGCAGCAGCTGCACACGATGCAGTCTCGGCAGGGGCGCCTTCTGTGTCCCAGGCAGCTACTGTCGCTATCTGCATGATACAGCCAACAACATGACCTGTTTGTTCAGGGTCTCTGCCTGAGCAAATTGAAATTGCATGCAAGCGCAAAACGCGTACAGAGCTGTTCCAAGGTCCTCTGGACTGTGTTCCTAATCTTCTGATGGCTTTTCAAGCCTTCAGCTCTGAGGGGTCTCGGTGCCATGCAAGAGCCCTGCAATTACCTGAGCAAGAGCTGTGTTGCTGAAGGGCTGTGCACGCAGGCTGGCAGGGACATCTGATCCCAGAGAAAGGACCCTGTCTCGAATGGCGCCCAAGATCTGCTGCACTGTGACTGGAGGGAAACTAGCAAGCTGACTCAACAGACCGGACCAGAGGACCCTGCAGGCATCAGTCCTGTCAGTCAGTATCAGCAACAGAGAGAGGAGTAGCGCTGTGTCTTTGTATCGGGAAGGAGGTGCCAACTTCACCACAGGCGAGTGATGGTGCCGTTGACAGGATATGAATACTAGCCCCTTTGTGGGGTGCCCGGCTGGGACAGACCTGACTGGCAGCAGACATTGCAGCAAGGCTGCGTCTGCATGCGCCAGGAAAGACAGTGCAAATTCAACAAACAAGCTGGCGGTGGGGCGCTGCATGGGCTCCTGGGCCTGCCAGGCTTCCAGCAGGCGAGTGTGTGCCTCCTCGCCTCCTTCATCCTTCTTCTCCCTGAGATACCAGTCAGATTCAGAAGCCACAATCAAAGAGCTGTACCGAGCAGTTCTGTTGGAAGGTTTGCATCCGATTCAGATGCCATATGTATTTGCCTCTCAGGCATTTATGGAAGGCTTAGGAAGCCTGGACTGTAATCTGAGCATGGGCAAGCTTGGTATCTTGCAACATGTCTGCAGTGAGGACCGCCCGTACTGCGGCAGATCAGCGCAAGCACAGCAGGATGTTGATCTGTTGCAGTCCAAGTCGTACGCACCACTGACTTATTGCAACATACTCTTGGAGACACGGTTGCCACCTCAAGCGTGCCAGGCATACCTGGGCAGGCGGCAGAGCTTTGCAAGGGAGGACAGGGAGAAGTCAAAATGGTGAGCCAGCTGCCTCGCGCTCTGCACGCTGTGCCTGGCCACAGCACTCAGCAGGACCAGCGCCGCACAGCTCTTGGGCTTTGAGTCGGAGCTCAGATAAAAGTACAGCGCCTGCATGAGGGTGAAAACCCCTGAGATCTTAGACTTTGCAAGTAGGGTGACAGAATGTAATGTCCATGTCAGGAACCTGTGGTCCATGCATGACTGCTAAGGCGGCTTTCCATGATGATAACGGAGTGGCAAATGCACTGGGAGCTCACAACTGGTCTGCTGCCTCACCTTGAGTCTGCGATCAATCAGGTATAATACAAGGTCTACGCTGGCGCCTGTCTGCTCCTGGCCTGGTAGGGACGCCAGCAAGGGGAGCATCTCTGCCAGGAGTAGCAGTAGCGCCACTATGACTTCATCAATTTTTGCCTGAGCGAAAGCACAGGATTCAGGATCCCATTCTTCATGTGGAAAATGTGCTGATGTGGATGTTGAGCGCAGAGCAGAAGTCACCGTCAACTGGGCTTCCCAAATCCCAAGAAGCTCAGCTAAATCTGGGCTTCTGCTGAGAAGCTCAGCCAAGATGGCTGCGCCCCCAGAACTACGCAGGGCTCGCCGCAGCGCCTCCAGTCCTGCACATGGGAACTTAGGCGTCTGTCCCTATTCAGGACTGGCCTTCATCTGAAGCACACGAAGAAAAGCATCATTCATACCCTGCACATTGATGGAGGGATCTCGGACGGCGCGCAAAGCCTCCAAGATCTTGTCCAGATCAGGTGTGGCGATCTGCGCCATGACGTCCTTCTACCTGGCACCTGCCCTCAGGGGCGGACCTTTCAATGCTCCCATATTACAAAGGTGCTGCTAAGGCTCGCCGAAACGGCTCTCTGATGTTGCGCTCAGGCCGTCAGCAGAACATGTGAGGAGGGGTACCCTATAGGTCGACCCTTTGCCAAGGATAGCGACGGCCAAATGGGCTCTGACAAGTTGATATTAAGTGTATCAGACACCCTACTCTTCGCATTCTGCAACATAGGTGTCTATAGGAGTCTGCAATAAGAGCCACGATGTCAGACAGAGGACCGGCCGAGAATGTCCAAACAGGAAAGAAGAAACGCAGAGTGAAGAAGAAGGCTGCGCCGGCAGCACAGGAAGCAGCAGCACCTGTGGGTCTAATGCAAAGACCAGATAAAAGGGCGCCTCTGACGATGAACGACCGGGAAGTATATGACTACGTCCGAGAAGCCACATCGAAGAACGTTTGGTGAGGCTCTTTAATCTCAGCTTTTAACACACTACCCACACAGCAGTGAAATGCCAATATGTTAATACGCATGCCAGGGGACTGCTGCTGAATGGGGGCTTTGGGTGTGATGACACATTACTAGGACTGAAGAGAGCCCTGCTGCTCCAGGTACTACAGAGATAGGCTCAGTGTGCCAAGGGGCCCCTGCAACATCTCGGTGTTGCGAGAGTGCTGGGTGCATGGAGTGATCGATGATGGCACCCTTGTATGGGGCCAGGGCCTGATAGACTGGCTGCCTGTGAAGAATGTGCGCACGCTGGTGCCGCAGATACGCACTGTGGAAGGTATTCGCCACGCACTCCCATCACAGCATGCTTTGCAAGCTGTGCGGGCTGAGGCACATCCTTGCTTCTCGACTGGCATGGGTGACATGTGCCTTCCAGATCTGGGAACGTATGCTGTCCTGTGCCATCATGCCCTGAAATAGTATGAGACTGCTGCTTCATCATGCAAGCGTGCAGCCCACCAAGCTGAGCTTTGGGCTGCCTCCTGCGTGTTACTGGAGAACAGACGCTTGCCCTGCGCTGAGGCTAGCGTTGTGCTGATGCAGTGCAAGTGGCCACGTGGATCAAGAGGCAGTTTGCTCTGAAGCCAGCCATCAACCGGCTCAGGAGAGAGCGCGCAGCTCAGCGGCCGCTGCTGACCAACCAGGTGGCCGACATGTACTAGATGTGCACAGAGTTGTGGTACGGGCGAGGATGCTGCAGCAGGATGCAGGCAGCTGTGCAATGACAATCAGAAGCTGCCCTCAGCTGACAGGCTCTAGAAACACAAACAGAACTGGAAGAGGCCCTGCGAGGTCACCATGGCGAGTTTTGACGCTAGAGGAAGTGCCAGCAGCATGATAGTAATTGTCACTATTATGGGCCTTGCAGCTGTGAGTGCCTTTATGACAGCTATGGGCAGAGTTGATGAACCTCAATATTGACTCATGGGCCCGGGCACAGAAGCAGGCAGGTTCTGCATCACAAAAGATCACACTGGTTGCCACGTGTGTAATGCTGAGAGTGCAAAATGCTTCGTTGTTCCTAAAGCACGAGCGTACTCATCAAAATTTTCCAGGTTTGAGTTAAATGCACGGCAGTGACACATACAGCTGCAGCACTCGGCTCGGGGGTCCTCAGTTTGCCTTGTATACCTCGCACACTGTTTGGCGCACAAATATAAACGCAAGCGTACATGGTGAGGAGGAGCAGATCTATCAGAGGCCTCTCAGGAGAACATCTTCACATGTGCAATCAAAGGTAAGTGCAGTGTATCTTGGCACGCAGCTCCTGATAATGGCAGAGCACCTCTTGCAAAGGACAATGGGACACTTCTGGACATTTGCTTGAAATGTGATGCATGATTATAGATTGAAATCAAACACAGTCAGCCATCTGGGTCCTCAGCTGGTGACTGCATATCCTGCAGCACTGGTGCTTCCTGCCCTTGCAGCTGCATCTATCCTGCCCATGCTGACGGTGGCCTTGTGCTGTTTGTTGCTGCAGAGCTGGGGAAGACGGGCGGTGCTGCTGCTCCCCACTTGGCGCAATGCTCCTACATGCAGATCAGGTCCTTTGAGAATCAGTTCCAGTAGAGTGGATCCCAGCGTGAGAGTACTCAGAGGCATCATGAGACAATCCTGTGATGGCTGTGGGAGGGTGTAGCATGTTGTATGGTGAGCATGCACTTCAGAGGGTGACTGCCACTCCTACTAGACCCCAGTGACCAGTGGTCCAGCAGGAAGCTGCACAATGTGCTTGATGTGGGTGATGTTTAGGGAAGGGTGAGGAGGCGCTGCTGAGTACCTTGTGGGTATCCAGAAGTGACTGCAATGATGGTGGCGGCGGCAGTGGTGGTGGCGGCGGCGGCGGCTTGCATCTTGAAAGCCAGGCCCAGCCATTCTCTCCAAGCACACGCACAATGTAGTTGTTGCTCACGCCTCCTGGCATCTCCTGACCTCCTGTGGTACACACTTTACTGCTGTATCTGGCCCAGGGTGTTGACAAAGGTAGGCATTTGACAGTTCAACCAGACGTAGTCAGGTCACCATACGTGTTCTTGTCATTACAGTGAAATGTTGTCACCCAAGCCTGGAAGCACCTTCTTCACAGGCAATTTGCGGGTGAGTAGCACAAGGGCACACCTGTCTCTGAAGGCCACTTAGACCTGGACTGTGACACAAGGAGGCACTCCATCTGATGTGAAGCAAGGAGACGCTCCCTCTGCATGCGGAGTTCGAGTTCTTGTGCCAGTTTGTCACGCGTCTTGCTTCCAGCCTTTGCGTCTGCGTTCCCTGCACAAAAGTGATTGACGCTGAGCATGCATGTTTCATTCAGCAGAAGCATATACCAGGTCAAAAGGATGCAACCAGATCACGTCAGTGACACTGCACTCAGTCTATTTTAATCCAAGCTTGGAGGCGCTTCTGCACAGGGAAGGTGTCTAGCACAAGGGCAAACCTGTCACCGAGGGCTTGTCAGAAGGGGTGAACGAAGTAGGAAGATGCGGCATCTGCATGTCTGCATGAGGCGGTCCATTAGCATTTGCTTTGGTGTTTCCTGCACATAAAATATGACACTGAGAAGAGGTGTCACATTCAGTGGAAGCATTGACCAGATACAAAGGACGCATCCAGGTCACACCATTGTCAAAGCACTCAATCTCTCTCAGTTTAAGCTTGGAAACAATCTTCCCAGGCAAGGTGCCTGTCACAAGGGCGAACCTGTCTCTGAGGGCCCGTCAGAAGAGGACAGCCAAGCTTGGACACGCGCCTGGCGGGCCGTTCGCATGCGTGCGTCTTCAAACTCTTGTGCCAGCTTAACATGGTTCATGCTTCCAGTCTTTGCGTCAGCATTTCCTGCACAACAATGAGTGACGCTGACGCCATGTATAAATTCTCCACTGGTAGTCCTGTTGGCCAGATCAAAGGCGTGCATGCAGCTCACATTGTTGTGACTGCACTCAACCTCTCTCAATGCAGGCATGGAAGCACTTCTTCAGAAACAAGATGTCTGGCACACTGGCAAACCTGTCTCTGAGGGCCTGTCGGAAGGGAACGGTGGCGCAGGGAAGCGCGTAGGCATGTTGGGGGCAGCCCACACTTCAGGCGGGTATTGAGCCAGTACATCAGGCAATGTGCTTCCTGGCTTTGCTTTGGCGTTTCCTGCGCACCATTCAGTGATGCTCAGCATTCTTCTGTGAGTGGCAGCATTAGCCAGATCACAGGATGGCAGACAAGTCACATTGTTGGAAATGCACAAAGTCTCTCACAATTCAAGCTAGAGAGCTTTTCTTTACAGACAAGATGTCCGGCACAAGGGCAAACCTGTCCCTGAGGGCCTGTCAGAAGGCGGGATTGAAGCAAAGAGATCCGCCAGCTTCATGCACGCGCCTTCAGCCTGAGCTGCTGTATCAGGCTTCTTGCTTCCAGCCTCTGCTTCGTCATTCCCTGCACAGCAGCGAGCAGTGGCGAACATGCTCCTCTGATTCACAGATTTCTATTCAAGACCTGGGCCTCATCCTTCGTGTGCACATGTTTATAGCTATACTAGAATGCTGTGCATAGTAACGGAGTAGGCGTCTGACATTGAACCAGCCTCCTAGCTCGATTCTGCAGCCTCACGCTTATGCCCTCACCAGCTACCCAGTATGTACTCTGGGCTATCTCGCGCCAAGCGGTAATGAGCTAGGTGCGTGCAATTGTGGGCCATTCGATTGCTACTACAATACACCATCGTATAATCGGATTGATACTTGTGCTTGAGGTCTGGGAGGAGGCAAAGGGCTGATGCTGACCTGACAGTTCTGCGCCATCACTCTGGACCTCCAGAGCTGTCTTGATCCACATGAAAGCGGTATCTGTGTCGCCTCCTTGCTCCTCGCAGGCAAGCAGCTTTGCCTTCACGATGCCCTTCTGCTTCTCAGTGAAGCCATCGCAGGCTTCTAGCTCAGCACGCCAATCTGTTTCCATGGCTGGTCAGGTCTGCGTCCTAACGCTTACAAGTAGTGTGAGGCAGTGATTACAGACATATACAGCGTCGGATGGTGGTGAGTCTGGCGCCAATTTGCCCGCGATTGTGTGAATTTGTCTGCCACGGTACGAGGATTCTGGTGGGCCAATTGCATGGGTGTGTCAGCCATCTACATATCCATTACAGTGACTCTCCTACTTTTGCGGAGGATAGAACGTGCATGTCACGCCTGTCATGGCTGGCACGGCTGTCGATCTTTGGCTGAGTGAGATAGAACTATATGGCCCATGCAACTGCCATCAGCTCCATGCATGAGCACACATGCACAAGGCAATCGTGTGAATCAATGCTTCTCGAAAGACTTTTGTAGCACTTCACCAACCTTGAGTTGGTCACATTTTACTTTACTCGTTCTTTCATGTAATTGGCAGATTACCACGCATGTGCTTGGTCTGGTAGTTGCACAGCTATGAGGTCCGTCCGTACTTCCATAGACTGCTCCACCATGCTCATGAACGCCGGGCACGGCAATATTGTGCACCACAGAGCGGCAGGGTCAGATGTGGGTGGGCACAGCTGGCGGTAGCCAAAGCTGGTGGCGACGGAGGCCGGATGAAAGTCTGCCAATGTGGGATAGTGGTGCTCATCTCCCTGCATAAGGGCAGACGCACGGTGTGACTAGTGAGGAGCCTGGCGTGGCAAGCTTGAAAACTTGGGTGAGTAAAGCACACGCCCTCATGCTACATAGACAGCCAAAGTTTTGGCAAAGAGTCCGCACCACAAAGAGCACATGGCAGAACCCGTCGTTGAATAGAGTTCTCCATGTGATACCAGAAGCACCAGGAACCTCGTCCATCAGACGCACGCACTTCCCAGACTGTGCATGCGCATTCACCTGAGCGTGACACTAGATCATTATGTGTGCACCCCCGGGAACACTTTCACCTTAGCATGTATCGAATGATACAAGCCCTCATATTTTTGCATCTGGCCTTTGCCTAGACCTTTGCAACAGCAACATTGCGAGAGGACGCAGTCAACCACCTTGTGTCTGAGCCACAAACAGATAATCTGAGAATCATCTCATCTTCATCTCAAGCTTAGCGCCTTGACATAGCTTCATGCTAGTCCGCACAAGTATAGAAGTGGGCATCACGGCACACACTGTCATCTAGGCCCACTGATCATGACTCAATTCCTCTTGCAAGCACGACGGGTTGCGTGGATAAAGCTCATGAGACAGCTGCACATACTTGTTCAAGGACAGCTCGCTTCACCGAAGTATTCTTATACCCTAGCACCTCCTCAGCGCCCAGAATTGCCTCTAGCCAATTGGTGTTGAGAATCCTCCGACTCAAACCACGAAAGAGTTTGTGCACTCTCTTGTGATCCTCTTGGGTGGCATGCCCCTTGCAGAGCCAATTAAACAACGACCCTACACAGTATACCTACATTAGATGGCGTAGACCAATCCTGTAGCAACAAGATGCCATTTGGATTGTCTTTTACTGCCAAGTCAGGACAAGGACAAAGATTGAGGCAAGCTAAGCCGATAAAGACTTAACCGTGGGAGCATGGTAGACTTAGAGTGCAAGATAGGGCACAACGAGGGGAGCTGTGATAGTCATACTTACCTACGTTCCAGTCACAACGATCGCACCAATCATTGGTGCCTGAGAGCAAGGTCAGCATCCAGCTGAGAAGCCGGAAGTTGGCGCCTGCCAGGCTTGCCACCTGGACTATGGGAGACGTGGGATGGAAAAGTGCTGCATCTTGAAGATGATGCTGACGCACGAGCTTGTCCAATTGCTCATCGGTGAAGATGTCCCCACCAGCCTCTGCTGCAGTGCGTGCCTTGTTGCGCACCTCATCGGGGATCTCAATTCGCATTAGCAGGTTGCATAATAACTTTTGCAGATCCTCTGGTAGGGGCCCTCCTGCACATGCAAAATCAGAGCCACTTACTGAGTGCACCATGCCAGTAGTGTACAACATCCTCTGGAAGGTGTATCTCAAGCTACAAAGCAGAGATCTGTATTTGTGAGCTCCTATGGCACGTTTGCTAGGCATCGTATGAGGCACTAGCTGTAACTGCATTATCAGGTCTTTGAGAAGAATGTAGAGCGCGTGATCGTCTTGCAAGATCCAATGCAGATTTTTATAAGGATCAATGAGCTTGAAAAACCGCACCTAGAGGCAAAAGGGCTGTCAATGCGCCGGGAGTTGATGTTCTTTGCATGCTTGCGTCAGCAAGCCTGTTGCTGGCAACGACAATATGCAGCAAGAGATCATTCCCTTGTGCTCTCTCCATGTAGCTGATCATGGCGGATAACATGTGCTGGGCCCAGGTAGGCACTTCTTCGTCTATCTATGCAGCTGACCAAACGAGCTCAGGATACCACATGTAAACAGGCCACCGCGAGGCGCACTGGAAGACGGAGGTCAAGTACCAACCAATGGAAAGAGACTTCAGCCTACATAACGTGGGTACCACAGAGACGCTTCAGAGCACTTTGCGTTTACTATTAGAAAGCAGCCACAATGAGAAGCTTGATCAAAGCTGTGGCTCACCCCTAACGTGTGTGCAGCATTCATATCGTTGATGAGTATAAAGACGCTGCGAGGGCCCTTTGCAAGGCCAAAGGATTTCTCTACCCTTTCAAACACTTCATCTAGCCTCAAGGTTTGCCTGTCCCGGTCATCCATTTCTCTCAAGAAATCGGCATATGTGCCAACAGAGCTTGCATTGCTGTATGAGGTGTCCAGGTAAGTGGTGAACCCATACGCAATGCGCAGCGCCGCAATGGTCTCAATGTTGAGACCCTTCTCTAGATACATGAGTTCAGCATCAAGCTCTAGCCTGCATAGGTTGAAGAGGGGCTCAAAGGCATAATAAGATTGAACGATGGATGGTGATCACGTCAAGCGTCAAAGTGCTTACATGTAGGCACCATATTTGGAGTACTTCTTGGCGTCCGCTACCCATTTATTACTCTACCGCATGAAAAATAGCCATGTGCGTGCATAGCCTACTAAACCGGATCACGATTTGTAATCATGTACACCAGATGTAGCATGAAATGCATTGTAAGCTGAGCTGTGGCACCTAACGGATCCCGAATGTCCATTCTTGATATAAAAATCAAACAGAGTCTGAAGGGACACCTTGGACACAAGCTGGAGCATGGGGGTGTATGCACAATGAGCATGTTCTCTTGTTCACCTGATACATGAGACAAGTGACCTGCCCTGCGCCACGCTATTCTGCAATCGCTCTAGCGTCTTTTGATGGCTCTCGGGTGTTGAGTGCTCGGGAGATGCGTCTTTGATGAGCGACATGGCAAGCTCAGGCTCATCCTCCAACAACTCCCGTAGTTTCGGCACAAGCTCTAGCAGCATGGTAGTCTTACCTGCACATTTAACTTAAATGTGGTTGAAGGGGCTTTACTCCATATTAGGAGCTCTGGCAGATGGCAGCAAACATATGAGCCACATGCCTACTCAATGGTCTGATTCCAGCTTATGAGAGAAACTGGGACCCTTGTCCTTACCACAGCCAGACGCCCCAATCAGGGCCATCAGTGCAACGGAGTCTGAAAGCTTCTGGTTGGCGTTGCGCTGCAACCACGCCAGTTCAATTCGAGCTGCGCCAGAAAGCGCTGCTTTGACAGTGTCCCGCCTAGATGTGAGCGCTAGCTGCCTGCCCAATGACACCATTTTCTCCTTGCTAGAGGAAAGCGCCACTTTTTTACTGCTACTAATCTGTGAGCTGGTGCGAATTGTCATTGGATAAATATTGTTGGGCCGTGCTTTACGGCAGGCTTCCGCATACTGGTGCAAGTATTCATGCTCTCTTGTCTGCTGATGCCCTGCATGACATGGGTGATGTAAGGCTGTATCTCTTCTGGGGCACCTATGGTGGCTTTGAGCGTCTTGGGAAGTCCCAGATATGCAAATGCAATCCTCCTCTCACTCGAAGAGGCAAATTCACTTCTCCAACGATATGTGCAACAGAAGCTCTTACAGAAGCAAACTTAAGCTACATGAATGACTGTGAGAGCATCCAAACATGATGCACTCAATGATTGCCTCGCTCCTACTCATCCATGTCCATCGCCAGCTATCAGCTGGGTTACAATCATGAGGCTGAAGCCAACCTGAGACAGCTGCGTCCGCTAACAGTCCATCCAACGTGAGTCTGACCTGCTGCTCACTTCCCTTGAATAACGCATCCGGGTGACCTCCTTCAAGTTGATAGTGCGCCAGCATGCCCATGATGGTGCCTTTCTGCCTGTCATCAAAGTCTTCGCGGGCAAGCAGCTTCTTAGGCCACGACATCATCACGCCTCTGTAAGTCTGCAACTGTACGCTGACAACGCAAGCAAAGATGCATGAGCCTCGATGGGCTGATGCTGCCAGAAATTGTTATAATGATTTTGGCAGGGTAATCAAACCCTGGCGAAGGCGACCGTTGGGCTGGCCAGATTAAGGGGTCTCAGGCGTGCCCCAGGCTGACTTGAAGTGACCCTATGTCTACTGCACATTTCATGTCCAGGAGAGGCACGTTAGGCCAGGCCCATGATCGGATCTGAAAGTGATATACCTTTTGCCTCATACTTGTGCCCCGTCATACTCAAGTCATTTAATGAACCCGCATCTGTGGAACTAATGGAAAGGCGTAGATGACTGGATTGCCTTCCATGAAGCGATGGCACGGGTCAGTAGATTCTAATGCAAAGCTAAGCGTGATACACATGCTTGGCAAGTGGCTTCCAAGATGGGAGTTTTGTTCATCATACATGTGCTGAACACAAGTCACCTAACACAAGAGCATGCATCGGAAAAGTGCTGTCCGTGTCTGGGCCCTAGGCTGTTGGTTATTGTCTTGCACCAATGCTTGTCCCCACCTCACATTTCCCTATCTAAACGCTTCTCATTGACTGCTTATTCTAATACTTCAGGCGCATGTTTTGGGTAGGTCCTCCTAATAGGACCCATCGGATGTAGTACATACGCAGCATGGCAGAGTCTCGTCTCTACCTCAGCATATGCATGTGCATGAGAATTGCTTTGCCTGATCCATTGCAATACGCCCAAGATGTATGCCCTTTGCATATCATATGATGTTGCTGTGTTTCCTCTTGGTATTTGATGAGAGCTGATAGCACTTGTCGAGACCAGGTGGCTTCTCTCCATGTTGCCTGCAAAAGTCCCCAACATCACAATAGATAGTCTGTGCCAAGCTTAAGCAGGACAATAATGATGGAAAATGCTAAAGACAATTGCTTAGGCCCCCTGAGAGAATGACCAGCAGACGCTGAGGGTCAACTCATTTACAGCTGTACAGTGACACCAGCCTCTAGAGACACAGGTTGCTTAAGGGCTCACCAATACATCATACATACACTGTGACATGGTCACACATATTGCAACTGTGAAAGTGGTCTGGCACACCATATGGAGTTGAGGTAGCAGGTGGTACTGAATGTGGCATGGTAGGAGACATGCTGGTGCTTGTCCATGAGAATCAGCCGGGAGGCAGACCAATGCCCAGCCATTGCTAGCACTTTATGCTGAGCGTGGACCAGCGCATCCACAGGGATATCTGTGATGCAGCAGTATAGCAAAGCCTTTTGACCCCACTGCAGCTTTGGAGGCTCCCTCATGGCAAATTGGCTCTGCCAATGCTGCAGAACTCTGATGTCCTCCTCCGCCTTACTGCTTCCACAAAGTCAGCCATGCTTCCTCCAAGCCAACATTCCGCTGACTTCCTTTTCTTTGATGCTGTTGTGCTGCTCATGTACGTTTCACAAAGAGCTGCACCAGCAGAGAGCTTCATCACAGAAGTGGCAGCCCAATCAAGTTCTCAACACATAGGTCTAGCAGCGTCAATGCAATCTTTGCATCCTGCTGACCACCAACATTGTCCAAGGATGCTCACGGTCGAGAAATGACAATATGCACTGCCTATAAGCTCACCTTCCACCGTCGCTGCGCCAGTACCAATGTCAACATCGTGCTGGGGAAACAGTGTTGCCATGTCGTCAAAAAGATTCTGCAGGGTTGGCATGGCCTCCAGGGTGAGAGGTCTTGACTGAATCAGCACATGTAGGCAGGGTACAGGGGCTTTATGCAGCGGTAGCTGCAGCAAAAAGCTTGCTTCCTGGCTGCCTGAGCCTGGAAGAGAATATCATGTGTCAGCCAGTTGCTGATGTGGGCGAGCCCGTCATCGCTGTGCAGAATGCCAAGCACAGTCATTGTGTCACAGGCATGCCTGTTGGGTCAAGAACTTCTTGAAGGCTCCAGGGTTGCGCTGTCAGAAATCAGCGGGCTATGAAGTGCCCATCATTTGCAAACATGTTTGCCAACTTCTGGCGATGACCTGTGCATCAACCACTCAGGCAACAGACGAGGACCAGCACCTGAGGATGCAGAGGTGGGCGCTCCACCCTTTTGCAAGGGGCTTCCACATCTTGTTGCCTACACAAAGAGCGCCACGGTCAAAGCTCTTCAATCAATATGCTGGAATTTATGCATGCACACACGCGCGTGGGCAATACGCAGCAAATGCATCGCGTAGCTGGCTGACGTCTAATGTCCCTATTCAGCATAATCCCTGATCTCAAAGAGGTAGGTATAGGCTGAGCGTAATACCCTTAGCAGCTCCTGAGTTTGGTCGATATCTGCATGGCCAGGCTTGACTTGCAGCTCGGCCAAGCTTGGTAGCATGTAGTGCCCTTGCAAGGCATCGCCAAGGGAACACAATTCCTCAGTTAGGCACTTGCTCCTGGTGTAGAGCGGGAGGAATACACTCACAATGTCCGCCTGCAGCCATGTTTGCCGTAGCTATGTCAAATGACATCATAGTATGAGAGCCCTCAATGTGTTTAACGGCATTAGTTTGTTAACCTGCATACACATCAAGGAGGAAGTGTCTCTGGTGCATTGTTATTGTTCATTGTTGAGGCTATTCCCTGAAGATATAGTGCAGCACACCTGCTCCCGCAAATCATGTGGTAGCTGCAGCAATGGAGGGAATGGCGGCGCCTCAAGGTGCCCCAGCAGGCTCAGGATCAGCGGGCAGAGTTGCGGTGTGCACCACACAGCTGGCCTGGCAGGGCTGATTGCAGGTGGGGAGAGCTGACGGAAGCCGACGCTGGTGGACACAGTGGTCACAGGCACAACTGGCAAGGTGCTCAACAAGCTGTATTCCTCGTTATCATATGATACTATTGGACCCTGCGGCAATTAAAAGGATGATCTCCAAGGTATCCGCTTGGCGCAACAGTCTTCGGGCGCAGTTGCTCCTCATGTACACACGCATTTTAAAGCCAGAACAGTGGATACAGCACCCACCGCAAAGAGCATGTGGCAGAGGCCGGCATTGAAGACAGCCCCCCACGTGAGTCCAGCCTCGCCTGGCATCTCATCCATCAGGCGAACCCACTTGCCGGCAAAGGCATGACCTACCACCTGAGCATGGCAACGCAGTTATACGGGGATCCAGAGGGACTATTTAACTTGTCAGGGCTGTCACAGGTAAGGCGCATGTCTGTATCACCTGGTTTTTAGTGCATACACAGTGGCTGTTGCACACGTACACCATGCATCTATAGCCACATCATGCAAGCTCAAGCTAGGCTCATGCACGATCTGGAACAACTTTCAACATCTCAGACATGACCATCATGGTGATATAATGCCTTTGGATTCGTAAGTTGTGTGGGGAGCGTAAGACGAGTCAGACATGGCCCAGACATGCTTGCGCGACACATGCTGGGTCCTGCCTCATGTAGAGGGTGGGCCCGTCGAGACAGGCCCGTATGGCGTATGGACAATTCAAAGCACAACCTTTCACGCAGGCTCGGTATTGCATGTATGCAGGGTGTAAAGCACACACCTGTGGTACAATAAGCTCCAGATCTCGTCCTTCAAGCAGTTCATGAGGACCCAGGAGGCTATCCAGCCAACCAGCTTCCCTCAAGTCTGCGCAGATTGTGTGGAGTGTGTTTACAACCTCCCTGGAAAGATCAACACCAGACCCCTTGCAGAACCAGCCAGCCAATGTTCCTGCACAGTGATTTTTATTGGCAGTAGGTATAAACTTCTGAGGATGTGCAGGCAGGATACCTCTGGTGGTTTTCCTCATGGTGTCTGGTGGGCGTGATATGCCTGAGAGGACTTCTCACACTATGAATCTCAAGGCATTGGTCCTGGACACGGGTATGAAGTATTGCAGGAGGGTTGCTATGCAAGAGCGCATCACCGTGACATCAGGAAACATTGCGGTTTCCATAGGAGCATCTAGGGGCACACCAAGCATGAAACACTACACAACATTCTGCATTTTCTGAGGCAAGCCTGGACCAGACATGAGGATAGAACGCGGCGCGAGGGGAGTTGTGCTAGGGAATGCATCACCTTTCTCCCAGTCACTCAAAGCATCAGTTGTTGTGGCGCCTCCTAGCAAGCTGAGCACCCACGCCAGCAGCCGAAAGTTGCAGCCTGTGCTGCACGCCAACTGCGAGATGATTGAGGCAGGATCCCAGATGGCGCTCTCATTGCGCAGCGCTTTCTTGAGATCCTCATCGCTGAGCAGGGGATTGGCAGCGCGCGCTTCAGCAAGCTCCTTGCTTGTGACCTCCAGGCGCCGCAGCACGTCAAGCAGCAGATCCTGCACATCCTCCACAGAGGGGCATCCTGCACAGTCACCACGGCAGTGTTGCGTCTACTCCAGCTGGAGCATGGCCTTCAGACCACGTTGCACAAACAGATGTACACATTGCCGCACAGAAGAACAAGTATGCTCTGATGTGGCGGTCTGAGACCATCCTGTACAGCTCACAGATTTTCCTGCAAGTCCTAGCGTCTCGCAACATGAGACACCCTAGACTACTCGAATGTGCAATATTCCTCCAGATGAATGTCTTGATACAGACCTGGCAAAACAGGCATGTACACAGCATGTGGCCGTTCCCATTAGCACCTCCAGATCAAGAAAGCCAACGGCCAAATGTTGATGGGATGCCTTTTCAAGTCAGGCCAATAAGCAGGCGAGGTCCAATGTTGACACTGGTATGCAGGTAGTGTAACCAGTGAAGGGGTTTCATGACAATACCCAGAGGCAGGAAGGCCGTCAAGGCATTGTAGGTGCCGGTTGCTTGCAGGGATGCAGCATATTGATTGGTAGTCCCAATGACTGTAAGCACCAAGCGGTCAAAGCTTGATGCCCCATCCTGATGCCTGACAAGGGCCGACATCATCTTCTGAGCCCACATGGCCTCATTCTCCGGGTCCTGCAAAGTCCCCAACATTCACTTGGTTATACCAGCTCAAGCTTGCAGACGGTGACAATGTGGTGAAGGACTTGCTGCATAATACAGCGCATATCAAGCACTGCGGCAACAGCCAACCTCTTTGCTCCTGTCTGAGGCTTTTTAGTGCTGTACTGCATGTCTCGTGTGCCTATGTCTAGCCCTTGGAGAACCACTGCACTAGCCATGCTCACAGAGAGGTGCAGCTGAGGTTTCCTGATATTTTGACTGGAGCTCCAAAACACTACTGGCTCAAGCAGTCACAAAGACTTCAGACAATGAAATCCTGACTGTCTCTGGCGCTTCTTGTGAGGTACGTGAGACTCAAGAGTGGTGAATGTGATCTCACAAGCAGCGTCATATGCACCGCAAGCAGGGATTTTTGCCAGAGACTCTTGTGTTACAACTCGTACCAGAGCCCTTCTTCAAGCAGATGACAGCAAAAGACTGCACTGAGCAAAGTGTACCAACGCCAGCGTGAATGAAATGGAGCAACTCACCTGTGGCAACTTTGGTGCATCAAAGTCATTGATGAGGATGATGATGCTCCGCGGGGTCTTTGCATGGCCGGTAATCCTCTCCAGGAACTCAAAGGTGTCGTCTGGGTTTAGGGCCTCCATCACTGTCTTGTCAATGCGCTCCAAGAAGTCGCCATAACTCCCAACAGGGCTCGCTGGCCCGTCTGCCTCGTCCAAGTAGGTCAGGCACCCATAAAGGATGCGCAGAGCCAGGATGGCCTCCATGTCAAGGCCGCGCTCGATCTCCAGCAGCTCGGGATCAAGGTCGAGCCTGTGAGCAGAGAACAACCACGTAAAAGGAGACGCTCATGCCTAAAGCATCTACTGCTCAAGACGCGAACGGTCAGTGACACGAGTTGGACTTAGAGGCTGTCCTGGATGTGCCCCACGCTGTCCAAGCAATGTGCTGCATGTCCGGACACCTGTGTCAGGTCATGGTCAAAGCCTCCACAGACAGGCAGCTCTCTCTGCCATCTGCAGCAAGGGTTTCCTGTCATGCAGTGCTGACAGCACTATACATCAGGGTTTTGGCATCCGCAAGCACGCCAGGCAGAGTGCCTGGTGCTACCCTCTGATGGTGATCAGGCCCGAAAAAGCCAGACACATCTTACGCTGGGCGCCCCACATGTGATGGTTGTGCCATGCAGCCACTGCACAATGGGCCACTCTTTGAATGCACACTGAAAGGGTGTCAAGATCAAGTTGGGTGGCCATGGCCATAGAGGTACCTGATCCAGGACACCAGCTCCATGTCCTCTGCGATGCTCCCCTTGAGCCGCTCAAACGTTTTCTCATGGTCCTAAAGCGTTGACTCTGTGTTGCATGCGTCCCTGATGATAGACATGGCCAGCTCAGGCTCCTCCTCCAGCAGCTCTCTTAGCTGCGGTACAAGCTCTAGAAGCGTTGTGGTTTTGCCTGCATGATGAAGCCGGACACTCCGTTGGACATGGGCGGCAGAGCCTGGACACTCAACAAATTGTGCAGCATAAGGGATCACATGAGAGACTTGGACTGTGGAACACACCGCAGCCAGAGGCCCCAATTAGGCTCATGAAGGCTGTTGGTCTAGAGAAGCCCCTGTCAGGGGTCCTGTGTATCCATTGCTGTTCGGCTCTGACAGCATGGAAGAGCGCTGTGAGAACAGTCGACCGCATGGAGATGAGTTTCAGCTGGCTGCCCAAAGTTACAGGCTGCGACTCTCCAGTGGACAGCTCTACAGTGTGCCCGAAGTGCGGGCTCCTGCCCAGGGTCCGTGAAGACCAACCACGCCAGCCACCCTTACTGCGGCGTGCAGTGTGAAAGTCCGCCCCAAACACCTTCGCCAAATACGCTCCTGATGTCTCACACAAGAAGGCTCGCCTCACATGCCCCTTCACAACCAGGGGCTCAACTGCAGGACACGGACAGATCTCAGTCTAGTCTCCTGCGGTTAACTCCTAGGATGTACCATGGATGTCTCACACATTCATTCAGCCCTTCTTTGCATATCCAGGCAGTCGGGTGGCCATCAACCATGCAGACATGTTCTACAAATCTGCCACAGCTGTCTCTGAGCCACCAGGCTGCCACCATGGGCAGTGGGGAAAATTTTTCCAACAGATGCTGGCCAATCCTTCACCCTTGAACACAAGGTGTCTGCATGTGCTATGAATGCCGCTGCTACCTAGCAGGTGTTACGCCTGACCCAGCAAGAGATGCATGCGTGGCAAAGGTAAGAGCATCAAGCCCACCTGACTGACCCCTCCCACGTAAATAGAGGTACTCTAATATCTGCTTGACTTCCTGCTCGTCCCCATCAAATGCCGCATTGGGATCCGTGCCTTGAAGCATTAGGGCAATGAGCGCGCCCTTAATTGTGGGCTTTTTGGCATGGTCAACGGCTTTGCAAGTATCCAATTTACTGATCCACTGGATATCCATACCTCTTCTCGTCTGCATACACAAGGATCCTTTACACACATGTAAATGCATCACGCCACTGGGAGTCTCTTAAACCGCTTCTCACAATCACCAGGTGCAACTCAGACAGTTGTTGGCCCAAAGCATACATAGTCAATATGATCTGGCATTCGGTGCATGTGGCCTAGTGACAAAGTGAGCACCTACCTAGCGCCCTCAGACGGGGAGATGCTCTGGCACCGCAATGATTGACTCCGTGAGGTTGAGTAGAACTCGCAGACTACCGTAGCCTAGGTGACCTGTGACATCGCCCAACAACAGCAGCTAGCGCACAAGGCTGCCTTCTCGAGCTCTTTCAACTCATCAACAGCAGCTAGTCTGCTCTCCCAGTCTTGCTTCATGCCACGTAAGCTACACAAACACTGCAGCGTCTGCCTTTCTGCAAGCAACACGCATGGAAGGTGCTCTCGAACATCAGCACTGTCTCCGGGAGACTTGCACTTTGATTGTAGGCCACAAATGATCTGCTGCGAAAGCTCTCGGGCCCTTGGGTCAATGCGATGGTGGGCCAGCTTCCCTGTGGTATCATGCTGCGAGGATTGATGATTCTGACAGATTGCCCATATCATTGCCAGTAGCTAGCTGCAAGCGTATGGTGAAGGAGCGGACTGGGCAGGCCAGCAGATACTGTGTTAGATACAGAGAGTTGTTTCCAACACCCTCGCCAGGCTGTGCCCTGAATTACTTTGCTAATGCTCTCCTGGGTCGTATGTATCACCAAGATCCTGCAGGGTTCCAATCCAAAACCAGATGCCAAGACGTCAACTTACAATTATGCCAGGCCTGCAAGTTGGGGGCCAATCAAAGTAGGAGGAGGGTAGTACACATCATTGCTCAGGACTTCTGAGCTGACCAAGTCATGCACAGCTATGCCCAGACGTGAGTCACAGCTGGGACAACAGAGTGTGGAAGTTCCACACTGCAGAAACTTCGGCCCTAAGCACTGAATGCAATTTGGGAGATGGCAGCCCTCAGGCCTGACCCTATCCGCACACTGTGGTACACACACTCACAGATGATTAAAGACGCTTCTGACATCACCGTCGCAGCCCTCCGGTCTGCCCTGGCTACATAGAAACAGTCTGGTTGTCTTGATGACCTGCAAACCTTCCGGCCCTAGTAATATCTGGATGTGCATGCATGTTGCCAGACCATATCAACTTTTCCTTCTTTCAAAAGGCTTTTGCAACAATAACTTGAGGCTTCCACAAGATTAGGCACATCACACAGTCACAGGTCTGCAGCTGCATGCATAGGGACATCTTCACATTGGAATGCCCACGTCTGCATTGTATAGCATAGCCAGGAACTCGAGTGCTCTTGCAGCGGCGGGTGGCAATTCATAGTCACTCAGGAAGACTCGGCTGAACCCAGCCATGCATAGCTGTTCCCTGACTTGACTTATGGCTGGGTTGGCAGAGGACGTTTCAAGCTGGGGCACTTGTGTGCCTTTGCTGCGAGACTTCATCAGAGGCATGCATTTGAGTGAAGTCCTGTCAGGATCTAGACAGCTACAAGACCCTACTACAGTTGCAGCTGTGTGATTGAATTCTTCTTGCTAGGCTGGCCATGCAGGCTTCTCCAAATCTCGGCTGAGACAGACATGCTTATAGCTGCTGCACTGCAGCTCCTGCATGCGGTCTTCAAATCTCAGTATAGCGGGTATCTACGTCCTCACAGTACATGCCCAGTGGGTGGCACTAAATTGACTGAGCTCAATTCGAAGCTGCAGTAGGGTAGCCGCTGCAGCACCACAAGCTGAATTTACATCTGCCTAAACGATGCATGTGGCTCATGACCAGAAAACTTTGCAGCATGTCACGTGATAATTGTCATATTGCAGCATGCCCGCGCTTGCAGCTTGAGCCAGCAAATCAGCCAATATGCTTCCTGCCTCTGCTCTGGCATTTCTTGCACAGCATTGAATGACGCTGAGCATGCAAGTCTAATTCTGGGCTCACCGGGTGAGTGCAGCATTGGCCAGATGGAAGGGATGCAGTCAACTCACACTTTGGCACTGCACTCAACACCTCACAATGAGCTTGGAAGCAATTCTTCATAGGCAAGGTGTCTGGCACAAGGGCGGACCTGTTTCTGAGGGCCTGTCAGAAGGGAACAAAGGAGCAGTTGAATGTGGCATCTGCATTCCCGGGGGAGGCGGCGTATCAGCATATTGGCTTCCAGGCTTTACTGTGGCACTTTCTGCACAACAACAACTTATGCTGAGCATGTGTATTTCATTCAGTGGAGGTGTCAGCCAGAGTGAGAGGCATGCAGTCAGCTCACATGGTTTTGAAAGCATCAAGTCCCTCTCAATCCTTGCTAGAGAGCACACATTCACAGGCAAGGTGTCTGGGACAAGGGCGAACCTGTCTCTGAGGGCCTTTCAGAGCTGGACAGTGAAGCAAAGATATCGACCTTTTTCATGCGCCCATCTTCAGCTGGAGCCGGCGTATAAGGCCTTCTGCTTTCAGGCTCTCCTTTGCCAGTACCTGTACAGCATTACGCAATGATGAACGTAGATGTATAATTCACAGAATGGGTACCTGGGCCTCACGTCCCATATGTGCATGTGCATAACAATACTGAAATGAAATGCTGTGCATGTCAGAGGAGTAGGTGTGTGGCCTTGAATAGGCCTCCTAGCTCGATAATGGAGCGTCGCAAGAGAGGCGCTTTAGCCCTCATCAGCTTAGCTGTCAGTGAGAACTTCTTGCTTGAAGCTTGCCTACACACTTCTGTCTCGTGCCAAGCGCTTGAAAGCGAAGTGCGTGCGTTTGCGGGCTATACGATTGCTAGCCTGTCACTATAATACACCGTTCTATATTTCCTGACGAATTGGCACATGTGCTTGAGGTCTGGGAGGCAGACCGTCGGACGGCTGATGCTGACCTGACACTTCTGCGCCATCCCTCTGGACCTCCAGAGCTGTCTTAATCCACAGAAATGCGGTATCGGTGTCACCTCCTTGCTCCTCGCAGGCAAGCAGCTTTGCCGTTATAAAGCCCTTCTGCTTCTCAGTGAAGCCAACGCAGGCATCTAGCTCAGCACGCCAATTTGTCTTCATGGCCAGCGCTGGACAGATCTGCGTCGTAGTACTTACAAGCAGTGCGAGGCAGTGAAGAAAGAAGCGTAGACCGCTGTATTGAGCTCATACTGGCGCCAACTTTCCTGCGATTGTGTGAAGCTGTCTGCCACGGTACAAGGATTGTGGTGGCCTGATTGCATGGGTGTGTCAGACATCTGCATGTACCATCACACCCACTCTGCTGACTGGAGGAGCTTGACTTAGGATAGATGCTACGTGCCACACCTGCCATGTGTGGTAGGGATGTTGATTTTGTTTTGAGCGACATGGTGAGGGCGGAAGGCTACTTGACTGCCTGCCAAGGAACTGCAAGCCTGACGTATCATGGCAGGCTTCCATCCGTCTATGACCGCCATATGTGAGACCTTTGCTGCAGCTGTTCTACACTTGTGTACAATACACAGGCATCAGGATCAGATAAGCCTGCAATGGGGCTCTGTGCTGCAAGAATGCTGGGTGAATCTTCTGTGATGGATGACAGCACCTTTATGTGAGTTTCAGGCCTTATAGGAGTACTTGGGTACTGTGAGCTTCCGCACATATATACTGGAGGTACGCAGCCTTGAGCCCACATTGCACACATAAGTGAACCACATGGCACAGTTAGCCCCTCAGCCATTAGCTGCAAATTTCTGCCGCACTTGAGCCACGCTGAGCTTGCTGCCTTGCAGTTGCCTCCAAGTCGCTCGTGCTGACAAAAATCTTGTGCTGTCCTCCACTGCAGAGCTGGATAATGCACAACGTGCAGCTAGTCGCCAAAGTGCCTGCATGCGTTCAAGATCTGCGGGGAACAAACTCTGGATCCAATGAAACACACCATTGCAGTGGCATTGCATGGTGTGGCTCAGCGTCATCAGAGGGAGGCTGTACAGTGTGCCTGTGTGAGAAGTGCTTCTGAAGAGGAGCTGAAGAGCAGCCTGGTGCATACCTGTGCCGGTGTGCTTAAGCTTCAAGTAGTTCTCGGTACACAGGACCAAATACGCGGACCATGTACTCTACATCGGTTTCGCCTTCCAGCAGCTTGGCAGGGCCCTCATCAGACTGGGATGCCCCTGCACACATCAAGGCTCCTATGAGAATATTAACAACCATTGATGGCAGCTTATTGCACTCTGACAACCTCGAGGGCCCCGTGTCACATCTTGCGCAGCTTAAGAAAGGGCAGAAATGTGGCCAGGTATGCCTCAGGACATGAGTCTTCTGTTCAAGAAGTTCCTAGCCCAAGACCTGTGGTTGCCAGTGGCTGCTGCACTATTCGATTCAACATTCGCCTTTGTTGTGAGCAAACCATAGCTGTACGGCAGTGTTCACAGGCAGGAGCATTGGCAGATCAATCGGACATACTTGACTCGCCATCAGTACTCGCGTATATGCAGTCAGATCTTGCCAGATGAGCTCTGGAACAAACTTCTGTACAGATGAGGAGCGAACCTGTCTCTGGGGGCCCGTCAGATGGCGCACCAGCGCCCACACTTTCAGTCGATTCATTAGGATTCTCGCTTCCAGTCTCCTCTTTGGCACTCCCTGCACAGCAGCGAGCGACAGTAGAACATGATGTATCATGCAGCAAGAGCATATCAGAGGGATGACATGATAGCACACCCTTCTCTCTGTTGAAGCCATGGCAGATTTCCAATTCATCGCGTCTATCTCTGTCCATGACTGCTTACTTTTGCAGCACAATCGAAGAACACGGCCTCACATACCGTTGTTGGTGCCGAGGCTAAAGGCAGCTTCTCCGTGTTTATGTGAGACGGGTCAAGGATTCTGGCAAAACATGCACCTCCTTGGCGATTGGGCTTATCTTGGCAGAGTGGCTATTGCACCTTTGAAAATTGGGGTCGGGGCCATTCACGTATGGGGCAAAGGAGCTGCAATTGCTGTGGCAAAAGGATTTGATTGGTGTTGCCAAAATCATCAATGCTTGCTTGCATAAGATGAACCCGTCCTTTGAGGGTCAAACATCTGATCAGCCTAGTGTGGCTGGAAGATATGGTCACAACTGATCTGCAAGGCCCCTGGCAGGCTGGGGAACTTATCAACTCTGGATGCCATGGCAAGCTGTGTGCCTGGGTACTCTGGTTGACTCGCGTGCATCTCAACAGCTTGGAGCCACACCAGGATGTCTACAGGTACAGATACCAGGGGTTTTCACGAGGAAAGCCTTACATTGCCACTGCACATATAGATGCTTGCCGCTGCATTCGTGGAAACATCTTCATATTAGACGCTCATGTGAGAACTATGCCTAGTCTGTGCGCCATGACCAACACGTCTGGCCGCAGATGCCCAACACTCACCACTCAGGAAACTGAGCAGCCTAGCTGACCCCAGTCACTCCTAGCTGCTCCATGTCAATGAACTATGTGATAGAGTAGGACTAAAAGCTGAGGTCCTCTTGTGCCTGTCTTGAGATACTCTGTGCAGAGGCATATAATGAAAAGGAGGTCCTATTGGCCTCTGATAACCCCTTAATATCCCTGTTGCGCGCGTATGACTCATATGCCCGGCCGGCACAGCCCTGTAGCATCCTTTGTCTGCTAGCGGAAGACACCGTGCGACATCAGTAGCTGCCTGTGCAAACATTCCTGCATGCACACATGCACATCACAACTGGAGCAGTGCATATGCTTTCATGAGATCTATGATAGGCCAAAATCGCAGTGGGTGCTCATGTCACAAACATGCAATGGCTCAGAATCTGAAGTGCTGCAGCATCTACTGGTCATTCGGAGGTGTATGCGTCTGAGTCTGGATACGTCCAGCTCAGTGTATCTGCAGGATCAACCCATACATGAGCAGACTCACAGAAAGAGCCAGACGCAAAACCGCCAGACACGTTTTGTATCTTTTAGAATTGTCTTGCCTACCGCAAAATGATGAGTCATACAGCCTCACTCCAGTGCGTCCGGGGCCAGCAGTTTCAGCGCCAGCGGGCACACCTGTACCGTGCACCACAGAGCAGTGGGGTCGCGTGTGGGCGGGCACAACTGGAGGTCGCCCACAGCGGTGGCCACAGAAACCTCCGAGTGTGCAGGTGGCATTGGGTTGGGCGCATCCCACTGGTATCCCTGCGGCAAGGGACCGACACTACTCGGGGTAGAGGAGTATATCACCATGATGGCATTGTGCATGAGGGCTTGCATACTACTAGGGCTGTGTCGACACAATTGTGATCACATGTAAGCCACGGTACTGATGATGGATGCGCACCGCGAAGAGCGGATTGAAGAGGCCCTCCTTGTACAGTGTACCCCATGTGATGCTGGGAAAGGCATCGACCTCATCTCTTAGTCGCACACAATTCCAGACTGTCTGGAGTACAGCACAGATTGGGTGCCACAGACATGGTCACGGACACCGATTTGTCTTCCACAAAGGCAACCCAAGCAAAATGGTCATTTAGGGATCTGACAGGGGCTGTTGGGCATGAGAGCCCATGAGAGTGTAATGTTGGACATACCCAGAGGCAACAGGGCTGTCTTGACGTTGGGGGTGGCGGATGTGGTGAAGTCAGCAGCTGTGACCTTGGTCGTGCCGTAGACTGTGAGCACCAGGCGCTCATGGCCTGTCATCTGCTCTAGCAGCTTGACAAGCGCCGACAGCATGTGCTGTGCCCAGCTGGCTGCTCCCTCTGCTGCCTGCAGAGGCAACTGATCCTGAGGACGTTGCAGATTGTACAAGTTATAGCGGTGGCGACACTGAACATGCCCTGGGACTGTGAGGACATGGATGCATGACGATGTCTCACAACCGGCAGATGTTGGTGGTGCACACTCTGGAACATGTCAACACTTTCATATGGCAACAGATTGCGCCTTCAAGGTTGAAGTATATCATCCACATGTCCATAGACTGTAAAGATCAACTTTAGAATTCATTGTCCCGTGCAAAATTGGCAGTTGAACACAAATTGCCTGAGACGGCAGTTGGAATGTTCAGCAGGGCAAGAAGAGCAAAAGACACCTCAAGCAGAGCAAAGTATCTGTGATAATGATAGTATATACTGCAAATCAAGTTAGTAAGTGCAATCAGGAAATGTAATCTATGATTTAATAAATTATGGCAGCCCTCAGGCCTGCCCCTTCCCACACACACACAGGTAATCAAAAACGCATCCGACATCATCATTGCAGCGTTTGGGCCTCCCTTATCACAGATGTAAACAGTCTACATTTAAATAGTCTGGCTACCTTGATGACCTGCAAATGTGCTGGACCTAGTGTCCTATGGATCTGCATGCATGTGGATAGATCATATAAACCTTCCTTTTTCTTCTGCGACAATTTCTTTGAGCTTCCACAAGCACAGGCACATTGCGCATTCACATCCCTGCAGCTGCATGCATAGGGACATCTTCACAATGGCCTGACATGTCACACAATGTCGGCATTCTATTGACGCACAATAGAACGCTGCGTCAACATGGCCTCAAAATTCTGCTGGCAGCGGGAGGAGGGATGCCCTGGTTGCTCAGGAAGGAGGATTGACTCCAGTCATGCATAGCAATTCCCTGACTTCAGTCATGGCTGGGTCAGCGGAGAACATTCCAAGCTGCGGCACTTGTATGCCTTTGCTGCACTTCATGTAGTGGCGTCACGCACGGTGCCTTTGAGTAAAGTCCTGTCAGCAACCGGACAGCTGCAATGCCATGCTGCATCTGCAGTCCTATGCCAGAGTTGCAGGACTGCATCTGGTCAGAATGGCTATGCAGCCTTCTTCACATCCAGGCTGAGATAGACGCGCTTGTAGCTTCCATGCTGCAGCTGATGCGTGCAATCTTCATGTCACAATCCGGGATATCTGAAATACACATCCTCACAGTATATGATGGCTCACTAATTTGACTGAGCTCAGCTTGCAATTGCAACAGGTATCCAGAGCTGCACCATAAGCTGGACATACATCTGCTACCAACATGCACCTGGTTCTTGGCTGGAAGATTTGCAGCGTGTGCACTTCAATCTGAGGTAGCTCAGCGCTGCGCCCTGTAGAAGATTGAGGATTCAGCCCTAGAAGGAGGAAAGTCACGACAAGATCGGTTTTGCAAGACATGATCTGATTCTGTCAGATTGGTCTGGGCATACCGCATAAGGTGAAACGGCCTGGCTTCACCCACCCAGGCCCAGAGGCAGCAGGTCTGGATCCAGGTCCAGAGTCAGCATGTCCAGAGCGAGCGGGCACGCCTCCACGATGCACCACGCCGTGACAGGGTCGCGTGTGGGTGGACACAGGCGGAAGCGGCCGTTGATGGTGGGGACAGAGACCTCAGTGTGTGCAGGTGGCATGGGCGGACCGAGGTGGTTGGGGTCATCTTCACTTTTTCCCTGCAACAAGGAAGAGACCACTACTTTGGGAGGTAACCATCACAATGTAGCACTCTGCATGAGACTGGCATGCCAGCAGGATTGCACCAGATCTATAGAGCGTGCCAACCAGGAATTCGCACCACAAAGAGCGGGTTGAAGATCCCCTCCTCGTAGAGGGTTTGCCAGGTGACGCCGGGAACCCCGCGCACCTCATCCATCAGGCGTACACAACCGCCCACCATGGTGTTCGCAGCCACCTGAACCCAGCAATGTGCGAGTGGCGTTGCAGCACTTCCATCAAAGCAAACCTTTCCTCCTAGGTTGTCATAGTCATTGTTACAATACTGCAAACATGCAAGGACTGTACGACATAGACGGTCTGAAAGGACACGCACATTTGCATGGTTGTGTACCATAGACTATGCACCGAAAGAAAGGCACTCATCACCCCACTCCGGACAACCAGGATATAAACAATGCATAGAACATCCTGCATGCATCAGCACCTAAACCTGTACGGGTATGCCATACATACCTGTCCGGCAATTGCTGCCCTTGCCAGCTTGCTTTCCTCTCCCGCCAGCTGCTCAGGGCCCATATTCTCTGCAGCCACCCAGCATGAAGCATCCTCTGGCTCAGCCCAATGAGGAGCGTCCCCAGCTCGCTTTGCTCCTCATGGGTCAGCTCGGGGTCAAGGCCCCTACTGAGCCAGCGAGCCAGCATCCCTGCAAAGGAAGCTTCTATCCTTATTCAGTAGCAATACGGATACCCACATTTATTGAGACGCTATGGGCTGTCAAGTTTCAATTGCCACAAACAATTTGTCAGACACTACATCTCAGTCACGGTCACTGTGGACTTTGTTAGTAAGGCCCTCGAAGAGACAAAGTAAGAATAGACAGCTTACCTGCTACCCAGCCCATCCACCAGTCCTCGGCAGTGTCAAGGATGGGGGCACCTCCTAGGCAGCTCAGCAGCCAGTCCAGCTGCTGGAAATTGCCGCCTGTCTTGGACACCATCCGCCAGATGGGGGAATCCAGGTCGTATATGGCATCTGTGCTGCGCAAACCCTGGTTGATTTCCTCCTGAGTCAGCTCCAGATGCTGCAGGAACTGAGACAGCATGTCCCGCTCTTCATCAACCAGGGGGTATCCTGCACAAGCGAGAGTGCTGCATGATCAAACACTCATAGAGCAGATTGCACACACAAGCTGCCCTTGTTCCGGTCTGAATTCTCACACTGCGCTTGCATCTAATTATGGCTCTGACACATAAACACGCACAAGTTTTTGCACCAATCGCAGCCATCCTGCAGTCATCCCTGCTATATAAGGCTGTCTAGGATCCACAGAAAATCTCACAGACGATGCTGTGCTGACTGTGCAACATTTCAAAGTGACAGTATCCTCAGACAACCCAGGCAGTGACCCAACACAGACCACCTTGAAACACAACACAGCGAGGTGCCACAAAAATGGCCACACACAGCAGCTAAGCTTCTCCACAAGCACTCCAGTCGCAATCAAAACATACATGCATGTGATGAGTGCCGAGGGGCCGTCCTGTGACATTAGAGCAGCTTTCGTACAGAGCAGCTTTCGTACAGAGCAAAGGCAACAGAATAAATCAGCTCAGGAGAGAGTGATTCCTCATACCTAGAGGCAGCAGGGCTATCACTGCATTTGGGGCAGCTGTGTTGCTGAGATTTGCTGCAGCGGGCTGGGTTGTGCCAAACACTGTGAGTACCAGACGCTCATGGCCCCTCGTCTGCTCCAGGTGCTTGACAAGGGCTGCAAGCATATGCTGGCCCCAGCTGGCCTCTCCCTGTGCTGCCTGTAAGACCCTCCAAATTATCAGATGCACAGCAGAAGCACCTTAGCACCAGCTCAGGCATCATGCTGACACAGGCATGCACACTGAAGAGATCACCGTCAGCACGGAGTGTGCACACAGGCCAGACAGCAGCCCCCATCTGTAAAGTGTGCGCGCCACTGCTATGCTGTAAATATACTTGGCATGACTTACATGAGTCAGATGACATGCACATCGCCTATACAATTGAAAGACAACAGCCTTACCTTTGGCAGGGCAGAGTCCAGATCATTGATGAGTACAGTAAAAATCCTTGGTCCTCCTGGGTGATTGACCCTCCTTTCCAGGATCTCAAATGCAGCGGCTGGCATCAGGTTCTGCCTATACTCCTGGCCCAGGCCCTCAAGGAAGTGACTGTAGGACCCCATAGCGCTCAGGGGACCCCCCACATCATAGGTGGCATCCAAATTGCAGTAGCCACCATAAAGGATCCTGAGGGCAAGGATGCTCTCCATTCCGAGGCCCTCCTCCAGCTCTGCCAGCTGGGGATCCGCATCAAGCCTGTGAGCAAAAGGCAAGCAACTGAGAGAAGACTCTTATGGTCTGGATCGTGCAATGCCGATAAGGCGCAGGCACATGAGTACAAGACCTCTTGTGCCACATGTCCGCATACAAAATTTTCCAGCGACTGTCTTCTTTTGCATCACAAGTTGTTGAACACTAAAGCGCACGCATCGGCTGATCACTGTCTAGCTCATGGTTGTGACACCCTCTAGACTAGTCCTCAGGCTCATGCCATGTATGCCAGTGGGGCATATATGCAAATTGTGCAGGTTTGCGAATGTGCAGCATTGTCCAATACCAGTGTGGGGTTTGATGAACGCTAAGACATGGTGCCTGATGTCCCTTGTGAGCAACTTCTCCAGTATCTCATGGTTCAAAGGTGACAAGAACATGCTGTATGTCACACAGGCCCTTCTATTTCTACCAGTGACCTTGTATAATCATACAATCTTTTGGGCTTCATCAGGGCTTGCACGGCCTCTGTGAACCATCCTCAGACACACCTGATCCATGAGACAAGCTGTCCGCCCTCAACAAAGCTGTTCTGCAGCCGCTGAAGGATCTCAGGTGCACGCACGGGAGATGCGTGACTGATGACGTCCAGGGCAAGCTCAGGCTCATTGGACAGCAGCCAAGTCAGCTCTGGCACAAGCTGCATGAGGGTTGATGTCTTGCCTGCAGATCCATGCCTTAAGACCGTCATTGGCAGCTTAATATGAGCAAAGGTTGCACAGGGACGCTCTTATGCAGGTCAATGTGGTGTTCAGAGGTGAGGTCCCTCACCATAGCCACGGCCTGCAATCAGGCTCAGCAAATCTGTGGAGTCAGACACCTCCTCGCCTCCGGGAGGCTGCATCCATACATCAGCCATCCTGCCTGCGTGAAACAACGCTGCGACAAATGTAGCCCGCCTGCCTGTAAAAGGCAGCTGCCTGGCCAACGGCAGAGGATGCGCTGGCTGCTGCATGGTGTTGTGTTGTATAGAGTCCTGCAACAAGCAGTATTGAGCAATCGATCTCTACACGTTCTCGGCACCCGTCCACAACGCACGTCAGCAGCATTGTATCGCTCCTAAGCGTACAGTTCCAACAGGCAATGAAGGAAGGAGCCTCACCTTCGTACGTCTGTCCTGCTGTGATCTACAACAGATAATGTTAGACTCTGTCGCAAGCAAACTTCTTGTGACGGCACTACAACGTGACTTTTTTTATCAACCCTGCCAATCATTTGCATGCACCTTCACATGATCATATGTGCTTCATGTCCACATCCGTTTTGAGCAGAAGCACCCACAGGCCTCATGCTCAGCCCTCAAGCATCATGCTGATAACATGATTGTGACTTCGCCTATTACAGCTGCGGTCGCAGCAATTGCTTACACCAGCTTGGTCCTGCAGTCCTGAAGCCAATGTTTACATGTCATGTCACACTGAGGGGTGTTCGCTAGAAGCACTGCTTACACACAGAGGGTGTTACAACGCGCAGACATGTAGCACTAAAGACCTATTGCTATCTTCACTGTGCGAAAGAGGACTGTGGCACAGCCACAGGCGCGGACTTTTGAGGCTGATGTCTCCTATGCTGCCTCTCCTTCCTATCCGCCGCTCTAAAGACCTGCAATGTGAAGAGCACTTCTTCATATGCAATCTGCGTACTACGCCACATGCAATTGTTGGCACCCTGAAGGGGGTCCTCCACTCAGCTTGCTCAGCACCGGCATGCAGGACAAACAAGATCATTGTATACTTCATGCATAATGCAGGGGCCGCATGTCAAAGGAGCCGTTTATACCGGTGCCAGAGCAGACATACTCTTCCAGCATCAGGCATCATACGACCCAGATGTATACCTGGCGCATCTTGACTAGTGATAGGTAGCTGAAACAGATCAGCTCACTGCCAAGCCTGCAGCCACAGCGCATGCAAGGCTCTGGTACTGGTATAGGAGCTGAGGCAGAGCAAGCCTTACCTTTCTCAATGTGCTCATCTGTTCCTCATGGGAGATGGGAACCTTGTCATCCAGCCGCGAGCACTCTATGAAAAGCTCTCCTCTACACCGAGCCTGCATAGCACAGTCATTACCATAAGGTGCAGTGCAAGGCATATCAATTGCAGCACCATCAGAATTTTTCCTCAAAGCAGACATGCCTGACCGCCTTCACAAAAGCTCAGTGTGCAGTTGAGCTCCACAAAGCAACCCACAGATGCTCGTCAGTCCTCTTTTGAAGCTTCTGCACTCCTGCTGCAGCTGGAGGAAGGAGATTCAGAAGACGACTGGAGTAACCTCAATCGTAGGACAGCAGGGGCAGGCAGAAAGCGTTGCCTCACATTGTCATTGATCTTGGCCTTATGGCAGAACTGGCGGAAGGCCTTGGAGTTGACCAGCATCTCGCCGCGTGTGGCGGAGGACCGGTGCGCGATGACCTTGGGGTTCAGGTTGCAGTCGCCCTTGTTGAAGGTTGTAAGTGCGGAGCCTGCATGTGCACACGCCCACCTCAGCCTTTCTAAGGCCACTTCTGGAAGCTGGACATGAGCCTTGTTCCTCCATCTGCAGAGTGCTGGGCATGCATCTTGTCATGAGTATGGGCAAACAACTCAGCACCCTATATGACGCAAGTACAGCCACTACATTCCGCCAATGTGAGCATGCACTGGCAAGCCACCTGGCTTGAAAATGGTTCACACCTGTGTGGTAGAGGGTGGCAGCGTCCACCAGGTATGCCAGGCGCTCCCAGTTCTCAGAGAAGAGCCGGTGTGAGCGCAGCTGGCTGCTGATGGGCACTGAGCGCCCAGACCTGTGCCCAGCATCAGCATCAAGCAATGTCAAAGGCACCCTCGTTCTCAGCAAGACGCCGGAGTAGGCCTCGCTAGGTAAGGAGATCTCTTCCTGCTACATATGTGAATGTACAGATGCAGTTCATATGGCCTGCAGCGGGACCGCGTGCACATGAGCCGCCATCTGTAGCTGGAGGACCTTTCTGGTGATGTGCAGCAAAGCTAGCAGAGGGGTATCTGCAGGACACGGTTGGGTGAGAGCTGACCGTAGCTTGCGCCAGACCCCTCTCGCCACTGCCAGGCCAGCGTCACAGGTCACGCCCACAAGCTCTATTCTGTAGGGCCGCTTGTTCTGGGTGCATTGCCCCTCCCTGTCAATTTCCCAGTAGCTACAGGGGCACCCAAGGACTCTCAAATAGGAGAACAGTTGAGGTCACTGAAACGCCGGCATGACCATGTACAATTGCAGATTTACAAGAGGCAAAGAGCTGAGGAAGCAGGTGCTCACACAAGGTTCTGCAAACGGAATGATGCTTCTGGGCTTGAGCCCACAGTCAAGCATCTTTGAGTGATCTGCAGGCCTCACAAAGTGCTGATCGGGTTATCAAATTCCAGCAAGAGATTGTAAGGCTCACCGCTCGACCACATTGCCATGCTCGTCGCTCATGTAGCCAGGCCCCCGCTTGTAGCAATTCTCGTGGTCGCGCACCATCGCAATGGTCTGCTCCACAAAGGGCGCCCAGGTCATGGTGCCGTCAAAGACAATGTCCTTCTGTTGGTTCACTGCATGCGACACAGTCACTTCTCACAGCATGCACATGACCAGAGAGCTGGGTCCATGGCCCAGCTTAGCCCATGTCTCAGCAAATCCAAAAATGTCCCCACAAAGCATTACATCATACTCTGTTATACACAGCGATGCTGGTGCACGATGAGATATTGCAAATGGCTCTGCTGTTTGGCCTTCACAGACTGACATGCACACTTGAAAAGATGGGGAGGGCTGCATCAGGCTTGAGAATTATGAGTCACCTGCAGCTGCCAAGAGCATTTCAGCAGCCTTGGTGGAGTACTCATGAACATAGCTGGACAGCATGGGGTCATTCCGGGTGAAGTCGCTGGAGGAGAGGTGTTTGTACATGGCATCCCGGTTCTTGATGGCGTCCGCCTCAATAACCACCGCATCCTTGCCCACCTGCGGAGGATGCCCCTCTCGTTGTGCCATTCTAAGTGTTGCATGCTGTACACGGTGCTGATATATTGTGTGCATGAGTGCCTTGGTGAAGCGCTGCAATATGGCAGAGCATAGAAGTCTCCTCATCATGCACCAGGCATGCCTTGAATATGTGTGAAGGGCAAACCAGCCCTTGCAGGCTGCAAGCAAGGCGACTCCACACCTTGCTCCAGAAGTCATCATGGCCAATGACCTCACGCACAGTGCTCTTCCCAGCAGCCATGCCGCCGCCCAGCAGCAGCAACACTGGGCCGCGCTCCAGCGCGCTGCTCGCCCCGCTGCCCGCTCTGTTCAGCTCTTGAAAGATCTCGTACAGTGTCTGGAATCTGCGCGTCACACACAATACTGGATACCTTCAGATGGTACCTTGCTGATGTTACGGTTCTCCTGTATCACTCGAAAGGCACATTTCCTCTGCATGTGGCCCAAATCCAGAGAGGCAGATGCCATTTTGCTCATTTGAGCTTTCTCTCCTTGGCAAAGCTTCTCAAAGCATCTTATGCAATTCTCTGCAGAGTGCTCAATAGAGACACTGAGATGTCTTACCTCCGCTGAACGCCAAGCATGTCCTTTGTGATTTTCCGGGTGACTGCATACTTGGCGCGGCGCCAGTTCCGCCGCGCCCGTGCTCTGATGAGATGCGGTGCATTGGCCTCCGCATTGGGGCCTGAACTAGCATTGCGCGCGCTGCTCTGCTCGGAGTAGCCATTTGCGGAGCCGCTCCCGGAGCCATTCCCCATGTTGACGACAGAGGCACTGGACGCACTGCCCCTCACTCTTCTGGCCTCCATGTACTGCTCAAAGGTCTCCAGATTCTGCACAGGCGGCACCAGCAGGTCAAGCCATCCGCTTGATTCCAGAACACCAATCGCCCTCAGTTAATTGGAATCTGCAGTATCATTCCTCTCGAATGATACTTGCAGGGCTCAGACAGCTGACCCACCTCCAGGTGAGGGAGGCTGCCATTGGCGCTGCTGGGACTCTGCAGGTCCTCCACATCTGAGGAGAGGCTGTTGGAGTGCAGGTAGCCGCTGCTGCTCTTGGGGGAGGCCCCCAGTGATGATGAGGATCCGTCTAGTCTCTGCATCCAACAAACGTCCCATGTATAAGCACGTACTAGGAAACGTATAAGCCCGAAGGACCAAAGCTTGGCTGAAGGCTTACAATTGTGCGGACATCGCTGGGAGCGACACAATACCAATGGGTAGCTCAGAATGGAGGCGTGATCCCAGCAAACCCACATGCCTGGTCTGAAGTCAGCACACCGCTTGGGGACATGTGAGCCCACAGCTGAAGCCAACATGAAGCCAGACTTCTGGGAATTTGCTGAGGATAGTGATGAAGAGTGGACGTGAGCCTACCGGGAGGTCCCTATTGGAGTACCAGGGGCACTTCAGTCCATCCTCTGACAGGTAGACAGAATTGGCGTCAAGTATCTCCTCCACACGATCCCAGTTGAAGGAGAGGTACTCATGCAGAATGCACTCAATCTCGTGCATCAGTGAGCCGACCACCTGCATTGACATGCGCAAACAATGAGATCCGCTTCCAGGTGCCAGGATTCCTCATGCAATCCACAAAGGCTTGACTGGCCTCATGTGACTTTCAAGGCCACTGAGATTACCAGTAAAAGTGCTGCAAGCGCACCACAATGTATCAAAGGACTGGTACATTGTATCCGCTATGCTCCCGGATTCAACGGACTGCAGTGAGACTCAAAGTCATCCAGCATGCACAATTGATAAGTCAAGGCCTCGCACCTCCTTGACTGCACAGACTTCCTTGGAGGCAGATCTCGGGGAGCCATGTGCGCCATCATACGAGAAGCGCCTGCGCCTCACGTCATTGAGCTTTTCCTTTATCTCGTGGCCTGCATCACACAGTATGTATCATGGCCTGCTGGAAGACATGTGCTGCTTATGGCAATTCAGACCAGCACAACATCTGCGCTTCTGGCCTGCTAGCCATGCTTACAAGCATCCCTTAGCAGTGCAGAAGGGACAATGGCAATCCCTTACCACATCACAGAGTCACCGTGGACATACCTGGGTCCAGAGTGGATCGCCTGCCTGTGCCGGGGTCCTGCCAGCAGGCAAACAGGCCATCGAGCCGTACAACGCTGAACAGAAGGTCATTCAGGTGGAATGCCTGTATGCAGTCGCAAATTGCATGTGCGTCCGATCTCAGGAAGTAGGCGGACATTGTTTTGAGCGCCTCGAAGGTATCCCCATTCTCCTGCATCGCATTGTATACCCTGTCAAACCTGGCTGGGTAGAGATTTAAGAGAATGCAGCACTGGCTGGAGCAACCTGGTGAAGGTGCCCTTGAAGCCTATCACATGCGTTGCAGCACAAGCCTGTTCACAAACTCTGAAGCGCAGGCAGTTGGCTGCGGCAAATGCCCCCAGTCGGCTAACTGAGGTTGCGAGGCGCTTACAGGGTTGTTTGGCGAGGTGTCCAGGAACCTGCAGGCTGCGTATGTTGGGAAGTCGAGCACCTCGGGCCTATCATATGGGCTGCCATAATATATCTGCTCTCCAAATATCTGGAAGGAAGCAAGGCAACAACCTCAAAACGTACTTGATGCAAGGCACACCACTCCTGCTGGCATCAGCAAATCAGCACACAGACACTCCTTTCAGTATGCATGGGGTGCTGCTCCTGGGATTCTGGCATATGCGAGGAGGGAGGGCAGACCTGCTCTGGAAGATTGATGTCCGAGGGAATGTGGCTTGGGCATGTGTCAATTGTCCCTCTGTGACTTCTCTGGCTCTGCAGGCCGCTAAGTTCCTGGGCCGTCAGCCCCTGGTGGAAGCTCTCAGGCAGGGACTTCTCGCAGGGGATGGTGTGCGGCTGAGATTTGTCTTGGCCTGCTGTGATCGGATTGAAGCCATGGGTACTGGATGATTGCGAGCTTGAAGCAGCACCGTTGCTGGCTCTCCTCTCGTCAAGCGTGGCCTTTGTACTGCTTTGCTTTGCAGACTTGCTGTCCTTAGCAGTGCAAAGCCTACAAAACAACGCAGGAGAGATGCTTTCTATGCAGATCTCATCACTCACATGCCGAGGTCGATTTGCTAGGTGATCGTGAGGAGTTAAGAAAGCCGCGTACTGCTTGCACAGGGCTATACAGGACATGAAGGATGGCAGAGCATTCCCGAAAATCTTGTATGAGTACCTAGGATGGGCCTTTCAATTTGCTCTAACGAGAGCTCGCAGAACTGCGGCCCTTATAACAATGCATCTAGAATCACTTGATTATGTGGCCACAGCCAATTAAGCTCCAATGTACCCTGAGAGTCAGTGAATATGCCTCCATGCCGCAGGAGTCAATGGTGGACCTCACCACAGCAATAGCTCCTTTGCTGCAACTCCAGCTGCAAATGACGCAATGAGTGGAGCGATAGGCAACCCCCGCTCATTCAGGCCCATTGCAGCAGATTTTTAACCTGTACAAGGGGTCGTCAGGTTTGGCTTCCCTGTCTCCTGGCCCATAGAGGACCTGCAAGCTGACACCTCTTCCTTGTCATGTGCAATCTCTCGGCGGCATCCATTGCAGGACACATGAGCTGTGTACTGTGGAAGCGAAGCGTCGAGGTAGAATTTTACTATATAGTAATGTATTCGTAATCCTGCCCAGAACTTCCCGCAGCTCCGCGTAGATGTTCAACTCTTGTTCTCCTGCCACAAAAGTGCCACTTACAAATGCTGCCACCAGGTATGACAATACAGACAACAGGAGGCGGCACGAAGCAATTGCTTCTAAGCCCAGGAGAACGGCCCACACCACGCTTATCTCCATATTGACTATTCCCCGCGTATCGACGGCAATCGCGCATTAATAACTACAAGCAAGTAAGTCAGGGTACTCAGAAGAGAGACAAACGTCTGTCTCAGGCAGTTTATAAGTTCACAGAAACTCCCCCATGGATAAGGGTAACATTTACAGCAGAAGCTAGCCTACATAGTCAGTATAGGATCTTGTAAGTGAGTTTAAGATGAGGGCGTCTAGACTCATCAGGGACAGGGATTCCCTGGCACCGGTGTACCTGCAACAGCTGCCATGTCTACAGCTTCTGCAGGGTGTTGCATGATACGTTACTACCCCACAAATTCACTTTCTGCTGGTGCCTGCTTGCAGCCTCCTCTCCTTGTGCCAGCCTTGCAGCACTGTGTTGAAAGACATTGGCCCCTGCCTGGCGCCTTGCTTGGCGCCAGGCCGCTCTTGTGGCTTGACTGATGACGATGTGGTGCTGGGAGGCCTTCTCCTAGTGTCAGCAGCTGCTGAGGGGAGACGTCTGGGAACACTCTTCATTGCAGGACGCAGCTGCAGCTGCTCTGCTTGACCTGGCCTGCCCACAGAATTGTTGCTGCTAGCGGAGCCCTCTGTTGCTGCTGCAAGCGAGGGCTGGTGTGGCAAGCCCTGCTCTCTCTTAACAGCTTGGGCATTACTGTCAGCTGTTCCTTTGCTGCCGGGTTGAACTGCAGTGATGGCATGGCTTGGAGACCCCAACGTTGCACCCTGGCTGCCTTCCCCGCTCCATGCAACATCCAAGTGGGCTGTCAGCAGTCCCCTCAGCTGTGTTGGGGAGTTTGGTAGCGAACAGCAGGACTGCGGCTGGGAGGCGTGCTTGAGCTTCAGGATGTCTGCGCTGTGCTCAGACACTGCCATCTGCAGCGCCAGAAGGGCTGCAAGGATGTCTGCGTCATGGTCTCTCCTCAATGAAGGAGCTCTGGGCGTTTGCAGGGTCCTCCGCCTCCTGCTCAGCTTGGCACAAGGGACCCTCCTGCTCCTCAAGTGGTGCCTTGTGCTGCAACTGCGGGGTGTTGAAGCTGCAGCAATGGCCGCTGCATGAGGAGGGTTGCTACCACAGCCATGGGTCCTCAAAGCTGGCAAAGTAGATTCTCTATTCCCCACATTCGATACCTCTTGTGGACTCCCATGATGTGGCATCATATACATCAACCCTTCCCCCGAAAGCGCGCTGCGATTGCGAATTTCAACTGCAGGCGATGCCAATGGCGATGCCTGGTGCAAGCTTGCTTTCGCGGCTTCTGGGGGTAGTGCGTCCTGAGAGAAGTCTTTGCCAACTGAGCATGCCAGGTGTGCCTGCTCCTCTATGCTGGCTTCTGCCGCATGCTCTGCAGCAGCGAGGTCTGCTGCATTCAAGCAAGCAGAAGCTCCAACTGCCGCATCTGCTGTGTCCAAATGTTGTGCTACAGATGAAATTTCTGCATCAGCAACAGCAGCCTGCCAGAACTGGGCTTGCCCCATCTCTTCAGCGCATTCCGCCTCTGCCAGGTCATGAGATATCTGACTATCTCTCTCCACTGCTGTACTGACATCATTGCCTGCTGCAAATACAGCAGGGAGCTGCCCGGTGACCTCTGCATGAACACTGACCAGCGGCATAGTAGCTAAAGCTTCCTGCACAGTCTTAGCAGGCTTCGGTGGTGGTATCCGAGCTTCGTCCACAAGTCCCTGCTGAGCTGCTTTGAGCCCTTCAAAATCTGCGAGCGCACTTTTGTCATGAGGTACACCCTGGCCAGAACTGCTGTCGCCGTCAGGGGCGGCCTGCAGGGCTTCTAGGTTCATTGCCTGAAGCAGCTCGCTCTCGAGGCTTGCCACAGCTGCTCGTATGCTTTCAGGGCTGGCCGACTGTGGGACATCTTCACTTCTCTGAGCGGTGTTGAACACTCTGCTGTGAGCATAGAAAGGCCGCTGCCAGGTCACAAACGGGCTGTGTCCTGGCAGCAGACTGATCCCTGAAGGAGAGCTGGGCAGCGTTAAGCCTTCCACCTGCAGGAGTGTCATGGGCTTTGTCAGTGAATGCATTCTCCAAGGACTCCCGAATCCTGCTCATACATGCACATGTAGAACAATCACATGCGCTCAGTGAGATTACAATGTACTCTGATTCTGTTGCAGTGCGATTGCTTTGCCAATCAGCACCAGCAGGGCACTTTTGTCACAGCGAGCTCGTCATTTCGCCGCCTGAGTGCTATGGCTTTATCTGGTTTTGCGGCCATAGTGCTCCATGGAAGATGAGCTGACCTCACCTCATCAAGCGTGGAGGCCATGCATTGTCCTGTGCCCAAGGAAGGCAGTGCAGCCTCCTCAGCAAAGCGCGTGGCAGGCCCGCTCAGCAGCCCCTCCAGGCGCCGGGCTTCTGTGGCGAGGGAAGCTGCGGCGCCCCTGCGCACGCTGTCCACAGATGCCTCGCACAGCCGCTCTGTGCGAGCGAGCGCGCTCTTACTCCTCTTCTCTACTGCGGTCAGCGCTGCCTGCATGCAAAATACCTTCATTGAAGGGCATGCCTCAGCAGTGTGAGGTGAGCATGCATCTGCCAGCTGTGATAGACAATATAGCCATGAAATGCCCCAAGTGGTGCATCCGTGCTACCATGAGGTTCTGAATGCAACATTTTCCATTGTTGGCCAGTAGAACGCACAGGTATCTCCTGTGCTTTCAAGTAACAAGTGTGGGCTGCCTGTGGTAAGCTGCGACGCAGAGACATGCCTGCATCTCCAGCAGCCGGATGTTGTGCTGTTCTCGCCACACCCGCATGTCACGCGCCTGCTCCAGCACCGCATGCAGCTGCAGCTTCAATGCTCTGTCAGACTTGGCGTGCTCCCCTTGCAAAGCACGCATGTCCACGTCGCATCTCTTCACAGCTGCCTTCACAATCTCCTTCATCTCCGCACCTGCAACATACCGGATGTGATGGAATAGCGCTCATGTCTGGGATAGCCTGTACCCTTGAAGAGCGCTGATTCTGGGGTGGTCTTGTCAGGCAGGCACCCCTAAAATTGCTCCACTATGCTGTCTGCAGCATATAATGCCGCTCTTCAGCGCATCCTAAGGACTGGGGCCTGCCGTGCATGTGTGTATGACCTATGAACACTTACCAGCTGCCAGCTCGGCTTCCCGGATCTCCTCCATGCCTGCTGCAACTGCTTCGCCAATGTTGGCACTGCAGTTCAGCTCTAGCTGATCCAGCCTCTGCTGTATGCGCCTCCACAGCGTGTCCTGAAGGGTCTGTATGCGAGGCTCCTCTGCCTCAAGCTTGCCCTGAAAGGCTGCCATGCAACTTTCTATCTGGTCAAGTCGCACTGTAACCTGCTCAGAAGAACGCCCTTGGTGTTGAGTCTTTCAGCAGACGCGAGATCTAGTAAGATACTGCATTCCACACCCAGTGTAAGCATGGGAGCCCACCTGTAATGTCTCGCTGTTGCTGTCTTCCACTGTGCCACAGATGGTTGGCACAATGTCAGGAGCATCTTCATACGCTTCCAGAGAATCGTCTCCCAGGCCTTGGTCAGTGTCTCTGGCTGACACTTCTAGCGCCTGTTCAGGCCTGTTGTATGATCCAGGACGCATCGATGATGATTATTGGACACAGCCAGGATCTTGGGCAAGGTCTCCCTCACTTCCGGATGTAAAATACCAGTAGAAAGACGGATCTGGTAGGTCATTCCCGGAATAGCTCTGAGACGTTAGGGATGACCTCACTCTGTGATGACATGAATTCCTGTCATATCAGTAAAAAGCCTTGGTTTCCGGAAGCCCGAGCGTTGAAGAACGTGCTTGGAAATGCTCGATATACGTTCAAAACTTTACTGGAGGTAAGAGGTAGTAGCTCACGCCAGGACGCACAGCGTCGACATTCCCAGCAAAGTTACATTGGTATGGCTGGCAGACATCACTTGCCATGCCCATGAGCGTTTATCTATGATTTGCAAGACGCCTATAGAAGCCTTGAGGTGTGTATGGAACTATTGAGCCACACAACAGATGTGAAAGCAAGGAGGTGAAGGGCATTGAACACAACATCGGGCTGTGGCGTCTATATGCTCAGGCGATGTGGGCGTTTGCGTGAACGCCTGCTAGCTGCTCAAGGGCCTCAGAAGATATTTGGGAACGTAAATCAAACTCCGCTCTCCGCCTACAGCGCTCGTGGAGAGAGGCACTTTGCAGCGGACGCCGTGCGAGATGACATTCCTGCGTGAGCTATCATGCCTGGCCTGAGCATTTCCCTACGCACCAGGGCGAACACCATGTCTACCCATGCAATACGCTGCTCTCTCATCTTCTGTGCATGCTGTTCTGCAACTGCCTTTCAGCCTGCTCAACTGCCCAGAACCTCACTCCTGCACTTGCCAAAATGGATGCTGTTGCAGGGAGGATGCGGAGGCTGTGCAGCGGGCGGTGCACGAGCGCCTGGTGTTTGAGCTGCTGGGAATCAGAGAGCGCTTCAGCAACAGCAATACGCGCAAGGCGTTGGACGCCTACCAGAATCACAGGCCCCAGCCACAGGGAAGCCAGGACAAGGCACCGATGCACAAGGCACCCCTGAGGTGCGCATCACATCCCACTAACAACTGTGCAGCACCAAGCCCTACATGGAATGGGCGAGGCCAAGTCTCTGGAGAACACAGACAATTGCGCCATAACGCACTTGCTGTTGGCCATGAGGGCGAGAGGCAGAAGCCTTCAAGAGGAGGGCTGACTAGATCTGTGGTGGCATGGCGTGTGCGTGGCAGCACATGCAATGTAGAATAGAAAGGGCGCGTGCGTGGCAGCACATGCAATGTAGAATAGAAAGGGCGCACACAGAACAAGGCTTGTGTGACAGATTGTGTACACTCCCACTGTCAGCGGCAGAGCATACATCCAGAGCCAAGATTCTGACCAGTTCTCTCGCTGCAGCTACCTCATGGCGCTCACAGAGGGCCGGAGCACAGAGGACGAGGCCCGAGTCAAGGCAGCCTGGGAGAGGCAGGCCCGGATAGAGACGGAGGCTGTGGAGGAGGCCATCAGGCGGTGGAAGGAGGAGATGGGCAGCATGCGCAGGGCTGGCGCTGTGGACAGGCACCCCACGGCCATCAGCATGATGCTCAAGTGGTTTGAGCCCCTGACCGAGGCCATTGCTGCGGAGCAGCAGCAGGCAAGCAGCCTCTCCTGTGTCTGCATATGCTGAGGTCCAGAGACTTCCCATGGCGCAGGCATGCTGCGCGGCACTAACGCGCATGGAAGCCGCAAGATTGCGTAGGCATCTTGCCATGCTGACCATGCAGCGTTGCGCCAGATTCCCTCACCAGGCAAGCAAGCATAAAACACACACAATCAGCACAAGTCCTGTACCTACCTGATGGCTTTGCTATGTCATGGCAGCTTTTGAGATGAGTGGTGGACTACTGCAGGTGATCTTGGCAGGCCTCGATAGAAAGCAGGCGAAGGGTGCTGATACCGAGAAGGACATCTATGTGAAGGCTGGCTTTCGCGTGTATGGGCCGCTGCTGCTCTTGCTGCAGCCTGAGCAGCTGGCCATCATCACGCTGCACAGCACCATCCGGGATCTTATGACCGGAGAAACCACTGGTCTCCTGTGAGCACCAGTCCCCCTCACCCCACTGTACCTGATGCACAGGGAGCACCAATGCATCACAACACTGTCTAGGTTTCAGATACTAGGCAGTGACGCTTCCTCGCAGTCTTTGGGGTGGACATGTAGCCCTATTGTCCATGCATAGGGGACCAGACCTGCAGACACCCAACATCAGGGCCTTGTGTGCAAGTGAGGAGAACTTAACTCTGAGAGGAGACACTCCCCTCTCAAGCTTGCATTCAATGGTTGTTACAGGACGCAGCGGCGGAGAGCGTCACCTGCGGGCCAGACCAAGCTTGCAAACATGGCGAGATCCATTGGAGAGGTGTGTGCCTGGAACTCAGTGCATCTCCTCCTGGCAGTCGGACGCTTTTGTAGTGTGTTGCATGCAGCCTGTCGTGGCTGCCTCAGAACTGCAGCATGCCAAGGGATGCTGACTGCCACTCATAGTGCACCTGCCCTTTTCTAACCTCTGATGTGTTTCATACCTTACCTCTGTAATGCAACTAGATGTGAGGTACAGGGCTCTTGATATGCTAAAGAGATGGCTTTGTATCTGCATGCAGTCCATGCTGGTAATTGTGGTGAGTACAGGCCGCAGCCTGATTTTACTTTGCTGATGCAGGCTGTCAGGATGCAGGTCACCATCGAGCAGGAGGTTGCTAATGCCAAGGAGATGAAGGGCTTGTCCAGAATACTGGTCAAGCTTCTGACGAGCCACAAGGACGTCTCGCCCTTCCACATCCAGACAATAATGCATCGGTCTGACCTGGACAAACTCCGGGATGATGAGGGGTTGAAGGAGTGCTTGACAGAAGTCATTGCAGAGGCTCGCGAGCGGCCTGATCTGGGTGCAGCTGCCCAGAAGCTGCTCCAGGTACGCCATGCTGATATCCCTGCGCACAGGAAGCCTTCATTGCAGTGGCATTCTTCATGCCTCCCTGGCCCATGCATGGGCGTCTTTGCAGCAGTCTTTTGTGCAAGGTGTCCTAGGATGGACGGAGAATGGAAACTTTGATGACGTTCTGATACCCTCTGCTGAGAACAAGTAGAAGATAGTATAAGATAGTGTTGACTGGCGTGGCAAGACTTTAACAGGCAAGGCAGCCATGATATTTTTGGACCTTTGACTGATGTTCGTCAGCACCTGCACAGGACATCAAGCATTTGGATGTCATGGAGCAGTGCCAGGAGATCCTCCGGAAAACTAAAGCAAATCCTATAAACAACAACGGCTGGAGGGTCATGGCTGCAAGGAAGCGGGGCAGGAAAGCCCTGATGACTGCAGAGGGCGCTCTTGAGCGTGAGTGGGATGTCGGCGAGTTGATACAGGTGCTTTGCATCTCTTGTGACACAGCTTCTCACAATAATCTTGCACACAAGAGGCTTGCTGGAGCTCAAAGACGCTGTGCATAGTGCTGCTGCAGATTTCATGTGCTGTGTTGGTTCCCACTGCAACATTCAGCAACCATGCAAAGGAGATGTCTGTAGCTAGATGTAGTGTGGTGTCACTCCTGGGCAGGACTCAGCCAAACTAAGCTTTGACTACCTGTGCAGGTGGGAGTGGCGCTGCTGCACCACCTGCTAGAGACAGCCACTGTGAAGGTGCCTGTTCTGGACCGGCGTGAAGGGATGCCCAAGCCCGGCAGGATGCAGGTGCTCATTTGGCCTTCTTCTGTACTTAATGCATTTGACGAAAGGCTATCCCTACAGAGTTGTACTCCTTCTGACTACCTTCCTTTTCAGCTTCTGCAGTGGGTGCCACATATGTGCAAGTAGTCTGCGCTACAATTGTCCACAGGCTTCTTCAACATGACAGGTCTGGATCACATTGTTGACACCATGCAGTCGCACTCATGCCTCAGACTCTCATCTATATTTGGTCAAAGTTCTGACATCTCAGCGCATCGCTTGCAGGAGGAGCGCGCCTTCTGGACTGAGCTTGTACGGGAGGGCTCAGCCAACCCCTACAGGAGAAAGTCCCCAAGGATTTCTGGGCTGCTGAAGATGCACGAAGAGCTCGTGCGCCTTCTGGACGCCCAGAATGTACGCCCAAACCCTCTCCTTCGGCCCCTTTCAGTAGGCGGTGCTTGCAGAGCTGCACCATGGGTATTGCTAAGCCTGGCCACTTTGGGAGCATTCCATCTTGAGCCAGCCAAGCTTGTGCCCCTTGAAGATTGCTTCCTTGTGCAGGACCACGACTGGAGCTTGCTGAAGATCCAGCCGATGGTGGTCCCCCCGCTGCCATGGAGGAGCATTGACTCGGGGGGCCTCCTCTTCACGCCGCAGAAGGTCATGAGGACACGCACAGAGGCGCAGCTGCGGGCGCTGCAGGAAGCTGATGCTGCCCTTCCCAATGGCATGCGCAAGGTACTGGCACAATCTACTCTCTGTTGACCACGAAAGGGCCCTTGAGAGAATCTGCATGATAAAGGGTGACTTATCTTGCTCAGGATGGCTTGCATCTGCTGTGCGACCATCAGTCTTGGTCCCATGCCGACGTCTGTCAGGCAGAGGAGGAGATCTTGGGACAAGTCCATGCCGAAGGCCCTCAAGCATGTCCAGGTTCTGCCTGTACAGCTAGGGAGTGTGTGTCACCTGTCCAGAGCGCGTCTGGCGTCCATGCAGGTGTATGCAGCTCTGAACGCGATAGGGGAGGTGTCCTGGAGCATCAACACGCCCGTGTACGAGGCGCTGATGCATGCCTGGGAGCAGCGCATGCAGATAGGCAGCATGCCGCCCCAGGACGACCAGCCCCTGCGGAGTGTCCCAGCCAGCAGGATGTTTGCTGTGCAGTCCACCAGATGGCCCAAAGGCCAGATGATTGTTTCCGTGAGCGCCTTCAAAGCCCCCTGATATGTGCTGGTGACATGCAGCGTCCTTCCTGTGCCCCTTAGTGAACCTCTGTCCTGCCTTCAGGACAGCCGTGTGACAGTAGTCAGGAGATTGAGAGTCAGGCTCAAGCCTCTGCTATAGTGAAAATGTCGCATTCTGAAAGTGGCATTGCCTGTGCGCAGCACTGCACAACAGAGACGCCCTACGAGCGCAAGCGGAGGGTGAAGCACAACAAGCTCATCAGAAAGACCAATGCAGAGCACTACTCCCAGCGCTGCGACTTCCTGAATAGGATGAGGGTAAGACTCTCGTTCTTTCCCCCCTCTACTTCCTCCCTGCCCGGACCCTTATTCTGCAAGGGACTTGTGGCCCGCCCCAGATGCCGCATCCTCATGCATGTGTAGGTGTCTGCCACCTGCCTCCTCAGCAGAACTCCAAAGATGATGAGCATCTGTCAGAATTCTGTCTCAGAGCAGTGGATGTGGCTGCAGGTGGCAGAGAAATACAAGGATGAGCCAATGATCTGGTTCCCCCACACCATGGACTTTCGGGGGCGCGCCTATCCTCTGCCCCCGCATCTGAACCACCTAGGATCAGACACCTCCCGAGGAGTGCTGCAATTTGCAGAGGGGCGCATGCTCGGCGAGCACGGCCTGGACTGGCTCTGCGTGCAGGTTTGGCCTTACCTTGCTTGTGCAGCTGTATAATTAGCTGCGCGCGGCCACCGATTGTGCATCAGATCCAGCGTGTCCTGATGTACAGTGGAGGCTCCGCACCCGGGGACGTGCTTTAGAAGATCATATATCACATCAAGCGGCAGCATCACTTCTTGGCACCTGCAGAGCCTCCGATGTGCAGACTGATCTTGCAAAGTAAAGTTGTTTTGTATAGAGCAGTGAGACTTCAGACTGAAGAAGTGCCTCAGTCCTGACTTTGATGGCTGCTGTAGCTTGTGTACAGCAGGTGAGGTTGCCCTGCATCTGTGTAGGTGGCCAACTCCTGGGGGCAGACTGTGGACAAGCGCTCCTTTGAGGACCGCAAGGCCTTTGTGCAGGAGAACCTGGAGCTTGTGCTGGACTCTGCTGAGCGGCCCTTTGACGGCCACAGGTGCTCACCCCTCTGCCATCTCTTGAGCATCTCTTCCCAGTACGTAAGGGGTTGCCCGTCCTCTTGTCCTCTGCAATGCCCCACCTGCCCCATCTGCATCTATGGCCCTCCCAAAGGGCTTCTGAGCAATGGTAGCGCTGCAGGTGATGGCAGCCCTGGGAGACCCTGGCACTGCACTCGAAATTTGCGGAATGCACTGGCAACAAGCGCTTGTCCTGGTCCACCTAGTCTTAGTCCTCAATATTTATGGGAAGGCTGTCTGAGGCGCTGCGGCATGCAGGTGGTGGCAGCAGGCGGAGAAGCCCTGGGAGATCCTGGCAGCCTGCCGGGAGGTGCGGGATGCGCTAGCCACTGGGAACCCTGCCGAGTTTGTCTCCCGGCTGCCGGTGCAGATCGACGGCTCCTGCAACGGGCTGCAGCACTATGCTGCGCTGGGCAGAGACCTGGAAGGCGGCCAGTCTGTCAACCTGCTCCCCTGCGACAAGCCTCAGGTAGGGCCATCATGTTCAGCAGTGTGCGCCTGTCTAAGGACAGTATGATGGCGGATGTATCAGAAGATCCAGAATGAGCTCGTAGCTCAAGGCACCAAGGAAGCACACATTGGGGCTTTTCACACCCATATAGAGAGGCGGCAATGTAATGTGCATCAAATGAGTGCATATAAGGCGACGCGATGTCAAGGTATTGCATCGCGGAAAGGGTGAGTGTAGCTTGCACGTTGATGAGGGCCAGCTTTGAGGACTAGGCATTCCTGTACAAGAGGCTGTCCGGCAGCCCATGTACAGCACATGCTGGGCCTGAGCAGTCGTGTGCCGCAGGACGTGTACACAGGGGTGGCTGAAGAGGTGCAGAAGATAGCAGAGGCGGATGCACAGGAGGGCGTGCTGGCGGCACAGGCCTTGTTAGGCAACATCACCAGGAAGCTGGTGAAGCAGACGGTGATGACCAGCGTGTATGGCGTGACCAGCATAGGCGCCCGGGAGCAGATTCAGGTGACCCCTGCTGAGACTCGGAGCACTGGTGGCTGCCATCTAGTGCTCTGCAGACATGCAGAGTATCAGCACAGCAAACAAAACCATGAAGCTTTCAACAAGGAACCTTGTACCTCTCCTTATTCCCACCATCCCAGCTGAAAGTACCACCACAGCATGACGGTGCCAATTTGTTGTTGCAGGCAAGGCTGAAGGACAGGGGTTGGGATGTGACTGATGACCTGACCTTCAAAGTCTCATCCTATGCTGCTCAGGTGAGCCAGTGCAGAAAATAGTAACACATATATCCGCCAAACACTGCTCACTCTAACACAGTGCATATCTCCCTGAGCTGTCAGCATTTTGCAGACTGTTACAGAAGGCGCATGTGTCCTCCGTGCATAGCCGTCCTTGATTGTAGGCTTTGTCTGCAACCCAGTGCTCATGTACTGCCTTCAATTCGAACAGGGTCCCGAAAGACATTGTACTCTAGCGCCCAATCTCTGCGGCATCACCTTGCAGCTTTGAAGCCTGGAGGATGTGTCTGTTGCAGGCAGTGCTGCGCGGGCTCTCTGCCAAGTTCAGCCAAGCCACAGAGATGATGAGGTGGCTCAAGGAGGCAGCCAACATCTCGACCAGAAGTACAGAGCAGCCGGTCTCCTGGACGACCCCCTTGGGCCTACGCTGCGTGCAGCCCTACCTCATAAATGTGTGTCCAGACCCCTCCTGTATTGACAAGACTGCTGAGCAGTTTCACCAGCAGGCTAAAATTATAAGTGTCTATCATGCCATGCTCATTTGCACACTCAGTCTGTGATCAGGTGTACACGCTGTGCCTTTCGTTGCTGATGCTGTTGCAGAGTGGAGGTCTATCCTCAGAAAGTGATGTTGCATGCAGGACGAGCGGTCCATCTTCACGGTGCTGCAGAAGGTGCGGGTGAGCAAGGGCACGAGCCGCTACCCCAACGGGCCCAAGCAGGGCAGCGCTTTCCCTCCCAACTACATCCACTCCCTGGACTCCACCCACATGATGATGACTGCCCTCAAATGTAAAGAAGCAGGTAAGTCAGCATCTTGAACCTAAAGGATTGGGCTACTCTTGAACCAGATTATTCTCTACTGCGGAAAGCTACACATGGGGCCAAGTCTTGCTGATGCTGTCCCGGAAGCTGTGACTAGTGCACAACACAGACCATGCTGTGCCTGCTCTGAGTGCTCGTCACCTTTGCAGGCATTGCATTTGCTGGCGTACATGACTCCTTCTGGACGCACGCTGCGGACGTGCCTGTTCTGGCGCGGCTTTTGCGGGAGGCATTCGTGGACCTGCACTCGCAGCCGCTGCTGCAGCAGCTGAAGGCCGAGCTCGATGAGCGCATGCAAGACCCAGAGGCCAAGGGCAGAGGCAAGAAAGTCATTCCTGACCCGCCCGGCCTTGGCACACTGGACCTCAATGACGTCCTGGATGCCGACTACTTCTTTAACTGATAGCTCGCAAATGCGAGGCCTGTGCATTAGCTGTAGCTGCTGTATATGTCTAAAGCCCTCAGCTGGGTCCAGTAGACAGACCCGGGAAACGCATGCAGTAAATGTACAGTAAGAGAGGGACAAGACTCCCTCTTTGACTGTCCAAGCAGGGTAGGTTTAAATTAGTCAGCAAGTGCTAGATTTCCTGGTCGGGAGCGAGAATTGTGCTGCCCTCATGTGTCCCTGCTCAGAGCACACATCCAGAACGATCTGAAGAATTCTGCAGCAAGAAGTATGAGAGGTCATGCAAGGCACATGTGCTATCATGAGCCCTGTTGAGAGTGCAGCTAATGCACCTTGTAATCGAGCAGCTTCTCGCAGTATCAGCAAGAATTCAGCAGTCGCATGAAACGGCATGGGCATGTGTGGCGCCAGCAAGCGGCTCTCGCCAAGAATGTCACTCACATATAAACTGTTTGATAGGAGAATGGAATTGGCACTTGTGCGGGAGCTTTGGTGATGCTTTGTTGACCTTTTGAGATTGAGCACGGCACTGGCAACTGGGAGTGTATCAAGCTCGCCTGCGCAGGATAATTTGCCGCAACTGCTATGAATCATGCCCGGCTGCATGTAAGCAAAATTAAAGTTGCGCTTTGCCCTTGATCAAAGTTGGCATTCCGTAAAGTCAGCTGGGCTTCCAATACTTGCAGCAGTTGCTGCTCCCCTCAGACGTCTATGAATGGATGCCTCTACTGTACATGTTCATAACATCAGATAATGTCAAGCTGCCACTCTGGGGAGAAGCAGTGCAGGGTGCGCAGCTATCCTTGCCAAAGCTTCTCCCGCCAGTGCCTCTACCTGCACGACAGTCAAGCACAAAAGCATTCAGCATCTTTCACCCCACCAGACATGCATGGCCACCTGCAAGTAAGCACACATGCAGGACCTTCTCTTGAGCTCTCGTCAAGAATAGTGCTGCAAGCAAAGCACTCAGGGCTGCCCTGCTTGCAGCTCGTTACATGCATTCTCTGCGGGGACAGCGCCGCAGCATGCACAAACTGCCAGCTATATGCAGATGGTCAGTGTCCTGCAGGCTGGAGTATACCTTCAGGTCTACCATACTATCCGCCCTGGTGGGCCCTGCAGAGAGAATTGCCAGACGCCCATTGCCTGCTTTGGCTGCCTTGGACAATCTAAAGGCGCTGTAGACCATGAGAGAGGACCCAACCACCAGCATGGTGTCACACTCCTCTGCTAGCTCCAGAACCCTGCACAAAATTTTACGTTTGTCAACTGAGAGCAGCAGAGGTGCACTACCAAATCCTTGCCTGGCCAGATCTTTCGACTGGCAGGGGTAACATGACAGATACCTGCGCATCCATGAGCTTTGCGGATAGAAACTCTATATAAGGAAGGATTTGCCCGAAAAGTGATGCAAAGCTACTGCAACATGCTTGGTAGGCTGATTTCACCTCTTGCTGCGAGCAGGAGGCACCCCATCCCCAAAGAAGACCACATCTGGCTTCAGGATGCCTCCGCAATTGGGACATGGCGGAACAATGAAGCCCTTTCCTACATTGGGCAGATTGGTCTTATGAGATGTGCCCCAACAAAATATGCAGCAACCCATGCCCAGATTGTGCTCTGCATGGTTGTCTACAATGCTCGAGCTTTAATCAACTTTCTTCTGCCATGACGTAGCATCAGACTAATCCCTGTGCCAGATGTAGTCTGTGTGGGTGTAGCAGCAAGAGTTGGTGTGCATACCGGCATCCTGCAGCTCCACATCCCCATCTGGCCGCCTCACTGGAACTTCCACATCGCCGTCTGGTCTGCGCTTGAATAGCTGCGCCTGCATGGTATTGTACCTTCTTCGGTCTGCATTGCAATACATGACTAGCGCCCTTCTCGCGCGCTTCATAGGCCTGCCACAATCTGTGCACAGGAGCTTACCCCTCCAAACAGAACCCTAATGTTGACATACCTGTACGCCAACAAGAAGCATTCCTCGTGCACCCAGGCTCTCAGCACCTGCAAAATGAAGGTCTTTGAGGTGCCAGAAGGTGCACACCTGCCGCATCTCCTCTTCAGATGCGCCCACTCGGAGGGAACGCTGCCGCGCTGCCTCTACGTCATGCCCGGCAGCGACCAGGCTTTTCACATACTCTGCCGCTCCAGGGTTCAGCTCCGCCAGCAGATCCTGGAAGGGCTGCCGCGGTGATGTGTCGCCGCAGCCCATGCAGATCACCCTGCACAGGGCAAGCTGGATGCTCACCGTACCTGATGGCCGCTGATACATCTACTGCAGAGCACCTTGCCATCACAGGCATAGACCTCTCTGAGGGAGGTGCATCTTGTTGAGACGCAGCTCGCAGCTGCTACAATTGCTTGCGTGCATAATGGAATGTACAAGGCACCTGTGCGTGGTACCGTGCAGCTCAATGACATCAGTGGCTCCGGCCTTCTGATGCAGTCGGTCCACGTTCTGGGTGATCAGGGCATCCACCCAGCCCCGCTGCTGCAGCCTCGCCAGGCCCTCATGCGCCGCATTGGGGTGGATGTCGCTGAACTCATGCCACCCTGCGCAGCAGCACCACTTCAGAAGATGAACTCCTTGATGCAAAGCGACTTACCAGATGCAGCTGTCATGCTACTGATGTTACCATCCCAACTGTGCAACATGCCCAATGCAGAACAGCCAAGACAGGATGAGGACAAGGGCTTTCGTTGCAGGAACTTCATGAGGTCCAGAGCATCACACCTGCAAAGCTACGCGCCCAATAGCGCTTCTGCGCTTGCGGCGACGCCATAAACTGCAGCAGTACACGTTTGGGTTCGCTTTTCCTCATGGCTGCCAGAAGATTAAACACAGCAGGTCCTGGTCTTGGTGGCAATTGTAACAAGTGTCGGGTGCATATGCACATCAACACATATGCAGCCACCCTAAATGTGTCATGTGATCTGTGTATGGGACAGAAATGCGGCTGGCATATCAACGGCCAGCAGACATCAGGTTCACAGGGTGCTTGGTGAAGCATGAAGTGGAGCCACGCTGATGAGCTGCACCTGCTGGTGGGTGATAGGCTTGAAGCCTGTGGAGTACGCTCCCTGGGGCCCCCTATAGTCAGGCACAGAGGACTCCGTGCTGCATCCTGCCCCCGTCAGTACTACCAGCTGCCTGCACAAACAGGGTTCTGGGGCTCTCACATAAGGTGGATATGGGGAACAAGCTGCAGCACGACCACCCCTCCAGCGCGCCGCATGCAACCACCTCTGGCCCTACAAGACTCACGAGACAAAGACCTGCCCTCCATGACGAGAAACAATCCATGGGCTGCAACGAGCTTCCCGAGGACCAGGGTGAGCTGCCTGGTACACTCCCTCGCTCTGGGAATCTTGCTGCAGCCTGGCAAGTGCTACTAATTTTGGGAAGAGACATCCTGTACAGCCAACAGGCTCCAAGGAACTGTGAAAAGCCACAGGGATGAGCGCAGAGCTTGCCTGCTATCTGCTATGAGATCAACGAGCTGCTGCAGCTGCGCCTCTGCAATGGGAGGCAGGACGGGCGCTGTTGCAGGCAGCGTGGCTGGCCTGGGCTGCCTCTGCTGCTGGGAGGCATGCTCCTGCTTCCCAGGCAGCGTCCCGGCTATAAGGGAGCCGTCCCTGCCGATGCGGTCCTGCAGAATCAATGCTTAAGGCTTGTCTCATCAACTGGAGCAGCTGCATGCTAAGAGGAGCATGAACGCAATGAAATCAGCCTCATAATGGCATCGTACGAATATGTCCCTCCAACTCAGTCACAATTTATCATTACAGCGGCTTTGACGTGCAAGGCAAGGCCTCACCTGTGAGAATTCCACTCTCCTGAGGTCCCCATCATTGGTCGTCTGCAAATCCGCTGCTGGGCTGCTTGCGTGGGGTACAGGGGTGCTGGAGTATCTCGCATGATTCGTACTAGCTTTCTGTCTCAGCAAGAGTCGGCATAGCGACCTGAGGGCACTCTTGTGCATGCAAAGCTGAACGGATTGTTCTCTCTCTAAACCGATCACAGTGCGCAATATTTGCCGGGCAGCCAATATGGATGTGATGGAAATCAAAATGAGCTCAATTCAAGCGACCTGCAGCAGATTTAATGTCTCAATGCCGATGCTCTCGGTACAAATGCAGGTGTGATCAGCTGGGCATGGCATGAGATACGCAGGGAAAGCTGTTCTCTTGTTGTTGTTGGGCCTTCTGTGAAGTAGGACTCCCTACTTACGGTGCAAATGGTTGCCGGAAGCTTGCCCTTGTCATTGCTGCTGACGACTACAATGACGTGGTGACAAACCTTGGATCATCTCGAGACTCAGACCTGACTGGGAGGACTGTAGCACACTAGATCTGTTATTTATTGGCACGCCAAGTAACTGATTTCTGCAATTTGTTAAAGTGGGAGCGTTGTCAGGCAAATTGGTACGCTAATGAGGCACCACCTGTGGCACTTGCAAGCATGAGCACATTCAGCTGAGAGGTCTGTTCACAGCCCTTCTCGCCTTCACAGTCCCCAGATGGGCTACGTTATTCACAGTCCGCAAATCAGCACCATTTGATGGGTCAGAGTGCGGTGCTGATATGTGACAAAGCAGTGTGCAGGAGCAGACCATTGTGAGCAGGCCAGATGTACGACTTCTGCTTTACCTTTCCATATGCCGCCCTGCTGGCTCTGGGCGGCGTGATCGGTTTCCTGACCAAGGGGTCCCTTCCGAGTCTGATGGGAGGCCTGGGCTCAGCTCTCATCCTAGCCATTGCTGGGCAGAGAAGCATCAGCTACTATCATCAGGCAAGAAGCAACAGCCCTATGCACTGAAGCATAGAGCAGCTCACCTGTTTGGAAATGTAGCTGACCCTAACTGAAGAGTCTTATAGACTTGAAGTTTGCACTGTTGAAACTGTCCTGCCCATCATTTATACTCCATGCAACGAGTAGGAATTTGTATGCTTGCTGACTGAATCTGACAGGGGTTTGGTGCATGTGCAGGGGAAGCTGTGCAAGCCGGCAACAGCAGTGTCTCTGGCAGTTGCTCTGCTGCTCACGGGCATGATGTACAAGCGCTACCAGTCAACTGGGAAGATGATGCCAGCGGGCATGGTGGCGATACTGAGTGCAGCTATGAGCGTGTTCTATGTGTGGAACATTATCGCAGTAAAGCCCCCTGCAGCCCAGCACGCCAGCTGAAGGACACTGGAAGTTCCAGTCTGGAACATCTGTGACCTTGTGGCTACACTCAGGGATGTTGAGGCTCATGTGCAGAGCAGATTGCAGATACATCTTACACAGCCATGCCAATCAGGGTTGCATTCCCAAACACAGTTCCCTACCAGCTTTGCACCTCAAGATGTGGAGAGACTGTGTAAACATCCGCACAGTCCAAGCTGGCTCATGATCATACTGACTTCTGTAAGCGTCCTGAGGCTGTCAAGGCAGCATCCCACTTATCCCTTCACATCCCACAGATACTGGGGGACAGCCTGGTGCTATGCATCCAACGCTCCTGTAGCAAGGTCTGCCCACGCGCTCCAACGGCTGAGGGCTGTAGAGATCTCTACTCGTCATCGTCGTTCTCATGGTGCAGGGGCACCTTGTGCAGCCTGGAAGGCTTCTGGAAGAGGTGTGCTACTGGGCGCGCTTCCAGGCGGCCATGGTTTGACAGCAGCTGCACACACGATGGAAGAAGTGAGCTACTGACACACAGTTGAACGCGGCGACCAGTTACAACCGGCTGCAAACACGCACTGCCACAACATCCCAGGCACAAATGCTGACAATGCCAAGCAGGCTGCAGTAGGGGCTGTTGTAAGGCTACACGCTCAGGCTAGTGTCAACGATTTGAAAGCATCCTACAAGGGCCGCAACACTCCAAACCAACCGCTGCAGGCACATGCAAGGCATATGGCAGATGAGAGCTGCCCCCACCTTGGCGTTGACACCATCGTTGATGAGGCGACCCTCCTTCTTCCACTGTGCGTAGTCCTGGCGAGGGAATGCTGTGAAGCCCCTGCAGCACCAGGCAACACAATGATGTCCCTAAAAGCTTTTCAACTTCGAGGTCTACCTCTTGCGCTCTTTCGCTCCACGGGCTTTCTCTCTCTCGGGCCTCCAAATAATCTCCTTCACAGCGAGCGCACCCGCTACTACATGCGGGCTGCACGTGAGACTCTCTAAGATGAAGTGTGAGGGGAGCTCACCAGTTACGGCTGACCACGATCTTCTGGCGTCCAGCGAACTTGAACTTGGCTCGCCTGAGCGCCTCTTGCGACTGCAGGAGACAGCACAATGGTCATATGCTGGCTAGAATCTACATCACATGCGTGCCCAGAACGTTGGCCACCTACACCATGGCCCATGGCATATTCAAGGGCATTATCATTGTGCCTGCAGGAGACTACCAACGGGAGCGCAGTACAAAGAATATCTGCACAGCGCCTGGATTATGGTGAGGCGCAGTCTTGGATGATAAGGCAATGGCATACCTGTGGAGAGTGCACATCCTTGCAGCGGATGGACAGCAGAATCTGGCCAATAGCTACACGCGCGCAGGTGCCCTGTGGCTTTCCAAAAGCACCACGCATTCCAGTCTGCACGCCACACATTGCGCTGAGATTATGATCATCTCCCAACCTCATCTCAGAGAAAGCATTAAATCGCAGCTGAGTGGAACCTGCAGTTTTCTTATGCTCTGGCAACCAGCTCTCTATCACATCAGACTTGCCATGTTGAACCCTTGGCAGGGCAAGGATGACATACAGGTGGCAGGGCCTGAAATGTATGCAGTGATGGATTGCTCACCTGAAGCCTATCAGCTCCAGCGCAGGAAAGCATCTTGTTGATGCGGAGAACGTGGAAGGGGTGCACGCGCACGCGCAGGTGGAAGGTGTCCTTGCCAGCATTCTTGGTCATGTACTTGTTGGCAGCAATGCGGGCTGCCTCCAGAGCCTCACTGGTGATCTGCTCCTTCTCCCAACTGCACAGCAAGGTCACAGCACGCTCAGCCTGCCTGCAATGACCGCTGAGCTGCTGCCTGACAGCAACATCTCTCTGCTGCTGTCTGATATGCATAGTTTGCAGGCTGACTGGATGGCTCCAAGGGACTGCCATGCTGCCTGGACATGAGATATTAAAGAGCACTGTAGCTCGTGACAACTCAGCACCGGCTGCGGACTTGTGCAGCCCGTTTTTGTTTGCTTTAGCTTATGTAACACTGCACCTCCTAGCATCTTCCACTTAGCTCTCGATGGCCGCACCAGGCCTCAAGATGCGCTGCTCGCACTGTTTGCTGCTGGAATGAGCTTTATGTTGGGCTGATGCTCACCTCACAAGGTGTACACAGAACGGGAACGAGTCCACTGCTGCCCTCTTAGCGCCCACATCATAGATACGGATCTTGGGGTCTGGCACACCACGGCAGTACCGTGACTTAGGGTACGGCTTGTTCTTAATCTGCCGGTAGCACCTGGCTGGCCCTGCAAGCAGAACATCCCACCTCTTATACCCATGCAGAGCTGCCTCACGTCATGCTTGGATGAGCACGTCAGAGCTTGATAGCACAGGAGCGCGTTTTGGAAAGGCAGGTGAAGTAACTCACGGCGACCCATGATGACGGATGTACTATAACACACTTGTGCCCAGTGCAATAGCGGGCGGCTAGGTAGAGCAATTGCCCGTCCACGCCGTCCTGCGGCGATACCGTCACATCATAATGACTCAGCGGTTACTGCATCACTACAGTGGCCAGGCACCCATGGACATGTCTCGTCTAGAAGGACAGCCGCATGTGCAGCATATTCACGGACTTACCTGAAGAACTTGGAGGCCTTTTCATGGGTAGCATCGGCAGGCATCGTGGAAGTGGACCCCCGGCTCTAACCAAGTGATCTGCAAATGTTGAGGGACATTCCAGGCGTCCTGCGATCAGAGCAATGACACCAGAGTTACAAAATGATTTCAGGGCTCCCTCAGTGAGTGTTACATATCTCATAAGCTGTGTATGAACCATGGTGCGTGTCACGAAATCACCTACCTTGGACCTGCAGCATGACGTGATTTACCCATCAGAGTTGACCCACATACTACTGTGCAGGCATGTAATCAGCCTCTTGTTTGGTGCGGGTGCTGGTGGAGCGCTCACATATCTCATCACCCGAGGTGCGTCCCTGTGCATGCAGGCCTCACATGTGCATGCAGCCCCACATGTGGATGCTGCGCCGAATACTTTTCATATCTCTAGGCCCTGCCTCATATGTGGACCGCAGGAACCATCACCTCGTTCATGAGCAGACGCTGATTGCAGCAAAGGCAATTCCTGCTGTGCTGTGTTCAGGGAAGCAGGAGGACCTTCAGCCAGAGGAGCTGCATCACGCTCTGAAGTACGGAGCGCCCAGCACAGAGCACCTGCGCTTCTTCAAGAACTTTGTGGTCAGCTATGACAGCCGCCTGCGCAACCCAAGATGGGTCATGGAGCACATCACCCGCAAGCAGACCAGGGGCGAAGGCAACAGGCAAGCACTGAGCCCCTTACCTGTGCATTCAACAAGATGTACACTGGAAATGCATGAAGGGAGCTTGTCTGCATTCCAAGTCTGTATAGTGTTGGCCTGACGCCGCAACGCTCTTGGGGCATGAGAGTCTCGGGATGGGATGCTCATTCTTCAAGCATTGGAATCCCTGCGGGACAAAGTGAAGAGCTGCACAGCACTGACGCGGGCCAGACTGTGATGCTGTGCAGGAAGAATGTGGAGTTCTACGAGGACAAGGGCTTGGACGTGCGCTTCAGGAGCCGCTTGGCAGACTTCAGAGACTCCGGCTATGATCGCGGCCACATGGTAGTGCCTTCATGCCACCAGTACACAGCATGAAGCCACCATCACGTTGACCTTCTAGTGTAAGACCTGTCATCAAAGTGAGTATGCATTGTATGACAAACAGGCTGATGTTGATGCGAAAATGCTCGATGATCAATGTGCATGGGTTTGATGCAGGCACCAGCAGCCAACCACAAGGAGACGGCTGAGACAATGCTGGAGACCTTTGGCCTCAGCAACATCTCTCCGCAAGTGGGCAAGGGTTTCAACAGGTCTGCCAGTCATGCCTGCCTGCCTTCATCGAATCCATAAGAGCCCTAGGAGGAATGCAGTAGCTCTTGACTGGCCCTCTTGGGATACCTTCTGCATCAACAGAAGGCCATGGTGTTTTCTCTGAAGCCACCTTGTGATGCCGCTGTACTGGCAGAGTTACAATGTACAGTCAAACTGGCATACACTGCAGGGACTACTGGGCGCGCTTTGAGCGCTTTGTCAATCTGCTGACACGGACCTGCGATGATGTCTACATTGTGACAGGGCCCCTGTACCTGCCTTCTGTGACGCCTATGGGATACAGGATGAGTCATCCCATGATAGGTGAGCTTTCTGAGACCTCTGAAGGAATCTGGCGCTGGAGAACAACTCCTTGCACAGTCAGAGATGCAACACATGTGCTCATATAGTGGCAGAGGTGCATTCTCTGTGATTGGTTCATCTGCTTCTTCATGCTGAGGTTTTGGCTGAATGCATGAAAGCATCTTGAGCTGATGTATATGCTATGAAGGCTATTGCCTAAAGTGACTTTGTAGATCTGTTTGGGCGGGCTGTCCATGTAAGGCACAGACATGCGGAGCTGGCTCTCGCATGGCCTTGTGCTTGAGCTGAATGCTGCATATGCTGGTCCATGCAGGGACTCCGCCACGATTGGTGGCTGTGCCAACCCACTTTTTCAAGGTGGTGCTGGCGGAGCGGGGGTTAGCGCCCAGCAATGAGGGTGGACAGGACGCAGTTGTGGGAGCATTTGTGCTTCCCAATGCCCCTGTACAGCCCGACACCCCTCTGACTGCATTCTCGGTCCCAGTGGAGTCCCTAGAGGAAGCTGCAGGCGAGAACGTCCAGTAAACTGATTGCTCTGGAATAACTCGAGAGGCCCTACTGCATGATGTGACATAGTGTGTGTAGCTGCTTCTGTAGCGGGTCTAGCCAGAAACCCCTTCATGGAAGGTCTCCCTTCTGAGCAGAACCCCGCCTGCCAATACAGGTTTGGAGTTCTTTCCGGGGTTCCTCAATGCTGACAGGAGGGCGACAGTGGATAGAGCTGCATTGGAGTATGCTCGCCTGGGCAGGTCTACTCACAAATCCCTGCATTCCAGCCTCTCCTTTGTGCGGGAGAATGCCCTCTGCAATCTGATGCTTCACACATTGTGACCTGCTTCCTGACCTAGATGAGTGGTGTGATGAAACGCTGACCTTGCGTTGCATGCGCAGGCAACAGATGAAGGTAAAGGCATTGAGCGCACAGGCTGCAGAATTCCTGTTGGAGAAGCCGCAGCCAACACCGCTACTGCTGTCAGACGCTGAGAGCCTTGCGGCTACACCCAGCAATGCAGATGCCTCTGCTGGCACAGATGCACCAGCAAAAGACACAGTGCTTGCGAACAGTTTGGACACAGGTGTGGCAAATTCTCAGCCACATGTCTTGAGCATAAATAGGCTTTATCCTTAATGCTTGCAGCCATGTGTGTTTCTGTCTTCATCTTAGTAGATCTTGACTGTTTCATTGCTTGTCTGCAGCAAAGCAAGAGGACCAGGCTTTGATTGTGGAGTCATCGGCAGACTCAGCATTATCTAGTGGAGCAGAGACTGCAGCATTGGGCAATGGAAAGAAGCCCAGGCGCAGGAGAGCAAAGTTGAAAGCAGACGCAGAGAACAGCGCACTACAGACAATCACGAGCAAGGACAAGCTCATGCACATCTGTGACTTCACAGCCTGCAGGCTGCCTGCTGAGGATTGGTATGTGCATAGCAAGGCCCCACGAACCTGATGCACGTGCTGTTGCAATTTTGTGGGTGAAATAGAGAGTATCGCTGACAACGAGTTGGCATGTAAGTGGTGTGTGAAGATATGCTGGGTCGCATGCTCAAGCTACATGGCAAGCTGTGGGTTATCAGCGCTCACGGCATGGGTTGCATCACAGTTGCCTCAAGCAGCGCAGCAGCTTCTGATGGCGTCTGCCAGGCGCATACTATTGCTGCTATAGAGTCTCTCTGCCCACGTGTGCTTTTGCAGGGCTGTAGCTGCCATTCTGGAATTGCCTTCAGTCTCCGTTCTTTCCCTGGTGTACTCAAGCCGCATTTTGCATCAAACCCTCCTGGCTGACTGGAAAGGTCCTCTACCTGGCATGCTGCTCCAGACTTCACCTCCATGCCAAACCTACACGACAGAGCCTGTCTGCCATAGCTATACCTTTCCTCTGTCTCCTTGGGCACATGTGCTTGTTGCTCATTATGTATCAAGCATTCCAAGCCCAGCACAATGCTTCTTGCATGTGCGCAATCCTCAGAGCTCACATCTTTGGCCACAATGAGCTGCAAGGTTTTCTGCGCCTCATTGATCAGGGGACATGGTACTGCAGTCCTGCTTGGTGTGAGAGGTGGTCACCTGGCAGTTGCTGGCAGGGAAGCCAGAGATGGGCTTGCAGAGTCAAAGCAGCCCACCATGTGTGCGCCCGCCATCTGGGCCTTCCTGAATAGGGGGCATTGTTTTCCTGCACGTCTCAGGATACTCAATCTGGATGTGACTGACCAATCGCGCCAGGTTTGACAGCTTTGCTGGTTGCTGAGGGTAGGGAATCTGCTTTCATTGGGGCATGGCAGGCCTTTGTCTGCCTGCCGTCCTCAAATAGTGAATGAGCAATATGAGGAATGTCTTAAGATGCACCTGTGGGATAGCACTCCCTGACCACAGCATAGTCACCGGCTCTGAGTCTTGTGCAGGGGCAGAAGTCCCCAGAGCCATCCCCTAGGTACACGATCCGGTCATACCGTGGTCCTGCCAAGAGGTTGTCCAGCACCTGGGCTGCACACACTCACTGCCTTCATGAAACAGCTGGTGCTTGCAGCAATGCCGGAATGCAACAGTGTCTACTCACAGAAGCCTACTTGGCCATGCGGTAGCATGATATGCTTCAATTGCAAGTCATTGTTCAAAAGCCCACTTGGCATGCCACTCTGTTGAGGTATAGCTGAGCGGCAGGTGTTCTAACAAACTTGAAGGGATAAGAGAGACGTCGCTTGCCTGTCCCTTACAGAGGTTTGACGGGCAGTTTGGGCAGCCATGAGGGCTGCTGGAGGAGTGAAAAGGGTTCACTCGCAGCGCACCATCCTGCCATGAGGCGATATTTGAGTAGACCTGCACATTTAAGGAGTCTTTCCTGCAAAGCGGTGTGCTGCTCCTTGCTACTTCAAGGACAACGAGAGCTCTTTCCTAAGAATGATGATAATGTAACAGCATAGCATGAAGGATCGACTTGGATGTGAACACATCATGCAAGGCTACCGGTCTCGTGCGCCAGCAGCTGACCTTGTGGATGTACTGATCTAGCTTGTGGTGCTTAAGAACTTCGTTGATGAAAACGGTGTTGGCGTCACTGAGTATAATCAGGGTGCACCCTGGCACAGCTGCCAGTGTCCTCACCACCTGTAAGAAGGGCAACCTAACAGTACTCAGGTGTTTGTTCTGATCAGCTCCCTGTGGACCCCTGGCTTCTGCTATGCTTGCACCTGGTGCAATGCACCAAATACTGCCATGCGAGAAGACGCAAGCTTTCCCAAGTCTGACCTTGGAACACCGCTTGACTTGCTTGTAAAAGCTTCAGACATAGCAAGCAATTCAACATTCCACTCCGTGACACCAAGACAGACAATCCATGCCTGTATCATATCTGCATGGAAGGGCGTGGAACAGATAGCCTTTAGCACATCTTCCTGTGTTGCCTTCAACTCTGTGTGGGCAGCATGCAAAGCACAGTCCATCAGCTGCGTCCATGGCAGGCCTGCATGGATGAGATTGACGTCAGGCGTCTTGCTAACGTGAAATCGTACCCAGGGTGACTGCATGGGATCCTTTACCTTGAGAGAGGAGCCCCTCAAAGATGTGGGAAGCTCCAAGCTGATGTAGGACCCAGGTGTCACTGTTTTCCTCCACCAGGCTCCAGTCAAAATCCAGGACCACTAGCTTCTCCCTGGGCATCTCTCTGATCTGAGCGATGCTATGTGAGTACGGAGCAGTAAAAAAGATCTGTCAGACAGTGCAAGTAGTACAAAAGAAGGAATACAATGGAATCTGCGGTCTTATCAGCTGTGCGTGTTACTCCCATTCTCGAGAGCTTTGCTGCACACATCTTGCCCAGGAGCCCAGAATCTGCCCAAACGATGATCGCGACCTTGGAGGTGAGCGCGCTGAGCCTCAACAGGGCAGGAAGGGCTTGTCAGTATAGGATATAAGCTTACACGTGCGGCTTGAAGCTGTAGCCGCAAGGGCTTGCAATTTGGTCATCCTTCTAGTCAAGCCCATGAGCCCGCTGTGATCTTACCACAGCCTCGCGCTAGCCCTGACATAGATACAAAGACGTGTCTTCGACAGTCTTGGGAAGGGGCCGTTCTTTCGATTCATGAAGCGGTTTCTCTAGCAACATTGGAGTTCCCATATCTTGATAGTCCGAGAATGGGCTAGCAGCAAAATATGTGATGGAGAAGCATGTCTCGCCCTTAGCAACACCAAAACTATGTTTCAACTCCCTGAAGATTGTCGCATGTGTGGGCACCTCTGTGTCCCTTGGGCCTTTCCCATCAGGCCACACATGTATCTCCCACAGAGGACACACAGGCTGAAGGCCACCGTATCACATGCAAAGGGCAATGGAGCAGTCCAGAAGGTATGGAAATGGCGATCTCATTCTATATTCAACCTTCCGGACACCCTTGTGGTGTTTAGTATGACGTCGGCTGCGTATGTCATACTGTTTCCGCTTCTGCATGCTGCATTATGAAACTGAGTGTTTGACGGGTTGTCCTTGTCTGCGCAGGAGGAATATCTGAGGATGGGTCTGCCAGATTTGGTAGCAGAATCCCTAAGCAAGCCCAGAGCGCCGCGCTCAGCGCTCGCAAGAGACTTTGCGCTGGCATTCCTGAGACAGGAGAAGGAGCTGCTGGTGAAGACTGCAGAACTCAGGGCGGTGTCAGCGGAGATGCGCTCTCTGACGATGCGGTATCTGAGCACCAGGAAGAAGCTGTGCATCAGAGGCGTTATAGGTGCGCCCTGTGCTGTCTGTCATTCTTTGTATTCCACATAGAGAATGCCGCTATGCTGGCCATGAGTCTTGAATTCCGTGCTCAGATGCTTTACAGGAGAAAGCAACATATTGCTTCTATTATTGCTGTCAGCAGTCAGACTAGTTCAGCTTGGAACGCAAGGGTGGTGCATGCAGAGTATGCAGAGGAGAGCGTGGTGCTTCCGCACAGCACCAGCAGCAACGGCACTGCAATCGTCCCCTTGCGACAGCACAAGTGGCAGCAGATTTTGCGGGAGCGGCCGCGCCTTGCGGAGAGCATCCAGGCTGCTACCGGGTGGAGGATTGAGTGGATCCCAAACAGGTGCGCACGTCTGGGCTTCCCCAAGCTGACGTTGCCAAGGGATGGCCCATGCTGTTATGGAGCTTCCTTAATGAAGTCAGGCTGGTGCATATCTTACTCACCTGTAAGCCAGCAGGAGCATCAATTGGCCCCTGATGAGGATTGAGTGAGGAATGTGAGAAGCCAGAAGCCATAGTACACTAGTGCATTGCATATGCACCAAGACAGGCAAAAGTGTGCATACTCATTTCTACATGGTGATGCAGGATAGACTACATTCACATGCTGCTGTGCGAGCATGAGCATCCGGAAGTGTTAGAGGGATTTGATCCCACAGCATATGAGGACCGCCTCATTGTTCTGGAGGGAAGCCCTTTGTCCAGAGAACACATGAGAGCTGTTGAGTGCATCTGCAACTCCTTCCATGTTGTATACTCGTTGAGGTACAAAACCGCACTGCCTACCAGTCAAGACCAAGGACTCCAGCATTTACCAGGCTATAGCCGGTGAAGCCTATCAGAAACAACAAGGAGAGTCAGGCTCTCTTCCAACAATGTGCAGCTGAAAGAGCCAATTCAAGCAGCTCGGCTTCAGTATAGTTGTGGTTCTGCATGTCCAGCAAGTCACCGCACAAAGGTTACAGGGGATTGCTCAGGCTAGACAGTGAAGGGCTAAACAAAGTCCACTAATGGTCAGCCATATGCAAATACTTGCCCTGCATCGGGAGCGCACATGCTCTGATCTTCCAAGCCACAGGCTCACAGACAGCACAGGTCCCATGGCCACTGACGACATCAATACCAAGCGATCGTGATAGTAAGATTGCGTCCCCCTTCTCAACTGCCCGAGATGTAACCCCACAATCCGCCCTGACCTTTCTTCTCTGCATCCTTCGCTAGCTTCCTGCAGAATGCAGACAACCCCTCGGCAAGCCAGCACCCGATGGACATCTTCATGGCTTATTTCCAGCCCCGTCATTGACAGAGAAGTGGTAGATTCTCCTGGGATTACTATCAAGGCCGAAGTGAGATGTCATGTCCTCCTGCCAAATTACCCCAAGCAAAAGCAGAACACAAGCAAGTTGTCAGCAGTACCTGTAGTGCAGCAGCTCCTTTTCTAGGTCTGCAGTGTGCTCTAGCTTCTTATTGGCCTCTGCCAGCCGCACCTCCAGCCGGAAAATCTGGCTCTGCTGCTCGTCCACCTCCTTTGCGGCTGCCCGCAGCTTCTGCAGGGCATGTGTAAGCCTCAGCATGTGTACGCACGCATACTGGGATGCCTATTGCGCCTTCTCCTCCTTGGTCCGGGGCAGCACACTGTGGCGTCCTGTGACAGATAGCTTCATACACAACACGTTGCTCCTGAAGTTATCACAAAAGCTGGATGGTGCTGATAAATCAGTATCTGGGAGAACATACAGCAAGCAGGTATGCAAGCATGCAGCTGTCTTGGAAGGCTACCTTCTCGGCCTCAGCAAGGGCACCTTCCGCATCCGCCGCGGCTGACTGAGCGGATGCCAGCTGGCGGCGCATCAGCGACAGCTCAGCGGCCGAGGCCTCCTTGGCAGCAGCAGCTTCTCTGCGCACAGATGCCAGCTCCTCCTTCGCAGCCTCTGCTGCACTAGCGCTTTGCTGGCTGGACGCCTTGGCCGAAGGTTTGCTGGGTGTCACGTGGCTGCTGTCCTGCCTCTGCTCAGGTCGACCTACAGCAGCCCCAACATCAACCCAGTCTCCATTGCTGGACAGGCAGTACCAGGCTCATTTAACAGCAAGATATATCAGGCCGTCTGTGACTGAGGAAGACTTTGTCACACACCGCAATGCATTTGGCACCAACAGGCCGTGAGAGCAGGAGCAGCTCACCAACATCCCCGTTGGCCTCTGCTTTAAGGCTGCTGAGTATGGCTCCAGCCTCCGGCTTCTGCTTTGACTTCTGAGATCCTGCCTGCAATGGCTCAGCCTCCTCAGCTGGCTTTGGTGCCACCACACCTGCACAAGGTCACAGCACGATCATACAGTGACCAATTCACTGATGTTGTAACAGGGTCAATGGTCAGGTGAGAGGACGCCCTTTCAGCAGACAACCTTTTCTAATGATATCCTGACTCATGAGAGGCAGACAACAGCAAGCCCAGATGTCCTCACCAGGCCGGAAGACCTGCGCGCTGTTATGGTATTTGCCATTGTAGCCCCCAAAGGCCACCAGCGCGCCCGCTGAGCGCACAGCCACCAGTGACAAGCCTGTAACCAGAGCACAGTTGTCAGGCATCATACAGAGTCTCAAGCATCATGCGGCCCCCTGAGCCAGCTTGGGATCACAGATATAGGTATGACAGGTGTACAATTGCAGAAGGAAGCTAACTGGCAGGCAAGACAAGGACCCCTGTGAGCTGACAGGCTTAAAGCTTAACATCAGACTGCATGAAGCCCCCAGCCTTGTGGAATGGCAAAGCTATACAAAAGATTAGCAAGCGACAGGCTGCCGGGCGGACCTTCGCTGGCGATGGCGCTGCGGGGCTCGGCCTTGGCGACGCTGCTCCAGGTGAGGGCCTGCCCGGTGGCCAGGCCGCCCAGGTCCAGGCACATGAGGTCCGCGCAGCCGGCGCTGTTGTTGCCGCCGCCCACGATGTACAGCGCATCGCTCAGCAGCGCCGCCGCATGGCCTGCATGGAACAGATCATCTCACATCAACCTCATTGACCTGAGTGCAGTGCGAAACGAGCACTTTTGCGCTGCCACAGGACATGCACTGTCAGATTCAGTATCTTCACATTTACCTGATGCGTTGCTAAGACCACAGACCTCATACAAGTCAGGAGCACTGAGCTGAGGTAAGTGTTATGACCCTGTGGCATGTGCTTCCAGAATAAATGAACCAACAGATGACAAGCAACAAGAGGAGGTGACGAGATAGCATCCCTCGAAGAGATTCAGCGAAAGCTACCTGCTCGTGGCGTGGGCGGTGTTCCTGTTATTTGAGGAGTACTCCACTCCAGCGTCTTTGTGTCTAGCATGACCACATCATTATAGCAGTTTGCCACGCTCCCGCCTCCAAATATGATCAAAAAGCGATTCTGCACAACTCAAAGTCTGAGGACAACAGCTCTGCCAACATTGAGCAACCAGGATTGAAGACACAAGCAAAGCCAGTGCATCGCATTGCATTGCATTTAGGCCACTGCAAGCTGTCACTTTGCTTGCGTGGCCTCTGGCCTTTTGCGCAGTGACAGCATACACTATCAAAGCTCAATAGGAATGCACAGGCATTGCCCACCAGGATCTAGGTACAGGCGCACAAGGCTGCAATGGCTGGCTGCCTCAAACAAGCCTCCCGGTCCTTCTCAGCTCTGTATGCTCTTAACGAGCCGCACAAGCTGTCATTAATAACGCTCAGGGTGCAACATCTATCTGCTGGGCGTAAGCTGCATTTCCAGGACCTAAAGGACTACAGTCAACGCAGCTCACCTTGTAGGGGACGGCTGCATGTGCAGAGCGTGCAGCAGGCGCTCTTCCTGTGGTGGTAACCTCCCGCCAGGCCATGCTGGCCAGGTCCAGGACATACAGGTCGCTGACTGGCCGCCTGGATGCGTCCTCGCCCCCAAAGATGAACAGGCTGCCGTTCACCACTGTGGCCTGCAAGCACCTCGACGCTGGGCATGATGGGTTCAGAATAGACCCTGCAAGTTTTGTCTCATCACAGGCTCTTACTGAAGGCGTGCTCATCAAAGCATCCCTAAGAACATGGCGATTCTTCTGAGAAGCATGCTGACTTGATGCACTTTGCTCTTTGGAGATATGATGCACAGGGAGTTGAGGCTCACTGAGTGGCCTCCTCTAGATGTCGGGGACTGCCCTGACGGCTGCAGTGTTGACAGGGAGTCTGCTTCTGTGTCATAGCATGCTACACGGATCTGCTTGCTTGCTGCTGCCGCCTGCACAGACAGGAAGTACAGCTGTCGCTGTTACAATGATCAGCCTTCATCTGCAACAGTGGAGACAGCATCGCTCCTCCTGAATATACATGCAGCACCTACAGCGTAGGACCTCATACAGAAAAGAGCAACCTTTCCTCCCTTCAGACAGCCATGGATAGCAAGTGCATGGACGCCGTGAGGGGTTCTGGCTGAGCAGCTCACCTTCACGTGGCCCCCAACAATGAGCAGCTTGGTCCCCCACGCAGCCATAGCGTGCCCAGCGGAGGGGCTCAGCACTGGGGCAGCAGCTGGCGCTGAGTTGCCATTCTCAGCAGGCGGCTCTGTTGGCTTAGGCGTCACCGCCTGCCACGTCAGCGAGTCCAGGTGCAGTATCCACATGTCCCCCAGATACCTCCCGCCTGTGTATGATCACTCTGATCAGCGCTTTCAACAGGAATTGGCGGACACAGAACTTCAGGTGCAGATGCTCAGACTTGTTGGCTGATGCACGATTGCTCATGCTGACGGAGCGACAGAGCAACAGCACTATAGTCACATGCATGTCTCCGCACCAATTCACAATCAGAAAGGCTTGCATGGTCATCTGGCAGCTTACGCTGCACATGTTCCAAAGAGGATGCAGGGGACCCACCGCAGTTGCCACCAAAGATGTACAGCTGCGAGCCAATGACAGCAGAGGCATGCTCGTAGCGCGGAGGCGGCCGCTTGGGGCCCTCCACGTAGGGCGCAGACCAGACGCCAATAGGGGCTGCCTCCAGGGCAGGGCTGGCAAAGTAGACCCCCTCTGCAGCTTCCGCATCACCGTTGTCTGCCAGTGCGCTCAGCGTCTGCTGATGCGCCTTAGACAGACCCCACCAGTTTGGCTGCAGAGGCAAGAAAGCAAGCTTTGACAGAGAACTCCGGGTCAAAGATATCATGCTGTGCCGAGCTAGTACACAGGCAGAGGACTGGTAGGCGTGCTAGCTAGCGGACAGAGAGCGAGGCGCACTGTCGATGCACAAGCCGCATGCATGCATGAGTCTGCATGTGGTGGCTCACCTGATCATCTTCCACCATCTTCACATACAGGCGCATGGCTTCCACAGAGGACATGTTTCCAAGCTGGTTCCAGCTCTCCCACTTGGCGCTCTCCACCACATTCCAGCCCCATGGCTTGGCCTCTGTGCATGGCCCCACCGTGGCTTGCTGGTGCAGCGCGTATAAGACAAGCCTCAGCTCATCTGGAATTGGGGTGCTCCCTGCACGGGGTGCGTGGTGCTGAAATCGAGGCACAACGCCCAAACAAGAAACCAGCGAAGTAGTAGGACATCTCATGTGGCCCGGCGGTTACAAGTGCTTCTCCACATCAGCAAGTATGCTGTGAACAGGCAATCAGAACGGTGCACACCTGGGGTATTGTTCACGATGAAGTTTACAGCGGCGTGGAAACGATCTGGATACGGCAGCGTGCATGCTTGAATCTTGTTGGATGTCTGCATACATAGATTGACATTAGAAGATGTCGAATTGGGCTGTACATACCAGAACAAGCTTTCTAACGGAATGCATGTATTCTCGTGTGGGAAGTACACTACACTTCTTCCAATCTTGAAAACAGGCATAGAAGTTCAGAAGAGTACCATGACGGCGGTCGATGCTGCCTTGCGCACAATTGCAGTATAAGCCTCGCTTCAAAGTGCCGATCACATAGCTTAGAAGTGGGACCCTATCTCATGGAGCGTCAACTGCCTGTTGCGAGGACTCTATCATTCAGATACCCCTATCACAGTCTCACAGAGGCATTACATGTACGAGCTCAGGCATGAACCAGAGTTTGAGGCTCCCCGCGCTTCCAATGAAGGTTGCCCAGACCGTTCAGCGCCGTTCCTGCCTTGGAGCAGCAGCCCTCTGAGATTACTTCGCTGCAAGCTGGCGAGAGTGCGTGCTGCAGTATCTGAGGTCTGCATCGATTGAAGGCTTGCAACGCCATCAATCAACTGATTCATCGCAGCAGCGTATACATAGCGGATACTTGTTGTCCAGGTAACTGCCATCAGTCGGACTGCTGAGATCGGGCATCATAGGCGTCATTATATCTCTATCGAAAGACTTCTGTGTCCCTATTGATGGCGTACTCGTGCATGCATGCAGCCTAGGCGTCAGTCGGATCACCAAATGACATCTACTGCAACGCAGGTGAAGAGGCATGCACTAAGTGACGCCTTCGCATCTGCGAAATCAAGATGGCCGGAAAGGATGATGATGAGAAGGCTACCTCATCCTCTTCCAGCAGTGGCTCAGGATCGAGCTCAGACAGTTCAACTTCCTCTTCCTCGGGAGGCGATTCCAGGTGTGGCATTTGATAAAGATCTAATACATATTCGAGAAGATCTTGAGGGCTTTCAAAGCAGGAATTTCTAGCTTCAAGCTCCCAAGGGCTGTTGTCAGGGTTCTTGATCATGCAGGGGCCCTCCTCCCGATGACAAAGAGAAGGGAAGCAAAGCCGCAGTGCCTATGGAAGAAGACTTGCCGCCGCCACCACGGCGCGAAGCAGCCCCGAAGGAGACCAAGGCACCCAAAGAGCCAAGGATAGAAAGGACAGACGGCAGGCAGAAGCCAGATGCAGAACCCATGAGCATTGACAAGGAACCCTCAGCCAAGGTCAGCCCACCCCCCCTCTTTGCATATGTTACGAGCAGGCACTCCAGGGACTGCCCAGCAGTGTTACTTCGCACAGCCTGCTTTTGCCAGGCGAAGAGCATCCATGATACATGCTTTAGGGTCCACAAGCTGCTCGCTGTTGCTGAGAGTTGCCCTGGCTCACTGCGCAGCCCCAGGCAAATGGCCATGCGGAGACGCACCAGACAACGCGGCTCCATGTGGGACACCTCACGCGCAATGTAAATGAGGGGCACATCAAAGAGATCTTCTCAACCTTCGGCACAATCACATCAGTAGAGGTCTCGATTGACAAGGTGAGGCCGCGTGCTTAGAGACCCCTTTGCGCGGCAATGCTTGCCTAAGAATGTATGCTATGGTGTAGCCCAATCCAGTCATAGTTTCTCGGCTTTGATCTGCGCCACAGCATTCTTTCAGAGACCACTCTATTGAAGCTAAACCAGCAGGCAGCTCCTGTGATGAGACAAATATGCAAATAGACCCGCAAGGGCATGATACTTCTTTTCCGCTTATTGTCTGAGGAGCACTGCGATGAATGACCAAAGTGCATGCCTGTGAGAAAGGCATCAGTCCCTGCATAAGGCGGCGCCTGTGGCGGTGCAGGTGGTCAACCTGCCACGGGGATTTGCATACGTAGAGTTCGCAAACAGAGAGGATGCGGAGAGAGCCAGGTCCCACATGGATGGTGGCCAATTGGATGGAAATGTTCTGAGGTAAGCTGATTCTGCTCTAGTATCCTCATGCAGTGGCTTCACAGGAATCTGTGAAGCTGTGTCAATACAAAACTGCATGCGGTGAGGTGGACCAGTGTGAGGGAGCTGGGCATGGGCAAGTGTGAGTTCAGCCTCCAATCAGCATCTTGTGTCAGGGTTAGAGGAAACTGTCTTCCTATGTGCCTATACAAGTAAGTGTGAGAGTGGGTATGCAACGGTGCAGCGTGCAATTCGTGCTGGTCCCGAGGAAGCGCACACCCCCGCCGCCGCCAGTGAAGCGGCTGCCGTCACCGCCGCGCCGCCTGCGCGAGCCAGAGCGCGAGCGCGACAGGGAGCGGGACAGGGACAGGGGCCGTGAGCGGCGAGACAGGTGCGCCTTAAACATCTTTCGACCTGATCATGGCTGTCCATGCTAATGAGTGGAAGCCTTCCGGCTGATATGTTAACTCAATGTGTGCTAAAGGTTTGAGCACATTCCTTTCAAGACCTGTTGTGAGGCTTTCCTTCATGCATGGCAAGCAAGCTGATGTCTTGGCAGTGGGTTAAGGTGCGCCAATAGTCTGAAGGTGTCAGCGCCACGAGCAGGGAAAGGGACGCATACCCCAGAGACAGGAGGGACAGAGTGGACAGGGGTGACAGGGACAGGCGAGACCTAGACAGGTCCAGGGCGGCGCGTCCCAGAACGCCCCCGCGCAGGCGCCCCGCATCGCCCCCCAGCCGCAGGTGAGCGCTTCAGGCTGTGCTCAGACAACCCCATGATGTTGAGAAGTGCACAGCGAATAGGTGACAGCTGTCAGTCTTCAGCTGTCAGCCGATTGTGTCAGGTTGCAAATTGGGAGCACCTCAAAAGGTTCATCAAAGTAAAAACAAAGTTCAACTTCACATGTCTGACGGTCCTCCTTGAAACAGAGATCTCTTTGTGCAGGCCCGCGTCTCCACCGCGTCGCAGGGAGTCTCGCAGGGACTCGCCCCCCCGGCGCAGCAGGCGCTCGCCCAGCCCCCCGCGCGGCCGCAGGCGCGATGACTCGCCCGCAGGCGGCCGCCGCCGTGCCTCCCCCGTCAAAAGGCGCTCCCGCTCGCCGCCTCCCAAGGTATGACAACCGCGACCTTTCACATCTTGACACTTCCATGCTTCAGCCAGCGGTGCTTTCGCTTTTACCCCACCGCTGACTGCATGTATCTCTGCAGTACTTGCCCGTTGTATCTAGAGCCTGATATCCTGCAACACACCCGTCCTGCGCACAGCCGGCTTTGCTGTACATGGAGGCTTCTGGTAGTATGTTGGCATGCACCCAGAGGAATGACCGTGATATGCAGGCAGCACGTGCGGCGTCGCCCCCACCCAGGCGGCCTGCCAAGGATGACTCGGACAGCTCCTCATCCTCCAGCTCAGGAGGCTCCTCCTCGTCCGGTGACAGCAAGGGCTCGAGCCCCTCTCGCTCCCGGTAGAGTGTGCGGGACTTTGTTGCTGGTGTGCCTTGTGAATGACAAGTAGCAGCGCGCCCACTACACACCTTCAGCTGGAGGTTCAGGAGTGACAATGACAGTCCTAGCAGATTTGCATTGCGGGTTGAACTCCAACCTTCTGTCAGTGAGGCATGTGCAGCACACAAAGGGGCGAGCTGCAGAGCAGTGTACATCAGCTGGAAGGGAATGGGCTGAGCAAGCGCCCTGCATGGGTGTGACAAAGAGCAGGACTTCTGCAGGACAGACCGAGACGCACCCTTTTGAGAGAATGCTTCCACATCTGAGAAGCACACGTTGAACTTTCCTGAGTGCTACCTTGCGTGCTGGCATTTCTGATGCAATCTTGTATGTCATGCTGGGCCTGTGTGAGCTGCATGTGCCTTGACTCGATGCCTTTGAGGCATGCATCCCACCGGTTGGAAATATCAACCCTAGTGTTTACACATGAACTACTATGGCCAGCAGGTTTAGACCATTGCACAGTTGCTCCAGTTAGGCAATCACAGGCGATTTGCTCCCCTTGCAGATGTAAAGTAGATGCCAAGCATCGCTAAATGCCTGCAACTTCCCCTCTCGAAATCTAAGCAACCAGCGCAGCTTCATATTCGCAAGAAACCGTGACGTGGACTTGCATCCAAACAGCGCTCGCCCACCTTGCATGGCTGTCCTTTCTTCATTCAATTTGCAGCATTATTTGCCGAACTCAAGATGTCCTCCGCACCGGTCAGGGGAAGTATTAAAGCTAGGCACGGCCTAGGATCGTTGTCCGCGTCCTCGCACGGGACCAGCACAGGTGCCTCACAAGTCAGCGCCAAGCATAGCACCAGAAAGCTTTCGCAGCCAGGGGCGCTCAGGGAGCAGAGATACCTGGTTGCTTTGGCACATCCCAGCAGCAGGGTTAGCGAGCAGAGCCAGCACGGGAATAGGGGCGGTGTCGCAGGCCCGCTCCACGTCTATGCACCCGCCAAGGAGGAGTACTCCACGCATCGCAGCAGTTCCAGCAGCAATTCCTCCTCGTCCACCAATGAAAGCCATCTTAGTAACAACGCGGTGCCGGCCACGAGCCTGGCGCTCGAGCCAGAGGGTCACGGTCAGAGCATAACAGTGTCGTCATCAGAAATCCTGGCGCCAGTGCGAGAGGATATGGAGCAGCTAACAGTCAATCTGAAAGCAGTAGTAGGGGAACGCAGCAATCTTTTGAAAGCTGCAGCAGACCAGATCTTTGGGGCTGGAGGGAAGAGGCTTAGACCAGCCATAGTATTCATGATTTCCAGAGCAACTGCAAAATACGCAGGCTTGAGGTGGGTGCCTCTAGCATTGACTGTTCCAGTAAAGGCATTCGTGAGCAACCATTGTAGTGCAACCCTCGCAAGCAGTGATAGTGCATTGAATGTGCTCCAGATGCATTCCTGCATACGGAAAGCTGTCTGTTGCCTGCAGTGACATCACAGAGAAGCACAGGAGGCTGGCAGAGATCACAGAGATGATCCACACAGCCAGCTTGATGCACGACGATGTGGTGGACGAGAGCCCAACAAGAAGAGGTAGGACGGCCTCCTTCTTGCAGTGCACCCCCCTTCTCTTTGAGGGTGCCCCACACACCCTTGAGCTCATCATCCCTCTGGCTACCTTCAGTAGAGCAGGAACGGCAGGCTGCATGAGTGCAGTATCAGTACAGGCACTGTCGCACAAAGGTGGTCACTGATGGAGAATGCCTGCCTTGCAGGGAAGATGACAGTGAACACCCGGTTTGGGACCAAGGTTGCAGTTTTGGCAGGAGACTTTCTTTTTGCGCAGTCGTCTTGGTTCCTTGCTAATCTGGACAACCTCGAGGTCCGCTTAGTCCTCCTTCTCCTGTCTGTCTCTGTAACGTGCATCCTTGCCTGGGATGTGCTTTTGTCTCACAGCTTTAACAAGTGGTGTCTATGGCGCTGGGGGTCTGAGAGTTGGGGTGGGATACAGGTGATCAAGCTGATCAGCCAGGTGATAGCAGACTTTGCCAGCGGCGAGATCAGCCAGCAGGAGTACCAGTTTGACACAGACATCACGCTTCAGCAGTACTTGGACAAGTCCTTCTACAAGACTGCCACCCTCATTGCAGCATCCTGCAAGTCTGCAGCAGCCTTCAGCGATGTGCCTGTAGAGGTGAGCAGCTGCCTAGCATCAAGAGATTCTATTTTCCCTCTCCGCCTTAGCTAGAGAGATTTGCGTGGCCTGAGTCAGTGTCGTACAAGCGGCTGGAAGGTGGTACTTCGTCCTTTTGGTACAGTTGTTTAGCAGGATGCGATGATGGGAATTACATTGCAGGTGAAGAACGCAATGTTTGAGTATGGGCGGCACCTGGGCTTGGCATTCCAGATTGTTGATGACATTCTTGACTTCACAACCGCCACAGAGCAGCTTGGCAAGCCTCAGGTGCGCTTCAGCTGCCTGCTGATGGCTTCAATCCAGACTCTGCCCTTTCCACACTTCTGTAGCTTGCATTTTTGGAATCTCATACCTTGATTTCCTCTTCTCCGCCTCACTGCACAGGGTCTCAATGCTCTTGGATGGAAAGACTTTTGTTAGCCTTGTCCACTAAATGACTGGCATGCATGCTGTGCAGGGCCAGGACTTGGTCAGCGGCAACCTGACAGCGCCAGCAGTATATGCGCTGCAGCACCCGCAGTATGGCGCAGAGCTGGAGCGCCTCATACAGAACGAGTTTGACGGGGGTGCCACTCTTGAGCGCGCTCTGGAGCTTGTGCATCTGGGCGGCGGCATTCAGGCCGCACGGCAGCTAGCCCGACAGGAGGCTGACATGGTGCGCTTGCCTCATCACACACTGAAGCGGCACGTCAGAATGGGCTGCACTTGTTGGGTTGCTGCTAGAGCGGTTGACAGAGGCAGCCAGGCTGCCTGGAAGTGCTCGCCAGCCTCTCGTCTGCTCAATCCTCGTTTAAGGAAATGCTCCCGTTCTCAAGTTACCAGGCACCATGGCTGTCAGCAGGCATGCAAGGACAGACGATAAGGCCATGGGTCGTATTTGTGCACATACCCAGCTGTGGCGTTTGGCAGATCCTGATGTGAGTTTGGTTCTCTGCAGGCCCTGGATTCTTTGCGGTGTCTGCCAGACTCGCCAGCCAAGAGGTCTTTGGAGATGATGGTGGACTATGTTCTGGACCGTCTTTACTGAAGTTGCTGCTGTGAGAGGTATTGGAGAGGATCTCTGGTCTGAGGGAAGATATTTGTAGCATTGTGCTTCTTTGGTGATGAGGAGGGAAACCAAGAACCTTTTCTTTATTAGAGACAAAGGAATGAGGACAGTACAGGCAGCACTGCAGGATCTTGAAGAAGCTGTTGGGCATAATATGGGGACTGATCAGTACTCATGAAGCGCTGAATTCATGTCCTCATGTTGATCTTGATGGCTCCAGCTCCTAGGCAGGCTATCACGCGACGGGTTGTTGCGTCATTTTTGCAAGCAGCCATCATCCTTGACACCATACCTGCGCTTCTGTCTGTCCAGCAGATAACCACACGCGGACATGACAGACAGATGTCTTCTATCTCCATGTCTCTAGACACTTTACACATCAACCTGCCTTCACAAGAACTTGAGAATCTCAAATAGAGCATGCACAGCAGCTTGCACGTACGTGGCCTGTTGCACCTATCGAAGCAGTAGCATGCTGCGAGGCTTGAGGTTGCGTATCCCTTGCACCAGCCAGACTGCTTGAGCCAATCTTCTTCCAGTGCCTTTCCTGCTAGCCTAGTGTACACAGGGGCCAAAACAGAAGCGAATGCCCGTCACAATTACTTTACACCGTCTGGTCTTGCGCTGGTATCGCAGGGCTGCATACCTGCTGCATGACCAGCTCACAGCCTCTCTACAGCGGCTTTGCCTGACTCCACCAGGTTGTCTGAAAAGCCCCGAGGACATGCAAACCCTTGTCACCTCTTGCTACGCACTCTATCCTGAACATTGTGCTCTCTGTCATGTAATGCCATTGACCTGTCCCCACCGCGTCCTGTTTCCCTCTGCAAGCCCTGCGCAGAGGCACATGGAGCTCGCCAAGTTTGCCACTCCACCCCACAAACCTCAGAGCTGCCTCCAGGTTATGAAGATTGGCTGCCATCTGAAGCCTTCATTTGAGCCAGCATAGAGCTGTGAAAGGTATCCCAGACCAAGGTCCAGCGTCAGCAATCAGCGAGGCTGCTGCAGGGCTGTAGGTATCACAGGGAACCAGGCATGCAGATGCGTGGAAGGGAAGGGCCAGGGGGCAGATCCTCATCAGTGTGGGCGGGAACCGGCTTGTACAGAGCACCTGGGGAGGCAGAGGAGTTCCTGCGCATGGAGAGGTCCTCAGTGATGCTGCTGGCAGACGCGGAGTCGTCCTCCAGCAGCCCCGCACCCGAGCCCCCCGCCTCCAGATCCACCGCCCTCTTGTACAAGCTGCGCATGGCCAAAAGGTAGGGCTTCAGCTTTGGTCGACATGACAAGCTCGCCCATCCCAAAACTGCTAGAAGAATTGCAGGTTTCGAGTGACAACTGCCCTTGACTGCGATTTCAAGGTATGTTCACTGTCACTCTTGCGGGGCTGTGCAATCTGAGACACAGCAGCACCGCCTACAAGCTGTGGGAGGACCCGGGAGTGCTAAAATTTGAGCGGGAGACTGCCGCACCTCTTCTGAAGCAGAGTCAGGACAGGCTTCAGAATGACTGTCAGGCCAGCAATGATGAACACCAGGGTGATCGCCCATCCCAGCACCGCATGCCCCAATCCCCGTAGCGCATCACCTGCAGCCAGTCAAGCAGGTGCACAGTCAGCCTTGCTGGACTGCAATCAATTCCATCTCCGCTGTCGGATACTTGCCTGTCATGCGCCCCATCCTGTTGCCTACAGGCCTCATTGTGCAGGCTGATGGTTGAGCTGAAAATTTCAATCCAGACGGACCATGCCAGGCTGCCCTGATTATAGGTCCACCAATCCACAGACGGCTGCATGTGCTATTTGCTACAGCAAGCAGGCCGCCTGGTGTTGCATGCCTGACAGGTAGAGCGAGCATGCACCTGGGTGATTGAAGATGATGTCCTTCAAGGACACTGGTGACAGCGGGAGATGCTTCTCCCGCAGCACCACCTCCCCCAGCCGCATGAACGGCACTATCAGAGCCACCTGCATGCAATCCGCCGCAAGCGTGAGCTGGCTTCCCAGCAATGATCCACTTGGATGCCTGTTTCATGGAATTGGACTCAATATCGAGCATCATCATGCACGATGGAGGTAGCCAGCGCAAGCATGCGGCCTCCCCTGTGCCCTGATGATATGCCGGATCAAGTGAACCTCCTCACGACACTTGACGCTGTATGATTATGTGTAAAGACCATGCGGGCGTACACTCACGTTCACTGGGAGAGCCACAAAGTTGGCCAGCAGCATCATGGGTCCATGGAAGAAGCTCTTCGACACGAGCAAGATCAGCACGCACAGCCCTGTGCTGATACCTGAGACCACCCCACAGTTGCTTTGCTTCACTCGCTTGCAGGTGTGGAAGATACGAGTGCATAGAGCTCCCGCACAAGGAGGTGGCAAGTGTAGTGCTGGCTGCACATCCCCCAGGCATGAGGCATCAGCAGCTATTGCACTGCATGGGGGCTGTGTGGAAGCCTTAACACAAGTGGTCTCTGTAAACATGGTACAGAAGAGTATCAGCACCTATGAGAGGGCAGATGCCTATGCTGAAGCCCACGGCTGCGCTTCGTGAAAGTTTGATGGGGGTCGCGCCCTGCTTCAAGTACGACCAAAAGGGATCTGTTACCTGCACGCCAAGCACAACAACATAATACAGTATGCCTACGCTGCTAATGACGAGCCGCAGCGTTGACAGCGATAGCAAAGAGCTTGCCTTCCTCTTGAACCAAGCATAAAGCTTGTTCATGACACGCCTTGGCCGGGCGGAGATCCTCAACCAGCTTCACATTCTTATCACCAAATCACGTTGGTTGGGTGGGATGATTGATACCGTCTTCCCAGAAAATTCTCGGGTCAAAGGAGGAGGAGTTGCCGAGCTGATGGTGTGCGATTTGTACCAGAAGGCCGGGGATGCCCCTACAATACTTGCTATATATAAGTGATTCAAGAGTGGGTCAAGATGCGCGTTTCCCTGCTCTTTCTACCGGGCACATGTGTCAATGAAAGGCTTTCGGAAAAGCTTTGACTGATGACCAATCAGCACTCCTCTCTACATATGCAGCCATCACGTCCATGGTTTAATTCGAAGCACCTGTGCAACAATGTGTGCACAGCTACAGCTGCGGCTTTCGTGAAGTGATATTCATGCAAGTCCATCCTTGGCTTCATGAGCAGAGCACACTGACTTTATGGTGTTGACATGGTAACATGAAAAAGATCAATCTACCAGCTTTATAGAAGCTCATGCATAGCAGCACATCCCAACTGTGGTGGCTACATCCTGCCATTGTGTAACGTACAGGTGCTTTGTAGGCCACTCGCTAGCTATAGGCTCATGATTGAACTTGCACAGTGCTGAATTGGCCCATCATATGATATGGCCTATGTATGGAGGACAATTCCTGGGTTTTCCAATCTTCAGGTGACCTTCAACCCTTGGGATACAGAGGTATAGATTGTATATCCGGCTGCCTGCCTCCCTTGGGAGTCATCATTATTTTGTTACCGTTTTGATCATTTTGTAAACAAAATAATGTACGCGAGCAAGGAAATAGAAAGAAGTGGCCCCCCAACCAATCAGAGGTTACCAATCTGACTGGCTGCCATTTCAGAGCACTTTGCTGGTGCGCTGGCGTACGTACTTCTGCAGCCTGACCCCGCAACCCAAAGCCGGTTTGGCCCAGTCAATGGCAATCTTCCCGCAACCTGCAGGTGAAATGCTGCTCTGTATGTATTTGCCCTATGTAACTCAATGTGCTCGTATTCGGATGCTAGAAAAGGGGGTCTCGGGTAGTGATGAAGTCCCTATCTCTGCTACCAATGGTATATGTCAATATGCACACTGCCACTGGGGATTGTAAAAGTAGCAGGTGACATCATGAAGAACAAACCGTGACGCCTGTATTGAACATGATACCAACTCTGGTCAATTCACAGACCCAGCAGTGCACCCGTGGTGCAGGTATCGCACGCTACATAATTTTGAGCAGATGACTTCAGATAGCACCCTGGATGTGGCAAGAAGGATCAGGCATCATTGAGTACCAGGCTTCGCAGTATTTTTCTAATATACAGCTTGTACATGCAAATACTTAGTCGAACCTGCTCATTGAATGGCAACCTTGGTGGCATCAATATGAAGCACTCACAGAGTCACCACAAGCAACTTTTGGACCGTGTTGAATGCCTTATCTGTGAAGATCAATGATAGAGCATAGTCTGAGCCATACCTCCATTTGTGGGGTTTGTGTTGTAGGTGTAGGCCTTGCATAGAGGATTGTGAAAACATGCATTCTGGCAGAATTTGACAGTGTTGAAGATTGGATACGGAGTGGATGGGAGATCATTTCCATTGTAGTCGTGTCCAGCAGCCACATCGAAGATTGATTGACAAAGGTCATCGCAACTCCGAGCATCTGCATGTAAACACCATCAGCGGTTACACATGAATATACGCACACGAAACTAACGTAAATCAATGAGTCCCCGGAGGGAGTGCCCCTGGGGTGAAAGGTTCAGAGGAGACAATACCACCCACTGTCATTCTTGGGCTTCACACAGGGTGAGGAAACACCCTTTTCACTTGATTTGCATCACGCCAAACAGGGGTCCCTCGTCTTGAAGGTCTGAATTGCAGACAGTGTATTTTTAGAGAACATCATGTTGACCCAGATGTGCAATGTTAGGCAAGCAAGGGGTAAGTAGTGAGGATGCTTGTTGGCAAACTTTGCCCAGTTTTACATCAAAGCTTTGTGAAGGTGACAAATTCCTGAACTTCTCACAGTCACTGTATACGGTATACATTGTATGGCATGACATGCATCCTGGCTCTCTCTATTTAAAGAATAGGATCAGTCAGAGACTTTACCTGCCCCGTTTCTGCCACTGATCTTAACTGCTGTCTCTGTTCCTGCTTCTGATGCCTTGAAATTTGCTGGAGATGATTTTAGGAAGCAGCCTGCATTTAATCACAACAGTACTACTATTGGTGAACGACAGACCCCACCTTCAATGCAATAAACTTGCTGCACTTCTGCCACAAGATGGTGCCATAACATAAGATGCATCACATTTTGAGGTCTTTACTCCGATCATCTGTGAACTGCTGAGGGCATATCTGCAGCCAAACCCTCAGCAGGCTGTAGGGACTACTACACTAGTATATGCAACATATTCTGTGTGCCGCCAACATCCTAGCCTGGTGTTTGCAATTGCATCACCAATGGTAGTCTTCACAGGACAGAGTCTGTAGCTTGAAGCATCATGCAGACGCCAAATATGATAGCATCTGGTACAAGGATGCAGACATGTCTCATCCTTGACGCTTGAAAGTGTATGCAATCAATATTGAGTTGTCTGTGGTCACAACAGAGACAGCAAGCTTAGCTCCGTCAGGAAGCCAGGTGTAAGCCTTGCAATTTGCGTTAGCATAGCAGGCTCCCCGACAGTGTGAAGCATCGGGAGCCTGAAACCCATTGTCCAGATTATTGCCATAGAAGTCGTAACCGGCCACAATCACAAAGTTTTGTCCACAAGGAGCTCCAGTAGGCTCGGTAGTGTCAGGCTCACAAAAGCTGCCTGCAGTGCATTTAAGATCCTAAGTTTCTACAGGCTCTTGCACAACACATGGTCTTACCTGACCTGTAAGGACCATCATGCTGCACGTCTTCTAGCTGGCAACACTCAGTGCTGGCGCGCTTAACATCCAACCCGCATCACCTGCTGCACCTACCAATTTGCAACTGATGTGCACGCTTCAAGTTGTATGTGTAGGCACACCACTGTAGTGTCACATGCCAGTGCAATGCAGAACGCTGGTGTACTCAAGTGGCAGCTGCCTGACATGTTCTTGCATGCAGAGCCCAACTCACTCTCATGCTGCAGAAGGGTCCGCGAACCATTTGTCTGATGAACTGCGCGAGCATCCTGCTTTGCGGAACCCTGCTGTCACACCTTTATTTAGGGCTGTAGCGTGTACATTGACGCTTGAGGCTTCATTTGATCTGTCTCTACTTGTCACTAATTTTGATCACCATGAAACATCACAATATTTAACTCAGCATGGCGCCCTACAGGCTGCCAGGCTCCATCTTCCTTGAGCACTTTATTAACTAGCTCATCATCTCTGTGACTCCAGTCAGATCAATGCAGGTGGAAACATGTCTTATGCTCTGCCTCAACAAGTTGAGTGATACTGAGTGCTGGAAGGCAGCCATTTTGGGGAGCACTAATGCAGCCTCTGCTGCACACAGTGGCGGGACTTCGAATTCGCGCATCACCTGGTAAACCGCCTGCCGAGCTGTCGGGAGAAGATCTCCTTCCCTGCTTGCAAACCCACCTGCTTGCAAAGTCATCTAGGTTAGACGCTGACCTTTAAATCGACATTGGCCGTGCACGAGCTTAGCAGGTGTTCCGCCGAGCCGGCTGCTGGCAGAGGTGCATGATGCCTGTCAGGAACAACTCACGTCTTTGTAGGCATATACGAACCTTACAGATGAAGGCCCTGGCGTACAGACGCACCTGCAGCGAGGAAGAGATACACAGCAGCGAAGGCCACCGCGTACGACTTGCCGTTGCGGTACACCATGATGATTGGGAAATGCCCCCTTTCGAGCTTTGAGCTGATACGATACAGCTCCTCGCTTCTACAGTATGTCAGTGACGTCCAATGTGATCCAAGCCTCACACGGTGCATCCTCTCGTTCAACGTCGTTATCACATGTGCATTGGATGTACATCCACGTCACCGGAAAACGGAGCTTTAGGAATATCACGCATGGTAGCTGGTAGTGCGAAGTTCCTAGTCGGCTTGAGTGATAGAAGACGAGATGCAGCCGATGCCGTGGGCCCCTGATGCCAGTACCGCCGCGTCAGCGGCCCATGCACGTGCCACGAAGTGAGCTCACGACACCTATGCAGCCGACGGGCGAGGCCCTGTATCTGGAGATCAAAGGCAATCAATAGTCACGAGAAGGCACGGCGGGCGCTGTGATGGATAATGCGTACCACGGGCTGGAACTGCCGCTGGTAGTAAGGTCAAGCACTTCCGGTATCTTACAGACCAGAAGCCCCGATCCAGCAGCTCTGCCCAACTCCCGAGGGCTGTGTGACATTATTTTGGAGTTTGAGTCCAGATGTTCTAGAGCATGTGCGATCAGTAGCATTGCAGTCTTGGTATACACCCGCCCTGCATCACAGCTGCAGCAGCTCCTCCAAGGCAGACTCAAGATCACCACAAAGGGACTGCTTTACCAGCTATACAGCAGCCTCACCTATGTGGCATGTGCTCAATGATCGGTTGCTATGTCCAGCTGAGCAAGTGCTTGCAAGCCTTGCACCCAGTAGATACACTTATATACATGGCACCAGCTGCTTGCATCCCTTTGGAGTCAATGCAGCAGTTGACTGGCACACTCAGGATGATGTCACCGCAATGCTTGCATATGTACATACTGCAGCCTAGCGTCTCAGCCCGGAATTCACTATGCCCAGTTTATGGCAACCTCATCAAGACCTGTAGGGCGATACTTGGTCAGTTGGCCACTGGCAGTTTGCCTTGAGTCATACTTTGCAGAGGCATCTCATGTGGTGATGAAAGCCTCTGCATGTGTCACCATTAATGCTGCCAGCAATGTGTGGATTGGTTGGTGGAAACAACTGTCAATACACACTGCAACTGTGGAATGTAGTGTATAGCAGGTGACATCTCATGCAGTACATAGTGCTCAGCAGACATACTGATTGGTCCATACAATTTTGCAGCAAAGAAGCTGGAGACAATTCAAGCCAGACCCCACATGGATGCCAGTGACCTTGATAATGTCAATGACCCATGCAGCTGCTCATGGGAAGGTGTAGGCCCTTCCTCACCCCCAATGAGTGTAGAGTTGATCGTGAGGGATAGATGAAGCCGTCACCTTTTGCTAAGATTTGGGTCTGCTGGGCTGTCTCTGTCTTGCGTGGAGTCACCTCCACTGTCAAATTAAAGGCATCCTCCTCTTCTGTGGACTCCTGCAAGAATGCGGAGGAATCTCGTTCTGCTGTCATAATCAGGCATCCTACTTGATCACTCTCTCAGGCAGCCCCTGCTCAGTATGTGTATACTGGGTATTTACCCTTGATTCGTGCCCTCACAGGGCCACAAAGCTCATGGATCAGGCCGCTTCACAGGAGGTTCTGTGTGACACCAAGAAGCAGCTGTATCGGCAGGCCGTCTACATGCACTGATGTTCTTCCAGATCCTACTATACATATACCGTGACAACAGCTTACAATTCTGGTGAGGCATGAAATCTGGTGCTGACCTCGTCCGTAGGAACTTGGGAGAGGGCAATTCCAAGTGCCTCCTGGCCAGCCGTAAACGCCATATCCACAGCCGTGTGATCATTGTTGTCAAAGGTGGTGGTGCAGGCACCACCCTCGATCAAAAGATGGGCCACCTCTGCATGACCCATGACAGCCGCCAGGTGCAGAGCCGTCAGCCCTTCAGCTGCGGTGCAAGCACCCACGTCAGCGCCCGCTCCTAGCAGCAGCCTCACCACCTGCATTGCACAGAGACATGGTGCTGGGCTCAAACTGGACCTGACCTGGCTAGCTGCATCAGCGGACGCATCATGCCCTTGAAGTATGAGCAGCGGCCGGGGCAGGTGGGTTTTCATATGCTGCAAAGCTCACCTTTGTGTGAGTCCACATTGTGAGTCCACATGCCAATGAGATGAGCCCAGCATATGTGTCAGTGCTGTCCAGTGTGTGGGCCAAACAGCCTACCTCGATGCTTCCAAAGGCTGAGGCAACCATCAGAGGCGTCAGACCGCCGCACTCCTGAGTGTCGATGTCAATGAAGGCGCTCCACCTTGCCCCACCGGCCAGCAGGGCCGACATGCACTCTGCCTGGTTCCCCCTGGCAGCAGATATCATGGCCATCTCCATTGCCACACAATCATGATCCTCCTCCTCCGCATCCAGACATGCACGTGTCATCCTTGCATCACCCTGCACCCAGTCCTAAGCCTATTGTACTCTCAGATCGACAATTCAGCGGAGCTCAGGGTCGCTGGGGCGAGCGCAACCTTCTTGCTTGGCATCCTCACCTACTTTCCTGCGGCTTATTCAAGTATCTGATACATATCCTGATAAAACCAGGGCATGGCACGGCACAACTGTCACTCGAACCACCTTTGCATGTCATGCATGCTGAGGCCTGCAATGCTCACTCCTGTCTGGCATCACCTACCATAGTGTACACAGATATGATATGGGCATGACTGCAGACTGCTCCATGCCAAGAGGATTCCTTCACTTTTGAACAGTCAACATCCAGAAGGAATATGCCTTCCTATCTACATGCTCATGTGCGCGCAACCTTCCACCCTTTTTGGTATTGACAACGCTTTCCTAACAATTAATATCAGCCATGTGCACATCTCTCTGAGCCCCACCCGTCTGACAGCGTCCACCAGGCTAAGCGGTGGCCAGCTGCTGTCGCATGTCAAACTGCGGAGCAGAAGGTCGACTGAGCCAGCATCGCCTTGTCCAGCCGCATACTTGAGAGGAGAGCGCCCCAGGTCGTCACACATATCTGCGCGAGCGCCATAGTCGAGCAGAGTCTCGACAACCTGCAGGAGAACGCCCATCGACATTTGGTCTCATGCCACCGATGACACACAGTAGCTGGGAGGCACAATCTCACACCCGTACAAGTGACTCCCATCTTCCCAGTATCCAAGCACAGGAATGTAGCGCATGGGCCAGAGAGCTGCATCCATGGGCGCATGTGGAGCAAGTTACCTCAGAACACTGGTAGCAAAGCGCCAAAATCAAAGGCGTCTGTCCCTCCTCAGTGATGGCATTGACATCTGCGCCAGCTCCCAAGAGCGCCGCGAGCAGCTTGGGGTCGGGGACTTCGGCAAAGCACAGTACGCCGAATTCTCCAGTTGACCCGAGATCAGCTCCAGCAGCCAGAAGCGTCTTGACTACGTCGCGGTGCCCCGCAAGTACTGCAGGATGCATTGGGAGAGGGTGGCTGGAAGCATTGGCCCCGTGCACCAGCAAGAGCTCAACTATATCCTTGAAGCCCTCTGCAGCCAGAGAAAACGCTGACCTCAGCAACAAGTCTCTTGCTGAGAGTTACGATTCCCAACCTATAATTGCGGTGTTGATGAGAATTTCAAATTTTCCCAGGTGAGGTCACATAAACTGCCTTACTTGATGTTAAAGCACAGACATGATGCGCCTTCCAAGCATGCACGAGCTGCAGGTTCATTCAGGGTCGCAGGTAAGTTACCACGCGCGGCATGATAGATTGGCGTGAAGCCATCGGCATCCTGAACATCCACGTTGCAGCCAGCGTTGAGGAGCCTCTCCACATCTTGAGATCTGCCCAGCCGCACAGCATGGAGAAGCGCCTTGCTGTTTGCATACTTTGAGCCCTCCAAGCTGCCATGCTGCATGCCTCCAGTCGGCCGTAGGGGGATCCTGTGGACAGGAGTGCTACTGTCCCAAAATCCTCCATGAAAACCCTCAGACGCTTCAGGTGAGTCATCGCACTCGCTGGATGCTGAGGCGTTAAACCTAGAAGTATGAGCAGCTTGTTCAGCCTGAGGCTGGTCCTGCAAGGTGGCACAAAGGATCAATGCAGATTTAGGTCCAACAAACCGGTTGATGCGCACATCATTGCGGTAGAACAATAGCAAATGCTTCAGCATGGTGCACTGCACTCCTGCAAATAATCCTTGCTCACAGCCAGACCCTTATACTTCGCTGCTGTTCCATGCCACATACATGATGCCCAAAGGCGTGCGCGCCTCACAACAGCAGTCTGGTGTCACATCGCCTGACAGCTTGCCAGACACTGAAGCACCTCTCTGTAGTGAATTAAGGCCTGATGAAAGGCCCCAGCTAAGAAGACGCTTTGCACTGACGATGCTCACCTCAATTGTAGGAAGCAGGGTCAAGTCAGCCCCAAATGCAGCCTGGCCAAACATACTTGCCAGCTTAGCAGCTGTGTGATTGCTGTGGTTGCATATGGCTTTGCTTGCACCATGCTCCAGCAGAGCATGCGCCGCTTCTGTGTGACCGAAGATTGCCGCCAGATGCAGAGCTGTGAGCCCTTCCCAACGGCTGCGGGCATCCACATCAGCGCCTGCTTCCATGAGAAGCCTGAGCACCTGCAGAGGACATATAGGGCTTGTGCACCAACGAGCTTTGTACATAATGCTGTACCATCGATAGCTGTCAGAGAGGGTGTGTGGATTCATAAGGACATTTTTGCTGCAAAGCCTATGCCTCTTATCTAGGAGGACAGCTGCCACCCGCTGCATCACTGTGAGTGTGGGGTTGGACGACGTCAGCATTGCCCTACCTTTATGCTCCCAAAAGCAGCAGCAACCATCAGCGAAGTCAAGCCAGTGCATTGCTGGCCATCAAAATTGACGTCATGCTCTTCTGCAACGAACAGCAGCAGAGGCATGCAATCTGCATGATCCCACTTTGCAGCGGCCAACATGGCCATCTCCAGGACCTCATAGTCTGGCTTTCCAGAGTTTATAATCCTCGTCATCCACCATACATTGCCCTGCAGTCAGTCACACTGCACAGCTCATCAAGGCGGAGTGCTGGGAATCCTAGGATCTGATACAGCTATGCGAGCATGATGCTACATAGAAGCTGCCCTCTATGGCTGCAGTGCACTTCACACGTCGCCATCATGACAGCTTTCTGTGTCAGATTCACTTTTGTCGGCTTGCTCAGCATGTAGGTGGTTGTTGTCTGCAGTGCGCATGCACATGCACATACACATGTAGTGAAGGCCTCACCTCCATCGCCGCGTACACCAGGGGTGTCCACCAAGCCTCGGCATGGCACATGCCCTTGCGGAGCAGAAGTTTGACCATATCTGCGCTGCCTCTCTTTATGGCAAGCATGAGGGGAGAGAACCCGAAGCGGTCCAAAGTTGGGCGGGCCCCAGCACATAGCAGAGTCTCAGCAGCCTGCATGGCGGGGCAGGGGTGCTTAGAGGGATGTGCATGTATACAAAGGGAGCAAAAAGGGTGTGGTTAAAAGTAGTCATCGCTTCAAGGCAAGGCACACCCCTTCTGGCATTCATACTGAAACATATCTTTCTGCACGTAAGCACAGGAGCTGAGAGCTCTGCATGCACTGCAGATCTGGAAGGTAGACGCAGGGCGCCTTACCTCATAGTGCCCGCCGCAAATCGCTGTCAGCAGAGGAGTATCGCCGTCCCCTCTGATGGCATCCACATCTGCGCCAGCTTCAAGCAGTAATACCAGCACGTCAGGGTCTTTGACATAGCAAAGTGGACTGGGAGCCCTTCTATAGTCTGCTCCAGCATCCAGAAGCGCCTTGACAACGTCTCGATGCCCCTCAATTGCCGCAACATTCAAGGGGGCATGCGGGAACCCCCAGGATGGCCGTGAAGGTTCAGCACCATGGGCCAGCAAGAGCTTGACGATCTCCAAATTGCCCACTGCAGCAGGAAATACTAGTTTCAAACATCCCATAAGCCCTTTGCAATATTGTCCTTGGCCTGACGTACATGCATTGCTTCATAAACGACATACATGCTTGTGGTGGCACGAAGTCATGCTAGAACACAGGCCACAGCCACACAATCTCAAGATTGGATGCGCTGCTGGAGCAGGAAGTTCAGCATATGACAACACTGAAATAGAGGCATGTAGCAGGCGAGCGCTCACTCATTGCGGCTGTGTAGAGGGGCGTGCGGTCAAGGTTCTCCTCGTCGTCCACCCACCAGCCAGCCTTCAGGAGCCGTTCCACATCGTGGGGCTTGCCCATTTCCACAGCATAGAGAAGAGTTCCGCTTCTGTCATCCTTGTCCTCACACTCCTTTGGGCCGGCATGCTGTATGCCTGTCTGGTGCATGTCAGTGCTGCCGTCAGGGTCTCCGCTGGTGAGGGCCTCAGATTCTGCTGAGTGGCTGCCCTTGGTGACAGCCTCAATGTTAGCACTGCCAGCAGGGGCTACAGCGGCTTGCGCAGCCTCTGGCTGAGAGGACTGCTCTGTACTGGGAGGCTCGAGCGGTCCACCATGAGGCTGGGCTGTGGCCGGCTCGGTGGTAAGCTGTATATCTGCTACACTGCCCAGCAGGTCAGCCTTCTCTTCAGCCTCTGCTCCGCTTGGCATGCCTGCATCAGCTGCCTTGTCACTCAGCCAGTGTCCACCTATAAGATGGCGCGACATCTGCTAAGAGCTATAGAGCAATGATGCCGCCAAGGTCATTAGGGTGATGAGCCGTTCCACCTGCATCATTGTGGGTCATGTCCATTGCGTCATCAATATAATCGCTCTCTCCTGCATTCTCCTGCAGTGTGCCAAAGAACATGCCTCAATATTGGGACTTAGCACAATTAGATTACCCATTCTGATGTGTTTTCAGCAAAACTGGCAAAGGGTCAGCAAGATGCCATGGACTGCACCAAATCTGCTATAAAGGGTATGGATTAGACTTTCATCCTAGAATCTTGTCCTACACTTGAAAGGGACGCCTGAAGGCATCCTTGGCTATCGACAGCTTTCTGGATCACATTGAGGGGCAGGTCACCTGGCAGGGCCTGGACTTATGTCGACACTGTCCGTTGCCGGCGCTTCAATATGCCTATTGTTTTCAGTTCCAAAGACCTTGGGGCAGTGCTGAGGCTCACCTCCTTTGAAGGACATGATGCGAGGATAGCAACCAGCTCTTCCCTGCCGAATATGCGTGCAAGCTCAGCAGCCGTGTGACCATTGCAGTCACGCGGGGCGGGGTCGGCGCCGTTGTCCAGCAGAGAATGCACCACCTCTGCGCTGCCGGAAATTGCTGCCAGGTGCAAGGCTGTCAGCCCTTCAAAGTGCTTGCGCCCATCGATATTAGCGCCTGCTGCCAGCAGCAGCTTCAGCACCTGCAAGAGGCAGAGGCTTACACAGCTGGTAGTGCTGTGTAATATTGGTGAAGCCATACTGGTATGATCAATGCCTAGGGCTGAAGAGAGAAGCTGGTGGGCGGCAGAGATTGTGCCTCTGTATTGTCAGATGCAAGTTAGGGAGCCTCTGAGGACAGAAAGCTGCGGCATGTCTATGATATTATCGAGTGATTGGAGGGACCGACAGATCCCCTCCTGTTTGGTGCTTTCCAGTAATGCAAGTATCAGATGTCATCCCACCTTGACGCTCCCAAATGCAGCCGACATCATCAAAGGCGTACACCCATTGAATCCCTGGCTGTTGATCAAATCGCTCGCGTCCAGCAAAGCCGACATGCACTCTGCATGATTGCATTTGGCAGCTTCTATCATGGCCATCTCCCAGGTCTCAGTCATGGGCATGTCATTCGCATCCAGAATGGCCTGCATCAGCCTGACATCGCCCTGCAGTCAGTACTATGAATATTCAGTCCTTATAAGGTATGTATGGGGTGGTGGAGAGTGTGACCTCATTCAGACGCCTTTAATTGCCACGCCATGCCCTCAGCTCTTCAATTACAGCTGCCACCTTGTGCATACAGCCAGTGAATAGCCTAGCACGACCAATGCAGATCAGCTTGTGGTTCCAACAGGTGCCACCTTTGCACAGCATGAACGCTATGGCATGCACTGTCTGCAGCATGCTGTACTTCCTGGCACATACGAGTTGCCAGCAGGCAATACAATCCGCTTGGTTGCAGGAGAGAAACGACACAAATGTATAGTGCATCATGTGACATGTTGAGAAACACTGTCTGGGAGACCACCATCGTATCTTGACTTATCAACTCCTTTGGCAGGTGAATTAAAGGAATGCACCATCCAGGTGTTTCTCACATGGCATTTGGAGAATGAGCACATACAGGAAGGCCCCACCTCTTTCACTGCACCCAGTAAAGGTGCTTCATACCAATCGGGTGTGTCGCTCATCTCCTTGCGGAGCAAGAGGGTGACCATGTCAGCATCACCGTGCCTGAGTGCATGCTTTAGAGCTGTATTGTCATTGAAATCAATTATCCGTGGGTTGGCACCATAGGCAAGGTGAGTCTTAGCAGCCTGCATGACAGGGATATGAAAGCTGCTCAAGATCAGGCTGACTTTCTTGCTCACATGAAACTAGGATAATGGCCAACAATTCTAAAATATTGGCCAACAATGTCGTTGCTTATATGCACAGGTGCACACAGGCTCAAGCCTCTAGTGATCCAAACACATGCAGATCAACTCACCTCCATGTACCCACAGCGAAGCGCTGCCAGTAGGGGAGTCTCTCCATCCTTGGTGGAATCCTCCTCGTCTGCACCGTCTTCCAAGAGCACAGCAAGCACTTTTGGGTCTTGCACGAAGTGCAGTGGACTGGGAGCCTTCCCGTGATCTGCTCCAGCATCCAGAAGCGCCTTGACAATGTCCGGGTGCCCGGCAAGCGCCGCAGCATACAAGGGGGAGCGGCCCTTGTTGTCGAGCTTTGAATGAGTAGCATCAAGCGACAGCAAGAGCTTGACGATGTCCAGCGACCCCACTGCAGCAGCACAAAGTATCGTGGTCAGAGGATGTAAAGTTCTTATCCTCCCAACACATGGGTACCAGACCTGCGTAAAGCGCATAGATGCCAAGGGAAGGTCGTGGAGATGCTTAAGGATATGAAAAGCCTTGCTTGTAAGGCCTGACTCAACGCAGCAGCAGAATTTTCCAGGCACATGCTCGTATGGGGTCAGTTTAGAAATTGGCACTCACATTCCGCGGCAATGTGGAGGGGCGTGCGTCCACCAGAATCCCTGACATCCACATCGCAGCTCGGAAAATCACCGAGGAGCCGGTCCACATCTTCGAGGTTGCCCGTCTGCACACTTTGGAGCAGGGCTGCGCCGCTGGCGTCCCAAAGGTCTTGCATGCTGTCGTGCTGCGTGCCTTCATCTGAGTCCTGGATCCCCTGGTCCACAGCACTGTCGCCATCCAGGCCTGCCTCCTGGACCTCCTCCAAGAGCTCATTTGAGCCGACTGCCTCCAACTCACCATCCCTGCTCATGGTCTTGCCAGCCTCTGTAGGCTCAGGCTGAGGCCCTCCCTCGACTTCAGGAGAGACATGCAGACTGCCTGCAGGCTGGCCCGTGTCTGCCTGGGTCTCAGCATGCTGCTTCTCTGCTACGCTGCCCAGCACTTCCTCTGGGTGTGCCTGACTCTGAGCCTCTGTCTGAAATGGGTGCCTGTCTGGGATGCGTGCCTCCTCTGTAAGGCTGCTTGTTGTTCCGGAGGGCTCCTGCTGGACAGTCTCTGCTGCTGGCGCGCCTGCTGTGAGCGCCGTCACCTCATGGCGGAGGCTGTCCAGCCTGGCAACAGCCTCCTGCCACCTCTGCAGGTCTGCTGGGTTCCAGTGATGGCGCAACTTATCCTCCTTGATGAAGGTGGCCTCAGCCTCCTGCGCCAGCATTTCGGACCTTGATGCCTTTCTCGTACTGTATTGAGCATCTCACATTGGTATATGGACCTTTATACCAGCACTCACAGTAGGGCATGGGACTCCAGACTGAGGAGGTTTTGACCACAAAACCATGTCAAGACCACCCTGCTAGGTTTAGAAAGGCCAAACCCTCCCACGCAGAGCTCGTGTAGCAGACAGGCTAGAGCTTTCATCTTGGGTCAGCACTGCCATCTGCAGGTGTATGCAGCGGTTCTTGTGGGTCTAACAACTTACCAGGCGGTCGATGCCCTGCTGCAGGTACAGCAGGCGCGCTTCAGCAGTGTTCTGGCCCTCCTCTTCTGACTCTGCATCAATGGTCGTTACTGACACTGCCTCAGCTGGAGTTGTCGCTGGCCCAAAGTGCTCCTCATGACCTGCCAGCCTGATGCTTCCAACTCCACCATCCGCCTCCTGCGGCAGCAGAGGGCTCTCCGCAGAGCCATAAGCCAAACATGAGTCTTCAACTGTCTCCATCAAGTGCTTGGTAGTCTGCAGGGCACCCTCAGCCAATGTTGCCATGCACATCAAGCTGCATCAAAGGTGAAGTGCCCTTCATTGACAATCAGATAAAAACACAAGCTGGCTGGCATTGCACAATTGCTCACTTCTGACACCAACAATTTGTAATCAATCCTTTGCCCCACTGACCCGCCAAGCTGCATGGGAACACCAGAGACGTGTACATTAGAGCCAACACAGCTCATGTGGTCCCGTTCACCCAGATCCACACCACATTGGTCTGGGAGCTGCTTAGATTCTGTGTCCTCTCCTTGAGTGGCAATAAACTTTCAGGCAGCATGCGTTGCCACTCACCTCCACTTCCTGTGATGCGGCTGGTGCCGCTGCAGCCTTTGACCGCGCTTCCTTCAAGATGATGAAAGTCTTCAGGGCAGCCCTTGCCAGCAGAGCCCTCCCTGTCCAAGACATCTGCAAGAGAAGAGGAGGTGAAGGTGTGTCTCTCAGCAAGCCCCCTCATGCAGCAAGCCCAGCACTTATGAAAAAGTATGCATGTCAGAAAGACCTGCCTGACACAAGGTGCACACTGATGAATGCATAGCCTCAGCTTCACGTATGTTTAGACACTTCTGTAGGCCATGTCGGCAAAAATGCTTGATTGCTGGTAACAATGCCCAACGTCAAGTCAGAGTGCCGCACATGAATCCGACTTTGCACATCCTGTAGCCCCCTCACACAATCAGCTACTGAAAGATCAAGAGACGTTGATGCACAGCTGCTGTGGAGAGCTGCGAAGGTGAATGGACAGGTGGCTCAGGGGGCGCTGACGCACTCACCAGTCCGCGCATGCAGCCAGTCAAAATCGCCCCGGAAGGCGTGTTGATGCCATTGTACAGCCGCAGCGGCAGACCGATGGCGATGCGGAGCCAGGACTTGACCAGCACCACCTTGGCCAAACCCTGATCACAAAATATCAGGGCATACATCCCGGCGCTGCACACGCAGTTGCCACCACTCAGAGCCTGTCAGTGTCCTACCATTGCATTCACCTACCATAGTTCATGGTGACATGCCAAGAGCACATCTCAACTACGTACTGCCTTTCTGATCCACGACACAGACATGTTGACTGGGGCCTGATCAAGGGAGACTCACAGCTTAGTAGGAAGCGTGTGCAGCAGGGAGGGATTAGAAGGTCAGGTATGCAAGGGTTGAGGGGCTCTCACAGGCACAAAGCACAGTAAGTGTAGGCGCCCATGAAGATCCAGGTGGTGGTGGTGTCGACTGGCTGATGCAGGATTGGAAGACCCGCAAAGAAAAGAAGAAGGTATAGGTTCACTGAGGCCATGAGATAGGCTAGCCCTGCACATGCAACTCGAGCTCAGTCCTCACTCTCTCACTGGTGCTTGCCATGATACAGGCCCTTACCTGGGCCTGACAAGCAGCTTCAGTGGGGCACACTTGGACTGAACTGACAAACAAATGTGCTGCTGTGATCATGACAGCAGCTCTATGCATGGCTGTCCACTTCTTCACTACCCGCCAATCACAGAACAAGCATACTTTACATTGTAGGCTGCGTCGAGCAAGTCCGGGCCTCCCTCTGCGGCACAATAGATCAAACTGAAGTATGTGCTGAGCTCAGAGGCTCACCCCTTGCATCAAAGATGCCAGTCAAGGCGATCAACCCCAGAGCAGGTACCCACAGGCGCATGAAATCAGCCGCAGAAGGCAGCCATGATGCCTGGGGCCGGGATAGGGAGGATGGGTCTGGCGCAGACCCAGCTGGCGAGAACCGGTCCTGCATGTGTAGGTCTTGGGCGGCTGTGCCCGCAGCACGCACCGCGATGGCCGCTCTGCCGCCCAAATGCCCTGGCCTCCTCCTGCATGCCATCACAGAGTTGTGTGCCAAGGCGCCAAACCAGAATCCGCTGTAGTGAGCCGAACAATTACCTCTGATCAGGCCTGATGGAATGCACATTTTATCCGAGAGTGCATGGTCCCGGTTGGCGAGCGTGACGGCACCGTCAAGAAAGTATGAACGCCTGCTAGGGCTTCTTTGGGAACAACTTCCTGTACAGATAAGCGCGTAGTGCACAAGCATGTGATTGCATGCGCACACAGCACCAGATGCCGCCTGTGGCAAGCAGCATGCGCAGGCAACGTATCGACCCTGACAAGAGACCGTCGGTGAAGACGCGCCACGGTCAACGATGAACCCGGATGTGTTGTGCACGATACATACTTTAATATCCTTTACTTTCATCATACAGGTGCCCATCGCATTTTACCTTCCCAGGTTGCCGTGTAGCACTCCTCGTGTTGTCGATGCCCCATGCCATGCGGCCTGCCGTCCGGAAAAGTTTCCCAGCCTTGTGCAGCAGGCAGGCCCCACGACTAGTGCTGATGGCTTTGCGGTTAAACGATACCCCTTGGGCGTCCATAGACCCCGGGAAACTTGTGCAGGCATGACTGAAAGGTTTTCTTGATCGAGTCAGGTATTCTTTAGCCTGCCTGGCAAGGTCATGGTTACACAGTTGGTCACCTACTGTGCCTCAATAGCAGTAGAGATTCCGCTTGCAAGCCTGTCCCAGGAATGCGGGACGTGCTGTCCTTGATGGGACAGCAATGCCGGCATCGACAACGGTCGTGCGCTTACTAAGGTTGAGCGTTCCCGATACTGGGCAACGGTACGGATGGATTTCAGGGCAATATTCAGGCTGCCACTGTCCGCTGGGTGTATGCAAACCTTGCTCAGGTTCAGAATGGGTTGCCATAACCTTCCCTGGGATCTTGGTCGTAGGCAAGGTATCCCCAGGCTGCATAGGGTATGCATATTGTGTGCTGGTGAAAACCCGGGTGGATGAACAGCATATTGTGTTTGAGTGCCCAGGGTTGCAGGATATTCGTGACAGATATCAAGGCTTGTTTGGAGAGCATGCAGCTACCATGCTTCAATTCATGTGGCAAGATGACATTCGTGGTGTTGCGATGTTTATCAAGGAATGCTTGGGAGTATATTATGGCACTGACCCTGATGGGGGTCAGGCATCTGATCAGCCCTAGGTGGCTGGAAAAGATGTAAAGTTTCTCTCTCTCTCTCAGGATTAGCAGGAAGCCCTATAATGTTACGCCTATCCTACGTTACAAGCCCTTACATCAGCTGCATACCATGGTCTTCATGAGCGGACATGAGTGGCTCTGACCTGCTCAAGCTTGTCATCCAGCTGCCCCTAGAGGCCTACAGCCGCACAATACCCACCCTCTACCGCAGGTTGAGTAGCACTACCCTTGGTGGGGGCGTTATCCACCAGACATACCCAGGCCCCCGCTCACATGCGCTTTGTCTGCTTCTCTAGGCGTACATGTCCCGTCATACCTAGCTAGATATCTATAAAGAAATGATCAAGCCTCTGCTGAAGTTCTGCATACAACCTACCTGCGGGACCTGCTCTCTACATGTGCTCTCTAGATAAGCGCACAATAGCAGACGAAGGAAAGAATACTGGTATGAGTACAGCTTATGGAGCAATGTAGGGTCAATTCAAAACAGCTGATGCACTCACGGTAGCCCTGTAGGCATTTGTGCGGCAGTGGGTGCCCGAGCAGATAGTGCCTGCGGCAACACACCTCTGAATATGGAGAGGTCATGTCACTCAAATGCGTGGGGATACTGATGGGATTCCTGTTACCTCTTCATTGGCACTCCTAGCTAGCTGGTCAGAGCGGCTTCTTCTGCCAGGTTCTTAGCGGGCCCAAAGAGAGGGGGCGCATCAGCGCTGGCCACAAATTTGCAGAACCCTGGCCCGTCCATGGGCGGCATCGCGTCAGCACTGAGTACCACATCAGGCTCTATCCCCACCTGCATCGCATGGAATGCTGACAACAATGCACGTTACATGGGTTCCTCAGTGAAAAATGGGAGAACCAGGCTATGCACTCTTTCAAGCTCTCATCACCCTGGTGAGCAGCTGACACAGGTTTGCAGGACGGACCTTGTTAATGTCAGTTCCGGCTGGCGTCTGGTAGCGTGCCACAGTGACAGCCACGCCTGCGCCGTCAGTCAGCTCCACAATGGTCTGGATGAGTCCCTTGCCGAAGGTCCGTTCCCCAACAATGCGCGCCCGTCCATTGTCCTTGAGCGCTCCCGCCAAGACCTGGAACCAGTCCACAGCTCAGCCCTCAATTCTCATGCTTACAGCATGTTGCCGACACCTTGTGCTTAGTACCGCACAGAGCAGCAACTGTCAGCAACAGGAAATCTAAGCCATTGATGACCTGGATCGGGCTCCTTAAGAGTGGGTACTGCTGACACGTCAATGGCAAAGAGGTGAGGTGGTAAGGATGAAGTGACCTTGTTCCAAGCCTCACCTCAGAAGCGCTGGCAGTGCCCCGGTTGACCAGCACAGCGAGCTGGGACTTGGAGTCCACAGCTGTGCCATCAGCCTCATACGAGTCGCGCACGCCCTGGCTGTCCGCTATCAGGACGATGTCGCCCCCGGACAGCAGCATCTTTGCCACGTCCACCCCCGCCGGGAAGAAGCCGCCGCCGTTGTTCCGCACATCCAGTACAAATCTGCAGCAAGCATCCCGACATCATAGAGCTTCAGAAATGCTCCATACGCCATGCAGCATGCTTCATTGCCACGGGATGGCAAGATTCTTGGCATATCCCGGCTCTTATGATATCCACTGCTTCAGCCCCAACTTCAGTGCATATCACAGGCATAGTCAGTATACTTGCCAGAATTTGCTGCAGAATGAGCTCAACATCATGCCTGAGAAGAAGAGCAAGGTGCAGACCTATCAGCGCCGTCTGCTTTGAGCTTCTGCAGCGCAGACCGAGCATTCTCTGGAGTCTGCTTACTAAAGGTTGACACTCTGATGTACCCAATCTTTCCTGTGCTGGCTGCTGTTGGCTCTGCTGACTGGCTGGTCTCTGAAGTGCTGCTGGATGGGCTGCTGCACAGCTGTGAGGTCACTGGGTTGATCTTGATCTTTTCTCTCTTCAACGTCACCTCTCGGAGGTCCTCCTGGCCATGCGGCTGGAGCTTCAATACCACCTGTAGCCATGTATGAGATCATCATTGCATACTGATAACTTCATGCACCTTGCAGCAATGTGAACACAGAATCAGCAACAGCTGGGAGCCAGATATGTTTCAGTGAATAAGCCTGCAGACTGCTGAAGCTCCATTCGTGTAAAAGTGACATGGCCTGGATAAGCAGCCACACAATGAAGGGCTGCTGTTGCTTGAAGAACTTACAGATTCTTTGCTACACACAAATGCAGCCTTTGTACTAGATCCAATCCTGAGGTAAGCCCAGGAAGTAAGGGGCGCACCTCTGTGCCCTCAGTTCCTTGAAGGAGGTCGCCTGCCTCATACAATGAGACGTTCTGCAAGGGCCTGTCTCCAATGGCCAACAGTACATCCTGGGGCTCAATGCCTGCTCTCTCTGCTGGCCCTCCTGCTGAGGGCGTGATCACCTGCAGCACATCCCTCCTTTGTGAGCGCTTGACAGCCCGTATTGCCAGTCTTGGTGTAGAGACCACATGCTGTAAGGAAGGGAGACATAGCTTGGTGTAGTAGGACTCAACAGCCCACACTAGTTGTGAGCTGTGTGTGCTTGGTGCAGCATATGAATACCCCATGAGCATGACCTTCAACGCTTGCTGTATGAAATTTACTGAAGGGAGAAACGGATGTTTTGCTGTGTGCAAGGCCTCACCACCACGCGGCTGTCAATATCACGGCTCTCAAAGCCTATTTCTAGACCCACGCCAGTCACAGCCCCGGCGGTGCCTCGCCTGAGGGCTGCAAACTGGGCCGGCTCCAGAAAGCGTGTGAAAGGATCATTCAGCGTCGCCAGCGCCTTCCTGATGCTTCTGTAGGTGGCCTTCGTGTCGCTCATGTCCTCGTCCTTGAGGAACTTCTCACGCAGCTGCAGGCAGACACGGTGGACTGAGAAGGCATACTGGTACCACTGTGGGAGAACGGGCACGTGATTGGCGAGGGGTGGACCTTTTGCTGGTAACAATACAGTGGCCTTTGTGTTTGGGCAGTGGACAGAAGCGGTGAAGTCCAACATATGAAGTGCCAAAAAGCCCTCTTCAGGGAGCTGATCCCACCTTGAACCAACTCTGTCCGTTAAAACTCTTGTCTACATACGCCCTGTCTACCGCCCTCCATGCCTGCACACAGCGCAGCCAGTCTGACTATGGGTCTCTCGACTCTTCTCCGGCCAGATGGTGGGCATTGCTAGCAGAGGATTGTGGTGTGTTGGTGCAAAGCAGGCTTTCCACCAAATGCTCGTACAGTCTCTGCAAGGAGTGCAGCAGGCTCACCTCTAAGAAGAGAAGCTGCTCAGGGGTGACAGCATGGGCTGCCTGCACAGATGACAGGAGAATGGCCGCGCTGAGGCCAACTGAGCCCACTGCCATTCCCACCTGCACAGTGCAGGCCGGTCTGGTCCTGCCATAGCGCAAGCCCTGTACCAGCCTTATCATTGGGGGAAAAGCTTCGAGCCTTGCAGAGTGAAAGTTTCGAGAGGGAGGAATACCTGCTGCAGCCTTCTGCACACTGAGCATACTGCCTGACCTGAGCCACGTTGGACAGCAGCAGAGCGCCTGCATAAAAAGACATGAAGTAGCATCCTTGCGCACAATTTCTGTTTGCAATGTAGATGAAACAAACTGAAAATGTCCTAGCGTTCTGTCGAAAGTATTCTGCCTAACTCTTTCTTCTGAGAAGATGGATTACCTGCAAGGCCGACGCTCTATGCCTTTCTTTGGTTCTAGGCTATTCAATCTCCAGCAGATTCTCGTATGTTGCGTCACAGCGGTCCAAGGCCCCACAGGGCTCTGGCCGTGCATTGGATGGCCCTGTCCCTGGTTTGGCGTATATGCGCGTCTCTATCTGCTCGACAATTGCGATGCGCTAATCACATATGATTCACCCTTTTGCATTAATCATATAAGCACAATCTTTGCAGCATTACAGCTGCATTGCATCCTTCTCTCAGGATGAGCACCCCGAGCTACAGGGATGAGCCCTGGATTATGCCCTACCCTTGGAAGCTGCATGGAAGATAGCAGCCGGCAAGATTCCCCCTTAAACCGCCTCAGGAACTGTGAAAACGCCACAAAAGCACTTCAAGCACCAAGCAAGCATTAGCTCAGAGCCAACTATCGCTACCTGCTAACGACAGCTGTACCACAGGTAAGGCTGCTGCTACAGGACCCCGAGCAGGTCGTAATCAAGGTCGAATATACACCTTTGCGGCCAGCGCTGACTCTCTACCGGTCGATCACTCCCTTTGATGGTGTTGTGTGTTAGGTATCTTTCGGAGTAACTTACATTCGGAGCCCCCTGAAGGCTGTGTGCCTGGACGTATCCATTGGGAAGCTGTGTCGCTGAGGCCGTGTCTTCCGTTGGCTCTGTACTCCAGGCATCGCAGAAAGCGCCAAACCCATATCAGGGCTCAGAGTTCATAATACATATCAATATAGCGACGAGTCAGGGCATGCTCAGCCTACTTCTTTTGATCGCAGGACATCACCATGTCTTCCACACACGACGCCAAGAACGCAATGAAGGTGTGTGCCCGTAACCTACACCGATCATTCGTAGCCTTGGATCATTCACAGATGCGAAATAAGGGTTTGCGAGTTCACAAGCTGTCACCACTCAAGAAACACGTTTAAAGGAGGTGATCAAGGTGCATGGTAGGTCGCCCTTGCTATAAATTCAATGCTAGGGAAAACCCGTTGCTCTTACACAGTGCGTTGGTGAAAGTACAGCTGGGCAATGCTTGCCTACATGCAGGACGCTGCCGGCAAGGTGCAGGGCGCTGCCCAGACCCAGTACGACTATGCCAAGGACACTGCCTCCAACCTAGCAGACAAGACCCAGGGCCATGCTCAGGACGCCCACGGCCAGGCCAAGGTGAGCTCATTGATTGCAAACACAAGAGTCTGCTCTGCATTCTTCTGTCCTGCCAGTTGGATTTCCGGAAGCTCTGTCAGTGTGCACAGACATGGCAAGGAAAGACCTGAAAAGTAGGGTTGAACACTATCGCATCATTTTTGGGCACTACGTGGCCATGGTCCTTAACAAAGCAATCACTCTGCAGGACACTCTCGGCTCTGCCAGCGACAAGGCAGACCACCATGCCACCCAGGCATCCAAGCAGGGCCAGAGCTACCTGGACTCTGCCAAGGACCAGGCCAACCAGCTGTTCGGCCAGGGCAAGGTGCGCCACTATCTGTGCTTGTTATAGTAGCTTCCAACTGCACAGCTGTGAAGCCCATTGCTCTCACGTGAGGGGTTGTCAGGCCTCAGATACCTGCTCTGCTACCCGCCTGTCAGACGGCACGCGTGAAGGCTGAGCTGCAGCAATGGGCAGGCCGTGCTTTGGCTTTTTGCACTCCTGACTTGTTGCTAATGTGACCTGGGGTCCTGCAGGACACTGCCGGACAGGCCCAGGACAAGGCAGGACAGGCCAAGGAGGAGGGCAAGGGATACCTGCAGACTGCTCAGGAGAAGGCCGGACAGCTGTTTGGACAGACCCAGGACAAGGCTCAGCAGGCCAAGGGCGACGCCAAGGACACCCTGGGCTCCACCGCCGACAAGGCCAGCGCCAAGGCTGACGAGGCTCACAAGGAGGGCAAGGGTGAGCGGCAGGAATCTTTCCCCGAAGAATTGGGACTGCCTGTTGTGTGAATATGCCGATCTTGCATCCAAACGTCAGTCCTTTGTTCATGTATGTGAAGAGATCGTAGGCCAGTTGTTGGTACTGCCCCTGTTCATCCTCCAATTTGACAGAGCTGTCCTGCTATCCTGCCAGAGCTAGACCTGTGCGTGCTGACATCATGTCTATAGGCAAGTCCTTCTCATGAATAAAGTGTTGCACAGATGCAGGGTGTGTGCATGCTGATGGATGGCTTTCAATGTGCAGGCATGCTTGGATCTGCCTACGACACCGCTGCCAACACTGCCCAGTCTGCTGTGGCCACCGGCGCCGGTCTGGTGGAGAAGACCGCCAACTACATCGGCGACACCGCTGCCAAGTACAGCAAGAAATGAAGCCGCCTTTAGAGATTGGCGCAGTGGCATGTACAGGATAAAACTCAGCAGTCCGCATTTAGCTCCACGAGCTGGCACTGTTTGCATATGCTAGGACCAATAGGATTTGATACAGTCTTCAAGTCCGCTGGGTGGATCTATCAGTCTTTGGAACGGATGCGGTCTAGCAGGGTCTTCATCAAGATGTCCCATGTGATCATAGGTGCAATTTACTCATTTGAGTTCAGGCTGCAAAGTGAGCGGAATCTGCTACGTCATCCTAGGCTGCAAGAACACGCTCTGGGCGCATCTGCGCTGCCAATTGCTTTGGAAGGGTATTTTATGTAATCTATTCAAGGTTTGCAGATCTTGTGACCCACGTGAGACCCACACTGCATGTATCTCTATTGCATTTATCATGAATCGTAGCTGCGTCGTGAGGCAATACCATGTCATCATCATGCACTGCCCCATGTAGCTTCCATTCTCCGCAAACCCCATGCAAAGACTCACATCTGCTTTGTTCACACCCGGCAATGCGTCCTTTCGCTTGCAGCCCTGACAATTTGCATGTCTGGCACGAGTCCTCGCAAGGTCTGGTCTCAACACAACTGTTGCATACCAGCAATTGCAATAGACCACAGCACAATCATGATCCTGATGACTGTTGCTTCAGGTTGGATCAGCCTCACAATGCAAGTCATCGCGGGAGTATAGCTCGGAAGGAGGCACAAATTATCACAGCCGCAACTACTTCTTTGCCTTCAGCTCTTTCTTTGGGCCCCTTTGCTCAGACTGCGGCGGGGGAGGCTTAGGGATGACTGCTGCCTGACCCAGCAACCTTGCGACTGTCTTGGTCGGCTGGGCACCCACTGAAAGCCAGTACTGCACCCGCTTGATGTCCAGCCCCATGTGTTTGTTGCCATCCTTCTCTGCACATCCCATTGTGCATCATGGCAGTGCAGCCATTGCTTGCAAGCTGATCAGCACGACAGCAGGAGACACCCACATGTACATGGGACAAGCTGTACTCGTGCGCATGTGCCTCTCCTACGTTTGGCAAGTCACACCAGAGGAGAGGACCGAGAGCTGCGAGACATACCAGGAACGGGATTATAGTGGCCAAGGATCTCGATGTGCTTCCCATCCCTTGGACATCGCGAGTCTGCTGCAAATATCCGGTAGAAAGGCAAGTTCTGCAATTACGCACGCCAAGTCATCAGAAACTATGTCGCTGGACAATCTAGGAGCAGGAGTTGAGCAGCAATGGAGCTCACCTTTCGCCCAAACCTGGCCAGCCTCAGTCTGACTGGCATGCCCTGCTTGGAAGTCGCGGGTGTTGCGGCGCCTGTAGATCAGGACGAGCTCCGAGGAACTGCTTATACAGGATTTTTCGCGGGAGTAGTGGGCCAACAGGGTCAGAATTTCTAGACGGGACCCAGATTGTGAATAAGGTGTGGTAGCCGACGTTCTGGTCTTAGACAGGACAACTCGCTATGTTCTGCCCTTGTAATCAATTGTCAGATTAACTACTGTCCTAACGCAAGCCGCAATCCAGAGTCATTGGAGACGATGCCATGCGTGCTGTGCCGCTGCCCAAAAATTGGGCAGGTAAGATCTGAGTAGCCTACTCAAAATGCGCCTGTGGGCTGTCTGCTGATCGGCTGCAAAACTCAATGCAATCTGAAAGCTCTCTGTATCTGGCGCGTCACGATCGACCTTCAAAGTAGGAGATCATGGGCAGATTGCCGTGGCATGCCGGCCATTCACTTCGCAGAGAGTTCCACACAGGACATCGAAGCCTCTGCCCAAGCGTTGCAACGGTAAATATGGTGGAATGCCTCTGACGTTGGAGATGATTGCTGAAGAATTAGCATGCCTGTTGGCTCTTGGACGAGGATGGCCATAGGTCTCACAATCACTTCTATTTTCCAGGTGCGGCCGAGGAGACATATTCACAGACATCCTAGAGCAGAGCTGACGCCAGGCAGAAATCAGAAAGCGACGATTGTAAGTCCTCCGACCCCAATGGTAGACAGTATTCATGCACTATTGTGTATGATGTACAATTTAGCATTGCTTGTACACAGCTGAGTCTGCCAATACCGCCACTGTATGACAAGTCATTGCTTCAAAGAGCAAGAGCTACGAAGCCAAGGATCTGGGCTGTCATTATGCAGGTCTGGCTGAAGCATGATTTGCGGCTTGATGACCACCCTGGCTTTACACAGGCATCAGAGCAAGCATCAGCAATCATTCCTGCTTTCTGTATGGACCCAAGACTCTACGTGCATCTACAGAGAACACCCAATGGCATAGAAGGTGAGCAGCTGTGTTACAAGCCTTCGATGCTGTGCTGCCAGATCTTTGGGAATGTGTTTAGATTCCTCTCTCCGTGCCTTAAGTTCTCCGACAAAGCTGTGCATACAAATGCTGAGCAGGCTGTATACATGAGGTGCACACGACTCGATGTAATGAGAGGTGTGAAGCCCATGCACAAGGCGACAGTGGGGGCTTTGCAGGATTGCTAGGGAGCCTGGGCGCGCTACAAGGCAGTTTGCTCGAGCGGGGCAGCAACCTGGTGGTGAGGTGCGGGGCACTGCCGGAGGTGCTGGGGCAGCTGGTGCTGGAGAGCGGTGCGGCAGAGATCGTTGCTGAGGAAGAGGTGGAGTACAGGTCAGCCTCCATCCTCTCTCCTCCTGAGCACCACGGCCTCCAGAGGAGTGCTGCAGCGCTCAAGTCTTGTACAGTGTGCCTGCCGTCATGCCAAGCGAGACTCAGAATGCCTCAATGTTCCTGATGGAGTCTGAAGAGCAGGGGTGCTGTAGCCATGCCAACTTGGCCAGGTTTGAAAGCAGTTTGACACGATGCAGCTGGACTTCTTTAGTATTCTTTGTAGATCTGAAATGGCCACAGAGGTGGTCTGACGCCGCAGTGACTTCTGCGCAGGTGGCTCAGAGCAATGCATGAGGCAACATCAGGGCTTCCAGGCAGCATGAACGTGACCACCTGGAAGACAAGCCTGTTCCAGGATGAGCCTTACGTGGACAACTATAGGGAGTTCAGGCGGCAGAGAGGTCCCCCCATTTCACCGCTAGAAGCTCCGGAGACCCTCCCAGGTATTCCTGAGGGTGTGGATCCTGGGCAGCTTCCCACAGCTGAGATGCTGAGGGAGAGCTTGGCTGCAGCTGACCACGCAGCTCTACACCCAGAGGTACGGCTTGAACTCCCCGAGTTAGCCGGGTGCGCGAGCAGAGGTTGTGGGTTGCCTGGACACAGACACACAAGAGCGAGCAATCCCTCTACCTTGGGATGCAGGTTGAAATGTGTCGTCCAAGGGTGCCAGTAATCAGGAGTAAGGCCTTTGCAGGGCGCATGAAGCTTTAACGGAGTACTCGTGAGTGCAGGTGAGGGAGGAGGCGCAGGGCATATCAGCTGGTTGGCCAGCGGGTAGCCCCGGACTTGCCTATCAGCTAACCCAGGGTGGGGAGGCTGCCGCGCTGCCAGCTTACAGGGACTACCTCCAGTGCAGGCTCCAGTCTGGCTCCTCCGCAGAACCTTCTGGCAGGTGACGATGTATGCAGCTCATGCAGAATAGGAGCTGCAGCATATGCGGATCGTGAACCCTGGGTCCAAGGCTGCTGAGGCATGCTAAAATGCTTTATACAATCAAAAGAAAGCCAAGTATGGACATCAAGTGTGATCTGGTGCCATAGGCACCTGTTAGGAGCCAGACAAGGCTGATCCCATGTTACCGTTGCTGGTGCTTCAATGTAGCTCCTGTTTCAATGTGCAGAGCTTAGCCATGGAAATCTGCTTGCAGATCATCTGATGGAAGGAGCCAAGGGATGCAGCAAGCTGTGGAATTGCATGAGACAGCGGCAGCCCCTTTAGGATCCTTCCCAGCCATTTTTTCTCAGGCCATGTCTCTAGGACTGCTGTCAAAGCGCAGAGTGTACCAAGAGGCCATGCAGGTGCTCAGGAATGAGCAAGGGTCCCTGAGATCTCTCATAGGTGAGTGCTATGTGTTCGTACCAATGTGCAAGCTGCAATGTGTACCCCAGGAAAAATCTCGCCTTGTATACATGCAATCTTGCTCACTTGCTGAGCCTGTCTAATAAACGCGAATAACAGAGCATTGAAGTGCGGCTGGAATTCTTGCTGGTAGGTTAGTTGATATTCTTTGACGTAGAGAGAGATACTGATTGCTTCCCACAAAGCAGGGATTTCTTATTCCTGCCACCATCTGGGTTCTGGTTCCCCTGTTCTTGACGCAGATGTGGGAGGGCATGATAGTGTGACTGCTCGCAGGTGGGAAGGCGCTCATCCCTGCAAAGGCTGCTATTGCCGCAGCAGAGGCTGCAGACTTCCACTGGCACATTGCACGCGCTGACAGGGAACGCCGGCTGCAGGGCAACACCGGGTACCCCCGCCACTGGCGATGGAGGGTGATTGCGTCTCACATGCAGCAAATATTGCTCATACATCACCTGATACATCAGACGCGCACCACAACAGTCCTTGTTGCTCATGAGTCAAGAGCATACGGAGTGCCGTGCAACTTTTGAGATATCAATAACTGGGCTGCGGTGCAGGGATTCATGACAGACTTTTGCTCCAGAACTCCAGCAGAGGAAGGTGCTGATGAGATCCCAGGCGCTCCAGCCATCCTTCTCGTGCATGGCTTTGGCGCATTCGGAGAGCAGTGGCGAGGGCAGCTCAGCACTCTTGCCAAAGCAGGTTACCAGGTAATGGACAGACATCACAAACCTCTCAGCACAGCCACGCAGGAATGCCAAGCTGTAAGGCATGCCTGCTATCATGTTTGGAAAGATTCACACCTGGTCACACACTTACATGTACTGGTGCGTGGTGGGTGAAGATGCCCTTCTTGCTGGGGCAGGTGTATGCTCCAACCATTCCCGGCTTTGGGCGCTCAGAGAAGCCTGCGCTCGCGTACTCTCAGACGCTGTGGCTGGACTTCCTGAGGGAGTTTGTGGTGGAGGTGGTGAGGCGGCCTGTGGTCGTGGTGGGCAACTCCATTGGCGGCTTCATCTCAGCCTCCCTTGCTGCAGCTTGCCCAAGGATTGTGAAAGGTAGGACACATTGCTTGGTTAGGTCAATGATCTGAGCAGCTTTGATCAGATTGATCTATAGGGTCCCTCAGCTCGTGAAAGGCCGTTTGGAATGCATCTCGGGAGAGATTACCTTGGCAGCACACCTTGTCTGAGGCATGACAGCTGACTGTCACGGCTGTCTGAGGCATGACAGGGTCAATTGGGCTGTCATCCCCAATGTTCCTGTGACAGCGCATGCTGATGAAGTCAGGCCTCACTGCTGCTGTTACATGTGCAGGACTGGTGCTGGTCAACAGTGCTGGAAAGATCGTCCCAAATTACACCCCGGAAGCAGGCGGCAAGTCCGGCAATGGCAAGACCGGGCCGCCTGCGCTGGTTGCTGATGTTGTCAGCTGGGGCATCTTCAACTTCCTGGAGCGCTCTGTAGCCAAGTAAGAGGCTTCCCGAATTGTCCTATGTTGCTTTTGCTGGACACAATACGCCTCCTTCTCAGACTGTGCGTGACACTGAGCCTGTTCTTTTACACATCTTGGACTCTCTTCTCAGTAGGGCACTCAGGCCTGGGTTGGCTGCAGGACGCTTGTCAGGCTGTACCCCATGTCCCCTGCCATGGCGGACCAGTGGCTGGTGCAGGAGATCTCCAGAGGAGCGTGTGATCCTGGCGCTCTGGGGGTGTTCAGGTGAGATCTCTTTCCCACTCACATCATTCTGATGTGCATCTTCTGGGACACAGCTGACCAGAAAGAGCAGGGACTCCAGAGTGTTGAGTCACTCTCATGTCAAGTAGTCCTTTGGTCTGAGAGGCTATCCTGCAGATTTGGATAACAGCTTTGCAATTGTACGCAGGTCAGTCTTCTATTTGCCTCCTCCCAGACCGCTCAACCACCTGGTGCAAGACCTCTATGGGGGCCCGTGCATGGTGCTGCAAGGGGCCATGGACCCACTGAACGATGCCCGGGCACGTGCGGCTGCCCTGGATGCTGCCTGCTCCAATGTGGAAGTGCAGCTGATTGCTGGAGGACACTGCCCCGTATGTGCCTGCACCCACCAATTGATCTGCCAAGTGATTGCGCTCATTTCTAGCAATAGCAGTCCACATCAGGTCATCCGGCCTCTGGATGCTCTTTCACATTGGTCCATGACGACGATGTGTGTACAACAGGCCGTAGCGCTGAGATGACTTTCTGCTTTGCAGCACGATGAGGTACCCATGGAGTTCAATGCAGCCCTGCTGCGCTTCCTCCCTGGTGCTGTGGGCCTAAACATCAGTCCAGGAGGGACCTCAGAGGAGCTTGCGCTGTCATCTACAGCTGCAGACGCAGGCATCAGATAGCAACGCTGAGTCTGCCTCACTTCCGGCTGGCAGCTAGAGCTAGGACGTGTCTTGCAAGTCTGAACACAGAGAACTCACAGTGCGCTGCAAGCAATGTGAAGTAGTGCAGACATGTTAGATTGCACATGAGGGACAGAGAGGGGAGAGAGAGAGAGAGCGAGAGAGATATTTGCCAGATTCTTGACTGTTCATCCAGCTTCAAGAGGGCTGACTGCCTCATACGCTCTCCATAAAGTGTAATGTATAGCTAGCCCCCTTCAACAGCAGGCCAGCTGATTGCTTGTACGCTTTGAGCATGTAGAGGTGGCGTCAGTGCTGGTACAGATGTGTACAAGTGTGGACACTTACAGTTGTTTCAGCCAACTCAAGCAGATAGCATTGCCAGGCATTCCTCTGGTGTTCTCCGTCAGTTAGCCTCCAAATCGATATCTCTTGCCAGGATCATCTGCAAGCTTTTTATACTTGCGTGTATGCAGACACTCCTTCATGCACAGTGCGTAGTGCTTCCAACGGCAGCAGGAAGACACCTTATATATATACGACGCAGCCATTCCCTCTCGCCGAGGATTCCGGGGTTGACAGGTCATCCTAAAAGGGCAGCCCGACTGGGCCGGGGCCCAGACTTGCTTGCTTCACCAACTCCTGCTTGCCCACAATATGCATGCAGCAAGCACGCGGTTGACTACTGTAATATGGAGATAAATGACAGCGCTGAGCACTTTGAGGCGTTCTGGGACATTGCCTCGACAGCTGACTACATAAAGAAGAGGAAGTACACAGTGGTCACCCTGCAATTTCCAGACGAGCTGCTGAAGGATGCAACACTCGTCCAAGCAGCCCTCACACACGAGTGCCAATCGCGAGGGATGAAGATCGAGGCGAGCCCTGCTCTTCCTCGGTATGCTGCAAGTCTATGAGGAAGAGAGAGCTCTCCTAAGAGGCTCTATATATGCAGGCGTTTGTCATGGCAGACACGACATACAACAGCCTTGGTGTGGACGAGGTGGCTGCTCAGCACGTCAATGCACAGTGCGTAGTGAGTCCCCACAGACCCATTGGCATGGGAGTCTGAGTCTTCCTTCACTGCAAGTTAGGATGAGCGTCGCTCAGCCAAACTGGACTAAGGGACTGGCCATCTCCCTGCATGGCCCAGAATGTTGACAGGCCAGGAAGGTCATGAGCACCCGCCTCACCCATGCAGATACACTACGGGCGTGCCTCCCTGAGTCCCCTCTCAAAGCTGCCGGCGTACTTTGTCTTTACCAGGCAGCCGCTGGACTGCCAGGCCACCTCACGGCGGATCACAGAGTGGGCCTGCCAGGCGCATGCATTGCAGGACAGGAAGGCGCTCTTGCTCCTCCCTGATCAGCCACTGGCATGGGCTCTACAGGGCCTGAGCAAGTGCCTGCAGGCGGATTTGAAGCAGGTACTGTGAGCTGTCGCCCACGCGTATCCAGTGCCCCATCGACTGTAAGCAACCTGATGAACAGGGATGGTGTGGCCAGAAAGAGGAAGACGCAGCCGGTGCATGCAGGCGGGTATGGAGACCGGGGTGGTTGTAGCAAATACTCCCAGCAAAGTCTTGGACCCCAAGCCAAGATTAGAGCAGGAGCAGTCCCTTTGCCCTTCACTAGCCAGTCAGCAGGCCCTCCCAGCAGCATCAAAGGGTGGATCATGCCAATGCAAGGAGGCAACAGCCGCCTCGAGTACAGCCGCACATGAAGCCCATGGTGATGGCATCAGCCATGAGAGCGGAAGTGTCAATGGAGTGCCGCCTGCAACTGAGCAACATGCCAGCATGCCCTGTCCAGCAATGGGAGAACAGTGCTCTGACGCACAGCAGGAAGCAGATTGCCCTGATCATGCAGCGCAGCCCCTTCCAGAGTCAGCTGGGGAAGGGAAGGGGAAAGTTGGCACTCATGTGGCAGTTGCAGGGTTGCAGTGGGATCTGCCGGAGGGGGTGGACCTTGATGACTGCCTCATACTGTGGCTGGGTGATGAGGATGCCCCAGCGCTGACTCAGCTCATGCTTACATATAGCAGGTACTTCCCTCTGTCCATCACTATGCCTGAAGCAGCTATGTCTGATCAACAGCATGCCCTAACCCCAAACCATGCTTTTTGCCATACCTCTGGCGCTGAGGCTGATCCAGCTAATGTGAACACAGCACACCATCAGTGAGTTTGACAGTAATATCAGAGCTTTGGCCCCTGCGGCATGACACAGCAGATACTGAAAGGCGATGCACCAGCAGGTCTGACTGGATGGTGTACAACCCGAGCACTGACAACCTGGTACAGGGCGTGCCAGCAGACATCAGCAGAACCCTTCGAAGGAGATACTTCCTTGTTGATAAGGCCAAAAATGCTAACATCATAGGCAAGCCACCTGAACCTCCACCCTGCATGCATGCCCAGGACTCTCTCCGACATGTGAGGGCGGCATGCCAGGCCCTGTTGTGGCCTGTGTCAGAAACATGTTTTGTGTAAGATTGACGCCCTCAGGGGTGGTTCACAACAGCACCCGGAAGGCGTGTCCCCAGCTGGCAGCCTCGACTTACCGGAGTGCCGTGCAGGCATAGTGGTGGGGACGCTGGGAGTGGCGGGCTTCCTGCGCGCGGCGGAGGAGGTGAGGCGCCTGGCACGCGCAGCCGGCAAGAGGACCTACACCCTGCTCATGGGCAAGCCCAACCCTGCCAAGCTCGCCAACTTCCCAGAGGTCGACGTCTTTGTCCTGATTGCTGATGCCCAGGTGAGGCGCTGCTTCCCGCACCTTCAGCAGGCTCAATTCCGGGCTTGACACCGGAGGGGCTTCTTCCTGGCATGGTCAGCGCCTGCTGGCAAGCCATTTGAGTAGGACTTCTGTACTCTGCCTCTTATGTCACCAGAAGACGAGGCGATTGAGTTCGAGTGTCCCATTGCATACTGCCTGAATGTGATGCTGCTCTGGCCGGAGGCCTTACATGTCCCTCACATTCTTCACACTGCAATGTAGGGTATGATCCTGGATAGCAAGGAATTCTATGCCCCCATCATCACCCCTTACGAGGCCCAGCTGGCCTTCTTGCCAGAGGGTGCCGACATGGACGGCAGCTTTCGCCTTGATTTTGACTCTCTGCTGGAACAGCAACAGAAGGTCTGGCTCATTCCTAAAAGGTATACAGAAAGGTCCTGGCATGCACTTTGCCTGACTTGCTCAGATGTGGACCTTCTGCACCGTGCACTGCAGCTCACTGATGGTCTAATGCGATCTTATGAGCTTGCCGCTTTCCCGACAGGGTCTTGTGACATTGCAGCGTCATCCCATTGAGGCTGAGGGGAATGCTGAGACAGCACCATCCTCCCTGGTTTGCGGCAGGCAGGAAGCAGCGGCCTGCAGTGCCCCCAGTGCGGAATTGGCCCTGGCCCAGCATGCATCAAGAGACCTTTATGTGCGGAAAGGTCCGCTGAAGCCCTCTTCACACCCTGCTGCAGGGTAGTCTGTGTACAGTTTATGATGTGACTTGTGACAGGTACAATCATGTCTGCCATCGCTTGGACCCATGGCGTCCCATGAGGATGGCTATTCAGAACTTGTGTTGGTTTTCAGTGGCGTTGAAGTGCTTCTAGATATGCTGCACTGGCATCGGGTGTGTGCGTTGAGCCACTGTATGGCGTCCTGTCATATATAGGCCGGCAGCTGTCCACACCCTAGATTGCTTGATGAGTGTGCGTCAAAGCTTACAGGATGGGCTGTCTGCGCAGATGCAGGACAGCTAGCCGAGGTCAGGAGCGCTGCGCAGTATATGCATGCTCGCAGGAGCTATAGGGGCCTCGAGACCCCTCATCACACTGGGGCTGACGCCAAGGAAGCCTCAGTGGCTGTGCAAGGGCGCTCTGGTAGAGCTGCACACTATGCAGATGAGCCACATGTGAAGCATGCAGTATAGTACAGATGCCTGTTCCGGATAGCCTTGGCTTTCACACAAACGCCTTATGTGGTGGGCCGAAGCTGATCCAGGTCTGGGTGTCTGGGATACACTCTACAATCCTGGCTCATCAGCAGGAACATATGGTATAAAAGTACATGTGAACTATCACAAGCCTTAAAGTCCAGACAGATCGTCTAGACGCAGTCTGGCTGACCACGAACAGCCCTGGACCTGATGTCTCAAACACCGGCCCCTCCTCCAAGGTCGCATGAGACACAGTGATCTACCGAGTCTTTCTATTCCCATGTCGTAGGCCACAATGCATACACTGAGTCCAATTATATCCAGTCGCCATACGGGACTCGCGACGCACAAGCCCTCAGATATGGCCCTTTCTTCACCATGCCCACATGCGAAGGCGCGTTCCAGCGTTTGGTCCATGCAGGGGTGGCTAGTGTCTGTACAGTAACAGACATTACCATTTAGCCGGATGAGTTGGACGTTGGCAGCAGGACCAAAACAGACCAAACTCTTAAGGAATTGCTGTAGTCTGCTCACGCAGCCGCACTGGCTGTTCAGGCAAGGCTTCTGCATGTGAACATATGCATTCATAGGCCGAGCACCATCGGCTCGAGCTCCTCATGCAGGGTGTGGTAGATGGTGTGAGGTACAATCAGAGCTTTGTCACTCTGTGGCATGTGAGATGTTGCGTCTCATTGCGCACACACACCCGGGATAATGGCTCTCGGGAACTATGTCGACTGCGATTCGCAGCCTGCGAAGGTGAAAGCTGAGCCATCGGTCACACCATTTGGGAAACCTAAGTAGGAATCTGGTCCAGCTCGGCTGGCTATGCTTTGAAGCGCGGACAGAAGTTCAATGCCGCTTTAGTTCGAATTGCATGCGAAGGCTGTCTTAGGTCTGCAGTGCTTTCGAATTGCATCCTTCTGCAAGCACCCTAATCTGCTCTTTTGTAGAGGACCAGTACTTGTTTTTAAGCCTCAGATGGCCACGCTGCTGTGGCTTTGGGCAGCACTTGCAGTACTTGGCGGGCCCCTTCTGGCCGGTGCTGCAAAATACAATGGTCCTGGAGGTGAGGCTGTGTGTTTGATGAGTACAAGTATGCCAGACCTGTCCTTTGTTGCGACTGAGATCGAGCCACAAGGGACTGACTTGCAATTTAAGTGATCTCGGAGTGATGGCCCACACGACACCCGAGGTGGCAACACTCAATGCCAACTTATGCCGGCTGATCCTCACAACAGCAAGGTCTTCCTCCACAGGTGCTGAGAGCGATAACGACGACTATCCGTTTCCTTGCGTCCCAGGTAAGGCCTTGCCCGCAGATACGCAGCAACACTTTGCCTCGCAGCCCTGCCCTCCTTACACCATTTGTCTAGGCTTCGCTGCTCCGCAGGGCCTGGGAGCGATGCTGCTTGCACCACTGTGCTGGTAAGCAGATGGTGAAATGTGTATCCTGCCCTATTCAGCCTGCACACCACTGTGAGCTGACTGGTGGCAAGGGTCAAGCTAGTGGCACAAAGCATTCTCGGGGAAACATCTTACTTCCAGGCGCGCAAGTCACCAGTCACTCCTTGATCTGAGTAACGTTGTATGTCATGATTTGTGTCCTGCCATAAACCTGGGCCAGTTCCGGATCATCATCGGATGCACAAATAACGGTCTTGAGATACTTCAGAGGTGGCCATGCATTCTGTTGCGCTGTGAGCTCACTGGCTGCTTGTTTTGTGCCGTCTGCAGCAAAGCGCCGGCTTGCTATCTGGCATCAACGGCGCATGTGCTCCTCAGCCAGGGCAGTCTCTACCGTACACACAAGGTGTGGCCACCTCTGTTCATTTTTCCCAGACCAGACACACGCTGACACATGTTTCATGATCGAGACTCCAGTCCTCCACCTAGCCTTAGCACCCGCCTCCCTTTGAGGAGGGCTGGCACAAAGGAAGTGAGCGGTCACTTGTGTACGAGGCGGTTTCATATCTGTGGAGGCACATTTTTTAAGTGCATATCAGTATTGGATACCATAGCTCGTGTGCAGATTCGACAGCATTGCATCCTTTTGTCTAGGATTTTGTGTGACCTAAGTATCACTTCCATTGATTGGGCTAGTAGCCTTGGGCTAGAGTCATAGGTGCAGAGATGTACCGTGGCCCACTTGCCAATCGAAGGCGAAGCACAAGTAGTGGACACCTCTCAAGTGTGTCAATACTGTTGCAGGCCAAGTATGTTCAGACTGCATCCCCAAGTATAATTGTGAACACTTTCAAGTCATTCCAGGCACGCAAGTGACCCCAGAGGGAAGGTGTGCTTGTTGCTGAAATCATACTCAGTGATTTTGCACACCTAAGCTTGGAGAAGGGCTTTGCCTTTTGAATGAAGAAAGCTCTTGTGCGTAACCAGCATACGTTTGGTACATGTCGGTCACCATGCCTGTGCCCTCATGACCCATTGAGCTTGCACTATGCTCCCCACAATTTGCAGAGGTTTTGGAAGTCACCAAAATTTTTCAATGATAGGACTAGCGCAGACATGCATATTGTCACATCGACATGCTGTGTGCAATGCAGCAAGCTCACCTTCAATCTGCTTGCTGCCGTGGTGTCTCCGGGTACAACCTCTACATGTTTGAGTAGCCGCGTTGCTGTGTCTGCCTTTGACTTTCTAATAAGTCTAAGCTTGACCCTGCTATCTCTACAGCCGAAAGTACACATATGCTTGAGAAGCAAGTGAGTGCCAGCCTTGCCTTGCAGATCCCGCAACATGGATTCAAAAAGCAAAGCCGCAATTTTTCCAGTACACGGTATACCTCCCTTGTCTTCTGTTGTGCATCTACCAGAAGCGGTTGCAATGAAGTCTGCTCCCTACTTTAAGGCGCAGTCTTCTCCAGGCAAGAGCTGATAAGGCTTGCTTTGGGCTTGAATCCTGAAAGCACACCACTGCTTTTGCAGCAAGTTGGGCCAAACTATGGAACCGATGTGTTGACTCAGACGGTGAGTGCATCAGACCACCGTTAGGTCCCAACTCATGTGACTCTTTCTATGAATAACCTTTGGAATGACTCTGCAATTGAAAATTAAAATCCTGGGAATCTAGGTGGGTGCTTGCTTGCTTTGCATTGACACAGGGCATTCTTGGCATGCAATTGCACGGCCACACAAGGATCACTCTGAGGCCGCCATTCCATGGATACATTCGGAGATTCAACGCCTATGAATGGGACACGAATGCCCTCTTATTGACATTCTTGACATTTTACCACAGCAATATATCACACCTTTTTTTGGCATTGCAGGTTACTTACGGCCAGTCCGTCACTAGCACATATACTATCACCACCGACGTATCTCTCTCAGTCAGTATGGTTCTTCTGCGCTTGTCTTGCACTTGCAAAGCTCATACTCACAATATGATGCAACCTTTTCAACTCGATCAGGGTCAGCTCTTCTGCCCTCATCGCATGGTTAATTGCTATGTGATACAAATGCTCTTGTTCACCCGCAGCTGCTTCGGTGGAATTTGACGAGGATCTTATATTTGGTGAGCATCACACAAATCCCTTTGCAAAAGAGCTAGCACAACCACATTAGCAGATTTAGTAACACTGCCCTAGCCAGAAAAATCAATCGTGTTGAGCCTGTTCAAGCCTGACGTGCTATGTCTTGCCATGCAGCATCCGCAAAGGAGTCACTAAGTGTTGAAGTCACGGTATGAGGACAGCCCAGAAGGCTATTGACATGGCATAGCTTGAAGTTGCAACACTATCTCGCATGTCCATATGTGATGATGCATGGTCGCAGTATATCTTGAGTAAGATCAAGGAGTAGGTGCGTTGTGCCTGATGCAGGCAAGTTTGTCACAGACCTATTCGACTTCTACAACCACACAATTTAGTGTGGCTTCGCAAATCTCTGCAGGCGGAGTTTACTATGCCGCCGACCCCAAAAACCCAAGTATGGCCTTTTCCGGTTTCTAGTGGCATGCATCATGATTGGCTCCCGCAAAAGGGCATGTGCATCTTTCAGCAGTTCATCGAAGCAAGTTTTGTGCTCTTGTCTCAAGTCAAGCTGTCTTTGGATGGAGCGCACATCATGCCCTAATTGACGAAGTGACTTGCTGGCCCAAATGGGAGCTGGTTGCAACGAAAGAGGTATAAATGACCCAGCAGTCACCTTTATGCCATATGCAGCGGGGGTTGTGGGCGATTGCATCACGGCCATCGGCTACACCGCTCTCACTGAGAACTTTGTCTCTAGCTTCACATACACAAATTACGCCACTGCTACACGCAAGTGCGTCTTTCTCTCAAAAGAGCTTTGCTGCGAGGTCAACCCACTATTTCCCTTGGAATTGTGTAAGGCGGGGCATTTCGCGGTTGACTATGAGTGGTTGTTTTACATGCAGCTACATTGGCGCCAATGGAGGCGGGACCCCAAGGAATTCTTGGGTGACAGGTACCGCTTTTCCCTCTTCAAATTGCTCTGCTACGACGAACATTCTTTCACATCCTCCCATGAAATTTGCATGGCTTATGGAAGCGTGTAGGTTTCATAAATGGTATGTATCATCAACATTGAAGTCTTACAAGATAGTCCCCAAGCAAAGCCTTGCGATTGCTGTCGATTATTCTCATGGATAAGTGGATGAGGTATCTTCTTTGAGCATCCATGGTCCAGTGCATGGTATGCAGAGTGACATTGATACCTCTAGTTGTTGCAGATATGGATAGCTATGCAATCCAGATAGGCAACAAGCTTGGGAGTAACACCTTGTTCTCCAATGACACCCTCCCATACTCTCTATTGCAGGAGATCCGCACGTCAGTGAGCTTCTCACACCCTAATTAGTGTATATCTTTGATAAGGCGTGAGACAAGATGTCTCTAAGCAATGATGCAAAAGCTGATTTACCGATTGCACATTGCAGATCAACCCTGGACTCACAGGTTCATCTCCTGATGGTTCCTTCATCATCTGCCACACAACGGGTGGGCAACCAGCCATTCCACGGTAGAAGGTGTAAATCTTAAGGGCTATGAAGTCTCGGGTGCCTTCTCATGTGCGTATGCGCTGGAAGAAAAGGCAACGAAAGATGCGTTGCATGTTCCGCTACCGAGCATTTAGACGGGACCTTGATCGGGCATCTTGTTGCAAAAGATTTAGTCTACGTCCCAAACCTGTGTCAATGTGTGTTTCAGCCCATGTGCAAGGATGCGGGGACCGAGAGCTTATATGTCTTTAGCTGCCACTAAATTTGATAGCTTGGACACCGTGGTGATGCAGGAAAGCAAAGCACTTCGGAGGGTGTCCTCTCCTCCATCGCATGTGAAATCTCTCCCCTGAGCAAATGCAAGGCAATGTTGTATTGTGCCAAAGGCACAGTCACATTGAAGGCATTCCGCCTTACATCATACCACTGAGGATATCTAGACATATGCAAAAGCATGGCAATACTTTTGCTAGGAAAGATCTACACAAGCACAATTCATGTTGTGGCTGAGCTTACGCACATGCCTTGTAGCATGTCCGTGCGGCAATCAGACGTGCATCAACAACGTGCTCCAGTCGGGGACTGATTTTGAGGCCAACGGCGAACCCATGAGCTTTCGGGCCGAGAATAGCTTTTTGAGCCCCTTGACTGTCACAGACTCCGCGGGCGCACCTACTTCCAGAACTATTCTTACAAGAAGTTTGCCCAACGTCACCATTGTAGACAATGGTGTGTAGCCCACTACTTCTACTTTGCTGTTCTCATCAGGCGCAATAAATTCTTCTATGGAGAGCTTGTCTACTACCATGAGCACATCCCATGTGCCATGTATGCTTTGTGAAGGTGTTATTGCTGTAGCGACGCTGCAAGCCCGCGCATCTTATTTGATGACCCGGGAAAGTCTTTGTATATCATAACAAATGATGAGTCCTTACCCTTTGAGGGTTGCGCGTGATCCAGTCGATGCAATTGCTAAGGCATGATCCTTCACTTGCAGGTGGAGTTCCCGGATACAAGTTCCCGTCTGCAATAAAGCCGTCTGCAATCAAGTCACCTCAAATTTCCCCCCCGTCTCCGCCACATGATCCATCGCCGAGAGACCTATCGCCCGTGGACGTCGCGAGTGGCATCATCAACAGTATCACGGGAGCCAATATCACTAGACCTGGTAACACAAGCCACACCTCAAAAGGCACGTTTGTCGGTTGATAATAGGTCAAGCACAGGTCTTCGCCTTCTCGCAGGCACAATGATTTAGATCCTATTGGCAACTCTCAAGTACTCAAACGGAAGATCATTGTGTTTGGGCCCGCAAATTGGCTATGTGACCGTTCGTGTCTAGCCCACCGCTTTTTATCTCAGAAGGTGAAAGATTCCGAGTAGCCTGGCTGCCCTTTGCATGCGGACTCGAGTGTCCATGTAGTGAAGATGCTTACAGCAGTCTTTCAAAATGTTTACGCCAGATGTAGTGTTTATGGGCATATTAGAATTTGCGGTTCATGGCATGTTCTGCAATGTGCATATGCTAAGTTCCCCAAGGTGGATCAAAACATTGGAGAGGTGCCCAATTGAGCTTGTAGTCGGGCTTTGGAATACGTTTGGGCTTCTTTTACTTCTGAGATTGGGTGCGAGCCTTTGTAGCAATTGCCACACCTCAGGTGATGACCCGATTTGAGATGCGGGCCTACTAATGTCACATACGGTATCGGCAATTTTGCAGTTATATCAACTCATATCTTTGTCAGTCAAAGCTTGCAATCAAATCTATTCAACATGCACATGATGCCGAGCAGAGAGTGGCAGTTGTGCGCCATGTTTTGTGATACAACAACACTCAAAGCAATACTTGGAACATCTTGTTAATGGAAGAGATGTAGCTCCCTCTTGCGAGGCTGCAAATGCAAGTCTGTCCGCAGTCATATCGATGACTGATGATATGCAATCAGCCTCATCCAAAAGAAGACAATCAAAGTATATTCATAGTCATGTAAGACTGCGAAAATTGCACAAGGCTTACACTGTACTTTGGCAAACGGAGCTTGTTATGTGTGCTCTCCAGTACAAGGGGTCTAGCTTTGTTTTAAGCTGATGGATTATAGATGCAAGCCTCTTGTAGAGGGTTCAAAGCTCTCCCGGGTGTAGGTGGTATGAAGTCACTAAGTGTTGTGATTAGTGGAATTAATAAGAGCTGCATGTCTTAACCGCGAAACATGTCAAAACCGTTGAATACGGGACAACTCCGATAATCGCCTAGATTTATGCAAGGCACACAATCTGCCGTGTTCACTGGCTGTAAGCAAACAACATGCTCGCTTGGCAACGCGCTCCTTGCACGGGCAATCTTGGCCAGCTCCAGAGATCTTTACGAAATGTATTATTTACACGAGCTTGTCACGGTGGCGGGCGGCCTGATTACTACATGTCTTGACCTTCACATTTGACAATCCTTGCTCATCAGCAAAATTATCAAGTGTCGAGCCATTTTGTATCTCGACATGAGGATAGTGGAAGCATTGCCACTTGGATGCATTTTACAGCCCCCGGATCACCGGGTCATCTTGGCAGCCTCCTCAAACCTTAAGTTTTGGGGAGGTCTCAATAGTCACGCCCATTATCCCCATGCTGCAAACTTTGACTTGAAGTCCATGGCATTCCATCACAACCTTATCATGGAGCAATCCTCAGGGACAGCCCTTTCTCCACAATGCGCACTTGTGAAAGCATACACTCTCTTGTGCCCGATGCATATGTAGGCATATCTCGTATCTGTACAGAGCCCTGACTTGCTTCACAATACCTGACGAATGCTAGGCTGAGAGAGCTTGACAACAAGCATCACACCACAAGCAGCAACATGTGAGATGTACAAAACCACTGCCGCTCATCTATGGAAAGGTATATTGAGAAGCACCTCGTAGCCATATCATGATCATGTCCAGTAGGATTCAAGCTGTTGTCTTGGCTCAGAAGGCTGACTGTCATGTAGATCCGTACCTGATAGGCCTGGCCATGCATGGCATTGCATACAATGCCGCAGACATCACGGATGGGCCCACTGATGACATAGCAGGCACATTGCTAGTCAAGTCTGTCATACCTGCACATGTCCCGCGGGTGCTTGGATTGCCACCGCATGTGGTGATGTAAGACACAAACATCAGCGTCAAGGCGCTACTTGCAGCCAGATGCAAGGCTGCTTGCTCGTTTCTGGGTTATGCGCTGATCTGACAAGTGCAGCTGTTTGGTGTACAGATCAGCATGGCTGCTGGGCCACACGTAGAGGGCCAATCAAGATGATCGATGGCTGCCGGCCTGCCTCACACTTTTGTGGGTGGCATGTGATCAGCAGAAGTTGCAGATGCCGTTGTCGGGGCCCCGTTAACAGGCGGGACATCCTTCCTTGCTGCAGCTGTGTCTGTTGAAGACCTGCACATCAGCCAGCTTCAGCGCCTGAAGCGAGTCATTCTCATCAGTTGCAGTTGTCCTGTTGGCAGCTGGGGATGCTCACAAAACTCCATACCAGCCTTGCCCATTGGCGGCACGCTGCACTCATTGTCACCGTTGCAAAGGGCACAAAAGGCACTTTCGAGCATGAGCTCTTCCAGAACAATAAGGAGAAGGACTGGGCTTACTTGTAGTACGGAATCTGGTCGTGGTTGTGGTGGTACGCAATGGAGTGGACGGAGAACAGGCAGTACAGTGTGAGGCACATTGCTGACCAGATCCCAAATCGGATGTAGGAGTCACGGTCCAGCGTAGACAAGAGGAAGCTGCGCAGGCAACTGAGCTCTCACAGGTGCTACAAATGTGCAAGTATTTGTTGTGTGGGCCCGAGTGAGTCTGTAATCATCACATGACTGCCGCGCGCTCTCAAGCAAGCCTGTTTTTTATGAGCCTTGGATGGTCAGGAGAGCAGATGGCACGCACTTTGACTGACAAGCACACCAAGGGACAGCACGATGTTTGCTGTAAGGGGCTCAAGTGCAGCTACTGAGTGTGAAGTAGCAGCGCACTCACCAGTTGAGGATGACGGATCCGCTGGGAACCCAGGGGAAGAGGGGAACGCCATAGACGCGGGGCACGCGCGCATGTTTGCAGAAGATATGGCAGCTAGCTGTTGCAAGGAACCACACAATGATGAAGGCTACAATGCCGTACCAGTCGTTGGACACATTGTAGTAGATGGCTAGGCCTGCAAACAGCATCACACGCAACTTCACGACAGAAAATCTTCCAAGGATACGCTGGAGTCCCACAGTGCAAGCGAAACATGTGCTGGCCTGACATCATGTTGTGAAGCTGGAGAAGCCCGATAGCAGCGGGGCCAGGGGAACTGTGAAGGGCGTACAGTGCAAAGAATGCGTGACAGGTTTGCGCACCTACACTGGCCCCGCAGATGGCAAGCAGGTGCGCCAGCACCTTGATGAAGTCTGCCCTGGTGGAAACCTTGGGGTCGTACAGCCGGTAGAAAATTAGCCCAGCCGCCACATTCAAGAACGCGTAGAGTGTGCCTGCAGGACAGGGTACAGCTCCTCGCTTCCACATCTGAGCTCGTCCAGAGCGATCAGGACCATGGCAATATTGTGTTGAATAAGCCAAAGTATACATGCAGTGTGCAGATGCCTGCAGGACCCGCTTATAGGAGATGGGCAGGGGGCCTACCGATAGACACCATGTTGGCGAGGATGGGCAGGTCTGTGAAGAAGCCAATAAACGCTGCAACCGCACAGCACACCCCTCATCACTGCAGCCTTGTTGCTGCTGAGGACCCACATCAATGATGTCATCCAGGCTTAATGGTAATGGGCTTGGAGAGCAGCAGTAATGAAATTCCAGTCCACAAGTAGGACAGCCACGAACAGCCAATCCAAGCGGCAAAGCACCATGGTTGACACAACATGGGCATCTCTGCAAAGGCAAAGGGTGCAAAAGCACGTGAGCAGCGAGCATCGGAAGGCAGGGAGGTGCGGGGTTGGACCTGAGGCGGCGCCCATGGTGACCTGGGCGGCGAGGGGGGTGCCGTAGCGCTGGGAGACCTTGGCCCAGAAGAGGGGGATGAGGTGCTCGCGGGCGGCCATGGTGAAGATGCGCGCCTGGCCCAGCATGTTGACCAGCAGCGCCGTCGATATGCCCACCAGCGCCATGAACGCCACCACATACCTGCGCCCGCACAGCATTATACTCTTGCCCGTATCCATGCATGCATGCATCATGTCTATGCATCGAACGGCAATCCCTTCATCTAGAACAAGAAGTCAGCCGGCCGTTGTGTAAAGAGATGGAATGGATGGTATCATGTCTTGACATTGCGGATGGGCCCATAATCGGCATCAGGAGCACCGTCGTCTGTGGCCTGGAGCAAGCGGTCTTACCTAGCCCAATTCAGGCCGACCTGGCTAAATGCTGTAGAGAAGGGGGCATTGGGGTCGATTTGGTCATACGGCACCATCATGCAGATGACCTGCACATGCAAAACAGCGACTTACCATGCAGGCATATTCCTTCGTGGAAGTGATGGTGCTGCTTAAGTGGTTTTGCCAGTCTCTTAGTTCGTGGCACCTGTCGGTTGCGGACGCCAGCCTAGAGGCTTTGTAAGCTGTGTTGGCCGCAGTAGTGCGTGGTGATGCACAACAGCAGCAATTGTGATGTCAAGATGTTGAGAGGGACTTACAATGCACATGATGATGTAGAGGACGGTGCAGACTGTAGTGGCGCCAATGATACCAATGGGCATGTCCCTGGAGGGGTTCTTTGCCTGCGGAGACGCAGCACAGCTCTTCAATATGCCATGTTGCAGGTATGAACAGCTGGGTGGATCTATGTATGCACAGCAAGAACACCAGCTTAGCATACATGCGCAGAGCGCTTCAGGGGTGTGATCCACACACACCTCTTCAGCAAGAGTGGCGACTGCGTCATAGCCAAGGTAGGCAAAGAAAATGATGGCTGCACCATTCATAACTCCCCTGACACCATACACCCCAAAGTCTGTTGTGAGATTTGGGGGTGACGCCTTCGTAAAACCTGCATGGGTGGGCACAAAAAAATTCGTGCATTGTAAGTTTGTCCTAGCTGTAGGCTGTGCTGGGCATACAGCTTGCGCCCATGGTCAGCTTTGTGGTGTTAACATAGGGACAGATGTCCTCACAATGGACAAAGTAACACCACCCTCACCTGCAATGATGACAAACAGCACCCCAACCAGCTTTGTGCAGGTCAGAACGAGGTTTACTCTCGAGGACTCCTTGGTTGACAGGCAAATCAGCACCGTCATGATGATGATGATTGCAACAGCCATCGGGTCCAGTGACACTGCGCCCGCTGGGAAGCGAAAGAAGCTGGAGTCCTGTGTCAGACGACGTCATGTTTGAGAAGGCAATCAACATAATGCACAGCGAACAGACTATGTCTCTCAGCAGGCCTGCCAACCGCAGACTCTTGTTGTGTTCAGAACTCTGATTCATACGTCTGTGCGACAGAGGTGTGACGAACCTTGCTGCACAATGTTGCCAGGTAGGATGACCAGGCCCGAGCAATTGCGGCAATCGAAAGGACATATTCCATGATCTGCAGCAGAAGCGCCACTCAACACTATCTCAGAGAGCAGTGATGGAGCCTGCAAGGGGCTCCTGCTTGCCCCTGCAGGCGCCTGCATCAGCCACCACTGCAGGCTCTGTCACCCCTGCGCTGTACCCGCACAACACAGCACGTGGGTTGAAGGCTCACCATGTTTGAGGTGACCAAGAATGCTGGCAGCTGGCCCAGGGAAGCCATGACGTATGTGAATGAGCTTCCTGCAACTGGGAGTTCTGTGGACCACTGCACCACAGACGCACGGGGATGAGCTACCCCTGACATACTGCACCCTGGCATTACACAGCATTTGCAAAGGACTGGGCCACCAGCCTGCTCAGATACAGACACACATAGAAGTTGAAGTACCTCTGAGTAGATGAGGGCTGAAAGCGTGGCGCAGATGCCACCGACAACGAAAGAAAGGCAGACAGCCGGTCCTGCTGTCTGATTTGCAACTTGTCCGGTCCTGCATTGAACAACTATCAGGCGTGATGATAGGAGACTACATTTACAAACAGATGTCAGCAGGAAGCCCTCTGCTAACGTTCAACGGCTCGAACGGAAACTTACAGCACGTATATGCCAGACCCAATGATTGCCCCAATGCCCATGCACATGAGCTGAAACCACCCAAGACTTCGCTTCATCTCGGCTCCTGACTTTGCCTTGTCCTGAATCATCTCGTCCACGGTCCTCGTATTAAAAGCCGTTTTCTGCAGCAAGAAGGCTTCGGCTTAGGTGAAGGGCCGTGCCCAAACATCAAGACAGGAGGAGAGAAGCCGAGGCTTAAAATGGAGTGACAAAGCGCGAGCGCCTTGAAACACTATCGAACGTCTGCTGCGATGGGTCACTTGCGCTAGGTGATCCGACGCAGTTCAACGAGGGTTTCCCACTGGCATGACAAACTGTGCACAGAGATGCGTTGAAACGACCCGTGCAATGCATAAAAGCTCGCTAGATGAGATACTTCTGCCGGTCCGACATGCAGCATGCAGTGCGCCGCTTACCACGACTAGCAGTGGCGTCCTAGGCCAGCTTTTCACAACCCACGCCGCCTTCCCCATGATGGGCAAACCAGCTGCTGCTGCTATGTGTCTCACTTAGGGGCGCTCGATGCTGATGTTGGGTGGCTAAGCCCAGGATACAGGTGAAGGGTTGCTGCCGCGGTGAGGTGTACTCAAGGTCACGTGGGCCATGTGGGGCGATCGCCGATCTTGTCGAGTATCCGATGGCACCTCTGCATACCGTCAGCTTTCTTCTCTTCATAGCATTACAGCGATGACCATGGCCGATTGTGCTATCAAGTGTCTGTAGTACAAAGAGCTGCTCTGCACTATTGCGAAGCTCCCACCAGCTGGACTCGATATGCATGCGTTGGTGGCACTGAGCCAGCAAAGCCACTGTGCTTTAGCTCAACTACGTCATGCGCCATATCTTGAAGACGCCGATCCCATAGTTTACAAGTTTCGATGCATATAGCCTGTGGCAGAAGGAGATGTGCTGAAGTCACAAGCTGCTCCCTTCAGGGCCTGGTCATGACTGCTACAGCTCCGGCAGTATCTGGACGGAGTCAACTTTGCAGCAACACTGAAGGAACGACTGCATCGAAAGTCCTCACAGGCTCATTGCCCTTCCCCAGCTCCACCATCTGGAAGCTACCCCTCATAGTGCCTGCACCGAGACCCCTTGTCAAGGTCGCACCCTGGGACATGGCAGTCACAGCATACCGGGATCTTGCAGCGCCCAGCGGCATCCTGCTGCACAGGCTGTCCTGCTGTGCCAGTCCTGCACATGAAGTGATGCGCTGACACCAAGAGTCACAAGGTGAGCCTACCTGAGGCTGTCGACAGGTCTGTGGCACTGTAGTACTGGAAGCACTCGCTTGGCTTGAGGATGGGGGTGCACCCCACCACTCCAGCAGATCCTCGGGGCACCATGGCATGCTGTCGGCCCTCGCTGGTCAGTATGAGCCACTGCCGCCCCAACACCTGCACCTTCTTTCTCCTGCACAGAGTGTGTAGCCCTCGCATGCTGCTGTTTCACGCCTTTTTGCTTTTGGCATGTTGATTAGAGGCTACTTTGCACGCTATGACAAAGTCATCCTTGCACAGATCTGGGCTCACCCCACGTTCTCAATGCGGATCCTGTAGGTCCACACTGGCCTGGCAGTGGGCGTCTCTATGAGGTCCAGTGGGATCCTGCTGCCAATGCAGGCCGTCGTGATCTCCACATGCACGCCCTGCGTGGTCGCGGAGCTGCTGCACTGCTCCAGCTGGTACTGCTCCGCCAGAATGCGCAGCGCATCAAAGCCCTGCATGCGAATGCTGCGCTCAGCTCAAGCAATCCTCACACAGGTCATGCTGCCCTGCGTCACCCAAGAAGGCCGACTTGGGATCCTTCCCAGCCAAAGCGTAAAGCAGGCATGCGCAGTGCACTTTTGAGGTGCATGCGCGGTGCAAGCAGCTGCACTCGTGTACAAACCCAGAAATGCTGCTTTGATGGAGAGCCTGGGAAGGTGCTGACCTGGTCCAGGCGATCCGGGATTGTTCCTGGCCCGCTGTCCGCACTGGCCTCGAAGTTTTCCCGTATGCATCGCTTCAATTCCCCTCTTCTGAAGGTTCCGCTGCTTGGTGGCTGTAGAAGACCACAACAAGTAAGTGTCAGATTCCTCCGTGCTAATGCAGGTCAAGAGGAAACTTCTCGTCTATGCTTTCTGCAGATCCCCAATGTGCAGCTATATTAACAGCCTTACCTTGGGTAAATTCGGCATCACTTGCTGAAGGGCATTCATCCTGTATTCTGCATCAACATGCAGATTCGATTCAAATACTCCACCACTACTGCACAGCGCAACCCAGCAAGCATCTTAGCACCATACAGATAGCACATTTCCAGAAATGCTCATGCAGGGCCTTTGCCAATTGCTGGGTGCAACGTGGGCTGACCGCAGGTGACTATGCTCCACTCGTGTGCACTACGCTGCCAGGCATCTTTGTCCAATGGCAAGCGAACATCCAGACCACCAAAGGCAGCGTCGATTTTCCTGGGGAGCACATCGTTTCAGTAAACAAGGTGCGCTTCAGAAATTTTGGGCCTAAGCCAAATGGCAAGCTTGGATATAAACACCCAAATGGAGCAGTCGGTCGTGCCTGGCTGTTTTCTGGGCTGCTCGGTACAGTGTAAGGGCAGCCCTTGCACTCATGCCGGACTTGCGTTATGTCCAAAACGTGGCCATTATTGCCCGCTAAACGCTTTTGTAGCTGTAAGAATGCACCGCGACGCAGATGCTGGGCTATACGGCCAGCGGTCTTCAGAGAGGTCGTGTAGCCCTCAAGCCAGTAAGTTGCAAAAGCACCACCGTCTGGGTCTGCAAGGACTGCTGTAAATGTATACCAATGCAGAGCTCAATATGAAAATGTGCAGACTCTTCTACGCATCCCTGCTGCCTGCGGCCTCTGACGTTCCTCAAGCCGCTTCCCTGGATCGTGAAGCTGCCCAGACTGCCCAGCGCCGCTCACACGCCTCTTCGCAGTCCATCAACAGAGGAAAGCCTCAACATCTCCGAAAATCTGTCCATTGGAGCGCTTGCTGAATTACATTCTGGCATATGCGTAGCTTTTCAGGAAGTGAGCTTCCTAGACGTTCCGTGCATGAGACTATGTAGCCATGTGGCGTTTCTGAAGAGCAGGACACGTTACGTACTGTGCAATGACGTTCTAGGAATGGGAAAATCCGGAAAGAGCTTCTATGCGGTCCGTGTTGGGAGAACACCGGGCCAGATTTTCCGCTCGTGGCCTGAATGTGAAGCACAGGTATGCCAACAGTACCTCCCACGCCATTCGATGCTGATGCCATCTATGTCCTGATACCTACCCGACGTACCTGATACTATAGGTGAAGGGTGTCAAGGGGGCCCAGTATAAGGGTTTTAAGTCTGAGGGTGAAGCGCTAAGCTATCTTGGACAAAGCCACGGAGCCTCCCAGAACCTTGGGATCACCCAAACTTCTCGGCAGATAGCAAAGAGGACCCAGAAGTCCTTTGCGAGCAGAGGCGCAGCTGCAGCGCCCAGCGCATGGGATGTGCCTGGCAGCGATGCAGGCGCTTTGGGACCCGCAGACCATGAAAGCGAGCATGCCGGCGCCGGTGCAAGCGCGTCTGGACCTCCATGCGCAGAGCCAGATCACGCTTACTGCCTGGTGCGTTTCTTGCGGCGTTGGTTTGGACATGTGATGATCGTAGACATATATCAACATCATGCAGCTGAGACACGATCAAGAGTCTGACTCAAATGGGTGAATTCAGGAGTTTGACGGAGGTGCCAGAGGGAACCCAGGCCCTGCTGGGGCTGGAGCAGTGGTGTACAGTGACAGTACTGGGGAGGAGGTAAGGCTTAAGCGCACTGCTCTAGCTTCAGCTTCTCATGCTTGACTGGCGCTTGGAGGCACCACCTGTACCAGATACAATATAGTCCTACTGCAGCCTCCATGCAGACTGTCATGCTCACTTATGTGCTCTTCTCTGCATAAAGAAGTCACCTGGAGGTTTAAGTATGCTTGTGCAAGTCTCTTGAACGAGCTGCCAAAGCTTCCTCGCATGCGCAGCTAGCGGTCATAAGCGAGTACCTGGGCAACCAGACCAATAACTATGCAGAGTACACAGGCTTGGTACGCGGCCTACAGGCAGCGCTTGCCTGTGGAGTGAGGCGCGTTACGATCAAAGGGGACTCCAAATTGGTTGTCATGCAGGTGCATCTTGGCCCTCACTTTGACTGACTGCGTGCGTGGGGTGATGTAAGGTTGGGAGATAACTTGGCTCACTGCATCTTACTTGGATTTGTCAGTCTGCCGCCGCTGCCTGCAAGGCCGATCACCTCACCATTGATTGTGGCACTTTGCAGATGAATGGAGCATGGCAGGTGCACAGCGCTGGCCTGGCACCACTCCACAGGCAGGCCTCTGCACTGAGGCAGCGCTTTGAAAGCTTCCAGATAGATCACATCTATAGGCAAGATACCTCTCACCTGACTTGGATTGACAAGTCTATCCAGTCTCTAGCAAGATCCTAGTGAGTGCCTTCTCTCACAACATTTCACGCATTTGCAGGGAGGCAAACAAAAGAGCAGATGAGCTTTCAAACGTGGCCATGGACGGGCAGGGATGGACTGGGTACAGGGATTGTGAGGTAAACGCCAGGACATCCACAAAGTTTGGCAAACTAGCGCTTTCTTTCTGTGTTCGTTTTATCAGCTGCATGTCTGACTAGTGCCAAGTCTTTTACAGGGGAACGTGTGGACCTATGATGAGCAACCACCAGAAGTTGCTCATGAAGTCCTTGCAAGAGATATGGAGGCCAGACGGACTATGACAGTCAGCAGGCAGGGCAATAGCTTAACAGCGCAGTGCCGATAGCCGGCGTGCAGAATATCTGCTACCTTTCTTTGCGCATGCAGCTGTGTTTGAGATGAGACTGCAACTCCTTTGCTGAGTATTGCCTCGGCTCAACATGGCAGATGCATCTGTAGACATAGATTTCTGTGTACAGGCCAGAAAATATGTTCATGTACAGGCTGTTGTTAATGACATTGGAAAGCAAGAGTATGTAGACGCTGTCCTCATACAGGGCTAGAGCAGGTGGGATGTTGCCCTGAGATTCCGATGCCGTATGAGTCTCTTCATGTGCCCAAGCTAAGACATGGGACACACATGACTATACAGCGCACGAGATGTTCACAGTCATCACCAGGTCTTGTGGTGACCTGTTCATGAGCTCCCTATTTGAGAGGTTTCAAGCCCAGCTCCGCACGCATGCGATTGGTCTCCTCAATGCTCACGGCATCACCGTCCTTCTTCTCCTTCTTGCCGCCGTCCCTGCCGCCCCTATCGTCATCTCTGTTCCTCTTTCTGTCATCCCGCTCTCTGGGCCTGCACACCACAGCAGCGTTGCTGACTCCGAAGATGAGCACCCTGCATGTCTGGTTGGCCAGCCTCCACTGCGAATGATTTACAGTAGCTTGCAGAAGACATTCAGAGGCCAACCTGTCCCTATCTCTGTCCCTATCCCTGTCCCTGCCCCTGTCATGCTCCCCTTTGTGATCCCTGTCATGGCGCCGTTCTCCATGGCGGCTATGATCTCGGTCATCTTCCCGGTGCCGCCTGTCGCCATGTCGCTCCTTGTCACGATGCCTGCACTGTCACATCAGATCAGCACTGTCCGATCAGTGGGGAATTCTTGTAGTGAGAGCAACCATAGATCCCCCAATGTGCTAACTGACACACACATGTCTGACACCAGCGCAAGCAGGCATTGTCAGCTTGCCTGTCCCTGGAGCGAGAGCGCTTCCACTTCTCGCGCTTCTTCTTCCCTTTCTCGGGAGACCTGCTGCGCCCGCGCGCGTGCCCATCCCCTTCCACCGCCATCTCCGCTTCCAGAGCCGCAGCACCCTGCAGAGCCAAGGAAGAGCTGCACACCAGAAAAGGCATGCCGAGCCACAACAATGCGACTGATGCCAGGCCGGTACTCCTGTACAGAGGCAAGTCATTGTGCAAGGAGGACAGTCTTCGGAAGGCTATGGCAGGATTGTGATGCAGCCTGCGAATGGGTCCAGGGGGAGCAGCTCACTACAGCAGCCTGAGCCTTGCCAGCATCTGCTTCCAGGGCCTCCAGGGCCTCCTCATTAAAGTCCTCTGCCAGGACGCTGATGCGCGGCTCCAGCTGGCCGATGCGCTCCATGGTCACCCTGCACCCGTGCCACTCGCTCAAGGTGCTGCCACAAGCAGCCTGCTCTGCCACAGCATATTGAGCTTCTGCTTTCACAGTTACCAGTGTTCTGATGTGATAGTCTGCCCGAGTAACTGGCAAGAAAGGTGTCAAGACAATGATACTGTGTCACAGCAACACCTCATACCTGTTGGGAATGCGCGGCAGCGCAATGTCAAATAGGTACTCGTTGTTGAGGAGCTGATCCACGACTTCGTCCATATGGGTCAGCGCAAAGCTGCCGTCAGCTTCCCGCAGGCGCACTTTGCGGTAGTCGTTGTACAGGGGCTCCAGGTACTGGTACACCTCCAGAGGCCTGCCAACCAGCCTCAGGTAGAAGGCACCTGCCTCACACACCATACGTCACCTCCACTGGTACAAGTATATATCGTTGCAATGCACTCAGCCCTGAGTATGTGACAGAAGAAGGCAAGGTTGCAATGACAAGTGGGCTAGGCCTCACCTAGCACTCTGACATACTTATAGTCCTCATTCTTTATGAACTCAACTATGATCTCCTTCTCTGGCTGCAGCTGCAGCAGCTTCAGCATCAGGCACATGAACTCCGTCGGAGCTCTCTGCAAGCAACAGCTTCACCTCAGAGTGATGACTGTTGATTTAGTGTGAGTGTACCCGCAGAGAATGCCACAGCACCCACCTGTCCGCCATATGTGCCGCCCACAAAATGCAGCTCCACAGCCTTATCAACCAGGGACTCTGCTGTCAACGCGAAGCAATGCTCTTTCCAGTACATGGTGTTGTATATCTTTGTGCGCAGAATTTTCTCCACAAGGTTCTGCAAAGTGCAGGAGCATGTGAAGAAGCAGGTAAGCACTCAGCCCACCATGATGAAGTTGCACGCAATTTGTGTAAGCGGACGGAAATAGGGAGAAGACTAAGTCAACATGGCGCATCCAATGCAACCGCATACGGGCTCAACAAGCTGTCGATCAAGTACCTGTGGGTTGGTCCCATGGACGCTCTTAGCGTCTGGGTCCGTCCTGTTTGCCATGATGGACCAGCAACAATTGTTCGCGTCCCCCTAGGGAGGAAGCAGGATGTCAGAACAACATAGCCTGCAGTGTGGGCTGCAGCTGAGAAGGCTCAAATAACATCCGAACTTCCCAGTATCACATGATGCGTGGCAAGCAACTGCTCATCCTTCCATTTGCAAGCTTCTAGAGTGTCCGGATGTGCCAGGGACAGAAGACTGGGCCATGGACGCTCGAACAGCTTCCTGCCCAGACTGCCCAGCTTCCTTCCATCGCGGGAAGGTCTGAGACCGGTCACTGAATGTCTGGCGGACGCAAGAGTCAAGACGGGCATTGCGCACATTGCTTGCGTCCAACGCATGTGCTGAGCTGACCGAGGGAGAAGCAAGTGGTTCAGGAGCTTGTCTGACGTGTATCGACAGCTCTGTGATGTTCAAGTGGCCGGTTCCAAGCAGCATTATTCCTTCAACAAAGTGTCTGAAATGTGCTGTCTGTCAATATCAAGGCATAAGGTCAAGCCACAGGCGCTCATGCCGCTCCGTCTGTACCCAGTTCTCTTGTCATCAGTGGCCAGCTCAGGCGAGGAAAGAAGGCAGGGATGCGTTGCACCTGCACAGTGGCGTTGTATGCAGCGCTGCGTCCTCTCTGGACGTACAGGAAGCCGTTGACCCCAGCATACCTGCCGAGAAGGAGTTGCCAGGCAACGTGAAAGAAGGCAAGCGCCTTCAGCCTTTCTTACGTGCACCACCTGCAAGGGAGGTGGTATGATCTGCATGAGTACCTAGGTCCGAGATGAGTGCAGGCTACTGGATGTGGAGAGGCTACAGAATACGGTATCAAAGATGCGGTGACAGCGGTCCTCCTGTAGTGCTGATACATGGTTTTGGCGGCAACTGGTAAGCCCCTCCACAGCTGTGGAAGATATCCGTTGGGTACAGGAAGAGTCTTGGGTGACTCCTTACAAAGTGAGGCAATGCCAACATGCGCATGCAGCGACCACTGGCGGAAGAATTTGCCTATCCTGGGGCTAAAGTGCCGGACGTATGCCATTGACCTCCTTGGCTATGGCTACAGCGACAAGCCAAGTCCAAGGTACATCTGTTCTCTCAGCAGATGCAAAGCCTCCGCATGATGGACCATGGCTTGGACTTCGTTTCTGATTGCACTTTTCATCAAGCCACCAGCATGGTGCGCAGGGACCTGGGTGTGAACAAGCTGTACTGTTTTGAGACCTGGTCCCGGCAATTGCTGGACTTCATGGAGTATTTTGTTGGCCAAGAGCCAGTCTTTGTTATCTGCAATTCAGTGGGCGGTAAGATTCCTGCTAGAAATCAAGGTGCTAAGACGCGCTATCTGCGATTGCGCTATTCTTTAAAGCAAATGTACACTCCATCGTACAGTGACGTCGTCGCTGCATGTGGAACGGCAGGTATAGCAGGCTTGCAAGCAGCTGTAGATGCACCCAGCAAGGTGGCAGGAGTACAGCTGCTGGATGTGTCGCTGCGCATGCTGCACACCAAGAAGCAGGCGCCCTGGCAGCGGCCTCTGGTTTCAGCCTTTCAGCGGCTACTGCGAGAGACTCCTGTGGGGAAGCTCTTCTTTGGCGCCATTGCTAAGCCTGCTGTAAGTACTCGCTTCCGACTTGAGATGCGCCGCAGCATGCACAGATTGACTTGGCACAAGCTTGCACAAGCGCTATGTTGAAATGGCTGCCTCCTGAACGTCATGCAATGTGTCTGCAGAGCATCAAGAGCGTGCTCCAAGAGTGCTACGGCAACAAGAACGCAGTCACAGACGAGCTGGTTGACTGCATATTGAAGCCTGGTCTTACGGTGTGGCATGCCCTCTCTTTCGCAAGTTCCAAGGGCCACGGCACTATTGCTTTCCTGGTTTAAAAATTCGCATCCCCCTTGACAGAGTGATTGTATGATATGCCTGTTAGCCTTTTTCAATATGAAGCCAGAAAGCATGCGTTTCACCGTGGTCCTGATCAAGGCCTCCTGCCGCAGCCCGGTGCTGTGGATGTATTCTTGGACTTCATCTCATATTCTGGCGGGCCTCTGCCGGAGGAGCTCCTGCCGCGGACAGCCTGCCCAGTCAGCATCCTCTGGGGAGAGGCTGACCCCTGGGAGCCCATAGAGCTGGGGCGAGCCTACGGAGACTTTGATTGCGTTGAAGAGTTCATCCCTCTTCCAGGTACATCACATATCTGCTTTGTTGCCATCTCTGTCTGTCTTGCTGCTTTCCAGCTCTGAAGCCTCTTACTTTCCTCTCGTGATAGCCGCAGCGTCACCGAGACTTTCCTGTGTCACTGGCAGGAGTGGGACATTGCCCAATGGATGAGGCGCCAGAGGTCGTCAACCCCAAGACACTTGCTTTCATTGAGCGGCACTCCGCGAAGGAGGTGGAGCAGCCTTCTCCTGCCTGAGAAGCCTGCCCTCCAATTGTTCAGTGCTGACGTTCATAGCTGAGCTGTAGTCAGCATGGAAAATCGACGATATAAAATTGCCAGCGGTTACTCATAGAAATATGGACGCTGAGAGACATCACACCTCATGTTGACCAAAAGAATTATGATGGTGCCGAGAGAGAGAGAGAGAGAGAGAGAGAGCGCGTGTCCTCCGCTGAGTGCATGGGCTTGACTGGTCTGAATGTGCTTTTGCATTCATTAAGCATAATCATGGACACCACCCAGACGCTCTCAGCTGCTAATGTGACAAATCCAAAGAGATAGATTAAGTGAGATATTACGGCTTGTCATTGGAACCCCCTATTACAGCAGCCTACCATGAGTGTCTGTCTCTTTCACCATTGCTTGCAATGTGAGTTGCAGTCACTGCAGCTTAACATGAGAATTCTGCTGACAGCGTGTCAAGAGAGACGGAAAGGTTCTTGGTTTCTGCCTATACTGCTCAGGAAGAACATTGATGCCTGTCTCGAGAGCTTAGAAGCCATCGTGACTGAGAAGTCTCAACATGGCTTCCACAACCCTATTCTGCCCAAGCACCAAGCCTGGGTCCTCAATTTTGCGAAGAAGTAGATGCTCCACCTCCTTCCTCAACCCATCAACCTGAAGCAGGTAGATGCTAGTATTGACTGTCGGCCTTATACACCTTGCTGCACAGAGGTGCTCTTCCGCATTGAAGTGATCTATAGGATGGCATTGAGCACAGTGGAACACACTCACTGTGAATCCACTTGTTGTGTGATGCAGGATAGCAACAGAAGCAGAGAGCGCACCAGGGTGGCAATCTGGGCGGGCGCCTTGAATTTTGCCCAATTGTCCAGACTGATGAGCCCCTCCACATGGTGCACAATGAGCTTCCCTCCGAAGAGAAGGAGGGCATAAACAGGCACCATTGAAGCTTCCCTTACGTAGACCTTGCTGGTCTCTGTAATATCTGAGTACACCATCCAGCCTGATGGGAATTCACCACAGTTGAAGTTGATGGACGCTGGATGCATGAAAACACGGCCTGCACGTGCAACACCACTGCACTCAGATAAGGGATACCTGGCATCCCGTGGCCACATTGTCTGTATTGTGTGTCCTTGTACTCAATGGTGCAGCATTGCTTGCCTTTGGTGCGGTCAAAGAATTTCAGGCGGGCAGGGCTTGCGTCCGACTCCATGGCTCCTCCTAGGACTTTCTTATAGACTCTGGGAGGGTGCTCAATCCTGAGGATGCTGGGATAGAAGCCTGCACAGAGCAATATGACTGCCTCAGGACCACATTTTGGTACCCTCTACATCCAAGGATCTGGGCCATCCAAGTCCTACGACTTGAGGGAAGCACACCACAGTCTGCTTGCTCGGTGGTCGCATTCTTACCAGCGCAGATTGCAGCTTTAATGACTCGTGCATTGCTGGACATGGCATCCTGGCCATCAGCACCCTCTGTGATGTCTGGTGAGTTGCAGCGGGCAGCATACGCTGAACTGACAAACCCCAGGTCTGCAAGGATGCGGGCATACTCTGCCCTGCCATTCAGAGTGGCCTCCATTGCGGCGTCAGATAGGTGCAGTTGGCTTGCCACCTGCAACAATGCCGCCTCAGTGTCTGGCAAATTTTATTGGGAGGGCATGCAGCTCGCAATAGAATTCACACTCAGCTCAGTGACAAACTGCACACTGAACGGACCTGGAAGGCTGCTTGCCGGCCCTGTTCTGTCCGTGCTGCATCCCATGCTGAGAAAGCCGCAACGATGAGTAGATGATCGCTCCTGGCAGCTGCAAAGCCACATCCTGCTCAAGTACTGCGCAGCCTTCCTGGACCGCTCAGTTTCTCATGATCAGTGCAAGACACACTGATCAACACATATTTGAAGGTGATCAGACATGATGTGGCACTTCGGACTGAAAGGGCACCTGCAGAGTCTGCCGCCAGCAGCTTTCTTGCAGCATTTGCCTCCTCCCGCCTGTCTGGGTGTGACAGGAACACTGGCTTGCCCCAAGCGATGGCGGCCACGATGGTCAGCACAGGATCGATACACCTGTGTGTTGCAGCGTACCCAGATGTCAATCCATACAGTGGATGAGCAGCACCGGTTTGCTACAGTTAAGGAAAACTCCCTAAAGCTATGACTGCTGCATTGGGGTTCACGCTATGCCATGTCCCTTACACTGGTGCATGTTGCATTGCAGGGCCACCTGAGCATGGAGGCGTAGATGAGGGTCTTTGCGAGCCGGATGTCCATGGGCATCTTGCTCAAGTGCTGACCCAGCGGAGTCAATGCCTCCTCGTCATCGAGAGCGCCCAGCACCTGGGCAGACCCACAGACACAAACATCAGCTGGACGCATTAGGCTCATATATCGGGAGATTGCCTGGTGTTTGTGGACAGCCAGGGTGAGACAGCAGCACTGCTTGTTGTTGCAGGAGAGGAATACCAGGTATGCCCCTTACCGTAAGAGACTTCACGGCAGCAGTCACTGCCTGTCCTGTGGGAGGTGAAAGAAGTCGGGCTAAAGCCAGCTGGATGGATGCTACATGAGGCAGGCACGTCTTCACTGACAGGCACAATGACTCCAGGGGCATGCGCTGGACCTCTGGCAACTGGTGCGCCTGCACACCCCTAACCCATTCAAGCCGCATCAGTGACCCTCTAAGGGTTCAGGTGAGAGGGTGGGTGAGAAAGCCAGATGGCGCAATACAGGGATCACAAAAAGGGGCATGCTTGATCATATCAGGAGTTCTCCTGCCCGTACCTCCATGGTGCCAGCCTGGCGCCTGGAGAACATCTTGTAGCAGGTGCCTGGCCTGACGCGGCCGGCCCTGCCCCTGCGCTGCTGTGCACTGGCCAGAGACACCCAGCCCTCCTGCAGCCGCGCTATGCCACGCTCTGCATCATACCTGCACATGCCAGCACTGGACCCAAAGCCGACGGCTACAGTCGGTGCATGCTCGACTTGTGAGCTGCACACGATGCTGAAGTAAGTGCATGCATGAAGCTCAATCCTCGCATAGAACATGTGCTGAGTACATTTCTTCAAAATATCCAGTAAGGGCTAGTTATGGACACCTGATCTCTTTCACCCTGCCGCAGTCAATCACGCAGACCACATCATCAATCGTGATAGAGGTCTCCGCGACATTGGTTGCCACCACAATCTTGCGCTGCCCTGACTTGACCCTGTCAAACACCTTGGCCTGCACACAGCACCAGTCTTCAGGTCAGACTGATACCCGTTTTGTTCGCTGCTGCTCTGATTGCAGAGAGGGGCCTGCCTTGAAGCGCAGCTGAAATACTTGCCATGCAGCATTGACTGCGAAAGGTCATGCACGCAAGGCACTACCATGGCTGCCCTCACTCTTGAAGCAGGGTACACCTGCTGGTCAGGGGGCAGCGAGCCATGCAGGGGCAGAATTCGGCAGGACTGCCCCTGTGCCGCACGCTGCAGCTGTGATGAACCCTGCATGCGTCCACAACATGTCCTAACACTGAGCTCCCTCTTGTGGCATGGATGCATAGTGGCGATCACCGAGGTTTGCTTGCAATATACATGAACTGGCACACTGAGCACCTTGCTACTCTTCCACCGAGGAATGTGCTGCATTTGCATCAGATGCCAAGGATGACATGCTCCATCCTTATCGCGTATCATAGAAGGCTAAGCGGCGCTTTCATGCCTGCAAGGCCCGGACCAGGCGAGATATCTCTGGCGCCCCCGGCATGAAGATCAGTATGGCATTGGCATCGCTGTTGATTGCCTGCTGAGATGACACAATGTGACAGACGAGCGCCTCAAGAAGCTCATAATTGATCAGGCTCTCGTCAATATTCTGGAGTGAGCGCTGTGTTGCCTGGCTGTACTCCTGTCCTGCAGCAAGAGCAACAGGCTTGCAGACCCTCCCGTACGACGGTCTTCTACCAGAATATGTCCGCTCAGACTGCATGCAGGCATCCAGAGACCTGCCGCGCAGCAATTCTCACCTGGCTCCAGCAAAGTGCTTGCTCTATTGGTGCTTGCTCCCTCAAAGGACTGAGGGTGGCGTGGGCCTGTGGTGTCAGGCACTTTAAACTCCGCCTCGGGCCTGCCTTTTCTTGCCCACCTGCAGAGAAGGACACTTGTGAAAACATGTCCTTTCACCTACTCGTCTCACCCCATTTGCGTGATATCAAGGACCAGAGATGAATGTCAGCTCAGTATTTTTAGGTCCACAGCATTCACAGAACAGGAAAGGTCTGTGCCTCGAACTCACTTGGAGCCGCGGCCTATCTGCACGCCTGTCTGCTCCAGGACATCCTCTAAGTAGAGGTCCTCAACAGGATGTGTGATACCAGGGATATTGACTATGCTGCAGGAAGATGTCTGCTGTCCCTGCACGCAGATCATGGAAGGTCAAGCTTTCTGGGAAGCCATTTTGCGCCTTTTGGGCATGCACTCCAGCCCGATTGGAGAATGAAGAGGAGCTGACCTTTCCTGGTACAGCGTCAAAATACTGCACAAAGGCGCCTGCTTCAGCGGTAGCAGACATCAGAACCACCCTGAGGCTGGGATTTGATAAAATAGTTAGGAGGTCCCTCAGCAGCAGGAGAAGGAGGTCAGAATCTGCTGAGCGTTCATGGACCTCATCTACCACGACATGAGTAACGCCCTCCAATGTGGGATCGCTCAGAAGCCTCCGTAGCACAACACCTGTCACAGTGGCCTGATGTCAACAAGGATGCAAGCGCCATACCATCATTTACTTTTTCACAATGCCCAGCATGGGCGGATGACTTGAGGGCACACCAGACCTTCTGTAAGAGCATCAGTCAAGATTGTCCCAGGCCTGCATGGGCCACAGCAGCATGGCTGCAAGAGAAGCGCCACCTGTGGTGCAGAAGAGCAGGCGGGTTTGTGCGCTGCGCCTGGAGTCCAGGCGGACAGAATAGCCGACCACGTCCCCGAGGCGCTCTCCGCGCTCCTGGGCCACGCGCGTGGCCACGCCCACTGCTGAGATGCGCCGCGGCTGTGTCACCAGGATGTTGCAGGCACCGCCCTGGCCCTTCTCAATGGCCTGCAAGGGCCACAGCAAATGTCACGGCGCGATGTATAGCTCACACATGTCCTGCCATGCATACACAAAAGATGATCCAAATGACAGTCAGCACACCTTCAACATTTACTATATACAATCTGTAGCCATACATCTGTGCATGTTTCAGCGGAATATCCAGGGGTTTGTGACACATTGTCAAGGATTGCATGCAGGTCTATTGGTGTGCAAAGCCTGCCTGTTCCAGGATGTACTGCGGCATCTGGGTGGACTTCCCGCTGCCGGTGGCGCCCTGTATGACGACCACCTTGCTCTGCTGTAGCGCCTGCAGAAAGGGTGCTCGCCTTTCGGAGGCCGGTAGCCCCGACCGTGTTGCGCGCATGCGCGCCTCAGGACTGCTGCTCTGCCATGCTTTCCAGCGCTCCTGCATGCTCGCCAATCACGACCAGGTTGCGAGCATCCAATTGCACACTACAGGATCCTGGGTACAGCATGCTAATGTGATAAACACACACCATGATCGAACGTTTATGGCAGCCTGCCATTTGCTGAGACAGGCGCCGTTACAGTAGATTGCAGACCTGTAGCATAGCGCTCTGTTGCATCACATCCACCCTCTGGTGGTGCTGCATGGGTCTCTGTCTCTGCTTTGGCTGCGGCGTAGGCAGGTGGTCTTGCTCCCTGATATGCTTGTCGCCTGTATTCTGTGGCTGAGTTCTGGCCTGGCTTCGGGAAAGCGTGCTAGCCTCTACTGCTGCCCGGCTTGCAGCAGCAAGTAGATCCGGAAGTGCCGTGGCAAGCTCGAAGAGCATTTGTGTACCTTGAAGCTCCATGCCTTTCTCAAACAGCAGCTTTGCCAGCTGCAGGCGGCTCTGGCTTCCAATGTCTGGACACCTGCAAGGCAGCCACTTCATGTGGTTGGCAGATGTCATGGTAGTGCAAGAGCAGGTGCTTTCACACATCTGCATGGTCGATCCAGCCAGAATGTGTGAGGGCTCACCTAACCCCAATGAGGGGAGGCTGACTGGGATACTTCAGGTGTGGCTGTATTCTGAAGTCCAGGACAAAGTGTGTGCCGTGCGCATCCACGCTCAGCAGGGTCCGTGAGGGCCCCAGGATGTACATGTCTTCGCCATAGATGGCTTGCAGGGCTTCCCTCTCCTCAGCCCATACGCCCGCCTCGTCTGCCGGGGCATCGCCAGAGACCTCAGCGCTGCTACTGGCATTGCAAGGCCCTGCAAATTGCCAGGCCTTACTCAATTCTGCAGCACTCCAGCTCCATCTGCAATGACTGCTGGCTGACGACTGACCATGTGCATTGTGCAGTACTCAACCTGTTCTTTGGGGTATCTTGCAATATCAGCTTGCTGCTGGACCCTGCAAGCGTCACAGGTTCAGAGGACAGCGCTGACACTACCTGTGAGGCTGTCAAATAGGTCCTTGAATGCCAGAGATATGTCCCCCTTGGCCGCTGTCAGGGCTGTCATGGCTTCATCATGACCGTACCCAAGCTCCATGAGATCTACCAGGTCAGGGTCAGCCACGCTCTTATCCTCGCCCATGCTCTTACCATTGGCAGCATGTAGAATTTGAAAGGGCACACCGCTGGCTCCTGCAGCAGGATACTCGGGGCCTGGGAGGCTGTTGTCAAGGAGAGGCACAGTCTCGGCACATACCATCTTTGTCAAGGCCTACACGCCACAGAGCAGAGCGTGACAAAGAAGAGGCGGTGGGCTTTCTTTGCAGATGGAGCGATTGGCGGGGGGGCAGGCCCAGCGGGTTGGACATTACCTGCAGCAAATCTGGCAGGCAGATTTGGCTCTGGAACATGGACACATAGCCAGTCCAGAGCAGCCTCAAGCCTGGGTTGTCCTCCCTCTGCAATAGTGATAGCAACCGCATCTTGGGCGTCACTGTCCTCAAACCCCAGGCTGCGCAGCTGCGCCATCACCTCCCCTAGTGCCCCTGTGCAGTATAGACTGGCTGGCACTGCGGCAGAGTAAGAATTACACAGCAGCACATGCTCAGGATGCTACCTTTATGCACGTGTACTAAGGTGCATGCTGTACATTGCCAAGTGCTGGGATCATGCATCAAGATATGCATGGCAGAGCCTGACCCTCATCAGTTTGGAAGGCTGCGCCTGCAGAGGTGGAACAGCCGACATCATGCCCCTGCTCCCGGAGAATGCTCTGCACCATGCGCCTCTGTGCCTCGCTCATGACCACGTCCTTGGGAGCTCTACGCATCTGCCCCATCCGCCGCGCCTTCTCCCGCACCTGCCGCGCCTCTGCAGCAGCTGCAGCTCGGGCTTGCCCCTCTGCCCTTCTCTCTGCCTGCACACACATGCTGCTCCCTCCCACCCACTTGAGGCCATCACATCTTGCTATCAGCCTGTGAGCACCTTGCACGCATGTGAAACAAGATGCTCTCATCTGCATCCGCCCTGATTGGCGCAGCTCACATGCTCGCCCAGCTGGTGCCAGAGTGGCCGGTACATCTGAGGCAGCACGCGGTGCAGTGCTCGCTCGCCAGCAACCCGGTGCAGCGCGGTGACGGCCACCCTCTGCCCGCTCTCCTCCAGGCTGCTGCACTGGTGCTCTGCTGCCAGGAAGGCCACGACGTCCTTGTCCCTGTCTTTGGGGTCCGCCAGCACCACCTGCAGGCATGCTCATTCCATCTCCATCCACCAAACCCCATCTGGTACAGGGTGATAGCAGCAGAAGGAAACAGAGGTGCAGCCCAGGCATGGCCTTCCACAGCAGTGTACCTTGGCCTTTGTGATCTGCTCTCCCTCCTCTGCTGCTGTGATGCGGTACCGGGGCGTGGGCCGCTTCTTTTGCATGCACCACTCATGCAGCAGCATCTTTGGGGACTTCTCAGTGTAGAAGCCTGCCTTTGCGCCCACATCCATCGTCTTACCCTGCAGGGGGGAGGAGTACTTGTTACTGCAAGGCAGAAGTTTCTATCGATGCCATGGTAGAGCCACATGGATGCCATTAATGTTGTGCCGTGTGTGTCACCTGTTGCTGGGAGTGGGGCCCAGCAGGTGCTGCTGAGGTAGACTCAGTGCTGGGCTCAGTCTCACCATCCACAACATCCGCATGCTTCTTCTGTATGTGTTCCCTGAAGCGCTGAACCTGCAGGGGCATGCGCAGCTCCTGTGTCTGCCTATGCTTGCAGAGAAAGGGTGGGTAGGGTGCTTGCGGAAGCAGCAGAGGGACGCACTTGCTTGAAGGTGCGGTCACAATGTGGGCACTCAAGCTCCACATTGCGTTTGTCTACTACAGCAGGGCCCTTGGTACCTCCACCCCCGCCAGATCTGCAAGGTGCAACCTCCAATAAGTGACTGGCACCACATTTTCTGATTCTTGATTCAGTGAGAGAGCTCTGTCCCTACGTCAAACCAGGACCTGACAATATGATTTATAGAGGAGCCTTAGTGTGGGTTTCTGGACAGGTTTCGAGGCCCCAAAGAGCTGCAGGCAGCAATGATGCGCGGGTGGGGACGTCCGCCTTGCAGGGCAGGCTGTCTGAAAGGGTGCGCACGAGAACACATGTGCAGCCTTCTTCTTTTCTTCTCGATTACGTACGCCACCCATGAGGATTGCAGTCTCATCCTAGCAGGTAGGAGTTGACCACTTGCCAACCATGCAGCTGCATCATGCGCCGCGGAGCAAAGACGTGCAAGGCTTCAGCGAGGGAGCGCTGCTAGCAACAAGTAGTACTATGCTACTAATATGATGTATTGAGATAGCAGTGGATTGCCGCAAGACGTGCCGGAGGGCAGTGGGCAGATGGTCGGCTGCCCCCTGCCCGAAGCGGACTGAAGAGCCCTCATTGTGCTGTCGAGCTTGCACTCTACTGTACAATGCGCTCCGGATGAATTCCAATAATGCGCATAGCGACGAAAGCCTGTCGTGCAATGTGTCGGAGACGAGCACAGCTGAAACCGACACATTTGACGACATCCTGTCCAGATACACATGCACCTGCGATCCTGAGCTCTGCTTGAAACTAAGGCGAAGGTTGGTCACAACCTGCGATATGCAAGTGCCTGCCTAGTCTCGTATGCGTGCAGTCCAAGAGCACCCAGAGCAGATGTCACAGCTGGGCAATGATGATAATGCGCATTTGATGTAATCTCCCTCTTGCAGTGTGGGACCCGTGAGCCTGCGCGCAAATAGGTACTTCAACGGAAGATGCGATCGATGGGCGTTTGTGGTGAGAATCTCACACGTCGCTGTCACAGTTATCATTCAAGGGCGGCTGTAGGAGAAGCTGTGAAACATGCGTACCCTTATCGTTGCACAGGTCAGGCCCGCGGATGAGGAAAAGCACAAATGGATCCACAGACTTGCTATAGAGCCAGCGTGTGAGCGGGCTAGCCTCAGCACTTCCAAGATCAGGCTGTGGCAGATTCTGCGGGTTCAGGCAGTTGCCTCATATGACTGGGACACCAGGATCCCTGGTCTGCAATGGAGGTACATCAGCAGTCCTGTAAGCACCTGCCTACAGCGCGCCTGAGCAATACCCCTTTGTCATTGCCAGTCATGGCCTTTCACAATCAGTGCTCTGGGAATTGCACAGGGTGTCGTCCAAATGGAGCAGAGGGCAGGGTAAGCTTGGACGGAAGGAAAAGGTGTGTCCTTGCATCCAATAAACGCATGCGTACATTCTTAAACCTGAACAACTCTTGCGCATCTTTCTCGCAAGGGCTCCAAGCGCTAAAGCACATGGGCCATGCTGAAGCCATGTGAGGTCTCGCAGCTGCGGTATGGAGGTCTGCCTGCTGTGGAGCTGCACCCACACTGGCGCATGGACCTCTTCATGCCTGAAGTTGAAGGGTATATAACCCGACTCACACCTGAGCTTACCACAATCTCATCCCAAGTATATTCAGTATGCCAGCCACACTTGGACCCCTTGGAGTGCAGATAGCCCTACTTGTGGTATCTGTAGCACCTGCCTGTATTAAGCACAGCTCCAAAGACACTGCTGAGTGGCTTTGCTTTGGAGCACACTGACCCAGTACTATTCTGGCATCTGCACAGGACGCTGGGTGGAGGTTCCCGAGATCAGAGTGTTCATGTGGAGAAAGGGCACTGCCATGTGAGCATTCCAAAGCTGGAAGTCTTGCTGGACCTGAATGATGTCAGTGGCACCAAGGACCAACTGGCAACTCTGCTGCAGCGCGTCGGCAGACGGAACAGAAAGGTGTGCTTTGTCCTGTCTTCCAATTAGAGGCAGACGTCGACGCACTTGAGGACTGTGTCGCCAAATGGATGTGCGGTCGTGCTGTAGGCCTGCTACACTTTCATTGCACCAGGAAATGACAGAAGCTATGTTGCCTCCAGGTGCCAGCACAGGAACCCATTCCTAGCTGTGCAAGTGAGTCTACCAGGCTTGAGGCTGCAGGAGAAAGTCCTGGGATCAGCTTCAATCACGAGCAGGAACATGCAATAGCAGACCTTGTTGACTACCCGGCGTCTGTAAAAGCATCAAGCTCCTCGGCATTGAGCAGGAGGCCTCAACGCAGCTGGAAGGACACCCACAGGTGTGCTATTACCACGCTGACTGTTGTAACAACGTGTAGGTGCCATGTCACCATTGGGCGGTCGCGCTTATCGACAAGGGTTCATACTTCGCTGCAGCAATACTTGTATGCTTGAAATGGAATATGAAACGTAGGCTACGTCATACGCCAGTGTGTCCCATGCAGGCAGTCTCCGCTGAAACCACCTGAGCATGGGCTTCTGCCTCTTTCTGGGCCGCCTCATCAGCGCTACCCTGGACAGCAGGCCCTTGAGCATCTTGGAGACATGTGGAAGCGCGTCACACAGGCTGGAAGGACCTAGTTGAAGCCAACCAGCCTATATGCTCACGGTGTTGTCACGCACCCCATGGAGGGCCTGACACAGTAGGCCTGCCCATCAAATTGCCATGGTACCTGGGTGCATCATCACAGCCCTAGGCCTCATGATCCATAAAGCACGACCTGGATGCTGAAAATGCCAGATGAGTTGCTTGCAGAGGCTTTTGGGTTTTATAAATCCCGTATAGGTCATAGGCCGTAAGCAAGCTGAGCGTTTTCTAGCGAGATAGAAGATGTGCACTAGGTCTAGGACTGTGTCGTCTTATGGGACCATATGGTAAGCAAATGGCGCTGGTGATGTCTTGTGCTTCCGGAGGATCCTGTGACATGGCAAGGGAAGGGTTGTCATGTACTTGCATGTCTCAGATTTCCAACGCACATCAAACATATAGGAAGTAAAGGCAAGCTGGATGCAATCTTTTCTCCTGGCTTGCTTTGCTGATTACAGCCCAGCGCTAGCTAGCTAGCTGTACAGCTTGCAAGTCCCTTCATCACAAAACACAGATTGCCAGATAGCACCCAAGTTGGACCCTATATAGTGGTAGCTAGCTTTGCCATCGGTCTCAGGACCCATGTGCACCATATGCCTAAATCAGCTGACTGCATGATGTTGCAGCCGCGTGGGCACCTTTGCTCATTTGAAGTATTGTCACTCTACTGACCGTTGTTTTCGGCGCAAGCCCTGGCATCATTGTGTACAGCATATGCTATTAAATATCTCGGTAGATATGTTGGACCACCTCTCTCCGATATGTTCCCATAGGACATTGCACAAAGAGCACTTCTTCTATGGCCACAATACTATACAATGCATTTGGGGCTTCATGATCATGCACAAGCATCAATGCCCAAGGGTGACTTGTTGTTGACCAGCATTCTGTACAGAGACATGTAAGTGAACCCTGTGCGCAGCTCCTCGTATGGCAGCAGACGGCTCCGTACATTGCAGAGCACCTGTGTTAAGCCAGATAAGGAGAAGCATGTCACATGCCATACCTTCTGGCCATGCCTCACTCCCTTTGCACAAAAGCTGCACGACTGCAGGTACAATGTGCTACCCTCTATGACAGCAGAAGAGGCAATGGGCAGGAGCCATTGAGATCTCAAAAGACACATCCTGTGCATTATTCAGGGAGTCTCTTGGCAGTAGACAGTGTATCTGCCATTGAACACAAAAGCTGCACCTCCAAGCATTCTCAGCTGCTTCAGGCGGGCAGGATATGGCGCTCATGCTGCAGAAGCTGACATCTCTCAGTCCTTTACTGATGACATGGTGTCATCTTAGGCCCACCTGGTGAAGTCTAGGCCCCTCTGTGTCACCACTGCTGGAAGGCAGTGGCGATGGGAAGCGCAGAGTCGGTTGCTTAGACAATTGCCTTTGGCGTCTGACCACGGTTGGGCATAGAGGGCGCTGCATTGGTGCCTGGCTTGGCCTGGTCCTCAATGGGCATCTGGGGAGCCCAACTGGGCATGCGCATGCCAGCCTGGCTTCCCACAGCATCCATCTGCACAGCAGGATGCATGCGCTGCTCAGCCGGCAGCATGACTTCTGTACTCAAGGGAAAGCTTGGCCACATAAGCAGTGCGCATTCTTCAATGTGCAGCACACGCCCAGTACACCAGGTCAGCTCTGCAAGCTCTGCAGCACTCATGGTCAGGGAATGATTTCGCTTTGAAAGGCGGCAGACCTGAAGTACATGAGAGTCATCATAAGCTTCATGCTGCTGGGATGGGCTCACCAGAGGCGGCAGGGTGGTGAACAGGTTGCGCAGGGGAGCCATGGAGTCTGCGGACGGGCCATCCCCGTTGCCGGTCGTCCAGATGTTGATCTTCGGGTTGAGGCCCTTCACAGCTTGTGCGAGATGCCCTGCACAGCAAAAGAGGCGATCAAGGTCACAACTCTCTTTTAGCCAGCACCTGTCTGCGGCGGGAATCCCCAGGGAACACCCGCCATCACTCATCAGGCGCTGGCCTCAGAGTCCGGACCTCCACTACCTCAGCTAGGCATGCTTGCCCCTAGACGGTCTCAGGCTGCTGGCAGAGCTCATGAGAGGGCTCAATTGCTCCAGACAGACCACAGTCAGCCCAGCCAGAGCAGTACTGTTGGCAGCGACAGACAGCGCTCATATCAATTATCACTATCCTACAGCATCTGCGCGCTTATATGTCCAGCATGGTGAGGGGCATGCAACAGGCACCAACCTGCAACATCGCCAAAAAGGCCGTCCTTTAGACCCAGATAAAACTTCACGAGCTCAGTGTCAGAACTGCTGTTCAGCAGCCTCTGCAGCCCCTCAGCTTCAGCCCCCTTGATGGCCAGGATGCTCTCTGCCTCCACGCGCTTAGTGGCCAGGATACCCTGCACGCACCATGCAGCTGCTTGCTTGACCGCTCAGGATCCACTGTAGGCGCACAGACACCCACTCTATATCCAGCCCTTGCAGACCCTTCGCCTCAGTGTTTTTTGTTGCTGGGCAGTCAAGCGAATAGCATTACAAAGCAGGCAGGGTAACTACAGCCGCAGGCTATCCACCTCTGTAACCGCTACGCTTTCAGGAAATGCTCAGAAACAGGTTCCAGGGGCTTCACAAGATGGCGCTACACTCACTTCAGCCTCCTTCTGCTTTGCATACAGCTGAGCCTCAGCCTGCTTCTGCCTTGCATACAGCTCAGCATCGGTCTTCAGCTTCAGGGCCTTGGCCTGACCATCAGCAGTTGCTGTGGCGGCTTCAGCATCCACCATTGCCTGCAAGCATGGACCTCTTCAGAAAGGGAACACACGCCACTTTAGCTGCAAGGCACCCAGATAATGTGGTGGGAAAGCTAATCATCATATTTACCTCCCAACACATGCCAGCGTTAAAAAGCAGCCAAGGCTGTGGCACCAGCAATACCTTGGTGAGCTGCGTGGACCGCAGGGCCTCCTTCTGGACATCAGCGTTCTGAATGTTGAGGTTCCTCTGCATCTCAAGCAGCTTCTGCTTGGGCTCATTGTCAGCCTCCTGGCGCTTGAGGAGCTGCTCCTTCTGGTACTCTATTTGCACCTGCGCTCATGCTCAAAGCCCATCACTGCGTATACAGTGGAGTGGGTCTTGATAAAGCAAAATACCACTTGAGCAACTGCCCATATCCTACAGGCTGGGCTGAGGTGAGTGTGCAAAACTGGGGGTCATGCCACCCATGGACGCCACCGGATTAGTAGTCACGACCTTATCTGTATCATGGTGGGATCCCAGCTAGAGGCGCACCAGCTTGAGCGCGTTGTTGGACTTCTCAACAGCCTGCGCACGCTCGTTCTGCTGGCGCAGGTTGTTCGCTTCAATGTCAGCGCGCATCTGGATGAGCTCATTGTTTGACCTCTGGACATCCTGCGCACGCTCGTTCTGCTGCTTCAGGTTCTCTGCTTCGATGGCAGCGATGCGCGTCTTGGCCTCCATGGTGCGCTCCTCAGTGCCCACGTCGCCCCTCTTCTGGTTCTCGGCCACCTCTATCCTGCAACATGAAGTAAGCGCCCCCTCTCCCCATGTCTGACCGGCCATAGTCTCAACACAGCTTTTCCTCCTTCCTAGCATGCAAGGCGGGTGGACATAGATGTTTTAAAACGGACATGATGGGTGCTGTTGCAGAGTGGGAAACACGGCATCAGCTTCCGGGCATGTTCCAATCTGCTCTGGCCTACACAAGTGGCGAAACATCTGGTGACCAAGTATACTGACCTTGCTTCCTGGGTCGCAGCAGAGATTGCCTTGGTCTTGAGGGTCTCAAAGTACTTGTTGTCCTCTCCAGGGGTGTCACGCAGCTCTGAGATGTTGGCATTGGTGACAGAGCAGCCATAGGGGGTCAGTTCCTTCTCAATCTTCTCCTGTGCAGAGCAAATGCCTTCTTGGAACGAAGTCCACAGCATCCGGTCAGGATGTCAGGAGCCTGGCTACTATGGTGTGGTCTGCAGCAGTGTCACAGCACCCATGGTGTGAAATCCCATTACTGTCATCCAGTGTCTTACCTGAACCTTCATCTTGAACACCTCGCGACCGTTGAAGATCTCCATGACATCGAGGCTGCCTACAATACACAGGATTGCGCATTTGAAATACAATCCCTGTGGACTGTGAACATGCCATGCACAGGCCTGGCGGTGCTATGATATATTGACCTCCAATACTCTAAACAGATGCAGCCCTCAGCAACTTGTACAACAGGAAGGCCTGCATGACAGAATTCCAGCAGGACCCCGTCAGCACCGGATCATACCTGCCAGGATGCGCGTCTGGCCGTGGATGATGTTGTGGAGGACAGTGTAGAACTCAGCCTCCGAGAGGCTGTTGAGGCGCTGAGCATACCGCAGGAAGCCGTCAGGGTCTACCATGGGGTCGTGCACCTGGATGGTGAAGGTGACCGGCACATCAAAGGGCACCAAGTCCCTGGAAATGCTGCAGCCAAACCACAGGTGTCAAAGACATGCTCAACATTGGCAGGAGGGGTGGCAGGCACTCTCTGCATGGTAGAGGTGGAGCTGGAGAAATTGGTAAAATGCCTGACTTGCAGTGCACACATAGACGGCTAGGAGTACACATGCAACACAGAGCTGGGGTACATCTTATCCTTGTCATGCTGGGTGCATTAGTCAGGACAACAGCAAGCAACTGATCAGGAGCAAAGATATCCCAGGAGTAGCAAATTGTGTCTGCATTCTGTGCTGCTCAGGTGCGCGATGGAAAGGCGCTCATGTGTGCAACAAGCTGGGTAACCTGACCAGTTGCTAGCATGCATGGGAAGGCTTTAGGTGGGAGGTACCCATGGAGGTCGAAGGCGATGTTGCGGGGCTTCATGTCGACCACAGTCACATTCTGGCCCACCAACCTCCAGAAGGTCCTGCCCCATCTGCATATTGAAGTGGAGTAGAGTCATGCCAAGCACATGCAGCAGAGCTTCAGAGTCTCAAAGCATAGCGCCGGACAAGTCAATGTCCCATAGTCAGCTCTTGTAGCAGCGGCGGATCACAGACAAATTCAGCACAGGCTCAGGCATGGAGCATCGCATGCTATACAAGGCGGGACTGGCAACTCACTTGGCGCCTTTGACGCCTGCTCCTGTCTTAACCAGGTACTCTGATGCGCGTGCGGTGATGTAGGTCTGCATGTTAGACTGTTCTTTGGGACCAGCTTCTATCATCTTCCAAGTACCACATTTTTACTGGCATTGGTGGCATGACCTCAAGTGACACCGTTCGAGTCATTGAGTACATCAGTTCTGCGAAAACCAAAGCCAGCCGAGAAAAGAGACACTTGCCCCGGTACGTTCACGGCCAATGGGTCTGGTGCTGTTGCTTTGAACGTGAGCATGGGCGGGTGTGCTGTTTCTCTGATACTGAGCGTTGGTCGCCATCCTGATCTCCCCTACGTGCAGCAAAGGTCAATAGAGCAACCGCTGGCTTGCCAGCCTGTTCGGGACCCTGAGATCGCTGTCCTGATGAGAGTTACAAGTCAGCTCTCTGGATGCGTGGAGACACAAGAGCCGCCATGGAGCTTATGAGACAACGCAGCTACATTATCGCTCTACGTCAATGCTTCTCCAAGGGCCTCTTTGAAAAGATGCTTCCTCGGATCCGCATGATCAGGGTGTGCTGTGCAGGCGAGAACAGGTCACCCCTGGACAGGCGCCAGCTTTCACGTTCGCAGCCGCCTGTATGCATATTGGGCTACTTTCTGAAGCCGCATACTGACAGGGTCGACCTCAAGCCACACTACAAGACAGGGAGGGGGCCTTACCCGCTCTGTTGTGGCGCCGTGGACGATGTTGAGAGCTCAGAGGCTACGGTGGTCTGCTGTCGCGGTAGAGCTGATGTTCCAATGGCCGTGCAGTTTTGGGTTGTGCCAGCAGGGTAGTTTCTGTTGGCAAGGCCTGTTTTGAACCTACGAGGTTCGAGGAAGCTTCATCCGTCTTCCTGCGAAGCTGATGGCGGGAGGTGACGCCTCACCGACAGAATTTCTCTCAGTCTCTAAACAGCTAGCACGAGCACCGTTTCACGCTTATAAGGTATTATGGTGTGTCGAGGAGGAGGAGATGTGTAGTGTGTGACGAGGACGATGTAATGGAATGACAATAGCAGCTGTTGACACTAGTCTGCCGATGGTTGAAAGGTGGCGCCGGATGGAATGTATGAGGTGCACACTCGAGTTAAATGCAAACCATACTCGTACTGGGGGTTTTTGAGCATATCGTTGCTGGCGTGTTATCTGCTTCCGGGACTACGAAGAAGCACGCAGAGGATGTCTGCAGGATTTCTTTGTGCGATGATGCCAGTGTGAACGTAAGCTGTCAAGCCATTCTGCTGCACTACGTTAGCACGATTCAGGCGGAGCCTGTATGAGAGCCTGGTGCCATCATCATGGTCAATTCTGCAAAGTCCAACGTGCGCCGTGTTGCGCAACCACATACGTTCTAATGGCCCACATGCGCCTGTCCTTGGTGGGCCTGCCAGTCGTCAGAACGTTGTACAGCGGTGGTTGTGCCATTGCATCTTTGATGTGCTTTCCTTTGTGCTCATGCGCCTCGGCTTGGGTGAGGCCAGTGTCACACAGTGCAGTATTTTTAGGCTCAAGGCTGGCGGCTTGTATTGATCTGTTCTTCATAAGCATAATTGACATCATGAATGATTCTGGGCAAGATGCATCGAGGCAATTTTTGACTTCCGGCGAGCTGCTTGGGTAGCCACAAATGCCGTACGAAGACTACGCTAATTATTGCTACCCCATTTAAAGAGCCGTGTATTCATCTATGCTGCTTTCAGCGCAAATTTCGAGCAAATCAATCAGCCACGCGCTCTGAGGTAATGTTTGCCACTTTCTATATAGGAGACATTTTCTAGCTTGCTGAGTCTCCATCAAGGTTGCTAATGACTGGCATTTGGTGGAATGGATGTAAGTGCGAAGTGTTTCTTTGAGCGCTGCGGGTCCCGTTGCTTTTGTTAGCAGCCGTTTAGCATTGTAGTTCACCTACGTCACGCTCAGGCCCACACCCACAGATGGCAAGGGTACTATCGATGCCCGCAGACTTCATTGCGAAGTGCTCTACATGGTTCACATATGATATCCTTCTGAGCTCCAAAGGCCTTGCAAGTACCAGAAGGCCCTCCTTTGTCATGCCACATTGCTATCAACAGTTTAGGTTGCAATCTGTACAGGATCTGGCATAGCACGCCAGCACCAAGGCTGCACCTGCTTTGACTTGGGCCATGACATGAGGTGACCAAGGGCCTACAGTGGCCACATGTGGATTAGGGTTTAGGGTGTAGGGTTTGGGGTTTAGGGTTTATAGCTTAGGGTATAGGGTATAGGGTATAGGGTATAGGGTATAGGTTTAGGGTTCAGGGTTTAGGGTTC